>JAUNZM010000005.1:0-1200000 GCA_033459285.1 Clamator glandarius
AGAGAAGAGAGAAGAGAAGAGAAGAGAAGAGAAGAGAAGAGAAGAGAAGAGAAGAGAAGAGAAGAGAAGAGAAGAGAAGAGAAGAGAAGAGAAGAGAAGAGAAGAGAAGAGAAGAGAGCAACAAAGCTGGGGAAGGGCTGGAGAACAGGCCTTATGAGGAGCGACTGAGAGAGCTGGGGGTGTTTAGCCTGGAGAAGAGGAGGCTGAGGGGAGACCTCATTGCTCTCTACAACTACCTGAAAGGAGGTTGTGGAGAGGGGGGAGCTGGGCTCTTCTCCCAAGTGACAGGGGACAGGACAAGAGGGAATGGCCTCAAGCTCCACCAAGGGGAGGTTCAGACTGGACATCAGGAAAAAAATTTTCACAGAAAGGGTCATTGGGCACTGTCAGAGGCTGCCCAGGGAGGGGCTTGAGTCACCTTCCCTGGAGGGGTTTAAGGGACGGGTGGATGAGGTGCTGAGGGACATGGGTTAGTGATTGATAGGAATGGTTGAACTCGATGATCTGGTGGGTCTCTTCCAACCTGGTGAATCTATGAGCTCTACAAGACCTGAGGGCATCACTGCCTGTGAACCTAGGGCAAAGCCAGAGGTAGAGGAGCTTTCAGGTTATGCACAATGATGATGCTACGTGTCCAGGTTTGGTGGATCCCTGTGCTGGCAGCTGAGGCTTTTTGCAGGCAAACGCCAAGAATGGCACATTTCTGGTCTCACAGTGATCCCCAGGGCTTGGTGCTGCTGGCTTAGGCTGTGAAATACAAATCATGTGGCTATTGAAAATGCCCTGAGATGCCCCAGCCCCTCAGATCACACACCACATCTGCTCTGTCAGCCCCTGGGGCAGACTTGGCACTGCCAAGGCCAAACTTTGCTCTGCTCACATGATCAAATGGCAAGGCAGCCAGGCCAGAAGAGTAATATCAGTAGCAGAGAAGAGCAATAAAATCGAGCATGCCTCTGGGAAACACAGAGAGACACATTAGCATCCTTCCAAGCGAAACAGTTTCCTCACTGGGTTCACAGCTGACAGGTTTTCTCTGCTCAGAAGACAGACTGCGTTAAGAGCAAGGCGTGATTCTAGATGCAAAAACATCTCTTCAGCAGAAACATCTCATTCTCCTGCTGTGAGGGGAAGCAGAAGAATGCCATCAGCTTAATGCCTTGTGGGGCCTGTTTCCTCTAACCTCTGAGGACTGTGAACACAGTTCTCGGATGTTCTCCTCCTCCAGGGATCACAAGTCTTCCCTGAATATCTAAGCTGGCTTTTTTTTTTTTTTTTTTTTTTGGAGCAGTCTGCACTTACAGGCACCGCTGGGATCCATCTGGGGTGCTGGATGCCCTTGCTGGTCCTTATCTCTGCCAGGAGCAGGGTGTTCTTGGGTCTGCAATAACCCTCAGCCCAAGATAAATTTACGGCATCTCAGAGGCTGTGGAGAGGGATGTTGCCTTATGGTCCTTTCCTGACCAAGGCATCCACCGAGGGCTTGAGGTCTGTGCCACTTTACCTGCCGGCAGCTTACTTTGTCATTAAGGTATTAAGTCCATCCTTTCTCCTGAGTCAGAGGGCAGTTTGTTCATATTCCTAAAGGTGGAGATAAAAAGATTGACTTGAGCCCGTCTGACTCAGAGCCAACTAAACACTTAAAAAGGGTTGCTTGGGGGAGGAAGAATGCCCAGATGTGCTCCAGGCTGCGAGACAGCACAGGCACATACGGGGATTGGGATCTCACTTACTTCTAGCCAAAGGTCAAATGACTTTCCCAGATGCAGGGGACAAGCTGAAACCAAACGCAGTTCTTTTGTGTTTGATTATATCAGCAGCTTCCAATTTCCTCTGTTCCCTTGGATTCTTCTCTGTGTACTTTAGAATCATAGAATGGTTTGGGTCAGAAGGGATCTCAAAGCCCATCCAGTCCCACCCCTGCCATGGGCAGGGACACCTCCAGGTGGGTCTCACCAGAGCGGAGCAGCGGGGCAGAATCCCTTCCCTCCCTGCTGGTCCCTCTGCTTCGGATGCAGCCCTGGACATGGTTGGTTTCTGGGCTGGGAGCTCGTGTTGCCAGCTCACATGGAGCTTCTCATCCCCAAGTCCTTCTCCTCAGTGCTTCTCGCAATCCATTCTCTGCCCAGCCTGTAACTGTGCTTGGGATTTCAATCTTCTTTTAGGAGAGGTAACAGGAAGATTTTTTGGAGGCAGAAATGCCAGCTGAGTTGGGATCAAAGCCACAAGCACCAACCCTCCTCCATCTGCCTCACAGTGAAGGAGAGATCCTCCCTGGGCGAGACAGCCAGCAAAAAGCTGAGTTGTGCAATTGCTGCTGAGGCATTCGAGGAAAAAAGAATAACATTTAACAGCTCTGGCAAGAACGTGCCTAAACCAGTAAGCACAGCTCGCCCGCTCAGGCTGGGGAAGGAGCTGGGCAGAGCCAGAGGGAAATTCTTTGCATTCTTAGGGTTGGGAAGGCAGAATTAAGGTAAAATGAGGGTCAGGATATCAGTAGTAGCAAGCGCTGGTGACCAAGGAGAGGAGCCGAGGGGATGGCAGGGAGCTGTGCCAGGGCAGGGTTAGGTTGGATACAAGGAGAAGGTTCTTCCCCCAGAGGGTGGTGGAGCCCTGGAACAGCTCCCAGGGAAGCAGTCACGGCACCAAAGCTGACAATATTCCAGAAGTGTTTGGCCAAGGCCCTCAGCCCCATGGGGTGAATGTTGGGGTGTCCTGTGCAGGGACAGGAGTTGGACTCGATGGTCCCTGTGGGTTCCTTCCAACTGAGAACATCACTGATGCAACCACCAGCAATGATTTCCCTCCCCGCAATGATGTCAAGCTTGGTCTCTGCCATAGCAGTGGAAAAGTTTGGTTTATGTTGTGGCTCACATTTGGAAATAACAATATTTTTTATTCTTTTTTTTTTTTTAATGTAAGCTGCTAAGTAGCTTCAGCTTTCAGGCCTGAGAGATGCTCTTCCTTCGTTCTTCTCCCACCAGTGGTCCCAGACTCGCTGTGCAGCCCTGCTACAACTCATCACATGGGAACAAACACAAGCTGTGCTGCTGCTGAGGAAAGGAGGTTGTGGAGAGGAGGGAGCTGGGCTGTTCTCCCAAGTGACAGGGGACAGGATGAGAGGGAATGGCCTCAAGCTCCGTCAAGGGGGGTTTAGGCTGGACATTAGGAAAAAAATTTTCACAGAAAGGGTCATTGAGCACTGGCAGAGGCTGCCCAGGGAGGTGGTTGATTCACCTTCTCTGAAGGTGTTTAAGGGATGGATGGATGAGGCACTGAGGGACATGGGTTAGTGATTGATGGGAATGGTTGGACTCAATGATCCGGTGGGTCTCTTCCAACCAGATGATTCTATGAAAAACCAGGCACAAAGCAGCTCAGCCCCCAGGACCCAATTACGGGCTCTGTTTCTCTTGAAACTCAGCAAACCCTGAGCTGTGACCCTGCAGTACCACCCCCACTACCATCCAGGCTGCGATGTGGGTCCTGGGCTCATCATTCCTTCTGGGCAGGTGGCTGAGCCCACAGCAAGGAGGTCGGAGTGAGGTGGATGTTGGTTTCTTCTCCCAAGTAACAGGGGATGGGACGAGAGGAAACGGCCTCAAGTTGTGCCAGGGGAGGTTTAAAGTGGGTATTAAGGAAAATTTCTTTACTGACAGAGTGGTGAAGCCCTGGAAGAAGCTGCTCACGGCAGTGGGGGAGTCTCCATCCCTGGAGGTGCCTCGAAACTGTGCATGTGTGGCACCTCAGGATGTGGTTTAGCAAGCACGGTGGGGTTGGGCTGATGGTTGGACTGGATGAGCTTAGAGGCTTTTCCAGCCTTAACAATTCTATGATTCTATGAATTATTTCCCAGCTTTAAAACAGAGCAAGTTCCATCCGGCCAGAGCTACAGCAGATGTAACTGTCAAACGATGAGCAATTAAGTGCTATCGCTTCTCGTAGTGTTTATCTACCAGCAACAGCAATTTCACGGTTGAGAGTTAAATTCTGTCTGTACTGAGGCTTTGTGTGACGCAATATTTGATGGGTTATTTGATCCGCAGCTCCCAGACAAATGCTGATTAAAGAAGGGCCCAGCGTGGGGGCACTCGCTCTGTACAGCTGCTTTGTAGAGCAGCATCGTGCTTTTCCCCTTTCCCATTGAGAACAGCATTTTTCCCCCCCCGGAGGCACTATTTGATTGCCACAGAATGGAAGCCTTTAAGAGGGAAGATCTATGTGAGTCACAATTAAAGCCACAAAAGAAAAACCAATAAAGCAATCCGAACAGCTCTGTTTAATGGATTGAGGCAAACTTACTGGAAACAGGATACAGACTGTTTCATCTTCAAATCATTAGTTCAAATCCAGCTGCATTTGGCAGCAAATGACATTTATTGCCCATCAAGAACTGTCAAAGAAAAGAAATCTTAAAAGGGATTTTACCACCTGAAAGGAGTTGCAGGTTTCTCTGAGCTCCCAGTAGCTCCCTGACCATGCCACAAAGCCTGACAGATCACAGAATTGTAGAATCCTTAGGCTGGAAAAGAACTTTGAGATCATCAACTCCAACCATACCTGTCCACTACTAAATCACGTCCCTCAGGATTTCATCTACCCGCCTTTAAAACACCTTCAAGGATGGTGACTCCACCACCTCCCTGGGCAGCTGCTGTCAGTGCCTGAGAACCCTTTCTGTGAAGAAATTTTTCCTAATGTCCAATCTAAACCTCCCCTGACGCAGCTTGAGGCCATTCCCTCTCGTCCTGTCCCCTGTCACTTGGGAGAACAGCCCAGCTCCCTCCTCTCCACAACCTCCTTTCAGGGAGTTGGAGAGAGCAATGAGGTCTTCCTTCAGCCTCCTCTTCTCTAAAATCTCGGTCCGTACAGAGCAGAGCTTTTCTCACCATGGAAATACCTGCTTCCAGGTGAACACACCTGCCTGCTCATGTGGCTGCCTTCTCTTCCTAGCAAAGAAACCACGTGTGAGCTGCCTGCTGCCCTGTGTTCACCCCACTCAAGAGTGATGCTGCTCCATCACCTTGGAGAAGCAGGAGGCAGGACAAGGGCTCATCTGTATCCGCTCCAGGCAGTGCCGGCAGCGAGCGTTGGCTCATCGGTATCGGTGGAAACCGTGTCCTGACAGGCTCATAAACGTTTTATGATAGGTGCTTTGCAAGGGCTATGAGACATGAGGTAATGGGCTGTGATTAATTCTTTCATCCTGACGGTATCGCTGTCCGATCAGGCACTGTCACTCCGCATCTCTTGAGGCTGGGATGACGGCAAAGCCCAGCTGGTTATCACCCCAGCTGCACAGGATTTAAACCATCTCCCTGGGAAACAGGACTGGGAGCCAGACCAGCATCCTGGCTTCCATCAGAAATGGGGTGGCTGGGAGGAGCAGGGAAGGGATTGACCTCTGGACCCAGCGCCAGTGAGGCCACACCTCGAATCCTGGGTTGTTTTGGGCCCCTCGCTCCAAGAAGGACATTGAGGGGCTGGAGCATGTCCAGAGAAGGGAATGGAGATGGGGAAGGGGCTGGAGCCCAGGGGTTCAGGAAGCAGCTGAGGGACCTGGGGCTGTTTAGTCTGGAAAATAGGAGGCTGAGGAGAGACGTCATCGCTGTCTGCAGCTCCCAGAAAGGAGGTTGTGGTGAGGTGGGAGCTGGGCTCTTCTCCTAAGAACAAGCAATAGGATGAGAGGAAATGGCCTCAAGTTGCTCCAGGAGAGGTTTAGAGTGGATATCAGGAAAAATTTCTTTACGGAAAGAGTGGTGAAGCCCAGGCAGAGGGAGAGCCCTGCCAGTGGAGGAGTCTCCACCCCTGGAGGGGTTTGAAAAATCTGTGGCTGTGGCAATTCAGGACATGGTTGAGCAGACACCATGGGGTTGGGAAGATGGTTGGACTGGATGATCTTAGATGTCTTTTCCAACCTTAACAATTCTATCATTTTATTTTATGACTCTAGATTTTAAGGCTTTGGGGATTAAAAGGGAATGTTCTTCCACACAGCAGGTCCATCCTTTTTATACCAAGGTCTCACTACTGGTGCTGCCTCCCCAGTGTCCCCAGCCAGCTGAGCCCTGACTGTGTCCGGTGGCACTGAATGGTGGCTCTCGTTGCTGCCAGCCCCTGTGCAGTGACAGCGGAAGGGACACTCCAAGAGTGTTGGGGAGGCAGAGGGCACAAACATCCATTGGGGATCATAGAATCATAGAAAAGGTTGGAAAAGACCCCCAGGATCATTGAGTCCAACCATTCCCATCAATCACTAAACCATGTCCCTCAGCACCTCACCCACCCGTCCCTTAAACCCCTCCAGGGAAGGTGATTCAACTCGCACCCTGGGCAGCCTGTGCCAGTGAGTCGTTAATCTATAGATGCCAGTCTCCTGTGTATAACTGCACCTCCAGGGCAAAGAGCTGGTGCAAATTATCCTTGGTCCTTGCTCGGCCATCTCTCCCAGCTGTGGGTCAGAGGAGCTGGGAGATGAGCCAGCAGCCAGCTTGGACTCGAGCTTGTGCTCCAGCCTGATGCTCTTCCAGATGTTTCCACAGTTTCACATGTGGTGGACACGGGGCTTGTGCTTCCCTGCTGCCTCAAAATGAGTGTGTGACACTGGAGGAGCTCTGAGCTGGGTGCTGATCCCTGCTGGCAGCACCATGGGGCTGTTAAAAGTGTTGAACTGGAGCTTTTCCCAGTTTATCAGCCAGTTCTAGTGCTGCACACGGAACCTGTGTGCCCGGGAGAGCAGGAATGTGCATTTGCATAGAAACATTTGGTTGGAAAAGACCTTTGAGATCATAGAGTCCAACCGTACCTGTCCACTACTAAACCATCTCTGAGCATCTCGTTTAGTCATCTGTTTAAACCCCTCCAGGGACGGGGACTCCACCATCTCCTGGGAGCCTCTGCCACAGCCTGACAACCCTTCTAGGGAAGAAATTTTCCTTAATATCCAATCTAAACCTACCCTGGTGCAACTTGAGGCCTTTTCCTCTTGTCCTTTGTTTCACGGGAGAAGAGTCCAGCACCCACCTCCCCACAACCTCCTTTCCAGGAGCTGCAGAAAGCGATGAGGTCTCCCTTCAGCCTCCTCTTCTCTAGGCTGAACAGCCCCAGGTCTCTCATCCATTCCTCTTAACCCCTGTTCTCCAGCCCCTTCCCCAGCTCCATTCCCTCCTCTGGGCAAATCAGTGCTTCCAGGGGTTTCAGGCTTCTTTTTGTGACCCAGACCAGCTCTCAGTTTCCCCTTGCTTTATACCTTCCCAGCTCCGATATCACTCACAACACTTTCAGGGAAGATTTTTTTTTTTCCTTAATATCCAATCTAAACCCTTCTGGTGCAACTTGAGGCCATTTCTTCTCATCCCGTTGCCTGCTTGCACTGCAAAGCTGACCTCGGAGACCTGAGCCTCTGGGCAGCCTTTGGCAGAGTTTCCTTGTTCAGGTATTATTACATCTTGAGGCTTTCTCTTCCTTATCCCAAGCCTTTATTTATCCTTCTTCACCCTTCACAACCCTTGCTGTGAAGAATTTCTTCCTAATACCCAATCTCAACCTCCTTCGGGGAACTATTCATAAAAGCTAGTGGTGATAGGACAAGGGGCAATGGGTATAAACCGGCGAGGGGCAGATTTAGACTAAATATTAGGAAGAATTTCTTCACCATGAGGGTGAGGAGGCCCTGGCCCAGGTTGCCCAGAGCAGGGGTGGCTGCCTCACCCCTGGAGGGGTTCCAGGCCAGGTTGGATGGGGATGGGAGCCCCTGATCCAGTGGGAGGTGTCCCTGCCCGTGGCAGGGGTGGGACTGGATGGGCTTTGAGGTGTCTTCCAACCCAAACTATTCTATGATTCTATGATTGTATGAGTTAGGATGTGGTGTTGAGGGGTCAGCTGCCACGACCCCACAGGCAGGGGACAGGCCGAGAGGGAATGACCCCAAGCTCTCTCAGGGGATGTTTACGCTGAACATTAGGAAAAAATATTTCATGTAAAGGGTCATTGGGCAGTGGCAGAGGCTGCCCAGGGAGGGGGTTGAGTCACCTTCCCTGGAGGGGTTTAAGGGACAGGTGGATGAGGTGCTGAGGGACGTGGGTTAGTGATTGATGGGAATGGTTGGACTCGATGATCCTGGTGGTCTTTTCCAACCTGGTGAGTCTATGATTCTATGACCCACAGCTGTTTCCAGCCGCGCACATCTGCCCAGCACAGCTGTGCAGACTCCAGCTCACACGTTCTCTCCCATTTCACCCCCCCATACAGCTGTGCTCTCCAGCTGCTCCCCCTCCGGGCGCCAAGGGGTTAACCCTCGGCGCTTAGCCCCGCCCCCTTTCTCTTGTCAATCACCGCGAGGGCCAATCGCGTCGCGCGACACATCGGGGTTGGGGGGGCGACGGCCAATCGGGGCGCGCGGGTGATCCCCATGGCAGCCGCCGCGCGCCCGGGGAGGAGGCGGGAGTTGGGGGGGCGGCGGAGCCCGGAGCGAGCGCGGCGCCCTGAGATGGTGCCGCCGGCACCGGGGGGAGCGGCGGCACCGGCAGCGACACCGACACCGACACCGACAGCGCAGGTGAGCGGTCTCTGCGCGGTCGCAGCCACGAGGTACGCGGGGATCACAGCGTCCGTCCGTTTGGGGGGTCCCAGCCCGGGAGCGGCAGGTTCCGTGTGGTCTCTCTCAGGCAGACGCCGCTCGTGGAGTCAGAGTCACCAGGTTGGAAGAGACCCACTGGATCATCGAGTCCAACCATTCCCGTCAATCACTAACCCATGTCCCTCAGCGCCTCATCCACCCGTCCCTTAAACACCTCCCTGGGCAGCCTCTGCCAGTGCTCAATCACCCTTTCCGTGAAATATTTTTTCCTGATGTCCAGTCTGAACCTCCCCTGGCGGAGCTTGAGGCCATTCCCTCTCGTCCTGTCCCCTGTCACTTGGGAGAAGAGCCCAGCTCCCTCCTCTCCACAACCTCCCTTCAGGTAGTTGTAGAGAGCAGTGAGGTCTCCCCTCAGCCTCCTCTTCTCCAGGCTAAACACCCCCAGCTCTCTCAGCCGCTCCTCTTGTTCTCCAGCCCCTTCACCAGCTTTGTTGCTCTTCTCTGGACTCGCTCCAGAGCCTCAACATCCTTCTTGTGGTGAGGGGCCCAGAACTGAACACAGGATTCGAGGTGCGGTCTCACCAGTGCCGAGTCCAGAGGGAGAAGAACCTCCCTGGACCTGTTGGTCACACCGTCTCTGATCCAAGCCAAGATGCCATTGGCCTTCTTGGCCACCTGGGCCACTACTGGCTCATGTTCAGTTGCTGTCAACCAACACCCCCAGGTCCTTCTCTTCCAGGCAGCTTTCCAGCCAGGCTTCTCCTAGTCTGTAGCTGCCCAGGGTTGTTGTGCCCCGAGTGCAGGACCCGGCATTTGGCCTTGTTAAACCTCATCCCATTGATCACATCCCAGCAGTCCAGCCTGTTCAGATCCCTTTGGATTCATAGCATCACAGCATTCATTCCTGCAGCCCCAGAGTGTGGCACTCCCTAGGTGCATGGGTATCACCGTATGGTTTGATATTGTTAGATCCAAAGTGGTTTCTATCCAGCACGCACCGTTCATAGTGTTTGTCTCTGCAGACAAACACGTGTCACTCGAGGTGCATGGGTTTTGCAGCGTTCATCCTTGCAGCCCCAGTGTGTGGCACCCTCTGCGTGTTTGAATATCACAATATGGCTTGATAGTGACGGATCCAGCGTGTTTTCTGTCTGGCAGCGCCGCTTGCTGTGTTTGTCCCTGCAGATTAATGCGTAGCACTCAGGATGCGTGAGTATCGCAGTGTAGTTTAATAGAAACCATGTTGGATCTGTTGCTACCTGGCACACACCATTTACAGAATCACACAATCGTTAGGTTGGAAAAGACCCACAGGATCATCGAGTCCAACCATTCATTGTGTTTGTCCCTGCAGAACAATGTGTGGCACTCACAGCGTGTGTGGGGGTCGCAGTGTTCGTCCCCGCAGCCCACAGCGTGTCACTCGCTGTTTGGATATCACAGAGTGGTTTGACAGTGGCAGATCAGCGTGGTTTCTGCCTGGCACACACCGTTCGTAGTGTTTGTCCCCACAGGCCAGCGTGTGGCACTCAAGGTGTGTGAGTATCTCCGCGTGGTTTTACAGCCACAGATCCAACATGTCTCCTATCTGGAAGGGATTTTGCTGGTGGCATTGCTGGATGAAGCCATTTGCATACATTATTGTGAATGTGATGCATGACTTTTTTTCCCAAGGTCCATCCCTTTTTTAGTGTTTTTAAGGAGTTTGATTCTCTGAAGTACCTTGTTGTAGTGCTGAAATCCCTGTTAGAAGGCACAGCGCACATAAAAATGCAGAGAGCAGCAGCTCATCTGCTATTAGTGTGCTCCTGATTTTTTTTCCTCTCCTTTTCTATAAAAGAAAAAGAAGACATTTAAAGAGCTAGAAGCCTCTGTGTGTTGCCAGTGAAATTCCTTTTGCAGACATGCTCTCCAGCAGTAACTGCAGTACTTAGGAAATACTTGTATTCTTGCATAACTGAGAGCATGCTAGTGACTCTTTTTTGACCACTCAGTATGCAAATGCAGATAATTTGATATATATATTAGATGTGTAGATAGAGCAGAAAATATAGAGTTCTTTGTCATCATTTGAAGCAGAACACTTTCATTATCTATACTTTAAACTCACTTTAGAGGTCCTAAATAGTGAAAAACCTAAAATGTTAACTTTTGAGTGTATTGATAACCTTGCTGGCTGCTTGGGGTCTTGTCTGTTTTTTCTCGTGCCTGTTAAGAAAAGTTTGAGGGTTGGCAGATCCAGGGCAAGTAGAAATGTTTCCGAATTTATCTTTTTATTTATTTATTAACAGATAGGGGAGGGGGTGTGTGTGTCTCTCTATCTGGTACAGTGGGGGATCATGAAGAAAGCTGAAAGCTGGGGGTTGGAGGGAGGTAGTTAACTGGTTAAAGGAAAGGACTTAAAGTAGAGTTTACTAATCTTTTACTTCTTGATTATATGAGGGAAATGTAGAAACATGAACACATCTTTCTTTGATTGTTCCTTGTGATGTGATCATATCTGTAATAATTCCACAATTTCTTAGTTGCGTGCAGACCTCCCCAGTACAGAAACTTTAGAGTCAGCAGTGATTTCAGGCAGGTGAAGGTTAATTTGGCCTTTACAGTTTTCAGAGCTTTAAATTAAAAAAAAAAAAAAACAAAAAAAAAAGTGTAGGTTCAAGGGAATGCAAATATGTGGTAACTTTCTCCAACTTCATCCTGATATTCTGTATGAAGCTCAGCTGTCCTTCATCTCAGATGCTTTCCACCAGGTGACTCACTGCTTGTTTCATTGCAGAGATGAATGAAAGATGCTCAGTCTATTTTATTTTCCTTTTTTACTGTATAACTAGCGGAAAGAGGAGTAAGAGAAAACAGCTGGAGGGCTTGAGAGCCATAACGACTTAAAAAGCTAAAGAGGCACCTGATATTCTGGGCTTCTTGATTCTTATTTCTAGCTTTCCTAAGTATTTTGCTTGGGGTTTGCTTGTTTGTGCTGTGCTTGTTTGTGCTCTTCCTCTCGGATTCTGTTACGTGACTGATAGTAATACGTGATATCCAGTCTCTGGGGAAATCATTAGGGTAATTGTGCAGACACCGCTTTGAAAGCATAAAAATGCTTCCTGAATTCTTGAATGATTTTTTTGTAACAGTCTCCTAAGTGAGCGTGCGTGGTTTGGATGGCTGCTCGGAGTGGTGCGCTGCGAATAGTTCAGTCGTGTTCCTCGGTGTTGTTCTATACCATTATCATGTCGCTGCTGGCTGTCCTATGCAATCTTCTTTGTGGTGAGCAAATACGAACCACCAGAAACAAACCAGTTCATTGAAGGAAAGGTTTTATGGAATTCCTCTCTCTAACTTTCATTTAAGAGTGCTTGAAGTCTGTATGTAAAGGCTTCTTGCTTGGACTATTTGATGAGCTTCATGTAGAACTTCCTCTAAGAAATACATCGCCTGTGGTTTTCTAGATGTATATTATTTTGAAGATGATTCTTCAGAATTCTCAGTATATGCTGCCTTTCTATTATTTACTTCTACATGGGAAAAGTGAAGGTGCAAGAAGAGACAAGGAAGATTGAGTTGGTTATTGTTTGCTTCTTGAAGTCCTGGCAGTATTTTTATTTCTCCTTCTATAGTCAGGAGCAGTGAAGGGAGTAACAAGGGGTAACAACAGCTCAGGGTAGTTTCTTTCCACTCAGCTTGGCTACCTTGCCACCGTGAAATGAATTTCTGCTGCAGATTCGTACTGCAAGCTTTTGGTGTGGTAGTCAGACTGTGTTGGGCATCTGATGGGGACAGACTTTTCAGCAAGGTCTGTTGTGACAGGACAAGGAGTAATGGTTTTAAACTAAGGGTGGGGGGATTTAGACTGGGCACAAGGAAGAAATTTTTCACAATGGGATTGGTGAGGCCCTGGCCCAGGTTGCCCAGGGAGGTGGTGCAGGCCCCAGCCCCGGAAATATCCAAGGTCAGGTTGGACTGGATGACCTCTAAAGGTCCCGTCCATGAGTCCATGATATCTAAACTGTGAGAATCTTCTATTTCTGGAGTCTGTGCTTTGAAATCTACTGCATAAAGCTTTACGAGGGGGTCACAGTCTCAGAGGTGAAGGAGTCGAGCAGACCTGCTTAAGGAGGATAAGAAAATCATGGGAATATGATGGAAGGACGTGAGGGTAAACCGTAGAAAGTGTGAGGGGAATGATGACTTTCCAGTAGTACGAACTCTAGAATTCTCCTCACCTCTGTCGTGCTCCTGCTTTCCAGCACAGCTGGAAGGTCACGGTGTTTGGAGAAGGATGCTGGCCTGTCAACAGAGACCTGAGTGTGATCCTTCCTCCCAGCAAAGTTCTCCAGCAGCTCTTGAGGCCAGACACCGTGGTGAACGCTTGGGCAGACACCGGAACAAGATACACTCCACAAAAATCTGAACAGTACTTCTATCCTTGGTTTCTCTAGAAAGAGATCTGGTTATCAGAAGCTGAGCAACCATTTCAGGAGATGGAAGCGGAGAACAAGATGGTAGCTGAAAAATGCTTTGCATATATGTAGGTTTCTCTTTTATGAGATGGCCAGTGCCGCTGTTGCTGTCCTGTCAGTCTGGCCTTGGAAAAAGGTGCCTGGTTGAACATGAGAAGGGAGGTGGTTATCACACTTCCCAGCCTCTGAAGTGGAAGCCTGAGCTCTCGAGCGTATGAGGTTTGCCTGTTACTGGGTCATAATGGATTTTTTTTTTTAATCCCTGGCAGGGAATGCTTTTTAAACAACAGCCCCCAAACTGCTCTAACATAAAATACAAATGAATGACTCGCCTCTTGACTAAGCTAAAAATCTCCATTTTTTGGATGAACTCAAGGAAAAAGGTCTTGACCTGTTGCGTGTAGGGAGAGGGAAGGAGGGAGGGAGGATTTGTGTGCAGAAGGAAACAAAGCGGTCATTTTTGCTTTGCTAACATCATCTGACTCATAGGCCTGACTTTTCTGGGAATAAAACACACTTACATCCATTTCTGCTTAGCTGTGCTTTCTCATACTGAAACTGGTAGATCCTCACTGTGTCTTTTGTTTGAGTTGTACTCAATTCTTCTCGGAGTTTGATTTAATCTGTCATTTGAAGTTATTGCTGCTCAAGGCATTGTAGTTACCTTCCTTGTTGTGTGTCTGGGCTGTGTGTGTTTGTTTAGGGCGGGTTTAGTTCAGTTTTGTTTTGGGGTATTTTTATTAAAAACACTTGTCTAAAACTACCAGTCTGTGCTTTTAGGTGGCACGGCTTTGCTCTTCCTAAGACACAGTTTGTCAGGAGCACAGTTTGCTCTTCTCGGGACACCATGGTTTTGCAAAGCTTTACCTAAACACTAACAGAGGATTGCTGACAGCATTTAAAAATCAGCACAACAGTCAATGTAGTTATTGTTAACAACAGAACATGAATGACTTGTAATAATCCTTGGGGCTGACAGCTGTGATCCAGTGCGCTTGCCTATGTAGAGGAGGAAGAAGGTGGGGTTGGTTTGCAAGCAGCTAGAAGGGCAGTAACTTCATACGTCATATTCATCCCAAAGAGCTTTGTATATAACTTCAGGCACAGAAGGGAGTTTGCTGGCTTGCAGAACGGATCGGTTTGCCAAGAGATGCTGTTTCTTTCCGATCCTGTGTTGCTTTCCCAACATACAAGGTCCTGGTCTTGCCAGACTTTATGACGGTTGCATGTGCCAGGTATTGCTTCCAGGCAGAAAAACAGTTGGCACAGGAGGTTGTAGGACAGCTTAATACTTGTTTTTGCAGCCTTTGGCATCTTAGAACTTACTAAACAAGTTACTGCATCGAATGAAAGTCTTTGTGGTTGATTGGTGTGGTCTTTTGTCACGTGGATGGAGTTTTGGTTTTGTGTGAGTCGTTCGTGCTTCCAGCAATTGGGGAAACCTGCGCGCGGGCTGCAAGGCGCATGTGCATCCACAGCTGGGATCGTGCAGATAGCGGGTCATCCTTCTGCCGTACCCAACCTGTGAACTGAGGCATCTGGCCTTCAGTCAACAGGCTTTCCTCCCATGCTGCTTGCTTTTCAGCTCGGTTCTGAAAGCTGGCGCTGCGGTTTTTGTGTGTGTGTTTAAAGTACTATCCTAATATAAATCACCAAACAGTTGATGCACTCCATCTTGATATCGTTTTCTGTAGTGATAAGCTTTTACATTTGGGGACAGTTAGTGGGTTCAAGGAGTACTTGTGAGTTTAGAAGATGCAGATTTTTTTTTTTTTTATGAAGGGTTGGCTTTCTCTTTTTTTTACAGGGAAGGAAATAAGGAAATTAGTTTTATGGAATTTACCCCAAATAAATAATGTTTAATGTTAGGACTTATATGAAGTGCAAATACTTGAAGGTCTTATGTGCTCTGTGGCAAAATACTGTGTTAACTCTGCTTTCGAATAGGTACTGACTTTTAACTAAATTTTTGTCTAATGTGTTTAAAGAGATTCTGTTTACTATTTGCTAGCTTTAAGCAGAACCGTTTCCCCTTCCCTGACTGAAAGTTAGGTGTGCGTGGTGAATCCATCCAGGGGACAGACTCAGATTTTTTTCAGTGCTATGGAGGTGGTGACTGCATGATATTTTTTTTCCCCTTCTTTCTTTTGACCACTCTTTAGGTGACGTCCAGTGGAATTTCTGGGACTTTGTTTGTCCAGATATTTGAGCTACAGTTAAAGCCAGCCCTTGAGCAAGGAGAGGTGTGTAAACCTCTCTGAAACTTGTTACAGAGATGAATTGATTAAGAGCGGTGTTCTTGCAAGAGAGCGTGGGACAGCTTCTTGCCGACTTCATATAAAAAGTGAGTTAATCCTTAAGTTATGATTCCAGTTTAATTGTGGTAAGAAAGACTAATAAGCTGAACTTTGAGTGTACTGTTGTGACAAGTGCTGATTGGGATAAGCTTTGTTAGTGTGAAGGGGGCAAGACATTCTCTCACAGCTTGGCAGCTGATTCTCTTGGAATCGCAGCAAGAGCAAAATACCACTGGGACCGATGCCTGCTTGAGGAATTCCCTCCCTCCAGCCTCCTGCTCCTGCGCTGCTATGGCCCTAAGTGGGACTTTTGCCTGGCTGTAGCTATCTGGTTGCACAGCCTCAGAAAGCAGGGACTGCAAAGCGCAAAGTGCTTGCCTGCGAGGAATCTGCAGGGCAGCCTCGTGTGCTGCTGCTGAGCCGTCCGGAGAGTCTGGCTCTGATGGTGACTTGAGAATTTGAGTTGGTGACTAAGTTTGTGTGGAGGAAAAGGTTAAGTGGATAAGGTTGTGGAGAGGACATAGAATGGGAGAGGACACAGAGTGGAGAGATGAGCTTGTTCTTCATTCAAGGATGTGTTGTGTGTTGCTGACAGAGAAGGAAAAGCTTTGAGGAAGCCAGTAATTTAAAATGTTAGCGGTACCTCAGTACTTAAAGCTCGTCACAATTAGAAGCATCTGTGATTCATACTGTTCAGCAGTTATTTCAGCTCTGAAAAGCAAGCTCTTATTTAAAGTTTCAATTAGAGTACTAATTTCATTTGAATTTTGAGAGGAAGGGTCGGTTTTCAGCCTACTCTATCTACTTTATCCCAAGCTGTTGATCTACAAAAATCAGGTAAAACAACAGTCTGCACATTAGCTGTATTGAACGAAAAAAAACAAGGATACAGCTTGCAGGTTGGTGTGAACAGACGAAGTCATCTGGGCAGCAGAGCAGAATATTATCTAAGCTAGTGTTGGATGTAACCCACTGTACTCACTGTAAGTCGGATGTAACCCACTGTACTCACTGTAAGTCGCAGCATATTCTTAGTCTTTCTTGTAAGTGTCTACATGGAGATTCAGCAGATAGATTTTTAGAAGTCTCTAGTTTCTATCTAAAAGCTTTATTCAGACTCAAGTGCATGTCCAGAAATCATTTGGCATAAGCTTTGGCTTTCTTCTTGTCTCTAAAAATGAAAATGACTTTAAAATAATGCAGTTTTAAGAACCCTAAGTGAAAAAAAAAATCATGGAAGACAGTGTTTTTTTTGTTTATCTTGGCATTTCAGATTTATTCTCCTTTCATTACAGGTTGGGGAAATGACTTTTAGAATGAAAAAGAGGCTACATTAAATATTTAGTATAGGATATGTTAGCTGTGCAGACCATTGGTTTTGATACGTGTCTATTGTATTTTCAAAGACTGAATTATTGTAGAAATACCTATTAAAAAAAAAGCCTTCCATTTCACTGTGGGAAAATTGACTTTGTTCAAACAGTAGTGATACAGAAACAGTTTTCTGTCGCCGAGCAATCGTCACTGCTTGAATTGTAGATTAGAATGCAGGATGAAAGGCATGTTATTGATACCTCACAAAACAGAGGAGTGGTTGTCCTTGATTTGCCTCTCTCTTTGTAACAGTTTTAAGGGTTCAAAATACACTGCATAACATAAAAGTGATAGTATGGAACCAGAAGAAGATCACACTATGGCTTGAGTTAAATGTTTTACAGTACACATTTCTGTTGCATGATATAAATATGAAGTGACTGTAACCATAAACCTCGTTAGTGTGGACTGCCATGGTGCTTTATAAACCAGGGCAGTCTGACTGATATTGTCTGTTGACATTTGATCTGCAATGGGTTCTTGCCATAAACCTCTCTGTCTGGTAGCCACACACTCAGGTTCTTAACTCTGAAGTGTTATGCTGTATAGAATCATAGAATCATTAATGTTCAAACCTCTAAGTCTAACCATCAGCCCAGACCCACTATGCCTACTAAACAATAGAATCATAGAATGGTTTGGGTTGGAAGGGATGTTAAAGGCTATCTAGTTCCAACCCCTCTGTGATGGGCAGGGACACCTCCCACTGGATCAAGGGTTCCAAGTCCCATCCAACCTGGCCTTGAACCCCTCCAGGGATGGGGCAGCCACCACTGCTCTGGGCAGCCTGGGCCAGGGACTCCCCAACCTCACAGGAGGAAATTCTTCCTTATGTCTAGTCTAAATCTGCCCCTTGCCAATTTATAGCTATTCCAGCTTTCTTGTAGCCCCTTCAGGTACTGGAACGTCGCTATAAGTTCTCCTCCTTCTCTTCTCCAGGCTGAACCACCCCAACTTTCTCAGCCTGTCCTTGTATGTAATCCAGCCCTTGGATTATACTTGTAGCCTCCTCTGGTCCTGTTCCAAGAGCTCCATCTCCTTCTTATGTTGAAGATTCCAGAACTGGACACAGCACTCCAGTTGAGGTCTCACAAGAGAGGAGCAGAGGCGCAGAATCATCTCCCTCACCCTGCTGGCCACGCTTCTTTCGATGCAGCCCAGGACACGGTTGGCCTTCTGGGCTGTGAATGCACATTGCTGGCTCAAGTCAAGCTTCTTATCAACCAGCACCCCAAGACCTTCTCCTCAAGGCTGCTCTCAATCACGTCATCCCTCAGCCTGTACTGAACCCATGGATTACCCCGACCCAGGTGTAGGAAGTCCCAAAGTGTCCATGTCCTGTTTGAACCTCTCCAGGAATGGAGGCTCCACCACTGCCCTGGGCAGCCTCTCTAGGGCTTGACCAAGCGTCTTGGACGGGAAAGACTCTTCCCGTCGTACCAACAAAAATGCAGACTTACCTAGACAAAGTAGGAGGCTAAAAGAAAGAGCAAGCTCACCAGTATGTCTTAAAAGGAATCTGAACCTTCTTGTTTGAAGGTAGAATGAAGGACATGCTTTATTCTTGCAGTGCTCTGTTACATGAATTAAAATCATGCAAGGCTTTAACTCTTTTCCCTGGAGTGCTGATTGAGAACAGGATCAATTTTTCTTTCTTCCTATTGTATTCAGTATTTTTAGTATTTCAGCTAATATTTCTCTGGCGTTCAAAATGCTGCACAAGATGTGAGAGGGCTGATGTGATTTTGTGTTTTTTTAATCAATTGAATAATGATTTATTATCATTATGTGGGTTTGAAGGGTGTTGAGAGAAATATCTTTAAAAGCCAAATTTTAGGTGAAGAAAACAATAAAGAAGGAATTGGGATGAAATCATTAGTTTTGTTTTGTATAACCTACTTTGTATTATCTCAGCTGCATCCAAAGCAGAGGGACCAACAGGGAAGGAGGAGTTTCTGCCCCTCTGCTCCTCTCTGTGAGACCCACCTGGAGCCCCGTGTCCAGTTCTGGAGTCCTCAGCATAGGGAGGACATGGAGCTGTTGGAGCGAGGCCAGAGGAGGCCATGGAGATGATCCAAGGGCTGGAGAACCTGTATGAGGCTGAGAGAGTTGGGGTTGTTCAGCCTGGAGAAGAGAAGGTTGCGGGGAGACCTTAGAGCAGCTTGCAATGCTGAACAGGGCTCAGGGAATGCAGAGGAGGGGCTCTGGATCAGGGAAGGCAGAGATAGGACGAGGAAAATGGTTTTGAGCTGCAAGAGGGGAGATTGAGATGAGATCTTAGGCAGAAATGTTTTGCTGTGAGGGTGGGGAGGCCCTGGCCCAGGTCACCCAGAGCAGTGGTGGCTGCCCCATCCCTGGAGGGGTTCCAGGCCAGGTTGGATGGGGCTTGGAGCCCCTGATCCAGTGGGAGGTGTGGAACTGGATGGGCTTTGAGGTCTTTTCCAACCTGAACTATTCTATGATTCTGTGGATGAAAATTTAAGTCGGCATGGGTTGATTCTGCTGTTGCTGTTATTACTTAAATAAAAACTGATCTTAGTTTTGATCTTAGTCAGCTTTAATCCTGGATCTTTGTAGTCTCTAATTGACTCCATATGTCTTTAATCAAAGCTTCCCTTGATGTAAAAATTGAAGCTTCCCTTGCTTGCTGCAAGCTGTTTTTCTTCATTACTCAAAGGCCTTGATCAAAAATTGGATCCTCTCAGTGTCTGACTGTGAAACATCTTTTAGATCATCTTGTATCCTGTGAAAGAAATAGGGCATTTCAAGCAAAACTGGAGATAATGTAGTTACGTGGAAATGTGACAGTGAGTGGGATGCTGCTACTGCCTGTTCCGTAAGCCAGAGTCATCTTCATGCTTAAATTCTTGTGTGATTTCTGAAGTGATTTATATGGGGTAAAGAAGAGTTTTCCTTTTTGAGTGTGTGGAGTCCTCTATAAATGTCTGTGACTGTAAAGTTTTAACAGAAGTTCTCCAGTGGTAGAATTCTTCCAGCAAGTTGTTAAAATATATCAGAAAAATATGTAAATGGTAACTGTGGACCTGGGTCTTGTTATGTTTTGTGTTGCTCCTATGTGTAAACAAAAAGGCTTTATATTATGGGATAATCACGTTTAGAGTTTGCATAGGACGAGGGGGAATGGCTTTAAATTGGAAGGGGGAAGGTTTGGATTAGACATTCAGAAGAAATTCTTCGCAGTGAGGGTGAGGGTAGGGTGCCCAGAGCAGTGGTGGCTGCCCCATCCCTGGAGGGGTTCAAGGCCAGGTTGGATGGGGCTCGGAGCCCCCGATCCAGTGGGAGGTGTCCCTGCCCATGGCAGGGGTGGGACTTGACGATCTTTAAGGTTCCTTCCAACCCAAGCCATTCCATGATTCTATGATTTATTGGTCTCAAAGCAGCATCAAGAGGTAACACTCGTATCAAGTGCTGTTGGGTTTTTTCTGTTGATTTATTGTAGTTGGTCTTTGCAAAGTTCTAAATGTCTTCTATGCTTTTCCCCCCTCAGCAGACCTTAATTTATTTTGGATTAGGATTCCCATGGCATGTGAACTAGAAGATAATTTGAAGTAGAAGGTATTTTTATTTTGAAGTGACAGTCTTTATCGAAATGGTTGGAAAACTCAAACAGAACTTGCTGTTGGCATGTCTGGTGATCAGCTCAGTGACCGTGTTCTATTTGGGCCAGCATGCCATGGAGTGTCACCATCGAATAGAAGAGCGCAGCCAGCCCATGAGGATGGAAAGTGTGAGAAGCACAGTGAGGACTGCTTCCGATGTAAATGCAAACAAAACCTTTGCTTACAACAAAGACATGCCTTTAATATTTATTGGAGGAGTACCTCGGAGTGGCACTACCTTAATGCGTGCCATGCTTGATGCCCATCCGGATATTCGATGCGGAGAAGAGACAAGGGTCATCCCACGAATTCTGGCAGTTAAACAGATGTGGGCTAGATCAAGCAAGGAGAAGATCCGACTGGATGAAGCTGGGGTCACAGATGAGGTTCTGGATTCAGCCATGCAAGCGTTTTTATTGGAAATCATTGTGAAACATGGGGAGCCCGCTCCATATCTGTGTAACAAAGATCCTTTTGCTTTAAAATCCTTAACTTATCTTGCAAGAATTTTCCCCAATGCCAAATTTCTTCTCATGGTACGGGATGGTCGTGCATCTGTGCATTCTATGATATCTAGAAAAGTCACAATAGCTGGATTTGACCTCAACAGCTACAGGGACTGCTTGACCAAGTGGAATCGTGCTATAGAAACTATGTATAACCAGTGTATGGAAGTTGGTTTTGAAAGGTGTATGCTAGTACATTACGAACAGCTCGTATTGCATCCTGAAAGATGGATGAGAACTCTCTTAAAGTTTCTTCGCATCCCCTGGAACCAAGCTGTGCTGCACCATGAAGAAATGATTGGAAAAGCAGGGGGTGTTTCTCTTTCCAAGTGAGTATGAGCATTCCTCCTTTACCTTGTATTGTTCTAAGAGGGAAAATAGTACATTTTGCGTATAAAAGACAATTCTCAGCTTGGTTTCAGTTTTTAAGTGGCTAATGATATCTTGGGAAGCTGATTTATGATTATTTGGAAAGTAAGAATCATTAAGTAGCAATTTCCAGTCTCAGATGCTCCCACTCAACAACTGTCCTGCTGACACGTGTGTATGAAGCATGTGAACAAACTTTTAATTAATGGTCAGTCCAACTTGAATCTGGATGTCTAGTATCAGCCTTGCTTCCAATGGAGTTTTGCTTTTCTCTCTGCTGCAAAATAAGGCTGGACTGTTTTATCTAGACTGGTATTATTCATCTTAGCAAGATCACCCATTTGATTTCAGGAACGTTAATATTGATGTCAGTGTGAGAACGGCCTTTGAGTTATGTTTGCCAAGAACATACTCTTCCAGGAAACTCAAGAAATGGTTCCAACAAAATAGAAAGTGGAATTGGCCTGCTTTTCTGTTGGCATGTGCTCCTAAAAGGACAAGCATTTTGAATAAAATTAACCTTATTGTAAGCAAATCTCTTCATATTTTGTTGTGCCATCTATGCACCTGACAGCTGCTTCAGAAACCAAAGTCCATCTCTGCTTAGAAAACCTGCACAGGTATTGTGAAGGGGGGGGAAGCAACCTAGTTAATTCAAATTAAGCTACTCTTCTTGGTTTCTTGGCCATTTACAGCACAGCTTCAGAGATCTGGAAGCTGGCCAGTCGTTATGGGGGGAAAGGTGTGAATGTTTGAATATCTCCTCTTCCTTTTTTTCCTACAATAGATACATCTCCCAGATCATCTTGTTTAAGTTTCTAAAATATTGCTTTAAAAAGCTCTATTCCAGCAGCAAGGCATGCCCAGTTAAATTCCTCGGCTTCTGTTTTTTGAATATTCATCACTGGCCAAGTGCTTCTGAGGAAGAGAGGCACCCTGCGCACTAAGCCGTGTGGGCTGGGTATGATAGAATCATGGAACTGCTTGTGTTGGAAGGGACCTCAAAGCCCATCCAGTCCCACCTCTGCCATGGGCAGGGACACCTCCCACTGGATCAGGGGCTCCAAGCCCCATCCAGCCTGGCCTGGAAACCCTCCAGGGATGGGGCAGCCACCACTGCTCTGGGCAACCTGGGCCAGTGGGTGACGTGTAGGGACGCATCAACCTTGAATACGGACCAACTGCATTTTTTTAATAGTACAGTTTTTAGATATGAAAATTAGGAGATTGTTTATTTAATGCTGAGGGAAGTGACAGCATGGATTTTCTAATATATCATAGGGCATTACGATTTAAAGCAAATGGAATTATTAGTGGTGAGAAAGAACTTAAAACTCAAATAATGATTATTTTTACAATCTGGGGGTTTTGCATGACCATTGCATTTAGTATTTGATAGGTATGTTTGGACTTGATGATCCGATGCGTCTTTTCCAACCTGGTGATCCTATGATTCCCACTGAAGAAGCTCAGCCACCAACACTGTGTTCACAAGAGCTATCGAGAAGCGGCTCAACCCTTTTCTTGCTGTTCATTAGCAGATTGAAGCCTTCTAATGAAGCTCTCCTGGAGCAGCGTACTGCTGTGCATCTCTGCAAGCTGCATCTGCACAGGAGCTTCTCTTTGGTTACGGGTATCATGTTACTGCTTCACAGGAGCAGCTGATGGTGGGAGTAAACTTGTGTTTACTGCCATAAATAGGTGGTTGCCAAGTTCTGTTAAGTGTCCTTTAAAAATAACTACACATAATGCCATTTCTAGTAAAATATTGCTACCTTACGGCTTCCACATTAGCAATTTTAAAAATTAATGGACCTCTGTACTATAAAACTCAGTAGTTTCACTGAATTCATACAGTTTTAAATAATATTTCTTGCCAAATCTGGTGGAATGGGATGTGAGGAATTAAGAGTACTTGTTCATGTCTCTAAAAATTAAGAAAATGCACTGTTGAAATTAAAATGTGTCTTTGTGTATGCTTTTAAGACAAGCATTGAAAGTGGGTTTGTGACCCTCAATTCAAGCTGTTCATGGAATTCTTTATACTTCTATCTCTCATGAGATGATATGTGGAAGTAATTTATTATTTCAGAAGGCTCTGGCAATCGTGCAAGAAGAATAGGTTATTAGTGTTATGTCTGTGTTGTCTTTATCTAATCAAATCCTCTTGAAACAGGTGGTGGGATTTGTTTTTCGGTTGCAGGAGACCTTTGTAATTCGATAATGATTTCAGTGACTCAGTCTTTTGAGGGCTGCAGAAAAAGCAGTGAATATGAAATTCCCTCACATGTCTGCTTTGTGTATTTATATTATACTAATGGAGACTGTACAGAGGGAGCTTGAGAGCTATCAGTTTGATTTCCTTGTACCAGTTAAGACCTTCTGCTTTTGGCATCCCCAGCTCCTTGCTGCCTCTCCTGTGCAGCAGCGCAGGGAGAGCTGCCTGTTGAGGGGACCCTTGCCCAGAGCAGGGGGACCTGCCCCAAAAAGGGACTTAAAATTAGATTATTGCCAGGGAGTTTATTGAGAACTTTGGTGAGCTGTCTGTGGAATTCTAACGTTTGGCAGCTGAACAAAATACACCTTGCACTGGACTCAGTTTTCCATCTGTTAAGTTGCATTTGGCTTGTTCGTAGCTGCAGCAAAATTATTTGTGACCTCAGGTTTGCACGGCTGTGAAGTTCCAGGTCACGAACCACAGAATCATAGTATGGTTTGGGTTGGAAGGGACCTTAAGACCATGCAGTTCTAACTCCTGCCTCATCCTCCCACTGGATAAGGTTGCTCCAAGCCTGGCCTTGATACCCTCCAGGGATGGGGCAGCCACCACTGCTCTGGGCAACCTGGGCCAGGGCCTCCCCACCCTCATCATCAAGAATTTCTTCCTAATGTCTAATGTAAATCTTCCCCCTTCCAATTTTAAGCCATGCCCCCTTGTTCTGTCACTACAGGCTTGTGTAAAAAGTCCCTCCCCAGCGTTCTTGTAGCCCCTCTTCAGCACTGGAAGCTGCCCTAAAGTCTCCTCAGAGCCTTCTCTTCTCCAGGCTGAACAACCCCAACTCTCTCAGCCTGTCCTCGTACGGGAGGTTCTCCAGCCCTCAGACCATCTTTGTGGCCAAATCTGGACTTGTTCCAACAGATCCATGTCCTTCTTATGTTGGGGATTCCAGAACCAGTGTTCTCGTTGAATTTCTAATTTTTCTTTAGGCTTTCTGAGGAGTGCACTTTCCTTCACAGTGTGAATATTGTCTTCTTTCAGCTGAAACGAAACAGTCTGGGGCAGCAGAGTTATGTATTCTGATCAGCAGCTCTTTCCCAGCTGGTTTTCCAAAGGATGGTGCTGAGGATTGCTTCAGAGATAATCTAGGGAAACTGAAACGCAGCTGTTTTTTGCAAGTCGATCTTCTCACAGAGCTTTGATTTACCAGATACCTGGTACCAAGATGCTTCAGGCTGTTTCATAATAGTATATTAAAATCACAACACTCAAATTATATTACAGTTTTTACTGGCAGGAGGCAGATTTTGCAAGAGCCAAATCATCCATATTGAGATGTGATGTTCACTTAAGAAACCACCACGTAGACTTGGCCTCTGCAGCAGAGCAAGGAGAGAGTGAAGATTGTAAATTAGTTGCCTAGCTGTCTGCAAATTATTAGGTAGGGTGGAAGTCAAAGAATGAGCAATGATTACAATCTGCGGAGGCTGTGGGACTGTGTAAAGAGACAAGGAGCAGAGAAAACCATCTCTGTCATCTTCCCCTCGCCTTTAGGACTCCTGGACAAGCTCTGTGGCCACTCAGCAGCACGACCCCTGCTGGGGTCAGGCCAAATAAGGTGCCTGGATTCGTTTTAACTGTTAAGAGGGTTTTTGAGAAGGAATCTGACAAGAATCCGTTGTCTTGAAATACTTAAATGCTTTGAGAAAGAGATAGCAGTGTTGCTAGAAGATCTTTATAATGATGTTATTACCTGCTGACAGAAAGCGAACGTTTAAGAATGTATTTGTAACTAGTCTCAAAGTAAAATGAACTGTCACAGGAAATCCAGAGCAGATGAACGAGGCTCTAGGCCAGTGAAGGGTGTTTGATTTTCAGTTGCATAGAGAGTTAAATTGTGTGTGTAGGCTGTTTCTTTTCCAGAGATGAGCCAGCCACCCAGTGGACTGCAGAATTCCTCAGGCAGTGAGCTGACTCCATTTTTCTCTTATTCCAGACACAAACTCTTATGCCGTAGCCTGTTAAGAGCAATATTAGACACTGGACTGTCTGTATATAAGATTCTGACTTTTTATGTTCGCCTGGCTGCTTGATTTGAGGAAACTGTCGTCTGCCTTATTCTCTTCTCCTGCATTTGCATAGTAATCTCTGCTTTTTCTGTTGCTGATGGAGCCCTGGCCTCACTGGGCTTAGCATTTCCACCCCTTCTTGTGTTTTTTATCCAGCTGCAAGAAGAAACACTAACGATGTACACCACAGAATTTGTAGTAGTGGAAAACCTTCTGTGGTTTGAAGTAATTGCCAGCGTGGCTGTTGAAGGAATGTATAACGGCTGGACTACTTGCTATAACTAGTATTGTTAATATAGCTCTGCCTCTTAACTGGAAACAGCTGTGGTCACCTCTGAAATATCAACCTTTTTATAGCAATTTTTATTAAGCTTATTATGAAAAGAGCCATCTAGGTAAAATTACTTCAGAACATACTATTTTTAACACATAATTTTCATTTGTGTCTAGTACAGACGTAGAAGTATTTGGGGTTAGTCCTGTGTTCTGTGCTACCAGCTGCATTCAAAGCTGAGATGTTCCTGCTGGTTTGTAGTGGAACCTGGTAACACTGACCAGGCAGCATTTGCCACATGCAAAGATAATCTGATGTGATGGGACTTGGTATGTTTGCTTCTTTTGTTCTACTTCTTTTTTTGGGTTTGGGCTGGACGGGGCCTTAAAGCCCATCCAGTTCCAGCCCCCATAGCAAGGACACCTCCCACTGGATCAGGGGCTCCAAGTCCCATCTAACCTGGCCTTGAACCCCTCTAGGGATGGGGCAGCCACCCCTGCTCTGGGCAACCTGGGCCAGGACCTCCTCACCCTCACAGCAAAATATTTCCTAAGATTTCATCTCAATCTCCCCTGTTTCAGATTTCTTTCCTCCCGTCCTCATTCTGTCTTCCCCTTTACTCTTCAGATCTTCTCTGGTGTGAAGAGTCTTTCCCATTAATTGCCTTTCTCTGTTCTTCTCATCTTAACCAAAAGGACTCCAAAGGACTTAAGCAACACACTGAATGTGGTGTCGTTTTTTTTGAATCCATGCCTGAGAACAGCGAGATGTAGGTCCCTGATTATCTCTTGCCAGGTATTTATCACCAGGAAATAGTTAATACTGAACTCAATGTTTCTAAAGACAAAAATGGCAATGGGGAAAAAGCTACATGTTTTAAATGTGCTTGTGCCTCAGGATGAGGTATTCAGACACCTACTCCTTTAGGTCCTAATTGATGTGTAGCGCTCATTGTTCTGGGGTTCCAACATGCTGTCAGTCAAACCCATTATGCGGTTCTCACAGTATCACTCTTTCTTTAAATGGTCTAAACAATCTACAGTTTTGGTGAAGGGACTTTGGGCTTGGCTGGCTCTGTCTGAGCTGAAGAGGACCATAATTTTTTTATGAATTGGAAGGTCCCTCCCACCATGGTTTGTAGACTCCTGATTCCTGTGGTGCTTTGCCTTCTGCCTTGCCACTTCCAATGCCTCAAACTCAACTCTTAAAAGCCGTTTTCTCGCTAATGTGATGTGAAGTCAGATGCTCATCTTTTAATTAGAAGGATCAAAAAAGCATTGCCCACACTACTTAGTTTGCTGTGAAAAGTTGAGATCCCAGGCTAGTAGCCTTCAGGAAAGCTGAAACTTGGCCACGACTCCTGGTCTCAAAATCCCATTCTGAGTTCCTGCCTTTGGTTCGAGCTATTGGTTGAAGAGGATAAGGCTGAAAATTCTGGTGGTTGTCTTAGTTTGTTGTTTGTCTGGTGCTTACTCATCAGCTTCCATCAAACATGTTTTCCAGCAGTCTGTAAGGGCTGAGCTTGCCAAGACTGTTTCCCCATGAGTGACCATTTCCCTGTCTGGTTTGTTCTTCGTTGATTGTGTTTGAAGTTACTGACCTTCCAGCATTGTATGACTAACTTCCTTCCTCTGTCCTGGAACAGTTGTCGCTACGATGACAAGTGAAAGAGAGTGACAAGTTACAGACTGATGTTAAGATCAAATTGAATTAATGACTGCCAGACTGGCATGCGTGGTTTGGAATTGGAGGCTTTCATTGCACAGTACAGGATGCAGCTGAGCGGGATGCCTCTTGCTAGAGATTTATTGTTTATCAAATGTGCAACAATTCTTCAGCCTCTTCCTGGACTGTGAGGTGGATTAGATAACTGCAACCCAGCTTGTTCCTCTTGTAAACTGACTGATGTCAGTCTTCAGCAACTTGACTTTAGGTCAGACTTCTGGTCTCAGAAACAATGAGGGATATTTCAGGCCATTTCCATTGATTTTTCTCTGATGGTGTTTTCACACATTCTACCTGCTCTGTGAGTGAAGAATGAGCTGCTGGAGAATGATTTTGAATTCCAGTATTATGATTGTTTAACTCATCAGGGAGGGTGGGGATAGGATGAGGGGGAATGGTTTTGAGCTGCAGGAGTGGAGATTGAGATGAGATCTTGGGAAGAAATGTTTTGCTGTGAGGGTGGGGAGGCCCTGGCCCAGGTTGCCCAAAGCAGGGGTGGCTGCCCCATCCCTGGAGGGGTTCCAGGCCAGGTTGGATGGGGCTTGGAGCCCCTGATCCAGTGGGAGGTGTCCCTGCCCGTAGCAGGGGTGGAACTGGATGTGCTTTGAAGTCCCTCCCAAACCAAACCATTGCATGATTCCATGTAGATGGGGTACTGGTGTTTTACTTCATGCTGTTACTTTCTAGTGTAACTGTTTTGGTTTTTGAGTGGTAGAGCTTTTTGAGATCAAAGTTCTTCATGGGGTGGGTGAGGCCTGGGAAGGATGATGTCTGCGGGTGGATGCGATGGCTCTATGCTCAGCACCAGGTTTGGGGCAGGTATCACCAGCAGCAGGAACTACTGATGCAGGGATGAACCTTATGGTATTACTTGCAATGTAGATGCAAATATTCTTTAAGTGTTTTCATCTGCCTTAGAAGAAGGATAAACCTTGACATTCAAAATGCATGTGCACTCTTTCTGAGTTCAGAAAAAATGTTTAAATGCTCATCCTGTTCTGAGTTCTGCTGACCTGTTTTAGCAATAAACACAGAAGAAGGAATGGTATGTCTACTGATCTAAAAGAAGGAAGGAATGTGGGAAAACAAAGCAATGTTGGATTTCTTCCCTTGAAAAGACAACAAAGCTGTGTGCAAGAATGAAAATTACTTCAGGACTTTTGATTAACTGAGCGACAGATCAACTATTTTCTAACTGCAGTACATATGACTCTGCCATGATTGTGCTCTTGCCTTCAAGAACTGCTTAATGACTGAGCTCTCAATCTACAAAAGGAGGGGTTGTGAATATTGTTGTAGAAGGTAGCTCTCTGTCATTTCCACGGGGGGCTCTTTTATTAAAGATATAAATTAGTCCTACTATGCAGGGAAATAAATAGCACATGGATTTTAATTTAGAATACATCTTTCTAGAGCATTTAAGACAATGAAACAGCAAATGTGGAAATGTGCCAGTGGGAAAACAACCTTACAGGTAGGTGTGTGCATACTTTTCACTTAACAGCTCTTTGGCTTTCACTGCTGTCTTTATTTAAAGAACTTGCTTCAGCACATTCTGTGTGAAAGCCTAAACCAGAAACCATGCATGAATGTTGCACTACTTGTTCTCATTTTAGCCTTATGTAGTAAACTTCGCTTTCCATCAGCTCTGCAGGAACATAAAATTTGGATAGGGAAAGAAATGGAAGTGGGGAAAAAACACATACGAAAACCAAGCTAAAGGTCTTAATAGTAGAGAGGAAGCAAGTGCTGGTTGGAATGCAAAATATAACCTCTCTTTCTTCCTCCACAGGGTTGAAAGATCAACTGACCAAGTAATCAAGCCAGTCAATGTGGAAGCACTGTCAAAGTGGGTTGGGAAGATCCCTGCTGATGTTCTGCAAGACATGCCCGTGATTGCACCCATGCTAGCGAAACTGGGCTATGATCCCTACGCCAATCCACCAAATTACGGAAAGCCCGATCAAAAAGTTGTGGAAAACACAAGGAGGGTAAGGCATTCTTGTGTGTTTAATTATTCACCAAATGGATGTGAGCTAAAAAGCAGAAATCTTGTGTTTTGTTTGGGTTTTAAATCTGTTCTAATACAAATTTAAAATACTTTTGATACTTAGCAGCATGTTCCTTGCCACGATGGGAAGAAGGAAGAATACTTTGGGACCTTGAGCACTGAAAGTCTGACTCCTGCTGTTTGTCTTCAGTTTGGTTCAACTTACTTCCCCCAACCTCAGGCGTGAGCTGTGTTCTTTGGTGTATGTAGCTGAATCTCTTGAGAATCATCCAGATAGCCAGGGAACTAGTTACTAGTTGAAAAAAATCTAGTTTTCTCGCCTAGGCATCACACTTGATTGAGCTCAGCTTTTTATACTGAGGGCTGGCAGAAGCTCTGTCATGAAATTACAACCCAACTACTTGGTAGAATTTGAAGAGTGACCCATGGAAGATGGCCCAAGATGATCAAAATGTCAGTTTTTCCAGTTCTTTGCTGCCCTTTGTAGAACAAACAAAAGATGGAGGAGGATCTGGTGCTGATTAACCTCAACTTAAGGATTTTAATCTGAATTTAATGTTGTTGGAATTTGAGTAGTGAGGCTATAGAGCTGTTTATCCCTGGAGGTGTCCATTGAAAAGCTCATTACCATTATTGCAAATAAGAATAATTAACTCTTCTGTTCTTTTGAGAATTAATAATTTACTAAAAGAAGGTGACTTTTGCTGGCGCAGCAAAGTAGCTGTTGGAAAAATGGAATTAAACAACTTAAAAGGACTCTTTTGGTATCAAAAAACCTGGTTGCTATCCTGATGGGCTAGATACTAATGAAAAAGAAACCCGCACTTTTTGTGAAGTGTCTACTCTTTTTTGCATTATTTCATTTTAGGAAATGGGAACCTTGGATTAAACAGTTGATCAGGCTATTAAAAGATGGCAGGCTGACTATTGGAATAGTTACTAGCTCAGTGTGGAAAAGGTAACCCACCTTTTCTGATGGGGGTAGTGGTTAGCATTTTATAGGGCTCCTGATACTCACTTTTCTAAAAGGCTCACAAACTTTTCTGCATTCGAGTCAACCTCTTTAAAAAAGAGTTTTCAGAGCCTTGAAAGCAAAATCCTTTTGCACCTCCCTTCACGTGCTATAAGAGTGACTCCGATCCACATTTCCATTGTAGTGCAATAACTTAAGGTTAGTTATCTCTTACTGATACAATTGAAATAAGTTTTTCCTGTGTGGTGACCTTTCTGAGTCCTGACTTGGAAGGGACTCACAAAGATCGAGTTCGACTCCTGTCCCTGCACAGAACAACCCCAACATTCACACTGAGGGTGTTGGCCAAACGCTTCTGGAATCTTGTCAGGCTAATAAGCAAAGCCACAAGCACACCTTTGAAAAAATTAAAGCCTAATTCAAAAGACTGAAGTGCATTAGAGGCTTTTTCACAAGTTTGCTTTGAAGCTTACTCAGTTTGTTTACTAATATTAAAAATAGCTGTGAGAAACTGGAGGTTACTGTTCGAATAGCTGCTTCAGATATTACAAGCATATGGAACAGTTGCTGATATTTTGACTGTTATTTTAATTCAATAGCTTGACTTACAGCCCAAGATAGCATTTTAATTTTGTTATTTACTGTAGTAGCAAGTGTATCTTTTTCTGGTAATTTGTTCTTCAACAAAATTACTTCTGCATATAATGTTTGTATAGATTGAATGGAGGAGATGTCCTGAATTAGGACTACAGTCCACAAAACCAACAGGAATAAATGTGGCTAATCTTCAAAACCTGCAATATTCCTTTTGAAACTCGAGAAACATGAAGCTTTCAGAATGTTATGTACCCCACGGAGCCATTGAAAACGATGGCTCAGATCAGTGTGTAAGTTTGCATCTGGGCAGCTTGAATTCCTCCCCAGTCGCTTTGCTTTGTTTCCTCCCAGCTGGTTCCCGGCAAATCCCCCCGCAGCCCATGGGGTCCCCTGTCTTTCTTGGTGATTATGGAAACACTGATGGCTTGGTTCCTAGGGCTGAAGGCTTCCCAACTCCCACACCCGCTGGCTGCTGAGGTTGCCTGATTCTCAGCCTAGCGGGCTCCTCGCTCGCTCTGGAAGTGCCGCGACATCATCTCTCTCGTGCAGTAAACTCCCCAAATGCTGCCACTGAGCTGGGCTGTAGCCCAAGTAAATGTTGAAATAACTCATATTCTGGTAGGTGATCAGGGAGAGCAGACTCCCTTCTGAAAATGCTTTGTTTTCCTTTATTATTATTTTTTTTTAATTTGAAGATGGGGATATATTTCAGTGCACATTCAGGTGTCTGGAGAAAGCAGGCTTCGGGGGGAGGAGAGGGAACTGCGATGTGTGAGCTGGGACAGCACACACTGCCTGGTGGGATTCCCTTTCTCTCCTTTGAACATCTGCTCATTTATTTCTTACTACTGCAGCTTGAGGAAGAAGTGTTTATTTAATTAAATATATTTATATTTCTTGATCTAGATTTTTCCAGCCCTAAGGAACTGGCACTTGGCAAGTCCAGCGTGTTCCTGCATGCTCTTAGATGGTGGATTTGTAAATGACTGTAGCTCTACTGTTGTTCTCACTCTCTTTTTACATGGCTTCACCTGGGATAGTCTTTCAGAGAATATTGTACTGGGCACATTTTTGGAGATAAAGCTGTCCAACTAAAATCTTTGCAAAGTTACTCTTTAGTACAGAATAAGAATATATAGAAATACTCTGTTTATTACTTCACTTTGTGTTTGGAAGCTGCTCCAGTGTATTTGTAGTCACTGAGAACTTTAAACTGAGCTTAAAACTTGAATTTTATTCCTTGAAAACAGATAAAGCTTAGACTTATAAAGATGTATTGTGTTAGTATAGTAACCACTTGGAGTGACCAACCTGATATCACGTTGAATTATCTGACGCTCGCTGCTCTGAGAAGCATTGGAGTTTGTTAGCCTGTTTGAAACACCGTGTGCTAGCACTTCAGACTGAGGGAGTTGCCTCTGTCCTGCAAACAAAGTAATAGGAAGGGGGGAGGACTAATTTTCTTTTTTTTTTGGGGTGGTTTTGAAAGGGGAGTTTTCCGGTTTTGGGAGGGGTACATAATGCTGGCTTAAATTGTGGAGGTTGCAACAACGGGGTGGAAGCCCAACAGCACTGCAATTACTGGCAGGGGAGATTCTGGCTCCACCTAAAGATGGAACAGCACTGTCTCATCTATTTTATTGCTATCAGATACATTCAAAACAGACAAATCAGTTCTTGTTGTTATGGCCAGTCTTTGTTTTTTATGATTAAGAGCATTTTAATACTGCATATACAAAATCATAAAGGTAAATAAAAAAATCATGAAAGAGTGAAAAATGAAAATTGATCGGGGTGCAAAACATATTCGTAGCTCGAAAGCCTCAACTGCATGCAGACAGTTCAGTATTTCATGACTAGAAGTCTAAGTATTGCCCAGTTGTAGAAGGTAATTTTAAAAGATTCCAAACTTTTAACAGCACGATGCCTTTGTTGTAAGAAGTGCTTACACGCTGCTGTAGAACTGCATTTATCCTACACTGCACTGACTGAAAAGTCTGTCATTTCTTGGAAGAGACTACGGATCAGACTGAACAGTGACAATGCTGTGCAGCGATTTCAGAGCCACTGCTGTCAGTCCCATCAGTGTGAGGGTGGCTAAAACAAGGGCTAGTACAGGAGAAAAACGGAAAGGAATGGCTAGCGTGGTGCAAAATAGAAGCTTCCCCGACAGTTAACTCCTGTTCTTGTTTTCCTTTTTCCTCTTTTTTTCCTTTTATGTCCCCTGCTGGTGACTTGCCTATGTACAGGTTAAACAGATCTTTTTCTTCAGTCTGGAAACAGTCATGATTCTCACCAGCTGCAGTACAGCGCTTGAAATAGAATTTCTTTGTACTTGTAGGTGATGTGAGGAAAACAATGCCCTCTGCTAAATTTGGGGGTTTCACTCTGTTTCCTGCCTAGGATACCAAAATGGTTGGGTTGGTTTTCTGTTCTCCTGTAATATGGCACAAAAATAATAAGATGCAACGAGGCTTTGTACTTAGTTTGTCATCTTAGTCCTGGTTTGTTTTAGGAAGTAGAAGAATGTGAAGCTTACTTCATCTCTACTTATGTTGGTCTCCAAATGCTTTGAGGTGTTAGGAGACAAGACAGCTCTGACAGTACCTGCGCCAGTGAAGCACAAATCCAGCACAGTGTAACAGATCTTTCTGATGTTTGCAGTAGCAAAGCCATTAACCTTTTGTTTATCTGTTTCATGCTAGTCCCAACGGTGTTATCTTTTAGGACACTATATCTCATCTCGGTTAAGGACCCCGGAGCAGAGACAACAAGGTCTGAGTGGTGATGCACTGCTCAGAAGATCTCTGCGTGTGACCTCTTTCAGAGGCACCTTTTGTTATGCAGTGGCTGCAGAGCTGCACTGTCTTGTATTCTGCTTGTGAGTCTGTTGCTGATCTGTTCATTTTATAATATTTGCAAGGGTCCCTTCCTTGTAGACACAGAAATAACTACTTCACCCTCTAGAATTTTAATGAATTCTGCATCCTGAACATAAAGGACAACAACAGCCTGTAACTAAAATGGGATTTCATCTGTAAATGATACAGAAAGTGCAAATAATGACACTGTCTGAACTGGTATCCCAGTCACTATACGATGAACTACAAGAGTAGAATCTCCCCATGATAGAACAGTGTCTAATATGTCTTTATCAACATTGTAATTTTGTGTAAAAGCCTATGTTAGCAGTTTAACAGAATATCCTGAAAGGGGAGAACAGCTCGAAACTGCAAGGCCCTGACTTATGCCCAGTAGAAACTGGCTCATTGTTATGTTATCATTGGCAAAATGCTTTCCTTTCACATCTGTAACGTATTACATCAGATTTTCTTTGGCACATACTTCCCACTAAGTGAATTTGTGTGCTTGGAATACATATTCCGGTCATTTCTTTTAACTTCTTCATGAAGTTGGGTTCCTTGCCCTGGAGAGATTGGGAGACGGAAGCATAGAGAACTCTTATCAAAAAAGCTGTGGTTTTCAGCATGACTGTTTAAATACGCGTGGCTGCTTCTAATCGCATCCGAAAGCTGATATCCGTCTCTGGTTTATATTCTGTTGATGGTATTTTCTGCAGTAATAGAGGACAAAACAGTTCTACTGACCTCTGTTTCTGCCTGTTTTAAATTGTGAGGAAATGTCTCCTGCTGTTAAGAGTCGAGACATGACAATTGTGATGTCAAGACTTTTTAGTTGAGATTTTAAAGACAGAATCAATCTATGATAAAGGGTACGAAGTGTATTTATATTGATGTGTGAGAATAACCAACAACAGACTTCCTCAGTGTCCTTGAAATTTAATACTCTTTTTAGTGCATATTTCTTCCAGCATGTGGATTCTCCACTGCATTGTTTTTCTCCATAGGTGCTGACATCTTTTTGTTTTAAAAACAACCCCAGTTATAGAATCATAGAATAGTTTGGGTTGGAAGGGACCTTAGAGATCATCCAGTTCCACCCCTGCCATGGGCAGGGACGCCTCCCACTGCATCAGGGGCTCCAAGCCCCATCCAACCTGGCCTTGAACCCCTCCAGGGATGGGGCAGCCACAGCTTCGCTGGGCAACCTGTTCCAGTGCCTCCCCACCCTCATCATAAAGAAATTCCTCCTTATGTCTAGTCTAATCCTGCCCTTCTCCAATTTATCCCCATTGCCCTTCCTCCTATCACTCCAAGCCTTTGTGAACAGTCCCTCCCCAGCTTTCTTGTAGCCCCTTCAGGTGCTGGAAGGTTGCTATAAGGTCTCCTCGGAGCCTTCTCTTCTCCAGGCTGAACAACCTCAACTCTCTCAGCTTTATGCATATATGTGATTAGCGAGGCACTCAGAGTTGTTAACAAACAGAATACAAAGTCAGGTATGGTTGCAGGCTGCCTTTTGGGAGACATTCTTAGGCCTGTCTAAAATCCTTCTCTTTGTGTTGTTCCTACTGGGTAAATATTTACATCTCAGATGTCCCTTTTCTTGGCAGTTCCAGCAAAGAGCTGAAGAATTGTGTAAGCCTTGTGAGCTGCCAAAGAAGTTGAGGAGAGTCTGATAGAGCAAGACCAAGGGTATCTCCGTGTACTGGGTATCAAGGATTGTTTCTGCTCTGTTTCCGCCAGTGTTCCTTTTTGGTTTTGACAACATCGATAGCCTTGTACTCAGCAACTTTGATGTTTTGAAAATCTACCAAACCCAAGTGCACTTAGTGGCAGGATAACTTTTAGACCAAAAGGCCCATTATCTCTGTGGACAGGAACTGACCAAATCGAACACGACTCTTTCTAAACTAGGGTTGAAAGTGAGTGGAAAGGAGTGCCTTAATCTTCTATAAAGGTGAATTGTAGGTTACACTTCTGAGATACACTTCTGTTCTTAAGTTTCCCTTGTGTATTTATAAGGGTTTTCTCAGGCAACTGGATGTAAAACTTGTTTGCGGATCTCGTTTTCAGACTATTATGCATTTAGTTTGGCTGTAAGAATGTGGTTTTGTTTTGTTTTTTCTAATAGAACAGTTTGAATAGTGCCAGCACTGAATAACAAACTGACACAGACTTCGGATTCCACACACCCCCACTTGGAAATCCATTTGGACTTGCAAAATAAATCCCTGAGAAATGGTAAACACCATTTCTGCTCAATTTTAATGAATTCTTGCTCAGTCTGGAAGGCATTCCAGTGTTCCGCTTCTGCCTCTCTGCTGCCACTCTCTGAATAATGTGTTTTAGGCTTAGAAATTGGATAGGAAAGAATTTTGAATCTAAAACCTCTTAATGTCTTTGGCTGCAGATGGAGTCATTGTTTTGTAGAATTTCTGGATTGCCGTTGATCCCTGGGTTTTGATTCAAAAAGGACCACTTACTGGTTTTGGAACTACTCTAAACCAGTCTCCGGGCAGTCTCAATCTTGACAAAACTAGCATTCGAGGTAATGTCAGTTCTGAATCAAAATCAGGGAGATTTGCGTGTTAGACCTAATTTTGGGTCTGTCCTTGGTTAGATTTGCCTTTGTAAACTGTGGTGTGTAAACTGTGGTATTTCATGTGAATATAATAGCAAATGACCCAAAATATTCTCTTATCTTTGAAGGTTATGACGTTAGTGCCACTATTTTTGTTAACATTGTTGATGGATGAATGCCCTTGGTTTATCCACTCTTAGGTGCTTATTAGGAGAAAGTGCTGTTCCTACAAAGAGCATTCCAGTGGTGAGGAGTTTGGAGCAGACAAATTTATATAGAGATGCATAATATTAAAAGTAAACCCAGTCACAATAGCAGGAGAAGGAAATAAGACGGACTCCAGAGAGAAAACCGTGGGTTTAGTCACTTTGGTTCTGAATCAGTCCCAAAGTACCATTGTCATTATTAAGAATTTTTAAGAATTCCCAGGAAATATATGTCGTGGTTTGCCAGAAGAGGTGAAGGAGCCAATCTGTTTCTTCCAGCGTCAGCACTAGGCTCGTAAAAGGTGCTGGGTTTTCTTGTGAACCTTGCAGAGGTTGTTCGGGAGCACTTTTTGATGCGATAATACTGCTGATTTGTAACTGCCATTTCTGCTCTCTAGAACACAGCCTGCATTTTAATGACTTGGTTAAAAGCTGAAAATATGAAATATTCTCCTTCATTTATAAATATTTATAGTACATTGAGGCTTCAGTAAGCCACAGGCTGAATTTCTGACCAGTGTGGCTTTCATTAAGGTTTCCATGGGAATGACAGTACCCCGGGTTGAATATAAATGAGAGCTGTGCGTATCATTTTAAATCAGCTTTTCTGTTTTATCATGGAATGTCAGAAGGAACAGGGTTCTGCAATGTATGTGTATAACAATTCCTACTTTTATGTTGGGGCTTAGAGAAGCCTTGTTCTTCAGCCGTGTGATGAGAGCTGCCAGCTCCCGAGTTCACTCCACATGAGTCATGGTTTAACACTGCAGGCTTATTTTGGGGTGAGGCGTCCTACAGGCAGGAAATTCTGAGCTGACTCAGCTGCCGGCCCGGGTCACTGCAGCGTTCTAACAAGAGGAGTACGTCTTTGTGTTCTGGGTACCATTCTGTAGGAAAGCAGAGAAAATGGACACTGTTAATAAGCATCCCTTGACTTAGAATAAAAGAATGGTTTGAGTTGGAAAGGACCTTAAAGATCATCTGCTCCCAACCCCCTGCCATGAGCAGGGACACCTGCCACTGGATCAGGGGCTCCAAACCCCATCCAACCTGGCCTTGAACCCCTCCAGGGATGGGGCAGCCACAACTTACCTGGGCCAGTGCCTCCCCACCCTCATAGTGATGAAATTCTTCCTTATGTCTAGCCTAAATCTGCCCGTCTCCAGTTTATACCCCTTGCCCCTCGTCCTATCATTCCAAGCCTTTATAAACAGTTCCTCTTGAGCTTTCTTGTGGTCCTTTCAGGTTCTGGAAGGTCACAATAAGGTCTCCTCCCAGTATTCTCTTCTCCAGGCTGAAAAACGTGGAACAAATCTCTCTCAGCCTCTCCTTGTACATGAAGTGCTTCAGAAACTTCTTCCTTTGACACAGCATGCAGACTCTGAACAAGGCTTTAGCGTGGCCCCATTTCCATTTTATGGGTTTATAGAACTGTTCAAAGTACAAAGCTTTTGTGTAATTACAGACAGCTGCGTAAGACTACAAAGAAATAATGATTTTAGGGTGTTTGGGTTTTTTGATTCATCAGAAAGGAGGGCAAAACTCTTCAAGTTGTTTTCCCCCCTTGCCAAAAAAAAGCCCTAATAATACAGAGTCCTTTTTTCCCCCCTTTGGCATGTATTCTGGTTTAATCTCGGAAGTAAACAGCTTTTAAGAAGTATCCTCTAGAGGGAAGCAAATGTGTATGTCAGTACAGGAAAGGACTATCCCACTGATTTGGGATTTTTTTAAGCATTTCTGATGATGAAAAGTGAATTAGTGTCTAAGTGGTGTGAGAATAATAAAGGAAAAATTAGGTGTCCTCCCTCTGGGAGCTGGGCTGGCATGTATGTGGGTTCAGTTGATGGGGAAGAAGCTCAGTGTGTGACCCACACAAGGTGTTTTCTGTGTGACTCAGACTGATGTGGGTGCTTGGGGAAAACTGCTGCTAAGATATGTATCCATTCTGATGGGATCTGTGTATCTTTAAGGATCAAAGCAAAATATAAACTTTCCTCATACCTGAAAATTATGCCAGCTAGGTGTGTAGAATAAGATATATATATATATATATATATATATATATTTATATATATATGTGAAAAGCAGGGTGAAGGAGGTAACGGTACTCCTCAAGGTCGACTGTTTTAGAGAACTGAAAGCTAAGTTATTACATTTTCAGACTTTGTTGTTGTTTCCATAAACACAGCTAACAGAACTTTCCTTTGACCGCTAGCAAAGTGGGATCAGTTGTTCTGGTGTGATATTCCCATTTGCGTAAATGATAGTATTTCTCATCTACAAAATGTTTGTGATGTGACAAATGAAAATGTTGTATTATGTGACATTTGCTGAGCTTCTAAACTGTAAATCGTAAAATGTTTGTTTGCTGGCTGATATATCAGCTCTGACAGTCCATGAGATCATGACAGGTAGTTCTTCTGGAAGACTTTAAATGGAGATCTTTTAATCATAAATTGTAATTAAGCCCAAAGGGAACTTTACTGAGGGTGCTGAAATGTGAAGCAACTGGTTTGTTATATATCACTTCAAAAAAGTACATGTTGTAGCCACTCATTCAGATTTAATCATCCTGTTAAAAATCCCTTTCTGAAAGCGTCATGAATGGATTACACAGGACTTAATTGTGCAGTAATACAAGTGACAGCTTTACCGTTCAAGCACAAACGGGTCAGAGTGGTGAGGACAGAGCAAGACTGGGATTGAGCATGAAGCTGTGGAAAAGCTTCAGACAGCCAGACCTCGTGAATTCTACTTGCTTTTACACACAGATTGTGTTCAGTTTAGGCAGATCTGTTTTAGCATTACTGCATGCTAATAACCTCGAAAAATCCTTTTTTTTCCTAACAAACTTTGGTATTTCAAACAGTAGTGAATGTAAATTTTGAGTAATATATTGGGGTTTTGTTTTTCCAGGTCTATAAAGGTGAATTTCAGCTTCCTGACTTTCTTAAAGAAGTGCCCCAGGTACAGTATTGGATTCTTTTCCTCTTTGCGGGTATGCAGGCAAGTTAGCATGCAACCAGTCTTCATAAACCACTTCACAGACTTAGTTTTGTAATAGACTGGGTGACTGGAGATAAGAGAATAGCTTATCCATGAGATGGAATCTTAGTGATCTCGCACTCAGGAGTTCCAAGACACTTTTGAGTATTACTCCAGTGTTAAACAGTTTGGTGCTGACAGAATATGGCTGCGAAACTCAGGGATTGACTCTTTTCTGTAGACCAAACCGCAAAGTTTCTTATAGGTAGGGAAGTGTTATCTGCTGTTGCCTTACGTGGAAAGGTTTAAAGGAAGTATCGTACAGAAAGCAGGGATAAATAAGGAGAGATTTCTAAAAAGAAAAATTGCTATGTCAGACAAACAGTTCAGGGATCGATGGTGTGATGGTGTAATAGTCAAGTGAGCTATTCAACTTTAGATTTTACTGAGAATTCATAATCTGCTGCCCTTCAAATGCTTTTGTCATCAGCTCCCTAAGGGACTGAACCTTTGCAAGAGGGGCTGAAAAGGCAAAATCCTTATTGTGGAGCACTCAGACTGCAGGATCCTGTGATACCTCCCCCAGCCATGTGGATGTGTGGGAGCTGTGCTTCCAACCCCCTGCCCTTTCATTATGTAGATAGGAGGGAACGGGTTTGGGCTGTAGCCACTGGCACAGGAATTCTGTTTGGAAGGTGGCGTCTCTTGCTGCTGTAGCTCTTCTGTGTCTCCTGAAGGGAACAGAGCAGACAAGACGAACTTGTTCCATGGAGCTGCTTTTGGAGTGCTCCGGTGCTATAGCTTGAAAGGCTTCTCTGTGTGCGGATTTTTCTCCTTTTTTGTTTGTGTTGTTTTTTTTTTTTTTTCCCCTCTCCCATGTGCAGTGAAATGAATTCTTCCTCCCATAGCCTTGCGGATGGAAGCTCTGCTAATCCAACCATGAAAAATCCGAGCAGACAATCTAGACAGGGGCAAATAATTTATCAGAGAAATAACAAGAAGTTATCACTTAAATGAAACATCATATAAAACAAGTAGAACATGTAGCAATTGACTTTGTTTTCTTGGGTAAGAGCTGCTCAGCTGGCCTCATAAGAATATCAGGTTTTGTAAACTGGATGATTAGATGGCATTTAGACATTTGCCATCCAAGTGCTCTCTGCATTATGGCTCATTGCTATTCCTGTCTTGAGGTGTGCGCAATAAAGCCAGGTAGAAAAATACTTGGGTTTTGTTTCAATTTCTTCTGCTGTACAGGAGCACAGCCCTGCAGAATTGGGAGAGAAAGCATTTTTAGGGGCCTCCAGAACTGTGTATCTCTGCTTGTGTTACTTTATATTTCTATGCAGTTTCCCATCCTTACTGATATGTACAGAAGTTACAAGAAACCTAAATGTAAATAGTCTATCAAAAGTAAAATAATTTGCTCTTTACTTTTAAAGAAAAAGAACCACTTATGGCACAAGCTTTCTTGACTTTGGATCACCAGTATGAGGAAGGGACTGTTTGATTGTGACTTGTTAGATGTAGAGTTTGAGGAATACACAGGGGAATCTACCACGTGCAAATGAAGCATTTTGACTTCTTCCATTCATTCAAACAAAAATTAATTTATTAAAAAGGAAAATCGGTTTCTTTTGTTCCAGCTAAAGAAGACAGTAGAAAGGAAGTCTCGTGGCAAGATAAAATGAACATGGATCAGTAAAGTTGAATAGCTGAAGTGTCTGTTTCATGTTTTCAGAACATAACTTTTTGCTCTGGGCACCCAGTATTTCTGATCAATCTCTGTGTGATTTGGGCTTCGCTCTCTACTGAATGTCTGCTGCTCTCGCCCTTTGACCAGTTAGTGCTCATGCTTTGCGAGTTGTGCTCAGCTAATAGAAAACCATCCAGAACGTGGCACCACGCAGCTCCATGGGCTGTTGCTCACAGCATTGTTCACTCTCACCTGCTGGCCAAAATGTCTCTGCAGCTTAGCGGCAAGACAACTATTTACGTGTGTGCTGCTTACGAGTCGTTGTCAGCAAACGGTGTTGAGAAAGCTGCTGTGGTTACTTCTGATGCTTTCAAATGCAATTATTGTGGTTATTTCAAGACTATTTGCAACCTTACAGTTGAAGTTGCAGCACATATGGCTGCAGGCAAGGGTGTGTCAGAACAGGAGGAGATTAAACATTGCTGATAAGGATTTCTGGAAATGCAGGGAGACAAGCTGTCTTTCAAATGTAGCGCACTGGGCATAGATAGTTTGGTAGCACAGTAAATGATCCATGATTTGCCTGCAGTATCTGTTAGTTCAGTCATACTGGTTGTCTTTTCCAGTTACCTTGTGATACATCAAAAGAACATGGCCCACTATTTCCACTCAATATCCTCTTTCAGCCCATATGATAGGGAGGTTTCAAAACAGGACTCTACTGAAGTTCACAAGGTAGATTTATGCAGTTAGCTTGGTATGGTTACGTTATTTACCAACCCCCAAGCAGATTTAGCCACAGAAAGATCATCTAAGAAGCAAAACCAAGCTTTCTGAAGTAGAGAATATGGCTTAAACCATAAAAACTGATGCTGGAGTTTAAATTGATGTTGATTAGTGTTCTCCTTTATTATTACACTAAAGATAAAGTTAATGTAACTAAACAGGTAGATGGTTTTGAGCACAAACATTGGTGCTGATAATGATATTTTTTCTTCTAATCTTTTAAATTATTTACTTGGCAGACTGAACCTATGGAGTAGAAGATACTGCGGCCATTTCCTGCACAGAAGGTAACGAAAGAACATGCAGTTCTGCTCTTTTGCCCACTAGCTTTAGTTAAGGTGATTTTTTCAAACTTACATAACTCCATGTGAAGTTCTGGGTAAGAAAAATATGAAGATATGGATCTTGATTGTAAGAATTGAAGCAAATTGTGGCAGTGAGAACTACAGAAGCATGGACTGTGTGCTTTGAGAATCACAGGGCAGTTGTATGTGGCTCATTATAAATTGCAGTATTGGATGGTCCACACTCCTAGAGCTTGAAATGGAGGATTAAATGAAACTGTACCATGGTTTGTCCAGGCATTCATCAGCAGAGCTCCTCATTTATGTTAATGTCTGTCCTTCAGTACTATGGTGTGCTTGCACAACAGATTCAGGTCCACAACGAAACTTTAAAGATGACTCTTAATCATAATCATCTTATTTATTTTAAATCAATTACTCTGTCTGGATAGAGGAAACCGCTTTTAGCGTGTCCCATAGCCAGTATTTTCAACAAACTGTATTGTAGTTTGTAGTTAGCAATGGCAGGATTGTGCAGGGGACTCTGAATTCCAGAATAGTCGAAGAATGAATGCTACAAGTTTTTTTGTACTAATCCAGGACTTTATTTGTCAACCTTGCTATCAAATGCTCTGGCTTGACAACAACAAATACAGCAAAATGCATCCAGCTTGAATATAGCCAAAAGCAACATGCCATGCAAATGTATCCACATTTCTGTGTGGCCATAAATATAGCTTGTTCCTATAGCCCTAAATATAGCCACTTGTGAGACCCCACCTGGAGTCCTGTGCCCAGTTCTGGAATCTTCAACATAAGAAGGACATGGATCTGTCACAGCGAGTCCAGAGGAGGCCACGGAGATGATCCGAGGCCTGGAGCATCTCCCGTACGAGGCCAGGCTGAGAGAGTTGGGGCTGTTCAGCCTGGAGAAGAGAAGGCTGCAGGGAGACCTTAGAGCAGCTTCCAGTGCTGAAAGGGGCTCCAGGAAAGCTGGGGAGGGGCTCTGGATCAGGGAGGGCAGGGACAGGAATGGGGGGGGTGTGGATTTGAGCTGCAAGAGGGGAGATTGGGATGAGATCTTAGGAAGAAATGGTTTTTTGTGAGGGTGGGGAGGTGCCCAGGTCACCCAGAGCAGGGGTGGCTGCCCCATCCCTGGAGGGGTTCAAGGCCAGGCTGGATGGGGCTTGGAGCCCTGATGCAGTGGGAGGTGTCCCTGCCCATGGCAGGGGTGGGACTGGATGGGCTTTGAGGTCGCTTCCAATCCAAACCATTCCATGATTCTATGGTTATATATAGATATATCCAAAAAGTAACTCCAAAGATACATGGTGGAATAGGTAGCCTGTAACTTCCTTACAGGGAAGTTTTTAGTGGCTGTGGGTCAGTCTTGACAGTGACGTTTCACTACTAAGGTGAGAGTGATTACACTTAATTAAGCATTATTTGTACTTACAAAATGTTGCCAGGGATAAAATATAGAATATTGCATTGGAAACTCAAACGTTATTTTTCTTGTCCTTTAGAAAAGAGACTGCTGCCTTTGTGATGGGAGCAACCCCAGAGGCCTGTGCCGCTGCCAGCAGGGAGCTGTACCGCTCATGGCCAACTGCTGTTACAATTTTCTCCCCCATTTCTTTCATACCATTTCTGCTCAAAATTTTGTTGTTGTGAGCGCATGTAAACCTGTTTAAAAAAGAAAATCACTGATGTTACTGTAGAACCGTATTAGACACAAAGATTTTTAAGGTTTTAAAATACGCGAAGTGATGCCTGTCTTCACAATTGCTCTTCTGTTTTAATTACAAAACTCCATCTTCAAAGATTTTCTTTATACTGTACCAGTTTGGGTTTAAACGTTCAAAGCTTTCAAAAGAGTTGTCTGTGTTTGTCCTAAAAGATTTTTGATGGAACAGTTGTTTGTTTTATTCTCATGTGGAAATTGTTTAATAGCTTTTATTTAAAAAAAAAAAGGTTGATAATTTACATGTACAATTACAATTCAATGATCTTTTGTATTTTATTTTTCAAAATAAATGCTTTAAATGTGATTTTTTTATTATTATTTTTATTAACGTGTTTGCCTCAGTTGAGATTGAAATAAGTCAAGGTATTGGTCGGTTATGCAAGTGGAAGGTAAGATCTGGTGTCCTAGGTCTGGATCTCTTTTAACGTTTGTGGTGGAATGTGATTTGTTTGCTTTTAATCGCTGAGTGATGAGGAAAGATAAATTGGTGTATTGCACTTAGAGGAGTAAGAGTAACATGGGGCTAGTTTACCAGAGCAGAAAGTAGGTGATTTTTCACCTGGAATGTGTTTCTCAAAAGCAGCAGCTTTTAGGGTGTGCTGCAGGGGTGAACAATCCTTACAGGGGGCGGCTGAGAGAGCTGGGGGTGTTCAGCCTGGAGAAGAGGAGGCTGAGGGGAGACCTCATTGCTCTCTCCAACTACCTGAAGGGAGGTTGTGGAGAGGAGGGAGCTGGGCTCTTCTCCCAAGTGACAGGGGACAGGACAAGGGGAATGACCCCAAGCTCTCTCAGGGGATGTTTACGCTGAACATTAGGAAAAAATATTTCATGTAAAGGGTGATTGGGCAGTGGCAGAGGCTGCCCAGGGAGGGGGTTGAGTCACCTTCCCTGGAGGGGTTTAAGGGACGGGTGGATGAGGTGCTGAGGGACATGGGTTAGGGATTGATGGGAATGGTTGGACTCGATGATCCAGTGGGTCCTTTCCAACCTGGTGGTTCTGTGATTCCATGAATTGCTTCCCAAAACCCTGCTGGGAGAGGGGTGTCGTGAAGCTCTGGGCCCCTGCAGGCGGTGCTGAGCAGGACTGAGAGGGGCTCCAGGAAAGCGGGGGAAGGCTCTGGATCGGGGAGGGCAGGAACAGGAGTAGGGGGACGGTGTTGAGGTGCGAGAGAGGCGATGGAGAGGAGACCTCGGGGTGAGGTGTTTCGCCGTGAGGGCCGGCTCTGTACCAGCGCCGCTCAGGGTTCGATGGGACCCGGTTCCTTTCCTCCTCCCGCTTCGTCCGCGATCGAGAGCGATCCCCGAGCGCCCCCCGCTGCCCCGGGAGGGAACCGGCAGCCCTGGAGCCGGGGGGGGCGAGAAGGGCTCGGGGATGGAGCCCCTGCCCACTGCTGAGCCCTGAGCGCCTCGGCCGCCTGCTTTAAACCCTCCTGGGAGCCCCCCAGGGAAGGAGGTTCCCCCAATATCCAATCTGACCCTCCCCTGGCGCAGCTTGAGGCCATTCCCTCTCGCCCTGTCCCCTGTCACTTGGGAGAAGAGCCCAGCTCCTTCCTCGCCACAACATCCTTTCCACCAAAACATTTCTGCCTGAGATCTCATCTCAAACTCTCCTCTTGCAGCTCAAAAACATTCCCCTCATCCTCTCCCTGCCCTCCCTGATCCAGAGCCCCTCCCCAGCTTTCCTGGAGCCACTTTCAGCACTGGAAGCTGCTCTAAGGTCTCCCCTCAGACTCCTCCAGACTAAACAACCTCAGGTGCCTCAGCTGCCCCCAGAACCCCTGCGCTCCAGACCCTTCCCAGCTCCGTTCCCTTCTCCAGGCACGCTCCAGACCCTCAATGTCCTTCTTGGAGTGAGGGGCTCAGAACTGAACCCAGGATTCGGGGTGCTGAGTACGAGTGAAAAGCAGGTCCAGTCACAGCTGTGTGGGCCGGGTCAGGAGGGTGCTGGTCCCTGTTCCCACCTGGCAGCCCCGCTGCTCCCTTCCCAGTGGGCGATTCCAGGTGATCTCTAGACTGTTCTGCTGGACCTAGTGAGGAGCTAAGTGATGTTTAATATTTAAACATAAAAACGGTGAGGGAGGGGATTCTGCCCCTCTGCTCCACTTGGGTGAGACCCACCTGGAGCCCTGCATCCAGTTCTGGAGCCCTCAGCACAGGGAGAACATGGAGCTGTTGGAGAGAGGCCAGAGGAGGCCATGGAGATGATGTGAGGGCTGGAGAACCTCCTGTACGAGGCTGAGAGAGTTGGGGTTGTTCAGCCTGGAGAAGAGAAGGCTGAGGGGAGACCTTAGAGCAGCTTCCAGAGCTGAAAGGGGCTCCAGGAAAGCTGGTGAGGGGCTCTGGATCAGGGAGGGCAGGGAGAGGATGAAGGGGAACGGTTTTCAGCTGCAAGAGGGCAGATTGGGATGAGATCTTGGGATGAGGGGAGAAATGTTTTGCTGTGAGGGTGGGGAGGCCCTGGCCCAGGCTGCCCAGAGCAGGGGTGGCTGCCCCATTCCTGGAGGGGTTCAAGGCCAGGTTGGATGGGGCTTGGAGCCCCTGATCCAGTGGGAGGTGTCACTGCCCATGGCAGGGGTGGGACTGGATGGGCTTTGAGGTCCCTTCCAATCTAAACCATTCTATGATTCTATTTTATTATTTATTTGCACAGACCTTTGATCATCTGAGTCTCTTGAAGAATGCTATTAAGACACTGCTCAATCCCATCTCATTCTGCACCCTCACAAGGATCCGTTTTTTCTTGAATAAAGCAGTGCCTCCCTAACAATCCAGTTGGTGTCTCCCCAAAACACATGGCTTAAAATGATGTCAAAAGGCTGAGGAACAGCAGAGCCTTGAAAAACATTTTTGAATCTTAGCATCTAGTAAAATTCGATGCAGCTCTAAGGTTGCTGTCATTCCCTCGGGAATGAGGTAAAACTTGCAGGTCCAGTTCATCTGGTGTGTGTAGGTGAGACGGCATCTGAGCGGTTGATAGCAAAGCTCCAAGAAGTGATCTCTGCCATTTAAATGACAGGTGCCTTCTAAAATGGAAGGAGATATTTCTGGTAGCTTTGGATGGTGCTGACGTATGGTTCGATTAAATATTTGTTTTAGAAATCATTTGGCTTATTGCTAATGTTTTCTCATTAATTATCTATTGATCTGTCCTGAGACATATTTGAAAATTAAATGAATGCATTTACTTAGCTTAAATAAGCAAAACAAATGTTGTGACTTCAATGAGAGATTTAACAAATGAAGATTTTTGTGCTTTGTTAATTTATTTAGTTTATAAGATGTATGCTCACAATTTGGTGTGAGGCTGTATTTACTGTCAAGGTATTATTTATCATGCTGTTACTTAAAACCAGTGCTTGGGCTGCTGTATTTCCAGCTCTCTTAAGACTCTTCAAAAGAACCCAAGACTGACCAAAACCGTGATCTTTAATTGTCCACGTTTTTCAAGAATGTTCCATAGCTTTCATGTAAAGGAGCCTAGTCTGAATAAACAAAATCCAGCTCCATTAAGTATATCAGTATCATGGACCACAGAATGTGTTTGGGGTAAGTTCATCCCACAGAAAAAGTCCTTTTTCCCAACAGAGGCAGAGATTTGAGAAAAAGGAATTCTTCCTCTTTCATAATCCTCCTTGAATGTGACGCCAGGATTTAGAAAAAAAATGAGAGAGAAGATATGTTAATTGTGTTATGCTCATGAGTAATAGCCTTCTTCTCTATCAGAATGTTCACACTGTTGTTCAGCCTGGAGAAGAGGAGGCTGAGGGGAGACCTCAGAGCAGCTTCCAGTGCTGAAAGGGGCTCCAGGAAAGCTGGGGAGGGGCTTTTTACAAAAGTATGCAGGGACAGGCTGAGGGGGAATAGCTTTAAATTGGAAGGGAGAAGATTTAGACTGGACATTAGTAAGAAATTCTTCATGATGAGGGTGGGGAGGCCCTGGCCCAGGTTGCCCAGAGCAGGGGTGGCTGCCCCATCCCTGGAGGGATTCCAGGCCAGGTTGGATGGGGATTGGAGCCCCTGATCCAGTGGGAGGTGTCCCTGCCCATGGCAGGGGTGGGACTGGATGGGCTTTGAGGTTCCTTCCAACCCAAGCCATTCTAGGATTCTATGTCAAAATAAATGTTGTTTCAGGACAAATACTGACATTACCAGTAGGGTGTGTTCAGTGAGAAGCCTTTCCATCATTATTTATCTGCCTGTGTGTTGTACTGGGGAGGGATGATTATGAAGTTAAAGTCCATGTAGACTGTATAGAAGATTAATTAAATACCTGTCTTGAACTGGGACAAACCTCTTAACAAGCTGGTGTTTTAAAAGAAATTAATGAAGCTTCATGGTACCAACATCTCCAGGTTTATTGGGGTGTTAAACAGGATCTAGAGTCTAGAGTTTATTGGGGTGTTAAACAGGATCACCTCCAGATTTTGGTGTAAGAAGGCTATTTATGCTCCCACGGAACAGGGAGGTTCTAGTGTGATCAGCTTTCAGAAGGGCATTTGTTCTGAGCAGGAGCATCCCAGTTCTGTCTGGGCTCATTTTGAACTTGCAGCTTTTCCTTTAAGAGCTGAGCTCACCCGACAGCCTGACTACATGCGCAAGGGCTGTATTAGCAGAATTAAGAAGGCAGAATAATTAACCATAGCTATTAAAATGTTATGTCATTTCTGCTCATTGATTTTGATTGGAAGGGACCTTTATGAAACATTCATTTAGTCAATAAATAAATGTACCAGATGTGCAAATATTCCTTCTCTTTTCCCATGTTGTAGCGATTTGAGAGAAGGAGCTTGCGGGGTTAGAGAGATAAAGCCTCCAGCAGTGTGATATCTCTGTGAGGGGATTGCGATGCTGCTGGAGACACCGCTTCGATCCTGTAAGCAGCAGTACCACCCACGTAACACAGTGTAAAAAGAACAGCAGGGTTTCTGGGCTTTCTGACTCCGCTTTTTCAATTGTTATTTATATAATGCAGCTTATCCTTCGCCTGTCCTGTCTGCTGGTTGAGGATGGGCTGTGAAAACCTCGTAGCAGGTGTTAGCTGTGCAGGAAATCAATAATTAGCAGTAAACAGACAGTATGACACGTGGGGTTAACTACATGCGTATCAGACGTGTGCATCTGTGCTCAGGGCGATGCAGGCAGGAAAGCATCTGTGTTCTCTGATTAGAAAGTCCCATTTTCCCATTTCTCAGGAAACACCAGGGCTGATCTGAGCGCTGTCACTGTCTGTGACAGGGTCTGATCCGCTCGTGCAGCTGAAGGTGATGGAGTGGGAGCCGAGCGGGGAGCTGCACAGCCAATGGGAGCGGGGATTCGAGGATGTGTTTGTGCAGATGGCCTATTGCGACGGATGCAGCGCAACGGCGGCCACCCAGCTCACGCCATCCTGCTGCGAGAGCGTGGCGGAGCCAGCCACGCACCGCATGGCGCAGCCAATGGACGGCGGCCTCTTACCCAGCCACTGGCAAGGGCTCTGTGACGGGAGGGCCTCGGTTCAGCTCCGCGAGCTGCATTCCTGCAGGGACAGCCCTCTCCCAGCTGGTTTCTCAGCACAACAATCGTCCTGGCCGTGATTCATTTCCCAGCCATCGCAATGCCATTGTAAATGATCGGTAAGAAGCCGGGGAGCGACCTGCCTTGCCGCCACGTAACCTGCCTCGGAAATTCTGGTCTTGTTTCCCATTCTGCATTGCCACGGCTGCCTACACAGCAGACCTGCTCACCAGAGCCAGAGGGATGGTGGTAGTTACGGGGCAGAACAAAGTCAGTGGAAACCCGGATGATGCCATGTCGAGCTCAGACGCAGAGGATGATTTCCAAGAGCCGGCCACTCCTACTGCAACCCAGGCAGGACAAGCGCTACCTCTGCTGCCTCAGCAGGTAAGAGCTCCCTGGGGCTGTGCTTCTGATAAGGGCCGGTTATTGCTCAGCTGCCGAGGGATTCAGAGTCATAGGATCATAGAATAGTTTGGGTTGGAAGGGACCTTAAACATCATCCGGTTCCAACCCCCCTGCCATGGGCAGGGACACCTCCCACTGGATCAGGCTCTGTTTGTCGGAGTGTTTATGGTTATCCAGTTCAGTTTCCATTAGTAGCTAAATTGTTAAATTAAACTAAGCTTCTTCAATAGCATTACACACAGTTTCCATCCGTATTTGTACCAGACAAATAGTAGTAAGTGTTTATTTTGGTACTAAGGCATGTTAAAGTGTGATACTAAGATTTTAGTCCTGCTCTAAAACTGATATGGATACAAAATCACTGGTTTTTTTCTGTGTACAGCACAGCAGTGTAGAGGAACTGGTGGAGTCACGACTCAGTTTGAATCCCAAGGTTGGCTTGAGATCACCTGTATGTTTTTTGGGATGTGGATGGAAAGAGCCAAGACGAGGCATTCATGCTTTTAATCAGTTACTGCTGTTTCAGATTCCCAGCTCACTGGTCACCCCTATAAACCAGCCAACGTATCAAAGTTGTTAGCCCTTGAACCTCACTGTTCGGTGGCAACAGGCCAGGAAAGAAGCATTTGTCAGAACAAATTATGTCACAGTGGCAAAGACTGGGTGCTGTGTCTTCTGACCATGTCTGCAGAGGACGAGAAGCTCCTTTCTGATGATTTGATTGCTTTTGCAGTTCCCAGAAGTTGTCCCGCTGAACGTAGGAGGCATGCACTTTACAACACGACTGTCAACTCTGAGACGTTATGAGGACACAATGTTGGCGGCGATGTTCAGCGGAAGACACTATATTCCCACAGACGCTGAAGGCAGATACTTTATTGACAGAGATGGAACCTATTTTGGGTATGTACAGTCTCCTCAGCAGTGCTCTTGAAAAACTGCTACTCAAGAAAATAATTTTTAAAGGAAAATAATCTTCAGCATTTTTTTCCTTCTAGTTAAATCATATTTCTTAGTAGGTAAACGTGACTGACTGGCATCCGTGCCTTCAGAAAACTGAGACATGTTTCCCAAACATTCAAGAGAAGAGTATATTGCAATTGAAAACCTATTTGTTTTATTCTTAAGGGCTGCAGTTTTACAGTGGGAAAAGAAAAGCAAGTGATGGTTTGAGTTTGGGCACTGTCTCCTTTAGAGCTTCTCCTTTCAAGGTATCGGGTTGTTATGATGTTTTAAAATATAATGCATTTGGCATTGCTTTCATAGGAAGCTCTTTCATACAACACTGTTTTGTAATTGATCCTACGGTATTTGAGATAAAGAAGGAATGGAAGAAAGGCATCCAGGTTTCTGAAACGGTTGATCATGTGATGTTTTCAGTGTTTAAACAGGATATAACATAATTGGTGAAAAAGCACAAACTTCAAAGGACATTTTTTTTGTTTTAAATTACATTTGCTGGTAGCACCATGTTCCTTCACCTTCAGGATTCCTTCTTATGGCCTCAAGCTCCACCAGGGGAGGTTCAGGGTGGACATTAGGAAAAAATGTTTCCTGGAAAGGGTCATTGGGCAGTGGCCGAGGCTGCCCAGGGAGGGGGTTGAGTCACCTTCCCTGGAGGGGTTTAAGGGACAGGTGGACGAGGTGCTGAGGGACATGGTTTAGTATTTGTTAGGAATGGTTGGACTCGATGACCCAGTGGGTCTCTTCCAACCTGGTTATTCTATGATTCTATGATTCTATGATTCTATGATTCTATGATTATGTGTTTGGCCTTTGATTTATTTTTAATTAAATTAACCATGCTCTCACTAATATTCTGTTTGAATTGGTGTGGGCTTGCTAGAAAAGCAGTGTTGATAGTAGAAAAGCTAAGCAGCGTTCATGGGTTAATATTCATGGGTTAAGGTCTTTGTCCAAAGCACTTCCCTTTCTTGTCTGTCCTTTGTAAACATTTCCTAGATCTCTTCAACAGAGAAGGGCTGAATTATTTTCATGGCACATTTTGATATGTACCAATAGATTCAGGCACTACATTTATTGGAAAATATTTGTTTACATTTGGCAATTTGGAAGTGTCTGCCACTTCGCTGGAAAATCAATTCATTTGTGATGTTATAAATCTGAATTCAAAGTGTGGTTGGAACAGGGCACCAAATTAGCACTTGCTGTATTTGTTGACGTTCAAATGAAGATTGCAATAATGCTTGTTTTATATGACATGGTCAACAATAGTTTTGTTGGTTGAAGCTTACACTGGACAAGCTGGAGAAGTGGCCTGTGCAAACATCGTGAGGTTCGACAAGGCCAAGGGCAAGGTCCTACACCTGGGTCAGGGCAACCCATGGCTTCAGTACAGGATGGGGGATGATGTGATTGAGAGCTGCCCTGAGGAGAAGGACTTGGGGGTGCTGGTTGATGAGAAGCTCAATATGAGCCTGCAGTGTGTGCTCGCAGCCCAGAAGGCCAACTGTGTCCTGGGCTGCATCAAAAGAGGCGTGGCCAGCAGGGCAAGGGAGGGGATTCTGCCCCTTTATTCCCCTCTTGTGAGACCTCAGCTGGAGTGCTGTGTCCAGTTATGGAATCCTCAACATCAGAAGGAGACGGAGCTGTTGGAACGGGTCTAGAGGAGGCTACAAAGATGATTGGAGGGCTGGAGCACTTTCCATACAAGGACAGGCTGAGAGTGTTGGGGTTGTTCAGCCTGGAGAAGAGAAGGCTCCGAGGAGAACTTACAGCGACCTTCCAGTACCTGCAGGGGCTACAAGAAGCTGGGGAGGGACAGTTTACAAAGGCTTGTGGTGATAGGATGAGGGCAATGGGTATAAACTGGAGAAGGGCAGATTTAGAACTAGACATGAGGAGAAATTTCTGCACTATGAGGGTGGGGAGGCCCTGGAACAGGTTGCCCAGAGCAGTGGTGGCTGCCCCATCACTGGAGGGGTTCAAGGCCAGGTTAGATGGAGCTTGGAGCCCCTGATCCAGTAGGAGGTGTCTCTGCCCATGGCAGGGGGTGGAATTGGATGGGCTGTAAGGTCCCTTCCAACCCAAACTATTCGATGATGATGGTGATGATGATAATGATAATAATAATAATAATAATAATAATGCAAGTGTATACAGCCTGGATCCTGGGAAGGGAACATCTCCTTTGCAAATGCTCCATCCACTCAGCAGAATCCTGCCTCTGCATGGGATAAAATGTCCATGCATATGAATCTCCAGGAAAATGGAAAAGACGATTTTGTCACCAACCTAAATCTGAAATACAATGACTATGATCTCTTTCTCATTAAATATTGTCCCATCTTCTATTTCAAGTGTAACTCCACCTTGAACTTGTAGTTTAAAACATGACAGTTTCTTTTTAAATTAGTTTTGACATTAACAGTATCAAAATGTGAAACGATGACTTGGAGACCTGAACATGGCAAATGCTTTTAAAAACATACATTGGAAACATGACTCACACTGCAGTTACTGTCTCCGTGTAAGGATTTCTATCTCAATTGCATGAAGAATGAATATCCAGTGTTTCCTCTCCTTCCCAACCCGCAACACTTCTGGCAGAAACTTGTTATTTAACCATATTTTTTGCCCTGTTTTTAGAGACATCCTTAACTTTCTACGGTCTGGGGACCTGCCACCAAGGGAGCGAGTCAGGCCAGTTTACAAGGAAGCACAGTATTATTCCATAGGACCATTGCTAGACCATCTAGAGGATATCCAGCCTCTTAAAGGAGAGAAAGTTAGACAAGCGTTCCTGGGCCTGATGCCATATTACAAAGGTAAATAAACAAAGTAGTATTGACTATTTCTTCCACTGTGATTCGAGTTTACTAGGAGAAACCTGGCTGGAAAGCTGCCAGGAGGAGAAGGACCTGGGGGTGTTGGTTGACAGCAACTGAACATGAGCCAGCAGTGGCCCAGGTGGCCAAGAAGGCCAATGGCATCTTGGCTTGGATCAGAAACGGCATAACTAGCAGGTCCAGGGAGGTTATCCTCCCCCTGTACTCGGCACTGGTGAGACCGCACCTCGAGTACTGTGTTCAGTTCTGGGCCCCTCACCACAAGAGGGATGTTGTGGCTCTGGAGCGAGTCCAGAGAAGAGCAACAAAGCTGGTGAAGGGGCTGGAGAACAAATCTTATGAGGAGCGACTGGGAGAGCTGGGGGTGTTTAGCCTGGAGAAGAGGAGGCTGAGGGGAGACCTTATTACTCTCTACAACTACCTGAAGGGAGGTTGTGGAGAGGAGGGAGCTGGGCTCTTCTCCCAAGTGACAGGGGACAGGACAAGAGGGAATGGCCTCAAGCTCCGCCAGGGGAGATTTAGGCTTGAGATTAGGAAAAAGTTCTTCACGGAGAGGGTGGTTAGGCATTGGCACGGTCTGCCAAGGGAGGTGGTTGAGTCACCGTCCCTGGAGGTGTTTCAGGTTAGGGTAGACGAGGTGCTTAGGAGCATGATTTAGGGATTGGTGGGAATGGTTGGACTCGACGATGCAGTGGGTCTCTTCCAACCTGGTTATTCTGTGATTCTGTGATTCTGAGTAGCATACATTGGTGCTTTCTGCTCTGTTTTCAGCTTTCCATTGTATTTGACAAGGTTCTTATGTATCTTTCATGCTCTTTCAGTCTTTGAGGTCTCCATGTCCTGCTGCATCCAAAGTTGTGGATTTTTCTGCTGTCTTAAAACAAAGTGAGATCTAGGCCATAACACGCAAGACTTATTATTAAATAAGAATGTTTCTCTGCCTCTGCATTTGTTTCATTAGGATCTGCAATTGAATAAATTTGTGGATACAGTAAGGACATCTAGTTCACAAGATAACTGAGATGGACTTAATCACTATATATTTGGCTACATGAACTGAACATTGCTGCTAATATGTTAAGAATAACTCATTAAACACTGAAGTAATGTTTCACATGAAATAATTGCATTTGCTTTATTTTACTGGTGGCTTCATTGTTGTTTTCAACTGTGTATTGTTTTTTAGATCATTTGGAACGGATAATTGAAATAGCGAAACTCAGGGCAATGCAAAGAAAAGCAAGATTTGCAAAATTGAAGGTCTGTGTCTTCAAAGAAGAGATGCCCATCACTCCCTACGAATGCCCGCACTTCAATTCGTTACGTTTTGAAAGGAGTGAAAGTGAGACAAAGCTGTTTGAACATCACTGCGAAGTGGATGTCTCGTTCGGCCCCTGGGAGGCCGTCGCCGACGTCTACGATCTCCTGCACTGTATCGTGACAGACCTGTCCGACAGAGGGATAACTGTGGATCATCAGTGTATTGGGGTGTGTGATAAACACCTGATAAATCACTATTACTGCAAGCGTCCTATCTATGAATTCAAGATTACTTGGTGGTGAGTTATTTTGTTCCAAACGGTGCAGAAAAGGACTTCTAGACGACGATTGCTTTTAATATATTTGCAACGTGTCTCTGGAAACGCATTGCTGCTAACGGGAATTGGAGTCGGTCGCTGAAACGTTGGCGAATGCTTTGCTGCTCAGCACAAGGGAACCTGTTACAGAGGCCAAGAAGCCTCTGAAATCTTGAAAACCAGCCTCAAACAAGACTGTTGGCTCAGGTACCTTAACGAGGCACAAAACAAAATCACCTCATGGAAATGATGGAGAGGAGCATGTAACATCTTTTTAAAAGGTGCCACCTACCGTGTGGCTTTAGTGTCATAGTCTGCAAAATGGATCGTGCAGATCTCACCTGCAGCGTTACAAAGCCAGGGGGCTACTAACGCTGACATAACGTGGTTGAATTTTACTTATTTAGAGATGTTTCAGTCACTACTTAAACCTGCCACTTTATAAAATGGAGGAACACCCAGCACAGAGATTCTGGAAATGTAGTTTTGATGTAATAGACCACTAAAAAAATAGGACTGTTCCTTATATATTATTAACTGTTGTCACAATTAAGCTATATTTCATTTTTAATTAAGAATTTGCATTGTGAATTATAATATTATATTTCAGTTATTTCCATTGTTAAAAAAAGGAATAGCAGTTTTGGAATATATTCCTTAATGCTATTAGGAATAATAACTGTTCATGGAAGACTTGTGCCTGTTTTTAGCCTTAGAAATTCTCAATGTTTACAGTATCTACAAAAAAGAAGCTCTATAGAATCAGGTCATTTGCAAAGGCTTTTGGTAAGCAAGAAAACCCTATAAGTAGGTTCCTATTAGCAGAAGTAAGAGGAATATTTAATGTATATTATTTTATTACTGATTCTTTTTACATCCTGTGATATTAAACTGTGTTCTAGATTTAGAGTCGAATGATGATAATAGACAAGTGCTTTCTTCACCTCACCTTTTTCAGACCACTCAGTCTCAGTTTTCACATTCTTGTGGACCTTCCTGGTGTAGCACCAGAAAAAAAAAATCAATCTGCATATTCAAGTATTTCTCCAGTTACCAACCAGTCGATCTGAGTAGTAACTTTCTTCCCACAATGAAAGATGCAGCCATCGCAGACTCATCTTCTTTTCAGAAGGTAATTGTTGCACTTTCGATGTTAGTAACCATGTCCCAAAGTGGAATTGCTGCACACCCAAACCTGAAAGGTAGAGCGAAACATCCGATGAATTTCTGTGGTGTGAGGTACCGAAAACTCAAGTGTTTTTCAAAAAGACCCCACTTGAAGTGGTCTCAAAATAATCTTAAGAAGAGAGGGTAAGGAAATATTGGCACATTGCATTCGATTGGATTGGGTAATCCAAGAATGTTGCTTACTTAAATATTTGACCAACATACTTCAGGAATGTGATCATTGTGATGATCAAAATCCTCAGTTACCTGAGGTCATTTTTGGAATAATTCCAAGAACTTTATGGTCAAATTTTCTTGCAAGAAAGAAGCAAACAATTTGCACTGACCAACCTTCAGCCCTGTATGTGTTTAATTGAGGAATTCTGAGTCAATTGTCTCTCTGAGGTGGGGACTTCCAGCTCTAAGATCTCTTTCCAGCTGTTTCCCCACAGAGGATCCTTGGCAGGTGCTGAGTTTCAAGTCAAGACCTTAAATTTTGAAATGAGGGGAAGGAGGAAATTCTGTGCATTTGGATTTTATTTCAAGATTATTTAAATTGGTTTGTTAAATACTGGCCTTTGTGTTACAAGTTGTTGTACTTGTGCTTGACAACTCAAAATGAAAAGAGACCAGTAAAGTTTCCATCCAATGAAAGGAAGATTGCGTGGCTTTGCCACTGCACTGCTGGCTTCAGTTTGGGGTTTTTTTCAGGGAATCTTAAACTACAAACCGCATTTTCTAATGAATTTACATAAGATTTCAAAGCTGAGATGTACAAAATTTTGGTTGCTTGTACACTTCAGGCATTTAAATTCAGGGGTTTTAGCATCAGTTTATTCAGAGGCTACAATTAAAACTACATTTTTACTGGATTATTTGGTGGGGTTGCCCCTTCCCATATGTGGATTGACATGAGACAGTTGTGGTTTGAGTTTCAGCACTGCTTTAAGGAATGGCACAGAGTCTGATTTAACTGTATGATATTTGGTGTGACACTAAGAAGTTTTCCACTGCTACTCTGGAGAAGTTACGATGACAAAATTCCTGTTTCGATCACATTTGCTATTTCTCAATATGCCCACATGATATTGTATAACTTTCCCCTGTTAATTGCTTAAATAAGTACTTTGGAGTGCTTATTTAATGCCTGAGAGAGCTGGGGTTGTTCAGCCTGGAGAAGGCTCCAAGGAGACCTTATAGTGACCTTCCAGTACCCGAAGAGGCTCCAGAAAAGCTGGGGAGGGACTGTTCACAAAGGCTTGTGGTGATAGGATGAGGGGCAATGGGGATAAACTGGAGAGGGGCAAATTTAGACCAGACATAAGGAGGAATTTCTTCACCATGAGAACAATGACACACTGGAACAGGTTGCCCAGAGCAGGGGTGGCTGCCCCATCCCTGGAGGGGTTCAAGGCCAGGTTGGATGGGGCTTGGAGCCCCTGATCCAGTGGGAGGTGTCCCTGCCCGTGGCAGGGGTGGAACTGGATGATCTTTAAGGTCCCTTCCAACCCAAACTATTCCATGATTCTATGATTCTATGAAGTAAGGAAAACCACCTCACCAAAAAGATAAGTTATCACCTTGCTCTATATCAGCTGCATCTAAACTGAAGCTCTCATCCTTCAGCTGCATCTAAACTGAAGCTCTCATCCTTCAGATCCTCCAGAAGACAGCAAACATTGACTACAATACTGATGAAGAAACAACGGGGTTGAGCCAACCTGCTTCCATTGAGCACATCCCTCATGTCGTGATTTGTGCAAGTTAACAGTACCGTTACTGACTACGCTTGTTCAGAGCAGTCTTTGTTTACAACGATTTAGGTGACGTTGCCCAAGAAGCATTTTTTGACAGAAGCAGAAGAGTTGTGCAGGCAGGTGTCAGGGGAGTTTAACAACTGGTTTATATAATGTTATTGACTTATTTTTTCTTGACGCATAGTGTAATTTTTGAAATCCTGCATTTGCAACAAAAATGTGAGTAGCTGATCTAAATCCATGTTTCAGATGACTGAAGCTTTTGAATACCATGAATTCTTTATAATTGTCTAATTAAACTAAAATGCCTACGTAATACTGCTTTTTTCCTTTACTTTAGGACCTTTCTTTATATCTGGCTAAGCCAGAAGTTTGCTGGAACACTCTCAGCTATCTCTGTTCTTCTCCTACTTAGCGGTTTTGCCTCTTGATCATCTACAGAGCTACGTTTCCACATTGTATTTGTGAGCTGACCCCAAAGACCAATTGGCCATGTGGTCACAATCTCATTTCATCAATGTGGTGTTGCTAAGATCATCACGTTTGCAGATCACTAAAAACACAGGGCATGTCAACGTGAAGGAAAGGCATGTTTTATCTCACATTTTGGATGAGGACACATACCATTCTTGGTTCCAAATTGATCTACAGGAAAATGTGTTAGAATCAGCTTCCCCCCTCAAATAATAAGTCTCAAGTACTTTCAAAGCACAAACTGCATACCTGGATTGCAGGGATTACTCTGTTTTTTTGTGAATACTGGGGTAGTGCTGGGACAGTTCATGGATTGTTATTTAAAAATAGAATTAGCTTGCACCAACTTTTATTACATTGCTGTATGTCTGAACAGAAACGTAACAAGACAAATGTTTTTAACATCCCCTCTATATCTACAGTGTCTAGTGGGTTCTAACAGGGAGCACAGGGAGTCTCACCATCAGGTCTTATATTAAGTAACTTGGCCAATTTTGCAGCATGTTAAAAGTTTCTGCATCTGTTTTACGCTTGTAAAGCAGGGAGGATACAAAGTCATTTTTATAAAGCACACAAAAATGACATGCAAGGATATTTATGTGTAGCATCCACTCAATGACTATGTGATTTCAAAAGGTTAAGAAAAAAAATAAAAATAACATATAACAACTTCTCAGCTCAGTGCAGACTTCTTAGCTTGGACACCGCAGTGCTCTGCGTAATAATCTGACATCTAGTGGGAGGTGTCCATGGCAGGGGGTGGAACTGGATGATCTTTAAGGTCCCTTCCAACCCAAACTAATCTATGATTCTATGATTAGATGCTCATTGGTGAGCATCCATCCTCCTTGGAGCAAAAGGAAGGTGCTGGCAGCTTTATCTAGGAAGCCTTTGAGCCGTAAGTGAATTCTCTCTTGTCCTCATGGAACATGTTTTCTTCTGAGATTGCTGGATCATTGGTTTTTTTAAGCTGATTTTAACTCAAACCTGTAAAGAGGGATCAGTTTCTGCATTTATTTCGGGAGAGGGGTCTATTCTTTCCTTTGTTTTGTGGGTTTTCAGGCTGGTTATCCAAAAGGGATAAGCAGTAAGGTACTGCAGCAGAATGTTCTGCATGGCTGGCTTTTGATGGATTTTTCGTTTTAGGAAGTCTGCCTGGGAGACACCTGATGATGAATTATACACAGATACCTACATTTGTAATGTGAACATTTTTGAGATGTTGTTGTTGTTCAGTGAAACAGAGTAGTCACAGGGTTGGCTCTGGTAGCAACAAGTCCCTGAAGGCCGAAGCTAAAGAATTTTGTTACTTGAGAAACGTATTGATTTGCATAAGCACATAATCTGGCCTTTATGGAAGCGATCGTTAGAACTCCAGCAAACTCAAAGGGTGTTGATATTTTAAACAGTTCCAAGTGATAGCTTTGTTCAAGCCTAATCTGTTTGGAGCCAGGCTGTTCAAATGTACGTACTGTGAAAGCCAGAGAAGTCACCAGATTCTTTTATTTATGGTTCTTGGTCTATCTGTGTTTTCCTAGTGAACTCTGAAGCCAACGGAGCTTGGGGATCGCTGCTCCCCACAACTGTGTGCAGCCTGTTTCCCATGGATCCTGTGCACTGTTCATGGGATGGGTTTTGCAAGTGTGAAGGGGTGAGGGAGTTAGTTCTGCCGTGCAGTTCCCTAGGGACAATGCACATCGGCTTTGAGGGAGGCCTCCCATGAGATCCTGATCCACGCTCTCCCACATCTCCATCTGGTAGATGTAAGAGGTGTAAGGAGGTGAGGTGTCCAGCCTGAAGATTCACAATGAGATAATGGCTCTGCCTGGATTCTCCTTGGCCCTTAGTCCTTTCTGTAACATTTAAGTTGTATGGTTCTGTGGGCAGGAGATGTTTCACTTCTCTCTGCACCCTCAAGTTTGTTTGCAGGTCGATAACTTCTTCTGTTTTAAACTGAAGGGATGATTTTAATATTACAGTGTGGTGACTTGTAGTTGCTAAAGTAGTGGTGATTATTACTGACAAAACATACCTGAATAAACGAATTAACCCCCCATATTTACAGTACAATCACTTTAATTTCACTCTTCTGCTTTATTTTTTTATAAAGACTGTTAAGAAATGTAAACTCTTGCTTCTTTTAAGGGTTTATATCTGATTCCTGATACATAGGAATGGTTGGACTCGATGATCTGGTGGGTCTCTTCCAACCTGGTGATTCTATGATTCTATATCCAGACCAAGTACCTGTATTTTGGGGCCTAAGGGCCTTGCTTATTGCTTGCTGTGAGCTGAAGGATAAGTGCATGATCTCTCATGTTTGCTTTTTCTCTTAAAGACAATAATTACCGATATAATTAAAGGCCACGACTTTCCAGCTTCATTCGGCATTTGCAACCCTCATGCCCAGCTCTCTCTCACTGCTTGTTTGTAGATGGCCTGAGACAGGTGAGACGATGAGGACACTGATGGAAGTGGCAACAGGAAAGTCTCGTGTCAGAGCTGATTCATTGCATTGCAGAGTGTTCTTTCCATTTTAATTCAACTCTTGTGCTGTGTGAGGCAGAGGAAGATTCATTCCTGGTTATGTGAGGTCAGGCAGAGGATCCCATCTATTGGGAAGCCCAGCAAACCTCGATTGCATTTGTTCATTTTCTTGTTTCACTTTCTTCATTTAATAACTACTCTGGGTGATTTACAGGCCCCACTGACTTTGGGTAATATTTGGTATTAGTGAAGGCTGGAGTCGTATTGAATGTTTTCCGGTTGTTCAGAGAGGACCTGGGACAAGTCTTGAGTTTTGTGCTATGGAAACATAATTTCATTTAACAAAAAAACCCTCCAGTCTTCCCTTATCTTTCTGAAAATAAGCTAGATTTCCGAGGGTAATTATGGTAATGGGTATGGGTAATTAACTTCTCTGTATAGTCCTCTAACTGGAATTGCTTTCCAGAATAGCAGTTCTTACTCGTTTTACTTAGACAAGCTTAGTGTTAAGTTTACCTCCACTTTCACTGTGACTTTTATAAATGCATTTTGTTTTGCTGAGTTATAAATTGTACGTGTCTATGCATTGTAACCCGTAATGCCTTTGAAAAACCAGCCTGGATGCTAACAATCAGGGTTTGGAACTCTCTCCAAATGTGTTTTGTTTCTAATTAAGTTATGCGCAATGTTTAATACCGTGGGTACTATAGCCTATGATTTCTTACTATGTTTGACTTTTCAGTTAGGTAATGTACAGTCTGTTTTTTATTTAAAACACATAGAAGACAAATGTGGATATAAAGTTTGTGTTGTGCAATAAAAGTATACAATACTGAAAGTTGTTGGATCTGGCTAATCCCGTCTGCAGCCACTGCAATTCCCCTCCTTGCATTCCCTGCAATCCAGGTTTGCTTTGCAGCACTGCAAATGAACATTAAGATGCCAGTCTCTGTTCCTGGCTTTGTGGAATGGCAGCAACCACCTCCTTGTTCATCAGCCCCCTCTTAGCAGACAGCACAGTACAGTGTCTGCAGTCTCCTCGGCAGAGTCACTGGTGTTCTCCTTCTGCCCCAGAGATCAACTGGTGTCGAATCATTTTGGTTCTCCCTTCCACCCCCGTGACTGCATGGTATCAGATCATTGTGGATCTTTTTCTGTCCCTGAGACCAACTGGTGTCAGCCTATTTTGATTCTCTCCTCATCCCCATGCCACCCATTCACGTAAAGTGGCACAGAGGTCTGTACTGTCCTTGCCTGTGCAATGCTCCAAGAGAAAGTTATCTTTCTGGATTTGCTGAGGTGGTTGAGTGCTGGAGGATTTCTCTCTCATTTCATTGCTGCCTGTTTGGATAAAGCAATCCCTGTGGACATGTGTGTTTAGCTGTCTGGAGGAGAAATAGAGAGTGACACCAGCCCAAACCCAAAATGGTTTAGATTGGAAGGGACCTCAAAGCCCATCCAGTCCCACCCCTACCATGGGCAGGGACACCTCCCACTGGATCAGGGGCTCCAAGCCCCATCCAACCTGGCCTTGAACCCCTCCAGGGATGGGGCAGCCACCACTGCTCTGGGTAACCTGGGCCAGGGCCTCCCCACCCTCACAGAAAAACATTTCTGCCTCAGATCTCATCTCAATCTCCCCTCTTGCAGCTGAAAACCATTCCCTTTAGTCTTCTCCCTGCCCTCCCTGATCCAGAGCCCCTCCCCAGCTTTGCTGGAGCCCCTTTCAGCTCTAGAAGCTGCTTTAAGGTCTCCCCACAGCCTTCTCCTCTCCAGACTGGACAACTCCAACTCTCTCAGCCTGGCCTCCTACGGCAGGTGCTCCAGCCCTCCTCTCTTGCTTTGAGCTAAAATCTTATTCCCTGTAAGGTTTTACAGCGCAGTCTCTAATTTGTATCTTCTTGCAGCGACCCAGCCCCTCAACCTCCACCGCCTCTTGGAGTCTCCCCCTCGTAGGCCCCGCCCCGCAGCCCGTTCCTCGCGCCCTTCCGGCGGGCTCCCTCGCCCCGCCCCGGAAGTTCCGTCACGGCCGCCGCCGCCAGGGGAGGAGGCAGCGGCGTCGGGAGCGGAGCGGAGGAGCGGCCCCCCGACCCGGGGCAGCCGGTGAGCGCGCCCGGGCCCGGCGTGTTCCCCGCTCCCCCGTTCCTCCCCTCTCTCTGATCTTCCCCCCTTCTTCTCTCTTTCCGCCCCTTTCCCCATTCTCTCTCCCCCCCCAATTCTCTTCCCCCCCCAATTCTCTTCCCCCCCCAGTTCTCTTCCCCCCCAATTCTCTTCCCCCCCCAATTCTCTTCCCCCCCCAGTTCTCTTCCCCCCCAATTCTCTTCCCCCCCCAGTTCTCTTCCCCCCCAATTCTCTTCCCCCCCCAGTTCTCTTCCCCCCCCAATTCTCTTCCCCCCCCAATTCTCTTCCCCCCCAGTTCTCTTCCCCCCCAATTCTCTTCCCCCCCCAGTTCTCTTCCCCCCCCAATTCTCTTCCCCCCCCAATTCTCTCCCCCCCCCAATTCTCTCCCCCCCCCAATTCTCTCCCCCCCCCCAATTCTCTCCCCCCCCCCAATTCTCTCCCCCCCCCCAATTCTCTCCCCCCCCCAATTCTCTTCCCCCCCCCCCCAATTCTTCCTCCTCCCCTCTTTCCCCTTTTCCAGAGGGCCCAGCCCACTGGGATGGGGATGCAGACTCAACAAATCTGTTTCTTCCATATGTAGTTCCTGAAATGAAGTTGCTCGTATAAGCTATATTCTTATTATTATTTAATTCCGTGTGTTCATTCCAGTAGTTAGTCATGGCGAAGGTGTCACTGGTAACTCTGCAAATCTGCCCCCTCAACCTGTTTCCCTGCTAAATTCTTTGTGATCCGTGTGGTTTTTGACTCTTCTGAGTGTTCCTGCTTGTGCAGCTTCGTGCTATAAGCTGAGAATTCAAGTCCTTTAAACTGAAAGCAAAAGACTTTTGAAGTGTATTTAAGTGTTTGTCGCTGTGTGAGCCTTATGTGCGGTGATCAAGTCATTCCCTGAAGCAGGGAGTGGCTGCCTTTTCAGAGAGGGTGTGACGTACTGACAGATGAAAGATGCACTCCAAGTAAAAGAAACCCTCCAAGGGAGTGGTTTGGGACTGAAATCCGGCCGGGCCGGGCTGCCTTGCTCTGTGGAGGGGACGCTGTCGCTTGTGTAATGGGCGCTGGGGCAGCGGAGAGGGTGGCACAGCAAAATTCAAACTGTCACGGTGCTGGGAATGAGCAGCACTGCACAGGTTTGGAAAAAGGGTGGTGTTTTGGGGACTGTCATTGACATAACTTGCTGTACTTCCTTGCTGTGCTTACGGTCATGAAACTATGTTCAGAGGGGTGCCTTGTGCTGGCAGTTCCTTGTGCCGGTGCTCTGAGATGTGTCGTGAGTTTTCTGGTGACCTGGGATTCCTTTACTGCTAAAGAAGTGGCATAGCAGGATGTGGTGTTTCCCAGGAACAGTTTTTTACCCAGGAGTCAAACAAGTTGGGTTCTGGGTGTGATTCCACAAATGTTTTACAGGGAGAAGGATTAGGAAGGGAATTGGAACTCGATGGAATGCTGGCAAAAAAAAAGCAAAACAAGACACTATAGTAGAGAAGAACAGGGATATAAACCCAATTATCCCAATTCATGAGATCATTTGAAGCTAGCCCCTGTTTTTTTTAAATGTTGGATTTGCGGTGTTATCTAATCTGGAATCGTCTTGGCTCCCTCCTACCCCTCCTAGAGTTTCCTGTCCAATCCCCAGTTATGCTTGCTTATTTTTGGTTTGGGCTGGAAAGGACCTCAAAGCACAGCAAGTGCCACCTCTTTGCCACGGGCAGGGACACCTCCCACTGGATCAGGGGCTCCAAGCCCCATCCAACCTGGCCTTGAACCCCTGCAGGGATGGGGCAGCCACCACTGCTCTGGGCAGCCTGGGCCAGGGCCTCCCCAATCTCACAGGAAAACATTTCTTCTGAAAATCTTGTCTCAGTCTTCCCTCTTTCACCTTAAGAAAGATCATGGACGACTTGTGTCTGAAAACAAGACCTAAAAATTGTGCTTTGAACTCCTGCCAGTAACAAGTGAGGTACAAAGTGCTTAAGATGTCTGGAAATTTTTCTCTGAGGTTCTAGGAAATTTAGTTTCACTCTGTATCCAGTTGAGTGTGGTTAGGAAGTTGGCAAAGAACTCAGTGCGTGTCAAAGCCAACCGTGGCTGTTTCTGGGGAGATTTTAGAAGTTTTAGCTAATCACATTCTGCATGTTCTTGCTTGAATCCCCAGTCAAACGGTACAAAGCAGTTTTCAGATGATTCTTGTGATTTTACTTTAAAATGTGGTTACGAGTCACATGTAGATGGTGAGATAACAGACTTTCAGTTCATGGGTGGGACTCCTCTGCCCCAAGCATTCATCTTCTCCTTGAGTATCGATCACCACATGCAATAATTAAAAACTTGATGCGGACAAACAAAACTGTAGCTAAAGGTCTGTGCTGATGTGGGAGAGAGAAGAGGTGAACTGTGAGCGCCGCAGGCAGGCGTTGGAGCCTCGTGCCCAGCAGGTTTGGAGGGTTTTCAGTAGTGGCTGCAATTTCCCATTCCTGATTGCAGCACCAGGCAGTGCGGTTACTTTCAGATGGCTGAGCATCAACTGTTTCTTCCCCCACGACTGTTTGTTAGTGATCTGTGCTGCTTATCCTAGGAAACAACTGCTATCACCAAAATGTCTTAACTGCAAGAAACATTCACATTGCAAAGACGTGTAGGATCTGCTCCACAAAGATAGTGACCCTCTTTCTTTCCTAACTCGGAAGCTGTCTCATGGCTTTCCTGTTTTCTGTTCATGAGTTGCTTGGAGCGCATCACTCCACTCTTTCCTTTAGAGGAACTTAAATCATCTCTAATTACCTTCCTGCTAATTACATGCCTGAATGTTTGGAGTGTTTGCACGAATCACGATTATTGCAACACATGACTCTTCATTAGTTTGGGAAATTTGGGGCAGTGGGTGCTCTCTGGAATATAAGGAGGTTATTTTAAGGATGTGTTTGCATAGGCAAAATTCATTGTCATTAGACACCTTAACCTCATCCCATCCTTCCACCCCCTTGCTTTTGATGAATTTTCTTGGGTGCTTTGTACATTTGTTTTCAGTAACTGAAGTTGCATAAAGTTTCTGTGGGACTTGCTGCTCTTTTGATCTGATGTGAGATCTGGCGTATGATTCATGCACCAGTGAAATGTAAACCAGCAACCGCTACAGTAACACTTGTGTGTTTGGAGACTTCCCCAGCTTTTCTTTTCCTGCTCCAAGATTCCATGTCTGGGGATGGCCACTAATGATCAGTTGCAGGGTGTGATGCTGCAGGAGGTGTTGGGAGCGTTCTTTGGAGCACTGTGGTATTGTTTTAATGAGAACAGTTAATGCAAGTTGTTCATTAAGTGCTATGAAGACTTAAACTTGAAAAGCCAGATCACATTCACTTCACTGCAGCGAAAAGGCTGGTGTGAGTTGTTGGGATAAGAGTTTTGTGCCCAGGGCAGGGGTGGCTGCCCCATCCCTGGAGGGGTTCATGGCCAGGTTGGATGGAGCTTGGAGCCCCTGATCCAGTGGGAGGTGTCCCTGCCCATGGCAGGGGTGGGACTGGATGGGTTTTGAGGTCTCTTCCATCACAAACCATTCCACAGTTGTAAGGCTGAGCCAGTCTTCCCGGAGGGCAAAGGCACTTTTGTCCGGTTGGATCAAACTGCCTGCTTCTGGTCTGTTATGTGAAGCCTTTTCCTGGTTTTAGATGTGTTCAATCAACTTTGGTACCGATATTGAAGCTCATGTACAGAACAGTCTTACAAAGCCAGTCTGGTCATTTTCAGTGTTAGCATTAGAGTTCTTTGGAAGATGTTTTTCATAACTTGTAATAATTATAAATTGATTTGCAATTACCTCAGTATGGATTGATTGAATGAAACTCCGTCCTGCTTGGTGTTGGTTTGTGAGCTTTTACAACCACCTCTTCCAATTGAGTCGCCTTCCCTGGAGGGGTTTAAAGGGCAGGTGGATGAGGTGCTGAGGGACACGGTTTAGTGATTGATGGGAATGGTTGGACTCGAGGATCCGGTGGGTTTCTTCCAACCTGGTTATTCTATGGTTCAATGATGGCCTAAACAATCCAGGACTAATAAATAGTTGATGAAGTTGGTATTGTGTTGCTGTGGCAGTGATGCAGCCTGCATCGACAGTGATGGTGTCTGCCCACTCGGTCCTGGGAAGGGAAGTAGCTCCGGGTAAGAAAGGAACAGAAAAAAACAGGCTAGTGGTTTCTGAACTCGTGGTAAATCCATACCAGTTCTAAACCTATTTCACACATCGTGCCTGTCCTGGAGCCAAAGCTGAGTCTGCAGTGTTTGAAAACCCTGATGTGTTGTGAAAGTTATCTGAGGTTTGTTGCTGAAAAGGCTGTGTTACGCAACTGTGGTCTCTTTCATGTGTGTGTTAAATCAGCCAGTAGCGACAGATCCTGTTTTGTTGAAAGGAGCCCCTTTCTTGTACCACATGAAAGCTAAGAACACGCTTGCTCTTTGCCATGACTCTGATACCTCCTTCAGTGAGCTTACTGTGAATTTTTCCAGCTGTTTTGTAGTCCAGTCTGCGTGAAGATTAGAATATAGTGCTCTGCTGCTGTCAAGAGCTTTGAGACTGATAAGAAAGGTAGCAATACATCATAGTATCATAGGAAGGTTTGGGTTGGAAGGGACCTCAAAGCCCAGTCAGTTCCAAACCTCCACCGGATCATGTCCCATCCAACCTGGCCTTGAGCACCTCGAGGAATGGAGAAGCCACGACTTCTTGGGGCAACTTGGGCCAGGGCCTCATCATGAAGAATGAAATTTAACTCCTTGAACACCAGAATATAGGTTTTATTAAGCACCTACTTTCAGTGAACACCGCTGCACTTCAGGTCAATGGGAAACATTTCTTAAAACCCTCTTTCCTCCACTGTCTCCTCACCCTCTCGCCCAACCTTCAGGCTTTGTTTCTCTGTCTTTGATAACAAAACACGTTTTTGGTGTTTTAATTCTTTTTATGTTCTCTTCTGTATAACTTCAGAGAAGGATTGCAGGGTGTGACTTGGGGAAAGTGATGTGGCTGTTGCCAGCGATGCTTTGCAGAAAGGTTGGTTTTCTGGTTTTGGCTCGGATGCCTGGTAACTGAAACCACGGCTGTTTGTGCCTGTGTTTGCAGCTGCAGCTCTGACAGCCCCAGAGGAGCTGTGGGGCAGACAGCTGGTCTGTCCCTCCTAAACAAATTATGTGCATTTCCATTTTCTGCAGTCAGAGCTAGGGTTTGTTGATATTCTTCTTGAAACACTTGCAAGCTTGATGGGAAAAATCTAGGAGCGTGAGCAGGGGATGAGCTCTGGTACTACACTTGTTGATAAGTATTTGCTCTGAGTAAACGGGTGCTCAAAATCATTGAGTCATAGAATGTCCTGAGTTGGAAGGGACCCACAGGGACCACTGAGTCCAGCTCCTGTCCCTGCACAGGACACCCCAACATTCACACCGTGGGGCTGAGGGCCTTGGCCAAACACTTCTGGAATATCATCAGCCTTGGTGCCGTGACTGCTTCCCTGGGAGCTGTTCCAGGTCTCCACCACCCTCTGGGGGAAGAACCTTCTCCTCATGTCCAACCTAACCCTCCCCTGGCACAGCTCCCTGCCATTCCCTCGGCTCCTCTCCTTGGTCCCCAGAGAGGAGAGCTTAGTGCCTGCTCCTCCTCCCCCTCCCCTTGTGAGGAAGCAGGGTACAACAAGAAAAGTGTGTAGATAGGAAAATGTATTCACGAGCTTCAGAATGAATTGCATTAAAGCAAGGAAAAAGCTAAATTTGAATTAAACCACAGTGGTGGATTTTTTTCACATGCTTAATGTCATAATGAAACTAAATATTTTAAAGATGCTTATGAAGAAGCTACAGAAGGAGATCTGATCTGTGATTAGAGACCTTTGATGCGCAGCCCTTCACGTGTATCTAACATAACATGTATCAGATGCCTCACTTACCAATGGTGCACGAGTAATCATTGCTCTGGGTGACAATACAGTTTGGAAAAATTTAAGCTTGATACCTGGAACATCACAGAAAGACAGAGCCGCGGGCATCTGATGCTGTGACTTGGAGATAGCATGCTGTCAGGCCGTGCGGGTACCAGCCTGGGGATGCTCGTGGCAGTAAGACAAGGAGCTCTTTGGTGCCCATGCAGTCCAGTCCTCTGTTAGCTGCGGTATGGATAACGCTGGCTGCCAGCAATGGGACAGCTTCCCGTGTTGTAATTGCCAGGAATAAATCCACTTCTGCAGGCATGGTGTAACAGCAGGGATGCTCTAAGGAACCGTGGAGGGTGTTTGAAGACCATGACCGGAGAAAAGGGTTGGTTGGTTTCCATTTTGACATTGCAGAGGAAAATGGGAGAGGAAGAGCTCTATGTTGGGATTTTATCAATTAACAACTAAGTCTAAGAGCCTGTTCTCTGTTAAATTTCTTAAAGGGTCGATGCTCATTAACACAATCATTAAGCTTCAGGGAGCTCCTGTACTGGTACAGAAATGCTTAAAAGAGAAATTCCATGTCACGGCATTCATGAGGAACCATGTAAGAAAACGTCCTTGATGCTTTCCTGGGCTGTACTCACAGCAGAACTCTTTGACGCGCTTACAGAGCAAAGCAGTGTATGAGTATGTGGCTGTTGCCAGCGATGCTTTGCAGAAAGGTTGGTTTTCTGGTTTTGGCTCGGATACTTTAAATTGCAAGCGTTTGCTCCTGAGAGGGAGACACGGTGCTTCCTGAAGTTGTTGAAGTGTTTTAATTGGGAAACATGAGATGCATCATAAAAAGGCTATTTGGTGCAGTTCGCCTATCCAAATTGTACTGGTGGGTTTGGTTTATGCTCTTCTGGAACTTTATTGTCCTTGATTAGATGACAGGTTTTGTTTTGGGGTTTTTTTATATGGAGGTTCGTTACCTTGCTTTACTGTTGTTTCCCTGGCTTCCCAGTGCTCAGGCAGCATGGAAGTTGTTCAGTCACCTGCCTCTGACTCCAGGAAAAAACACATTTGTCCTTGCTTCTGGGTTATATTACTCAGAACTTTGAACAGGTCATGCATTCAGAGCAGGAATGAAACTAAGAGGTCTGACCATGCAAAATAAGAGGCGTGACTGTGCAAATACCTTGAGTAGTTGATCTTTGAATAGTGAAAGACCTTTAGCTGGAGACGGAAGGGGAGGAGGGAGGAAAGAAAGGAACAAAAAGCATTTTGGACACAGAACAGTTCCAACAAAACAGTTTAGGAATGAAAGATCACACATTGTGATTTAGTTGCAGAAAGTTGACTTGAGAAGGGGTTTTCATATTCAGTTTATTAAAACTTGTTGAGCTGTTCTGTTGATTAAAATGTAAACACTAGGCTGCAAAAAACCAGCTGTGAAACTTTCCTGTGATGACCATCTTGAAGGGAAGGAGAAAGCCTCTGCTTTGTGCGCAGCATGTGATTTCTTCGTATTGATTCTGGGTGACCTCTTTTGTCCCTGGATATGGAACTGATGTAACTGCAATCAAAAGCACTTGCAGGGGAGGAAAGAGAACAGCTTGCTTTCTAGTGCCTTGGCTCTGCAGCTCTTGACAAACCTCACCAGAAAGAATACTAATTATAAAAGGATCTTGCTGCTCTTAGATCTGCCTCGCTTGCTTCAGGAAAAGCCGCTGGACTCTGACACTAAGCAGAACCTTATTTTTAGTTCTTATGTACACTCAGGGCTAGCAGGATGCCGGACGTGAGTACAACACTGGTGTGTGGTCAGAGCTCTGTGGATATGGAAAGCTGATGGTGCTATGGTTGTATAGAGAGTGAAAGTGCACAACAGGCATAGAAAGCCAGGTGTTGATGTAGGATTGAAGCAACAGGATGTATTTCAGTCTGCTCCTTTAGTTTTCCAAAAATCACAGCGTCCAAAGTATCATGCATTTGTTTAAAATCAACAAACACCTGAATTCATTAAATTGGTCTTCTGAGTGGAATTGCAAAGCTGTTGTAACTCGCTCTGCCGTAGAGGGTGATAGGGTTAGGGATGGGATTTTCCTTGGAGAACCGAGATTGGTGTAGAATTTCTCTGAAGTTTGTTATGAAAATCAGAGAATCACAGAATGGTTTGGGTTGGAAGGAACCTGGAAGCCCACCTAGTTCTAACCCCCTGCCACAGGGACACCTCCCACTGGATCTGGGGCTCCAAGCCCCATCCAACCTGCCTTTGAACCCCTCCAGGTGTGCAGTGCCTCCCTACCCTCATCATGAGGAATTTCTTCCTAATGCCTAATCTAAATCTTCCCCTCTTCCAATTTAAAGCCATTATCTCTTGTCCTATCATTCCAGGCTCTCATAAGAAGCCCCTCCCCAGCCCCTCCCTGGTGCCTCTTTCAGCACTAGAAGCTGCTCTAAGGTCTCCCGACAGCCTTCTCTTCTTCAGGCTGAACAACCCCAACTCTCTCACCCTGTCCTCAGAGCAGAGGTGCTCCAGCCCTTGGATCATCTCCGTGGCTTCCTCTGGACCCATTCCAATGGCTCCATATCATTCTTGTGTTGGGGATTCCAGAACTGAACAAAGGACTTGAGGTGGGGTGTCAGGAGAGCAGAGTAGAGGGGGAGAATCCCCTCCCTTGCCCTGCTGGCCACTCTTCTTTGTATGGAGCCCAGAGTCTTTATAGCTCCCTGTAATTTAAGTGAAAACATTTGGACTGATGAGCTTTACCATTAATGGCAGCGCTGCCAATTTTATGCATGGTGTTTTTTTTCTAGCACAGGCATCTCTTATAGGAGCCTCTGATCAAAGTGCAGCTGCAGCTTCTGCTTTTAGGAAGCAGTCTCTAAACTGGATCAGGGGCAACTGAAGAGTTTGAAGCTTTTCCTTCCCCATTTGTTTCAGAACTGATGAAGAAGGGCATGTGGGGTGCTCTGAGCATGGGCTGTTTCCAAATCCTGCCACCATGTGATTTCCGTTACGTATGGGCGACAGACGTCTGATTTTTGATGTCTGATCTGCTCGATAGAGTCCCGATCAGCAAATCTGTGTGACATTATAGTCAACATAAATACTTTCATTGAGGGACCAGAAAATTATGCCAGTAAGGAAACCAAAAGACATTTATGTGAAAGCAATGTACCTGTTTCCCATTGTTAATTTGTCTGTGTAGCAATGAAGTAAAGCACTTTCAAATATTAAAAATCTAGTTGGATTTTTTCATTTTGTTTTGCAGAAACTCACTGATGGGTGATAACTGTCAGACAGCTGTGGGAAAGAAAAGAGAGTGTTCAGTGTGTAAATGAGGAAAGATGTCTCTGTCAAATATGCCATCAAGAGACCGATTCCCTTAATCTGCAGGTGTCTACAATGAAAGTATTTTTGGATTATTTTTAGAAACTCATTACCTCTTTCAAAGAGAGAAAAGATAATTGAATCATAGAATGGTTTGCCCATCCAGTCCCACCCCTGCTATGGGCAGGGACACCTCCCGCTGGATCAGGGGCTCCAAGCCCCCATCCAACCTGGCCTTGAACCCCTCCAGGGATGGGGCAGCCACCCCTGCTCTGGGCAACCTGGGCCAGGGACTCCCCACCCTCACAGCAAAACATTTCTCTCTAAGATCTCATCTCAGTCTCCCTGTTTTCAGCTCAAAACCATTCCCCTCGTCCTCTCCCTGCCCTCCCTGATCCAGAACCCCTCCCCAGCTTTCCTGGAGCCCCTTTCAGCTCTGGAAGCTGCTATAAGGTCTCCCTGCAGCCTTCTCCTCCAGGCTGAACAACCCCAACTCTCTCAGCCTGTCTTCATACAGGAGGTTCTCCAGCCCTCCCATCATCTCTGTGTCCTCCTCTGGCCTCGCTCCAACAGCTCCATGTCCTCCCTGCGCTGAGGACTCCAGAACTGGATGCAGGGCTCCAGGAGGGTCTCACAGAGCGGAGCAGAGGGGCAGAATCCCCTCCCTCCCTGCTGGTCCCATTGCTTTGGATGCAGCCCAGGACATGGTTGGGTTCTAGGCTGGGAGCACACATTGCTGGCTTATATTGTGCTTTTTTTCCACCAGCACCCCAAGTCCTCTGATATTAGTCGAAGGAGCTTTAATACTTACAGAGGTGAGATGAAATATTTAATTTGTTCCCCCCCTCAGAGGAGATGATGTGTTTTCCGTTACTTAAGATAACTTGTTTAGATCGATGAGAAATGTTAAACCTTATCAGTCTTTTCAAATGTTTGATCTTATATAATTCAGTGTGGAAAAAAATAGCTGTTCCCTCCTCCTGTTGAAAGCTGCTTTGGTACTGACAGCCTCGCATCTGTTTGGATGTCCCAGGGAGGAGTCTGGGGCTCGCTCTGAGACTGCCAGTGCCACAACTTCCAGGGGGGAGTGACCTTTGCTGTGCGGAAACATGAACAGCTAGAGATCCACATTCCTCAGACACGGGAACTTAGGCATCATTATGTATCTCGGGGCAAAATATGGTTACTCTGGCAGTTACTTGCATTCTTTTAATTTAAGAAGATCACTTTCCATCTCACTTTCCACACACTGCATCTCAGTGTGCTCTGTTGTTCTTACACAATCTTAAGAAACGTGCTGGAGAGGAGGGCAGAGTATGCAAACTGCAGGGCACAATTGGTGTCAAACTCCTCTGTTTTTCCAAGAAGGAAGTCCCTGGGATGCCTTTCGTTATGAATGTGAGAGCAAGGAATGGAAGGAACTGCCGAGGTATTCACTCAGCTTGTGCAAAACGCTCGCTGCTGAGGTCTGCAGGAGGAAAAAGGGGGTGGATTTGGTGACCAAGACCTGCTTTCCACTGCCATGCTGTTATATATCTAGTTTCTGCATATGTCAATATTGCTATCCAAATGTCAATATTGTAATATGCAGACCTTCAAGTTGCTAATGCAGGTGATCTTGAGCTGCTGCTCTACTAAAATTAATTGAGCATTTAGAATCAGAACAACGTAGTTGAAAAGCCTTTAGGAACAAGCTGGCATGTGGGCTGGTTTCTGTCAAGCAGGAAAACAAAAGGGAGGACTGGGTCGTTGGACGACAGGCACAGGGGTGGTGTAGGCATGAGAATAAATCTGTTGCAGTTAACGTGTGTAAATTCTGTAGAACTGCTGTATGTAGATGCCCAGGTTGACTCTGAAGTCACTTGAGTGCTGGAGGAACTGGAGATGCATCTCATCTGTGTTAACGTGCCCTGCTGTGTAAGCTGTGATACTTCAGTGCTCCGTGAAGGCATGTTCTTTGAGGCCAAAGATCATAGAATAATAAAATAGTTTGAGTTGGAAGGGACCTTAAAGACCATCTAGATGTGTTTGTTACCTAAAGTCCCACCAGTGTGACTCTTGGCAGAGGCCGTCTCAGCCTGAATAAAAACCTTTTTTACATTTTGTCTCTTACTCAGTTTGCTTCACTTTGGTGGTGACTGTAACCTTCTATATTTGTTTTTCCCTCCCTTGCAACAATGTGCTGCTGAGATCAGAGTCTTATGCCCTTTTCCCACATGGGGCTGGAGCTGCGCGACTGGTACTGCGACTGGTACTGCTCGTCTGCTTTCCAGCCCAGCTGTCAGTGCTGTTTGCAGGTCAAACTATGCAAACACATGCTAATACTGCAGTTGGCTGTCGGCTGTGTGGTTGTATAACTGTGCCCTTCCTCTTGTTCCCTTTAATTTTGTTGCTATGGAACTATTAAATAATTAAAACAGGTGACTTCTTTTGAAAAGGCAACCTTTCAAAAGAAATTTTTTCTAGCAGGCTGTCCTCATGGTTCTGTCTTTAACTATTTTCTCTTTAAACAGGGAGAAAATGAACCTGAAATCTGAACGCAGAGGAATCCACGTTGATCAGTCCGAGCTACTGTGCAAGAAGGGATGTGGTTACTATGGCAATCCTGCTTGGCAAGGATTTTGCTCCAAGTGCTGGAGAGAGGAATACCATAAGGCAAGGCAGAAACAGATCCAGGAGGATTGGGAGTTGGCAGAGCGGTAAAGAGCCCTCTTTATTCCTTCATCCTTTACAGCAGAGTGATTTCACTAAAAACTATTCCTGTCTTCTCTTCTCTAGTCCTATTTGCTCTGACTCAGTTGCATCAGAAGTTCTCAGATTTGACCTTTCCAGCAGGAATTAAAGTCTTCCTTTTGATGCAAAGATGAATATTTATGAAATTCTAATTTAAAAGGTTTCAGTCAAAGTCTGTGAAGTAATGAAAGTAAACACCTCCCCAACTTCTCAACAAATGCTTTTTCCTAATTTGCATACTGAAATCTGTAATTCTAACTAGCAATTAAAAGGGTTAAAGTGAAAGTTTTGATTAAAATACCTCTGCCTCTGACTGCAGTTACTGTCTTGAACATGGCCAGCACAATGGTTTTACATTTTAACTAATGATTCCCAGTCTTTGGTCTGGAGTTGTTCTCTGAAACTACAAGGTTAAGCCCAAAAGCATCCAAGCTTTAGTAATTTCATTAATTTTTCTAAGCATGTCAGTTTTAACTCTGCCATCAAGTTGGCTTAAACAGTTAATAAATGCTTCAGTATTATTCCAGAAGATAGTTATGCTGTCGGGCTTATAAAGTCTGCATACAATAAAACAGAGCATTTGAGGAATTCTTTAATAAGTAACTGTTCAGTGGGGAGATGCTAAAGGACTGGATAAGCTGTGATTGTTTGACAGCACGGATAAGACACAATTGAAGAGATCATAAAGGCCAGACTGTCCCTAGCCCCTCCTGAGCTGGATGGATGTTTAAAGAAAGTTGTTCAACCTTTTAGCATCTTGAAGATCAATAGAATTTAACCCATTTTATTCCTCCTGCATAAGAAGAAAAGGAGGAATGTTTGCCCTCCCTCCTTCTTTTTACTTGCAAATTAAAAGATGGGCTTGGTCTTTGCAACACACCTACTGGTGTTGCAGTGGGGTGCTGTCTCGTTCATTCAAGCAAGCATATATGCAAATTGTGACAATAATCCATTTCCAAGACTATTTCTGAGGTTGTGACGAGGTATTTCACTTCCTCCTCTGCAAACCATGGGTTTTGTCTTCAGTAACATGGCAAAGGACTGTCTGTGGTCAAAGGGGGTGAAGCTCGGAACAGGATGCAGAGAGGAAGGCAACTGAATCAATTGGAAGTGCCCCCATGGTCTTCCCCCTCCACTCTACCTTTGTATAATTCAGGACTGCAACATAAAAGGAAGGTGACTGTTGTTGTACTTTTGTCTCCTTCCTTTTGACTTTACTGTTTAATCCTGCCTGGCCATCTTCAGCTTTCCCTCACTTTCACCAGTGCAACACGGAAAGAGTGGACGTGATATAGTGAAGGGAGACATGGTGGGAAGCTAGAAATGAAGATAGGCTTAGAGGAGAATTAGCATGGCAAATGAGTCATTAGTTCATTAAGCAGGAAATTAGCTTATTTTTCTGGTTTTAAGCACTGAAATTATGCTTGTGTTTTTCTTAATTCCAGGCTCCAACGGGAGGAGGAAGAAGCGTATGCCAGCAGCCAGAGCACCCAGGGGGCACAGTCACTGACCTTTTCAAAGTTTGAAGAAAAGAAAACCAATGAGAAAACACGAAAGGTCACTACTGTGAAGAAGTTCTTCACTGCTTCTTCCAGAACGGGAGCTAAGAAGGGTAATTTTCTCCTTTACTGTACATCATGTTAAATTAAAAAGTACTTTTGATAGATGTGTTGTGCTAAAAGGCAGTGAAATGCTCTGTGACTCGACTTTAAAAAGCTGGATTAATGATGCTTCTGAAGAGCAATATGCCAAGTCTTACTGAAAACACAGGAGAACATGAGCTTTTGGCTAAGCGATCCTTTCAACAGCACAGTGCACTTCTAAACCCGTGACTGTGTTTCTGTTAGTTGTACAGGAGTTCTTCCACTAAAGTTATCTCAGACTGGTCTATCTAAGTGTGGTGGAAGTGTTAATATCACATGGCAGCATCACCTGGTACTTTCACATCAACAACTTTAACAGGAAAACTGAAATTAATGGCAGGGTGCCTTTAAATGAAAATAAGTATGCACTAACACTACAAGATTCCTTTCACACGTGGGTTGTGAATACTGAGTTTGTGGTTGGCTGAATGTTTATTCTACAGTATGTGTGACAAGTAAGAATGATTAATGGCACTCATGGCTTTGCATAGCAATAGCTGACATGGGCAAAAATGGAAAATGCTAGACCGTGGAGGAGGCATTCCAGAAGAAGCAGCACCATGAACGTCTCCAAGCATTATAGGCAATGCATTTCCTTAATGAGAAATTTAAATGTGTCTGAATTTCATCTTAGAGTTGGTGTTGGTGCATGGGGAGCAGCTGGCTAAGTGAGGCACTCAGCTATGTATCAAAAACTTATTTTACGTTCATTCATCTGATTTTTCCATATTTTTTTTTATCCCCTTCACCTTCTCTCCTGATGTGCTTCTGCTTTTGGTGTCTCGCTTGCTTTTGCATTTATTTCAGTGGCTCAAGAGAAAATCGTTAAGCAAGGACAGCTTGGGAGGGAGCGCAATGCTGATAACATTCTCAGGGATTTGAAGGAGATTTTTACTCCCTCCTGGGAACTGGCTTCCCCCACTGAAGGTAATGAGGTACAGCCTGCCTGAGCAAGCTGTCTGCTCAATTTTAGTAAGCTTACTTCTTAGTTGGGCTTTGCGAAATGCGAACTAGGGTTGTGCCAGTTCTGACATGTGCTGTGGAATATGAAGATGACAAAAAAGAAACAAATCTAGCATCCTTAGGTGAACTTGAACCTCTAAACTAATTCATTGCCTTTTGGTAGGGAGTGTACAGGATAAAGCTGCAGCTTTGAGCTCTGCCTTAGCATGACAGCTGAAGGGCTCTGCAGCTTCCAAAAAATAAGGATTTTGTAAGAAGTAGCTGAATCTTGTGCTGCTTCGTCTTTTTATCAAAAATTATTGCAGGTAACCATTATAAATCTGATTATAAGTTGAAACTACTTCAGTGTCGTAGGTCACACTCTGAGAACCCGTGTGTTCACATAACATCTCTGGATGTTTGTTACATGAATCAAAGACAATTTCTAATCAGGAGAAGTTGTACTGGTTTCATTCAAACCAAAAGGATGCAAAAAGCCTTGATGCAAACAGCTTCAGGACGTTGTCCTATGGTAGTTGTTTGCAATTCTGCCATGTTCTTCTGACCAAAGAAATTTGAAGAGGTACCATTTGTTATTTGCCACTTCTACAAAGAAGATGAGTGCGTGTGTGGAAGAGCACATGACAGCACTTTTTAAACGCTCTTTGCTTGGCCTCAGATCCATGACCATGGCACAACCATAGTGAATCACTGGAGTGTTGATTTTCTGCTGTGGCTACTAGCTTTTCATAGAATACCTTGAGAAAGGTTTTAATATTAATAGTGTTTATTCTTTGTAAAGGTGACCTTTTCTTAACTCTTCTCATACTCTTTCTTTTCTTTTCGGCCTATCTCCTCTACCAGATTCTCTTTAACTTGTTCAGATGGAATTTATTCTCTACTCAACTTCTTTTTAGTTAGACTTAATTCTTTTAGAATACATGACAAAGCTAAAAATATTTTGTTGCTGTAAGTACATTTGTTCCTGCAGTCCTTAATAAGCAGGCATATTATACAGATTCATTTCTCTTAAATCAGGACTTCAACGCAGAGATTAACAAACTTACAGCATTTCTGAGTGACTACGTGTCACTTGATTTGATGGGGCTCATTAAAGACAGCTCAGTCGAACATTCCTTTTTGTGCTATGCCTACATTAACGTTGATCTGCTTCAGCTGACTACATCTCTCTAGTAACTAAAAATAATCCATTTTAAACTCATGACTGAAAAAAATCATATTCCTTAAGATCAGAGAGCAGAATGAGGTTCATTATTCTTTTAATACAGTGAAATCAGTGTTGAAATGAGTAAATAAGCCTTCAGCTGTTCTTTGAAATGAAGGGAGTATTTGTGGAAAAGATATCTTCTAATTCTACCCTTTCAAGGGGGGACCTGCTTTGTTTATTACTTCAAAACTGTGCTCTCTTCTTACTGGTTATGTGGTATTAAATGTGACCAATTTAGATCAACAGGCACTAATGGTTGCTGTTCTGCTGGAATCCTGTGCAGGCATTCTTGTTTGAATCTTAGGTATAAAGATTTAAAGAAGGCTGGGGGAAATCCTCTCTGTGTTCCTTCTAGCAGAAAGGAGACTGACTGGCGCTTTCTGTCTCAGTTACTACAGTTGGAGTGTAAATATTTGTGAAATATTTTCCATTCCTATCACTTAAATACCAGAAATGTTCTAATGGTACCTGAGCAAATTGTCCAGGGAAGATTCTGCTGCAGTGTGGAGGCCCTCATGAGTCTTTGGTCCACAGTTGTTAGTCACTGGATCGCACAGCTTTGAATTTCCTTTGGTGATGATTTGATGATTCTGTGATCTCTTTAAAAGCAAAGAACAGCAAACAGAAAACAATCTCTGATAATCTACCTCAAGTTCAAATCATAGAATCATAGTATCGCTAGGTTGGAAAAGACCCATTGGATCATTGAGTTCAACCATTCCTATCAAACACCCATGTCCCTCAGCACCTCTTGCACCCGTCCCTTAAACCCCTGCAGGGAAGGTGACTCAACCACCTCCCTAGGCTGCATCCCAATTTAAATATCCTCATCCCATTCATTTGCTTTGATTTTGGAGTTCTGCATGTGTGCTGCTTGAGACAAGGATTGTTTTGTTGTGCATGTTAAGTGTTTTCAGGTTGGAAGCTGTGTTTGTATCATGTTGATCATGGATATTTTCGTGTTTTCTGTCTCTTTGCTGCGTGCTTTTCATCATGTTCATTTACATCATCTCTATTCAATCCTTCATTTGAACAGTGTTGGCTGGCAAGTTGAAAGGTGGGTGACCTAAATGTGGGTAGTGAAGGTATCGAATTGCTACAATTAACATGCAATGTGTACTTTGGAAAATCCGATGCGTTTCTGTGGAAAAGCCCTGTGGTTGCAGCTGTATAAACTTGCATCCGGTGCTGTGTGCAGTTTGTGTTCCTACCTCCTTCTTGAGTGCCAAGCAAACTCTTCGTGGAATAGATTTAGTGCTTCTGCTCTTGCTGAAACACAAATGGCCAAGTTCACATTTACACTCTGGGTGTGATTCTGTGTATCTGCTGCCTGGCCAAAGAACGGCGGCTGCATCCGCGCCAACCTCCTGCTCCCTCCCTTGTCTCGTGCTGCAGCTCCTGTGCCCTGGTAGGAAACCAGTTTGAGGAGCTGGTGCAGCTTAAAAATAACCCCATGAGAAGCACTGATCTCTCACTGCCCCGAGCTACTGCTCGTGAACCAGGGGAATCCGCACTTGTGTTGGTGCAAGCAAAGGAGCAGGAATGTACAGGGGAGGGAGAATGGAAAAGGCACCACTCCGTTATCTTAAAGGGCTGCAGAATCCCATCTGGAAGCCTTGACCTTGTTTGGAGATGAAAATCCCCTTACCTGGGGAAGAAAATGTAAGAAACTGCAAACCAACCCCATGCTACAGTGATCTGCTAATATAAAAAGGCCATTAGCGTACATGGGGATGTGGCTATAAATGTTTCACTTCAGTGGAATACTCAATTTTCTGGAGTTCTGTTTAATACATACCCAGCATTTCACTGGTAAAGCTTGAGAAATAAATGCTTATTTGTCTGCACGGTTGGGAGAAAAACAATCTGAAATTTTAATACGTGTCAAACACTTCCTGAGTTCATCCATCAGCGTGCAAGAGCTAATCTGATATGCACAACTCTTCCCAGCAGAGATCCAAGAAGCCAAGGCTCCCAGCCCTTCTATAAACAGGCAGGCTAGCATCGAGACAGATCGAGTGTCCAAGGAGTTCATAGAATTTCTCAAGACATATCATAAACCTGGACAAGATATCTATAAGCAATGTAAACTCTTTTTGGACACGATGAATCATAAAAGGGTAAGTTTTGCATGCATTTTATATAAGGAAAATGGGGAAATCAGGGAGAAGTGGAGAAAATGCTCCTGCTTTTCCAGCAGTTTGGGTATATATGTTGAATACAGGAGCCTGCAGCTGAAACACTTTGTCAAATGAAGATCCAGTACCAGTCTTAAACTCTGACTGCCTTCGGTTTTAGTAGGAGATATGACCAAAGAAACCCTCTGACCCCACTATCTCAGGTATCTTGAGAGAACTCCCTTTTGCATCCTGAATAAATCAGTTCTGAAAAATCAAATGTCTGCTGAACAAAGTAATTTTCTAGATAAATATGACTTGTGGAAATTAAAACCTCGTTATGTAATGTCTTGTAGATATAGTAAGTTTACAAAGTTATAATATCAATCCATGTATCCCCTTTTCCTTGGGGAAGAGGAACTTGACTGAACCTTGATTTAATACAGAATAAGGGTTGCACCTTCATTCTCCATAAAAAAAATTTAATGTTCCTGAAATATTAATTTGCCTGCAGTGCCACCTACAGTTGGAATGAGTCAGGAGTCGACTGGAAATTAAAGGGAGTTTTGCTGGAATCTTACACACCCTTCACTTTGAAAACAGCATGGAGTTTTTTCATTTTGAATTGGTTCACTCTGAGCATGGGGTTTGTGGAAATATTATGATTATTGGTTATAAACGTTGAAGGCCATCTCTCTTTGTCTGTTTCCTTGATAGCTTGTGCCAGTCAAAAAGAAATCTTTCTCAAAATATGAAATTTGCTGCTACACAGAAACCAGGCTTAAAATGCAGCCCTGGCATCAGAGCTGGGGCTTTGTGTTCAGGGGAACTGCCTTGGATTTTTGCCTTGGAGAATTCAGAGACTGTTTGCTTTCCATTTTTTTAATGTATAGTTTAATGCTGCCATTTAATGTTGAGAAGTGACTTGATTAGTAAAATTAATTTTAACCCTTCAGCCCCCATTTTGCTGTTCAGTAGCTCAGTCAGTGCTCAAAAGCCAGTGTTGTTTTGCCATTCTGAATATATTTTCTAGTAACTTTATCATTAGAAGTGTTTACTGTAGAGATATTCTTGGGTTTTTTGGTACACTGTATATAACTTCTGGAAAGCTATAGACACAAAATCGGGAGAAGGCTTAATAAGCTCTGTTATTTTGTCACTGTTGCTCACGGATGTACCTGGAGAACGTGGCATTGCACCTAATTCCATTGCTCAGATACATCTGTTCTGCAAACAAACCTAAGTCTTTCACGTGTTAAAGAGCCAAAATGTCTCTGTTTCTCATATTTTTCAATATATGTTAGCCAGTGTAAACACCACTGATGACATATTTGCATTCTCAGACTGTTACTGCAGCTAGACACTTTCCTTAATCAAAACCAAAACACTGGAGGCGTTGCTGCCTTTTCTTCTGTGCATGCAAACTGAATCAATTTTCTGTTGCAGGACTTAAGTATTGAGGAGCAATCAGAATGTGCCCAGGACTTCTACCAAAACGTAGCAGAGAAGTTGCAGACACGTTGGAAAGGTATCATGTTGTTCTTCCTCATGTCTTGCTGCTGAAAAAGGAAAAACATGAGGATAAAGCCTTCTGCATTTGCAAGTAAAACCAAAGCACTCCTAACCAGGTTTCAGAAATGCTGTTCACAAATTCTAGTGCCATAGTTAGAACTATTTCCTGCAGCCATTTGTAGTCTAAATTATTGATTTTACAGGGTTTTCTTAAACTCTCAGTTAAGTGTGGTTCTATGGTTTTCATTTCCTGTTTTAAATTCAATGCTGCTTGTTCAAAACTGAGGTTGGATGTGGAGCCCCAACCCAGTTAACAGGCTGCAAGCCCTGTCGTGTGCTGTAATGCGCAGGAAGCCAGTGAGAGGGACTCTTGCTCTTGTGAACTGCTTTTATGTGCCTGGTGTGCAAGTGGCATGGCTTAAACATACACAAGGACATTTTTAGCCATAAACTGGAACAGAGGACTTGAGAGATCTTGCTGGATTTATTCTCAGAGACTGAATTTTCGAGAAATAGTCTTGTAAGCTCCAAGCAGCTGAACCCAATTTGTGTGTTGGATGTGCTAAAGGAATGTGTACATTGTGAACCTGTGCATGTGCTTTGGCATGTTGCTGTGGTTTTCTCACCATTTGATTTTTACTTCTGCTATAGAGAGTAAAAATACTCTAAGTATGTCTTTTCTTTAACTCCAATGGGCTCAAGACAGTAGCACCGATTCAGTAGTAGTAGGACTGAACTCTATTAAAACTTCCAAGCACCCATGGGATACTTTATTTACTCAGTTGGAGCGGGATTTGTGCCTTTCAGTGCCCCCTGAAAAAGTTGAGAAGGCAATGGATCAGATTGAAAAATATATCATGACTCGACAGTATAAATATGTCTTTTGTCCTGAAACAACTGATGATGAGAAGAAAGATCTTGCTGTCCAAAAGAGAATCAGGTAAGTGTGAAAGAGAAATATTTGAAAAGTACACAGTCCTGTGAATGAGCTCAGAATCAAGCACGTTAAAAATCTGCTGTAGATACAAAAATCACAGAATCACCAGGTTGGAAAAGACCTCCAGGATAGCGAGTCCAACCATAATGGCAAGTTTTTTAACCAGAAACAGTTAAACCCATTTATTCAAGAAATGGAAGGAATGAATCCTAGAATCACACAATGAGTTGGTTTGGAAGGGACCTTAAAGCCCATCCAATTCCAACTCCCCGCCATGGGAAGGGACACCTCCCACTAATAATGAAATATAATAATGAAATAATGGAACAATGCTGCTATGAAAATGAATTGGTGTGCTTTTGTTAGATTATAGTGGAAAAAGAAAAATATTTGTTCTGAAAATAAATTACTTCAGTGGAATAAAACAGCTTGTAACTGGCCTAGTGCCTCCTTTACACAAAGCACTCCTTGTCCGTTGAATTCAAGCAGCAGCTGTTTTTAAACACCTGAACGTTACTGGCACTGAAGGGTTTAACCTTTTTTCTTATCGTAGGGCTTTGCATTGGGTAACTCCCCAGATGCTGTGTGTTCCTGTCAATGAGGAAATCCCTGAAGTCTCGGATATGGTTGTAAAAGCAATTACAGGTTTGTGAATGTTGAAGTTCATGTTTATAGCTTTACATTTCAGATCTTGTGTTCACAGAGATGATTTTCTGCCGTCAATAGAAGGAGGAGACCAGTACGGTTTTAATGATTTGAGACGTTTTTATCTTACAGATATTATTGAAATGGATTCAAAGCGTGTCCCTCGTGATAAGCTAGCATGCATCACCAAGTGCAGCAAGCATATTTTTAATGCTATTAAAATCACAAAAAATGAACCAGCTTCTGCTGACGACTTTCTTCCAACACTTATATACATTGTTTTGAAGGGAAACCCGCCCCGCCTGCAGTCTAACATCCAGTATATAACACGCTTCTGTAATCCAAGCAGGTTAATGACGGGGGAAGATGGCTACTATTTCACCAATCTGGTAAGCGCAGGAATAGTGATGGTGTTTTGTACAATATCATCTTTTATTTGGGTGTAGGAGTTCCCAGTAGAGGCAAACACGGCATAACACAGAAGGAAAATTAAAATTGCATTTCAAATAGTGCTTGAAGTTGCTTAGAGTACAGCAAGCTCCTTTGCTTTGTATCTCTTCTCTCTTCCTTCTCTGCTTTCCAAACCAGGCAATGCTTTACTTTCTTTATAGTTTATAGTTTTAATCCCTTTATTTGAACAGCCTGATGCTAAAATTTGGGTATATCGTTATTCTGTGAGATCAGTACTTCCTGAAATCTTGAGTTCAGACTCTGCAGATATTGTGGATGCAAAGCTCCCCGTTTAAGCCCACGAGAGTTTTATCTCATGAAGGGACAGCAGAACTTGGCCATTGATGTGTGGAGGTAAACAGACCTTTTAAAGCCTCTGCAGGAGGCATTTATTGGTGTGTTTGTTTATATCAGAAGGAATTACAATTATGAACTTAGCTTCTTTGCATTTAATCATAAAGCAATTCTCCGGGGAGAATACATAATTGAATGAAATACTTGGAGCATTAAAATTTACTTTCAATAGAAGAAGAGCATCCACAAGATAAGATGAGCTTTTGACATTCCTTCCTCCAGAAAATGGATAAAGAGCATAACAGATCTCTGCTGATCAGATTATTAAGTATTAATATAATGCTCTTGTATAGCTGTCGTGTTCTTTCTGGTCTCTCACCTCCAAAATGCAATGGTCCTGTGCTCTGGGATACACGTTATCCAGTGAGTCTGTTCTGTTCTGCTTAAGTGGCGTCCACCTGTATCATTCTCTGAGTCTTTAACTCAGGAGAGAGGCATGCAAACAGTTTGATCTAGTTAGCATCTGCGAAAGCTCTTTAGGAGCAATCTGTCGAGGCATTAAATAAAATGATCGGTTACTGGTCTAACAGCAGGAGAGAAAATAAAAACCGCTTCCATTGCTGTGTAGTGTGCAGCGATACTCACTCTCTGTTTCATTTTTAGTGCTGTGCTGTCGCCTTCATTGAAAAACTGGACGCTCAGTCATTAAATCTAAGCCAAGAAGACTTTGATCGTTTTATGACTGGTCAAACATCCCCAAAGAAGCAAGAATCTGAGAATTTTTCACCTGACGTTTGCCTGGGTGTAAAGCAAATGTATAAAAACTTAGATCTCCTGTCTCAGTTGAATGAGAGACAGGAGAGAATCGTCAATGAAGCCAAGAAGCTTGAGAAAGACCTAATAGATTGGACTGATGGAATTACAAAGGAAGTCCAAGATATTGTTGAGAAATATCCATTAGAAATAAAGCCAAAAAATCAAGCCTTAGCAGCTATTGACTCTGAAAATGTGGAGAATGACAAGCTGCCCCCTCCGCTGCAGCCTCAGGTCTATGCAGGATAATGGTCAGTGTTAGCTTCAAAAAGCGTCTTTGTCCTCACTGTCTGCTGCTTGGGAAGGGAAGTTAAGGCTAAAAATCAGATGAGCTTAAATGAATCAATTTTTAAAGGTACATTTTTGGTTAAGTGTAACGAATTGTATTTATTTTAGTCAAGTAGGTTTCTATTAGGCTTTTGTGGGTTTTTGAACTGAATTTACATTTTCTACACAAACTGGTGTAATTTTTAAGCAACACTAGGTCCATTGACATCTTTCCTGAAAGCTTCCTTCTAGGCAGGCACTTACTTGTTTTTAATAATCAGTTTAACTGCAAGAATTTGAGTTCTAGCAGGAATTCGAAAGCTACTACTGTTAGTCTGAATTTATCCTGTAGCTGTAAAGATAAATATATTGTAATATATGTAAAATTGTAAATAGATTTGAAATCTAATGTCTCAGCTGTGCATGTATAAGTGAAAATGATATCCAAGTGTTCATTTTGGCACCTTTCAGTTAAATCATATTGCAGTATAAAGGTAAGTACACTGTCAGTGTTGGGGTAAGCTGGATGGTATGAATTACAGACAGAGGATATTGTTACGATTTGAAAACTTGACACGCATCTTGTAATCTGCTCTGTAAAAGCAAGAAGCGCTATTTAAAATATGACATTTCTTCCTGTAAGCATTCTCTCTGCTTTTCTGCTTTGTCAGTCCACCTGCTGGCCTTCAGCGGGGCACAGAAGTGCTGATGTCACTGCCGTTGAGACAAGCTTCAGAAAGGAAGGAAATATTCTTATTAAAAATAGCATAATGTGGCACAAAATCGGGGCGGGGAGGGAGTGGTGCAAGAGTTTCACCAGCAGTGGTTTTTCTTTTTCTGGCATCACTGAGTAGTTTCCATCAGCGGGCAAGGTCTTGGTTGCTTTTTTTGACAATCCTGGTAGATAAATAAGTTCATACAAGTAGAGGCTGCTTTTTAGAAGAAGCACAAGCAATTGCTCTGAGCAGAAAAGTGCACTTTCTTTTATGAAAAATCAGTCTTTGGGTCTGTAGTGGCCCCTCTTAAGCAACAGCAGGTACCTTGCCACAGTACTGAACATCAAGGTAACATAGGGCTTTATGTCACTAGCGGTTTTAATCGGTGTATTTCAAGTTAAGAATAGCTCATCCTACAAAAAGTAACCTCTCACGATGTAACATTTTTATGCCAGCAGAACATTTTATGTGTCATTTTAAATATCTTCCAATTAATTGGGCCTGCCATGACTTGTTCGTGTACCTGGGATGTCGAACATCCAGCTACTTGGCTTGAACTGCTCTTAAGCAGTGTTAAATTCTTACCATCAAGGGGGAAAGTACCTACCTCTTTATTCTGTTCCACTGCTTTAAAAACACTGCTCTCATAAATTGTGCTGCAATAATTTCAGACCACAACTGTGATTCATCCCTTTTTGTCCAACGTATTTAGCTTTATGAACTATGCATACCTAGAGAGAACCAGGTGCCCAGAACTCCATTGCTGAGGTGACCGGTGAGCTCACTGGATGATAAGAAATCAGATTATTCGTGTATCCACATATCACTGCACCCACATGGCTTAGGCTCTGACCAGTCTTTATTTTCTTTACAAATACTGGGTGCTAATTCTGCTATCCGGGTACACAGGTTTTCTGGGGGAGGGGGAGCAAACATTTAGCTGTTGTGTAAATCGCCATGTTTAAATAAAAGTCTGTTCATTATTCTCTTGTTAATGAGTTCCTAAAGGTCTATCCCTGGGTTTTGTTATGCTGTTAATGATTAGTGTGAATCTAATTGTGACGAAGCTGCATTCCCTGTGTTTGGGAGAGACAGTTCCTGGTCATTCAAGTGCCAAGACAGGGAACAATGGCTGCATCTAAGCAGAAAGATCATGGTAGTGATTAAGTGCTTCAAACAAACTCATTGGTGCATTTGTAACTGCAATCTCTTATTCATATGCTATCTTGTCATCCAGCCACTAAAGCAGAGGGGTTACTGCGACCAAATCCTCCAGAGATTTGGAATGTGCAGGTGGGATGGATCCAGCAGGGAGGGGAGGGGATTCTGTCCCTCTGCTCCACTCTGTGAGACCCACCTGGAGCCCCGTGTCTAGTTCTGGAGTCCTCAGCACAGGGAGGACATGGAGCTGTTGGAGAGAGTCCAGAGGAGGCCATGGAGATGATCCAAGGGCTGGAGAACCTCCTGTACAAGGACAGGCTGAGAGAGTTGGGGTTGTTCAGCCTGGAGAAGAGAAGGCTGTGGGGAGACCTTAGAGCAGCTTCCAGTGCTGAAAGGGGCTCCAGGAAAGCTGGGGAGGGGCTCTGGATCAGGGAGGGCAGGGAGAGGACAAGGGGAACAGTTTTGAGCTGCAAGAGGGGAGATTGAGATGAGATCTTAGGAAGAAGTATTTTGCTGTGAGGGTGGGGAGGCCCTGGCCCAGAGCAGGGGTGGCTGCCCCATCCCTGGAGGGTTTCAAGGCCAGGCTGGATGGGGCTTGGAGCCCTTTCCCATGGCAGGGGTGGAACTCGATGGGCTTTGAGGTCCCTTCCAACCCGAACCATTCTAAGATTGTATGATCTGAAAGCAGTGGTTTGCCCGAGCCATGGGCGGCCTGGGTAGTAGCAACACCCGAGCAGCAATCTGGGACCGTGCATCCCAGTGTTTGACTAACTCCACTGCCTTAAGACCTTGTCGGTATTTTATTATGCTGTCTGTAGGTAAAACAAGTAAATAGGTTTGTTTTGCTTAAAAGTAAGGGAGTTCAGTTGCCCTAGGATTAACTGCGGGATGTCTTTCCAGGGTTTAAAACCTCAGACCGGGCAAGCCATTGGGTGCAGGGCGTGGTGAGAGGGCTGCTCCCCAAGCTGAGCAGATGCTGGGTTGGTTCTGAAGAACCCTCTGGTAAGGAGGGTGGTGCTGGTACTGACCTGATACTGCTTATCAGAGAGTTCCTCAGAACCCACCCAGCGTCTGCCCGGCTGTGGCGTAAAGATGCTCTGGTCCCACAGGGAAGTTTGGAATAAGGTTCAGTGAGAGACCCCAGTGATGCAAGAAATTCTGCAACAGCATCTGTGAGCAAGTTCTTTGTGTCCCAGAGAATTTCACTGAAATGCTTTCCTAAAGTGAACCGGGACACAGGCTGATGTGTCTTGGTGCCTGTCGCAGTACCAGAAATGATTTGTTTTTTTTCAACAGCCTATGACTGGTTCAGTGCTACGGAAAGTGAAGACCCTGCAGCTCATTGCTAGGAATCAGAACTTGAGTGTGAACTGCTGTTTTGCATGTGAACTCCCTATTGATTTTTGCTGTACTAAAGGAGTTATTTTGCAGGGGGGGACTGGTGAATTGAGCTGTGCGTCTCGTTTCATATAACTAAATTATGAAATTAAATCAATTCTTCTACCCAGTTATCAATGATTGCAAACTCTGGTGTGTGTTCTCTTGGGGCTTGGCTATCATGTGCTTAAGATAAGGAGGCACAGGGACTGATAGGTGCTCTTGCACAGGAGATTCAAAAAAGGGTGAAGAGGGTTGAGGGGAGAAGCAGCAGCGTTTAAGATAAAGAACTGAACCTTAGAAACTCATGTTATAGTGGCCACAACACCTAATATCACAGAATGGAATCATGGAATGGCTTGGGTTGAAAGGGACCTCAAAGCCCATCCAGTTCCACCCCCTGGAGTCACCACACTGCTTCTTCCTCCCTGGGTGTGAGACTTTACCTCCTCCTGCCTTGGACTCCACTGTAATTAAAAGTAGTTATTCTGGCTCCTTCTATTAAGGCAAGTGCCTTAACTAGTTGCATACTGTGAACTTCTGAACCTTGAATCCTGGGCTTGGTTTTGGGCCCCTCACTCCAAGAAGGACATTGAGGGGCTGGATCATGTCCAGAGAAGGGAACGAAGCTGGGGAAGGGGCTGGAGCCCAGGGATTCTGGGAGCAGCTGAGGGGCCTGGGGCTGTTTAGGCTGGAGAAGAGGAGGCTGAGGGGAGACCTAATCGCTCTCTGCAGCTCCCAGAAAGGAGGTTGTGGTGAGGTGAGTGCTGGGCTCTTCTCCCAAGTTACAAATGATAAGACAAGAGGAACTGACTTCAAGTTGCACCAGGGGAGGTTTAGATTGAATATTAGGGAAAATGTCTTCACTGCCAGAGTGGTGAAGGCCTGACAGAGGCTGCCCAGGGCAGTGGGGGAGTCTCCATCCCTGGAGGGGTTCAAAAAACACGTGGCCGTGGCACTTCTGGATGTGGTTTAGCAGGCACGTGGGGTTGGGCTTGACAGTTGGACTGAAAGGTCTTTTCTGGTCTTAGTGATTCCATGATTCAATGATTTTCAGACTTTTAGGTATTGGACACCAAAACAAAAGTTGTTGGAGATAATTTTTAATGGAAAAGGAGGAGGCAGGAGGTGTTTGGAGATGCCGACAGCACCTTCCCAGTGACAAGGGCTGTTTGGCCACCCCCGGGGCAGGGGAGCTCCAGGCTGCGGAGGGTCTTGTGCTTTGGGGTCTATTGGCTTGATGGGCTCTCTGGGCTGGGGGTGGCTATGATCTCAGGGAATCCCAGGCTTGGAGTGGAGGGTGAGCTTTGGAGTTCTTGGCTCAGAGGGGCTCCGGGATTGGGGGGCTCTGAGCTCAAGGGGATCCTGGGTCCTGGGGGGGCCCAGGCTCAGGGGGGGCTGGGATTGAGGGGGTCTGAAGTGACAGTGGCTCCAGACTCAGGGGTCTCTAGGTCCTGGGGGTCCTAGGCCAAGGGTCTCAACGATTCTATGACTTCACATTGTACACTTTTAGGGATCGGACTCTAAAACAGAAGTTGTCCAGGATAGATTTCAATGGAAAAAGGGGTGGAGGAAAGAGGGGTTCAGAAATTCCAGGGTCTTGGGGCTTCAAGGGGAGTGTCCCAGGCTCAGGGTGAGCTCTGGGCTCAGAGTGTCTGGGGGGGTGCTTAATGATTCCATGACTCTATGATTTCACCTTACACAGTTTTAGGTATCAGACACCAAAACCAGAAGACATCGGGGTAGATTTAATGGAAAAAGGAGTGGAGGGAAGAGAAGTTTGAAAATTCCTGGGCTTGGGGTCCTGGGGGCTCCGATCTCGGGAGTCTCTGGGCTTGGGGGGTCCTGGGGTCTCAATGATTCTATGATTTCACCTCGCACATTTTTAGGTATTGGACACCAAAACAGAAGATGTTGGGGTAGTTTTTAATGGAAAAAAAGGGTGGAAGGAAGAGGGGTTCAGGAATACCTGGACATGGGGTCCTGGGGGCTCCAGGCTCAGGGTTCTCTGGGCTTGGGGGGGTCCTAGGTCTTTGAGTCTCAATCATTTTATAATTTCACCTTGCACATTTTTAGGTATTGGACATGAAAACAGAAGTTCTGGATAGTTTTTAATGGGAAAAGGGGTGGAAGGAAAGAGGGGTTCGGGAATGCTTGGACATGGGGTCCAGGAGGCTCCAGTTTTAGGGTTCTCTGGGCTTGGGGTGTCCCAGGTCCTACAGTCTCAATGATTCCATGATTTCACCTTGCACATTTTTAAGCTTTAGACACCAAAAGAGATGTTTGGGATGGCTTTTAATGGAAAAGAGAGCTTCAGGGGCTCTGGGCTTGGGAGTCTCCGGGCTTGGGGGTCCCTGAGGTCTCAATGATTCCAGGATTCCCTGATTTCACCTCGCACAGTTTTAGGTATCGGACGCCAAAACAGAAGATGTTGGGGTACTTTTCAATGGAAGAAGGGGTGGAAGGAAGAGGCGGATGGAAGAGAAGGAAGGAAGGCTGAGAGAGCTGGGGGTGTTCAGCCTGGAGAAGAGGAGGCTGAGGGGAGACCTCATTGCTCTCTCCAACTACCTGAAAGGAGGTTGTGGAGAGGAGGGAGCTGGGCTCTTCTCCCAGGTGACAGGGGGCAGGACGAGAGGGAATGGCCTCAAGCTTCACCAAGAGAGGTTCAGGCTGGACATTAGGAAACAATTTTTCACAGAAAGGGTCACTGGGCACTGGCAGAGGCTGCCCAGGGAGGGGGTTGAGTCACCTTCCCTGGAGGGGTTTAAGGGAGGGGTGGATGAGGCACTGAGGGACGTGGGTTAGTGACTGATGGGAATGGTTGGACTCCATGATCCGGTGGGTCTCTTCCAACCTGGTGATTCTGTGATTCTATGAAGAGGGGGTCGAGGGGTCGGAGGTTGGGGGGGGTGTTAGCGCGTTGCTCCCCCGCGGTGGGTCTGTCCCTGCGCGGCCGCCGTCGGCGCGCGGGGGGGGCGGGGCCGCGCGCTCCCGGAAGCGGCGGGCGCGGTGTCCGGGCGGCGGCGTCTCCTCCGCGCCGGGGCCATGGTGCGGGGCCTGTGACCCGCCGGGCCGCCCTCGGCCGGTAAGGGCTGCGGGGACGCCTTCCTCCTCGCCTTCCTCTCCCTCTTCCCGCTCCTCCCCCTTCCTCGTCTTCCCCCCCGTCTCCCCTTTCCTCGCGCCCCCCCCTCCTCACCCTCCCCTTCCTCACCCTCCTCTTCTTCACTCCCTCCCTTCCTCAACCCCCCCTTCCTCACCCCCCGTCTCCCTCTTCCTTGCACCCCCCCTTCCTCACCCCCACCCCAACCCCCCTTTTCCTCGATCCTCCGTCCCCCCCGTCCTTGCCTCCCCCGGTCCCCCTCTTCCTCGACCCTCTCGTCCCCCTCTTCCTCGACCCCCTCGACCCCGTCGTCCCCCTCTTCCTCGACCCCGTCGTCCCCCTCTTCCTCGACCCCGTCGTCCCCCTCTTCCTCGACCCCGTCGTCCCCCTCTTCCTCGACCCCGTCGTCCCCCTCTTCCTCGACCCCCTCGTCCTCCTCTTCCTCGACCCCCTCGTCCCCCTCTTCCTCAACGTCCCCGTCCTCCGCATCCTCGACCTCCTTCTCCTCCCCTTCCTCTCCCCCCCCCTTCCTCAATCCCCCCGTACCCCTCTTCCTCCCCTTCCTGGGGGTCCTGGACTGTGTGGGGAGCGGGTCGTCCTCCTCCTCCTCCTTCTCTTGCTTACCCCCCCGGGGGTTGAGGGGGGCTGGGGGGATCCAGGCCACAGCACTGGCACCCGCTCTGAGTCTTCAGGTGGGGATCGTTGGGTTCTGCACCAGCTTCACACTGTTATTCACTTAAAATTGGCTTTTAAGGTTTTTAAAGTAAACTCTGCGTATGTTGCATCGCACCGGGAAAAAATAGTGGGGAAGAGTGATTCTACTAGTCTTAGAAATATTTCCATTTCAAAACAGCAATTCCTTTGCTGTGTCTTTGCTCATCTCTCTACACTCATCTTTATTCCTCTCTTACTTTTTTGCATGTAATTTGTGATGTTAACAATGCAAATTGTGGTGCATCATGCTTGGAACGTGGTTGGAAGGTATGGAAAGTGAGTTTGGAACCACGTGTTGTAGCTATGGAGAGGGACACGGAGAGAAGGGAAAACGCAAGACAGCACAGCCTCTCAATCTCCTCTTTCCCTTTATTTGCTTTTTGAGGGCTTCTCTTCCCTGGGGAGACCTATTTGCATGGTTAGCTCTAGTGATGTAATGACAGGGGTGGATTCACGCTCAAAGCCCATCCAGTCCCACCTCTGCCATGGGCAGGGATGCCTCCCACTGGATCAGGGGCTCCAAGCCCCATCCAACCTGGACTTGAACCCCTCCAGGGATGAGGCAGCAACCACTGCTCTGGGCAACCTGGGCCAGGGCCTCCCCACCCTCACAGCAAAACATTTCTCCCTAAGATCTGATCTCAGCCTTCCCTCCCTCAGTTCAAAATTGTTTCCCTCATCCTGTCTGTTCCCTCCCTGATCCAGAGCCCCAGAGCTTTCCTGGAGCCCCTTTCAGCTCTAGAAGCTGATCTGAGGTCTCCCTGTAGCCTTCTCTTCTCCAGGCTGAACAATCCCAACTCTCTGTCCTCGTACAGGAGGTTCTCAAGCCCTCATTTAATTTACGTGGCCTCCTCTGGCCTCACTCCAACAGCTTCATGTCCTTCCTGTATTCAGGACTCATGGATTATTGTCCATCCTCACCCGACTCCTGAGGAGCTTCACAATTGGGAGCACGTGCCAAGGTGGCGGCCTGTCGTGGCTGGGCCTGTCTGTTGTGGTAACTGTTAATGTGTTTTTATAGGCAGTTAAGTTCTAGGAAATAAAAACTGAGCCTTCTGCTTCCTGGCTGAATGTACAGGACGATTCTAGGTTCATGTAGGGAGCTACTGCCACTTTATCTCCCTGCTCTCAGGAGGTGTTTGCGGAGCAGGGAACAACTGTGGGCAGACTGAATAGAGATAATATTGATCTGCGCCCGGGAGAGCAAATGCTCTTTGACCCGAGATGTAGCCCTGTCAAAGAGAATTAAGACCTCCGTAGTTTTGTTACCTTTGCGATTCTGAGGAGTGGCTTGGGGCCATGCAATGGAATTCTTCTAGCCCACTTAAAAGATAAGAACTTGAAATACCGTGTGATAATACAACATAGTGCGCTCTGTCAGCGGAGAGGAGAGTCTGAGGGCAGGAGCAAACAGACCGCAGTGTCCTTAGTGAGACACGGATGTATCTGGGGAGAGACAGGCAACGGCACGTCTGTAGTCTTTTCCAACCTAATGATTCTGTGGCCCCTGGATGGATGGCATGCCAGTACTTTTAACTTTGCTCACTCGATTTTTCCTCCATAAATTTAGCTGTTTGTTTTTTGAATATTCTGACACCTGCAGCATCCTGCAGCAAAGAGTTTTGCAGGTTTACTCTGTGTTACACAGAGAAATGCAACATCTGGTTTCTTTTGAACCCTACGACTTGCAATTTCATGTGATGTTCTCAAGGTTCAGGGGAAAAAGAGCAGACTGGTGGGACCACATGCATTTAGCTCTGGTTTACATTGTCTATAGAAATCTTAAAATTATTTTGTTGTTTATCTGCAGGCTGCTTTTTCTTCTGTTTCCCACTTACTCCACAATTCACCTAGGAGAAACACTCCTGCTGAACCCTAGCTCCACATGCTCTTTTGCAGGCAGTGCCCAGATGTCTTTGCCCAGACATCAGGAGGATCTAAGACTGCTGCAAATCTTCCTTAGATCTCCCTTCTCCCTGACACTGCTCTGTTAACTATTATCAGCTAGATTTTTTTCATGGGATAGTGTAGATTTTTTTAAGGAATGAAGCTGTTTTATCAAAAAAGCCCCAAACTGAGTATTAATAACACTCGGTGTCAGAGTTTTCTTGCTTTTCCCTGATCTCCCATTGCCAAAATAGTGTCTGTGTTGGGAGTTTCATTTCATATGGTTGGACTCGATGATCCAGTGGGTCTCTTCCAACCTGGTTATTCTGTGATTCTGTGATTTCTGCGAGAGGAGCATTCTGCCTTGTGGATAAAGCCAGTTCCCAGGACTCGGCACTCTCACGTTGTGTTTTGGAGGAAAACTTGGTGTATGCGTTGAATTTTGTTAATTATCCGTCTGGAAAACAGGCCGTGCTTCCCCATGTGAGTTTGAACCATGCAAATCCAAGTCCTGTTTCTTTTGAGCGCTGGGGAGAAGCACACGGACATGGTCATGTTATTGCCACATCCATGACGTTCCAGCTGCTGCCCAAGCTCCTCAAGGCAACCGATTTTGCTGCCATTTCTGTCTCCCCTTCACTCGTGGCCACTGGCTGCTTCTCCGCTTCCCTCTCACAGCTGACGTTACCTCTTTCTGCACCCAGAACTCCTCTTTTGCCATTTTCTCTGAAGCTGCCATTTCCTCAGCCTGTCAGTCACTCTCTGCTTGTGATTCAAGCTGTGTATCTGCGGCTGCCGCTTCCAGCGCTCGCTGCAAACAGCCCAAAGAGCCTTTTGCCGGCAGTTTTCTGTACTTACAGTGCAGAATCCTGTACCACATTCCTTAACGGAGTCAACGATTAACCTTCCTACCCTGGGCACTGAACCAGGTTCTGGTTGATAAACTGTTACCGAGGTGTTTCTGGAGCAAAACCTGTGCTTGTCTGGCCATTATCAATACAGAATACGCAGAATTTTATTTCTCGTGGAATTTCAACCAATCCTGTAAAACTGAATTGTTTTCCTTTTTCTCTCCCAAGTTCTCATGCTCATCAGCAGCAGACAAAATAGCATTTTTTAATACAACTTCCAAGCCCTTCAGTCTAATAGTGTGTGTTTTACCATAGCCCGTGTGAGCCAGACGGGGATAAGTCATGTCATGAGTCACATCTTTGACTGGTAAAAGTTGGGAGGCGTTAAAAACTCGTCTGTGCGTGTTGTGTGCTTAAATTGTGTTTTTATCTTTTGACAAAAGTCAGAATTCGGGGTTGGCTGAACCAGTGAAAGCTTTCCTCACATCTTTTGTATTTTCTGGCTTATAATTTTTGTACCTTTTTCATAGAATCATGGGATGGTTTGGGCTGGAAGGGACCTCAAAGCCCATCCAGTTCCACCCCTGCCACGGGCAGGGACACCTCCCACAGCATCAGGGGCTCCAAGCCCCATCCAACCTGGCCTTGAACCCCTCCAGGGATGGGGCAGCCAATGCTTCTCTGGTTCTTCAACTTTTTAAACCTCTCAGCATTTCAAATGAGTATTTCCAACTTGTTTGCTTTTCTTTTCTGCATGAATTTCACAGTAAGTGGTAAATCAAACCCAGCTTTGGTGTCCCTGGAGCATCAGCTGGCACTGTTCAGGTGCTTGTGTTAAATCCACCCGGACAGTTTGTACTACAGCACACGTTTGTTGGGAAGGGCTGGAAACTTCATGTACACAGATTGAGTAACGTCTGATCCACACATTTTCCTTCTTAACTTGTCTACTTTTTATTGTAAGTTTTCCATCCTTAGCAAGAGTTACAGTCCAGAACTTGGGTGTTTAAGGATCAAAATGATATTGAATTTCAAAATTTGCTGTAACTGACCGAATTATTTCCCTTCCTTGGCTTTGTTTTATGGGTAGAACTGAAATATTTGTTGTTTATGTAGCTCTTGGGGATGTTGAAATGCTTAATTATGCTTTGAAAAGTGGTTTTGAGAGGTGAACCGAAATATTTCATGCAAGTATGAAGCATTTTGCTTCATTCTGTTCTTGCCAGTCTCTAGGATCTCAGGCTTTCATTAATAATCTGCTTCCTGACCGGCTCTGTGACCAGAATAGCAGGAGAAAATGCCTTCTCCTCAACAGGTGATGCTCTCGCTTCAGTCGGTGCTGTGCCATCTCCTGTCTGTGCTCTCTGCCTGTGCGAAGGCCCAGGCCATTTTCCTCATGTGCTTTCTGCTTACAGACTCTAGGGAAATGTTGTTGTTTTCTTTTTAGTCAGTAAATGCATTTAAAGGATAAAATAGCTCAGAAAACTGTAATGAGCCATTGACTGCTTGGAGCTGATTCACAATTATCTCCCACTTGCGTGCCTTCTCCCTGCACAGCCTGGAGGGAGCAGGGAGTTCTAGCTGCTGGTCATAGAATCACAGAATGGTGACCTCAAAGCCCATCCAGTCCCACCCCTGCCACGGGCAGGGACACCTCCCACTGGATCAGGGGCTCCAAGCCCCATCCAACCTGGCCTGGAACCCCTCCAGGGATGGGGCAGCCACCCCTGCTCTGGGCAGCCTGGGCCAGGGCCTCCCCACCCTCACAGCAGAACATTTTTCCCTAAGATCTCATCTCAATCTCCCCTCTTGCAGCTCAAAACCATTCCCCCTCACCTTATCCCTGCCCTCCCTGATCCAGAGCCCCTCCCCAGCCTCCTTGCAATACTGGAAGATACTGGTCTTGCCCTTGTGTGTGCTTGCAGTGGATTGAGGGATCCTAGGGGATGTTTTCATCAACTTTCTTCCTCCGTGAGTCCCAATTGCTTCTCTTCACCTCCTTTGTGCAGAAGACCGATGGCACTCGCTGTGAGTCTGTTTGCTTTGGTTTATTTGTTAAGCCTGAAGGGCAGGAGAAGCTGAAGGGAGTCAGCTGGATGGAAAGGTGCTGTTTTCCACTCCACAGTTTCATCTTTCAGGGCCTTTATCTTCCTGAAGGAGCTGCAAATCCTGGCACTTTCTTTTTTCCCATAGGTACCATAAAGTAAGGCTTCCTATAGAATGAGTTGGAAGCCCCTCTTTTTTCTTCAGCTGTGCGTTTTATAATAAAAATATTATGAAATTCCAACAACGATGGGAAGAACAAAATCTGTTGATTAGCCTTCCCTTGTTGCTGGAAAAAACTGCCTGGAAAAGCTTTTGATAGCTTCTGTAGTGGAAACGAATAGATCAGTTCAAGGCATAAAAGGGTAAGTTTAGAAACTTGTATTTAATTTTTCTCCTGTTCTATCTTCCTCCTCCTTTCCTTTAAGGGAAAGAATAATTGCTGCTGCCCTAGGAACCAGCAGAGACTTTATTTTCAGTTCTGAGATCAGCTGAGGTTACTCTCGCTGGTCCTGTTCGACAGGCTGGTGGTATTAGGTTAAAGATACAGGCATTTGTATTGATTCTTCTTCACGAAGCTTTGACAGTCTGTTTGGAATGGTTTGAACTTTAGCAGGCAGCTTCGCAGTTAACGCAGCTTCGCAGTTAACGCAGCTGCGATCTGTCCTGCTTTACTATTGTAGTGTTTCAGGTGTTAGAATTCGAGTCTGGTTTGAAGAGAAGAAAACCAAATATAAGATATTTTTGGTACCTGCTACTGTTTATTGTTCTTAAATGAGAGGCACTTCAGTTTGAGATCGCCACCATTTCTTTGTTTGCCTGTTATTTATGGATGATTTGCTAGGAAAATCACAGCTTGGTTGATTTGTGTTTATGAATGTTTTCCTGGCACACAACATTATCTTCCTTTAAAGTGGTTAACCCTGATGTGACCTATTTCCTAACCCCTGTGGTGGGACTGGGAATGGGGCATCTTGGAAAACGTGGTTTAGACACACACTGAACCGCACAATTAAGATTAAACGATTAAATTGTTGTGTACAACAAGAGGTTCAGGCTTAGGAAGGGCGAGATGTTAACTGAGCGCTGTTGGGGTGGGGTAGCACTGCCCTACTGTGTGTTCTTCCACCCACTTTTCTTCATGAAGAAAATTATGGTTTCATTCAAATGGTCGTTGTTTTTTATGATGAGGCTCTGGAGTCTTAGGAGGAAGAACCTGGGATTGTTTAAGCTGGAGAAGAGGAGGCTGAGGGGAGACCTCATTGCTCTCTGCAGCTCCTGGAAAGGAGGTTGTGGTGAGGTGAGTGCTGGGCTCTTCTCCCAAGTGGTGAGTGATAGGACGAGAGGAAATGGCCTCAGTTGTGCCAGGGGAGGTTTAAATTGGATAGTAGGAAAATTACCTTTATTGGAAGAGTGATGAAGCCCTGGCTGAGGCTGCCCAGGGCAGTGGTGGAGTCTCCATCCCTGGAGGGGTTCAAAAAACATGTGGCTGTGGCACTTGGGGACACGGTTTACCAGGCACGGTGGAGTTGGGCTGATGGATGGACTCAATGAGCTTAGAGGTCTTGCTCAGCCTTAATGATTCTATGGTTATTTACCCTCTTCTGAATGTTTTTCTCCTCTAGACTGTGTCTACCTTGTGTGCACAACAAGAAGGGTTGATGTTTGTTAGGAAATCGTGATTTTAAGCTTTGTGGTGGTAGTTGACATTATGGCAAAATAAATGTAAAAATTGCCAGAAATTTACTTTAATCTCTTTAAGATTCGAGTTTTGTTTTGTTTTTCCTTTTTGAAACTGCAATTTCATGTTTAATACCTGCTTTAGTACAACATATATTTTTAAAATTGTTAGGAATTCAGTTCCTTTGATATTAAACCCTGAAATGGGGAATTTAATACTTCTACAATGACTCATTTAATTGACTTTCTGATCATAGCAATAGACTTCAAGTTTTTCCTTATTTGTATTTTATTCTTGAAAAATCCATAGGTCTTTCAGAAGTTCTTTCTTGTAGTCTTTTGTATATAAATAAGGAGGAATTTAAAGTATTGCTTCTTTTGGGTTGCTTCTTGAGCTGTCGTGGCAGGGGACTCCCATGAACTGTAGAGTAAGTGGCTTTCCTCACTTTATGGATGCTGCCCAGCTCTGTGTTTGCTTGGGGCTCACACACATTACCTGTTGTGTGTTTCTCTCCTTTATAATTTTTAACTATACGGCAGAGGAGGCTGAGGGGAGACTTCATTGCTCTCTCCAACTACCTGAAAGGAGGTTGTGGAGAGGAGGGAGCTGGGCTCTTCTCCCAAGTGACAGGGGACAGGATAAGAGTGAATGGCCTCGAGCTCCACCAAGGGAGGTTCAGGCTGGACATCAGGAAAAAAATTTTCACAGAAAGGGTCATTGTGCACTGGCCGAGGCTGCCCAGGGAGGGAATTGAGTCACCTTCCCTGGAGGGGTTTAAGGGACAGGTGGATAAGGGACATGGTTTAGGGATTGATGGGAATGGTTGGACTTGATGATCGGTGGGTCTCTTCCAACCTGGTGATTCTTTGATTCTATGAAATCCTGGGGGTTGTAGGGCCTGATCTGAGAGCGCATTATCCCAGGCATTTCCCGATGACTTCTGTCAGCTGCGACTCTGCCTGAGCATGGCATTTTGTCTTGCTCTGTACTTCAGGACCCAGCAATCCCTTTGGAGTTGGTGGCTGATGTTCCAGGCTGGCAGTTTGCATTCTTCCCGTTGTGCTTGAGCTACCGGTTAGGCTGACTCTGGCGATTTTTATTGCACAAGTCTTAAAAGGCTTGGCCGGAGCGGAGAGGGGCAGGTAGCAGTTATTAGAGCCACTCTCTTAATTATTTATTTAGCTAAAAAGTGCAATCTGATCTTGCTTTCAAGACCTGCAGGAGGGAATAGCGTTTGGTTTCTTTTTTTAACTGTGAAGAAGAAATTAAAGTTTCGATGTTATTCTTTATGTTGTTAATTGACACAGAGGAAGCTGTTGATTACAGGCAGAGTTGACAGAAGAACATAATTTGTGTTCTGGTTCTGACAGGTCAGAACAGAAAGGAGGAGTTTCAATGATTGTTAAAATCTCATTATTGTCAATGACTGTTAAAATCTCATGCATATATGTGTTTTCATTTACATGCACCAATCTTTTTTCATTAGTTCTTTGATAATTATCATTATTTAGCACTTTATTTCGTAACAATCAGCAGTTCTTCAGGCAGCAGCGTGGAAACCTCCTTCTTTGTTCTGGTTTGCACTAACCGACTGCTATTCCCTTGTCAGCTCTAGTACTGAAATCCACAGTTGTTCCCTTTTCTCTCACAAATGCTCCAAAGGCACATTACGCTTTGGAAATGGCAGCTTAGAGCATTTTCTAATTGCTTTCAAAACCATTGAGTTATGGGAGCATATTAAGCAACTGGCACTTAAAAGCTGGTGATCTCTTATATAAAAATATTAGCCAAAACATTTTTATATGCATACTTTCCAGCACATCCAGTTTTTATGGGTGATTTTAACCCCTGCGGTAAAGAAGAATGCTAGGGGAGCTGTTGGAAGCCCCTTTAAAAGTAAAAGGGATGATAGTGCAGTATGTACTAGGGTGACACTCAGCTTTGATTAAATGGTGTTATAAAGCCTGCGTTTGTGTTATTTTCAAAAGGAAATTCAGAAGGGAACACTGAGTACAACTCTGCTTTTGGTTTATCTTCTGATCTTTTTCCATCTTGACATGTGGCTCCAGTGTTTCTAGACGGAGGGTTCTTCGGGGTTTTTAACCAGGGCTCGTTTGACGTATTTGCTGCCAGGGACAAGATAGGAGGCAGAAGGTGCATAAGTGGAAATCGTACTCAGTGTGATCCCTACCAACACCAACTCTCCCATGCCCACTTGTTCCCTCCTTCCAACCCCTTCGCTGGCTGGTTTGGCCACAGCACAACTGGGCTTGGACCAGGATGGAGGTTCTGGTTAAGGTGGACATCTATCATCACCTCTTCTTTCCTCTCTTCTCTCCATCCTTTCCCTGTGTTGTGCTTTTTGCTCTCAGACACACTCTATATTTTTGTAAAGGAGCGTTTGCAGCACCCGAATGTTCTTGCTGATGAAAAGTTGCTGGCTTCCTTGGTCTTTGCAGCGTGGATGAATGTTGGTTGGTGACACAAAACAGTAAAGCCAGGATGTGATCTTGTGCTCTGAGGTGAGCCCTGTCTCAGCAGATTTCATCAAGGAGAGCCACTAATTGTGTCGGGAGGAGACAGGGAAGCATGCATAGCTCGGTGTTATTGCCACAGGACCATGAGTCTCTGCTCAGCTAGTTGAATTTTCCCCTCTCTGAAGTAGTTTTGCAGATTTTATCAGTATTCCTTCTGTTGAGAGTAACGGAAATGTTTCTGGCAGTGAAACCTTGAGTATACACAAGGAAGTTGTCTTCATTTTGCATTGTGGGATCTAAAAGAAGGCTGTCTGAAAGCTTGTCTCTTTCTCTTCTCTTGCTGTCTTTTAAATAATTTGATCAGATCATAGAATGGTTTGAGTTGGAAGGGACCTTAAAGATTATCCAGTCCCACCTCTTGCCCTGGGCAGGGACACCTCCCACTGGATCAGGGGCTCCAAGCCCCATCCAACCTGGCCTTGAACCCCTCCAGGGATGGAGCAGCCGCTAGAAGGTCTCCCCACAGCCTTCTCTTCTCCAGGCTGAACGACCTCTACTCTCTCAGCCTATTCTCATACGGGAGGTGCTCCAGCCCTTGGATCATCTTGGACCTGTTCCAACAGCTCCATATCCTTCTTATGCAGGGGATTCCAGAGGTGGACACAGGACTCCAGGTGGGGGTCTCATGAGAGCAGAATAGAGGGGCCACGCTTCTTCTGATGCAGCCCAGGACACAGTTGGCTGCGAGTGCACATCGCTGGCTCATATTGAGCTTCTCATCAGCCAGCACCCCAAGTCCTTCTCTGCAGGGCAGCTCTGAGTCATGTTGTCCCCCAGCCTGTATTGAAACCATGGATTGGCCCAATCCAAGTGTAGAACCTTGTACTTGGCCTTGTTGAATCTCATGAGTTTCAGACTGGTCACTTCTTCAGCTTGTCCAGGTCCCTCTGGATGACGTCCTGTCCTTCTGGCATGACAACTGCACCACTCAGCTTGGTGTCATCTTCAGACTTGCTGAGGGTGTTCTCAATCTCGCTGTTTATATCAATGATGAAAATATTAAACAGCACTGGTTCCAGTTGCTCATCAGTGATACTTAACTATGCTGGAAGCTGTAATTCTTAAGAGTGTGATGACAATTTTAAGCACTGAGAAGGTGAGTTCTAGCATATTTTGATCTGTGCTATATCTGAAGCAAACTGTGTTCAATGAACAGTACAGAATCATAATTGAACCTCATTGTGGTGTATGATTCCGCATTTTGTTGTCAAACTTCTGTCTGATGCCATGTCCCAGCTCCCACACTGTAATGCATGCAGCCCAGTCACTCTGCTGAAATCCCCCTTTTTTTTTTTTAAGGTGAACAGTCAGAATAATGTTCAACATAAACCTGTTGGAGAACCTGAAGGTCTACATCAGCAGTCGCCCTCCGCTTGTGGTCTTTATGATCAGTGTGAGCGCTATGGCAATAGCTTTTCTGACGCTGGGCTATTTCTTCAAAATCAAGGAGATCAAGTCACCTGAAATGACGGAGGTAGGTTCGAAAAGCTCCTGTGCTAAGCACTGGGGACGCTAATTTGAGAAACATGCCTGGGCTAATGAGTTATTTTTCATTCCCCCAAGAACCCTCTCATGGGGGTGCACAGGCTCCTATGGGAGGTTGTCTTCGTTTATATGAGCCTCTAATTTCATAAGGAAAGAGATGACTGGGATGAATGTAGTCTTTTTTTCTAGGCAGTCTTGACATCGATCTTCCTTGCTATGGCTAGGAGCCTTTCTTTTTCTTATTCTGTTACATTTTATGTACTAGTACTGCTCTGTAACGAGGGAAACCTTTCTAGAAACCCCTTGCACCACGAGTGTGGTGAGAATATCCGTGGTTCACATTAAAGGTGTTCAACTGCAGCCACTGCCTGACTCAGCTGAGCTGAGTCAGGCAGTGGCTGCAGTTGAACACCTTTAACGTTTTTATGCAGCTGGCCTTGTTGAGATAGTCCTGGTGGTATTTGGGCTTGCTTTGTGAGCCATTTAATTTGTTTAATGGCTCAAAACCGTGGGTGGGATGATACCTGTCGAGGTCTGCCCTGCTAGAGCAGGGGCAGCCAACAGTTAGTTCGCTCACCTGGTTGAAATCTTCTCATTTTTTTTTAAGGACTGGAATACTTTTCTCCTGAGGTTTAATGATTTGGACTTCTGTATATCCGAGAATGAAACCTTAAAGCATCTCATGAATGATACCACGACTCCGGAGAGCACTGTGACGAGCGGACAGGCGAGGTCTTCCACACAATCTCCACAAACACTCGAGGATTCTGGCCCGATAAACATCTCTGTTACAATCACACTGACGCTGGACCCACTCCGACCATTCGGTGGATATTCTCGCAATGTCACGCACCTAAGCTCCACAATTTTTGGACACCAAATTGGACTCTCAGGTACAGAAGAGCTGACCTTTATAAATGGGAATGATAGCTTTATAATCAAATAAAATCCCTCCAGCTTATTATTAGCAAGAGAAATCTTTTGCTTAGAATGCGTATGTGTTTCCAGGTTTGTTGTGAGTATATTTGCTTTGCTTCTCTGCTAAAAAACCCTTTTCCCTGCATTCAGAATGGAAAAGAACGTGCAAGTTCGCCAAGATTAGGCTTTGCAGTTTTCAATGATTAACCTAATTACAATGGAAGGAAGTTTTTAAGTCAACAAAATTCCAAGCACCAGAAGCTTCTGCAGTGGCTTGCTGCAGTTCCGTCTTGATAGTCTTCAGGTCCTTAACTCACATTTTAGAGGCAATAATAGAACACTAGAGATCAGTATCATGGTATCTAAAAAAATAGTTTATCTAAAATGCATACATGAATAAGCTTTAATATTGCAAATAGCGACAAATAAAATGGTTATAATTTCTGTGGTGTGAAGAGACTGATCTGCACTGTGTCGTCGCCCTGACAGTAAATTTTTACAAGATACTATAGAAAATCAGTCGATAGTGGTAATAGAACCTCATTGAATTTTATCTTTCAGTCAGGTTTGTATTTATAATAATGCCTGCAGGTGTCTTTAACCTCAGAGACCTGTGAAGAGACGGTTTGCCTTAGCAGTGAATCTGAATTACTGTGGCTTGTGGTGCTGCTATGTTACTGCTTTAAGACCTATCAAAGGCAAGTCCTGTTTCCAGCAGCCTGGGTTTATTTTCAGCATGAATATATCCACACAGAGTTAACATGTACTCTGTAATCTCCAGTGCAATATCTGCTGGCACCTTTTTGTCCCCATGAATATCTCCAATTTGAGAAGTAAGCATCAGATAAAGCAAACGTGGAACCAAGTCTCTGGCAGGAGGGAGACTAAAGATCTGTGGGTTTACTTTATAATGAAATTCTCTGGATGTGCATGAATTCACTTATAAACAGTGAGGTTTTGATTTCTGAAAGGAGTCCAGTGGCCCCACTTCTTCTGGACACAGAATTGATCAGAAAGACCAACAGCTGGTTTTTTTTGTAGTTAATTTTGGTTTGGTTCTTTTTGCTCTTTTTGTTGATAGTAAAGATCTTGGATGACTTTAGAGGTGCCGCCTTAGTCCTTTGCCTGTTATCCTTATCCTAGTGATCGTTGCTCAGATACTTTTGCGAAAACCAGCTCTTCTCTCTCTCTCAAAGGCAGAGAATCCCATGAGGAGATAAATATTACATTCACCCTGCCGGCTGCCTGGAATTCGGATGACTGCGTTCTCCATGGCCACTGCGAGCAGGTCGTGTTCACAACCTGCATGACCGTGACAGCAGCCAGCAATGTATTTCCCGTCACAGTGTAAGCGCATTTTAAACGCTCCTTCAGAGAGGTTACTGGGTGATTAATTCCTCTGCTGGCTTTCTGGGGTTGTTGCTTCCTGATGAGTGTTATTGTTGACTCTGGAGATTATGTACCTGCCTTCCCCATGGTCTTGGGCCTTCTCCTGTCTTTTAGCAACACGAGATATTTGTGTGGGTGTAAGCACTGCCTGCCCTTTCAACACGCTGCCTGTGACTTAAACCTCACTCGGAGCAAAAGAATCTGTGAATATTTGAGAACGATATCCTATAATTTAGTATCACTGCCTTGAATGAGAGCTAAGGCTTGACACTAAGGTTCTTAGGCTCTTCCCTGCTTGAGAGATCAGTGGAAGCTGAATGCTGCTTTGCTGCTGCACCCCAGCAGGTATAGACCTTTCATTGAAATAGCTTCCCTTTGTCTTCTCCAGAATCTCTGATGTAGTTCAGTCCGGCCTCAAGAGCCTCTAGATAGATACTCGTGATTGTGTAAAGCCTTATGAAAATCTGAAAGCTACGGGATGTTGACTTAACGGGAACAGCGTGCAGCTGAATTCTAATCTTGGTGTAGGAATTGTCTGGGGTTTATATGCTTTTTTGGTTAAGCTTTGGTTTTGTTGGTGTTTCTGGAATGTCCAAAATAAACCTGTGTTTTATGCTGCTGTTGAGAAGCTGGGCTTGACTCAGTTCTAAGTTAGCCTTACTAAACATGGAGAATGGCTTTTGGGGTGCTAATTGTTTCTGTTTTTCTGCAGTCAGCCACCACATTGTGTTCCGGAAACATACAGCAACGCTACGCTTTGGTACAAGATCTTCACCACAGCCAGGGACTCTAATACAAAATATGCACAGGATTATAACCCGTTCTGGTGTTACAAAGGAGCGATCGGAAAAGTGTATCATGCTTTGAACCCCAAACTAACTGTTATAGTTCCAGATGTAAGTGCCATGGCGGTTTTATATGTTATATTGAATAAAATAGTCACGTTCAGTTAAGTTTGTTATATAGTGCAAGAATTGAGACAGCAGTGGACACGCTTTACCCCTGGTGGGCACAGTGATCTTCATGTGATCTCCATGTGCCTGGTAGTTTTTAATAATCACGTGTGTTTTAAAATCATTTGACAAAAGGCACTGCCAGCACATGGGAAGAGACCTCTAGTGCAGACTTCTAATGTGAGGAACATTTTGGCTCTCCCTGTGCCACGATTAGGAATCCCTTCTATTACTGTGCCAGCTGCGTAAAGGGAAGAACATTGATTCTATGAAGTCATTTCTTTTCTGATCTGATAATTATTGCTTTAATGTAAAATGCCTTGCCAGTAAATAGTTTTAATTCTCTGTGCAGGATGATCGCTCTCTAATAAACCTGCATCTCATGCACACCAGTTATTTCCTTTTTGTGATGGTGATTACAATGTTCTGCTATGCAGTCATTAAAGGCAGACCAAGCAAACTGCGGCAGAGCAATACAGAGTTCTGCTCCGAAAAGGTGAGTCTGTGTAATGCAAAATATTGACTCTGATAAGAAAACACCTTCCTTTTTTATGTAGTACAGACTGGTTTTTTCTTATCTCTGAAGGTGTAGCTTTAATTCCCTTTCAAGGAGACATGGGTGTTTCCTTGTGGACAGTGCAGACAGGTGCTAAAAAATTCATGTGTCCTTTTAGATCCGTAGAGTCAGATTTCTCTCTTGCAGAAGTGAATTATTGCAGTTCAGTCAGTGCTGTCAAGCAGCTTTTCTGCCATAATTCTCATGTTACTTGCACCATTTTCTGTGAAGTGTTGAGTAGATAGCATTGAGTGGTTTTATCACAGGAGACTGAAAACTTTGACTCAAAACGTGATACGTAATCCTAATGGCTGTTAATCAGAATTAACAACCAGATGTGGCTGCCCAACTCTGGAGGTGTCAAGGTCAGGTTGGATGGGGCTTGGAGCCCCTGATCCAGTGGGAGGTGTCCCTGCCCATGGCAGGAGTGGAACTAGATGGGCTTTAGGTCCCTTCCAACCCAAACCATCCCACAATTCTGTGACTCTATTGGTTAAATATGAATATATGTAACTGTGAAGTAGGAAGTGAATATTTGTACCTTTTCATCTTAGTGATATTTTGTATAAGCTCTTTTGGGTTTGTGCTTTTGTAGGTCATTTTGTTTTTTAAAATTGATTATGCTAAATACAAAGCACTTTCAGGTTTTGATTTCCTTCCCAAGTTGGACTTTTTAAGGTTCTTTGAAAAGGCAAGGACAGATATGCCAGCTGCATGGAGATAAGTGATATCACCGTTACAGGATTAAGAATTTGAATTTTAATTAAATGTTTTCTTTTTCTTTTGTTTAGGTTGCTTTGTCAGAAGCATAATCCATCCTCTCCTTTTACTGAGAATGACTGAGAACCGTGATCATTGCCTGCTGAACCCAGAATGGGTCTTAACACTCTGTGAATACATTATCTTGCAATGTTGGTTTATTCCAACCAAAGACATTTCAAGTGCCTGTAATTGATTTGTACATATTTATAAAGGTATATTCCAAATAGGTCAGATAATGCACTTGTTCCGCATTGTAGTGCGGCCGTAAACTTTCATTCTTTACCTGTGGACATAGCCGAATGTTTGTGTAGATATGTTTAGTGATATGGCTACATAATAGTCAGAGCAAGATATTTTTGTCTAGCTGCATCTGGGCAGGTTATGATGCCTTTGCAAGTGTCTCAAACAAACCAACAGATCTTTGTTTTTTGCCCAATGATATGTACAGTGTGTTTGAAACAGTATGCACCTTTGATATAATACTGCATTTCCAAAGCCACCATCTACTACATGATTAAATGTGTATTTGCGTGGCCTAATACTTTTCCTCTGTTTGCTCCTTGCTTGCAAGAAAAGATATCAACATTTTAGATTTTTTTGAAAACAAGAAATACACATATTCACATTTTAATAGTGCTGTATTTAGGACAAACTTGTGCTTTTATTCATAGTAAAAAAAAATGAAGAAGTGAAGTCCCATTTTAATATGTTTCTTACTGAAAAGCGCTAAGTTTGATTTTTGTTGTTTTTCCACTTGGCTTGCAAATTGGTCAGGAAAGCTTTCCACTCGGCCTCCTACCTGCAGCCCTCAGACCAGGATTGTGTCTCTCTGCTGCAGAGCAGCTTTCTGTAAGCTTTTTTTATTCTAGAAAGTGAAACTTAACAAACAGCTGTATTGGATGGAGGGTCTGTTGGGCTCTGCGCAGCCTGGGGCAAGTGCAAATAATAAAAGGAAATCCCATAGTCTGTGACAGAGCTTCACGTGGGGACTGTCTCTCCACCTGGGAATGGCAACTGAAATGACACTTTGCAGCTGAAAATGACACTTCTATTAGCTTTGTCCCCTTCCCAGTTAATGCTGCCCACTTGGGGGACAACAGCAAGGAGAGGACCAGGGCTGTTGTGATTAAAGTCAAAGAAACCACATAGTAAAACCCACATAGTTCTCTTGTGTCCGTTGTTAAATCAGAGGTTTTGTTTCATGCATTTCTCCTTTTTCCATTCTGGCTTTCACTGGTTCTGGCTCTTTACTGAGCAGTCTCTGTTCGTTTTCAGGAGTCAGGATTATCCTGCAGGCATTTCCACTACTGCTTTTAAAGTCTCACTGTTGCCTTAATGGACCTTTCATTGTCTTTCAGCTTTTTTATCAGGTAGGGTAACTGTAGGTCTGCACACATATACATACGCTTTTTTTTCCTCATCTTTTTCACTCTAAAAGAAGAAACTCAAATCCAAATCTCAGTTATACTAGTGTAAGGCTCTTGGCTTATTACCTGTAGACACTTCAGAACAGTACCCTCCTGGTCTTTAGGCCTGTACGGATGAGGCTTCGGTAAGTTCACAGGTCTTCAGAGCGTTTGAAGCAAAATAGTCACACTTTTCTTCAGAACATGTTTCCTTTATAGAATTTCAGTTAACTTAAGTGGTGTTAACTAACCTGCGTTTTTCTCTGGGAATGTTAAGGCGAAGTTTTAGAGCCAGCCTAGTTTGGAGTCTAGGGATAAAATGAAGTTTCTGATGCTGCTATGGGCTCGCTGCTTCGCTGACGTAAATCAGTGGAGTCACAACAGGTAGACGGCTTCTCCCGAAAACTGTCCAAGCTGTTCCTAATTCTCGCATACCCAGCCATCTGCGTCGAGAGTTGCCTGCGAGGGTGGCTGGACCTGGGGACCACGGGCAGGAGTGGGAAATAGACTGGCGTGGTGTTGCAGATGTCTAAAAAACATCCAACGTGATGCCGCTGCTTTGAGAAAGCAAAGCGGAGTCCTTTCTGTTTTGGCAAATTAACAATTCAAACTCCAAATGTTCTGACTGGAATTTGGTCTGTTGAGGAAAACAGGTTTATTAATCTGGTTTTACTCTTTGGTAGAGGAGCCTACTTTGCAATTTATCACCCCTTTATTGAAATAGTCCAAAATACTGAGGTTGCAACCCACTAATGCAAAAGGGAAGATGTTAGAGTTGTATCTTTTGGCCTTAGTTTATCCCTTGGCACCCCCGTGTTGCAGTGCAGAGGGGAGGGTGTCATCGGGCTGAACTGCTGTAATCCCAAGGAATATCGGATTGTTCTAGGCGCAGTGTATGAAAGTTAAAATGCAGCCAAACAGAAGAGTAAAAACTTTAATATTAAAGTTCAGATCATATTGATCTTTCCTTTTTTTTTTGTTTCCTTTTTCTTTTTAACTGACTTGAATCAGTTTTGATTCTATTTGTACGTGTTTTCTTGTTCTTAGAAAGCTGCCATTTCCTTTCGCATTTTCCTTTGGCATTACATAGAAATTCTGAGCCTCGGTTTTCAACCCTCTGCAGGTGATCGTAGGGTTAAGATGGCTTTTTGTTTTGTTTTGTTGTGTTCTTACATTTCACTTGTCTTGTTGCATGATGGTTAATAGCTGATTTGGAAATTACATTTCTCTCCTAGATTAATTTTTGTGTTTGTAAGATGTGCATATTGCTTTGCAGAATAAAAAAAGATGAAGTTTATTCTGTTGTCTTAATTTCTGCTGCCCAGTTGCTGTGAAGGTTTCCTAAATCACTGATTCTACGTGGACCCATCAGAGATCAGTAGTGAAAGTCTACACTAGACTGGAATTTCAAACCTTTTGCGTGCCTGTGGTGCAGTGAGCACCTTATGTAGTTTTTTTTCTTCATATATGATGGTGCGGGGAATGTGACTGATGCAGACATGCAGATTTCATGACAATTGATGACCTAGACCCATCTGTTCCTCCTTGATGATCAAACCTTCCACTCCTCCTTGCTCCAGGTACTGTTTACCTGCCTCAGCTAAGCCCCGACTAGACGCCAAGTGTTTCTGAACAACTGGAGATGGTTGGAGGATATGGATAGGTGGTTGCTGAAACCAAGATAATGTGACTTGTTACATTCTAGCTCCAGTTACTAAGCAGCTGGAACAGCACCTGCGTGTTTTGCTTGAGAGAGAGTAGGAAAAACATACTTTGTTTTGCTCTTGGAAGCTCATTAAAAGCTGGGCACTGTGTATTTACAAGGCGGCCAGCCTGTCTTGCTTCTCTGAAAAACAGGAGTTCACAGCAGCCAAATGGTGCCTATTCAAATCAGTTGGCGAGTGTGAATGTTGTCCAATAGCAGATCTGGGACATAGTTTTATAATTTTTACTGGAGTGACTGAGAATTGGTAGAAAAAGGCGATTTTAACAGAAGAGTTTTACAGATCCCCTGGATGTGGCTCTAGGAAACCTGGCGAGTTCTGAAATGCCTGCTCCGAATGAGCATTAAAGCCCTGTGTTAGCATGGTCTCAAATTTGAGCGAGTTGACCACTCTTATTAGCAAAGCTGTCATCCTTGGTCTCTGCTGGATTCTGTCCCTCAGCCAGCAAAGAGGAAGAGAAAGGCGGTCAGACACGTATTCACTTGTTTTCTGTTAAACAAACTCCCTTTCATAACTCAAGCAGACACTGAACAAAGCATTTGCCAATGAGCTTTATAGACATGCAGCTTCCTTGAAAAAAAAATTGTGTTTGTGTAGCTCTCGCTGCATAGAGCCACGCTTGTGTAAACCTACAGGAGCATCTACGGTGAGCTCCCCTGCGGAAAAAGTACTTGGCAAATCAATATTGGATTGAATTGACTTTGGTCTAAAGTAAAGGTGAGCAACCTGCTGCCTGGAATATTTCCCAAGTCTCTTAACATAGGAAAAGCCTTGCTTTAATTTAGAGCCGTAGCCTTAAGTCCAGTTCTTTCCAGGCCCCTCCTGGCTCTTGATAGTACAAGCAGCTGAAAACCAGGTGTTTGTGGAATCATAGAATGGTTTGGGTTGGAAGGGACCTCAAAGCCCATCCAGTCCCACCCCTGCCACGGGCAGGGACACCTCCCACTGGATCAGGGGCTCCAAGCCCCATCCAACCTGCCCTTGAACATCTCTAGGGATGGGGCAACGGCGGGGGAAAGGCCGTTCTGTAGCTACACCAGGATGCTTCCAGCTGCTGGAAGGGTGAGCCGAGCAGAAGGGATCCATTTGATAACACTGTAATCAGGCTCTTTGCTCAGAACGAAGATGATTGTTAGCAAACTGAAATAAAGGCAGTGAAAAATTATGTAAAGCTTGCTCATCTGGAAAAAATGCAGGCGCTGTGTTTGCAATCAGATTACATCGAACGTTAGCAAGCTGCTACACATGGGGATGAGAAGTACCATCTGCCGTCAGCGATGGCATTTCTTTAATCGTGTGCTTTTGTGCCAAATATTTCAGTATTACGTGAAAGTATTGCTGAAAACGAGGAGCAGCATCTGTCTTCTCACAGCGGCACCTTCTTTCTGCAGGAACATTGCTTTTGCCCTCTTTTTAAAATAGGGAGCTTCAAAGAAATGCTTTTCTCAAAAGTTCATATCAATGAGTTCGCTGGCAGCTGCTGGAGTTTGGATTGTACATTCTCCTTTTCTTCTCCCTCCTACTCTAATCAAAATTTTGCCAGTGAAGAATTGCCTGGCAGAGTGAGGAAACAAAGCTATAGCTGAAGGTAGAAACCCGTGTGTGTGATCAACTCTTGTGCCTTGGTCGTCTGCTGTTAAGGTGACTTTCAAACTTCTGATTGCTGAGCCCCGCAGTCACACACACACAGGTTCTTTTGTGGCATCTGTTAGCTGGGTGCTTTGTCTGTGAGCTTGTGCCAACTCTGCACAGCTCGCCTTGGGACTGACCTTGAGGCGTCTGTTAACCCTGAAGCAAGGTGCAAGCTTGCTGGATGTGGATCTTCCTTCAGCACCAACGCCAAGGGGTGTTCTTGACCCTGGGTGCAACACAGCGACTCGTCAGAGACCCGAGTTTCTTGCTCTGCCTCTCTGGGGGACTTGGGCAACTTGTTTTGTGTTTGTAGGTCTCACTTCCTCCTTTATAACAGGATTTTACAGTTCTACGAAGTGCTATGGCCTTTACTGAAATAAGCCCAGAAACCAACCGTGTCTTGGGCTGCATCCAAAGCAGAGGGACCAGCAGGGAGGGAGGGGATTCTGTCCCTCTGCTCTGCTCTGTGAGACCCACCTGGAGCCCTGAGTCCAGATCTGGAGTCCTCAGCGCAGGGAGGACATGAAGCTGTTTGAGCAAGCCCAGAGGAGGACACAGAAATGATCCAAGGGTTGGAGAGTTGGGGTTGTTCAGCCTGGAGAAGAGAAGGCTGCAGGGAGACCTTAGAGCAGCTTCCAGTGCTGAAAGGGGCTCCAGGAAAGCTGGGGAGGGGCTCTGGATCAGGGAGAGGATGAGGGGAGCGGTTTTGAGCTGCAAGAGGGGAGATTGAGATGAGATCTTCGGGAGAAATGTTTTCCTGTGTGGGTGGGGAGGCCCTGGCCCAGGTTGCCCAGAGCAAGGGTGGCTGCCCCATCCCTGGAGGGGTTCAAGTCCAGGTTGGATGGGGCTTGGAGCCCCTGATGTAGTGGGAGGTGTCCCTGCCCGTGGCAGGGGTGGGACTGGATGGGCTTTGAGGTCCTTTCCACCCTAAACCATTGTATGACTTTGTAGTTAAGTTATCTTTGGCTGGATAATGCACCTGACCGGCTGTGCTGCTACAGGGTAGGGGAGGCTGTGTCCTAACCTGCAGGGCTTCCTTGAACAAATATTCCCTATTTACTTTTCAAACAGTTGTCTTTACAGGATGTTCAAATAACAGTTGGAGACCTCAGCACGTATCCCTTGTGTGACCTATGTCGTTGGCTCCCTGCAACATGACTCTTGCACCTTGATGAAATAAATAGCAGCAGTTTCTTCTGTAGCTACAAAAAAAAAAAGAAAAAAAAAAAAAAAAGACAATCCACAGACCAGGTTTTTCACAGGCTTTGTTCATATTTATGCATAAAACATTTCCCAATACACTACCTTATCATTCATTCAAGATTCCTTCTTCTAAACATCTTTACCTTCTAGTTGGAGGGAGCTTTTCAGCGAGGAGGATGGTGATACCTTCTCTGTGGTCTTGTATAAATCACACCATGGAGGTTTTTTTTGTCTGTGGGGAAAGGGTGAGAGTCCCGATGCAGCTCGGGCGAGGTGCGAGACTGAAAAATGGGGGTAAACCCATGATGTCCTTGCAGCCACCTCATCCCAGAGCCCTGCCTGAAGAAAACTGAACAACCTGATCCGGTGGGAGGTGGCCCTGCCCGTGGCAGGGGGGTAGAACTGGCTGGGCTTTGAGGGGGTGAAACTGGACTTCAGAGTGAGCTCAAAGGGGCTTTAGGAGCGGGTGAAGGGCTCGCTATGGAGTCTGGAGGAGTGGGGATGGTCTGACCTCTGAGCCTCGCCCTCCTAAAATCCAGGTTGTATTCCTTGCAGCTCAGGGAGGGAGAAAACAGCTTGAAAATGAATATATCGAAGGAAATCCTCGGTGAGATCAGACCTAGTGCAGATGACCTTACAGAGCCTAGAAGCGAGAAGAAATCAAGAGGTGGTCTGGTCAGGAAAAGAAGCCTGAAACTCCTGCAAGCACAGATTTACCCAGAGGAGGGAAGGGAGCTGGGGAAGGGGCTGGAGCACCAGTTTTAGGAGGAATGGATGGGGGACCTGGGATTGTTCAACCTGGAGACGTGGGGGCCGAGGGGAGGCCTCATCGCTCTCTGCCGCTCCCAGAAAAGAGGTCGTGGTGAGGAGGGAGCTGGGCTCTTCTCCCATGTGACAAACGACAGGACGGAAGGGAATGGCCTTAAGTCAGACACAGGAGGTTTAGATTGGATATTAGGGAAAACCTCACCAAAAGGGTTCTGGGCACTGGCAGAGGCTGAGCAGGGAGTTGGGGGAGTCCCAGTCCCTGGAGGGGTTTAAGAGACAGGTGGACGAGGTGCTCAGAGACGTGTTTTAGCAGAGGGCAGGTACAGCTGGACTCGGTGACCTCCAAGGTCTTTTCCAGACTACCGTCTTCCCTCTGATTTGAAGCACCGGGAGGGATTGACCCCTGTGAGCTGGCGAGGAGGCTGAGGGCCGAGCTCTGGGTGTCGGGGCTGTGCCGGGCAGCGCCGCTAGATGGGAGCAGGAGCTCAGGATCCTCCTCCCGGAGCCAGACAGAACCTCTGCCTGGAGCTGTGGCCCTGCCAGGCTGCGGGGATCCCCCAGACAACCCCCTTCTGCCTCTGGTGCTGCAGGGAAAGAGCAGGAACCAGCTCTGGCAAAGATGGCCTGGAGCCCCTCCAGGGATGGGGCAGCCACCCCTGCTCTGGGCAGCCTGGGCCAGGGCCTCCCCACCCTCACAGCAAAACATTTCTCCCCAAGATCTCCTCTCAATCTCCCCTCTTGCAGCTCAAAATCATTCCCCCCTCATCCTATTCCTGCCCTCCCTGATCAAGAGCCTTGATAAATTTGCCTTTCTCAGCCCCCCCAGGTGTGATGTTGGTGCTGGTTGCCAAGCACAGTGTCTGTCTTAATTCAGAATTAGTATCACCAGTGATATCAGGAGGAGAGTGGAGGGGTTCCAGGCCAGGTTGGATGGGGCTTGGAGCCCCTGATCCAGTGGGAGGTGTCCCTGCTCATGACAGGGATGGAACTGGGTGGGCTTTGAGGTCCCTTCCAACCCAAACCCTCCTGTGACTCTATGAGAGGGATGATATTTTCAGGCTGATGGCTCAAAACCTGCTGGCAGCAAGACATTAAGATCTCTTGACCAGGCCTGGATCCTGTGCCTCACTTTGCTGTTCAGGCCACAGGAACTGGGTGCCTAATTGTTCTTTGGAGTATGTGAGCTGTTCCCCATCTCCTATAAAGCCACAGGTCTCATGTTTTCTGGCTGTGGTGGATGAGTGAACTCTTTTTCCCATTGCTTTGGATCTGGCTTGAATGCAGATGGTGGTTGCGCTGCTCCTGCTGGAAGCAAGCAAGTCAAACTCCTGGCAAACAGCACTCCAGGAGCACAGCCTCCTTGGAATTCTTTATGACATAAAACGGTTTGTAGGAATACAGGAAGCCTTCGTCGCAGGAGATCTCCCCACAGCACCCGCCCCGGGCATGCTGCTTGCATGAGGATGCAATGAGGTTCCCCTTGCTGGAGCACTGAGACCTGGTGTTGGGGCAGCTGTTCTGCAGGGGTTATTGTCTCCTCAGCATTTTGCGTGCAGGAATAAACTGACATAAAGCAGTTTTTCAGCGGAAAAGCTCCCTCTGCCAACTGGTTGCCTGGGCATGACCGTACATGCATAAAACAAACAAGGGATTGTAGCATGGGGGGAAATCTGCACCCCAGCACGCGAGGTGGCTGTCATCTGCTCAAAGCCTGGGCACAGCTGGAGCCTGGCGTAAACCTCAGCGTCAATTAGAAAGGCTTGAAAGCTGCTGTGTTTGAGCTGACTGGCTGGAGGAAGGAGTCCCCAGGTGTCCAAGGCTTGTTTGGAGCCCAGTGCTGCCAGGACTTGCCCGCTTATGCTCAGCAGGGGTGACTGAATACGCTGGGGCAGATAATGGTCCCTCGAAATGGTCGCCTTGACAAAGTCAGAAGAACTTCCTTGTCATTAAGAACTGAAATCTAATTAGATCCATCAAAAACTGGAGAGCTAAGTATGAGCATATGCTGAATAACAGAACCTCAGGTGGATGTGCTGGCTTCTGGTGAGACTGCTCCTCAAATCCTGTGTTCCGTTCTGGCCCCTCACCACAAGAAGGATGTTGAGGCTCTGTAGTGAGTCTAGAGAAAAGCAATGAAGCTGGTGAAGGGGCTGGAGAACAAGAGGAGCAGCTGAGAGAGCTGGGGGTGTTTAGCCTGGAGAAGAGGAGGCTGAGGGGAGACCTCATTGCTCTCTCCAACTACCCTTTCAGGAGGCTGTGGAGAGGAGGGAGCTGGGCTCTTCTCCCGAGTGACAGGGGACAGGACGAGAGGGAATGGCCTCAAGCTCTCCCAGGGGAGGGTCAGGCTGGACATCAGGAAAACACTTTTTCACGGAAAGTGTCATTGGGCACTGGCAGAGGCTGCCCATGGAGGGGGTTGAGTCACCTTCCCTGGAGGGATTTAAGGGAAGCGTGGATGAAGTGCTGATGGGAATGGTTGGACTCGATGATCCAGTGGGTCCTTTCCAACCTAGTGATTTTAGAATTCTACTGCAGTATTAAGATCTCCACTTGAGTCACTCTCATGGCATCACAGCAGCAGCCAGTGCTCAATTTGCTCTCAAATTCATAGCTGCCCGATAATGAAGTCCAGTTCTTGGATGGGATGGAGAGGATTTGTTGATGCTCCCCAGGAGATGGAGCACGGTGTGTAGGGAGGGTGCTCGCAGCCTGGTGAGGGGCTTCTCCTATTACCTGCCATCTGCTGCTGGCCTCTCCACTGAACTCTTGCAAGCCCTAAGTCCTTTAACGCCTTCTGGTGCTGTGCTGATCTGGGTGCCGTGTGCATGTCTTAGCTGTCAGATTAGAGCTAAGTGGTCTATCCAGGTGTGGGAAGCATAAGCCTCTGGGGGCTGATGGGGATGCAACGGGTCTGCTGAAGGTTTGATTAAGGGCATGAGCTGCTGTGCCTGATCAGGGTTGATGTTTAAGGTCACAGGCAACAGAAACTTCCTGAAATCAACATTTCTGAATCCTTCCAGGTTCATAACTTGCTTTAAGCAGCAGGTAGCTTCAGAAACCTCAGTGCCTTTAGAGCCACGGCTCCTCCTGTGTGCTGGTGAGACTTGGACACTCACCCCTCCAGGTTTTTGTTGGCTGCCATGCTTAGGGTGAGATGATGGTATGGTTTCCACTGAGAACATCTCTTAAGGGATCTTCAAAAGCAAAGAGAGCCTCTCTTTGTCTGCAGGCATGCTTTGCAGGAGCTTTTAGCACTGTGCTGTGGTGTGAAGGAAGAGGCTGGTAAATGGAATAGGGTCTGCTGTGGAGGTTCTTCATGAGGGTCTCAAGGTGTGACTTCAGGAGGGAAAAAATCTCACAGCTTTTGCAGGTAACACAAAGTAGCTGCTCGTTTTGGCTGAATTTCTTGAGACCGGCTTGCAGATGTTCATGTTGTTGGAAGCACAATGTCTCCAGGAGTGGTATGGAACAGCACAGGAGAGTCATCAGCTTCCTGCTGGAGAGGTCTCTCTGCTGACGTTTGTCTCTTTTGGGGCTTCTTGGTAATGCTGCTGCCTCCTCCTCCCAGCCAGATTTTGTGTAACACGCAGTGTTGTCTGTAAGGATGCCATCGACTGCAAAACCAGAAGGTACCTTGCTGCCGAGAGACCTTGGGCAACCCTGCTACCCTCTCCGTGGGAAAGATTGATCTGGGCATCATGCTGCTTATTTCCCCAAAAAGAGAATTGTTAGGGGTGGAAAATACCTCTAAGCCCATCCAGTCCAACCATCAGGCCAGCCCCACTGCGTCTGCTGAACCACATCCCCAAGTGCCATGTCTGTACGTGTTTTGAACCCCTCCAGGGATGAAGACCCCACCACTGCCCTGGGCAGACCCTGCCAGGGCTTCACCACTCCAGCAGTGAAGAAATATTTCCTAATATCCAGTCTACACCTCCCCTGGTGCAACTTGAGGCCAGGTCACTTTCAGCCACAAGTGAGGGGCCTAGAGAACAAGCCTTACAAGGAGTGGCTGAGAGAGCTGGGGGTGTTTAGCCTGGAGAAGAGGAGGCTGAGGGGAGACCTCATTGCTCTCTCCAACTACCTGAAAGGAGGTTGTGGAGAGGAGGGCGCTGGGCTCTTCTCCCAAGTGACAGGGGACAGGATGAGAAGGAATGTCCTCAAGCTCTGCCAGGGGAGGGTCAGGCTGGACATCAGGAAAAAAATATTCCATGGAAAGAGTCATTGGGCACTGGCAGAGGCTGCCCAGGGAGGGGGTTGAGTCACCTTCCCTGGGGGAGTTTAAAAGATGGTTTGACGAGGTGCTGAGGGACATGGTTTAGTGATTGATGGGAATGGTTGGACTCGATGATCTGGTGGGTCCCTTCCAACCTAGTGATTCTACGATTCTGGAGTTTTTGCTGTTGTAGAAAGCTGCCAGTATGACCACAGCCATCAGCACACCCGAGAGAGCCCATCCCTGGAAATGGGAAACCCTCCACCGAACTGACTGTCCACCCTTCACATCACCTGAGCTTCTCCATGCCAAGTGGGTGTAGGGTTTGCGTTGCGTTCCGGCAAATGAAAGCGTTTGCTTTTGTTTTCTTTAACCTTTCAGGAGAAGATCCCAAGGATGTGTTAGAAGGGTTTGGTTTAATTTCTTGGGCTTTCCGAGGTGCTGCAACTGGATGGTGGATCACTGACCTGTTCTTTGTGGAAAGGCAGGGATTTGTGTCATGCCAGCATGGACATCTACAGGCAGGAGTGGTGTGTGTGTGTGTGTGTGTGTGTGAGGGAGTGCATTTTTGAGACTGATGTAAAGAGGAAGCAAAGCTATTGATTTATTTTATATATATATATTATATATAGACCAAAGTCACACTGGAGAAGGGGCCCCTAGGCAGTGCCAGAGGTCATTCAAGCCAGGAATCTCTTTGATGTCCCTTTGCTGGGTTGGGGTCTGTGTTTGGGGCTTCTTGCCTTGCTTATCCAGGGATGGTGCTAGCTGTGGGGAGGACTGCCGGTGTGTGGGGTCATCTCCTGTGTGGGGATGGATAGAGAGATGGGGTGGAGCGGGAAGGACTTCAGGTCAGATGGGAGCAAGCTGGTTCATTGGTTTCATTTTGGGGTTTTGGGGTGTGTTTTGGAGCTGTCGTAGCTTTCACAAATGCAGATATGGAGCATCCAAGTCAGGAAACCCTGCTGTGATGGCACCTGAGGGAATGGCAAGGAGCTGTGCCAGGGCAGGGTTAGGTTGGACATGAGGAGAAGGTTCTTCCCCCAGAGGGTGGTGGAACCCAGGAACAGCTCCCAGGGCAGCAGAAACAGCACCAAGGCTGACAATATTCCAGAAGCATTTGGCCAAGGCCTTCAGCCCCACAGTGTGAATGTAGAGGTGTCCTGTGCAGGGACAGGAGCTGGACTCGATGGTCCTTGTGGGTCCCGTCCAACTGAGGCCATTCCACGATTCTATGATTTCCTGGCCTGACCAAGATGATCTCAAAGCTGCAGGCAGCTCCACGCTCTTGCTGGATGGCAGTAGCTCCATTGGGCTTTCCCTCACCCTCTACAACTATTTCCTGCACCAGTAGCACCTCTCACCTTGTGCAAACCACACCTGTCTCAATGCCTTGGGTCTGACGGCTTGGTTTTGTGTGTGTTTCTATTAAAATTCATGATGCACAATAAATTTTGTGGTGAGATTAACTGCTGTTCATGAAGAATTGAAGGCTGCTGTTTCTGGCTGGTAAATGTTTTGCAGAGCTAGGAATGTGTGAAGAGAAAGCAGGCTTGAATAAGAAGCATAGCTGTGCCTCTGCAGTTTGGGGGTTTAAACAAAGAAGGAATTGACTCTGGTATTGTGGCTTGGGTGAGTCTAGAGAGACCCTGGCTTGGCTTTTAGAGACAACCTTGTGCTTCTGCTCTTGTCTGCCTCTTGCTTTGAGTCCTCTGTGGATAAACAGGGATAAAACCTCTCTGTCCTGATGGCTGAGAAGACAGAAAGAGCCCCTGATTGGGATACTCGGCAGCGAAGAGCGTAGATTGCTGTGGTTGCAGGTGGCAGTCTTGCGTCTCTGTATCTGTGTTAAACGAGAGCTTGTGTTTTGGAAGGATTTTGTGGGGGTGGCAAGGTTTGTAAGCCTCCCTGTGATGGTGAAGAAGAAAGACAGGTCACAGTGCTTCCCGTTGCGCTCTGGGTTAACGCTGCTGGTGCTCGCTGCTCTGCACCGCGCCTTGAATCCCAAATCAGACGTTCAGAGCCCTTTCTGCAGGAATTCAAAGCACTCCTGGGTTATTGCAGTGCTGAAGGTTGTAGCGAGAGAGAGAGCTGCAGGATTTAACTTTGATTTGATTTCTCTTTCTTCTTGTGCCTTTTATGACTCTCAGGCCCCTAACTTTCCCTCCCACCCCCCAGGATCCATCCCGCCACGTCCATCAGCTCAACCCTTATCTGCAGCTGCCAGACCCTCTGCAGCAGAAACGTGGCTGGTTGTGTTGACAGATGTCTGATAGCAAGAGCAAGGGCTAGAAAGTACCTGATAGTGGAGTCTCCCTGTGCTTTCGTGAGGTTTTCCCTCCTATTTATGGCCAGGTCATTCCCACATGACAGCACAGAGAAACCTGGTGTGTCTGTTGCCCACCCATGGGTTGATCTTCCAATGCCAGATGTACCTCTGGGGTAACATGTCCAACCATAGGTTTCCTTTGGAAGATGTCAAATGGAAATCTAGACTCTGTCCCCTGCAAATAGCCTTCAATGTGATCCAGAGAGACCCATGCTTGACTTTCCCTGAGGGACTTATCACAGAATCACTGGACTGGAAAAGACCCACTGGATCATTGAGTCCATTATGGATGGGCTTACTCTAGCATGCAGGGGCCCATATAACCTTACAAACCTGGGCCAAAGATGTCTCAAAATGTGAACGCACATTGGCAAAACTGTTATTTCAGGGGTCTAAGCTGTGGTCGCAACCAGCTGAAGTTACTTTGAAGAGATATGCCTCTTCTTTCCTGCTGGGGCTGTTCCAGGTCATCTACTGATTTGCCCCCATTAACAAGTTCGGGCAAGATTGGGAACATTTAGTGCAACATCTGAGACAGTTGGTTCTTGGGGTGTCTCATCCCCTTCTCTAAACAGCAATACTCCCCTGGCTCTCCAAGATTTAATGCTCTCATCTTCTTACTGCAGAAAATAAGCTCTTTGCTCAAGAATCGAGGGCTTTTATCTAGATTAGGGCTGAGAGGACTAAGTAGGGAAGATGCCTTTGATTTTGGTGTGGACTGCTACCATCTGGCATTGGGATGAGCCGCGGCCATCCCTTGCTGAATCTTTTTGGAGCTTTGGGTTAATTTGTGCTCATTATGATAAAAAATAATCATCGAGTGTCTGAACTTGTCCCAGGGCAAGAGCTTCTCGGCATCCTGGCTGCTCTCACCCCTCTGATGGTAGCTGCTCGTAGCAGAGGCTCTGGTTGTTGGACAGCTGTGAAGTGATTGCTGTTACCTGTGCTGATGACACAGAGTTCTAAAAATGCTGCCCTGGGCATGGCAGCGTGTTGGATCTGCAGAGGAACTCCTGCACTTGATGGGGTTTGGAGTTTCATCCATCAGTGGTTGATTTCAGAGAATTGTGGAGTGGTTTGTGTTGGAAGGGACCTCAAAGTCCATCTACTTCCACCCCCTGCCACAGGCAGGGACACCTCCCACTACATCAGGGGCTCCAAGCCTCATCCAACCTGGCCTTGAACCCCTCCAGGGATGGGGCAGCCACAACTTCCCTGGGCAACCCGTGCCTCTCCACTCTCATTGTGAAGAAATTCCTCCTTATGCCCAGTCTAAATCTGCCCAGCAATACCACAAAAGGAGCCTTCCAGTAAAGGGAAGGCAGATCCATGCTCTTCAATGCTTTAAATTTCCCCCAGATTTTAGGACTAACTTTTGGCTGTGCCTCATCTTCACAGCTTCTCTTTCCTTCCTAAATTGTCCTAAGCTGCTGATGCTCCTTCTGCGAAGGCTGAGGGTTGTTCACCTGTCCTTCTTTCTCTAAGTCCCAGTTCCTTTTTCCCTTAAGCTGCAGTTATTTTCCTCCCATTTACCTTCATTAGTGGTTTGTGCTGTTATTCTCTTATCCTACCTCCGCTTGTCGTGATGAGAAAAAAATAATCCTGTTTGTGCTGTTGGGAAAAAAAAAGTGAGAGAGGAGCAAATTCTGGATCTCACCTGCAGTGTGGGGGCTGTGAATTGTGCTGCCTTGCCTGTTTCCCTTCCATTCCTGCCCTTCTGCATCCCCCCACAGTTGTTTTTTATTTAACATCTTCCTTTTATGAACACATTTTCCATCTGGGTTGGATTATTTAGGCATCCCAAGGAATGTTTGAAGCTGCATCTCCCCTCCCCCTCTTCCCAGGAAACAAATATTTTGTACAAGAAGTCTTCCTCCACCCCTCCTGTAGTGCTGGGTAATTAATAGTGGTGGTTAATTAATTGCCTCATGGTAAATTGGGCTGTGGGACAGGGACAGACTCAGGAGGTGGATCTGAGCAAACTCCCATGGCTGAGCACCTGGGTCTGGGTTTCTCTGGCAGGTTGGAAAAGGGAAAATCCTCAGTTCTGTCAGCTCTTTGGGGGTGATCAGAGGGAGAAGGGAAGCGTTTATCAGCGAGGTGAAAATCTGAGCTGTACCCACTGCTTCAGCGCTGATGGGTTTGGGTTGGGAGTCAGAACCGCTTACCTGGGGGTGCGCTCAGGGACCAAGACAAGTGAGCATCAGGATTTTAACACCTGAATAAATCCTTTTGATATAATCTAAACTCACGCTCGGTTTCACAAAGCCCTTGGCCGCTCTGCTCCCCCGTGGCCGTGACCCTAGGAGCACTCGGGATTGCTCGGCAACTTCCCCTCTGAACACAGCGAGTGTATCGTGCTGGATCAGGTCAGCCTGACTCTCATTACCATCTGTGGCTGAAATGACCCCCAAAAGGTTTGATTATTTCAACAAAATGAAATTGAATCCTGCTGCTGGCGGGTTGCAAGGTGCAAGAAGTTTTTTTAGTCCCCATTTTATCCTGTAGATGAGGCTTTGCAAGCAAAGTCCATCCCTGTACTACCAGGATTTTTTAGGTCAGCTTGGAAAGAGGCATCATAAATGATTATGGACAGTTGGACTCAGTGATCTTAAGGGTCTTTTCCAACCAAAATCTTTCTATGATCATCCCAGGTTCATCCCTGAAGCCCAGCTGGGCTAGGAATCCTCTCAGAGAGGGAGGAAGAAGGCAGATGTGCTATTACAGAGAAACTCAGGTTAACCTTAGTGCTAGCTGCCTTGCTTCCAGTCTCTTTGTCACAGTAAACCAATAAAAAAATTACTGTTTCCAAAATGTGTTTCTTCTCCCAAGGGACGAGTGATAGGATGAGTGGAAATGGCCTCAAGTTGCACTGGGCACGTTTAGATTGGATATAAGGGAAAATTTCTTTACTGAAAGAGTGGTGAAGCCCCAGCAGAGGCTGCATAGGGTGGTGGGGGAGTCTCCATCCCTGGAGGGGTTAAAAAATGTGTAGATGTGGCACTTCAGGACACGATTCAGTAGGCACGGTGGGGCTGGGCTGATGGTTGGACTGGATGAGCTTAGAAGGCTTTTCCAACCTTAATGATTCTATGATTCTATGAAAATCAGAAAGCTTTCCTTACACTAGTGAATAAAAACATTGATTTATAATTATTATTACTTTTGAAATATCAAATTTTTTACTCCAATTTGGAAAGAAATCTATGGTTTAAGCTTGTCTGTGGCCAGGAACTCTCGAATTTAGGTCAGTTTTACCCCATGCTTGAGAGATTTGAACTGGATACAGAGATGACTTGACTTATTTCTTCTCAAAAGAAGGATCTTTTCAGTTTTATGACTAAAGAAGGTGCCTGAGCTGAATCACAACATCACTTTGGGCTTTGGGAAGGCCCAGATCTTAGTGCAGCCCATGCTGGTTGCCATACTCCTGCCTGGAAAAACACGCCTTTCCTCTAAACAGAACGGAATTCTCAGCTTTAGCAAAGTCAAAACGATGAGGGTAAAACTCGATTTTGAAATCAAGCTAAGACAAGGCTGTTGTGCAGCCTACGGTGGAGTTTGCTTCTCATAACTGAGAATGTAAGCCTAAATTTTCTGCCCTTTTGAATGAAAACAGTTCTTTCAGCCCAGATGAAGCCCGCGATAACAGCTCAGCTCACTGAGGCCACATCCAGGCAATGAGCATACGTGATCCAAAAGGAAGATGAAATGATGAGGATTTATTTCTTGCCCTCCCCCTCCTAACTGCATTTCTTTTCCTTTCAGGCCCCATTGAGCAGGAAACGGAGATTAGATTTTTGAAAATCCTGGAGAGCTGCAAATTTCTACCCTGCTTGAAATGCAGCGCTCAGGTGCTGATGGCAAAACCAGGCTGTAAACTTGCTTTTCTCAGCCCCTTCTCCCCAAACACTAACTCCTGCACCAGGCAAACCGAAGACTCTGAACAAATAAGAGGGTTTAAGCAGCTTTGCACAAATAGGATTTGCACCAGTTTGTTTCTGATAAACAACCCACGAGTTCAACTCCTCCTACCCAACCTCCATCCACCCCAGCTATTCAGGCTATTTTGTTCCTCCCCTAAACAAGAGGTACCGGGAGCTTGGCTGGCACTTTATTGTGCACGTTTGTAAGGGTAACCAGTCTGGCATTGCTCCCCCCCTGTGTCTAGTGCTAAGATTTGACAAGGCTGAGGCTGCCAAATAGCAAGAACTTGATCCCCAGTGCTGAACCCGTTTCTGGGGCAGCAGAGGATGCAGCCAGGGAGCAGGATGGTCAGGATCATAGAATGGTTTGGATTGGAAGGGACCTCAAAGCCCATCCAGTCCCACCGCTGCCATGGGCAGGGACACCTCCCACTGGATCAGGGACTCCAAGCCCCATCCAACCTGGCCTTGAACCCCTCCAGGGATGGGGCAGCCACCCCTACTCTGGGCAACCTGGGCCAGGGCCTCCCCACCCTCACAGAAAAACATTCCTCCCCAAGATCTCATCTCAATCTCCCTTCTTGCAGCTATAAGCTGTTCCCCTTTATCCTCTCCCTGCCCTCGCTGATCCAGAGCCCCTCCCCAGCTTTCCTGGAGCCCCTTTCAGCACTAGAAGCTGCTCTAAGGTCTCCCCACAGCCTTCTCTTCTCCAGGCTGAACAACCCCAACTCTCTCAGCCTGGCCTCATACAGGAGGTTCTCCAGCCCTCACATCATCTCCATGGCCTCCTCTGGACTCGCTCCAACAGCTCCTTCTGTGCTGAGGGCTCCATCACACACGCTGAATCAACTTTGAGGTTCTCATCCAGTAGCACCCCAAGTGTTTCTCTTCAGGCCTGCTCCCAATCCATTCTCTGCCCAGCCGTTTCTGTGCTTTGGATTGCCCCCATGCAGGTGTAGGACCTTGTACTTGGCCTTGTTGAACTTCATGAGGTTCACCCAGCCTCATGTGTCCAGCCTGTGCAGGTTCCTTTCTCTTCAGTGTGTTTGATAGCACCACATAGCTTGGTGTCATTGACAAACTCGCTGATGGTGCACTCAGAGGTGGAGGAGCCCAGGGGCGTACATGGCTGGGGACGTTGATGCTTGTGACATGAGGAACTTTTCACCTTTTGAAGCCACCAATTCAAACCGGGAATGGGTGGTTATGGCTGGAAAGGCAGTGTCTGTGGTGTGAAATGGGCCAACAAATTTGATTTAGAATCACAGAATCATAGAATCATCAGGTTGGAAAAGACCCAGTGTTTGTGTTCTTGTGGCCCGACATCATCTCCAGAAGCCACTGCAGCCTGGTGGTTACAGCAGCACATCCATCACCCCAAACCAGCTCCACCAATCCTGAGCAGAAATTAGAGAGAAAATAACCAGATTGCTTAACCCAGATCTATTGACATGTGCAAAACTCCTGTAATGACTGATGACCCTTCTTCCCGAGTCCAACCACGGTCAGAGTTGGGGTGTGGCAAGGATGGATGAGTTCGAGCTCTCCAAAACATTCATCTTCATGTCACAGCTGGGTGCTGGGAAACATTTGGAAAGCATCAGGAGCGTGAGTCAAACTGACTTGTGGCTCTTGGCTCCAACTGGGCACTGTGCTCGCTTCTCCCTTGCTGCAGAAATGGTGCCGAGAGGCTGGGTCCTCCAGGAGCGCTGGCACCACCCTGGCAAATGGCTGCTCAAGCACAGTGCTGGTCCTGGGAGGGTTTCCCTCTTCCTGGTGATTTTCCTGTGCAACCAGCTGCAGCACTTGGAGGGTGATGGATTAACCCCTCTGGCACTGATGGGTGTTCATAATCCCTTACAGCTTGGGTACCGGAGCATGGGATGGGATGCAACTCCAGGGGAACTCAGGAAAACTTCAAAACGCACTCCTAGATATTTGACACCCAAATCTAGATTTGAATTGGCTGTTTCCTTAACAGCACAAAAGGATAATTCTCCATAAAAAGGCTCATTGATCTTTTTTTTACTGTTAAATGGTTTCAAGGCAATCATTTTTCCCTCAGACCAAAGTGTAGAAAACTGTCCCAGCCTTCTTAATTCTGCTGGAGGGAAAGCAGAGAGAAGTTCTCAAGATGACTCCAGAAAAATATTTGGCAGCTTTAACCTCTTGCTAAACAACTTTTGGACAGGGTGTAAACAGTGTTCTGGTTTTATAAACACGGCATCCAGACTGCGGAGTGGAAAGCTGAAGCCATCACGGGAAGGGAAGATGGATTGCTTCCGTCAGCCTAAGTATTTTTATATTCTCTCAGGGTTCAGAGGTTGAGTTTGGACATATTTTGCATGGGAAATGTGGGAGGAGAGAGGGGTGGTGCTGGAAAGAGAAAGCACCTGAATCTGGAAAAGTGTGAGCGTATAGGAATGTCTCTTGACAGCAAGTCCTGTGCGGATGTGATACCTTGGTGGCAGCGGGAGGTGGGTCACTGCTCCCTTCTGCTCTAGAGTGATCAGTTTTGATGCGCAGAGGTCCATCCTCTCAGCCTCCATGGGTGTGACGCAGGCACGCACCTCTACAACCCCCCCCCCACCCCTGCCTTTTTTATTGAAAAAATGCTTCTGGCATCTAACAGTTATTTCTCTACCCTTCTGTTTGGGCTAAATGATTAAACAGGCGCCAGCAATGTGCACTTGCAGCCCAGAACCCACCCATGTCCTGGGCTGCATCCAAAGCAGAGAGACCAGCAGGGAGGGGATTCTGCCCCTCTGCTCTGCTCTGTGAGACCCACTTGGAGCCCTGCGTCCAGTTCTGGAGCCCTCAGCACAGGGAGGACATGGAGCTGCTGGAGCGAGGCCAGAGGAGGCCACGGAGATGATCTGAGGGCTGGAGAACCTCCTGTATGAGGACAGCCTGAGAGAGTTGGGGTTGTTCAGCCTGAAGAAGAAAAGGCTCCAGAGAGACCTCGTACTCCTTCCCTAACCACCTCCACTGTCCCATCCTGAAAACAGACACCAGAGCTCAGGACAGATTTCAAGCAGGAGGAAGACACTTCCCTCTATATGGCACTGCTCTTTCTCAGGTTGTGTTCTCCCTTGCTTTGGGGGATGAAGACAGAGCATTTTGTATTTTGTTTTAATCCTTTTTATTTGCCTTTTTTAGCCAAATCATAGAGTCATAGAATCACCAAGTTGGAAGAGACCCACCAGATCATCGAGTCCAACCATTCCCATCAATCACTAAACCATGTCCCTCAGCACCTCGTCCACCCGTCCCTTAAAACCCTCCAGGGAAGGTGAGTCAACCCCCTCCCTGGGCAGCCTCTGCCAGTGCCCAATAACCCTTTACATGAAATATTTTTTGCTGATGTCCAGCCTAAACCTCCCCTGGTGGATCTTGAGGCCATTCCCTCTTGTCTTGTCCCCTGTCACTTGGGAGAACAGCCCAGCTCCCTCCTCTCCACAACCTCCTTTCAGGTAGTTATAGAGAGCAATGAGGTCTCCCCTCAGCCTCCTCTTCTCCAGGCTAAACACCCCCAGCTCTCTCAGCCACTCCTCATAAGGCCTGTTCTCCAGTCCCTTCCCCAGCTTCATTGCTCTTCCCTGTTCCTGTGGTGAGGGTGAGGGATAACTCTTGGGGTGAGGTGGACAATTAATTCAAAGGTGAATACGGGAAGACTTCATCCATTGCCTGGAGGAAACATAAGAACTTCTACATGAGATTCTTTCATTTGCCTTACAAACATCTCTCGGAACATGTCATCTTTCTCATTATTATATTGCTCCATTTATCCTGGAGTTCAGTTCAGCCGCAATTATAGCTTGCAGCATATCAGAAGGTCCTTCAACTCTGCCTCACTGTGCCTTGTCAGAACCGAATTCAATCAAGCTTAGGATACGGATAGCCTTTTGTTCTTTTAAAATGATATTTTTCAACTTGGCCTCCTTCCCCAGAGTCTGTCTGCTCAGACTGGCTGCTCTTCTCTCGCTGGGTTTGGTGGTGTCATACAGTAAGGCTGGTTCTTGGGTTTTATTTTTTTTTCAGAGGCAAAAATCACATTAACTCTGGGATTCCTCTAAATGCCATCTTGAAAGTAATATTTCTTATAGTCAGTTTAGTCTTTCCCACAGAGGGAGTAGTGCTAACCTGAATCTGATGCTGACATTTAAAATTAATCCTAATGATTCCAGCCCTATCAAGAAAAATCGACAAGTCCTGGTTAAATGCTGAGGGCACGATGAGAGAAATGTTCAACAACTGTCCTTGAGGTTGTTCTTCTCCGTTTCTTAAAAGGAATGGTAACTGTGGGATCTACACCCAGAGTTGGGCTGACAAAAAACCCATGAAAGATTTGTCAGGTTGGAAGAAGAGATGAACTCCAAGGTTTCACGTAGCTGGGTGTCTCTGGTGGAGGATGGGAGCTGTCGAATACAGACACGAGGGCGAGGATGTCTTGCAAAACACCTGTTTATGGAGACCTATATGTATTTGGAGTAATATATGGAATCATAGAATGGTTTGAGTTGGAAAAGACCTTAGAGTCCATACAGTTCCACCTCCTGCCACGGGCAGGGACACCTCCCACTGGATCAGGGGCTCCAAGCCTCATCCAACCTGCCCTTGAACCCCTCCAGGGATGAGGCAGCCACCACTGCTCTGGGCAACCTGGGCCAGGGCCTCTCCACCCTCGCAGCAAAACATTTCTCCCTAAGATCTCATCTCATTCTCCCCTCTTGCAGCTCAAACCCATTATCCCTCATCCCGTCCCTGCCCTCCCTGATCCAGAGCTCCTCTCCAGCTTTCCTGGAGCCCCTTTCAGCTCTGGAAGCTGCTTGAAGATCTCCCCAGAGACTTTTCTTCTCCAGGCTCCTCTTCTCTCTCTTTTGAATATCCCATGTCGTACTGTACTTGTTCAGAGTGGGTTTTCGAGCTTAGGATGAAAGTTCTGGTCAAAACCTGGGATCAGGAAGGGGTTTTCTACCTTAGGCAAGCTGCAAAATGCATCTCCCCCATCTAAGCCTACGTGTGCGCAGATACAGGGCTCAGTTACAGCACCTTAAAAAGCACATTGCGAAGGACAATGCAAAGAGAGAAGTGTAAATAGATTATGATCGAATCACAGCTTCTCATCCACCACTTGTGTGCTGGGAACTAGGTCTGTCCCACAGCTCTCCGTGGGCTGGGGCTCGCTCTGCAGCTCTCTGACCGATGAAATACTTTGCTAAACCCATTAGCAGATCCACAGCCAACGTGCATTTTTTTCCTTAGTGCAGATGTTTGCAAACTGCAAATCTGTAGATGTTTGTCCAAAGGAGTTTGGGTTTTTTCACCTCCATGCATATTCCTTATGATATCTCATATTAATGGTGTGTTAGAAAAACCCACTCTTTTAAAAGGAAATAACTTCAGTTCATGAGACCATGAAGAAAACAGTTTCTCCTGTCCCACATATTTTAGATTTAAGAATGTTCTCGCTTCTGCATCAAAATGAAACTAAAGCTTTTCAAAGCACTATGCAGAAGCCAGGGAACATCCATACCATGCGTCAATAACCCACTGGAATAAACTGGTGTGCAGGAGCTCCATCATCAAATACCTGAAAATGGAGGCACACAGCCTCAGTTCTCTGACACCTAAGTGTGGTTGCCCACCACCAAACCACATAGTACATGTGTACACTTATAAACCTAACTTCAGATTAGTCACAGATAAAACTAACTTCCTTCTGCCAGGAAGGACTAACTGGTTTTACTGGAAGATCGTGGCTGCCCCATCCCTCAAGGTGTTCAGGGCCAGGTTGGATGGGGCTTTGAGCACCTGATCCCATGGGAGTGTCCCTGCCCATGGTTGGGAATGGAGCTGGATGGGCTTTGAGTTCCCTTCTGACCCAAACTGTTCCATGATTCTATAAGCTCTGGGGTAAGATTCCTTTGTGCTGGGAGAGCTTGGGTTGTGTGCAAGTGTTTTGAGTACGCATGGGAAATTTTGTGTGTGTGTGAAAGCCTCACGTTGCCATGAGGTTGGGTCTGTGGCCAGATGAGACCCTTTGGAGGGTGTAGACGTACTCGCGGATGGAGCATTGCTGAGGGATCTGCTCATCTTCTACTGTTGAGTCACCAGTGCTGAGTCTGGAGGTTACTCCTGGGTGGTCACAGTGCTTTTGCATCCACTCACAGGGAGTGTAAATCCAACTCAGCAGAACTCGGCATTTGCTTTGCATTGGTGTAACAAGAGAACACACCACACTCTTGTCTTTCTTTTTTTTTTGTTGCTGGCTTTGTCCTGTGTGCTATAAATAAGCCTGTTGAGGAGCAGCTGATAAACTCTCTGCCCTGATGACACAGATGTCATAAGAGCAAAGGCTGCACTTTATTTATTTACTCAGGGCTGTGGTTGCTGTGGATGTGGCTCTGCCCAGCTTGGCCCCACTCTGCCTCAGGAGAGGGTTTGCAGCTCCCATTCCATTGGGATCCTCAGGGAATGGGTATGGTGGTTCCCCCCAAATGGGAAACGGTCCATTGGATGGACCTGAAGAAGTGGAGAGAGGGCAGAGTTCTCCTAGCACAGTCAGACCCACGGCCCCTGCTGACAAAGCTGCCCCAGCTCATGGGCTTGGTACAAACTATTCTTTAAAGCGGGGAAAAATCAGTGATGGACTGGCTTTGGCTCTCCAGGTGCTGCTAGAAACAGGGCCTTTTGCCTGGTACAATCTTAGGAGATACATCTTAGGAGAACTATCACTTCTCCCCATGTCCCTCAGTGGCTTTTCCCATCAGACCAGGCTATATATCCCAGTTTTGCACCTATGAGCCATTCCCACTGGTGCTTCTTGCTGTGAGCAAGGATGCTGCAAGCTGACCTTGTGCTGGGTCCCAGATGAGCTCAGGAACACGCTGCTGGCTGGGTTCGCTCAGCTCACCTGGTGTGACCATCCTCCTCACAACCCAGGATGGTCACAAACAAATCTTTTTTTCCCTGTAGGACAAGCATCTGCATTGCAAACTGCTGTTGGAGCTGGTATCGACCAGCAGAAAGGCTGTAGTGGGCACAGGACTCACACAGCAGACACAAAGCTTCATGCGACCTTTGAGGTCTCGGCTGTCACCTGGGCAGGCTGCAGGTAACCAGTCTCCTGGGCTGGTGGTGTGACATCTTGGAATAAGGGAGGTGCGTGATTTTCCCTTCTTCTTAGATGAGATGCTCTATTCAGGTTGTGATGTCTCTCTGGAGGAGGCCTTGTTATTCAGGGCACAATGCTGTGCTGCCCAGCTTCAAATTCTGCAGGAGCCAAGGGAATCCCAGGCCTGGCAGGGGTTTCTCTTTCTATTTCTTCTCCATTATTTAATATCTTTGTTGGAAAGGTGAACTGACCTGATTTTGTTGGCATCTCAGTGTACAACAACTTACAGACAAGTAAAGAACTGGCTCTGGGATGGAAATCAGGAGTAGGCAGAGGGTGTCCTATGCAGGGACAGGAGTTGGACTCCATGATCCTTGTGGGTTCCTTCTAACTCAGGACATTACATGATTCTATGGAATTTAGGGCTGGAGACACCTTGTCTGCCAGCTCCTGTTAGGCAGCAAGGCTGCACATACCAGCAGGGCTGAGCACAGCGCTGCTGCTCAGGAAAGTGCTGCTGGTGCTCCGTTGATTCAGATGGAAGTTCTGCCTTATGCAGAATGAATGCAGGAGGTGACAGGTCCTGTTCCCACCCACTTTGGGGTGCAGGATGAGGCTCCAATTCTGAAATGATCCTCTGTCCATTGGATTTTCAGGTGCAGATCCATACAGCATCTTGCAGGGTCACAACAGGTTTTGTTTATTTAATCTTGGATTTGTTATCACACTAATAACAGCACAGCGCAGAGTGATGCTTTCAAAGGGAGGAGGCTGGACCTAGGCTGGAGTCTGCAGGGGAAAATGCTGCTGGGGAGCGGGGGGTCAGGCATTCCTTCCCTCTGCCTCCTGTTATGTTAGCAAATTAGCTGCCCCTTCCTGACTTCTCTGGGGAGATCTGCCAGGTGAGGTCTACAGTTCACACAAACTAACAGTTTCTGTAAACCATGTGGCTGTGTGTTTCCTCATGCAGTGAAAACTAGTTTCTAGCTCAGCAGTCAAAAGCTCTGTTTAGACTGGAGAAGAGAAGCTCCAGAGAGACCTCATAGTCGCCTTCCAGTACCTGAAGGGGGCTACAAGAAAGCTGGGGAGGGGCATTTTACAAGGGCATGGAGTGATAGGATAAGGGGGAATGGCTTTAAATTGGAAGGGAGAAGATTTAGATTAGACAGTAGGAAGAAATTCTTCACAGTGAGGGTGGGGAGCCTCTGGCCCAGGTTGCCCAGAGCAGTGGTGGCTGCCCCATCCCTGGAGGGGTTCAAGGCCAGGCTAGATGGGGCTTGGAGCAATTGGATCCAGTGAGAGGTGAGGCTGGAATTGGATAACATTGAAACTCCCTTCCAACCCAAACCATCCTGTGATCTCTATGATTCTTGGGGAAGACAAGCTTGCTGTTTCATCTGGTTTTGAATCCTGTGTACTACAGCTCTGTAAGCCAGAGCCAAACCCTACTGAAGTCAGAGGGACTTTGTGCCGTTCCTGTGGTCCATGTAGAAAGATCCATTCCAGCAGGTGGCCCTTGGAGGTTTAGAAACAACCATGCAGAGTCCAGCCCTCTGTCTGTCCAGGAGAGCTGCCTTTTATTCCTTGTTGTAACATGATATTTGTTTGTACGCGGGTGTGCAGTTGCACACGATGCAAAAAGTGCTCCTGTGTTGCTTCAGGGTTATTTCCTACACAGTTGCAAAATGCCCCCAATGCCACATTCCTGCTGAGGGAGGAGATGCCTTCCCCGACCCAGGCACCGCACAGAGCACTGGCTGCACTGCCTCTTAGAATCACAGAATCATAGAATCACCAGGTTGGAAAAGACCCACCGGATCATCGAGTCCAACCATTCCCATCAATCACTAACCCATGTCCCTCAGCACCTCATCCACCCGTCCCTTAAACCCCTCCAGGGAAGGTGACTCAACCCCCTCCCTGGGCAGCCTCTACCAGTGCCCTGCCTGGGCCAAGTAGAGGAGAAGGGGTGGATGCACAGAGCTTGTCTGTGTTGGAAGAGAGTCCCTTGCATGGGGACAGGGTCCAAGGTTATTGTTGGGGCCACTTAATCCCGAAGGTTATTCCTCTGAGACACTTCTTGAGCAATGGGCAAGGGTGAGGGAGGGGATTCTGCCCCTCAGCTCCGCTCTGTGAGACCCACGTGGAGCCCTGCGTTCAATTCTGGAGTCCTGAGCACAGGGAGGACATGGAGCTGTTGGAGCAGGTGCAGAGGAGGACACAGAGATGATCCAAGGGCTGGAGAACCTCCTGTACGAGGACAGGCTGAGAGACTTGGGGTTGTTCAGCCTGGAGAAGAGAAGGCTGCAGGGAGACCTTAGAGCAGCTTCCAGTGCTGAAAGGGGCTCCAGGAAAGCTGGGGAGGGGCTCTGGATCAGGGAGGGCAGAGAGAGGATGAGGGAGAATGGTTTTGAGGTGCAAGAGGGGAGATTGAGATGAGATCTTAGGGAGAAATGTTTTTTTGCGAGGGTGGGGAGGCCCTGGCCCAGGCTGCCCCATCCCTGGAGGGGTTCCAGGCCAGGTTGGATGGGGCTTGGAGCCCCTGATCCAGTGGGAGGTGTCCCTGCCCATGGCAGGGGTGGGACTGGATGGGCTTTGAGGTCCCTTCTAACCCAAACCATTCTATGATTCACCCAGTGATAACATCTCCTGCAGCAGGTGAGCAGTCCCTGCCTGCAGGAGATGTTCATCGCCATCTCTACCCAAGAGCTTTCATCTGCTCCTTACACGCTGCCAGCAGAGCCTGGGAGATAAGGGAGGGTTGAACACGGGCTGTGGAGCTGCTGGAAGGAGCAGCAGGAGGGTGGCCGGGGGGCTTTGCCTGGGCCAGGGGGCAGCAGGGCATGACCGGTGACTTCCAGGTAGGCTCGGGAGTGGCTGCTGGCAGGGATGAAGCTGAGGGAGGAGGCCAGGAGGAGGAATATGAGGAATATGAGGAACATGAGGAATATGAGGCTGACACTGCATCCCGAGCCAGAGCTGGCAATCCCACAGCATCCCCCTGCCCCGGCCGCGTGCAGGGGGGCACAGGGCTGGTGGTTGGGGTCTCCCCAGGTTAGAGGATACAGCAGGTACCCCATGGGCTCCCCCCCAGCAATCCCCCAGCCTCCCGGGGGCAGCCCAGCCCACTGCCTCCCCCCTCTTTGGTGCATCCCCCCCGTCTACAAGTCCTGGCAGCTCCCCTCCATGCACCCCCTGGGTACGACCCCCCAAGCCCGGTGCACCACACTCCCCCTCTACAGGTCCCCCCCTTTCCCTGGGGGGTACATTTTTGTGGGGATGGGCTGGAGAAGGGGTGTCCCCCCACTCTGAGAACTGCCCAGCTGGCAGCCTCTGACTTGCTTGGTGCCCATGGTGAGTGATCCTGGGGCTGCGTGCAAGAGGATGTGGGGAGGGGGGATGCATGAGAGGTTTGGGGGTGCATGAAGGTTTCAAGGGGTGCACGAGAGGTTTGGGGGTGCACAAAGGGCTGCACAAGAGGTTAAGGGGATGCATGAAGGTTTTTGGGGTGCACGAGTAGTTTGGGGCTGCACAGAGGGCTGCAGGAGGGGTTAGGGAGATGCAGGAAGGTTTTGGGGGTACAAAAAAGGTTTAGGGGTGCACAAAGTGATGAAGGGGTTCAAGGGGGGATGCATGAGGGGTTATGGGGATGCACGAGGGGGTTGTGGATGCACGAGGTGTTAGGAAAGATGCACGAAGGGCTCAGGAGATGCGCAAGGGGTTTGAGGGTGCACAGAGGTATGTGCAAGGAATTGAAGGGAGCATGGACGAGGGGTTGGGGTATGCATAAGGGGTTTGGGGGTGCATGTAGGACACACGAGGGCTTAGGAAAGATGCACAAAGGGTTCAGGGGATGTGTGAGGGGTTTGGGGGTGCACAGAGGGATGCACAAGGGGATGAAGGGGACACGCACAACAAGTTGTGGGGATGCATGATGGGTTTAGGGAAGCACAAAAGGTTGGGGGGGTACACGAGGGTTTCAGGTGGAGCACGAGAGGTTTGGGGATGCACAAAGGGTTGGGGGGATGCACGAAGGTTTCAGGGGATGCACAGTGGGTTTGGGGGTGAACAGAGGGATGCACAAGGGGTTCAAGGGGGGATGCATGAGGGGTTATGGGGATGCACGAGGGGTTTGGGGATGCACGAGGGGTTAGGAAAGATGCACAAGGGGTTAGGAAAGATGCGTGAAGGGCTCGAGGGATAAGCGAAGGGTTTGGGGGTGCACAGGGGGATGTACAAGGATTGAAGGGAGCACGGACGAGGGGCTGAGGGGGATGCACAGGGGGTTGGCGGGGGATGCATGAGGGGCTTGGGGTTGCACAAAGGATGCACGAAGGATTCAGGAGACGCATGAGGGGCTTGGGGGTGCACCGAGGGATGCGCGAGGGGCTGAAGGAGGGATGCAGAAGGGGTTAGGGGTGCACAAAGGATGCACGAGGGGTTAGGGAAGATGCACGCAGCTCCCCTCGGTGCAATCCCCAAGCGCTGCGGGGCGAGCCGAGGCGGTGGAAGGAAGGAAGAGCCCCGTCCGGCTCCAGCTTCCTCCGCAAGCCCTGCCTCGGCTCCCGGTGCCCGCCCCCTCCCCTCTCTCCCTCCCTCCCCCGGCTCCCGGTGCTCCCGCAGCCCCGCAGCTCCCGCCGCCGCGCAACAGTTGCTGCCCCCGAGCTTGGCCGCCCCGCCCCGGGGAGCCCCCTGGGAGCCGGGGGGAGGGCTGGGGGGGGTTTGCTCGGAGCCTCCGCCGCCGCTTTGCAGCGCTGAGCCGGGAGAAGGAGCTGCCGGGACCGCGGCTCCGAGCCTGCCCGCAGCGATGGAGCCGGGCGGCGAGCTCAGCGATCCGCTCCCCGCGGCGCCGAGCGCCGTCCTGAACCCCTCGTGCAACCCCTGAACCCGCCCTGCATCCCTTTGTGCACCCTCAAACCTCTCGTGCATCCCCCCTTCAGCCCCTCGTGCATCCCTTTGTGCACCCCAAAACCCTTTGTGCATCCCTCTGTGCACCCCAGACCCTCTGTGCAACCCCCTTCGACCCCTTGCGCATCCCTCTGTGCACCCCAGACCCTCTGTGCAACTCCCTTTGACCCCTTGTGCATCCCTCCGTGCACCTTAAACCCTCTGTGCACCCGCCTTTGACCCCTTCTGCATCCCTCCGTGCACCCCAAACCCCGTGTGCATCCTCCCCTTCCACCTCTTGTGCACCCCTCTGTGCACCCCAAACCCTCTGTGCATCCCTCTGTCTGCCCCAAATCCCTTATGCATCCTCCCCTTCCACCTCTTGTGCACCCCAGCCCCCTCCTGCAACCCCTCGTGTATCTCCCCTAACCCCTTTTGTATCCCTTGTGCACCCCAAAACCCCTTGTGCATTCCTTTGTGCACCCCAAATCCCTTGTGCACCCTCCTTCCACCCCTTGTGCATCTCTCTGTCCACCCCAAACCCCCTGTGCATCCTCCCCTTCCCCCTCTTGTGCGCCCCTCTGTGCACCCCAAACCCCTCCTGCACCCTCTGAACCCCTTGTGCATCTCCCCTAACCCCTCTTGTATCCCTTGTGCATCCCTCTGTGCACCCCAAACCCTTTGCACATCCCTCCCATCCCCTCGTGTATCCCTTGTGCATCTCCCCACCTCTTTCTGCATCCCCCTGCGCCCCCTTCCCCCAGCCCTTTTCTTGCCCCCACCCCGTGCCCCCCATCCTCTCGGTGGCTTCCAGCCCCGATTCCTCCCCTTGCATGCAGCCCCGAGGCCACTTGCCATGGGCACCAAGCAGACCAAGGGGTGCCAGCCGGGCGGCGCTGGGGAGAGCTCTCCAACCCATCACCGCAAGAAAGTGCCCCCCAGGGAAAGGGGGGACTTCCTCGCCTCCCTGGTGGTGAAGTCTGGCGAGAAGTTTGGGAAGGCTGGTGGCGGCACCTTGCCCCCTTACCACCGCCGCATCTGCATGATCCAGGACATGCTGGTGCTGGTGAAGCAGGGGAAGCAGGAGGAGGCCACCGAGCTGCTGAGACACCTGCGCCAGGTGAGGATGGGCAGGTATCTCCTGGGGAGGGGGGGGGGGGGCTGCCTGCTTGCTGTAGTCTAGGAGCTAAAAGCATCCCTGCTAGCAAAAAGCAGGCACGCTCGGGTTCTGCGGGTCTAACTTTTTGTGGTGGCATCTTGCGGAAGCGACCGAGGAGCTGCAGGGTGATCATGGTGCTGGAGATGGGAAAATAACCCCAGGGACGTGTTCTGCTTTGTCTACAGCGAGGAACCCTGCCGGGTGCATTTTTCTCCTTCCCTTCGTTGCTTGGGCTGATAGCTCTGAGGCTGCCCTGTGCGCAACCCACTCAAAGAGGTTCCCACTCAACTTTCCAAAAGTTTTGGTACAGATCTATAAAAGCATTGAGGCAATTGGAGCCGGCGATTTGAGAGCCAGCTCTTGCCGGATCAGAAATAACCAACAGTTGGCAGCTTTGCTTTGCCTCTTGTTCTTTTTTGATCACTTGGTGGAGTTTTGGTGGTGTTGACTGGGGTTTGTAGAAACGAGTGAGTGGGAAGCGAATTGTACGGAGCCAAGACCTTTCCCCTTGGAAGTCTGTTCAAGCTGGGCATTAGCTGAGAAGCGAAACTGTGGAAAAGTTGCTGTGAGCAACAGAAAAGCAGCTGAAGAGCTCTGCTCTGCCTCCAGCAAATCAGCATTTAGCCTTTTCTGCTGATAGATGGTGATAAAAAGACAGAAGTGCTGGGCATTTTCAAGGCTCTGGGGTACGCAGGGTTTTGAAAACCAGCAACTTTTCCATGCAAACTGAAACCAGACCTGTCTTCGAGCTTGATTTTTCTCCAAAGGAGCCTGTGAGGCGCCCAGCTGTTTGGTGTAACCAGTTTTACCACCTGGGGAAAAGTTGCTGGTCTCTGTGCTGGGCATCGGGAGCTGCTGGCTTGCCCCTTATATCTGCTCTGGGTCGTTCTGTCTGCGTGGAAACAGCTGGTCTTGCGGTTTTCTTCTTGATTTTGCATTTGGGTTTTTTTTTTTTTTCCTTTCTTGCATTTTCCCCCCATTTTCTAGTCCTCTTAACTTTTTAGCAAGTGGAAGTTTGGGGCATGTCCCCTTCTCCATTTACCCCATCGGCCAAGGTCCTTCTGCCTGGCTGGTTTGTGTGGCTCGGGATTATCTTTGGAGCAGCCGAGAAATCTGAACAGTTTCATGTGTGTTCACATTCCTTTATCAAAATCTGTTGTGATTTACTCTCAGCTTGAGATAAAATGCTTTCTGGAGATGAATGTGCCACCTCGCTGGGAGCAGGGGGTACAAATCCATGGGACTATGAGCTCTCCACGTGGGATCTGTGGGGCTGCGGTGGGTTGAGATGTGGCTGGGGAGACCCCATGGGACAGAAGCATCTATGAGTTAGGTAGATCTGTCCCCAAATGTTGCACCTTCTTAGCCGCGTCAGAGCTTTATCCTTGCAGCAGCTGCTCATTGGTGAGGGCAGAAAGGCATCTTTTAGAAGACGTTTCTATTGAACACCCCCCAAAAAGTAAATCCTGGTGCCTGTGAAGTACCGTGAGCCACTCCCGAGTTCTCTCTGGCTTCAGATGCTCTGGACTGTCCTTTCCCTCCCTGCGGGTTGGCACAGGGAGTTGGGATGTGTCACAGTGGCTGCTCCGGTGACAAATCTGGCCATGGGGGCATCCCATCATCTGACTAGGGAAGAGAAAAGAAAAAAAGCTAGAAATGAATTTTAAAATGCTGGGGGAAGAGAGGAACCTGTTACAGTCAGATAAGTCTTTGTGAGTGAGTGTTAGCTGAAGAGCTTGCTCTGATAAAATATATCTGAGAGTGTCAAAATAGGGAACACTTTGTCCTAGATACTATAATAGACTCGAAGCATATTTTAATGAGACAGTATTGTTCCTTGCCTTTGGTAGTGAATGTGGGATGCCCCAGTGAACAAATCCCAGTTGCTGTGGTTTTTCCATAGGCTGGTTTTTGGGAGGTGGCATTTTAGGGATGCGTTGGTGGCTGCAAGGGATTCTTGGGTTGCTCCCAAGGAGCTGGAACTGAGAGGCAGCACTTCAAGAATCATAGAATCACTAGGTTGGAAAAGACCCCCATGATCATCGAGTCTAACCATTCCTATCAAGAACTGAACTACTGCTGTATCCCAGCCCGAAAATGAGGATTTGGGGGGAAGGATGAGCTTCCCCGTGCAGAGAGGGGTGAATGCTTGTGCCTGGTGGGGTGGAGACCTGTTCCCATGAGCCGTTTATACAGTGTCCAGTGCAGAGGGGCTGTGGTTTTAGTTGGTCCATGTGGTTGCTAATGTAATGTGTGATGCTGCTGCTAAGCTAGGGTTTCCTGAGCAAACCTAGTGACCCGGTGCCCAGCTCTCAGCTGCATTTAGGCTTTCTGTTTTTTGAAAATTCCCACCATTTCACTTACTGGGAACCTTTCCACTGACTTTACCAAGCTTTGAAGCCAGCTCAGCATGCTAGCGAGGGGGTAGGTGATGCCATCCCCATGTCTGGAAGTGCTCTGTCCTTTATTTTTTTTTTTTTTTTGAGTGGGATGAGCGAGTTACCAGACCTAAGGCTGACCAGCTTTTCAGCTTTTCTTGACATAACACCCTGCCCAACCCACCTGGTTTGGGGGCTTCCCCTCCTGCCTACCAGGGCTCCCACGAAATCTGTGTTTGATCATCAGCCAAAGGGCAGGGCAGCAAAATCTTATTTAAACATCGTCCTGCCCTTCCAGCTCCATCACTGGCACCAATATCCAGTGTAGCCTTTTGCATTTCACTGAGCTTATCCATCCTTTTCCATTTCACCGAGCTTATCCATCCTGCTCCCCTCCCCTGAAATGCAAGCGATGCTGTTTTCTTTACAGGCTCTCGTAAGGATTAATTAGTGTTTCCAAGAATGCTTGGAGGTTGCAAACAGCTATAAAAGCACTAAGATACAAAGTGGACTTATTTTTGTTTAAAAAGGTAAAAAATGTGACCAGCAGACAGAGTTATTTGCTTGGAGGCTGCTGCTCCAAGAGGTCAGGAGTGGTCTCTGGTGTGGAAGCAATTGGATCCCGATGCTTGCCCTCAAAATAACATTTATGTTATTACTGCACGCGGGAGTTGGCAGTGGCTCTTCGAAGGGGTATGTGCTCCCTTGGCACAGCAACCATGATTCAATGACAGCTTCTTGAGCTAGAGATACCAGTTGTTCTTTGCTCCTGCTCTGGTAACGCTGTCGACTGCCTGGAGCCCCAACGCCACGCTGCAAAATTAAAATCTCCTCGTCAAAAAGTGCCACCCGCTGCCCTCTTTGAGGTGTGTTTTCCTCTAAGCCATCCTCGCCAGTGCTGCACGCAGGATGCTTTTGGCAGTTAAATGCGTTGGAGGAGAAATGGAAATGCACTGAAATGGTTAACGCTTTCTGGAGGCTGGAGTTTGGAGTTGCAAAGAAACTCGCATCACCTGGATGGAGCCTGGGCGGTTGCCTTTCATGGAAGTAATTCTTGTGCTGAATAATTTTCCATCCGGCTTCTCTGCTATGAAGTGGCTTCCTAGATTTACCTGTCAGCCTCTTCTCTGCTTTCCTACAATGAGCTGCTACTGGGCCTCACCCTAAAAGAGGGTGAAAATTGAAGTAGTTAACGATGTCCAGCACTTAGAGAAACCTGGGACCCTGCTCGCAGACCCTGCACCCCAACTGTTTTGGCTGTCATAGAATCATTAAGGTTGGAAAAGCCCTCTGAGCTCGTCCAGTCCAACAGCCAGCTCAACCCCACCGTCCCCGCTAAACCATGTCCTGAAGTGCCACGTCTACAAGGTTTTGAACCCCTCCAGGGATGGAGACTCCCCCACTGCCCTGGGCAGCCTCTTCCAATGCTTAACTATGGGTGGGGGAATTACAGCTCCTCTGTGCCAATGAATCATTGTGCCCCAATACCAGCAATCGCAGAACACGACAGACTTTACTGTATAGTGTATTGCTTTTTTTTTTTTACTTTATTTTTTTGACGTGCTTTTGAGTTTCAGTTGTTAAAGCAGCCAAGCGCTGTCAGTATATTAAATTCTGGGAGTGTCTCTCCTGCTGGGGAGAGGATTTGTAAAACAAAGCATGTTTTCCTCCTCTCCACTGCCAAATGGATCGTTTTCCCAAGTGAAATGGTGAAGCGTTTCCCAGCACATTACGTTTTGCTCAAAGAATTTGCTGTTGGTTATGGCTCAATGTGGAGTTTTTGCTGGGCTGTTGCTGCTGCTCCAGAAGACAGAAGCTGGGCTGGTGGGAGAGGAAGCATCCACTAGCTCTGGGCATCACCTGCGGGAGAGGTAAAACAGTACCAGGAGTTAAAACAAAACACAAAACCCAAAGGGACGTTCATTGAATCTCCAGGTTGGAAAAGACCTCTTGGATCATTGAGTCCAACCATCCCTATCTGCCACTAAACCATGTCCCTGAGCACCTCATCTACCTCTCTCTTTTAAACCCCTCCAGGGATGGGGACTCAACCCCCTCCCTGGGCAGCCTCTGCCAGTGCCCAATGACCCTTTCTGTGAAAAATGTTTTCCTAATATCCAGCCTGAACCTCCCCTGGCAGAGCTTGAGGCCATTCCCTCTCATCCTGTCCCCTGTCACTTGGGAGAAGAGCCCAGCTCCCTCCTCTCCACAACCTCCTTTCAGGGAGTTGTAGAGAGCAATGAGGTCTCCCCTCAGCCTCCTCTTCTCCAGACTTCTTAGGTGGCTTCTCTGCTCATGCCAGCCTTGCCTGGGTAGAGAGTGAAGGGCAGAGGAAAGGGATCAGGGCCCCAAATGGGACCAAAGACACCACGACAACTCCGATTTGCGAGAAGGAGCTGGAGGCCAACATGCTGTGATGCCTACCCATGCCGACCCTGTGCCCCCGGTGCAGGCAGCTGCCTCTTTGCCATGGGCAGCCTGCCACCCCCATGGTCTGTCCCCCGAAACATCCCTGATGTGGGTGCAGGCGTTCCCGTGCCTCCTCCAGAGCCAACCCATGGATTTTGGAGCAGGTGGGGAGAGCAAGGCGTGATGTGTCCCTACATCTGTCCCACTGAGTCGGTGATTAAATCCTTGCTACTTTGGGGCAGCTGCCTGGTGCCGTGGGGACTGCGAGACACAGGGATGCTTTGTTAATTAAATGATGAATATCTTGATCATAAGAGGAGGCTTGGCCAGTGGGAATACTAAAGAAAACCTTTAAAATAGCTAATTTAGAGACAGTTTGGGCTCCTGTGCCCTTCTTCTCCTTACACCAGAGCAAAGGGCTGCATGATGAATTAAAAAGCAATTCTTAGGGGCAGTGCTTCTGCTTAACTTAATGCTTAAGTGCATTAAATGTCAGCCAGTGTGCGCTCATTGTCCCTGAGGTTTGTATCACACCAAGCCCTGCCTCCTTGTCCCTAGTTTCTTACCCCAGCACTTGGGATTTGGCACTTTTTGGGAGGCAGGAGCTGTTGGGGAGACTTTGGCACAGGGCTGTGAAGGTGGCGACAAGAGAGTAGAAGGGCAACAGCCTTCACGGGGAGGGTAAGAACTGCTTCTGCAGCTCTAAAGAGAGCATTTTATTGCTCTCTTTTATGTGTTTCCACTTTTATGTGTTTCCAAACCTACCTGGGAAGTCATCGCTGGCATCTCATGGGTGCTCCGAGCTGCTGAGGTGGTGAGAGGAAGGATTCCCTGAGTTCAGACCAGTTGGGCAGCTTTGCACTCAGGTAGGCTTGAAAAGCAGCCCCCTCTGGAGATGTGTTTGGCCTCTAGGTGTAACTTTGCACACTGAGTAAGAGGTTCTGAACATAAAGAAACATAAGGCTGAACATAAGGAAAAAAATTTTCACGGAAAGGCTCATTGAGCACTGGCAGAGGTTTCCCAGGGAGGGTTTGAGTCACTTTCTCTGGAGGGGTTTAAGGGACAGGTGGATGAGGTGCTGAGGGACAAGGTTTAGTGATTGATAGGTATGGTTGGACTTGATGATCCGATGGGTCTTTTACAACCTAGTGATTCTATGATTCTATGGTTATGTGGCCCAATATCAGCCTGGTCTGTGTGTTACAATTTGTGTTACACAGCGTGTGCTTTCATGGTCCACATTGTGGGTTTGGAGTGCTTTTGAGGGTATTAATCCCCCAAGCTACTCTTCAGAGGCAGAGATACTGTAGTTTAGTAGATCCCCATTGAGGTGGATAGGTTGTCAGATGAGTTCCTCAGGACATGGAGCTATTGGAGTGAGTCCAGAGGAGGCCACGGAGATGATGCGAGGACTGGAGAACCTCCTGTATGAGGCCAGGCTGAGAGAGTTGGGGTTGTTCAGCCTGGAGAAGAGAAGGTGGTGGGGAGACCTTAGAGCAGCTTCCAGAGCTGAAGGGGGCTCCAGGAAAGCTCAGGAGGGGCTCTGGATCAGGGAGGGTAGGGAAAGGATGAGGGGAGTGGTTCTGAGCTGCAAGAGTGGAGACTGAGATGAGATCTTAGGAAGAAATGTTTTGCTGTGAGGATGAAGCACTGGCCCAAGTTGTCTAGGGAGGTGGTGGCTGCCCCATTCCTGGACACATTCAAGGTCAGGTTGTGGGGTCTCTAAGCAACCTGGTGTGGTGAAAGATGTCCCTGCTCCTGCAGCGGCGTTGGACTGGATGACCTGTAAAAGTCCCTTCCAGCCCAAAGCATTTTATGAGTCTATGATCTGTGGTGATTGTAGTGTCTCTGGCAGCTCATCAGGATGAAGGGATGTTTTTTGGTGCTGCTTTCCCTCAGATTCCAACTTTCTCCCTGAAGGATGTTGGCCCCTGGCTTTGCACCAGCCTTGAATCCTTGCTGATGCCAAAACTACTTCAATGTTCGTCTTCAACCGTGTGGTTTGACGTGCTTATTGACTTCTAGAGCAGACCTTGGGGAGCACTGCGGTGTGGTTGATGAGATGCAGCTTAGCTGCAGCCTGCGGGTCCCTCCTAGCTGGACTGCGCCTCTCTGTGCTCACTGCCTGCCCTGGGGCACCATCCCTGCGGAGAGCATCCTGTAGCCCCTGGGATGCTGGAGGACCTTCAGCATCGCTTCTGCCAGGCAAGTGAAAAGCCTAGTTCCTTGTCTTAGGTGCTAAGACCAGCTGATGCATCAGAGGCAACCAGGGCTGGAGTTGCTTGGCTCCCTGCAGCCTCTGAGCTGCTAGCAGGAGGGCAGGGATGAAGAGGCTTGCAGCATCGGGCTTTTTTTTTTTTGCGAGTGGGGGTCCCAGGGACGGGGAGTGGGGTCTGAGCCTGGGTGCCTCTCTGCCTGTGGGGTGGAAGTTGGGTAACCCAGCGGGGCAGCTTTAGGATCAGCACTCATTTCCTTTGGTTAGGGTTGCTGATGAAACCATCAGCACTCCCCACAGTTATTTTTAACCGTTAGGGTGTTTTCTTTCCCAAATGGGTGTCTCTGGTCTTCTCACCATGGTCCCTAACCCTGCCCTGCCGCAAGCTCCTCTCTTGCAGCATCCTTTCTCTGCTCGCTTCCCATCCTGGTTCCTTCTGCTCTTTCTCTTTCCCCCCTTGGGATGTGCAGGTGGATTCATCTTGATGTCTGCTTGGCATGTGAGCAGCCTGGATTTAATTAGCCTCCTGGAAGGTGTCTGCTGCTGCTCCTGCTAAGGAAAATACGTCTTTGGAGATTACTGAGATGCAGGGAAGGAGGAGGAGGTCAGGCAGCACCAAGGAAGGCAGCAATGGTGCGTGCTTGGCGGCGTGGGCTCAATCCCTGGAGACCCTGTGTGGGGCAGGGATGCTCACCCTGCCAGTGGCACAAAGCAGAGCGGGTTTTCTCTTCGTATAGAGATGTCCCCCTGGGATCGGGGAATCACACGCATAAGGAATCAGTCTTGCTAGTGGATTCATTAGTGCAACACGCACAACGCACACAGGTGGGACTTGCTTGCTGCAGGGACAGCAGTAGAAGAGCCTGAGCAGGGGTGAGATCTGTGTTCATATGTCTGCTTGTATCTGAGAAGCATGTCCTGGACATCTCCCTCCCAGGCCAGCTTTCCAAGGGTCCCTGGCTCAGCCTTTCTGGAAATGTTGCGGGCTCCAAGGGCTGCGTGCCTGGGGAGGTGGTGGCTCCTGCACCTGCCGTAGTTTGGGATGCAGCACAAAGCTGCATCCTCCGAAAGGGTGAGAGATGAAACTGCTGGCTCAGACCTTGGTTTCCTTTCCCTGGCCCTGCAGAGCTGGGCTGAGGTCAGCTGAACTGGCTGCTGGTGGCCAGGGGAGGTGGGCAGAGGAGCACGCCCTGCCTGCACTCTCTCTGGAGCTAGAAATCTCCAAGCTGGGAGAGGCTGATGGTTGCAGTTGCAAGCCAGCCCCTATTCAGCATTTTATCTGTTTATACAATAGCAGGAATGTGTCTTTTTTCCCCCTTCCAGGCTGCTGCTTTCACATCTGATGTGAAACACAGACAGCTTGGGGCTCCAGCCCACAGACAGCCTGGCATGCACCTATTTTTCCCCTCTTTCCTCTTTTTATCTTGCTTCAAACTGTAAAATCCCCGTGTCTGAGGAAGCTTTCTCCCTCTTGCCAACGCGGGGGTGTGACGGCTGTGTGGGGAGAGATCTTCCTGCAGGTCCTGGCGCTGGATGGTGTGCTGGGATGTGTGTGTGGGGGGCCTCAGGGATGGAGGGGAATGCCCTTGAAGTCCAGTATGTTGTAACTTCTCGACAGCTTTAGATCACTAATAATAATCTCTGTATTGGGGAGTTGGTGACCATGGCCTTGTCAGAGGTAAGGAAGATGGATAGATGTTAATATTCATTCTTGTACAAAGAGATACAGGATTTTTTTTAGCTTTTGACTTCTGCACACCCTAGCCAAAAGCCTAATGGGATTTAACTCCTAATTCCCTTTCTCTCTTTTGTGTATCTCAGCTGCTTTATCCTCCCAGTTTTGGCGAAAACACCAGCAAATGGAAGTGGAAGGTTTTAGCTCCAATTACTCTTGTCTCTGACCTTCCTGCTTTGCTGGACCTGCTTCCAGCTTTCTCACATCTTTTCAAGACTCTCTACCTTCCAGACATCCTGTCTTTCAGAGGCAGTGACACTTTCTTTTTGTGAGGTTTTGAGCGCACAGCATTGCCTGCTCGAGGGAGAGCCTGGACCACGCACCGGAGCCAGCGGGAGGGAGATGCCTCCTTCCTCATGCCTTTGGGTATCTCAGTGGATGTCTGATTCCTTAGGACCTCTTTATCTTATAATATAATCTTCCTAGAGGCTTGTCTTTCTTGCCATTACAGAGCAGGAATCAGGTTTGATATGGATGGAGGATTTTCTTTATAAGGTGTTTCTGGATTTTGCAGGGTTCCAGCAGCCTGTGGGTCCTTGTTGACCCACAGAGGGTTTCTCTGAGGTCTGCTCTGCGCAGGCGGTTGGTCGGGCTGCTACTTTGGGTACTTTAATGTCCTTTGCCTTTGAGGTTGGTTTCTGAGGGACCGCATCAGCATTGCCAGGGCTGCTTTGCTGCAGATCTGCTCCTGCTTCCCACTGGCGCTGCTCTGCCTGCCCATCCCTGCGAGGTTTTGCAATGTTTGTGGTTGTACTTGTGGGGAGCAGGGGATTGCGTTCTTGTGTTGCACAAGACATCATTTCGGAGGCACCGTCCCTAAACTTCCAGTAGTAATTGAGTGGAGATCATAGAATCACAGAATGGTTTGGGTTGGAAAGGACCTCAAAGCCCATTCAGTCCCACCCTTGCCACAGGCAGGGACACTCGTGCTGGATCAGGGGCTCCAAGCCCCATCCGACCTGGCCTTGAGCCCCTCCAGGGATGGGGCAGCCACCCCGGCTCTGGGCAACCCGGGCTGGGGCCTCCCCACCCTCACAGCAAAACATTTCTGCCTAAAATCTCATCTCAGTCTTCCCTTCTGCAGCTCAAAACCGTTCCCCCCTCGTCCTATCCTTGCATTCTTTGATCAAGAGCCCCTCTCCAGCTTTCCTGAAGCCCCTTTCAGTCCTGGAAGCTGCTCTAAGAGGAACGTTTATTAGTTAAAGGAGAGCCTAACTAACTAGATCACACTCTGAGCAGGACCCTCCTGTGCAGGGTATGGGTATGCGTGTTTCTCTAGAGGATGGGGAGGCATATGCTGAGTTTCTCTTCATCTCTCATAGTCAGTCTGTGCAAAGGCAGAGATTCCCCGTAGCTGCGGAACTGAAGGGCATGAAGCTTTAAGGAAATCTGTGCTGGGAAGCCCCTGGTCCTGGGGCCAGGTACCACACTGGGAAACGCTCCCAGGGCTTCCTCTGCCTCTGGGGATGCTTAAACTGAACCCACTCAGGGGATGACTGGGAGCTGGCAAGCGATTAATTACTGTCTTGTTCTGCAGAGCTGTTTCCTTCACCCCCATCCTCCCCAAGGCCAGGCAGATCTTGGCACAACAATTAAATCCCACCTGAGGAAAGCAAAATCTGCCAAGGAAGGAGATGTGTCCTCAGCATTTTGCAGTCTGTGGTGGGAAATGGTTATTTTAGCTGGAGATGTGCTGAGAGTCTTTGCTGGGACACCTCTCTCCCCATTCCCACCCCTCCTGCAGAGCCGGTCCCATGGAGCACGGTGCTTATGGTGGGAACTGGTGCCGTCTCTCTGAGCGTGGCCTCACCTCTCACAGCAAGAGGGAAGCAGGAGGTTGGAGGGCCATGAGATGGCAAGAGTGGAGGGTAGTGCCTCAGGTTGGACCTGAGGGGTGCAAAAAGAGCCCCAGCTCTGCTGCATCTACTGTGGGTTTTGCTGGTGTTGAATAAGTCCAAGGGCCTGGTCCAGCCTGAGCCCACCAAAATCAGGTTAGCAAAGCATTCCAGGGAGGTTCTTCTCCCTCTGTACTTGGCACTGGTGAGACTGCTCCTCAAATGCTGTGTTCAGTTCTGGGCCCCTCACCACAAGAAGGATGTTGAGGATCTGGAGCGAGTCCAGAGAAGAGCAACAAAGCTGGTGAAGGGGCTGGAGAACAAGAGGAGCGGCTGAGAGAGCTGGGGGTGTTGAGCCTGGAGAAGAGGAGGCTGAGGGGAGACCTCATTGCTCTCTCCAACTACCTGAAAGGAGGTTGTGGAGAGGAGGGAGCTGGGCTCTTCTCCCAAGAGACAGGGGACAGGACAAGAGGGAATGGCCTCAAGCTCTACCAGGGGAGGGTCAGGCTGCACATTAGGAAAAAATATTTCATGTAAAGGGTCATTGGGTACTGACAGAGGCTGCCCAGGGAGGAGATTGAGTCACCTTCCCTGGAGGAGTTTAAGGGACAGGTGGACGGGATGCTGAGGGACACGGTTTAGTGATTGATGGGAATGGTTGGACTCGATGATTGGATGGGTCTTTTCCAACCTGGTGGTTCTATGATTCTATGTATCTCTGCGGACGCAGAACTCAGTCCTGTCCAAACAGCCCATCCTGATGTTGCGTTTTTGGAAGAGTCCTGTTGGCCCGTGATGAGCACATAGACAGAGCTAACGAAGTTTTCATTCATTTTGGCTTTCCATCATACACTTCCATGTATCCCATCTATTTGGATCCAGCTCTCCCCGCTCCTGGACTGGACAAAGAGGGGATTTGGGGGACCTTTTGCTCCTGATGACTGCTGGCAGCTTCCTGAGTGAAGGCAGAATGTGTGAAGCAGTTTGGGGTGTGGGTGTGAATGACCTACATCCATGTCGGTGACCGCAGCCAAAATCAGCAAGGATGGAATCTTGATTTAAGCAGCCTGGTTTTGTGGGTAGGATTCTTTTTTTTTTTGGTTGTTCTGTTAGAAAGAGGATGTTTTCCTGTTTGATTGTAAAAAGCTGCTTCTGCTTGGGGTAATTGGATACTTCCTTTTGTGAGCAAGGAGCCTAGTGAGTCTGGGGACATTTATTTAGGCAGCTGTTTGGCGGGGTGATTAATGTTGTATGTTTTTATTCTGGTGGGAAACAGTGAATTTTGGGTTTACACGATTGATTTATTTTTTTGTATTTCTGACTCAAGTTACACTGAGATGAGAACAAGAGTTTTATATGCAGAAAACTAATATTTTAATGTTATTTGATCAGTTAATAAACTCAAAATATGCTGGATATGTAGGGCAGACAAAGTAAACATCTCAAAATGCATTTTGCATTTAAAAATAGTTGATCCATTAATTTGAGTAGTAATTCATAGACTCATAGATCCCAAGTTGGAAGGGACCCCCAAGGACCATCGAGTCCAGCTCCTGTCCCTGCACAGGACACCCCAACATTCACACTGTGGGGCTGAGGGCCTTGGCCAAACATTTCTGGAATATCATCAGGCTTGGTGCTGTGACTGCTGCCCTGGGAGCTGTTCCAGGGCTCCACCACCCTCTGGGGGAAGAACCTTCTCCTCATGTCCAGCCTAACCCTCCCCTGGCACAGCTCCCTGCCATTCCCTCGGCTCCTCTCCTTGGTCCCCAGAGAGAAGAGCTCAGCGCCTGCTCCTCCTCCTCCCCGTGTAAGGAAGCTACAGAGCGTGATGAGGTCTTCCCTCAGTCTCCTCCAGGCTGAAGAGACCCAGGGACTTCACCTGCTCCTCACACTCTTCTCCTCTAAACCCTTCCCCAACTCCGTGCCCTCCTGTGGCGGAGGAGCCCTCCAGTAGCTTTGGATTCTTTTTATCCTGTGGTGCCCAAACTGCACCACTACTGTAATCAAGGAACTACACTTGTGGTCACCAGAATTAGTGCTCATGGCCTCTTAGCTTCCAGTTTTACTTGCAGATTTGAAAACGTGCATTTCTCTATTGTACTCTTGATTTGTTCATTTACTGCTGAAGTGAGCTCTTCAGCTGGACTAACTGAATTAGAATCATGCAATCACTAGGTTGGAAAGGACCCACTGGAACATTGACTCCAACCACTCCCATCAATCACATGTCCCTCAGCACCTCATCCACCTGTCCTTTAAACCCCTCCCTGGGCAGCCTCTGCCAGTGCCCAATGACACTTCCCATGAAAAATTTCATCCTGATATCAATCCTGAACCTCCCCTGGCGGAGCTTGAGGCCATTCCCTCTCGTCCTGTCCCCTGTCACTTGGGAGAAAAGCCCAGCTCTCTCTTCTCCACAACCTCCTTTCAGGTAGTTGTAGAGAGCAATGAGGTCTCCCCTCAGCCTCCTCTTCTCCAGGCTAAACACCCCCAGCTCTCTCAGCCGCTCCTCAGAAGGCCTGTTCTCCAGCCCCTTCACCAGCTTCGTTGCTCTTCTCTGGACTCGCTCCAGAGCCTCAACATCCTTCTTGTGGTGGGGGGCCCAGAACTGAATGCAGGATTTGAGGTGCGGTCTCACCAGTGCAAATTAAATGAAATGAAGATGTTTTTATTGTCCTTATGAGAGAGCTAGACTCCCTTAAAAGCCATGTTTGTGCTTCAATCTTTTCTGGTTGTGTTTCCATCAGGGACTTGCCTTAATATCTTGGCAGCCGGCGTGTCCTGCTTACCTAGGCTGACGTAAGGTGTTTGGTATTAAAGCATTAGCATGGGTTGGCATCACCTTAAATTGTTTGCTAGAAGTGAGTGTTTGAAATTAAAGGTATTTAATGTTTAAAGCTATTTGAAATAGCAGTATTAATTGAATTTTAATGTCATTGAATTTTTGGGCGGCTCATTTCTTAATTCTTCCTTAGCAAGGTTGGGCATTTACTAATCTTTTTGCTGAGCCAAATGGCTTAATGTTGCGTTTCTCAGAAGAGACTGAGTGATCTGGGAGTATCCCACTCATGTAGCTGCAGCACCTCACTCACCCGCAGTCTCGAGGAACCTGCCAGGGTCAATCCACATTCCCTGGTGCTGGAGAGGGAAGTTATAAGGAAAGTCTTCAAGAAAGGATTTACCTTCAAAGCTTCTTCCCTTTTAGCCCCCTGGACTCGGTGCTAGTGGGGCCTCAGCTTGAACCCTGGGTTCAGTTTGGGCCCCTCACTCCAAGAAGGATGTTGAGGGGCTGGATCATGTCCAGAGAAGGGAACGAAGCTGGGGGAGGGGCTGGAGCCCAGAGGTTCTCCGAACACCTGAGGAACCTGGGGCTGGTTAGTCTGGAGAAGAGGAGGCTGAGGGGAGACCTCATCGCTCTCTGCAGCTCCTGGAAAGGAGGTTGTGGTGAGGTGGGTGCTGGACTTTTCTTCCGAGTAACAAGGGAGAGGGCAAGAGGAAATGGCATCAAGTTGCACCAGAAGAGATTTAGATTGGATCTTAGGAAAATGTCTTTACTGGAAGAGTGGTGAAGTCCTGGCAGAGGCTGCCCAGGGCAGTGGGGGAGTCTCCAATCCTGGAGGGGTTAAAAAAATGTGTAGATGTTGCACTTTGGGACATGATTTGGTAGGCTTGGTGGAGCTGGGCTGATGGTTGGACTGGATGAGTTTGGAGGTCTTTTCCAACTTTAATGATTCCATGACTCTATGGTTCCCTCTGAGCAAAGTACCAAATACCAGATCCAAACCCAGAACAGCCTCTGTTCTACTCAGTGCTTGAAAATCTTATGCTGTAGATAAAATCGCACAGGCATGAGACAAAACATGAGGAAGACTTAACTTCTTCCCTTAACCCTCTAGAACCTACTGACTTTCCTTCAATTATATATTACTGTAAGACAGGGGCAAGGTTCCCAGTTCCCTGTGGTGAAAATCGCAGCGCTGACTGAGTCTTGGTGTGACAAGATGGGGGCTTTTGAAGCAACCTGTGAAAAGTGGAGTTAATTTGCTCCAGCTGACGGCCTCATCCATTCCCTTCCCAATCAGCATCCCATTCTTCTGCGGGGTTTTGAGAGGAAACCCTCATCTCCACAGTTCTCTTTCCCAGGCTGCCTGGAAGCCTCTCATTCAGCAAACAAAACCCTCTGTTATGGTGTGTGCCATTCCCAACTGGTCAGGCTGTGGAATGGGAATTCTAGATGGCCTGACTGGCAAGTGAAGGGGAGGGTTGTGATTTTATTTGAGTTGTGCCTGCTGGCTTTGGAGGGGAATTGGGAGCATTGAGCATGGTCCAGTTTATTCCAGGTATGGAGCTGTGCCTGCCACCCACAGCTCCTGTTCTCGCATGAAGCTGCGCTTTTCATTCTCTCTTCAGATTACAAGTGTAGCTCTTAACCAAATGCCCTTAAAAACGCTGAGCATCACCAGCGTGGGGGATGCAAACAGACTCTTTCCATGTCTTTATGGTCTTACTTAGAATCACAGAATCACCAAGTTGGAAAAGACCCAAGGGATCATCGAGTCCAACCATTCCCTTCAATCACTAACCCATGTCCCTCAGCACCTTGTCCACCCATCCCTTAAACCCCTCCAGGGAAGGTGACTCAACCCCTTCCCTGGGCAGCCTCTGCCAGTGCCCAATGACACTTTCCGTGAAAAAATTTTTCCTAATGTTCAGCCTGAACCTCCCCTGTTGGAGCTTGAGGCCATTCCCTCTCCTCCTGTCCCCTGTCACTTGGGAGAAGAGCCCAGCTCCCTCCTCTCCACAACCTCTTTTCAGGGAGTTGGAGAGAGCAATAAGGTCTCCCCTCAACCTCCTCTTCTCCAGGCTAAACATCCCCAGCTCTCTCAACCGCTCCTCTTGTTCTCCAGCCCCTTCACCAGCTTCGTTGCTCTTCTCTGGACTCGCTCCAGAGCCTCAACATCCTTCTTGTGGTGAGGGGCCCAGAACTGAACACAGGATTCGAGGCGCAGTCTCACCAGTGCCTCATCACTACTCATCACTACTTGCAGCAGGGCTGGGATGTCTGTGTTGTAATGAGCTTGGGAAAGACTCCGACCCAGGTGAGTGCTTGATAGGTGTAGGTGAAAGCCCTATTTCTGCCCCAAATGAGAGACATTGAGGTGTTGCACTGTGGCCGCTGCTGTTGGTAGCAGGGTGGTGTAGGCCCAGCCAGTGCTGCTGGAGACTCTTTGTTTGGGAAGTTCCTTTGTGCCTCAGTTTCCCTTTGTGGAAAATAGGATATGCTGAATTCTGGAGCCACATTCCTCGGGGTCTGCAGAGACTCACATTAGGGAAAGCTCCTCTTCTCTGGGACTTGCTAGTGCAAGCACACTTGAAGTATTTATGGAATCATAGAATCCCTAGGTTGGAAAAGACCATTGAGATCATCAAGCCAAACTGTACCTGTCCACTACTAAATCATATCCCTGAGCATCTCATCTGCCTGTCTTTTAAACCCCTCCAGGGAGGGGGACTCCCTGGGCAGCCTCTGCCAGTGCCCAATAATCCTCTTGATAAAGAAATTTTTCCTAATAACCAATGTGAATCTGCTCTGCCACGGTTTGAGGCCATTCTCTCTCGCCCTGTCACCTGTCACTAGGGAGAAGAGACAAACACCCACCTCTCTTCAACCTCCTTTCAGGGAGCTGCAGACAGTGATATTCGGCTAAGTTATTTCTAAGTTATTTCAGCAGGCGAAAAAGATGTCTTTGAACTGAATGTGCACATCATCTGCTTTCTGACATCTCCTTTTTGAGTATAAAAATCCAGTCTTTTCCACAAGTGAATTCCAGAAGAGGTATTTCTTCTTGCCTCGTTGCTTTAGGACAAGGTCGTCAGCCTCTCTGAGAGCTGCTAGGACGTCAGATTCTACTGGCTGCTGGACCTGCACTGGCAATTGACTTTCCACTACATGGTCATTAAGTGGATAGTCTGAACTGGAAAAAAAGAAAAGACATGAGTGCTCTTTCTGACCATCATGCACAGCTTGGAGCTCTCTGGTCTTCCTTCTGCTTTCCTTCCCACCTCATTGCTATCCAGAGAAGGAGGGTGGAGAATCTGGCGTGGTGCAGATGACAGGGGCAGCCTGTCTGCACCAGCACAAGGTTTGGCTCTGGTGAATCACTCTGTTCCTGTTCAAACAGACGTAGAGCAGTTCTTTGATGAAATTAACTCCCTGAAACGTGGTGAGAAGTCTCTGCTTAGGGTGCTTTCATCTCTTGCCCATCAGCTGTTACTCTCCACCAACACAAAGAAAAGAAATAAGCTGAACGCCTCTCCTGCAAGCCATTCTTTAAAAATTCTCTTTTAGTGTTGTCACATCGTGTAAATCACAGAGTCATGGAATGGTTTGGGTCAGAAGGGACTTTAAAGCCCGTCCAGTTCCAGCCCTCCTGCTATGAGCAGGGACACCTCCCACTGGATCCGGTTGTTCCAAGCCCCATTCAACCTGGCCTTGAACACCTCCAGGGATGGGGCAGCCATCCAGGGAATCGAGGGACAGAAAGGCTGAGTATGCACCTAGTAAAGGGGAAAGGGAGCATCTGCTGGAGCTGGAAAAGTCCCAGGAACAGGGATGGTGGTGTCCAGAGGTGGCAGAGCCACAAGGAGAGCTCAGGGTAGCTGCTCTTTATCTCTTTCTGAAAGTTCATGTTGGGAAAATAAGAGGGACAGAAAGGAAAGGGATAATACAAACTGTCTGCTCGTCAGCCTCCTGGCCCTCAAAAGCAGGTTTTTCCAATATTTTCTGCTGGGCAGTGTTGGTTTTGGATCAGTCTGTGGCATCTTCAGAGAGAAAGAAGTTTTTTTCTTCTCATGTAATGTCTTGCAAAAGGAATCTTCCCTTCAAGTGCGATTCCTTGGTGTTTCTTGGGGAGAGAAGGTCCCAAGACTTGTTTGGTGTTAGTCTGTGTTAAATGCTACCCCAGTCCATTCCAAATGCTGAGGTTTACCCACATCCCTTGTGTGGAAGGCTGAAGTTGTCAGCATCGCCATAGGCCAGTTGCTTCTACACTTGGAAACCAGCCCAGTGACTCTATTAGTCACGTCTCAGTGCTGTCTTGATATTGAAATTGGTTGTTTCGTGGCCAGCTGAGGAATTTCAGCCCAGGGTTGTGGATGTCTCGGTGGGACCATTGTAGGGAAGGGAAAGCTCAGCTTGCCAGTGGCTGTGGCTACACAGTGAGCTCATCCTGGCTTTCCTCTTGGTCAGCTCATCATCTTGCATCAGGTTTCAGCACTTATTCAACCCTGCGGTTTTATCTGGGAAATGATATTAAGAAGTTGGTCCTGTGTCCTGAATGCTTCTAAGGTTCTTCTTTCTCTGCTGTTACCTTCAGGAGAAACTGGTGGTCAAAAATATTAGTGTTGGCTATTTTGAAGTTGGAAAAGAAATGTTCCTGGCTTGTAATGCCAGAGCTGTGGGGAGAATTTCAAGCCAAAGACTTTGATCTAACACCTGTGGAAATAGTCTTTGGCTGTAGCATTTCATGGGGTCTAGTTTAGTTTTCTCAGGAAGGCTCAACCACCCGCAGAGAAGGACGAGGAATTAGCAGGGTGATTTGTTACCACTGGCATTTCTGGCATCTGCTTCTGGCTGGGGATGCTTCCTAGGGTGGTGTCGCATTGTAAAGGAACAGGGAAATAGCCCAGGGCATGGAAGGCAGAGGCTCTTCTTGCTGGGTGCTTTGCTGGTCATGGAATTATATGGCATAAGTTGGAACAAATTATAGTTTGGGTTGGAAGGGACCTTAAAGGCCAGCCAGTTCCAGCCCTCTGTCATTGGCAAGAACACCTCGCACAGGATCAGGTCACTCAAAGCCCCATCCATGAATACGCCATGAACATCCACGGCCTTGAAGACCTCCAGGGATGGGACAGTCAGAGCTTCCCTGGGTAACCTGGGCCAGGGCCTCCCCACTGTCACAGGAAAGCATTTCTTCCTAAGATCTCATCTCAGTCTCCCCTCTTGCAGCTCAAAACTGTTCCACTTCGAGGGGGCATGACACCAGGGAATGTTCAGATTAGACATCAGGAAAAATTTCTTCACTGAAAGGATTACTGGGCACTGGCAGAGGTTGCCCAGGGAACTGGTGGACTCATCATCCCTGGAGGTGTTTAAAAGTTTGGTAGATGAAATGCTCAGGGATATATTTCAGTAGTGGACAGGTATGGTTGGACCTGATGATCTCAAAGGTGTTTTCCAACCAAGCAATTCAATGATTCTATCCCTGCCCTCCCTGATCCAGAGCCCCTCCCCAGCTTTCCTGGAGCCCCTTTCAGTCCTGGAAGCTGCTCTAAGGTCTCCCCGCAGCCTTCTCTTCTCCAGGCTGAACAACCCCAGCTCTCTCAGCCTGACCTCGGATGGGAGGTGCTCCAGCCGTCGGATCATCTTCATGCCCTCCAAGGTTTTTCTAAGGGGAGGTTTTGGCTGTCCCTGCAGACTAGAAGCGCAGAACTATTAGGCAAGTTTCCCAGGCACAAACACTGCTCCAGAAATCGGCTTCTTGTAGTGAACAAGCAAAACCCAGTGTGAGCTATGGGGACATCTGCCCTGGAGACTGGTGTGTCCTGGACCTCGCTGGTGTGGGCAGCAATGTTAGGGGCCAACAACCAGGTGGCACTTGTGCTTAGTGCCCATGCACTTCAAGGAGACCTCAACACTTGAGGTGCGTTTGGGGGCTTTGACAGGTTGGGACAAGGTAGGGGTGAAGGCTGAGTAGGCAGTTTGTTAACTGGAAAATTGCTTTGCTTCTCTGTGGTTAAAAACTGCAGTGTTAAGATGAAGGACCTGAGGGCTGCCCTGACCAGCTTACATGCTACAAGCCTTCATCCTAGAACCATCCCGTGGAGGTTTATCTCAGCATTTTCACTGGAACGGCAGGCTCTTTGGTCTGGAAGAAAACCAGTGCCAAAAATGATGGAGTGGAACACCAGCTATCCTTAAATCCTTTTGTCCCTGACCGTCGCTCTCCAAGAAGCAAATCCCTGGAGCCTGTTGGACACCTCCATCTCTCAGTGGAAACTCGTGCTGGAGTTCCACATGGGATATCTAATGGTTGAGACAGTGGTGCCTGTTCTGTCCAAACAGAGGCTCTGCCTTCCTTATTGAGGGAACCCATTTTCGTGGAGCTGGGTGTTTGGGAGGAGGAGGAGGAGGCATGGTGGCATGCAGGGCACTGCGGACGTCACTCAGTGCAGCTCAGTGGAGCACCATGAGCCACAGCTCCCTGCCAGCCCCACTTTCTTCTTGCATCTTGACCTCGCTGACCATGCAGAAGTTGTGAGAACCAACTGTGCAAGTCCAAGCGTTTACCCTGAGTGCCAGGGTATGGAGCTCAACGGTGCTCCTGTGACTTTGGAAACACAGAATAGGACCTAGAATCATAGAATCACCTGGTTGGAAGAGACACGCCAGATCATCGAGTCCAACCATTCCCATCAGTCACTAACCCATGTCCCTTAGCACCTCGTCCACCCATCCCTTAAACTCCTCCAGGGAAGGTGAGTCAACCCCCTCCCTGAGCAGCTTCTGCCAGTGCCCAGTGACCCTTTCTGTGAAAAATTTTTTCCTAATGTCTGGCCTAAACCTCCCCTGGTGGAGCTTGAGGCCATTCCCTCTCGTCCTGTCCCCTGTCACTTGGGAGAAGAGGCCAGCTCCCTCCTCTCCACAACCTCCTTTCAGGTAGTTGTAGAGAGCAATGAGGTCTCCCCTCAGCCTCCTCTTCTCCAGGCTAAACACCCCCAGCTCTCTCAGCTGCTCCTCATAAGGCCTGTTCTCCAGCCCCTTCACCAGCTTCATTGCTCTTCTCTGGACTCGCTCCAGAGCCTCAACATCCTTCTTGTGGTGAGAGACCTGACACAGAAATCACGATCTTCACTCTAAGCCTGTTCTAAAGCTGCCTCTTGTCTTAATATCAAGACTGTCCTTCTGGTCCTCATCTTGGATCCCAACAGTGGAGGTTGAGTAGAAGCCACTGGTGGAAGGAAACCAAGCAAACTCCTAAGCAGTCAGGAGTGATAAAAAGCAAAATCCTGTACTGGAGTCTGCATTGCATCAGCTCAAAGTGCACGAGCACTGCCGTGACTTGGCAGTGGAAGCAGCACGTATTCGGTGAAGCCGTCTCCTGCAAAGCGAGCTTAAGGCGTGGTGAGCGTAAGTGTTGACTACTGGCGTGCTGTCGTCTGCTGGGCATTGCACTGCTGCAAGTTCATCACGTGCTGAATTTCTTTTGCAGAAGCTTTCTGGGCAAAGGTATATTTTCTGTCTAGGTCATCCTTAGTTCATTTGGCGCGTGCTACCAGCATCTTCTCTGGGAAATGAAATATCAACAAAAGCATCTTAATGGCCCTGACTGTCAAACAAAGCAGGAATAGTCTCATTTTAAATTGAGGGGAGGGACTTTGACACCTTTTATTGCTGAACGAGATGTACTGCTGCCTGTCTGAGCAGAAGCCTTTGCTTCTCCCTGCTGCCCTCCAAGCCTGCCTGTCTTGGGGGTGCTGCTGTGGGTTTGGGGGTGCAGTGAGAACCTCTTCCCCCTTGTACATGACCCAGAGCCTGCAAACAGGGCCAGAGGCATGGAGCACAGCAGAGAGACTGTTTATTTTCTGTGTCTGTTGAGCGCCGCGAATGAAACCTGGATGAATTTCTCCTCTTGGCCAAGTGCAGGGGTCTCTGGCTACATGTGGGTTAGCCTGACACATCTCAGAGAGGAGGAGAGAGGCCAGCAGCCACCACCCTAAAGCCCTTCTGCAGTGATGTGTGGTGAAATGGAAGAGGAGGATCTTAACAGCAGTTACTGGAAATGTTTGCTGGCGAGTTAGTGCGCTGGCTCTCACAGGGCAGAGTGCTTCTCAGCCCAGCCCAGCCTGCAAATTGTCTGCGTCTCCTGGGATCTCATTGCCTGATTTTGTGCAAAATACTCTTCCAGTGATCACTGAAGCTGCGTTTTGCTCTTGAGAGCTCATGTTCATGAGGGATCCTGGCTCTTGCTTCTCAAGTTGTACCCTTGCTGCTGTGAAGGGACCAGGGTGGAGAAGGCTGTGGTGGAGAAGTTTTGCTTAGCAAAAACCTATCTTAAGTGCTCTGCTAATTGAAGCCCTTTGGCTTCAGCCGGACTTAAACCTGTGCTTGTAGTTAACCAGGTACTTAAGTAGTTTTTTAACTTGGCAAGCATGATATAAGGTATCCCAAGGGAGAAGGAGGAGAGCAGAACCGGACCTCCCAATCAAAGGTGTTTGCAAATGTGGACATTCAAGACAAGGCAGCATTGTGTGAGTCTAGGGTTTAAATTGCCTGGACTAGGTTTCCTCAGGTTTGTTCAGGGGAAGACTCTGCATACCCCACTGGGGTTTTGGTGCATCAAAGATGATGAGAAGGGCAATGGTGAAGTGAAAGAGGAGACAGGCTGGAATTGGTGTGGCAGGGGGAATGCATCTGAGCCTGCAGTGGAGGACAGAGAAAAGGTCCCACCAGAAGCAGATGAGCTCCAGAAGCAGGCATCTCCTGGATAGAAGGACTCTGACAGGCACCCAGGTGGGACTTGAGGAGGGGTTTGAAAGGAAATCATCTTACCTTACACCTTGAAGAGCTGCTAAACATGAGGCTCTCATGCTATATGTCACCTTGACATCACCTTCTAGGCACAGTTCCTGGCCAAAAAGGCATTTTGTGGGCTTGATTAGGAATTAATTGGAGAAGTGGGTGATAGCCCTACTTTTCCCTAGGCTGTGGCTGGTTTCAGAATATGTCTTTTATCAACCCATGATTAGGGGGGTAACTTGCTGGCTCAGCCTGCTTGGGTAGCTTTGTGCAAAAGAGCATGCGGTAGTTTCATGCAACCACTTCTGAACCGCCTGCTTTTGGTGTCTGGAGAGAAACGAGCTGCAAGCTCCAAGTCTAATTAATGAAATGGGATTACTGAGGAGTTTGTCCCTTCCTTGTGCTGCTCAGACAACCCCTGTCCCTCCCGTGGCTTTTGGGTACACGTTGGGTGGTAATGATGGGTCTCTGTTCAGCGATGGAAGCCTTTTTAACATAATCACAAGGACACGGTGGTATGTAATATATCCTTCTCCCTTTTTTCAGGTGTGGTTAGGAGTGCAAACCCTCTGTGTTAGGTATTATACTCTGGATTTCTTCTCCCTGCTGCAACCACTTCATGCACGTGCTTAGCTGGTGTTCTTGAATATGTCTCCACTTGAATACAGCCTTACAGCTACTGTGGTTATGTGAAACATAGATTATTCTAGTGTACAAGTGTGTTATGTATTGATTTGACATTGCTTTGAATGCCATTACATGATTCTGCTTTATTAATGGACTTTGTCCGTGCTTGAGATTAACTGTGATGCTGGATTTGCAAATGAAAGAATTAAGATTCATGTTGTCCATATTAATTACTTATGCAATGCTGGCCGCCTTGGCAAGCTGATAGAAGCTGTGGAAACCTTTATTTTTATTCCATTCTTGTTGTTCTGTCTTAAGTAAGAAAATGGATTTAGTGCTGTGGGATTTATTTTGCTCCTTTGCTGGAAGTCTCCTTTAACTGTTGAGAGGTTCTGTGGAATAGGTGGTTGTTAATTCAGAGTTAAGTTTAATGAAGGAAAGAGACAAGGAGGTTTTATTTCAATATTGTAGAATCATAGAATGATTTGGGTTGGAAGCGACCTCAAAGCCTACCCAGTCCCACCCCTGCCATGGGCAGAGAAGCCTCCCACTGGATCAGGGGCTCCAAGCCCCCATCCAACGTGGACTTGAACCCCTCCAGGGATGGGGCAGCCACCCCTGCTCTGGGCAACCCAGGCTGGGGCCTCCCCACCCTCACAGCAAAACATTTCTCCCTAAGATCTCATCTCAGTCTTCCCTTCTGCAGCTCAAAACCGTTTTCCCTCGTCCTCTCCCTGCCCTCCCTGATCCAGAGCCCCTCCCCAGCTTTCCTGGAGCCCCTTTCAGCACTGGAAGCTGCTCCAAAGGTCTCTCCACATCCTTCTCTTCTCCAGGCTGAACAACCCCAACTCTCCCAGCCTGGCCTCTTATAGGAGGTGCTCCAGCCCTCCTCTCTTGCTTTGAGCTAAAATCTACCTGTATCTTGTTCCCTCTAAGTATTTACAGTGCAAAGTCTCTAATACACATCTTGCAGTGACACTCCCCTGGATCCTTGTGTCAAGTGGAGCAGGGTAGCTGTAAGGGGTAACTCCACTCTACTTGCTGTTAGAAAACCAATGATATACTTGGACTTCAGGTGTCCCCGTGTTTGCAAACCACGGTTGAGATGAGAAGACCTGTTGTGGATCAGAGAATCGAGATTGCTCCTTTAGTTTCTTTTAGGTGGTTGATGCTCAGGTCTGGCCACGGTGGAGATGCCAGTGCAGGTCATTTGCTGCACATTTGGGTGGGAGACAGAACTCTATTTTGGGGAGGAATGATGTAGAGGGCAATGCCTTGGGGCAGTGACAAGACCCACATGGGGTGTTTGACATGCATGTGCTCGTGTTTCTCCTGCAGGATGCACTTGTGGGTGCTTGCGTGGAGGCTAAGATGGGAGAGGAACGTACCCATCCCTTTGCATACCAGGGCATGGTTTTGGCTACTGCAAAACATTTCACCTTCTCATTTAGCTTTGTGTTTGCTTTCTGGAGGTACCAGTGGCAGCCCAAGAGCACAGAGAACGTTGGAGACTTATTTGATACCCTTAGGGTAGGGGCAGCTGGTGTGCATTGCAGTGTCTGGCTCTTCCCTTGCCACAATCCATCTGAACCCATTTCTGTCCCTGCTCTCCTCTCACCCAGGCTCCTGCAGTCGTATAAATGGCACAAAAGAAGGCTTGACACATTTTTATTGAAGTCAGCTGCAATTTTACCGTTTAAGTTATTCTTTTTGTAATGTTCACATTCACGTGGCAGTGAGTTGAAAGAGTTAATTGAATATTTCTCTCTCTCAAAGATGTATTAAATTGCTTCTCTTGAATAACCTACTCTGGAAAAGTGCTGTGTTGAAGAATCGTTGATGCTTATTTTTACTAACGCCTGTATCAATAAGATCTTAGCTTTGATTCTAGCACCTATCTGCTTTGAAGGATCCAAAAGCAATTGTTGAAGCATTTGTATAGTCTTCCACCACTGAAATTCAGTCCCTTTGAAGTAGAGTTTAGCATTCATTGAGTGGTAACAATATGTCCCTCCATAGCTAATGCAATAATAATCAACCCAGGGCTTGGAAGCGAAACCAGGTTTTAGATAGCAGTTATTGGATTGCAAGCTTTTCTTGTACGGACGGTAACGGATTGATTTCTTTGCGGTGTTGAGGAGGTCCAGGAGGCTTCCTGGTGATACAGTAACATCATTATCAATGTTGCAGGTTCAGTGTGATCTGCCTGGGAATTTCAGTGCTTGGGAATGATGTGGGAGTGTTTCCCAGAGGCTCACATGGCTGGCTCTGTGCTTGCTGCTTGGCAGAGCTGTGTACATCAAAACAAAACCCACTATCAGATAGATGTGGGTAATCCCCATCTCGGTATTTTGGGCTGCCTGAGTGATCTTTTGAAATGATCAACTTTCTTTTTCCATCATTGGATTGCAGCAGCTCTCCTGGCTGAGGAGAGGAGGGGACATCTTAAGAAAGCAGCATTTCAATGGGTCAAAAAGCTACTGTTGCTTTTTAGCCACGATCTACAATGCCTTCTGCACTTGGGTCTGTTGGGATCACCTTCTTCTGGGAACAGCTGATTGTGCTGTGCTCAGAGAGGGCTTTCCACAATTGTTCATGCCTGGAGTTGCACCAGGGAAAGTTTAGACTGGATATTAGAAAAAAATTCTTAATGGAAGAAGTGGTGAAGCCCTGGCAGAGGCTGCCCAAGGCAGTGGTGGAGTCTCCATCCCTGGAGGGGTTAAAAAACCCTGTAGATCATAGAATCATAGAATAACCAGGTTGGAAGAGACCCATCCAACAATGGTTGGATCATCGAGTCCAACCATTCCCACCAATCTCTAAACCATGCCCCTAAGTACCTCATCCACCCTCACCTTAAACACCTCCAGGGAAGGCGAGTCAACCACCGCCCTGGGCAGACTGTTCCAATGCCTAATGACCCTTTCCGTGAAGATTTTTTTCCTTATCTCAAGCCTAAATCTCCCCTGGCTGAGCTTGAGGCCATTCCCTCTCGTCCTGTCTCCTGTCACTTGGCAGAAGAGGCAGATGTGGCACTTAGGGGCATGGTTTAGTCAGCATGATGAGGTTGGGCTGATAGTTAGACTGGGTGAGCTTAGAGATCTTTTCCACATAATGATTCTATGATTCTACATGAGGACACCCGTGCTGACCTCCTGAAATCTCTTACGGTGGCAGGTGCTGGAAACAGGACATGGGGCTCAAGTGGGCCAAGGCAATAAATCATAGAATCATAGAATGGTTTGGGTTGAAAGGGACCTCAAAGCCCATCCAGTTCCACCCCCTCCCATGGGCAGGGACATGTCCCAACAGATCAGGCTGCCCAAGGTCCCATCCAACCTGGCCTTGAACCCCTCCAGGGATGGGGCAGCCACCCCTGCTCTGGGCAACCTGGGCCAGTGCCTTGCTATTTCCCCTTGTCCAATCACTCCAAGCCTTTGTAAAAAGTCCTTCCCCAGCTCTTCTGTAGCGCCTTCAGCTACTGGAAGGTCTCTATAAGGTCTCCTCAGCTTTCCTTCTAATCAGAGGTTGGTTCAACAGGATTAGTGCCAGAGCTGGGCAGCTCGTGCTGTATTGTGTTAATCTGTGAAGTGTGGGCAACTCAGAGAAAGCGGCTCGTTACTGCTAATGAAATGCAGTACGTGCAGGTGGGGGACAAGGAGCAGATTACAGGTGCGCTTGTAGACTCGGTGTTGCTCCAAGAACTCTCATCAGTCGTAGCGTGTGCAGGGAGAGTGGTCAGTAATTTCAAGCAGGGAAAGGCGTGTGATTGTGAATGCAGCTCTTGTATTGTGAATCATTCGCTTCAGAGACGCCGGGGCTGGCTCCAGCAGGCAGTGGAAATCATGAAGACAAGTGATTTCTCCCCATCTGACAGTGTCATCTTCTATTTGGAAACCTCTTCCTCTTTCTTGCAACGTTCTCCGTTCTGCCTTTTTTGTCTTTGTTGTTGTTGTCATAAATACTTATTAAAAAGATGTGTGGTGTGTATTTAGTGCATGGAAACACAATACGGTACAATATCTGCCCGCAAAAATAAAAGTTGTCAGTGCCCATAAGGCATCTACTGTCACACTCCAAGGGCAAGAGTTGTTTGAGCTCTTGGTTACCTCCAACACAACAACAGGAGCCTAAAGCAAAACTTAAAAATATAACTAGCATTGATGGATGATCAGCTGAAAAACAGATGGGGCTTTTTTTTTTGGCTGGAAGAGTGGGTATGAATGCCACGCAGAGCTTTGCTGTGCTGGAAAACAAAGGTCAAAACAGTATGAGTGGGATTTTCCTGCTCTAGTTGCCTAAACATTAAATGTCTAGGATAAGCTAATTAGAGGGGCTTTTCTCGGCAGATAACTGATAGAGACAGCCACATGCAGAGACTGACTCAGCCCAGCTGCCTTAGAATAGGATGAATCATCATCTTCCTATGAATTGACAGTAGCCTGAGCTTAAGGTGACAAGTCTGGATCCTTACCAGACAGGAGGTGAAAAATGTCCTGAACTCTAAGTCCATTTTCCAATCTCAGAGTCTTTTGCAAGGGAAAATAAGTATTTTTTCACATGTAAGGTGGCAAGGGGCTGAGATGCGTGGCATTCATCCTGGGGATCAGCCACTGACACACGCTGGGACAGGAGTCCCTATGCACCCCCCTTTAGTAGCAGTGCTCACAGAGCAAAAAAAATGATGAATTGAAGTTCTGCTTCAATTTGGACATGCCAGTTAGCACCTGGATCACTCCAGCAAGCTCTCTGAGCAGACACATGAGGATGGAAACAGCAGATGCTTGATTAAATTTGTTGCATTTCCTTGTAATGCTTCGTTGTGGAGTTGTTCATGGGAGTTCCAGCAGCCAGAGCAGAGTTAATGGGGTGGGTGGCTCAAAGGGTTGATGCATTCATTACCTTCCCCTCTGGATTTTAGCCAGATGTGGTGGGCTCTGCGTGGAGTTGGCTCGCAGCAGGTAAGGGCGCCGAGAGAGTGGCCCCCTCAGTGTTTGCACTCAGCTGTATGTTTGCTTGCAGCCTCCTCCACATAGAATCAGGCAGCTCCCGCTGGTTTAGAAGGGTTGGGTGAATTTTGTGAGCTTATGAGGAACGCTTGTGTTAAAGGCAATGATGGATCTAAGTTTTTTTTAATTGTTTAAAGAAAAGCCTGGAATCCCCTTCCCCAAATGAGGTTTCCAAGCTCTTTTACCAGAGAAGGGTGATGAGTCTGGGGAAGGGTCTGGAGCCCAGGAGTTCTGAGAGCAACTGAGGAACCTGGAGTTGTTCTGCCTGGAGAAGAGGAGGCTAAGGGGACACCTCATCGCTCTCTGCAGCTTCCAGAATGGAGGTGTGGAGAGGTGGGTGCTGGTCTCTTCTCCCAAGTAACAAGTAATAAGGCAAGTGGAACTGGCTTGAAGTTGCACCAGGGGAGGTTTAGGTTGGATATTAGGGAAAATGTCTTTACTGCCAGAGTGGTGAAGCCCTAGCAGAGGCTGCCCAGGGCAGTGGTGGGGTCTCCATCTCTTGAGATGCTCAAAAAACATGTGGCCGTAGCACTTTGGGCCATGGTTTAGCAGGCACGGTGCTGACGGTTGGACTGGATGAGTTTGGAGGTCTTTTCCAACCTTGATGATTCTATGATTTTTCTGTATTGGGATGCCACTGTAAATCAAGATGGGCTGAGTTGCTGAAACTCTCTCTTCTCATTAAATATCCACAGGCGCTTTCGTGAAGAAGCCTGTTCGCTGTGGTCTGGCCAAGCTCCAGTTGGGGTAATTGCATTTGCCTCCCAGTTTAAAATAAAAGCAGTGCATTCTGCAAATCTCTTACTTGCAGTTGTTTGTTATCTGGATGGCAGCATCATATCTCTGCCCATTAATCTGTCTCCCTGAGTTTCTATCATTCCAGCCTCCTGGAGGGGGTTCAAGCTGCCACCATTTATTATTTGACTTGGTCTGCCAGGGAAATGTTTACTTCTTGCCTGAAATTTTCTCTTCTCTAAATGCACCTTCACTTGAGGCTTGAATGAGCAATCTTTGGTTCCAACCCAATATTTACGCTTTTAAATAGAAATTCTCACATATTTAAAGTCAATTTTTGCACCGTTCTGGTGGTTTAGCCATAGAAATTTGCAGGAGCACTTGCTGGTTTGGAGGCTCCCATGTGACCAATAGAGACGCACTGGTCACAGCCAAGCCTGTGGCTGCTAACTTCTGCCTGCTATTCAAAAGTGCAAACTTGGGCACTTTGCGATGCTGAGGTCTGTTTTTTCCCCCATTACCTGTTGGAAAGTCATTACTTTTCAGATGCTTTACTCCTCCTTCAAGCCATGAAAGTGGTTCCTGTTTGGGGAAGAGGAGAAGGGAGATGAATGGGCAGTGTGACTATTTTCATCCCTGTTTCCTTAGGACAGCTGGTTAAGAATTAATCTGTTTATAGCGTGTGTAAAACACCTTATTTCAATGTATGAATGCATGGTTTACAGGCTGTGCGTGTGGGTGACTGGAGCTGTTGGGCTGAATAAATACACCAGGCAGATAATCATTCCAGCAATTCCCTTCCACATTCATAGAGTTATAGGATGGTTTGGGTCGGATATGACCTCAAAGCCACCCAGTCCCACCCCTGCCACGGGCAGGGACACCTCCCACTGGATCAGGGGCTCCAAGCCCCATCCAACCTGGCCTGGAACCCCTCCAGGGATGGGGCAGCCAACACTGCTCTGGGCAACCTGGGCCAGGGCCTCCCCACCCTCACAGCAAAACATTTCTGCCTCAGATCTCATCTCAATCTCCCCTCTTGCAACTCAAAACCATCCCCCCTCATCCTCTCCCTGCCCTCCCTGATCCAGAGCCCCTCCCCAGCTTTCCTGGAGCTCCTTTCAGCACAAGAAGCTGCTTTAAGGTCTCCCTGGAACCTTCTCATCTCCAGGCTGAACAACCTCAACTCTCCCAGCCTGTCCTCATACAGGAGGTTCTCCAGCCTTTAGATCACCTCTGTGGCCTCCTCTGGACTCGCTCAAACATTTCCGTATCCTTCTTATGTTGTGGATTCCTGAACTGGACGCAGGGCTCCAGGTGGGTCTCACTAGAGCAGAATAGAGCAGCAGAATCCCCTCCCTCTGGTCCCTCTGGTCCCTCTGCTTTGGATGCAGCCCAGGACACGGTTGGTTTCTAGGCTGCAAAGTGCACATTGCCAGCACATTGCTTGGTCATCTTTCACAGGAAAGTAAATCTGCACTAAACTTATTAGCTGAGAAGCAGGTGCTGGAGGGCTCATCACATGCAAAACAGGTGGAGGCTTATGGTAGATGCTGTGGGCAGCAATGGCCAATTGCAGCTGGCAAATCAAAAAGCACCAGGTTTTACACGATTCACCGACCTCATAAGTCAACCAGACGCTGGAGGATTTGTGACAGAGCTGAACGTCCTAAACATCAAAGGCAAGAAATATTTTTGTTTTCTTGTTTTCAAGGGGATACTTGAAAAGGCACAGAGGTTGAGCTCTGTTCTTTATCCAGAAATCCAACCCTGGCGCCTTTGCAGCCCACACTGTGCTCAGGGTTGAGTCACATCTCACATGCTGCTTCTGAGCTGCCCTTACTCACCGCATTGCGAATGCTCACCTCATGGAATCGCTTTTCCCAGATAAGTTGCCTGGGATGATGGATTGCCCACAATATTCCTTCCTTCATGCACAACATTTAATCTTTATTGTACCAACCTCTTTGCTTGCAAATTCATTGTGCTGCCCTGGCTATTAGTGAGGATAAAGGAATAGTTTTGGAAGAGGTGCTGGCTAGAAGAGCAGTGACCAGGATAAAGACCAGCAGCTGTGATTGCAAGAACCTCGGGGTGATGTTTTACACAATAACCTCATTTGAGCAGCTGGTAACTGCATTCATCCTGCGTTAATGAAAGCAGCAACAGCTTAACTTGCTTTATTGTATGACTTCTCGTATGGACCTGCTGAATTTTCCTCTTAATTGCAATTCCGTTTGCAGTGATAAGTAGCTTAATAAGTGAAAATGGGCTTGGCTTCCGTTGTTTATGGCTCCTTGTGGCTTAGGGGAGTATTACATGATGCTGTGTCTCATGGAAACACAACTTAGGGCTTCAAAAGCCGGTTGCTCAACTGTTAGCTGTTGTTGGGCTGCATTTTTTGACAGGCAGCAGAGCGGGAATAACAAGTTGTTATACTTGTTAAGCTGGGGGTATGGATCCCAAATGCCTTGCATTTATTTTACCTTATTCACTGGGAAAACGGCATTGCTTGGGTTGTGTTGGCCTGAGGAACTCACTGGTGAGCTCTTAATGTGGGCTGGTTTTGGGGTGGAAGGTCTCTTTCAGCGCCCATTGGTTGCAAAAGGGAGCTGGGTTGAAGACAGCATCTAGCACCACATCAGCGTTGTGGGGCGGCAGAACTGACCACGCCTGCGTTCCCACCTAGCTCGGTCGTTTTCCAAAATAATTGGGTTCTCTTAGAGCTTTCATGGCTGTAGCTGGGAAGCTTCTGTTGCTGGCCGGGAAGGAAGCATTATATTTTTCTGCTGGACTTCTTTGATTTGAAGTTCTCCTAATAGCTTTGCATTACTACACTTGCAGAAGACTCCTCCTGTGGAGGCTGAATGCAGCTAGCTGGTGGCAGGAAGCTTTACTTCCAGTGAGTAGCCATCCCTAAGCACTGATGAGGGGTTTGGAGCTCTCTTTGCTTCCTAAAGCTGGAAATAAATTGCAGGAAGGGCATGGGTGATGACAGGGAGGATGTGCAGCAAAATAATTGAGCAAGACTCTCGTTTTTCTCCTTTGTCCCAAAGTGATCTCCTCTTCCTACTCCTTAGTCTTGGCTGGCAAAGCAAGACTTTGCTGTACTCAGTCAGGGGCACAGTTTGGTGAGACACTCTCAGGGATAGCAGCTCAAGTTGTTGGGAGCTGCCTAACATCAGGTCAGAAGCTTCTTCCTCAGTGCCTTTTCATAGAATCAGAGTCACCAGGTTGGAAGAGACCCACCGGATCATCGAGTCCAACCATTCCCATCAGTCAATAAACCATGTCCCTCAGTGCCTCGTCCACTCGTCTCTTAAACCCCTTCATGGAAGGTGACTCAACCCCCTCCCTGGGCAGCCTCTGCCAGTGCCCAATGACCCTTTCTGTGAAAAATTTTTTCCTAATGTCCAGCCTGAACCTCCCCTGGTGGAGCTTGAGGCCATTCCCTCTCGTCCTGTCCCGTTTTTTTTATCCACTTGCAGTAGCTGGGTTTCTTTCAGTCACTTCTGTGTTCCCGACTTTTCTTTGCCTGTTTTGTACCCTTAATCCTGAATCCTACTGGAGTTGGACATTAATGTGATCTCTCTCCTGGGGTGGATGGGCTGTTGGATGTGTTGCTGTGAAATGTCATCTCAGCCTCCTTGTGCCAGTGCCCACGGGGATCAGAATCGTGGAATGGTTTGGGTGGTAAGGGATCTTAAAGCCCATCCAGTCCCACCTCTGCCATGGGCAGGGACACCTCCCACTGGATCAGGGGCTCCAAGCCCCATCCAACCTGACCTGGAACCCCTCCAGGGATGGGGCAGCCACCCCTGCTCTGGGCAACCTGGGCCAGGGCCTCCCCACCCTCAGATGAAAACATTTCTTCCCAAGATCTCATCTCAATCCTCCCTCTTTCAGCTGAAAATCATTTCTCCTTGTCCCATCCTTGCACTCCCTGATCAAGAGCCTCTCTTCAGCTTTTATGGAGCTCCTTTCCATACGTGAAGCTGCTCTAAGGTCTCCCTGCAGCCTTCTCTTCTCCAGGCTGAACAACCCCAAGTCTCTCAGCCTGGCCTCGTATGGGAGGTGCTGTAGCCCTCAGATCATCTCTGTGTCATCCTCTGGGCTCTCTAGGATGTCAGTAGTTGAGGTGGCTCAGGAATGCAGGGATGTTCCTCTTCTCCTGATGCACATGCACAAACTTTCCCCAGCTATCTCAGCACTGGGCAGGGTTTTGAGGGCACACTGGAAAAACACCCTTCCAGCCTATACCAAGAAAGCTGTGGACCTGCCTGGCTTGTAAACACCATTATTTTAGACCCTTATACCCTTCCTAGTTGAAAGTTGCACTTGCTGTCCAGGTAAGGATCCCCTAGGAAAAGGAAATGTGCTGGAAAAACTCAAGCGACTCGAGTCAGACGCTGGGTGTTTTCTCTAAAGCTGGTGATTCGTGACATGCTGCTGACAGCATGAACTGGTGTTAAGTTATTAAATTGCACATGAGCTCATCACTTGGCCTCGGACAAGTTTCAGCCTTGAGTGGCTTTAATATATTACATGCGTTGGAGAGGAGACAATGCTGGTGTGGCAGAGAGATTTAGGGAGCAGCTGAGAAAGACATCTGTGCATAAAAAATGCGGACCACGAGGGAGGAAGGAATACCTCATGTGAAAAATATAAGCTCTCCCATGAGGCAGCAGGAGAAATTCTCCCATTTATTGGTCCTATTTTTTAGTTTTAGCTTAAGAGAAGCTCCTCAGAGTTTTGAGATGCTTAAAGGGAAGTGGCAAGACGCTAAGCCTGCTTTGATCCTCAAAGATCCCAATGTGTCGAGAGCTACGTGTGCAGGATTCCTTCTACTAAGCCCTCAAACCAACTCCTTTGGTGATTTGTGGTGTTTGCTATCTGAGCGTGGCACAAATCCAGCTCTTACTGATGTTTGCTTAATCCTAGTCTTGAGCTCTACCAGACTGGGAAGGTAATAGCCACACTGCTATTAGAGGTTTTTCTCTCCCTGTAAGAGCGAGATATTAATTTGGGATCTTCCTGCCCTACATTATCTGCACTAGTCCTATTCCTCCCTGGTTTTCCCTCTTGCAAAGGAGCCTGAGATCCTGAACCCACCCTGTTTGGCACAGTCACCTGCAAGTCCATATGATGCCAAAATACATAAGGATTTGGGTGATGTTAAATGAAGGAGTCAGTTTTTCCAGGCTAATTAGCCCCAAGCACATTGGAGCAGCCTTGGTGGGCTGGCATGGCTGTCACAGTGCTTCTCCTGGGGAGCACAACATCTACCCTCATTGGGCTCTAGATCTCAATACAGAGAATAATTCATGTTTTTTTAAGTGCCAACGTGGCAGCAGCTGTGGGATAGATCATAAATGGGCTCCAACTCTTTGTTTTTCAAACCCGCTATGTTTGCAATCAGTGGGTGCATCGACAGGTTGGGTTTTGTGGCCACTTGGATTTGTTGGTTTGGAGCTTTTTTGGTGCTCCTGGCGAGGAAGAACAGCCCCACACGTGTGGGGTTTTAACTCTTTTTTTTACCAAATAGTGTGTTTGTAGCCAAAGTGTCAGCAAAGCTGATGTTAACTTGATCAGTGCTGAGGTGGTGCCCCTAAAAATAATGAGGAAACCAGCGTGCTGAAGGCTTGTCCATGAGCTGTAATTGCACTCTCTGACTGCTACAGCTAGTGTTTTAAGATGGAATAGATGTTTTTTAAGTGAAGATGATAATTTTCAACCTGTCTGCAGTCATAGCACATCAGCACTTACAACCAGTGCACCCTCCCACGTGGTTCACTGGGGCCAGAGCATCTCTGAGATCAAGGCAGCCTCCAATTTATAGCAGGGTGTCAATGTTTCTGACTTGGATTTCATGGAATCATAGAATCACCAGGTTGGAAAAGACCCACTGGATCATCGAGTCCAACCATTCCCATCAGTCACTAAACCACGTCCCTCAGCACCTCATCCACCCGTCCCTTAAACCCCTCCAGGGAATGTGACTCAACCCCTTCCCTGGACAGCCTCTGCCAGTGCCCAATGACACTTTCCATGAAAATTTTTTTCCTAATGTCAATCCTGAACCTCCCCTGGCAGAGCTTGAGGCCATTCCCTCTCGTCCTGTCCCCTGTCCCTTGGGAGAAGAGCCCAGCTCCCTCCTCTCCACAACCTCTTTTCAGGGAGTTGTAGAGAGCAATGAGGTCTCCCCTCAGCCTCCTCTTCTCCAGGCTGAACACCCCCAGCTCTCTCAGCTGCTCCTCTTGTTCTCCAGCCCCTTCACCAGCTTCGTTGCTCTTCTCTGGACTCGCTCCTGAGCCTCAACATCCTTCTTGTGGTGAGGGGCCCAGAACTGAACACAGGATTCGAGGAGCAGGATTCATTTGCTGGATTAAAAAGGTGAAAGGGAACTTCTTCATGTAGATTATGAACAAAGGGAACAAAGGGGATTGTCACCCTGGACTCAATGCTTACACATTTTTTTGGCAATGTAGTGAGCTTTATCTTGCTCAAATGCGTGGCAGAATGGCAGGCAGGGCTCAGTGTGGGTATGTCCTGGTCCACTGAGTCTTGTCGAGGTCATCTGGAAAGTAAATGCCTTGGAGTAGGTGTGATGGTCTCTGTGGGAAGGTGGACGTGTTACCCAAAGGGGACATGAGTTTCCTGAAATGCGGGAGAACCCCTGGGTCTTTGTTTTGATCAATCCCATCCATACCCAGGGTAGAGGAGGCTGTTTCTGGACTTTGCTCTTTAAAAACAAAAGCAGGCCTTTGAAGAGAAAGAAAACCATCTTATTCCTGTCAAAAATAAAAAGTGGATGGGAAATGGCTTGCTCAAATTCACGCAGTAAAGGGGGGCTGGAAAATGAGCCCAGCTCTCCTGCAGCTCTGGTCTTGGATGGGACCTGTGAGGCACATCTCCTTGCTGGGGTGGCTGGTGGACTTCACTGCAATGTGCGTTCATCTGAGAGGAGTGCTGTCCTATCCCTGATCAGCTGCTGCTGAGGAGCAAAACACAGTGGAGATAAAGTATCTCAAGTAAAAGGGGTACACTCTATATAACCTTTCCTTTCCTTGTCCCTGTGCGCTAACGTATTTTATATAATGATGAGATCTCTGCCAAAATTCCTCAAATTATTATGTCTAAGGATTGAAAGTCAGAGAAAATAGTCTTGGAGGGGACCTCAGAAAGTCTGATACGTCCCCTGGGCAGGATCAGGTCACTCTGAACAGTTCCTGACACATCCTTGTCCAGTCTCCAGCAGCAGAGCCTCCACCCCTTCCCCAGGCAATCTCCTCCAGAACTTTGCTCTTCCCCAAACCCTGCAATTTGTCCTCCTGTTTTTCTTGCTGCAATTTTAGGCTCATTCCCTCCTCCCCATGCACAGCAGACCCAGAGCATAGCAGTGCTATATTTACTCTCCAATTCCAGTTTCATGCTGATCAAGCTGTTGTGTTCCCTGGAGTTGTCTTTGATTTTACCTTGTTGTGAGCACTTTTGCTCCGTGGATTTATGGCTTGTGGGTGGCATGAGGGCATTGGTCCTGCAGCCCCGGTGCCTCTTTGCGGAGCAGATAAAGCAAAGGAGTGCAGCTTCTCCCAGGGTGACACGCTCATATGTCCCTTCTTTGTGTTGGGTGGTGGTGGTGGTGATCAATTTCTTCGAATCATAGAATTATAGAGTGGTTTGGACTGGAAGGGACCTCAAAGCCCATCCAGTCCTAACCCCTGCCATGGGCAGGAACACCTCCCACTGGATCAGGGGCTCCAAGCCCCATCCAACCTGGCCTTGAACCCCTCCAGGGATGGGGCAGCCACCCCTGCTCTGGGCAACCTGGGCCAGGGCCTCCCCGCCTGCTTCTTGGCTTCTTCATGGGCTCTACCAATGTGGGCTCGTTTTAAGGTCCACACCAGCACTGGCTTTTGTAGCATGTCTAATATTACTGCTTTACCTTGTTTTCCGCAGGATTTAGGAATGGAGTCAACCTCTCTGGATGATGTCCTTTATCGATATGCCAGCTTTCGAAACCTGGTGGATCCGATCACTCATGACTTGATCATCAGCCTTGCAAGATACATCCACTGCCCCAAACCAGTAGGTACCATGGTCTCATCATGCCTCCTAAACTGGGCTGGCTTGGGAAACTGCTCTGCTGAGGACATGGACCTTCCCTCTGAGTTCTAGGGAAAAAGCTTCCTGGTTGCTGCTGTGCTTGTTTGTCTTTGGACAGCGAGGACCTGCTTGGAGATCACAGTTTGATTGTACAGTATTGGGCTTTCCAGCTCACCCAGCGATGTTACCCTGGTGTCAATACTTTAGGGGGGTCATCTGAGTAAGACCCAGCTCCTGTTGGAGATCACATGGTGAACCCCAGATAGTTTTAGGCTGTTCTTGGAGGGGACATGTATTTCCCAGTGAGCTCATCAGGCCTCTGAATTTCTGCCAAGACCACACTTGTTGCACTCTGTATCCATGGATTATGTTGGGGAAGGGGGATGTTTGTTTGTTTTTCCCTTCTGGAGACAGCAAACAGAGCTAGCTCATCTAGTTCCTTAACTCTGCTGCTGAACTTGTTCTCATCTCTGAGCTGGTTCTCATCTCTGCTGCTGAACTGCAAGGCGTTTACCAATCTCCTGCCTCCTTTTGATTTGTACGTGGCATTTTGTAGCCCTTCTTGGGAATGGAGTATCCATAGGTGAGATGTGCCTGGTGCGATGGGACAGGGCACTGGGACCTGGAGGCATCATTTTCCTGTTCTTACTATTCATAACAGGATCTTAATTTCCTATATGAAGCAGTCATTCACTGCTGTTCCTTATGAATGTTTTACTTAATAATAACCTCCACCACTACTTAATAAGAAGTGAAATTGCTTTTAAAAATGTTTGGGTTTCTCTAATTTTGCTGAGGCAAAGCTGGGGTGATGATGCTCAGGGTGTATCTGCCTGGGCTGCAGTGTGAAACCAGCTCTGGAAGAGCTTCATAAAACTCTACACTCAATAAGCCGTGTTGGGAAGGGTAGAGTGAGCACAGCAGCATGCAAACCCCAGCTGAGAGAGCTGGAGTTGTTTAGCCTGGAGAAGAGGAGGCTGAGGGGAGACCTTATTGCTCTCTCCAACTCCCTGAAAGGAGGTTGTGGAGAGGAGGGAGCTGGGCTCTTCTCCCAAGTGACAGGGGACAGGACGAGAGGGAATGGCCTCAAGCTCCGCCAGGGGAGGGTCAGGCTGGACATCAGGAGAAATTTTTCATGGAAAGGGTCATTGGGCACTGGCTGAGGCTGCCCAGGGAGGGGGTTGAGTCACCTTCCCTGGAGGGGTTTAAGGGACGGGTGGACAAGGGGGACATGGTTTAGTATTTGATAGGAATGGTTGGACTCAGTGATCCAGTGGGTCTTTTCCAACCTGGTGATTCTATGATTCTAGGATTCTATGAAATACGGCTCAGGGACATCAGGGACCCATATCTCCATGCCTGGACCGAGGATGGGTATCCTATATCCTACAGCATGAGCTCGAGATTCAGGCACATCCCCATGCAGCATAGCTAAACCCATGCAAGGATACTAATACATTCCTTTTCCTTTTCTTATGGAGAATAAGATCCTTTCCTCTTTTCTTCCCCATGGGGCAATGAGATGAGAAACTAGAGAAACTATTTTGACGGGCATGTTTCCAGGCAGAGAGGCCCCATTTCCCCGCTGAGGTTACCCTTTTCCAAAGCATCGTGACTAAGCTGGTTTCTCCTCCACGTTTTGCCCTGAGAGACTTAACGGTGAGATGCAGCCAAGTGTGCACTCGGCATCCCTCGTAAAAATAACCTGAGGCCACTGATGCAATGGGGAACCACTCTGCTGCCGAGTGCCTGCTTTTGCATGTCTGCCTGCACGTTTCTTTTGGCATCAAACACTGTGAAGAAGTTCATGCCAGTGTAAGCAAGGAGATGCAAATCCCTAACACTGAATCATGGGCTTCTAGCAGACCGTGGTGGTAAAACATGCAAAAGCATATGCAGATCACAGAACCATGGAGTGGTTTGGGTGAGAAGGGACCTCAAAGCCCATCCAGTCGCACGATATGCCATGGGCAGGAACACCTCCCACTGAATCAGGGGCTCCAAGCCCCATCCAACCTGGCCTTGAACCCCTCCAGGGATGGGGCAGCCACCACTGCTCTGGGCAACCTGGGCCAGGATCTCCCCACCCTCACAGCTAAACATTTCTGCCTAAGATCTCACTTCAGTCTCCCCTCTTTCAACTGAAAACCATTCCCCTTGTCCTGTCCCTGCCCTCCCTGATCCAGAGCCCCTCCCCAGCTTTCCTGGAGCCCCTTTCAGCACTGGAAGCTGCTCTAGGGTCTCCCCTCAGACTTCTCCAGGCTGAACAATCCCAACTCTCTCAGCCTGTCCTTATACAGGAGATTCTCCAGCCCTCAGATCACCTTTGTGGCCTCCTCTGGCCTCGCTCCAACAGCTCCATGTCCTCCCTGTGCTGAGGATGCCAGAACTGGATGCAAGGCTAATCTGAGGTCTCACAAGAGCAAATAACACCAGCCCAGGGAGCACTGATGCTCTTCTTCTGTATGAGTTGCTGCTCATTGGCTGCATGGGGTCCTCTCCCCCTCCTTTGCATAGCTCAGGGCTTACAGCTCACCACTCGGTGGCTTTGGTGCTGGAGCAAGGAATGGCTTCTCCAGGCCGATGGTCCCTTATGAAGCTCCCGTGGCAAGTGCTGGCAGGTGGCACATGTTCACATGAGAGTGGTGGCAGCTGTATTAATGTAGGAAAGAAAATGTCACCGTGTTCCACTGTGCAGTGAGGTGCTCCATCAGGAGTCTTCAGGGGCTCACAGACAGTGGTTAAACTCTGAAGTAACCAGGTTGTTGCCTTGGAGAGGAAAGCAGGGATTGTGCAGGTGACAGGCAGCAAGTCCAGCAATAGCAGGACCGCACTGCAGCTTCTGATCCATGACTTAGCCTTGCTTAAGCTTTAGGTGCCACCAGCTGTGCTTTACGCCCTCTTCTTTCTGGCAGCTCTGGTTGCTCAGTGGAAAGTAATTCCACCCCAGTGACTGATGGTGGTTTACCAAGACACTGTTTTTCTTTACGTCCCCAAAAATCTGTGTGCCTCCGCCACCGGGGTTATTTTCCAGCATCCCATCCCCTATTTTCCCCTAGACTTCTTTCCCTCCCCATATTTTCCTTGAGAGAGACTTGACAATGACGTACAAGAACAGGAGAAGGTTTGGGGCCAGGAGCATTGCAGATGTGTTGGCCTTTGCTCTGCCTGCCAGAGGGGTGCAGGTGCATCCTGTGACATGGATATCTATGAGTATGTAAGTTGAGGCTGTGAACTTGCCCACCTACACAAGGAGATGGGATAGATGGGGCTGAAGAATGGTGTTGACTTGGACACTGGTCACTCTGAACCTTCTCTATTAAGTACGTGTCTGCTGGAGATTATGGGGTCTCGCTTTCCTCCTCCCTGCTGGAGGGAGCACTCCTCTGGCTTTCGTACGTTGCTTTTTCCACTCGGCCTCTATATTTATACTGCCCTTAGCTTAAAGGTGACCCCTTCGTCTCTCCTCTGAGCTAAATTAAAAGCTGAATCGTTTTTCCAAGCTCTGAGTAAACACATCCTTGTCTGTGTGTCCAGAAAAAAGTTGGCCTGGGCTCTCCAGTGTGGCTGTGGCTCAGGGATGCTTATTGCAATGAATAAATTCAAACCAGCAGCAAGGCAAGGAATTTAACTTGTGCTGAAGGAGCCTGAAGTGCTTTGGATGAGCTCAAGTGTAGAAATGGTTTGGATGAGCTTTTGTAGGGACATCAGACCATTGTGCAGAGGCTGGACCGTGTGTTTTCAGACCCTGCTGAGATCCCAGCCTTCTCTGAGGTGCTCATGTTCAGGTGCCTTTTGCTGAAGGAACCAGGTGACAGCCTTTTCCAGATCTAGAAGTCTGGTTTGGGTTCAGTCCCATCCCTGCTTACAAAGGTATAACACAGTTCAGCCAAAACCAGGTATGATTAGGAAGAAATTTTTTATGCTGAGGGGGTGAAACCCTGGCACAGGTCACCCAGAGAGGTGGGCGATGCCCCATCCCTGGAAACTTGATCAAGGGCAGGTTGGATGGGGCTCTGAGCAACCTGATGCGGTTGATGGTGTTCCTGCTCACTGCAGGGGAGTTGGATGGGGTGATCTTCTTGGTTCCTTCCAATCCAAACCATTCTATGATTCCATGATCTTATTATCTTGAGCACCCCTTTCCATGAGGGCGGAGCGTGTCTGCAGCATCACCAAGTGCTCTGTCCAGAGACGCCGACGGAGCCACCCGAAAGCGGCCACCCAGCTCTGGCTGTGGCTTGCTGGGTTGCTCTCTGGTGGAGAAGCTTTCGGTTCAAAGAAATGCTGCTGTTGCGCACCAACATCGTGTTGAGCAGCACCCCTAGATATTGCACTTGGTATTTGTTGCCTTATGCAGAGCTGTTGTAGACCTTGGGTGGTTTGTTGTGCTTTACAAGCGGGAGATTTACCCCTCGGGAAACTCAAAGTGTGCAGCAACGCTTATCCAATGGGGTGTTTGCATAGGATCAAAGAACAAGTGTTTTCTTCCCCATGACCTTGGGACAGTTCTTTATCTTCCTGCCTCTCTCCAACACTGGTGCCCGTGGAAAGGTGCCAGGCAGGCTCCTTGGAAAGCAGCCCAGACACAGCCTGCAGCTGCCCCCCTCGCAGAACACGGGGCCAGGGTGAGGAGTCCGTGCTGCTGGTGCTCTCGGCCTTGGGGCGATGACCGTCTGTCTGTTTGTCCCCAGGAAAGGGGACAAAATGCTTTTGGCGAAGCCACGTGGCATGGAATGAAGCTGCCCTGGTGCCCCCTGTCTCTTCTACAGCCGCTCAGGTTTCCAGCGGGAGTTGTTCCAGGCAAAGGAGCTGAAAACACAAACGCGTAAGGAGCAAAGGGCCCCCATAAAAAATTCACGGCTCTTTCTGCCAGCAGGAATATCTGGCCATAAACTATTGGAAAATTAAACTGGTTTCTTTTTCCACAGACCAAAGCCACATGTATGGATGAGTGATGACCGTGATAGGCAGTGAGTCAGGCTTTCCTCCAGTTTGAGGACTTAACTGAATGTGGGATAAATGCTCAGCGGAGCTGTGGAAGAGGAAAAAGTGAAGCCTTGGGCAAAGGCTGCTTTTTTCCCTTGCAACTTTGGGATGTTGGATTGCACCAGCTTTGACTGTCCTGGGGATGTACTGGGAAGCTCCTCCAACCCTTGGAGGTGGTAAATCCAAAGTGAGATTTTGGCTTGTCTCTGTCCTGCTGCTCTCTGTGCAGGAGGCTTTTCTGGGAGTCAGTGGCTGGGGAAGGGCTGGCAGAGCAGCTTCGCAAAGCGCCGTCTGAAAGTCCAGCTTTGCCCGTCTGTTCTTCTGCAGCTTCATTAAGAAGATAGGTGAAAGGTGCAAGGGATAGAATCGGAGAATGATTTGGGTTGGAAGGGACCTCAAAGCCCATCCAGTCGCATCCCCGACACGGGCAGGGGCTCTCACTGGATCAGTGGCTCCAAGCCCCATCCAACCTGGCCTGGAACCCCTTCAGGGATGGGGCAACCACCACTGCTCTGGGCAACCTGGGCCAGGGCCTCCCCACCCTCACAGAAAAACATTTCTGCCTCAGATCTCATCTCAATCTCCCCTCTTGCAACTCAAAACCATCCCCTCTCATCCTCTCCCTGCCCTCCCTGATCCAGAACCCCTCCCCAGCTTTCCTGGAGCTCCTTTCAGCACTGGAAGCTGCTCTAAGGTCTCCCCACAGCCTTCTCTTCTCCAGGCTGAAAAACCCCAACTCTCTCAGCCTGGCCTCATACAGGAGGTTCTCCAGCCCTCACATCACCTTTGTGGCCTCCTCTGGACTCGCTCCAACAGCTCCGTGTCCTCCGTGTGCTGAGAACTCAATGTAGGGCACCGGGTGAGACTCAGTGCTCCGGTACTGTGGGCAAACATCTCAGCCTGGAAGCTGTGTACATAATGTGCTCGCTCCTTGGCTTCCCTACCAAAATTCATAGTGTTTCAAGACAAATCGTGGCAGCAATTTTTTAGGGAGGGTGCTGAGAAACTCTTTGGAGCAATAGGGGTAGCTTGGAGTGATGTGCAAAGCAAAGTGGATTTTGTCTGTGTAGCTCTGGACAGAGCAAAGATCTATTTTCTTGTTCGCTTCTGTGTCATTTGAGCAATATATGCTTACCCACACCCCTGGCTCAGATGTCTTTTCCTGCATGAGCTCTAAATTGATCAGCTTTGCAATGTGGGTTTGATTACAGGAATTGTCACCCATGAAGGGAAGAAAGTATAGCAAGAAATAGAGGTTATTTTGACCTGGAAGAAATCTATTTCTAACCCTGCCTCAGCCCTCTGGTGTAAGAGTTTAACTTAGAGATGGTGTTGGGGTTTTTGTAGCCTGCATTTTAAAAATATATCTTTCTGATAAAGCTGCATTGATGCTAAAATGAGCATTTTTCCTCTTATTTACTATCCTGTGTGCTGTAACATGAGGCTAAAACTGTATTAATAAACTCAGTTTGTACAGGACAGATAAAATCAGGACACTGTGACCACCAGCTTGGGGCCTTTATCCCCAGACTGAGCACATAATCCAGCGCCTCCCCCACATATGTTATTTGATCTTGAATTCAAATTATCATTCCTGGTTGCTGACATCACACTCATTTTTACAGCAGTACAAGCTGAAATTGTAGGTAAGAAGTGATGACATGCTGAGGGACGCTCAGGCACAGCCCGTCGGGTGAGCTGCTTGGCCTTGATGGGTTTCTTACCTTTCCTTTTTACTGTTGGATGTGCAAGGAAAATGCATTTCACATGTCTTATTGCAGAGGTCTCAGATCCTGGATGCAAAGTGTTAGGAGAGGACTAATAATTATTTATTCTTAGCTGTGAGAAATGTAGAATCATTAAGGGTGGAAAAGATCTCTAAGATAATGAAGTCCAACTATCCACCCAACCCCACTGTGCCTACCAAACCATGTCCTGAGGTGCCACCTCTACAGGTTTTTTAACCCCCTCCAGGGATGGAGACTCCACCACTTTTCTGGGCAGCCTCTGCCAGGGCTTCACCACCTTGGCAGTAAAGACATTTTCCCTAATATCCAATCTAAACCTCCTCTGGTGCAACTTGAAGCCAGTTCCCCTTGTCCCATCCCTTGTTACGTGGGAGAAGAGCCCAGCACCCACCTCACCACAACCACCTTTCTGGAAGCTGCAGAGAACGATGAGGTCTCCCCTCAGCCTCCTCTTCTCCAGCCTAAACAGCCCCAGTTCCCTCAGCCACTCCCAGAACCCCTGGGCTCCAGACCCTTCCCAGCTCCATTCCCTTCTCTGGACACACTCCAGCCCCTCAATGACCTTCTTGGAGTGAGGGGCTCAGAACTGAACCCAGGATTCGAGAAACAGCCTCACCAGCACCAAATTTAGGGTGATGATCCCTTCCTTGCTCCTGCCAGCCACACCACGGCTGATCCAAGCCAGGTTGCTGCTGGCCTTCTTGGCCAACCTAAAAGGAAGCTGATTTATGAATGAAACCCCTAAATACCTGATAAAAAAAGAAAAGAGATGATATGGGTTTAAAAGAGTCAACTGTATTCTGTATTAATCACCCTTCTTTTTGGTAGTCTTGCTCCGGGTGTGAGGATGCTCTTTCTGGGTATTTAAGACATCTGGAACCCTTTAAAATATCCTGCAGTATGAAACAGGCTGGGAAGCTCAGACCCCACTAAAGACAACTCTGGCTTTTTCCTAACTTAATGTGTCATGCCCTCTGCTCATCTTTTCTTTGCAAAATGAGAGATGTTCTATAAAACCTTTGTGTGTGAGCAGAGTGACTTGGAAATGGGAAAATGGCACTAAAGGTTTCTCTTTGCAGTTTATTTTTTTTTTAATATTAAGGCTGAAAGGGGATAATGGTGAGATCTAGATGGGTTATAATGGTACTACTACTGGGAAATTACTGGTTTCCTATGTGAAATAGGACTGCAGAGGGGATGAGCCCTGCCTCAGCCTCCTTGTCCAAACCCTGTGTGATGCGAGGAAGCCCCTGCTGTCCTTGTCCCTCCCTGCTTGTCGGTCAGCTTGGCTGGGGCTCTGAGCATTCTGGTGTGGTTAAAGATGTCCCTGCTCCTGTGAGGGGATTGGACTGCAGGACCTGGAAAAGTCCCTTCCAATCCAAAGTATTATATGAATCCGCTCCCTGGCACTCAGGTTATTTGGGATGTCGAGCAATTAATTACAGTCTGATCTGCGCCACAGTTCTGCTGAAATCTGTTTTTCTTTTGGAATAGACACACCTCATGAGCACCAGTGGAAAAATGGCAGGAGGCTACCCTGTCTTGGAGCTGAGAGAGGGGAGATAGAGATGAGATCTTAGGGAGAAATGTTTTGCTGTGAGGGTGGGGAGACCCTGGCCCAGGTTGCCCAGAGCCGTGGTGGCTGCCCCATCCCTGGAGGGGTTCCAGGCCAGGTTGGATGGGGCTTGGAGCCCCTGATCCAGTGGGAGGTGTCCCTGCCCATGGCAGCGGTGGGACTGGATGGGCTTTGAGGTCTCTTCCAACCCAAACTATTCTATGATTCTGTGTAGGGGTCAATGAGTACAGATTGTGATTTGAAAGTCTCTGAAATGCTGCTGCACAATTTGGGATGTGGCCAGGGTGACTTTTTCCAAACTTTTATCTTTTTACCTCTTTTTCATTGCGTCAAGCCCAGATCTCAATGCTGGCTGGCAGAATTGCCAGGGCCCTCACTCAGTTCCCATAATAATAAGACGACCTTTCCTAACTGCTGTGTAACCATCTGTAAACCCTCCTAAATGCCGCAGGATGGATTTGGAAATGGATTTTGCAATGCCTCCAAAATGTCAGGTGCTGCACGAGCTGGTGAGTGATGTGCAAAGAGCTGCAGCCTCCCCTCTTCTGCCAAGCAGTCGAGAGCAGCTTGGGTGACACCAGTTGTGAGTGATGGGCATCATCACACAGGTCACAGCTGGAGCAGATGACAAAAAAGAAGAACTAGGAGCAAGAAAAGACATTTTACAGTGGCCCCATCTTTTCTCAAAAAGCAGCAGCTACCAAGCATCCAAAGTAAACTTCAGAGCTGAATTCAAAGCTGAAGATAAGGAAGGAAGGGGACAGGTCAGCACAAGAGAGGGAGGGGATTGTCCTGCTCTAGTCCACACTAGGGCAACCCCACCTTGAGCACTGGGGGCATAAAAGGATAAAAAGGATCTAAAGCTGCTGGAGAGCGTTGAGAGGAAGACATGGAGTTGGGGAAGGGTTTAGAGGGGAAGAGTGTGAGGAGCGGCTGAATTCCCTGGGTCTTTTCACCCTGGAGAAGACTGAGGGGAGACCTCATTGTGCTCTGCAGGTTCCTCACACAGGGAGGAGGAGGAGCAGGCGCTGAGCTCTTCTCTCCAAGGACCAAGGAGAGGAGTCGAGGGAATGGCAGGGAGCTGTACCGGGGCAGGGTTAGGTTGGACATGAGGAGAAGGTTCTTCCCCCAGAGGGTGGTGGAGCCCTGGAACAGCTCCCAGGGCAGCAGTCACGGCACCAAGGCTGACAATATTCCAGAAGCGTTTGGCCGAGGCCCTCAGCCCCACGGTGTGAATGTTGGGGTGTCTTGTGCAGGGACAGGAGTTTGGACTTGATGGTTCTTGTGGGTCCCTTGCAACTCAGGGCACTCTGTGATTCTATGAAAATTTGTCTGAACTTGTCTCTTCCTCCCAGAGAATCCCTAGATGGGGATTATTGGAAATATGGAAAGATAGTGATGGAAGAGCAGGAACCACTGAAGCTGCACTGCTTTCATGAGAGCTGTAGCTGCCCTGGTTTAAATCTTTTCTAAGGAACCTTTTGGTGCCCCTTGGGCAGCCAGGAGCTGTGTGTCATTGCAGAGAAGCACTGATGCAGAGGCAGGTTCCCATCCCCATCCAGAGCGGAGCATCTGGGAGCGTCCACCCTGCCACACTCTGCTCCTGTCTGATAACGTTCAGGCAGTGTCCCCCAAGGAAGCGATTGATGAGGAAACAGGTACTTCATTAAACAGTAACAGCGTATTTTATTGATGGCTTCTGATGGTAATTGACATTTGTGTTCAGCTCATTTAGCTTTTAATCAGAATGTAATTTACCACAACGGAAGGAATTGTATTGATTCCCTGCCTCCTCATGGGAGCTTTTTTTATTTACCTCTAGCACTGAAGAGTGTGTGATGGGGACTGGAGGGGAGAGCGGGGTGACTAGGGCAGTTGGATGAGTATTTTAGTATCTAAAAGGATTGTTTAGCCTAGGGAAAAAGAGACTGAGGGGAGACCTTATCACTGTCTACAACTGCCTGAAAGGAGGTTTTAGTGAAGTAGGTATTGGTCTCTTCTCCCAAGTAACAAGTGATTGGATGAGGGGGAACAGCCTCGAGTTGCACCAGGGGAGGGTTAGATTTGGTGTTAGGAAAAAATTCTTCCATGAAAGGGTTCTCAGGCACTGGCAGAGAGTGCCCAGGGAAGTGGTGGAGTCCCCTCCCTGGAGGGATTTAAAATATGGGTGGACAAGGTGCTCAGGGCTCTGGTTTAGTAGTGGACAGGTACAGTTGGACTCGATGATCTCGAAGGTCATTTACAACCAAACAATTCTATGATTCTGTTTCTCACCAAAAGCTCCTTTCCAGAGAGCGATGAGGTCTCCCCTCAGCCTTCTCCAGGCTGAACAATCCCAGGTCCCTCAGCTGCTCCCAGAACCCCTGGGCTCCAGACCCTTCCCCACCTCGTTCCCTTCCCTGGACATGCTCCAACCCCTCAATGTCGTTCTTGGAGTGAGGGGCTCAAAATTCAAGCCGGGATTTGAGGTGTGGCATTTGAGATGGGTCAGGATCCCATGGGGTGCTGGGAGGCGAGAGGAGTCCCTCTCTCTGGTTCACTCTGTGTGATCCATGTGTCCTCCTTCCCATGGGGATCACCAGCTGATTCCTTCTTCCTGACCAGATGCAGCTATGCTGTCTCTGTTGGGCAAAAAGAAATAAAGAAATGCAAAGACCCAAGGTCTTGCAGACAGGGGAGCTGCCAGCAGGGTTTTCAGTGATTGCTCTTCATAGATGGCAGACACTCTGATTTCTGACCAAAGTCCAGCAAGTGATTATCTCAGTTTGGGATATCTGGGGATTTGGGTCAGAGCTTTATCCCACCCTCTCCGTCTTCAAAGACTTTTCCAATCATTAAGTAATATGCTAATCTTCTCGCTTTCTCCGTCACTTTCCCTTTTCTCCTTTCCATCCAGCTTTCCAGGAAATCCCCAGTACAGCTCTTGCGTTTGCATTCATAATTTTGCATGTGCTTGGAGAGCGGCTCTTCTCTTTTTATTTTTTCTTATTTCTTTTTTTTTAAGAAAAAGAAAATTCCCAGTTCATAGAATAACAGAATGGTTTGGTTTGGAAGGGACCTCAAAGCCCATCCAGTCGCATCTTCAACACGGGCAGGGACACCTCCCACTGGATCAGGGGCTCCAAGCCCCATCCAACCTGGCCTGGAACCCCTCCAGGAATGGGGCAGCCACCCCTGCTCTGGGCAACCTGGGCCAGGGCCTCCCCATCCTCACAGCAAAACATTTCTCCCTAAGATCTTATCTCAATGTCCCCTCTTACAGCTCAAAACTGTTCCCTATATCCTCTCCCCGCCCTCCCTGATCCAGAGCCCCTCCCCAGCTTTCCTGGAGCCCCTTTCAGCTCTGGAAGCTGCTCTAAAGTCTCTCCTCAGCCTTCCCTTCTCCAGGCTGAACAACCCCAACTCTTTCAGTTCTCTCGTGCCTGCAAGGGTCTCAGAGTGGTTGGAAGGTTGAAGTCGAGCGTTACTCTGAGGGTGATATTCTTGCCCTGGGATTCATGTTTCTGTGCCTGTAACGGGGACTGAAGCTAGAGGGCTGCTGCTGCCCCTTCCCAGGCTCTTGTGAACGTCGTGAGTCTCCCATGGGTTGTGGCAAGGGGCTGAGAGCCCCTACGGAATGACATAAATATTTGCAGTGGTATCCTGGGGACAATCCTGTTCTCCTCCAACTGCAATAACGGACCAGGCTGGAGTTTGCTTCCCATGGGATCTGGTGCAGTACAGCTGAGCCACAGGCTCCGTAGAGAATTGTTGGGCTGGGAAAACCTCGATGTGATGTTCTCCATCTGGGACATAAATAACCAAATAATCATCTTCTGGTTTAACGCTGGGGATGTAGGAGTATAAAGAATGATGAGTGGTTCCTGCATTTAGCAGCAAAAGCAGGTGATGAGCTCCAACTTGCAGTTCCCAACAAGATGCCCCCTGAGAACCACTAATTCCTGCAGAGAGAGTGGCTGGGGTAGGATCTGAAAAGCCGTGTTTGCTCAAGGCTCTTGAGAGCAAAGCTCAGTGCGCCCATCACTCTCCAGCATCCATCTGTGTTCTGCGTGCATCACCCCTGAACAGGGTCTGAGAGCCTGGAAAGCAAAAAAGCTCTCCTGGAGATACAGTGCCCACACAGGTAAGTAGAAACATTAGGTGATGGATGATGCCCTTTGCCAAAACGTGGAGGAGCTTTGCCTGCAGACGGCTCTTGGACAGTGTCAGTGAGTGATGAGGAGCTGCCCAGGGGCTCTGCCTCTCCTGAGGCTCCAGAATCAATCCTCCCTGTCTGTGGGCGTAGGAGGATGATGAGTGTCATCATCCGATAAATACACTGACTTCTGGCTTCAGGAGACGTTAGAGGTTGGCACATCTGACCCCTCTTCCCATTTGTAGTCCAGTCAGAGTAGCACTTTGGGTGTTTTTCTGTCCTGTTCCGTGCCAGCCACAATGATTAACTCATGAGCTGGTTATTTGCTGAGATATTTCCAGGGTAATGAATGGCTCTTCTGGATTTTAGCTGCTTGCTTTGGTTTATGATAACTCCCTGTGTCTATCAGAAGGCTACAGATGCATTTGTCATTAAGAGCGTGGTCCAGTGACCCTTCCAGGAATGAACACAGGCATATAAATGGCGTTCCCATTAGTGACTTTGTTTATAGCACTGAAGTGGGTATGATTTGCAATCCCAGGCACAATTACAGGCTGCGCAGAGAATGGGTTGAGAGCAGTCCTGGAGAGAAGGACTTGGGGGTGCTGGAGGATGAGAAACTCCACATGAGCTGGCAATATGAGTTCACAGCCTGGACACCAACTGTGTCCTGGGCTGCATCCAAAGCAGAGGGACCAGCAGGGAGGGAGGGGATTCTGCCCCTCTGCTCTGCTCTGTGAGACCCACCTGGAGCCCTGCATCCAGTTCTGGAGCCATCAGCACAGGGAGGACATGGAGCTGTTGGAGCGAAGCCAGAGGAGGCCATGGAGATGATCTGAGGGCTGGAGAACCTCCTGTATGAGGCTGAGAGAGTTGGGGTTGTTCAGCCTGGAGATGAGAAGGCTGCGGGGAGACCTTAGAGCAGCTTCCAGAGCTGAAAGGGGCTCCAGGAATGCTGGGGAGGGGATCAGGGAGTGCAGGGATGGGACAAGGGGAATAGTTTTGAGCTGCAAGGGGGGAGATTGAGATGAGATCTAAGGCAGAAATGTTTTGGTGTGAGGGTGGGGAGTCCCTGTCCCAGGTTGCCCAGAGCAGTGGTGGCTGCCCCATCCCTGGAGGGGTTCCAGGCCAGGTTGGATGGGGCTTGGAGCCCCTGATCCAGTGGAAGGTGCCCCTGCCCATGGCAGGTGGTGGGACTGGATGGGCTTTGAGATCCCTTCGAACCCAAAACATTCCATGATTTCTTTGGCTGAGGATCTTACTGTGTGTATCAGGAGTGGTGATGCTCAAAAGCCTCCTCTGCAGTCAAGGTTTACTGTGCACATCTCAACCGAGGATGCAGTCAGTGGCTTTAGATATTGCAGGGTGGGACAGTGCTGCTTATGGGTGCACAGCAGCGCACAGATCCACACAGCAGTTCCCTACATTGTTTTCACTGTTGCTCATTTACCCTCTGCTGCAGAAGCTAAGCTGGGTACCCTCCAGTAGCTCTCATAAAAGGTCTTTATATTCTTTGGGGTTTTTTTTTGCAATTTCCCTTTATCTTAGACGCTCCCTCAGGGCCATCTATCACCTCGTATTTTATTACCTTCTTTAATTGCTTCTCTGAATCCAACTGTAATTTTACTCCAGGATCCTTTTGAATAACTTCCTGACTTACTGCGATCCTGTTCATCTTGTACTGCTGGCTCTCTTGATAAGCCCTATTGTACATGGATTTTCATTTCGGTGTGTCAACCCTGAATCTGATGCAGAGCGCTCTGACTTTCGTCAAAGCGGATGATGAGCACTTCTTATAGGGGTATCCAAGTTGCAGTCAAAGACTTATAGAATCATAGAGTAGTTTGGATTGGAAAGGACCTCAAAGCCCATCCAGTCCCACCCCTGCCATGGGCGGGGACACCTCCCACTGCATCAGGGGCTCTAAGCCCCATCCAACCTGGCTTTGAACCCCTCCAGGGATGGGGCAGCCACCCCTGCTCTGGGCAACCTGGGCCAGGACCTCCCCACTCTCATCATGAAGAAATTGCTGCAAATGTCTAATCTAAATCTGCCCCTCTTCAGTTTATGCCCATCACAATGTTGGGCTCCATTTCTTTGTTTCTGCAAATTTCCTCTTTTGATATTCTGCTACTCCTGCAGCTTCATAAGCTCCTAATTTGGCCAAGGTTTAAGGCAAGGTTTAATTGCTGGGGTTCTTGATACTCTGTGCTCATCCTAGGGGAGCACTCTGTACTGTGTTGGGATGCCCAGTATAGATGCCCTCAACCATGACTCCCCAGGTTTAGCAGTAGCTTTGAGGTATAAAATCAGTGCTAAACCTGGTCTGGCTGTTTTTGTAAGAGTTGAACAGGAGAATATTTTTTACTGAGAGCGAAAGAATTAACTTTGCTGGTGCTCGGTCCCTTGCTGGTTGTGTTAAGGAGGTTAATGTCCATTCCCATCTCTGCAACCAGTGTGTCATGGCTAGACAAGGTGATCTCATGGTTTGGACTGAATTTCGGAGAGCGTTTGCACCATTGCTAGACCTGCCTGGAAGCAGAGGGTTTGTGGGTTTTTGAACCATGAAATTAATGCATGCGCCATGCTCAGTGTCTGAGTGTTTGGTTAATTTGATCAATGCCAGCTGCTCATTTTGGACCAAGAAGTTAATGGGACCTTCTGGAGACTGACCACAAGGAGCGTGGTGAGGAGCGATAGGTCAGTTGGGCAGTTGCTCTCAGCTGAGAGTCTGCTTGTCCCTGTGGGCACCTCCTGCCCGCATGTCCCCAGGTTGTGGCTGCTTATGTTTTGCAGCAGTTGTTGACTTTTCCCCTCGTTGAGTTTGATGCTGCTATCAGCCAGGACTCCAAAAAATGTTAATTTTGCCATGTTCGCTGCCAGAGCTGATGCTGTCTGCCCTGGCAGGGACTACTTGCCATCTGCTAAGTGACACCTTCAGCCACCGCTCCTGCCGGCGTGTCAGATTTCTCCAATAAGGTGGTGAAGACCAGATGTGCTGCTTAAGCTACACGCTGTCAGCCAGGGGGTTGCAGCTAATCAATGGCCCCAACCTTCCATTAGTCTTATGCAAACACATTTTCAGCTTGGGGGGTGTGTTGTGTAGTAGCTGGGGCTGACGTTGCTGTTTCTGCATACCCGGCCTGATCTCTGCAGGCCTGGGCATGGGCTTTGAGGTTGTACTGGATGGTTTGGTTGCTGGATTTGGATTTTGCCAAGCAATGGGAAGGGCTTTGCGATCAGGGAGGCTGATGAGAAGTGATTCCTCTTCTCAATTCTTGCAAGATGACAAAATTGCTCCTTCCTGAACAAAAGAGTTTGTAGAACCATAACAATCATTTGTTTGGAAAATATCTTTGAGATCGAGTCCAATTGTACCTGTCCACTACTAAATCATATCTCTGAGAACATGATCTACTGGTCTTTTAAACCCCTCCAAGGATGGAGAGTCCACCACTGTCCTGGGCAGCCTCTGCCATTGCTTCACCACTATTTCAACGAAGAATATTTTCCTAACAACCAGTTGAAACCTCGTCTGGCGCAACTTGAGGTCATTTCCTCGCATCCTATAATTTGTTACTTGGGAGAAGAGACCAGCATACACCTTGATACAACCTTCTTTACAGGAGCTGCAGATTGCGATGAGGTCTCTTCTCAGTGTCTTTTTCTCATGGCTAAACAACCCCAGGGCCCTCAGCTGCTCCTCATAACGCTTGTTCTCCAGCATCATCCCCAGCTCCAGCTCCTCAAAGTCCTTCTTATAGTGAGGGAAGCCAGGATTCAAGATGTGGCCTCAATAGCACTGAGTACAGTGGGAGGATGACTTCCCTGCTCCTGTTGGCTCTACCGTGGCTGGTGCAAGCCAAGGTGCTATTGGCGTTCTTGGCCACCTGGGCCACTGCTGGCTGATTGCTGCTGGATAGGAAGTTTTACTTTCTGATAAGCTTTCATCAAAGTGTAGTTCATTGCTTGACAGAAGACTGGTCCTAACCACCACCACCATCATCATCATCAAAAACAAGCCATGTTTTTCTTTGCCTTTTATTTACGCTGCTTCAGACTGCTGGAGGTGTTCAAGGCCAGGTTGGATGGGGCTTCGAGCAACCTGATCCAGTGGGAGGTGTCCCTGCCCATGGCAGAGGTGGGACTGGGTGGACTCTAAGGTCTTTTCCAACCCAAACAATTCCATGATTCTATGAATCGTAGTGTCCTTATGGTGTTATTTTAAGGACATCTCCCTGGAGAGCTTTTCCCTGCAGTGCAATGAGTATTTTTCCACGTGCCTTGCCCAAAGACCTCAGTGATCAAACAGCTGTGCAGCAAGAGGGGTTTATTGCTGATGTGGATTCTCCTCTGCACACGTGGATGGGATTGTAGATATGAGCAACCACTGAGCCTCCTGCAGTGGGATGATCCTGTGGAGGGGAGACCTCATTGCTCTCTCCAGCTACCTGAAAGGAGGTTGTGGAGAGGAGGAAGCTGGGTTCTTCTCCCAGGTGACAGGGGACAGGACTGGAGGGAATGGCCTCAGGCTCTGCCAGAGGAGGTTTAGGCTGGACATTAGGAAAAAAATTTTCACAGAAAGGGTCATTGGGCACTGGCAGAGGCTGCCCAGGGAAGGGGTTGAGTCACCTTCCCTGGAGGTGTTTAAGGGACGGGTGGATGAGGTGCTGAGGGACATGGTTTAGTGATTGACGGGAATGGTTGGACTCAATGATCCAAGAGGTCTTTTCCAACCTGGTGATTCTATGATCTCACATCAATTGAGTGCTAGCTGCTGGCTGGGTGTTGGCATGTTTTAGCATTTGGAGAGAGGAGAACAGTGGGTTTAAAGTCTTTCCTACCTCCTTGGCTCCTGGTCTCAAAGGAGGAGGACAGTTTGCTGAAGGGCTTCCAAAGAAAGTCTAGTGGGGGCTTGCTGGAGCTGGAGGTGGCTACAGGGCAGATGGCTGCGTGCAACAATAGGCTGCAACTTAGTCCCGTGCTTTGAAAGCAAGGGGGGAGGGAAAAAAAAAAGAAGAAAGGAAAGAAAACCAGAAAGCCATTAGATGACTTCAGCTCCTCGTGACTACATCAAAAGGGAAGGCATTGTAAATTCGGTTTCTATTAAACTGTGGGGCCCCAGCACTGGAGAGCAGGATGCTGGTGTGGTGCCAGCGGCCGGGGAAAGCCCTTCGTGGGGCTGCAGGAGTGGCTGCAGGCGCTGGGTGGGCAGAGCTTTTTCCTGGCTGCTGTGTTGTCCTGAGTTGTGTTCTGCACTGGTGGATGGTGGACATGGTTTCCACTTACTAATTGCCTGAGATGTGTCCCTGTGCCTTCTCTTGCCGCCTTCCCAGGATGTATTTGGGAATACATGTAGCCCATCAGCTTTGGCACATGTTAGGGATCTCTGGGTGTTGTGAAAGCTTTGCAGCATCGAGCTGTTTCACAGTGCTGAGATATTATTACATTTCCTCTTCATGTTGTTGCCATCCTTTACAAACCCCAGAGTTTATCCCTGTATCAATATGGGTTAGTGTGGATTTGCTCTCCTTTGCTTCATGCTGATTTCTAGTAACTGATTTGACACGTCAGAAGCATTGAGGATGGTTTGGGTGGAGAATTAATTGGTAACAGCCCCGACGAGAAGGTCTTGGGGTGCTGGGGATGGGAAGCTCAACATCTGGTAATATGTGCTTGCAGGCCAGAAACCATCCGTGTTCTGGGCTGCATCCAAAGCAGTGGGACCAGCAGGGAGGGAGGGGATTCTGCCCCTCTGCTCCGCTCTGTGAGACCCACCTGGAGCCCTGCGTCCAGTTCTGGAGCCCTCAGCACAGAAGGACATGGAGCTGTTGGAGCGAGGCCAGAGGAGGCCACGGAGATGATGTGAGGGCTGGAGAACCTCCTGTACGAGGACAGGTTGGGAGAGTTGGGGTTGTTCAGCCTGGAGATGAGAAGGCTGCGGGGTGACCTTAGAGCAGCTTCCAGAGCTGAAAGGGGCTCCAGGAAAGCTGGGGAGGGGCCCTGGATCAGGGAGGGCAGAGAGAGGATGAGGGGGGATGGTTTTGAGCTGCCAGAGGGGAGATTGAGATGAGATCATGGGCAGAAATGTTTTTCTGTGAGGGTGGGGAAGCCCTGGCCCAGGTTGCCCAGGGCAGGGGTGGCTGCCCCATCCCTGGAGGGGTTCAAGGCCAGGTTGGATGGGGCTTGGAGTCCCTGATCCAGTGGGAGGTGTCCCTGCCCATGGCAGGGGTGGGACTGGATGGGCTTTAAGGTCCCTTCCAACCCGAACCATTCTGTGATTCTATGAAATAGATATGAAAATGCCCATCCAAGTGCCTGAGTCACCCTGCTGTCCCCACCAGCCACACGATGGGAGAGGTCCTCACCATCAGTCTTCAGTGCTCGAGCTAGATAAATAGTGCTCCCCTAAGAAGGCAGGGGGTTGGAACTAGGTGGGCTTTAAGGTCCCTTCTGACCCAAACCCTTCTGCAGTTCTATGATGTGTCCTTGGGCTTCCTGATCCTGAAGCATCTCTCACTATTTTATATCTCTATTTTCCTCTATAATAACTCTATTTACCATTGTGAACATGGTTTTGTTTCCTGCAAGTTTTTTTATTGCTCAGTAATCCAAACTCTCCCTCTATTGTCCTCGCTAATCACCCAAGACAAAGAAAACAAGGAGGAGGATTTGGGAAGACATCTATCATTCTCTGTATTCTCTGGGTGTGAAATAGGTCATGTTTTAAGGGTCACACTCCACTGAGCTGTGTGGAAAGGAAACATCTTGGCTGAAGGGGTTTCACACTGAATACTTGGTGTGCAGGGGATGGTGCTCCTGGATGAGTTTTCCTGATGCAAGTTGGAGATGTTTTTTTCAAAGAAAGAGAAAAGTGAAAAAAACCCAATCCCAATTAATTTTAATTAAGTCAAAAGCATGGTTTTGGAAGGCCAGTTTGGGTCATTTATGCATGTTAAGATTTGCAGTGCAAGGCATTTTTGGTTTGCCCAGAGACTGATTGCGAGTGACATGGGACTGTGTAATAATGCGAGCAAAAACCTGTCGCTTCCTCCGACCTGAGACAATGGCTAATTGTTCTAATTCGGGTCAATCCCCTGCTGTGTTGCAGCAGGAATTCTTTACCAGGGCTCTTTAATCATTAATGTTGGCCTATTTTACACAAGGTTTGGCCCCGGTGCAACCCCCGCAGGGCTCTGCACACCCACCAGGGCTTTTGCTGCTGGAGGAGGAGCGAGTGGTTCATTTCTTAATGAAAACAAATTAATTTGCAATAACATCTTTATTACAAGGCTTTCATGAGCCTTGTGTCTTCCCCCAAGCTCTCTGGCTGCTTTTTTGGGGGGAGAAGCTGTGAAATTGGGGTTGTGAATACAAGTCTTCCCTCCTCCCATCGCCCAGGTGTTGTTGCTACACAGTGATGCAAGGAGAGCAGGCAGGGACACTGTGGTTATTTACCCCCAGTGTAAACGCAGTCCTATTCATCCCATGTTTCCTTTCCATGGTGTCATCCCTCTGCTTCCAATTACGCTTGGAGCATGTCCAAGGGTGGCTTATTTGTGGTTGGACATGGTGTGCAGATGCTGGGTGATACCTCACTGGTGGGACCTGTTGTGGGGTGCTGACAGAGGCTGAACAGTTTATTTTCTACGCCCCAGGTGAGACCATCGGTGAGGATACACTGGGTGCCCCAGCAGAAACCAGGGCAGGTTTAACAGGACACAGTGGGGCTGTGCCTGATGCTTGGAGTTTCTCTGCGGAAAGGAGTTTAGCTCACTCATTCCATGGGCTGGTTGCTCCATCCCTTCATCCAGTGCTCTCCTCCAGGGGCTGGAATCAGAGTTGGGAGCTGGTGGTCCCCAGCATGTGCCTGGAGCACCTCCTCCACCAAGGGGACAGACCAGGCTTGGCTTCTGCCTCCTCACCTCATTTTCCAGCTGAATGAGGTCCCATTGGCGCGAGGCTGGTTGTGGATCACACATGGGGCATGTGCCATGATTCCCTTTCCCAGCTGAAATCTGTTAAAGGATTAAAATCTCATGAATCTCTGGGCTCCTCCTGGCAGTGAGGCAGGCGAACACGGAGGAGAACTGACATGGAAAGGGGCCCTTTGCAGGGAAGAGGCTCCTCTCACAATTTTCCCCTCATGCCTCCTCTGTCCCCGATTCAACGTCACATCTGATGCCTGGGAACTGCACTGGGGACTGCCTGGGAACTTCCCTGTTCTATGTCTTTATCAATGACCTGGATGAAGGCATCGAGTGCACCCTTAGCAAGTTTGTGGATGACTCTAAGCTGGGTGGAAGTGTGGATCTGCTGGAGGGTCGGGAGGCTCCAAAGGGATCTGAACAGGCTGGACTGCTGGGCTGAGACCAACGGCATGAGGTTTAACAAGGCCAAATGCCGGGTCCTGCCCTTGGGGCACAACAACCCTGAGCAGCTCCAGACTAGGAGAAGCCTGGCTGGAAAGCTGCCAGGAGGAGAAGGACCTGGGGGGGTTGGTTGACAGCAACTGAACATGAGCCAGCAGTGGCCCAGGTGGCCAAGAAGGTGCGTGGCATCTGGGCGTGGATCAGAAACGGCGTGACAGCAGGTCCAGGGAGGTTCTTCTCCCTCTGGACTCGGCACTGGTGAGACCACACCTCGAATCCTGTGTTCAGTTCTGGGCCCCTCACCACAAGAAGGATGTTGAGGCTCTGGAGTGAGTCTAGAGAAGAGCAACGGAGCTGGGGAAGGGGCTGGAGAGCAAATCTTATGAGGAGCGGCTGAGAGAGCTGGGGGTGTTTAGCCTGGAGAAGAGGAGGCTGAGGGGAGACCTCATTGCTCTCTACAAATGCCTGAAAGGAGGTTGTGGAGAGGAGGGAGCTGGGCTCTTCTCCCAAGTGACAGGGGACAGGACGAGAGGGAATGGCCACAAGCTTCACCAAGGGAGGTTCAGGCTGGACATTAGGAAACAAATTTTCACAGAAAGGGTCATTGGGCACTGGCAGAGGCTGCCCAGGGAGGGGGTTGAGTCGCCTTCCCTGGAGGGTTTTAAGGCACAGGTGGACGAGGTGCTAAGGGACATGGGTTAGTGATTGATGGGAGTGGTTCGACTCGATGATCCCTTGGGTCTCTTCCAACCTGGTGATTCTATGAGAGGGAGGGTTGGCATCATGATGTGGCGTTAGCATGGCATCAGGAAACCTCTGGCTGCCCATGGGGATAGTGGTCACCATCGTTACTCCTGCTGGTGTAATGCAGTAACCTCCAGCTCTCCTCACAGCCCTGCATGCCCCATAAACCAGGCAATGAGGTCAAAGCTTAGTCAACACGAATGAGTTGGGCTGAATTTTAAGCTGACTCAGTTTTCAAACAAGCTCTTGGGCTCAGTCCCACTAGGGTGTGCGTCAGCTTCAATTATTTCCTGATAGGCTTGGATCATAAAAAGCAAAAAAGCTTTTGTTTGAACCATAAGACAAATATCCAGCGCTGCTTTTGGCACCATATCAGCTAAGACTCTGCTTCTGCATGTGTGCTTTGTGCATTCTAGGGCAGCTCTTGTACGCCACGACCTGGGCTGGGGCTGCTCTGGAGCCTGCCACAAAACTCTTGGGAAGAATTGTGGAGGATTAGGAAGGTACTTGAAAAAGAAGGTTTTTGAAACAATGAGGTTTGCGTCTCACCAGTAACTAGGTGGAAATGAAATGTATGGAAGCAAGGAGGGTGACCCCAAAATAGTGTGTCTTATGAAGTTTCTGGGCATTTATCCATAGACCAGTACAGACCAGTGAGGAAAAGATCATAGTTTGGGATGTCACAAGATAAAAAGGATCTAAAGCTCCTGGAGAGCATCCAGAGGAGGGCACGGAGCTGGGGAAGGGAGATTTAGATGAGATCTTTGGAAGAAATGTTTTCCTGTGAGGATGGGGAGGCCCTGGGCCAGGTTGCCCAGAGCAGGGGTGGCTGCCCCATCCCTGGAGGGGTTCAAGGCCAGGTTGGATGAGGCTTGGAGCCCCTGATCCAGTGGGAGGTGTCCCTGCCCATGGCAGGGGTGGGACTGGATGGGCTTTGAGGTCCCTTCCAACCCAACCCATTCCATGAATCTCTCATAAGGATTAAACTATGCTTTGCTCCGCTTTAGCATCTTTCCTTGAAGCCCTTGATGCATTGTATTGGTGGTGATGGACAAGTTGCTGGGTTCTGTTGAGGGAATTTCTTTGTGCTGAGTTTCTCAGAAACTGGCTTAATGTGTAGTTCAGGTTGGAGCTTCTACCGGGCATCTGGATACACTGCTCAGGAGGTCTGGCAGCTGCACAACAAGGACTGGCATGAGCACACTGCTTGGGGAAAAATCTGTTTTATGAGAGAGATGATGCTCCTGCCACATTTGTACCAGCAAAATCTTGTTTAATCTACTTTCTCATCTATTTTTGCCACATTTCCTCTTATAAATCATTTCACTTCCCAGACCACTTAATTGTTGGGATAATACTGGAGACAATTGTAATTGTCTTTTTCAGAATTATATTGGAGGCAGTTTGCAGAGCTGAATTGCAATGTGGTGGCAACTTATGCCAGAGCATTTTAGTATGTTGTTTCATTTTTAACAAGGGATTTTTCATGTGATGCATCAAGAGCTCAGAGAGGGAAACCACTGTGACCGGGTAGACACTTATTTCAGAGGCTCACGCAATGCTTTCATAGAATCGTAGAGCCAAAGAATGTCTTGAGTTGGAAGGGACCCACAAGGACCATCAAGTCCAAACTCCTGTCCCTGCACAGGACAACACAACATTCACACTGTTAGGGCATTGGACAAATGCTTCTGGAATATTGTCAGCCTTGGTGCTGTGACTGCTGCCCTGGGAGCTGTTCCAGGGCTCCACCACCCTCTGGGGAAGAACCTTCTCCTCATGTCCAGCCTAACCCTCCCCTGGCACAGCTCCCTGCCATTCCCTCAGCTCCTCTCCTTGGTCCCTCCTTGAGAAGAGCTCAGCGCCTGCTCCTCCTCCTCCCTGTGTGAGGAAGCAGCAAAGCACAATGAGGTCTCCCCTCAGTCTCCTCCAGGCTGAAGAGACCCAGGGAATTCAGCTGCTCCTCACACTCTTCCCCTCTAAACCCTTCCGAACTCCATGTCTTCCTCTCAATGCTCTCCAGCAGCTTTAGATCCTTTTTATCCTTTTATGCCCCCAGTGCTCAAGGTGGGGTTGCCCTAGTGTGGACTAGAGCAGGACATTCCCCTCCCTCTCTTGTGCTGACCTGTCCCCTTCCTTCCTTATCTTCAGCTTTGAATTCAGCTCTGAAGTTTACTTTGAATGCTTGGTAACTGCTGCTTTTTGAGAAAAGATGGGGCCACTGTGAAATGTCTTTTCTTGCCTGGCTGGCGCTGCCGTGCTGGATGCACCCGGGACACAGTTTCCCTCTTGGCTACCCGGGCGCTGCTGGCTCATGGTCAGCTTGTTGTCACCCAGCTCCCCAGGTCCGTTTCCTCAGGGCTTCTCTCCAGCCTCGTGCTGCCCGGTCTGTACGGACACCCAGGGTTCCTGCGTCCCAAGTTCAAAACCCAGCGCTTGCCCTTGTTAAACTCCATGCGGTTGGTGATTGTCCAGCCCTCCAGTTTGTCCAGATCCCTTTGGAAAGTTAAGAGTTGAATAAAAATAGATTAAATAAAAGTTGGTGGCACAAGGCTGTGGATATCACACACAGGTAAAAAAATAAGAGAATGTGTCAAAATTCACGGTGCTTCTTCTCACACTGGGGATGCTGGGTGCACAGCGAGGAAGGTGTTGCTGGCAGATAGCAAATGGAGAGCAGGCAGAGGAGCAGGGTATGCCCTTGCCTTCTCAAAATATGTTGAGGCTTAATTAAAGAATGACTGCAATGTATTTCCAGACCTTCCACTGGAAAACATGAAATTTAACATTCCCTTTTATTATTTTTTCTGTGCTAATTTAACAGGCTGCGCCTTCTGGGGTCATCCAGAGCAGCAGAACTTTCTTGCCATAAGGAGGGGAGATTTCCAGCAGGAGGGGATATTTTGGCATGCCTGAGGTTTAGCCGTGGAAATTTGCAGGATTAAAAGCTTTATTTGAAGTTAAGCGTGGTGATAAATGAGGTGTTGAAAAGCATGGGTTTAAATACGCTCCTAAACCCATACTTGCTGGGAATCAGGAGGAACGCCTGTCAGGCACTTGCGGAGCTCAAATGTGGGATTGCTCCTGACTGATCCCAGCTCATACTGACACGTGTTTTCTGTACACCTCATGGTATCGGTGATTCTGGAGTTTCTGCCTGAGCTGTTGAATTCACCTGCCACTGCACAACCAATTGGAGAGCGAGTGATTGTGCTGTCGATTGCTGCCGGTTAACACAAATGGAGCTGGGCAAGCATCATCCAGGAATTAAATCAGCTTTTGGTTAACCACAGAATCCTAGAGTGGCTTGCGTTGGAAGGAACCTTATAGCCCATCCAGTCCCACCCCTGCCATGGACAGGGACACCTCCCACTGGATCAGGGGCTCCAAGCCCCATCCAACCTGGCCTTGAACCCCTCCAGGGATGGGGCAGCCACCCTGCTCTGGGCAACCTGGGACAGGGACTCCTCACGCTCACAGCAAAACATTTCCTCACAAGATCTCATCTCAATCTCCCCTCTTGCACCTCAAAACCGTTCCCTTCATCCTATCCCTGCCCTCCCTGATCCAGAGCCCCTCCCCAGTTTTCCTGGAGCCCCTTTCAGCACTGGAAGCTGCTCTAAGGTCTCCCCAGAGCCTTCTCTTCTCCAGGCTGAACAACCCCAACTCTCTCAGCCTCGTACAGGAGGTTCTCCAGCCCTCACATCATCTCCGTGGCCTCCTCTGGCCTCGCTCCAACAGCTCCATGTTCTCCCTGTGCTGAGGACTCCAGAACTGGACGCAGGGCTCCAGGTGGGTCTCACAGAGCGGAGCAGAGGGGCAGAATCCCCTCCCTCCCTGCTGCTCTTGTTTCTGAGGCAGCCCACCAAGGGCTGTCATGTTGCTGTGTAGAAACCTGGACACGTCTGGGAATAAACTATCCAGATTTCCGCTGAGAAATCATATCTTACAGAGCGATTTGAACAGAGAAATTAAAGACCGCAAGTCTAACACGGATTTTTATGTTCCTGCCATCTGCAGATAAGCCCTTTCTCTCCAGGTTCTGTGGGTTTTTTTTACACTGAGAAAACCTGCTGTAATTGTTTCCCTGCACACCTAGGGGTGATTTGTCAAAATCCCTGTTGCTCCTTGGCTAATTCAGTATTTATAATGTCTCTATAAAGCTGGTGCCACTCCGCTGACTTGGAGGCGAAGTGGGAGAATACATCGCATAAATTAGACTGCATGAAATGCGCAGCTCGCGGCTCTGCTGGGGAACTCAGTGTGAAGGGAGGAGGTGAAGGCAGCAGGAGTTGGGTGGCCAGGCAGAGATGATGTAGCATCTTCCTCAGCCCAGACCGATTGCTTATTTTAAGGCTTATTATTCAGTTTCTGTGTCTCATCTAAGACATTTTGTGATGCAGCAATGTCATAAAACCAGGCAGATTCCACAAATTGTCACAGCTGATTTTGTCTTTTAATCATTATTATTCTTCAGATCAGGCTGATCTCTGCTTCTAACCTTTCGGAGAGCAAGCTGGGAGGGATGAGACTGGTGGTTTGCATTATTAATTGTCATATGTGTCAGTACATAAAGATCTTGAAATATAATATGATTGAACAGTCCAGATAACGGTATATAAACCCCTCATGAAGGCCAAAAGCAAGGTCGGGGCAATCCCAGGCACAACTACAGGCTGGGTGGGGAGTGGGTTGTAGACAGCCCTGAGGAGAAGGATTTGGCATGACTGGAGGTGAAAAGCTCAACATGAGCCGACAACTAGCTGTGTCCTGGGCTGCATCCACAGCAGTGGGACCAGCAGGGAGGGAGGGGATTCTGCCCCTCTGCTCTGCTCTGGTGAGACCCACCTGGAGCCCTGCATCCAGTTCTGGAGTCCTCAGCACAGGGAGGACATGGAGCTGTTGGAGCGAGGCCAGAGGAGGCCACGGAGATGATCAGAGGACTGGAGAACCTCCTGTACGAGGACAGGCTGAGAGAGTTGGGGTTGTTCAGCCTGGAGAAGAAAAGGCTGCGGGGAGACCTTAGAGCAGCTTCCAGGACTGAAAGGGGCTCCAGGAAAGCTGGGGAGGAGCTCTGGATCAGGAAGGGCAGGGAGAGGATGAGGGGAACAGTTTTAAGCTGTAAAGAGGGGAGATTGAGATGAGATCTTAGGCAGAAATGTTTTGCTGTGAGGGTGGGGAAGCCCTGGCCCAGGTTGCCCAGAGCAGTGGTGGCTGCCCCATCCCTGGAGGGGTTCAAAGCCATGTTGGATGGGGCTTGGAGCCCCTAATGCAATGGGAGGTGTCCCTGCCCATGGCAGGGGCGTTGAACTGGATGGGCTTTAAGGTTCCTTTGAATCCAAACCATTCTAGGATTCTATGACTTGCCTGCTCCTAGCAGGGAGTGGCTCCAGGGTCAAAGCATCTAACGGGCATCATGGTAACGCTGCAGATGCCTTACCTGACATTGCTCCCTTGTTTTCACAGGAGGGGGACTCCCTTGGGGCCATGGAGAAGCTGTGCCGGCAACTCACCTACCACCTCAGCCCCCATTCACAGTGGAGACGCCACGGCATCATGAAGAGGAAACCACAGTCCTGGTGAGTCAGATTTCAAAAGCCACTGTCACCCCAGAGGGTCACTGTCACCTCCTTGGTCTGTGCATCCTTGGGGCCACTTGTAGGCTTGGGAAAAGGGTTTTTCCACAAGGCTTTTGGCCATAGTGTGCAAATGTGTGTGTAAGTGGGAGCTGCCTGTTGCACACCTGCACCAGCAGGGCAAAGAAATTCATCACAATGGAGGGCTACAAGGGAATGGAGAAGTCTAAACCTTCTCATCTTGCCATAGCCTTCAAAATCCTCATCAGTCTCCAGTCTCACCAGTGTTCTCCATGTGCGTAGCGATGTTATTGGGTTGCTTCATGCTCATTAACACTTGGAGAGGAGGAATGGGCTGGAAGACCTGAGCCATCCACTCTCTAAACATCCCCGTGGTGGGAATTGGAAAGTGGGAGACAAACTAAGACATCCTAATTAGGTGGTGATCAATGTAGAGGTACATGTCACCATGCACACTGTGGCTTGCAAGGAGTTTGCACAAAGGAAACTGTTTGATTAAAAGTAGGGAGTAAATGACCTTACATTGGTCTTCAACAAAGCTTCCTGGCTCCCAACATCCTGGGTGCACGGAGCTGAAGCACGTCTGGATGAGGCTGATGAGAGTGAAAAAGGCTCCTTGGTTTCTGTGATGTTCTGCCTTATATATTTATTATTTTCGTTTAAGGAAATGGGAAATACAAAAGAAGTCGCCGTCTGGCAGAGTCAGGATTTGTATCCAGGTGCTGGTTCATGGTCCCAAGAGAGTGTTGGTGCCTGTTGCAGTAGATGCTATTTGTAGCCACAGTTGAGACAGATCCCATGAGAAACTTAGTCTGAAGAGAGGGAGGAAAATGGACACAAGGGGAAAACAGATGCAAGGGAATAAAGGATTCCTCAGTATAGTAAGGACCTGGAGCTTTTGGAGTGAGTCCAGAGGAGACCATGGAGATGATGTGAGGGCTGGAGAACCTCCTGTACAAGGCCAGGCTGAGAGAGTTGGGGTTGTTCAGCTTGGAGAAGAGAAGTCTGTGGGGAGACCTTAGAGCAGCTTCCAGAGCTGAAAGGGGCTCCAGGAAAGCTGGGGAGGGGCTCCGGATCAGGGAGGGCAGGGATAGGATGAGGGGGGACAGTTTGAAGCTACAAGAGGGGAGATTGAGATGAGATCTTGTGAGGAAATGCTTTCCTGTGAGGGTGGGGAGGCCCTGGCCCAGGTTGCCCAGAGCAGGGGTGGCTGCCCCATCCCTGGAGGGGTTCCAGGCCAGGTTGGATGGGGCTTGGAGCCCCTGATCCAGTGGGAGGTGTCCCTGCCCAGGGCAGGGGTGGGACTGGGTAGGCTTTAAAGTCCCTTCCAACCTGAACTATTCAAGGAAATACTTGAAAATGAAAAAAAGTTTAACACAGTGCTTTGTGACACTCTGTCTTTAATTACCAATCTCTGTCCTTAATTATCAGCTTGGAGTGATTGTGTGAGCATATCTGGGTGCCAGAGATTTGTGAGGCTTTATCTTACAAGCCTGCTGTAATGTTTGCCTTTCCTTGGAAGAGCTGGGAAATAGCTGAGGTTTTTCACCGTTTTTATAGCTGAGGAGAGGTTTTGGCTGTAAGTGAGCTCCCACCACATGGCAGCGACCCTGGAGCTGTGAACACAAGGCAGCAGCTGCTGGCTCTGCCCCTGCGAGGGTTTGTAGGGTGGGATTTGCCTGGGTTTTCTGGTTTAGAGGTGTGTTTAGAAGGTGGCTGTGAGTTGTAGCCAACCCTTTGCTAAGGTCTAAATGCCATAATACCAGGATACAGAGAATAGAGAGAACGTGTGTCTTGTCTTCCCTGTGCTTGAGCATCCACTGCTTTATTTGTGTGCCAGCAGTTACCCTCTTAGGGATGCTTCTGATCTCATGTGTGTGTTAGCTGATGGGTAATTGCTTCCACAGCCAATGAGCAGTGTTTCCCCAGAGTACTCTGGTCTGGGTTGGGGTTTCCAAGTGTCCTGTGATGACTCCAAGGGAGTAATCATAGAATCAGAGGATGATAGAATGGTTTGGGTTGGAAGCAACCTTAAAACCCATCTAGTTCCCACCTTAAGTCTCGTCTTACCACTCTTTCCTAGACTTCAAAATCCTTCATCTTTCCTGGAATTACTCTTGCTTTGCAGTGAGGTCAATGAGGTCCCAGGGGAGCCCACAGCACAGTGTATGGTGACTCCTCTCAACAACAGCAGCCCCCACAGGTGGTTATAGGCAGAAAGAAGTGTGTGCTCTAGGGGCTTAGAATCATAGAATGGCTTGGGTTTGGGTTGTGGAAGGGACCTCAAAGCCCACCCAGTCCCACCCCTGCCATGGGCAGGGACACCTCCCACTGGATCAGGGGCTCCAAGCCCCATCCAACCTGGCCTGGAACCCCTCCAGGGATGGGGCAGCCACCCCTGCTCTGGGCAACCTGGGCCAGGGCCTCCCCACCCGCACAGTAAAACGTTTCTTCCCAAGATCTCATCTCAATCTCCCGTCTTGCAGCTCAAAACCATTCCCCCTCGTCCTGTCCCTGCACTCCCTTCTTGGGCTTCAGAGCGCTAAAACTGCAGCATCTTCCAAATAGCTATATGAGATCCTAGACACCTGGAGGAAACAATGAGGTGTGAGAGATCACTTGTGTAAATGGGCTGCAGAGGAAAATGTTGCCTACTGTGATGAGATGCACAGGCAGATGAAGCTGGCTTACTGGGATGAGCCCTGAAGCTGTTCTTCCTGCTGCCTCTAGCCCTGGTGGAGGAAAACAACACAGGGACTGCCGCAGATGAAGTGATATTTATTCCCTTTCCATCCTCTCCTTCTCCCTGCAGTACCAACCTAGTGATGTCTGCAGAATGAACCATGAGAATGATGCTTTCTAAAACTATTTCTTCTCCTTTTTCTTCTCCCTCTTTCTTTCTTTGCTCAGTCTTTTCATTTTCTTTCTTAGAATCATAGAATCACGGAATGGTTTGGGTTGGAAGGGGCTGCAAAGTCCATCCAGTTCCACCCCTGCCATGGGCAGGGACACCTCCCACTGGACCCAGTTGCTCCAAGCCCCATCCAACCTGGCCTTGAACCCCTCCAGGGATGGGGCAACCACCACTGCTCTGGGCAACCTGGGCCAGGGCCTCCCCACCCTCACAGTTCTTCTTGGAAAGGAAGTCTTCTGACTCTCCTGCATGACAACTTTGGGGTCAGAAAGGGATGGTTTGGGGCCACTCCCATGTTGTGGCCTCCCTGGAGGATCCATGGTGGGAAACACGTAATACAGTATTTAGGATCTGAAAATCTGGTCTCTCATTTCCCGCATGGCGATTCTTGACCTTAGAATGAGTGTTTTGATTCTGTCCCTGGTTCCCTGCTGACCATTAGGGATTGCAACACAACACCAAGGGTTGGTGGAGCCTGTTGTGGAGAACTCTCAGTCCTGACCTGCAGAGTTACCCAAAAAGACTTTGTTAATTAGAAATCTGTATCATTGTGATGCTCCTGGCCCTGTCTGCTGGAGACACGCTCATTAGTGCACTCACTCATAACAAGCAGAAAGACACACATCACAATCTGTGCTGTAGCTTTGTTAAGAGGCATCATGTTTCCAGGCTCACGTCTGCACACACCTCCCGACGCTCCACAGTCCCTTGTCCCCTGCAGCTGAGTTAGACGTGTTGGAAGGGTTTGGAGATTAATTATCCCTATAGTTGGGAGTGGTGGAGAGTGCGTTTGTAGGAGATGGATGTATTAGTGCAATGCTGATCCCTCTCTTTGTTTAGAGGGTTTCCCTGGTTCTATCCCCTGCTCCAGTCTGGTGAGACCTCACCTGGAGCCTTGCATCCAGTTCTGGAGTCCTCAGCACAGGAAGGGCATGGAGTTGTTGGAGCGAGGCCACGGAGATGATGTGAGGACCGGAGAACCTCCTGTACGAGGCCAGGCTGAGAGAGTTGGGGTTGTTCAGCCTGGAGAAGAGAAGGCTGCGGGTAGACCTTAGAGCAGCTTCCAGGACTGAAAGGGGCTCCAGGAAAACTGGGGAGGGGCTCTGGATCAGGGAGGGCAGGGAGAGGATGAGAGGAACAGTTTTCAGCTGCAAGAGGGGAGATTGAGATGAAGAAATGCTTTTAGGAAGAAATGTTTTTTTGTGAGGGTGGGGAGGCCCTGGCCCAGGTTGCCCAGAGCAGTGGTGGCTGCCCCATCCCTGGAGGGGTTCAAGTCCAGGTTGGATGGGGCTTGGAGCCCCTGATCCACTGGGAGGTGTCCCTGCCCATGGCAGGGGTGGGACTGGATGGGCTTTAAGGTTCCTTCCAACCCAACCCATTCTATGATCTCAGACACTAGTGAGATGTTTCTTTTTGCTCACAGCTAGTGAGGAGGCGTTGGCCTCTGATGCCGTTGTATTGTCACCTCTTTGGATGCCCATAGTCAAATTTTTGGTGGAGTAGTTTCCCTTCATCACTAAATGCCCGCAGGCATTTCCAACAGGTGTTGGGGGATGCAGCCACAAACTGTGAGGTGGATCAGTCCCTCCTGGACCAGCCCATCTCATGATCCCCTGGGACCTCTGCCGGGGTCTCTCCAGTGTGGTGAGCAGGAGCCCGGCACGGGGGCGGCTCAGGCAAGCACTGAGCAAGGCCACGTTGCTGTAATTGGTCTCACCAGGAATGTAGGGAAATAATTGGAAGGGAAATTGATTTTCTTTAGTCTGCAACTGCTGTATTCGTTACTGGCAATAATCGGAAGCAGAGCAGTAGGAGAAGGGGGATGGGGACAGATGATAGAGAAGACTGGAGCTGTTTTTTCAGTCAGTCATGCCCTGCCAGGCAGCCTGGCACGCAGGCAGAGAGGGACGCTAACACTTCTCATTTCCACCTCAGCCTGGGCATCACATTCGCAGAATCACAGAGTGCCCTGAGTTGGAGGAGACCCACAACAATCATCGAGTCCAACTCGGGTCCCCGCATAGGACACCCCAACATTCACACCGTGGGGCTGAGGGCCTTGGCCAAACACTTCTGGAATATTGTCAGCCTTGGTGCCGTGACTGCTTCCCTGGGAGCTGTTCCAGGGCTCCACCACCCTCTGGGGGAAGAACCTTCTCCTCATGTCCAACCTAACCCTGCCCTGGCACAGCTCCCTGCCATTCCCTCGGCTCCTCTCCTTGGTCCCTCCTTGAGAAGAGCTCAGCGCCTGCTCCTCCTCCTCCCTGTGTAAGGAAGGTACAGAGCGCAATGAGGTCTCCCCTCAGTCTCCTCTTCTCTAGGATGAACAGACCCAGGGACTTCAGCTGCTCCTCATACTACTTCCCCAGTTCAGTGTATGGACAGAAAGAGCCAAATGAAGGTAGAAGCTCTGTGTCCTGGCTGCCCTGCTCTGCTGTGCTGCCTGGCACCGGAGCACCCAAACCTGTGCCAAATGACCTTATTTGTTTTGCATATTATTAGTCCGTCTGTCTCCCTCTCTGTGCCTCCCTCTGAATCACATACATCTATATTAAACATCCAGGATGAAAATCAGCATTTTGCCTGGCAGGGCAGCCAATAGCAGGAGGATAAAACCAGCCTGCTAAAGTCATTCGTCCATTTCTGGCTCTGCCTGGGGACACGGTTACAGCCCAGTGTTTAACTAGCAAGAGTTGAATCGGATCCTGGAATCTCCCTGCTCCTCCTGCTGCCAAGCGCTTGCCTTCAGCATTACAAAGGCTTAAACTGGTAATCAAAGCTCCACGCGTCATTAATTGATTTGGAGCATGGGTTTATATGCTGCTTGGGGAGGGAGGAGGAATTTCCCTCAGGGAAACAGCCTTCATGGCTTTGCTGTGTCTTTCCCATGCTCAGAGTTGTGGCCAATGTGTTCCCTGTATTTGCTGCCCGTGTTGCTTCTGTGATGCTAACGAAGAGCCAGGGATGCACCACGGAGGGGATGGAGCGGTGGCACCTGCCTTGCTGGACTCAGCAGTGGGCAACATCTGAAGGAATATCGATTATTCATCTCAGAATTCCAACTCTAGCCCAGTTTGACGTTGTGTAAACCCTTTTTTCGCACACAAGCTCCTGTTGATGCCACTGGAGCTTGAAATATGGAATGAGTTAGGGTGCAGCAGCTCAGTTTGAGCACTGGAATGAAACAGAGTCAGTCTGGAGCAGAATCTGTGGAGTTCTTAACTCTCAATAAGCAGAGAGACACCCAAAAAGAAGCTCATACCTCCTGCCTTCATTCCAGAAGCGTTTGGCTGAGGCCCTCAGCCCCATGGTGTGAACGTTAGGGTATCCTGTGCAGGGACAGGAGCTGGACTTGATGACCCTTGTGAGTCTCTTCCAACTCAGAACATTCTGTGATTCTATGATAACACAGTGCTTTCTTCACTTTCTAAAGCCATTCTGAGTTTCAGAGCTCCCTGCTCATGGGAATCCTCCTCCCAGTGCTGGGATGGGTGAAGAGCAAGGATCTGATTTTTTTCAGTTCCCACAGGTCTTCAGGTGGCTTTACTTAGCTCCAGCCAACTCTCTTCTTTGGCCACTTGTCCTCTTTTTTTGGATGTTGGGTCTGGAGGCGATGCCGGCTGGGGCTGTTTAGCAAAGCACAAAGTGAGGGGAATGTCAGTCCTGGTATGAGATCTGCCCTGCTGCCGAACCAGGAATGCGTCTGATGAAGTTTTGCAGGAAAAGGGGTCGTTGGCCATTTCTCTTTGCAGGGAACGCTGCAGAGCACAGGCTGACTTTCCCACAGCTATGTTTGAGCAAGTACTGTCTCATTCCTATGGCTGAAGGAGAATCTTAATTATTTCCCAAGTATTTATGTACATAAAAGATGAACCGTGCCTGCAGTTTATCTAAACAAGATCTTAAACAAGGGCTGCATTCTCTCCTGGCTCTGATAATACCAAGAATATAGTTTATTGTAATTTTTTTTCCTAAATGCAAGAATTCCTTTCTTGAGGCGTAGGTGCTGATGTGGTAGCCAGCTCTGCCCACACATTGACTGCATGGATGCAGGACACAATCTCACAGGATTTCACAGAATCTCAGAGTCGTGAAAATAGTTTGAGTTGAAAGGGACCTCAAAGGCCATCCAGTTCCACCCCTGCCATGGGCAGGGACACCTCCCACTGCATCAGGGGCTCCAAGCCCCATCCAACCTGGCCTTGAACCCCTCCAGGGATGGGGCAGCCACCACTGCTGGGCCAGGACCTCCCTGTCTTCACAGAAAAACATTTCTTCATTGAATTCATCTCAATCTCCCCTCTTGCAGCTGAAAACTATTCCCTTCATCCTGTCCCTGCCCTCCCTGATCCAGAGCCCCTCCCCAGCTTTCCTGGAGCCCCTTTCTGCACTGGAAGCTGCTTTAAAGTCTCCCCACAGCCTTCTCTTCTCCAGGCTGAACAACCCCAACTCTCTCAACATGTCCTCATACAGGAGGTTCTCCAGCCCTCGGATCGTCTCTGTGGCCTCCTCTGCACTCAATCTAACAAATCCATGTTTTTCCTGTGCTGAAGACTCTGGAACTGATTTTTCATACTTGGCTTTTGAACACCTTTCTCTTAAACCCTAATGGCCAACTCATGTTAACACAGAGAATCAGAGAATCTTTTAAGTTGGAAAAGACCCTGAAGATCTTAGAGTCCAACCATAAATGAAACTTCTGAGGGTATTCAGCTAGGCTTTCTCTCCTGCAGGGAGCTTTTGGTTATGGACTGTGGAGCAGAGACATACCTTTGTCCAGCTGAGTTTCTTGCTGAAATGGAGATGTTGTTACTTCTCTGTTAACACTATTGATGCTCCTGCTGCAAGAAGTGGATACGGTTGCTCTTTGCTTCCCAGCCTGGGGCTCCAAAGCGGTTCAGGCTTGGACCTGTCGCTGCCTTGCTGCAATAGGATGTCACGTTGTTTGGTGGGATCTTGCATCATCCAATAGGATGGAATATCCTTTGGTGGGATCTCACATTGTTCAATGGGATGTCGCATCTTTCATGTCTCTTCTTGCAGTTTCTTGCATCTGTACTACTGTGATTGTCCCCACTGCGTCCCCCCATCCCTTAGCAGCAGCCACCTCCTTTATGAGCTTTCTAAGCTGCATCTCTCCTTCATTCCAGTCCAGAAGCCCTTTTATTGCTTTGTTGTGCCAGACCTTGTTCAGCTAAATTCCAGTTTAAACAGAGTATTCTTTCTTCTCTGCTCGACAAGCAGTGCTTGTCATTGCTAAACCACATTCCTGCTTCATTATGTGTTAGTTTAACATGTCTGTCCACAGAAGAAATTACGTTGCTCCTAATTCACTTGAGGAACAGTCTTGTTTATACTAGTTTATTGTGTTTTACCACAATATCCCTGGCATTCTTAAGATAAGTATGGTAGCAAAGAATAAGGTCAGTGAAGAGAAAATTAAGCTGCAGTGTTTGAAGAAGGTGTCATGAGCACACTTGGAACCGCTGAGGTCTCTGCCTTTAGGAAAGTTAGTTCTCTTCTCAGGAGCCTTCATATAGATTTCTGTCCAGAGCAGGGGTGGCTGCCCCATCACTGGAGGTGTTGAAGGCCAGGTTGGATGGGGCTTGGAGCCCCTGATCCAGTGGGAGGTGTCCCTGTCCATGGAACTGGATGGGCTTTGAGGTCCCTTCCAACCCAAACCATTCCATAATTTAGGATCACAATATTAGGTACCCTTTTCCTTCACCCTCTTAAAGTTTAAGCCTAATTTTCTTAACGCACCAAGCACCCATGGGGATGCCCTGCACATGTATAACCTCCATACATCATTGCTGGTGGGAGAATAAGCCCCTAATTACTCAGCAAAGCGGGTGTGTCAGCCTCACACACGTTTTGGCTTGTGGCTCCCCACTTGGGCGGCGTTGATTTTTCCGCAGCTCAGACAGTTTTGTGGCTTGAAAACTATTGTTTTTCTCTTGGGGCAGGTTAGGAAAGTTGCCTCAAATTGCTTGTAATTCTCTGAGATGGAGGATGTATTTAATCATAAAAGTGGCTGACAGTAGCTGTTATTTTCTGTTTCTATGTCAGGGTTGATATGAACAGGGTGAAAGCAGCAAACAGGTACTTTTTCCTCTGTTACCATACATTTCAGCAGGAAAATTACTGCCCAGTGGGTACCGCACCTGGGGTGTAAAAACCCCTGCATAATAGGTACTTCTCAATGTGCAAATTGCAGGGCTATGCATGATGTAGACAGAATCTCATGTTTGTTTTCTTTGATTTTCCCAGCTTAAGCAGAGCTGGAAATGTACCAAGCCTTTCCTCTTGCTTTCAGCATCCCTCCAGTACCAGCAGCACTTGGGTAGGAACCAAGGGCTAGTTTAGCCCTGTGAGATGTTTTGCAGCAGCTGCTGCTGAAGCAACAAGTCAGGGAGGATAGTGGTAGCCTGAGATGGAAGGTAAACACTCCTGGAGTTCATCTAAAGGGCTGATAACTCCAGCCACTGGTATCTCCAAGGTTTGGCCGTGGTGTGCTATATCCATTCTGTGCCAGCTCCATGGTGTGACATAAATTCATACAATCATGGAATGGTTTGGGTTGGAAAGGACCTTAAAGATCATCTAGTTCCACCCCTCTGCCATGGGCAGGGACACCTCCCACTGGATATACTCCTGCTGAGGTCGAAAGTCCTCCTTAATTCACCCTCCTCCAGCTCCTGACATGTCCCAGGCACTCAGGACCACAATTTTTATGCAGAGCGGAGGGGGCTGTTTAGCCTGGAGGTGAGGAGGCTGAGGGGAGACCTCATCCCTCTACAGCTCCCTGCAAGGAGTTTGTAGCAGCGGGTGTAGGTCTCTTCTCCCAAGTAATGAGTGATAGGATGAAAGGAAGTGGCCTCAGGTTGTGCCAGAGGAGGTATAGACTGGATATTACAAAATATATCTTTACTGCAAGAGTGGTGAAGCCCTGGAACCAGCTGCCCAGGGCAGCAGGGGAGTCTCCATCCCTGGAGGGGTTTAAAAAGTGTGTAGATGTGGCGCTTGGGGACATGGCTTAGTAGGCACGGTGGGGTTGTGTTGGTTGGATTGATGATCTTAGCGTCTTTTCCAGCCTTAACGATTCTGTGACTCTGTGATTGTGTTTAGGATTGGGGATGTCTGGGGTTTACGCTGGGGTTTGCACATCCACAGGGTGGGTCTGTTGGGCTGGGGAAACAGGTGCTGCCAAAAGCAGGACGGCCAAAGCAGCTGCCCCACAGAGGAGGACAGGGCCGTGTCTACTGTTTTATGGAGGTAGGAACTGGCTTCACAAGGGAAGATGCAGGAAAGAGTTTTCTCCCAATATGTTTTCCTCACCAAAGGGTGCTGTGTGCCTGGGACGAGGCTGCCTGACTCCCTGTCTGCATGGAAAGCTAAATCCCCTTCTCTTCCAAGTGGAAGTCTGTGATGAGTTGCTTTTTTCTTAGCGAGCCCCTAGTCAGCTAGAAATGCAGCGTGCTGCTTTTTAACCCTGAAAGGGGAAGCACAAATACCTCCCCTGGACCCGTTGTTCTTCACTTGCAAACGTCTCCTATTGCTTTTCTATCCTGCTGAGGTAGGATGTGGGAACCCACTTCCCCGGGGTGTTGCCCAATGCTTTGTGTTACCAGAGCATCAAACATGATGTTGTGGAATCCTGCCAAAATATCCAACAGGCGCAGAAATAGGGAAAGTTTGGCAGGTAGACCCAATATAGCATGCTGATAGGGTTTGAGTGGAACCAGACAAGGTGCTGGCACAGCCCCTTGCCTCTGGAAGCAACTGAAAAGATGCTTTTCTCCCTTCTTTTCAGGATCAGCAGAGCAATAATTTGGAAGCATTTCACCTCTATGGGAGGCAGAGCTTCCAACTCCTGTTTGACTGTAGCACCTGAACACCAAGGGCTGCCCAGCCTCGGTGTTCACAAATCAGTTCAAACTTCGCAAGCTGCTTGCTTGTCTTCCATGGTGTTAAAGTCAGTAAAATGGATTTCCCTGAGGAGGGATGCTTTGGGGTCCTCGTTTACACCTGGAGGCAGCCTGAACTCCTCTCTTTGCTCTCTTAAGAACCTCTGCTGTGAAGTCATTAGCAATGATCTTGAAAATACCTAGCTGAAAATGCAAACAGATAGTTTAGGACAGCTCTGGGAAAGTCAGGAGACTCCATAAGGGCTGTGGCAGTTTTTAATGTTGTTACCTGTAAGCCAAAGCAGTGGGAGCAGCAGGGAGGGAGGGGATTCTTCCAACCTGGATGTTCTATGATTCTATGACTCCAACTGAAGCCCTGTGTCCAGTTCTAGAGTCCTCAGCACAGGGAGGACATCGAGATGTTGGATAGAGTCCAGAGGAGGCCACGGAGATGATGTGAGGGCTGGAGAACCTCCCGTATGAGGACAGGCTGAGAGAGTTTGGGTTGTTGAGTCTGGAGAAGAGAAGGCTGCAGGAAGACCTTAGAGCAGCTTCCAGTGCTGAAAGGGGATCCAGTGGGAGGTGTCCCTGCCCATGTCAGGGACAGGACTGGGTGGGCTTTGAGGTCCTTTCCAACCCAAACCATTCTGTGATTCTCTGATTCTCCATTGCACTTGGCAGCCTGGTACGGGGACCTGTTCAAACAAGAGAAATGTCTTTTGATGTAGTGATGAACTCACAGAGGTTAACAGCAGCCTTATTTTGTTGGTAGGAATGGTCTTTCCACATCCTACTCCTAATTTCATCTGAGACACAAAACAGTTCTGTCCTGGAGGAATGCTGGGTGCTGATTTTTCATGTGCTTGCAGTGCCTGCTTGCAATTCTCTACAAAGCCCCTGTGAAGCAAAAAAAAAGGGAGTTTTCATAGGAGGGAAGCCCAGTGCATGAATAATGTGCCCGTCCTTTTCAAAACAGAAGGAGAATGAATGTTTGTGGATGTAAATCCTCCACTGCTGCTGGCAGCTTGTGGGCGAGCGATAGGAGAAGTTGTAGCTCCTGCAATAAACGGTCTCTTCAGAGCATCCAACACAAATCCACTGTCGCTGGGGGAGTCTGGAGCAGGAATTATGCAGTCCCTCCTCATCATTAGAATCCTATCTCTGTGTATGCATGTGTGTGCTGCGAGCTGCTGCAGAAGAGCAGGGAATTTGTGAGCTTTGGGACCTGTGAGTGGGTGATCTCTTCTGTCTGTGTCAGTGGGACTTTATTTTGCTTTGTGTTACGTGGCTGTCCCAGAGATCAAAAGGGACAGAGCAGCAAAGTCTTTCCTGACATATGAATCAGAGAATCATGGAATGGTTTGGGTTGGAAAGGACCTTAAAGCCCATCCAGTTCCAACCCCTTGCCATGGGCAGGGACACCTCCCACTGGATCAGGTTGCTCAAAGTCTCAACTCTCTCAGCCTGTCCTCGTACAGGAGGTTCTCTAGCCCTCTAATCGTCTCCATGGCCTCCTCTGGCCTCGATCCAACAGCTCCATGTCTTCCCTGTGCTGAGGACTCCAGAACTGGACACAGGGCTCCAGGTGGGTCTAACAGAGCGGAGCAGAGGGGCAGAATCCCCTCCCTCATCCTGGCAGTCACACTTCTTTTGATTCAGGATATGGAGAAAATGCTACCAAACCCAGGCTGGGATGTTGCCTGGGGTTGTGACGTCGGGATGTGCTGTAGATCATTCTGCCTTTGCAACAGAAAGCAGGCAATCTCCAAACCTCTCTACTCCTCCCTGCAAGGCCTGACTCCTGGTGCATGTGTTTGGGATGGAGAAAAGTAAATGTCTGGTTCTTGGTGCTTCTTCAGGCTGCCTGGGGTTGGGAACTGATACTTGAGATTATCCCACTGAGAGAGTTGGGCTTGTTCAGCCTGGAGAAGAGAAAGCTGTGGGGAGACCTTAGAGCAGCTTCCAGTGCTGAAAGGGGCTCCAGAAAAGTTGGGCTCTGGATCAGGGAGGGCAGGGATAGGATGAGGGGGAAGGGTTTTGAGCTGCAAGAGGGGAGATTGAGATGAGATCTTGGGAAGAAATGTTTTTCTGTGAGGGTGGGGAGGCCCTGACCCAGGTTGCCCAGAGCAGAGGTGGCTGCCCCATCCCTGGAGGGGTTCCAGGCCAGGCTGTATGGGGCTTGGAGCCCCTGATGCAGTGGGAGGTGTCCCTGCCCGTGGCAGGGGTGGGACTGGATGGGCTTTAAGATCCCTTCCAACCCAAACCATTCTTCCAGGTAGGGTCCCGCACTCACTGATGAGGGACAAAGGTGCTCGTGGCCATGGTGGATATTCTGAACCTGTGCTGGGTTTCATCACAGTGACTGAGGGCTCCAGCCTCGTGGCACCCGTGTGTTCATCGAGTCTGTAAGCCCTTGAGCTGACATCCATCTCAGCAGTTCAATACCTGCAGCCATGGCTGCTATTTGGGGCCGGCTCAAGGAGGTGCATCACCCCCCAGGGTGGGACAGGCTGCCGTAACCCTTTGCAGCAGGAATCTGCTGGTGTTTGCCCTTGTCCTTGCCCAGGCGTGTCATCATCGCAAAGCTCAGAGCCACCTCCAGTCAGGTCTGCATTGGCTGTGGCTGTAGCACAGAACTCTGTTTGTCTCCGAGATGATTGCAGCCTGGATGCAGGCGGAAAGCGATTAATTTCCCAGGGAGCACGAAATACCAACCGCTGTCTGCCTGTGCATGGCAATTGTTAATAAGAGCTCTACTGGGGAGGAGTGGAGCTTTTCCCTCTGTGTATCCTACAGCCCTAGAAATAGTGTGGTTATTTCCTCCTAATTGCCCTAAGAGCACAAGAGAGGCCATCTCCAAGCTTAGCGTACATACTTTTGTGATTGTCTGTGCCAAGAGGGTTGGAAATTAGAATTTAATCTCTGCATATTGCTATGGTTCAGCGTTTAAATCCCAGCCCAGCTGAGGCAGCCAGACTTTGATCTGGAAATACTAAATGACCACCCAAACAGCCTGATGTCTGGTTGTCCCTTGTCATTGTGCCAGCTGTTGGCTGGGCAGCAGGGAGTCCCTGGGCAGCAGGTCCTGGAGATCTGCTTGACGTGAAGGGATGTCCCTGGGTGAGCACTGGGAATGGTGAGGGTTAACCATGGGGACTGAGTAATCCCCCTGTAATAATAATTTAATGTGATGGTAAAACCTGGAGGGACACAGAAGAAATGAGAAGGGAGCTAAGATTTTGGGAGAGAGAGTGGAAAACAAAGGGAGGATGAGCAAGAAAAAAAACCCTCTCCCTTGGCTGCTGTCAGAGATGTGCTGAGTGACTTTGCAGCTTGAGGCTGTGGCCAGTTGCTGCAGTCAGTGGTGCCACCAGCTGTGAGCACCATCCAGCTCGTGGTGCGCTCGGCATCCTCCTTGTCTTATTTTGTCTTTTTGCCTTATTTTGTCTTTTTGCTTGACCTTTCTTCTAAGGAATTGGTCTCAGACTGATAAAGCACTCTGATACAATCCTAGAATGAGTTGGGCTGGAAGGGAGCTCAAAGTCCATCTGGTTACACCGAGGTAGCTGGCCAGAATTTTTTGCTTCAGGTTGGCACCCTGATGGATGGGTTTGAACAAGTAGGGTGGGCAGGTTAACCCTAGGGTTAAATACGCTCAAGCCACTTCCCCAAAAAAGGATGATGCAAGATGCTGGCAAGTGGTGGTGGTTGTGCCCTGGCCCCGCACAGCGCTAGGCAGCTGCCCTGTTCCCACTGGTGCCAGCCTGGCTGTCAGGAGCGACATTATGCCTGGGAAATCATGTGTAATCACGTCCTGTGAGGACACTCCAATGAGATCATAGAATCAGAGAGTGGTTTGGGTTGGAAGGGACCTTAAAGCCCATCCAGATCCGCCCCCTGCCATGGGCACGGACACCTCCCACTGGATCAGGATGCTCCAAGCCCCATCCAACCTGGCTTTGAACCCCTCCAGGGATGGGGCAGCCACCACTGCTCTGGGCAACCTGGGCCAGGGCCTCCCCACCCTCATTGTGAATAATTTCTTCCTAATGTCCAATCTAAATCTTTCCCCCACCACTTTAAAGCCATTCCCCCCAGTCCTATCAATACAGACCCTTGTAAAATGCCCATCTCCAGCTTTCCTGGAGCCCCTTTGAGCTCTGGAAGCTGCTCTAAAGTCTCCCCACAATGAATAATTTCTTCCTAATGTCCAATCTAAATTTTTCCCCCACCACTTTAAAGCCATTCCCCCCAGTCATATCAATACAGACCCTTGTAAAATGCCCATCTCCAGCTTTCCTGGAGCCCCTTTGAGCTCTGGAAGCTGCTCTAAAGTCTCCCCAGAGCCTTCTTTCCTCCAGGCTGAACAACCCCAGCTCTCTCAGCCTGGCCTTGTACAAGAGGTTCTCCAGCCCTCGCATCATCTCCATGGCTTCTTCTGGACTCATTCCGGCTGTTCCATGTCCTCCCTGTGCTGAGGACTCCAGAACCGAACACAGGGCTCTAGGTGGGTCTCACCAGAGCAGAGCAGAGGGGCAGAATCCCCTCTCTTACCTACTGGCCACGCTTGTTTGGGTGCAGTCCAGCACACAGTTTGCCTTCTGGGCTGTGAGCTCACATTTCCAGGTCATGTTGAGCTTCACATCAATGAGCACACCAAGTCCTTCTCCGCGAGGCTGGTCTCAACCACATCATCCCCCATTCTGTATTGAAAATGAGATTTGGCTCTCTTTGCAGCAGCTCCCTCTTGCTATGTTGGAAACCTGATGAATCTCGTCTTAAAAACTGCTGTTTCACAAGAAGACATTTCGTCTGGCTGGTCTGGCATTCTGTGACCATGTGAAAACCACAGTGAAACCTTCTGTTGTTCTTGTGGGAACAAGCAAGTGATTTTGGAAGGGAGAGGGTGAATAGGCAGCAGTCATCCACTGCAGGTCAGCAGCGCAGCGTAAGCTGGCTGGGAAGAAGGGAAAGGTTTCATCCAATTGGAGAAAGATATTTGTCTGCTGAGTGAGAGAGGAATAAAAATCCAAGCTAAGTCATTTTAAGGTCAATAATGTCCAGCAGTAAGCAGCTTTTGCTTTCAATAATACTCTTTTAAGGCTAGTGGGGTATAAATACCAGCATTAGGTTGTCCCTGGTGTGCACGTTATCCCTGAATCAGCATCTGTGTCAGACAGGCAGGGATGAACCTGTTGGTGCAGCGAGGATGGTCCAAGGTAGCTCCTGGCTTCCCCCAGCTAAGTGTGCCATCCTTACAGCAAAACTTCAACCTCAGCAAGCAGCAGGCTGCAAAAAAACCCCAAAATGAATTGTTTTTCACCCAGCTCTCCCTACTGAATGGTGTGGTGGGCCCAAAAGCAGAGTGAGTTTAGATAAGAGTTAAGGACAGCTTCATCAGTGGTGGCTAAATGCCATAATTTAAGTTCTACATCTGGCTCCAGAAGTCTGCAAAGCACAGAAAGCTGTGAGGATCTGCCAGAGAGTAAAGGTCTAGATCCTGTACCTACATAGTAACTAACATCTAGACACAAGATCTCAACCTGGCAGACATCGATGGTTATTTTATGTTGGTACTTAATTGAGACCTCACACGGAGCCCTGTGTCCAGCTCTGGAGTCCTCAGCACAGGGACAACATGGAGCTGTTGGAGACAGTGCAGAGGAGGCCACGGAGGTGATCTAAGGGCTGGAGAACCTCCTGTATGAGGACAGGCTGAGAGAGTTGGGGTTGTCCAGCCTGGAGAAGAGAAGGCTGTGAGGAGACCTTAGAGCAGCTTCCAGTACCTCAAAGAGGCTGCAGGAAAGCTGGGGAGGGGCTCTGGATCAGGGAGGACAGGGGTGGGATGAGGGGGAATGGTTTTGAGCTGAAAGAAGGGAGATTGAGATGAGATCTTGGGGATAAATGTTTTTCTGTGAGGGTGGGGAGGCCCTGGCCCAGGTTGCCCACAGCAGTGGTGGCTGCCCCATCCCTGGAGGGGTTCAAGGCCAGGTTGGATGTTACTTGGAGCCCCTGATGCAGTGGGAGGTGTCTCTGCCCATGGTGGAACAGGATGGGCTTTAAGATCCCTTCCAACCCAAACCATTCCATGATTCTGTGACTCCATGATGCTTCAGTGCAGTGTGGAGGTGGGATTTTCCCAGGGTGTCCAGACTCCTGCCATGCAGTTCGAACTGCTGGACCTCACGCAATGCATCCCTGCCCTTCTGCCTTGAGTTTCTTACCCACTTCATCTGCTTCCACTGAGCAGACCTATTTTTGCTTGGTTGTGTGGCTCATCAACTGTTCTATGTGCAGTTCTCAGAGGAAATCTGTGCCAAGACTGACCTGAGATAGGGTCCAGCCTGGAAGAAAAAGCCATTTAGATGTCTTGCAGAGGGGAGGAGCGCTCCAATGCCAGTCGAGCCCAGGGCTTCCCCCTCTCAGGGTCCCTTGATGTGTCAGCACACATCAGTCTGCACCAGATGACAGGGTGACCTCTCTTTCCCAGGGGAAGCCAAGAGGCTTGAAATGAAAGTGCTGCAATACTTGTTGTTGAATTTAAAAAGTCAGAGAGGCTGGAATGACCCTTGGCATGGTGAAAACAAGACTAAACGGCGAGCAAATGAAATGCCTGTTGTGAAGTACCACAAATCTGGGGGAGCAAATTTTTATGAGGGCTGGGGTTAAGAAATCATTCTGCCACACGCTTTTTACAGTGGTTAAAAAGTTGCCATCCTGGTTGCTTTTAGCTGATATTCGAGGGAAATGTGATTTCTCTTGCGCCTGTTAGAGCAAGAGCTGTTGGGTCTGCTCCCCACATTTGCTGGGACCCGTGGGGACTTCATAGACCCCAGAAAACGCCAAACAGGGAGGGTAAGGAGGTGATGAAATCACTCATTTTGTTCTTCATTTCCACTGAGAGTTCTCTGGCCACAAGATTGGCAAGTTTGAGGTGGGAACGAGTTATTTCTGCTGACTATTGCAGTGGCATCTGGAAGGTGGGACTCTGGCTGGGCACTGCCAGAGGTCTCCCCAGCCAGGGCTGCTCGCCTGTTTGTGCAACAGAGATGAAAGTGCTGCTGAAATTTCCCAGATGCTCATTGAGTTGAAATCATCTGGCTGAAATCAAGACGATACATCAAGCTGTTTATTGCAGGCCAGCGGGTTGCTCATGCGCTGGCACAGCTCCGGCAAAACAGGATGGCGACCTTACTGACCAGGAGGGGTTTGCTGGGATGAGGCAAAGCTCAGCAGCCGCAGCTGCTTACATGTGTGAGCAGGGGATGCTCTGCCTCTTTGTGTGCCAGGGCAGTGCCTTCAAACACTGGAACTGGCTTCCTAGTGAGGTGGTTGATGCCCTGAGCGTGCCAATGTTTAAAAGGCGTTTGGACAATGCCCTTAATAACAATCTTTAAGTTTTGATTAGCCCTGAGTGGTCAGGCAGTTGGACTGGATGATGGTTGTAGGTGTCTTCTGAATGAACTATTCTATTCTAATTCTATCCTGTACTATCCTATCCTATCCTATCCTATCCTATCCTATCCTATCCTATCCTATCCTATCCTATCCTATCCTGTCCTGTCCTGTCCTGTCCTGTCCTGTCCTATCCTACCCTATCCTATCCTATCCTATCCTATCCTATCCTATCCTATCCTATCCTATCCTATCCTATCCTATCCTATCCTATCCTATCCTATCCTATCCTATCCTATCCTATCCTATCCTACCCTCCCCTATCCTATCCTATCCTATCCTATCCTATCCTATCCTATCCTATCCTATCCTATCCTATCCTATCCTATCCTATCCTATCCTATCCTATCCTATCCTATCCTATCCTATCCTATCCTATCCTATCCTATCCTATCCTATCCTGTCCTGTCCTGTCCTGTCCTGTCCTACCCTATCCTATCCTATCCTATCCTATCCTATCCTATCCTATCCTATCCTATCCTATCCTATCCTATCCTATCCTATCCTATCCTATCCTATCCTATCCTATCCTATCCTATCCTATCCTATCCTGTCCTGTCCTGTCCTATCCTACCCTATCCTATCCTATCCTATCCTATCCTATCCTATCCTATCCTATCCTATCCTATCCTATCCTATCCTATCCTATCCTATCCTATCCTATCCTATCCTATCCTATCCTATCCTATCCTATCCTATCCTATCCTATCCTATCCTATCCTATCCTCTTAGTTTAGTGGTTGATAGGAATGTTTGGACTTGATGATCCTGTGGGTCTTTTCCAATCTAGTGATACTATGATTCTGTGGGACATGGTTTAGTGATTTGATAGGAATGGTTGGACTCGATGGGTGGGTCTTTTCCAACCTAGTGATTCTCTGATCCTATCCTATCCTATCCCATCCCATCCCATCCCATCCCACCCCCATGCACATCCCACCCCCATGCACATCCCATCCCATCCCCATCCCATCCCATCCCATCTTATTGACATCTGATGGAGTCGTCTGAAGAGCATCCCAGCTCCTGCTCTGAGAGCATTTATAGCATGTTCGTGCTTTGCAGCATCAAGCCTTAAGCTCCAGCTGCTGATAAACCCTGAGAGGTAAGAGGGCAGCCACGAGGTTTGATGTACAGCACAAGGCGCAGAAGTCCTTGAGCAGCCACAGCCACGTTTCCCTTAAGACCTCCTGTGTGTTAGCAGTGAGCATCTTTCTGCTGCAGCAAGGGACCCGGGGAAAGCTGGGCATTTGCTCACTGCTTTGGCTCTGCTGATCGCTGGATGGATGAGATTTACGGCAGATGACTTGGTGATTAAACGGGCCAAATCCCAACCCTGCACATTTGGCAGTGGATGAGGAGGCACTGAGAGTGCTTCTGCTTGCAGAAGGCTCATAACCGTGGGAAGGGAGCACAGTGTCCTTGCTTTATCAGAAAGTACGTGGCTGTCTTGGGACTCTTTCAAGACCTCAGGACACGGGTATGCAAAGAGATGATTAGGGCCTGAGCCCAGGCAGGAATTGTGCAAGCTTTCAGCAAATCTGGGGAAAACAAAATGCAGGCAAGTGTGATGATGCAGCTCTTGGAGCGTGAGAGCCAGAGACACCAGCTGCAAAGGAAGAGAGATCCTGTGCCGCACAAGGTGGGATGAGCATCTGGCTAATCTGCAGAAGGCAGCTGGAGATTTGGAGCTGGCAGTTGCTAGCGGCGGGGGAGCAGTCAGGTTTGGCCACTTGGGAGAATGTGGCTCAGCAGCAAAGTCTGGTTCTGGCATCTCAGAGGTGTGGGGTTGGGGTTGGTGTAATTTGACTTGGAAACAGGGAATTTGCCTCGGCCACTGAGAGCTCGCTGCTGGAGGCAGCGCCCCTTTCCATACTAACGGCAAGTGCCTCTTCAGAGAAATTTCTCCTGCCTGAAATAACTCCTGGCAGAGATGTTTTGAAAGAAAGCATCAGCCAGCATTCATTTTGGCTGGGACATGGGTTTACACGGCCCACACCAGCTGTAAAGCATCCCTTGGGGTGGCCAGAGTTGTACCCTGCAGTGGGGTGCAATGCCCTTGGTTGGGATTTGAGCTGGTGGTTGATCATAGAGGTCTTTTCCAACCTCAATGATTCTATGATTCTATGGTATCTCCTGGTCCTGGGTGCTTTGCTGGGCAACATTAGGGATCTCTCATTTATAAGTGTCACAGAGTGCTGGAAATGCAAATGTGTGATTATTATCCATGCGACCGTTCACCAGAATAAAATGAGATGCGTCACAAATAAAGTTTCCCAGTTATGATCCAGCCTTCTGTCCTGTGTTCCCTCTGATCTCTAGCCCTGTGACACATCTGTCCTACTAAACCTTTTGGTGAGTAGCCATCTGCCTCCCTGGCTTCACCCAAATCATCCAGCACCCGAACATCCTGCCTGGGTCAGGATGAAGTGAGACAAACGTCATCTTGTGGCTGGTTTTTTGACGATGGAGAGGTTGTCCCTTACAACTACCTCGCAGTACCTGCCAGCCCCATCACACCCTGATTAGTCAGAAGGAGGTGGCGTTAGCAAAGACCTCCTTTTTAAGCTATTGGAACTAAACTGAAATAATACATTCATATCCTCATGAGGTTCAACAAGGCAAAGTGCAAGGTCCTACACCTGGGTTGGGGCAATCTGTGGTTTCAGTACAGGATAGGGGATGATGTGATTGAGAGCAGCCCCAAAGAGAAGGACTTGGGGGTGCTGGTGGGTGAGAAGCTCAACAAGAGCTCGCAATGTTTGCTCACAGCCCAGAAAGCAACCGTGTCCTGGGCTGCATCCAAAGCAGAGGGACTAGCAGGGAGGGAGGGGATTCTGCCCCTCTGCTCCGCTCTGGTGAGACCCACCTGGAGCCCCGTGTCCAGTTCTGGAGTCCTCAACATAAGGAAGATATGGAACTGTTAGAGCAAGTCCAGAGGAGGCCACAGAGGTGATCTAAGGGCTAAGGATGTATGAGGCCAGGCTGAGAGTTGGGGTTGTTCAGCCTGGAGAAGAGAAAGCTGTGGGGAGACCTTAGAGCAGCTTCCAGTGCTGAAAGGGGCTCCAGGAAAGTTGGGCTCTGGATCAGGGAGGGCAGGGATAGGACGAGGGGGAAGGGTTTTGAGCTTCAAGAGGGGAGATTGAGGTGAGATCTTGGGAAGAAATGTTTTTCTGTGAGGGTGGGGAGGCCCTGGCCCAGGTTGCCCAGAGCAGGGGTGGCTGCCCCATCTCTAGAGGGGTTCAAGTCTAGGCTGGATGGGGCTTGGAGCCCCTGATCCAGTGGGAGGTGTCCCTGCCCGTGGCAGGGGTGGAACTGGATGGGCTTTAAGACCCCTTCCAACCCAAACCATTCTTCCAGGTAGGGTCCCGCACTCACTGATGAGGGACAAAGGTGTCCCTGCCCATTGCAGGGGTGGGACTGGATGGGCTTTGTTTCCCTTCTGATCCAAACCATTCTATGATATTGAAGTGCCACCTGGGTAGGTGCTACAGGGCAAGCGATTACGTTAGAAGGGGCTTTAAGGTTTTCTATTGGCTCAGTCTGCAAAAATGAGCCCGTAGGCTGAAATTCATCTGGATTGCTCCAGAATATAAAGCAATTAACCTAAACCACAGAGTGCCATTTTTTTACCCTCACTGATGAATCCTGACACTGACAAATGCTTCAGTTGCCTTGGCTGTTCCCTCCTCAAGCAAATGAACCGAGATCCAGAAGTACTACAAAATATCCTAAAGGAGAAAAAGAAATATCCTAAAGTAGAAAAAAAATCCTATAGTAGAAAAAAATATCCTAAAGTGGATAAAAACCTGGCAGTGAGGCTGGGATGAGGTCATTTACAGCAGCAGGACATCCCTTCCTACCTCCGTGTTTTTCTGAGATGCTCACACTCTTCAAGCTGAGCCACAGGCTTAAAAGCTTCAGGCAGTCCCAAATGCTACCTGCAATTTAAACCCTCCATTTCGAGCTGCCCTCCTCCTACTCCTTCCTCTCCCCTCCTGCACTTGGACTAAGGAATAACCCAGTAGTTTCGCTCCCCTTGGAGGGATCATCCATTTTGCTTCCTTGTGCTTAGGTGCTTTGGGTCCCATAAATATGTTTTCTAGTCTCTTGCCTGATTAGAAAAGGCCTTGGACTGTGAAAAGTATGATTTTCTTAATTTCTTTTTTTGTAAATAATTATTCTTCCACTTCCTCTGCTTCTGAGGGGATTGCAAATTAGATTTACTTTTGACACATGGCAGCAATTATTTGAATCTGTCCTCACACCATGAGCTGTGGAGCTGGGAATCAACTACTAGAAACTGTTATAGACTGACAGAATGCTTTGGGTTGGAAGGGACCTCAAAGCCCATCCAGTTCCACTCCCTGCCATGGGCAGGGACACCTCCCACTGGATCAGGGGCTCCAAGCCCCATCCAGCCTGGCCTGGAACCCCTCCAGGGATGGGGCAGCCACCACTGCTCTGGGCAACCTGGGCCAGGGCCTCCCCACCCTCACAGGAAAGCATTTCTCCTTAAGATCTCACCTCAATCTCCCTTCTTTCAGCTCAAAACCATCCCCCTCACCTGCCCTCCCTGATCCAGAGCCCCTCCCCAGCTTTCCTGGAGCCCCTTTCAGCACTGGAAGCTGCTCTAAGGTCTCCCCTCAGGCTTCTCCTCTCCAGGCTGAACAACCCCAACTCTCTCAGCCTCGTACAGGAGGTTCTCCAGCCCTCACATCATCTCCATGGCCTCCTCTGGACTCGCTCCAACAGCTCCATGTCCTCCCTGTGCTGAGGGCTCCAGAACTGGACACAGGGCTCCAGGTGGGTCTCACAGAGCGGAGCAGAGGGGCAGAATCCCCTCCCTCCCTGCTGGTCCCTCTGCTTTGGATGCAGCCCAGGACATGGTTGGTTTCTGGGCTGCGAGCGAACATTGCGAGCTCTTGTTGAGCTTCTCACCCACCAGCACCCCAAGTCCATTTCTTTGGGGCTGCTCTCAGTCCAGCCACTGCCCAACCGGTAGTTGTTCTTGGGTTTGCCTTGACCCAGGTGTAGGACCTTGTGCTTGGCCTTGTTCCTACAAGGAACAAGGGAAATGAGGGAATCGGCTCCTGAAATAGTTAATTCCCACACACATGGACTTCCTCCCTGTCTTGGAAATCCTCCAAACACCCAGTGATTTTTCGTCTTTTCTAAAGCTACTGCTGCCTTTGTCCCTTTTCAGCTGGTGAGGGACAATTTGCTCCCTTGCCCAAGCTGGCTGCTGCTCCTGCATGGGCTGGTCTCCTGCCACTGTGCAAAAAAGGCAGCACTCTCCAAAGCGTTGATGCCCGCCTAATTACCAGCCAACCACAGCGGGTCTGTTCCCCCCCAGCTATCTTTCCCAATTAAGCGAATCAAGCTTTATGATGAAGCTTTGATAGAGGCTTTTAATTTTTTTTTCCAAGCCTTTTCACGTTGTGCATCGTTAGCAGTGGTAAATGAAGGTGTTTAGTGAGCTCATCCATCACTTTGCTCAGGGCTCCAAATCACTGTTAGGGTGAGTTTCCACCTCCTGTGCCTGCTGCTGCTCTCTTTAAATGAATATAATCCTTTAAAATACAAATGCAAAGGAAATCAGTGATAGGAACACTGGAAACACTGCTGGTCCTTGCTGCTGTGGGGAGAAGAACGGCTGGAGCAAGGTTTTTCGCACAAAGGTTTTGGATGGTGGCAGATGGCCATCAAGCTTTTGGAAGGGGCGCCAAGGTGTATTAAGGCTGGATTTCGGATGTTTCTTTTTTCTTTGCATTGCTGCAGGGCAGGCAGGAACGGGAGAGCCCAGGTGAGGATGGTTGGAACAGAGAAAGCTGCGAGCCATGCAGATAGGAATGGTTTAGTGGCAGATAGGAATGGTTGGACTCGATGATCCAAGAGGTCTTTTCCAGCCTGGCGATTCTATGATCTCCTCATAAGGAGGAGTAAATAAGATTGTCTGGTCCAAACGTCAGCCCAACACTCCCATGCCTACTAAACCATGTCCCCAGGTGCCACAGCTATAGGCTTTTTGAACCTCTCCAGGGATGGAAACTCCACCACTACCCTGGGCAGTCTCTGTCAGGGCTTTACCACTCTTTCAGTAAAGAATTTTTTGCTAATATCCGATCTAAACCACACCTGGTGCAACTTGAGGCCATTTCCTCTTGTTCTATTGCTTGTCACTTGGGAGATGAGACTAGCACCCACTCTGCCACAACCTCCTTTTTGGGAGTTATAGGCAGCGATAAGGTTGCCCCTCAGCCACCTCTTCTCCAGACAGACCACCCTAAATGCAAGTGGTGGGGTGCAGGTCGCAGCAGGGCTGTGATGAAGCAGCACAGCAGCTGGCGTGGCTGCATCTCAAATCCAGCTACTCACAGCTCTGGTTTTCAAGTTGCTCATAATGAGGCATTTCCTGGGGAGCCTGAGATCCCCACACACCCCAAGGGTGACCCAGACCCAGACTTGACTCATCCCCTTCCACTTTGACACTTGATAATTAGATGTGGCACATCCCCTGGCTCATGGGTGCGGGAGTGGAGAAGAAAGCCCCTCCTTGGCCATGGGCCGAGCATCTCACCACTGCTTAAGAAAGTGCAGAAGGGTCTTTTGCATCTCATAAGGGGTTGGTTGGCACCTCCAAGAGAAGGGACATTAAATTGCAGAGTGCAGCCCCTGCCCGTGTTCAGTTCTCAGCTTTGGCTTTTGCGTATCTTGCCAATGCATGGCAGCCTCTGTTTTGGCACATGCCAGTCCTGGAGGAACAAGGGGCGTGTTCATTTCTTTTGTCTAGCAACATGCAGCCCAGGGTGCCAATATGCTCTCCTAGCTCTTTCACCCTCCCTTTGTCCAGAATTAGCACCGAACTGGGGAGTTCGGGAAATTTTGGGAGAGGAAGCAGTCCTTGTGCGCGGCCCTCCTTGCGTGCTCACTCTGTTGTGAAGGTCATTTCTCACCTTGCTGTTGGAGATAAGGATTATTCCTTGGCAGCATCTTGGCTAAGAGTAATGGCCATCTGGAGAGAGTCTTCTCCTCTTTTCCCCTGGTTAATAAGCTATGGGTCATGCTGCCCACTGAGTGCTGAAGTGTGGCTCCTCATCCTGAAGATGGTTAGTTGGAGACTTGAGGGGGAAAGAAATAGGTATGTGTTCACATAATAGGGACAAATTAGTTACCTTGGCAGGATTTGTTGTTGTGCTGATCTCTCCATCACTTGTTTGCTTTTAATAGCCAGCATGGAGCACAGTGCCCTGAAACCTCATCATGGATGGGTACAGAAAGGTGAATAGGAGAAGGCAATTGGTCTGTAGTTTTATTGACAGAGCTGGTAAGAGCTTTTATCAGAAAAGCAAATAGGTTCTACAGGCAGTCTGGGCTGATTAAGGGAAGGTTCTTGTGGCTTTCCTACGTCTCTGGCAGAATTTGCACTGCTGTGGGGACTCAGGGAGCTGGGCAGCATGGATGTTTTGCTGTGAAGAGCAGCTTATCATTGAAACATAGAATGGTTTGGGTTGGAAGAGACCTCAAAGCCCATTCAGTTCCCCCTCCTGCTACTGGCAGGGACACCTCCCACTGGATCAGGGGCTCCAAGCCCCATCCAACCTGGCCTGGAACCCCTCCAGGGATGGGGCAGCCACCCCTGCTCTGGGCAACCTGGGCCAGGGCCTCCCCACCCTCACAGGAAAGCATTTCTTCCTAATCTTATCTCAATCTCCCTTGCAGCTCAAAACCATTCCCTCTTGTCCTGTCCTTGCCCTCCCTGATCCAGAGCCCCTCCCCAGCTTCTTGTAGGCAAATGACTTGAAACATGAAATGACTTTTCCATTATGCTCAGCTGAAGAGGCAATCCTGGCAGCGCATTTCACCTCCAATAGTAGCTCCGTTGTCATTTTCTTAGGGGAGGTGGATGCTGAAATCCCCAACAGTAGCAGGGAAATCATTTACCAAAAGCAATGAAGAGCTGGGCTAAGTGTGAGTTCTAAGTGTTCTTGGGGCAGTTAGAGGCAAATTGTCACCTATTTTACTCTGTTTGGCTTTGCAGCCCCAGGAATGGTAGGGGCTGCTTTCTCCTGACCCCAAGCTCATGGAAAGGGTCTGCTAAAATGAAATAACTGTGTGGTTGGGTAACAAAGCAGCACAAGAAAAGGAACCTCTAGGACACGAATAAAGCAGGTTCAACCCCTTGCTCCGGTGAGCAACTTTTTGCTGCACTTAAAAAGAGAGTAGGACAGGACACTGTTAAATCCTCTCATTGGAACAGAATGTGAAAAAGCTACAAAAAAACCATCCCTTTTTCTTTTGAAGACACGAGCAGGGAATTAGTTGTGGATCAGGTTGTATCCTGTTATTCCTCATTTGATGGAAGCTGAGGTTACAATGGTCGCTCTGTGCTGCTGTGCTGAGTAGGACCCATTATTTTCAGTGCACACCAACGCGAAGCAGATTGTGTCTCCCGGTGCAGGGAAGGCTTGAGGGAGCAGTCACACGCTGGTCAAGTCTCATTAGCTTTAAACTGCCTAATCCCTAGGGAACTCATCCCTCTGTATCGCGTGCCCCTGCAGGGAAGCAGGATGGTGAAGGTCCAAGGGCTTTCTTGGCCAATGCAGCACTTGTTTATTGCAAGTCACACGGAACAGAACTTCTGTGGCTCAATAGATAAGCAAATTGTGATTAAAAACTGATAGCAAGCATCAGATGAAATGCATTCATCTTGGTTTTGCTCATGCAGAGGAGACGTTCTCCCTGGGCAGCTCCCGCTGTGTACCCTGTGGCCTTTCTAGATGCAGGCAATGAGAGCTGGGGAGTTTCTGACACCCTGGACCTGGTCAGAGGGTGTATGGGATTATCCATCCTCCACCCCACATGAGGGAAGTGGTGTCTCCCCAAAAACCAGCTGTCTGAAATGTGTCTGCTGTTAGACTGAAACAGAAGGAGGTGGTTTCCCTTTGACCCACCTAGGAGAGCATCAGGACTCATGTCATGATTCAAACCTTCTCTTTGGACACAAGAGGGGTCAGGATGGTGATGGGAAAGGCAGGGTTTGGGCTTGAAATGGAAGATGTGCCAAGGATTGGGGGGTTGCGGGGAAAATGGGGATTATACCAGCTCCTGGCCCAGGAGAAAATGTCTTCATAAGTCATCACGAGGGACAAGTGGGGATCCAGGAGTAGCTACGTGCCGTGCTCTGGCTCTTATCAGAGCTGCACAGGCAATAGGGACCTCTGCCTGCCTAAACTCTTCCAAATGTGATCTGTGCTCCAATAAAATAAACAGTTTAGGGAAAGCGAAGCCCCAGGCACACACTTTGGCAGCTGATCCCTTCCTAATTCCAGGAGGAGCAGTTGGGAGAGGGTTTCTTTTCCCCTTTGGATGGTTTCTGATGAGAAAACTGGGCTGGAGGATCAGAGTTGAAGCTTCCCAACCCCTCCGCCTTCCTCCCACTGCAAAAATCCTGTTCTCTTCCTCTTTTCACTGATGGAATTCAGACTGTTTCAAGGAGAGGGAAGCACCAAGAGCAGTCCTGTATCCACAAATAGGCAAGATGTGTTACAACTCATTTCTTTGTCTCTAAAATGTGTGTCAAGGGGGACAAAGAGGGCGCAGCCATGTTCTCTCTCCCCAGCCTGTTTGTGGGGTCAGTCCTTGCAACAATTAGACGAAGTAGTGACAAAACTCAAAGGGTGAGGCTAAAATGAAAGATTTCAAGCTTTCATCCATCCCAGTTTTGCAGAAGGGACCGGATCCCCAGGCAGTGCTGCCTTGCTGTGCTCCACCCGTCCCCACCAGTCTCCCATCCTGCAGCCCCTCTTCCTTTCAACTCACCAATTTGGAAGGGTTTTAAATGTTTTGGCAACAAATCACATTTCTTATGAGCAATTTCCTAGTGATCTCTCTTCCTATGGCCTCTTTCTTTCGGATGCTGAGAAATACAACCCAATTCAAAGGTCCTTTTTTCTAGTCAGAGCACATCAGCTTCCCCTCTAGGTAGTGGGGAGTTGCTCGTGTAACTCAAGTAGTTACTTGGGTATTTTTAATATACTCGATCACAAAAGTCCCTCTCCAAGAGTCTTTTTGTCCTCTGTTAGAATTGAAATGAAATCATGGAATCATGGAATGGTTTGGTTGGAAGGGACCTCAAAGCCCATCCAGTTCCACCCCCTGCTGTGGGCAGGGACACCTCCCACTGGATCAGGGGCTCCAAGCCCCATCCAACCTGGCCTTGAACCCCTCCAGGGATGGGGCAGCCACCCCTGCTCTGGGCAACCTGGGCCAGGACCTCCCCACCCTCACAGGAAAATATTTCTCCTTAAGATCTCATCTCAATCTCCCTTCTTACAGCTCAAAACTGTTTCCCTCATCCTGTCCCTGCCCTCCCTGATCCAGAGCCTCTCCCCAGCTTTCCTGGAGCCCCTTTCAGTCTTGCAAGCTCTCGGATCTCCCTGGAACCTTCTCTCCTCCAGGCTGAACAACCCCAATTCTCTCAGCCTGTCCTTATAGAGGAATAAGCTCTTATTCTCGTCCAATTCTCTTCCAGGAGGTCATTTACAGAAGCAACAATCCCACCATGTTGTTTTCTTTTAAATTCTGGATTGTTTTCCTCTTGGCACTTGTACAAATTGCCTTTTCTGCAAATGCAAGTTATTAATGGCGTAGCCGCTGCAGTTTCTTATTACGCTGGAGAGGAGTTTGTTGGAAATATTCCCGCACAGTTTCTCTATAGGAAAATGAATGTTTCTTGAGAGCAAAACGTAGGAAGGAAAGTATAAATATATGTCATTTTGGGGTGGATGTGGAATGGAGAATGGAGGATATTTACATTTTTTTCAATAAGTTAAATAGAGTTATAATTATAGCAAAGCATTTTGATGGATCCCAAGTGTGTATTTTTAGCATTTTACTTAGCAGGAAATTAAAAACAAATTGGGAAAAATCCCTGTTCTTGTAACACATCGCTGGTGGTTCTCATATAGAGCAACCACCATCCCTTCACCCAAGGTTTGAATCCAGACTCCTTGGCTCTGGGCCACGATGAGGAGCTGGCTGTGCGGTGTGCAGATGAGAGCAGTTCGTCTGCTTAATTATCCCTCCTGGAGAGACTGATCAAGTTGCTTCTTCGGATAACGGTACTTCATTTTCCTAGAAGCTTGTTGTTTTTAAGGGTTTAATTGGGTCCTTTTACTAAATACCATGGAGATGCCATGAAATGATGATGCAGCAGCAATCTTGCAGCTGTAGAGTGTTGTGAGCTGCAGGGAGGAGCAGTTTTCTTGGCTAGGGGAAGGATCGGGTGATATTTAGGTCCAGCCCAGACTTGTTCTGGGATTTAACCTTATCACTGGACCTTCTCTAGGAGTTCCCATCATAAAGCCCCTAATATCTTTGGAGAAGGTACTCAAGGATATGGTTTAGTGACAGGTAGGTATGGTTGGACTCGATGATCTCAGAAGTCATTTCCAACCTGGTGGTTCTATGATTCTATCCATCCAGCAGCCTGGGTGTGAGCCCCAGCAGTTGGACCCAGATGATCTTTCCTTGAAGTCTCAGCTAATGGATCTGGGACTTCTACTTCGCCAATGTTACTGGGTCAAATTTATGTAGTTTGGACAGAGAGCCAAAAACAGTGCACATTTTTACCCCCTTCATTTCAATAACTTGTTCAATGTGTCTGGTTCCTTTTTGCATACCAATATTTTTCTCCTCAGCTTCCAAAGTCAATGCAGTCTTCTCACTTCTTGCAGCCCGTGTGCTCACGGAAGAGCAGAAGCCAGTCTCTGTCTGCAGCTTTTGCCCAAGCTGCCTGACCTTCCTTCCCATGGTTTTTCCATCTCCTCTGTGTAAGCACAAGGTTGAGGCACATCAGCCTTAGAAAGGGACTAAATACTACATTGCCAAAATTTTTAATACAGGAAAAATCCTGTCCTCAGAAAGATGCTCTAGAGTGGAACTAGAGGCGTTTGGGGAGATGTTTAAGTAAATTAACCCACCCATCTGCAAACAGACACTCTTCTCTCTTTCTCTTGCTCTCTGTTTTCTTCTTCTATGCTCTGTTTCTCCCCAAAGAGACACTGCACCCAATATACCATATCCCTCCCTCCACACACACATTATTTTGAATATTAGGCTGCATTTAGAGCTAGATCTGGGTCTTCAACGTCTGAGTGCAGCTGTCCAAAGCCACTGTCAGCTCTCAGATAAATCAGCCTGCGTGATGTACCCAGCAGAAGAGCTGAGGGCCATGCCATGAGTAGGAGAACTGATGGCAAGGTGACTTTTCATCCCTTCACCACATTAAGGATGAGGAAGCATCCTGTTCCCTGCAAGGTGCGAATCCTTCTGCAAGGTGCAGTTTGTGGGCTGCCCCTGTCCCGTTCTGAGTTTGGGATGGTGTGCTGGCTTTTAGACACTGAGGGCTGGGGGACACTGCTCTCTAGTGGATGGCTCTTCATCAGACGGGTCAAGATGAAGGAGTTCAGGCTGACAGAAAGGGATAAAAATTACTTTTTCTTGTTATTTGTATCACAAGCTTTTAGAGTTTAGAATGTGTGTGTAGTGAATTTACATCTGCATGGAATAATTTAGTAAAGACATATAAATCAAAGATGCTTATCTCACCATGATGGGAAGGATTTCTTGATAAAGATGTTTCTGGTGCCAGTGGTCCTTCCACTACCGTCCCTGTGGCTGAAGCTACAAGACATGTGTCAGCACAGAAACCAACTGGGTCCTGGGCTGCATCCAAACCAGAGTGACCAGCAGGGAGGGAGGAGATTCGGACCCTCTGCTGCGCTCTGGTGAGACTCACCTGGAGCCCTGCGTCCAGTTCTGGAGTCCTCAGCAAAGGGAGGACATGGAGCTGTTGGAACAAGTCCAGAGGAGGCCATGGAGATGATCTGAGGGCTGGAGAACCTCCTGTACGAGGACAGTCTGAGAGAGTTGGAGTTGTTGAGCCTGGAAAAGGGAAGTCTCCAGGGAGACCTTAGAGCAGCTTCCAGTGCTGAAAGGGGCTCCAGGAAAGCTGGGGAGGGGCTCTGGAGCAGGGAGGGCAGGGAGAGGATGAGGGGAATGATTTTGAGGTGCAAGAGGGGAGATTGAGATGAAATTTTAGGAAGAAATGCTTTCCTTTGAGGGTGGGGAGGCCCTGGGCCAGGTTGCCCAGAGCAGTGGTGGCTGCCCAATCCCTGGAGGTGCCCGGTTGGATGGGGCTTGGAGCCCCTGATGCAGTGGGAGGTGTCCCTGCCCATGGCAGGGGTGGAACTGGATGAGCTTTAAGGTCCCTTCCAACCCAAACCATTCTATGGTTCTAGACTCATGGGTGCACAGAAAGCAGTCTTCCCATCAAACACCCAATGGCCTAAGCTTTGTGCCTGGAATATGGGAGGAACAGGTCTGTGTAGCCTGATGTGGAGCCAAAGAAAATTCTATGGGATTTGGAAAGGAAAAGCATGTAAACTTGGAGCATGCAGAGGAGGTATCACTGCAAGCATCGCACACGTAGAGGCCAGCACCATGCGATGCTGGGGATCCTGCTGCAAGAGGGAAATGTAGAGTGAGCTTTAGCTTTCCCTCGTTATGCTCTTAACGAGATGCTTAAAAAAATGCTGTGCTGGGTCCAAGAAACAGCCCAGTGTTTAGTCTCACAGTGGCAGCTGGAGGTGCTGATCAGGGATGTGATTGCCACTAAGCATGCCCAGCAGCCACAGTTACTTTATAAATGGCCATAATGGTTGTTCAGCATGGAGAAGGCTCCATGGAGACATTAGAGCAACCTTGCAGTACCTGAAGGGGCTATAAGAAAGCTGGGGAGGGACTGTTTACAAAGGCTTGGAGTGATAGAATCATAGAATCATAGAATAACCAGGTTGGAAGAGACCCACCAGATCATCGAGTCCAACCATTCCTATCAAACACTAAACTATGCCCCTCGGCACCTCATCCACCTGTGCCTTAAACACCTCCAGGGAAGGTGAATCAACCACTTCCCTGCACAGCCTGTTCCAGTGCCCAATGACCCTTTCTGTGAAAAATATTTTCCTAATGTCCAGCCTGAACCTCCCCTGGTGGAGCTTGTGGCCATTCCCTCTCGTCCTGTCCCCTGTCACCTGGGAGAAGAGCCCAGCTCCCTCCTCTCCACAACCTCCTTTCAGGTAGTTGTAGAGAGCAATGAGGTCTCCCCTCAGCCTCCTCTTCTCCAGGCTAAACACCCCCAGCTCTCTCAGCCGCTCCTCTTGCTCTCCAGCCCCTTCACCAGCTTTGTTGCTCTTCTAGGATGAGGGCAATGGGTATGAACTGGAGAGAGGTGGATTTATACTAGACATAAGGAGGAATTTCTTCAACATGAGGGTGGGGAGGCCCTGGCCCAGGTTGCCCAGAGCAGGGGTGGCTGCCCCATGCCTGGAGGGGTTCAAGGCCAGGTTGGATGGGGCTTGGAGCCCCTGATCCAGTGGGAGGTGTCCCTGCCCATGGCAGGAGGGTGGAACTGGATGGGCTTTAAGGTCCTTTCCAACTCAAACCATTGTATGATTCTATGAAGTGCTTAGGGATTAGATTTAGTAGTTGAAAGGTGCTGTTATACCTGATGAGCATAAAGGTCTCATCCAACCTAGTGATTCTATGATTTTCTATGATCATAAAGTTAATTTTGAGGTCAAGGGCCAAGATTAGGAGCAAAGCCCAGAGGTGATGAGCTCTAGGCTGGACGATCCTCTCTTTCTGCCCTCCCAAAGCTGAGGGCGCTCAGTGGAAAGCAGTCTGGGAGTTTGACAGTAAGGGAAGGCGATTACCACCGGGGCTGACTAGGCTTCATGAGATGAAAACTGCAAACCTTAGCAAAACGGGGTATGCTCTTGGAACAAGAGACCAAAATAACCAATCCCCACTGGTACTTTCCCTCTTAGACATAGGAAATTCTTATGTGTTTATTAGTAAGCCCTAAAGGGGCTTTGCAGTTGTATGTTTTAAAATCCTGTTTACCCTGAATCTCTCTGAGGAGAGGAGTGAAATCATTCCAAGCTGTTAATTTGTAAAGGCAGTGAAAAACAAAGACTTTAAACCATGCTGCTAATGAACCTCTAAACCTTTCTGTGACCATAAACTATGGGATAAACCTACTAATGAATAATCACAACAGTGCACACATACAGGCGTTTTGATAAGTAAAGCTTGAGAATGTAGTAAAAGGTGAGCATGAGTTCTGGTGGCCCAATGTCTTCAGAGTCTACTGGCCCCTGTAGCCCCCCCATCACTGGGAGCCCGTGGAAAAGCTGGGAAGGAGTTCTTGGTTAGGGAGGGCAGGAGTAGGAGAAGGGGAACGGTTTTCATCTGCCAGAGAGGAAATTGAGGTGAGATCTTAGGGAGAAATGTTCTGCTGTGAGGATGGGGAGTCCCTGGCCCAGGTTGCCCAGAGCAGGGGTGGCTGCCCCATCCCTGGAGGGGTTCAAGGCCAGGTTGGATGGGGCTTGGAGCCCCTGATCCAGTGGGAGGTGTCCCTGGGTGGAACTGGATTTGCTCTGAGGTCCCTTCCAACCCTAACCATTCCATGATTCTATGAAGAACGAAAATGTTGCAACTCCAGCTCTGAGCTGGGCTCTGTCTAAGTTATTTTTTAATTTATCTTTCATGTTTTGGTGATTTTGGTTTGGATTTTTTTTAAAAAAAGAGGGGAAAAAAAAGGAACATGTTCACCAGGCAGGGTCACAAACCTGCTAAAAGGATTCTTTTTGAATTTAACTTGGGAAATGCGGGCCTTTCCTTGCTGCTGGCATAAATAGAAGCATTTTTGCTCCGGGACCATGATGCCTCTCCCTGGTTTAAATAAAGAGCAGCTGCAAAACACTCAGACACAGGCACACGCGTGTCTATTTTTATATCCCCCAGCCTCCTGACCCAATCTCTGGACCAGCCAGTGCCTCTCGGGGCCCCATGGCCATTGCCGTTCAGCTGCTCCCGCAGGACCAACCCATGCGGCCAAGTCCAGGCTCCTGGCAGTGAAGCAAAAGGGTCCCGTAATGGTGAATTGTAGAATTTCTACACTTGTGTTCCAGGACGTGAACTCGGACAGCTTTTATTTTAAATCCTAACATGACTTTTGATGTTCTCACCCTCAATAGCGCCCTGTCCACTCGGGACCTCCCACAAAGCCTTTGATCTCGGAGACATCCCAAGGCTGGAGCTCAGAGGTTAATCACAGCTTTGTGTACACACTGCTGCCTTTTACCCACTGGGACTTTTGTCTTTCAGAATCTCTGTGTTCACACATTGAGACACAAAGAAAGACCAGTCTAGTCTCATCTTACCTGTTCTATCCATCCGTATTATCAGGGAGGGCAGGGATAGGAAGAGGGGAACGGTTTTGAGCTGCAAGAGGGGAGATTGAGATGAAATTTTAGGAAGAAATGCTTTCCTGTGAGGGTGGGGAGGCCCTGGCCCAGGTTGCCCAGAGCAGGGGTGGCTGCCCCATCCCTGGAGAGGTTCCAGGCCAGGTTGGATGGGGCTTGGAGCCCCTGATCCAGTGGGAGGTGTCCCTGTCCATGGCAAAGAGGTGGCACTTGCTGTGCTTTGAGGTCCTTTCCAACCCAAACCATTCCAGGATTCGATGATTATTACACACACATTATATATAAATTAAATATACAAGATAACATATAGACACATTTGTCATAAGCTGACAAATTCTATTTTCTTGGCTCTGATCCTTCTTTGAGGCTGGGGAAGCTTAACCTTTTTGTCAACATTATTACTAACAGAGCGCATTCATTTGCTGCATGCGTTTGTATTCCTTCCCTCCATTTACACAATAAATATTCCAGTGTTTGACTTCATTATTTGAAGTAGGAGCAGAGATTGAAAAAAAAAAAGCTACTTTGATACCAGCAATATCAGGAACGTCTCTCATCTCAAGATATTACTTTTTTTTTTTTAAGAGTCATTATCTTCAATAATTTTTTGCTGACATATTCAGTAAAATTTCTCACCAGTGACAGAGTTTAAATTTCATCCTGTAGCTCCTTACTCTGTGGGACCGCCTCTTTATTTCTGGAGCTATTTCTTTGCCCTCAATAGCCCAATTAGACTTTATGACATGACACATTGGCATCTCATGTTCCACTTTGCGCAGTGCTTTAGCGAATCATAGAATAATTTGGGTTGGAAGGGACCTCAAAGCCCATCCAGTTCCACCCCTGCCATGGGCAGGGACACCTCCCACTGGATCAGGGGCTCTAAGCCTCATCCAACCTGGCCTTGAACGCCTCCAGGGATGGGGCAGACACAACTTCCCTGGCCTCACTACTCTTACGGTGAAGAAATTCCTCCTTATGTCTAGTCTAAATCCTGCCCCTCTCCATTTTATACTCATTGCCCCTCATCCTATCACTCCAAGCCTTTGTGAACAGTCCCTCTTCAGCTTTCTTGTAGCTCCTTCAGGTACTGGAAGGTCGCTATAAGGTCTCCCTGCAGCCTTCTCTTCTCCAGGCTGAACAACCCCAACTCTCTCAGCCTGTATGGGAGGTGCTCCAGCCCTCTGATCATCTTTGTAGCCTCCTCTGGACCCGTTCCAACAGCTCCATCTCCTTCTTATGCTGACGATTCCAGAACCAGACACAATCGTCCAGATAAGGTCTCACAAGAGAGGAATAGAGGGGCAAACCAACTCCCCTCCACCTGCTACCAGGCTTCTTTTGATGCAGCCCAGAAATGCCATGAATTTGCACCAAGAGGAAATCCTTTTCTTTTAATATTTATACTTTTGTTTATGGGAACATTTTCTGGTCTGATGAATCAGACCAGATTTGCTGCACGCAAAATAGTTTCTGGTTCAGCGTAAGTATTTATAAATCAGCATCCTGCCAAAGTGTTATCTGGGTTGGGTGCGTGGTTCTATACCCAATCCTATCATTACAGAGGTCAAAACCCCATATATTGTTTCCAGCTGGGAAAAAATCTGTGTCTTCCCCTCTGGAATATCCTCATAAAACACAAGGATGAAGAGGGTGTAATTGATCCTCTGCTAAAGCTCGTTGGGATTTGTTCAATGCCAAGATTTTCCTACAGAGATTTGGGGCCATTCTGTGGCAAACTTTATGGCAGGGATAGAAGTTTTTACAGCTGTTTGTTAACATAGTTTCCTCCTCATTTCCAGGAGATGCTTCAGAATATCCACAGGACTGTTTTTATTAAGTTGTGTTTGGGGATTGTTTGGTCTTTTCCCCAAAGGAGAGATTCAGCGTAGGATGTTTTATCCCCCAGGACAAGCGCAGGGCTTCTCTGACCAGATATTCACATTTCTTCTGCCTTTGATACAGGCTACAGATCGTCAGGGTGAAAAGGTTATTTGTACAAGAAAACCAATCCTTTGCAGTAGGATTCAGCTAAATCTCTGTCAAGGGGAAAAGGCTAGAGCCCTAGGGAGAAATTCTCTTGTTGGCAGAGATTGCATGTATGCCCCAAGGAGAAAAACAAATGTCAAAAAATACTGAATGCAGCTCAAAAGAGAAAAAAAAATAGAGCTGCCTCGAAGTTATCCCTATTCCCCCTTTCTTATCTCCTTGGGTTTTCTGAATTAAAGCCACACTAAAATGCCCACAAGAAGTTACATGAAGGCAGGCGGGCAGGATCATGCTGTTCCATCCTGGAGAAAACAAGTATCAACCCCTGAATGCTTATGCTAGCCGTGCTTTTAAATCAGAGCATCATAGAATCGTTTGATTGGAAATGACCTTTGAGATCATCGAGTCCAACCATACCTGTCCACTACTAACCCAGATCCCTAAGCACCTCGTCCACCCATTTTTTGAACCCCTCCAGGGATAGAAGGGCAGTCCCTGCCAGGGTTTCACCACTCTGATAGTGAAGAGATTTTTCCTTATATTCAGTCTAAACCTCCCCTGGTGCAACTTGAGGTGACTTCCTCTCCTCCTAAATGGTTATCGCTTATTTGCAGGGACAATATTTCACAGTAAGATCCTGGTGTAACCAAGCATTGGGCTTCCCAGACAACAAAACAAGCGTAATTTAGGTTGATTTCTTGTTTAGTTTAGGTGGGAAGAGTTTGTTTTTGAGGCATCACCTTGGCCCCACCCTCACTACACCTCACTCACTGGGGCAACTTCCAAAAAATAATGCAGCAGCACATATTGGAGAGAAGTAGCTGCCAACACATGCACACAACTGATATTTTTTAAATAATAAATATAGTATTTCATTGGTTTCTTTCCCAGTTTTGCCAAAAAATTAGAGGCAGAGAGAACCACGTTGAATTAATAGCTGTCGTTCTGCCCACACAGAGGTAATGAGATCTTGTAAAAGGGATAAGTATAGATCTTGCCAAATTACTGTGGAGGTGTTTGTTTGAGGTTCCAGCTACTCCAGCAAACCACAAGCTGTCACTAACAGAAGTGCCACTGCCATGCAAAATGGGTCCCCGGGGCAGAGGAGAGCTTATTGAGACTCCAGATGTGATGAGCACCGGGATATTATTGATGTGCCCACTGGAGCTTGGCACCAGATCGTTTAATAATCTTTGTTGCACTTCTTGCAAACCCCAAGCCTCTTGTATTAAACAAGGAAGAACATGACTAGTTTTGTGACTGTCTTAAAAGCCCTCTTGTTCTACCACCAAGCTGTGCTTGAAGACTGATCCCCACCTTGGTCAGTTATTCATAGAATCATAGACTCTCCAGGTTGGAAAGGACCCACTAGATCATCGAGTCCAACCATTCCCATCAATCACTAACCCATGTCCCTCAGCACCTCATCCACCCATCCCTTAAAGCCCTCCAGGGAAGGTGACTCAACCCCCTCCCTGGGCAGCCTCTGCCACTGCCCAATGACACTTTCCATTGAAGTTTTTTTTCCTAATGTTCAGCCTAAACCTCCCCTGGTGGAGCTTGAGGCCATTCCCTCTCGTCCTGTCCCCTGTCACTTGGGAGAAGAGCCCAGCTCCCTCCTCTCCACAACCTCCTTTCAGGTAGTTGTAGAGAGCAATGAGGTCTCCCCTCAGCCTCCTCTTCTCCAGGCTAAACAACCCCAGCTCTCTCAGCTACCAGATCTTCCAGAGCTGTTTACTCTTAGAACTTTCAATCTATTTTTCTTATGTTAAATAAGCTTTAAGACTGACCTAACACTGTAAAAACTCTTTGGATGAATGACACTTAGATCTAGCCTGGCAGTCTTGATACAAAACACATCCATGTGGAAGAACAGCTCAGGATCTTACCTCAGGTGAAGATTTGCATCAATTCATTGACATCACTTTTCTCTGGCTTGTTTCAGGCTGCATAGCTATTTGCCTGTGCCTGCACAAAAAAAAAACAAAGACCAGGTAAGGTTAGACTGAGCAGCCTGGGCCACCAGAGAGAACAAAACAACCTTATGCCTTTGCTTGTTTGCAAAGCCAGGCTTAGTGCCAATGGAAGGGGAAGGGAATGAGGGAACAAACTCAAGCCCTGATGCCTCCTCCAGCCCCTTTGCATGGCTCAGTTCACAATAACCGGTCATGTTATTCATCCTGTCCCTCTGCAAGTTCAGTAGCAAATTTAGTTCCACCCCTGCCATAGGCAGGGACATCTCCTACTGGATCAGGGGCTCCAAGCCCCATCCAACCTGGCCTTGAACCCCTCCAGGGATGGGGCAGCCAGCACTGCTCTGGGCAACCTGGGCCAGGGCCTCTCCACCCTCACAGGAAAGCATTTCTTCCTAAAATTTCATCTCAATCTCCCCTCTTGCAGCTCAAAACCCTTCCCCTCATCCTATCCCTGCCCTCCCTGCTCCAGAGCCCCTCCCCAGCTTTCCTGGAGCCCCTTTCAGCACTGGAAGCTGCTCTAAGGTCTCCCCACAGCCTTCTCCAGGCTGAGAAGAAGGGAGAAAACTAATTTCCTTAAGGAAACCTCAATGTTTGACAGCCTTTTTTAGGTGCAATTCAGTCATTTTGCTGGCAGCACTGCAGGCAGGTGCCTTTCAGTCAGAGCAGGGGGTTTGCTCTGGGTCACGTGAGCCCATAAAGGGCTCAGGGAACCACAAATTACAAAGATAAATTTAGTTCTTTCCTATGAGATATTCCATGAAAACAAATAGTTTGCGTGAAATACCTGCGGTCCTAGAGGCAGGTGATGATCAAGGCCTTTCGCACCATTGTGGCATCCAGCTCTGAGTTTGGTACCTGCTCAAGCCAAGGAGGCTCGGTGAATTCCTCCCCCTCTGCCTTGGGGCAATAGCAGAAGGTCATGGCTTAAGTGCGAATTGAAACTGGGAAGAGAGCTTGTTTTCCTAGTGCTTAGCCAAGCATCTAGATAGAAGTTGACTTTAATCCCAGTGCTTGTCTGCATCCATTTCTTCCTTGTAATAAGATCTTCAAAGGAGGAGTAAGAACAAAGTGCTGTTAAACAGACCGTGGAGCATAATCCAGCATCGTGGAGAGAACTCGAAAAGAGACCTCTCGCCCCTCCTAGGCTCCGTGTTGCAACCTGGTTGGATTTTGTGAGATGTTTCTAGGCTACAAAGAACACCCAGGAGTTTGCCTGCTCTCATCCAGGCTCAGCTGGGGGTAGCTGCGTCTCTTTAGCCAGCCTGTCACCATGGGCACCCAATACATGGCTTTGTGCTGTTCAAGAGAGCAGAAAAGTAGCTTTGGATTTGAAGACTCTTGTTAACTGGCACACGGCCTGTGGGCTGGACCTTTGGATGAAAGGTCTTGGCTTCCCCCTTGTTTGCAGTAACAGTCTCTGGGCAGTCAGCTCTCCTGGGCAGCTTGGAAAAACATGCCCAGAGAAGACAGCAGAGCAGCATCTTGACCCCAGGTCCTGCATAGCATTACGTTATCCAGCCAACAGCTCAACCCCAAGTCCAAACATTTAAACCAGTACACATGTATCTGGTGGTATCAGGGCAGCCCTGCCACAGCTTGTTCTGCTAAACCCAACACAAACCTTGTTTAGCTGCGTTGCTGACTGCATCAGCGGCATAGCCCCACCAGACAAGGTGCTTCCTATGGAGATTTGGAGATCACTGCCTGGTAACTCAAAGCCAGGCTGCTGATAGTCCACAGGGATGTAAGCATCAAGTCAGTCACTGCCAATAGCTCCATATCCTCAGCATAGCAAACGTGTAGCTGATCATCATCCGTACCTTCATAATCATAGAATTATGGAATCACCAGGTTGGAAGAAACCCACCGGATCATTGAGTCCAACCATTCCCATCAATCACTAAACTATGTCCCTCAGCACCTCATCCACCCGTCCCTTAAACCCCTCCAGGGAAGGTGAATCAACCCCCTCCCTGGGCAGCCTCTGCCAGTGCCCAATGACCCTTACCGTGAAAAATTTTTTTCCTAATGTTCAGCCTAAACCTCCCCTGGTGGAGCTTGAGGCCATTCCCTCTTGTCCTGTCCCCTGTCACTTGGGAGAAGAGCCCAGCACATCATACATCATACAACCCCCAAGCTCCCAAATCTAATTGCTTTCTTGATCTTCAGTTAAATCACTTAACTCACGCCCATGCACAGATGCATTGCAAGTGCCATCCCTCATGACAGGGACACTTCATGGCACATCACCAGCTGCTGCTGGGCTGATCCAGGCTTTCTACTCTCCCTGGCCCTTTCCTCGCACCTCAAAGCTTGGAGCAAACCAACTATAGCAGTTACAGCCTTCCTGATATGATGATAGAATGGTTTGGGTTGGAAAGGACCTTCCAAACCCCTGCCATGGGCAGGGACACCTCCCACTGGAGCAGTTTGCTCAAAGCCCCATCCAACCTGGCAGTTGATGATGATTTTGGAAAGTACACACACGTACATTTTAGGGGTTTATTTCCATAGGAACTGTGTGAATGTCACTCCTCCTTAGCTCACAGGTCTCCAGTACATCAAGTGGCCATAGCGAACTCCTCACATCCCATTGGTGAGCATGGGTACGTTCAGTCAACAGTAAAATGCTTTGGTGCTTACAAATAACCTTTATTTCCATCCACTCTGCCTCTGTTCTAAGGTATTCTCAACACCCTGCAAGGTTGTCTGTCTGTGCATTATTTATCAGTTAAGACTCAGCACAATTCTCCGCTCTCTACCTGTAACTCCTCAGGGAAAAGCCCAACGCTTACCAGCTGCCTGCACACAGCCCAGATCACAAACAGCTCAGGTACACATCATGTCGTAAAACATCTTACCGTGCCGTGCAAGACAGATTTCAAACAAGATGTGCTGGCACTTGAGTTGTTGCACCTGAGCTCAGTGGAGATGCTGGGCTTGCTTGGTGGCAACGTTAGTTCTGGTTTGCATTTTCAGCTAGAAAACCCAGCAGATGCTGGGCAGAACCATTCCCTGGCTCAGGCTGTCATGAAAGGCAAAACCATTTCCACTACTTGCCAGTTGGTGTGAGGCTAACGCTTATGCAGAGGAGACATGTGAGCTCACCAAGTTGACATGAGCAATTAGCGTGCAGAGGACTCTTCCCACCTCCTAATTCACTCAGAATAATTCATTAGCAAAAAGTCCTCAGCAGCACTACAACAAGTCCTGGTTGTAGATCTGGTCTTAATTCACTTTAGAAGATAAATTGACTTGTGAAACTCCAGCCTAGCTTGCACTAATGAGTCTCTGTAGGGCCATCATCAGGATTAAATTATTTATTGAAGGATCAATCTGTAGCGCCCATCTGCTTGGCAGCTGGACTGAAGAGCCATAACAGATCTAACACACTAGAAACACTAGATCAAGTCACCCAAGTCCTGAAGGTGTTATTGTATATTTGCTGTCTTGGGCTAAAGTCATTCTTGTGCAGGTCCTTGGTTTGCCACCCGTGCAGCTGAGAGGACGAACACTTGGCCTCCTGCACAAAGAGCTTTGTAATCAGCAGTAGGAGAAGTGTCACACCAGCACCAGCAATTCCTGTCCATCTGATCCAGGGCTTCCTCACCCTTTTTTGCACCTTTAAAAGCAGCTGGATGGCCTCTTTTATCCCAAGAGTTTGCAGTCACTCTGGAAATCTGCAGTATTTCTGAATTACATTTCTTGTTTCATAATTAGGAATTTGCTTTTCTTGTTCCTGTCCACCTTCTATCAATAAAAAGCCTTGAAATGTCTCTCTGCCCCCCAGCTGCACAGACACACTCCTCACTTCTAGAGAAGAGGGGGTTACCCCCAGCTGAATATCTTACCTAAATATCTCGTGTTCCTGCCCCCTCCAAGAGCAGTCAAGGAGCCCCAAGCGATGCCACCACGCAGAGACATCTACCCACATTAATAGCCTTCTCCTTTTCTTCCCCTTGCAGCTTGAAAGCTGTCCTGATGGGGAAGCCTCAGGACAACACAGTGGACTTGTCAGGCATCCCGCTGACGCTGAAAGACTTGGACCGTGTCACATCCTACCTCCAGCACAGCTCAGAGCACATCGACACGGTGGAGCTGTGCTTCACGGAGCTGACGGATGACATGCTGCTGCAGCTCCTGCCGGTACTCTGTGTGCTGCCCCACCTCACCACCCTTTCCCTCAATGGCAACCGGCTCACCAAAGCCATCTTACGGGACCTCACCGAAACCCTGAAGGACCCCAAGAAGTTCCCCAGTGTCACCTGGATTGATCTCGGCAACAACGTGGACATCTTCTCCTTGCCGCAGCCCTTCTTGGTCAGCCTAAAGAGACGATGCCCTAAGCAAGGCAACTTGCCAACCATTCTGGAGTTTGGCGAGGGTCAGGTAAGCGATATAGAGAGCCAGGAAGGCCTGGCTGAGAGCCAGGAGGACCTGCGAGCTGGACCAGGCAAGACGGACAACGTAGGCTTGCAGCAGATGGACAGAACATTTGAGGCTGGGGAGCTCCCCAACTCGGAGCGAGGTGCTGTGACACCACAGACATGATGTCCAGCTCTGCGGGTCTTGAGTGGGCACGTTGAGCAAGGATGACTGCAATCCAAGACCTCAACGCTGGAGGTCCTGGCAGAGGGTCCGTTCACACGGTGGGATGCTATGGGAGGCTGGACTGCTGCCTTCTTCCCTCATGATGAATGTCAACCTTTTTCTTCTCAAAGAACACAGAAAGGTGATCGCGTTGAATACTTGTATTTTATAAAAGCTGGCCAGGTATTTTTAAGCATTAGTGACGTGCTGTGCTTTTTAACCTCCCAAAAATGCATCTCCAGGGTGGTATAATATGAGGCTCTTAGAAGAGCACAAAAGAGGAGAAGAAAGGAGCCCAGACTTTGCAGGGAAGGGCTCCCTTCCCTTAGTGCTGGATCTAGCCAGGGCCCAGGAGCTCTCTCACATGTGATGGACAGATAGCGGTCACCCTGAAGAGGACTGCAGCTGAGATAAACCTGAAACTCCTTCCAATCCTGCCTGCAGGAGCTGCTGATGAATAGCAGATCTGCTGAGACACAACAGAAGTCTGATCACACACTAACCAGGAGCATTTCTCTTCACATTGTGAGCCAGCCAGAAGGGAGAGCTTTGCTTTCCTGGCACAGAGCTAAACCCCAGCCTGTTGGGTGCCTGGATGCCCCTCTCGCCCTGCAACCTCACTGAAATCAGGCTGGCACTGGTGCCCATTCGGTATTTATTCACATGTAAAATCCAGTTTCCTACCAGTCATGCTACTGTAATACATCCAGAGATTTTACTGTGGCACCGGGAGCTCGCACCAGCAACGCTGGGAGTGGATTTGGTCCATTTTGGGGAGTAATCTGCACAACTGGGAGCCAGGGCTCGGCTCGATTGCTTTTGCTGATAGAAGAGATTACAATTCTGAATAGTGAATAATCCTGGGGTTCAGTCCCTCTAGCACTGCCACCGAGGGCTGGGCAGGCACAGCTGGCTGGAGGTGTAAAGCTTCGGAGAGGCTGTTGGATCCCTTGGCTGTATCTACTGCCAGAAGTGCTTTGTTTCTAAAATGTTGTTTGGATCTTTTTTCCTAAGAGACATGGGTTTGATTTGATTTTTGATGGATCACACCAGAGGAGCAGCACTGGAACGGGCACAGCGTTTTATTTGATCCTAAACCTGGGGGAGGGCAGCAAAGGCTGAAAAAAATCCTGTCCACTCCATTCAAAGGACCAAACGTGACTCCCTTTGCTAGGGGAGCCCCTTTCTGTCTGTTCAAAGCCCTTCCCTGACCAGCTTTACAGCTTCATTCTCCTGGCTTGTAGCAGGAACCCTCTGGCTTCGCTTTTTCTGGGTGCAAACGCAGTCAGACTTTGGTTGTCTCTTTGCCTCTGTTCATTTAACATCCCTGCACCAGCAAGCTTTTTTCAGAGGGGCCTCATGCTGTCGGTGGTTGTTTCTCTTCTGTGTGCAAGTAGATAACTTAGAAGAAACTCTGCTACTACTCGTTTTAATCCATTCGGCAACGTTCAGTATGATTTGCATGTAGCCAAGCCTTTTTCCTTTTTTTTTTTTTTAATGCGAACTCTTTCCAACAGGCATGAAAACACTTTGCAGTGAATAAACTGTTCTGTTTGAAATAAAGGAGCTATCCGTAATCAAAATAAACAATGTTTAATAAAGACCCAGCATTGAATTTTTCCTCTGCACAGGCTGAACGCTCAGCTGGCAAAAGGTACAACTGGAGGAGAGGGCAGAGCTGAGCCCTGCACGTCTGGGTCTCCAGGGGGCTTCAGAATCACTGCAGGTGGCTGGAGAAACAAATACCCCAGTTTATGGGCTGGATTCATAGAATGGTTTGGGTTGGAACGGACCTCAAAGCACATCCAGTTCCATGAGCAGGGACACCTCCCACTGGATCAGGGGCTCCAAGCCCCTGGCCCTGAACCCCTCCAGGGATGGGGCAGCCACCCCTGCTCTGGGCAACCTGGGTTGGGGCCTCCCCACCCTCATCATGAAGAATTTCCTCCTACTGACTAATCTAAATCAATTTAAAGTCATTCTCCCTCACTTTATCCCTGCCCTCCCTGATCAAGAGCCCCTCCCCACATTTCCGAGAGCCCCTTCAGGTTCTGGAAGGCCACTGTAAGGTCTCCCCGCAGCCTTCTCTTCTCCAGGCTGAACAACCCCAGCTCTCTCAGCCTGTCCCCCTAGCAGAGGTGCTCCGGCCCTCGGATCATCTCTGAGGCTTCCTCTGGACCCGTTCCAATGGATCCACATCCTTTTAATGTTGGGAATTCCAGAACTGGACACAATACTCCCCACATCTTCCTGAGGAGCCAGTAGTACATCCCGCATGGAGATTCGTTAACTGAACATACAGGGATTTCAGCAAGAGCAAGATTTCTCCCTTCAAGAAAAGATACTCCAGCAATTACTTCTATAGGAGGTCAGGCACTGGTTTGCTCAGTACTCAACACCAAACTCCCTTTCTGTGCACAGCTCAGGCCCTCTGTCTAAATTATTTAAAATCAGAAGCTCCTTGCTTTGAGGTTTGTATTTTCTGCTAAGTGCACAGGACCTCAGGACCTGTCTGGACCCGCCAGTTTGGCCATACAAATTCATAAACCAGAGGCACTTTGCATTTAGAACGCTGCATTATTTATTGATGCTTTGCATGCTCAATTCCCTTGCCGGCACTCACCCCGCCAGGAGGTTGCTCCAGCCACATTTCCCCTCCAGCCCAGCTTCTACCTGCTGTGAAACACATTAATCAGCCGGGAGATATTCAGCATCTCTCAGGCTTTTTCTGCAAGGAGCTGCCAGCAGCTCTCCAGCTCAGTTTTCAGGTGCAGAGGGTTTAACACAAGGCTCAGTGCCTGCTACCACCAAAGATTTGCCATGAATCAGGAGAATCTCATCACAGCCACCCCCTCTGCAGTGAAAATGCTGAGCTTGGGTCCCTCGTGAGATCATCCAGGACTGCACCGCAAAGGACAAGCTTCCAGAAAAAGACCCTCAATAGTTCACCCAGTGGAGATGTTGCGCTGCTTGAGCTGGCTCTGCTCCACCAGTACAGACAGGCTGTGCCAGTATCTCTGTGTCCAGCTAGGACTGAGCCCTTCTGAGAGGGGGAAAAAAAAAAAAAAGCTTTTTATCGATATACCTGTTCCAGAGGAGGGAATGGAGATGATGCGAGGGCTGGAGCATCTCCATACAAGGCCAGGCTGAGAGAGTTGGGGTTGTTCAGCCTGGAGAAGAGAAGACTCTACGAGACCTTAGAGCAGCTTCCAGTGCTGAAAGGGGCTTCAGGAATGCTGGGGAGCTGCTGAAGGCCAGGTTGGATGGGGCTTGGAGCCCCTGATCCAGCAGGAGGTGCCCCTGCCCACGGCAGGGGGTGGAACTAGATGGGCTTTGAGGTCCCTTCCAACCCAAACCATTCCAAGATTCTATATCCGTGCATGTTGAAGCATGCACCAAATGATTATATTTCATATCATAATTAAAACCCCCCAGCTCTAGTAGAGACTGTTAGTCTGTTATAAAAATAAGAGGGCTATAGCTAATCAGTCTCTTTCTCGCTACGTGGATTAGGTCAATTAGCCATTTATTGCACTTCAAGATGACGATGATCCTGTGGGCTCAGTAAAGTTGTTTTTTTTTTAAGCAAGCAGCATGAGATTGCTTCCCTTCCCAGCCCATCAGCATCAAAACAAGCTTGGAGCTCTCTCCACATATAATCAAAGTTCCCTGTGCTACACTGGGCTGCTTGTTCTGGTCAGAAGCTTTTCAATAGCCCTAGAAGGAGGATTTGAGTTCTGAAAATCACTGCAGTTAGAATATTAAAGTTTATGGAGTTCATTTGTTGTCAAAGGGAGGAGGAAATATCTACCATAAAATAAAAAGTCCATTAAACATCCAAGGCCGGTTTGGTTCATTATCTGCACCAGTGCCACACGGCTCTGCTTGTGCATGAAAGGAACTGGTCCGTGGGAGAAGATTTATGCCTTGAGCAACAAAAATGTAATTGGAAATCATTCTGTGCAGATTGAAGAGCCCACACTGAGGGGAATCAAAACAGTAGGCAGGGAATGAGAGAGGCATGAAAAGGCTGATGCCAGGAATTCCAAAGGGCTCATTCGAGCTGGGTTATCATAGCCCCGTTTGGTTTTAGAAGTGATTATTCATTTAAAATGAGGGGTATGTTCCACTATCAGGAGCAGGAGAGGAGGATCTCAAGCTCGTGCAGGGAGCACTCGAGTTCTCAGAAACAAAGAGGCTCCCACGTTCCGTGAACTCGGAGCTCATCGCCAATAGCTGCTATTGCCAAGGAAACCAATCAACCCAATTATACTGATCAGCAGCATTAAAGTATTGATGTTTATGAGGAAGGGGAAAAAAAACACTGACCCAACCTCTCCAGTATAACATTCTGAGGTGAGCAAGAGATTTATTCTCTTCCCAGCCTCTTTAGGGAATACCAGGAATACCAGGCAGTGATCCCACTCTTTCTGCTCCAGAGGCACTTGAATTTTTATTTCCCTGGGAGCCACGTTCCACCAGCAAACAGTACACAACAAGAGGAGAAGGTCTTTCCAGCTCTATTAAATATCTTAAACATTAAGTTCTGAAGGCCAAATGGGAAACCAGATCCATCATTCACAGTCCTCTGAGAGGCTCCAGTGATGCAAGTCTCACCACTTCATGCAAGTGGGTCCCATCTTATAGAGTCCTAAAATCATAGGATGGTTTGGGTTGCAAGGGATCTTAAAAGCCTACCCAGTCCCACCCCTGCCACGGGCAGGGACACCTCCCACTGGATCAGGGGCTCCAAGCCCCATCCAACCTGGCCTGGAACCCCTCCAGGGATGGGGCAGCCACCCCTGCTCTGGGCAACCTGGGCCAGGGCCTCCCCACCCTCACAGCAAAACATTTCTGCCTCAGATCTCATCTCAATCTGCCCTCTTGCAGCTGAAAACCATTCCCCTCGTCCTCTCCCTGCCCTCCCTGATCCAGAGCCCCTCCCCAGTTTTCCTGGAGTCCCTTATCAGCTCTGGAAGCTGCTCTAAGGTCTCCCCAGAGCCTTCTCTTCTCCAGGCTGAACAACCCCAACTCTCTCAGCCTGGCCTCATACAGGAGGTTCTCCAGCCCTCACATCATCTCCATGTCCTCCCTGTGCTGAGGGCTCCAGAACTGGACGCAGGGCTCCAGGTGGGTCTCACAGAGCAGAGCAGAGGGACAGAATCCCCTCCCTCCCTGCTGGTCCCTCTGCTCTGGATGCAGCCCAGGACACGGTTGGTTTCTGGGCTGTGAGCTCACGTTGCAGCTTCATGTCCAGCTTCTCACCCCCCAGCACCCCAAGTCCTTCTCCTCAGCAGAAGAAATAAAGAACTGGGCTTTCCCTAATGCAACCTCCTCCATTCCTCAGTAAATCGCAACTCACATTGTATTTATTTTCATTCCCTTCTAAGCTTTAAGAAAGAAAAATACACTGGCAGGGCTGCAGTGCGTGATGGATTCCCCGAGCTCCCCCCGGGAATGCCCAGCACTGCAGGGGAGAACTGAAATAGTAATTAAACCAGAGGGGGCGGTGGGTACAGGCTGTTTTTTTTCCTTACCTCTCTATCTTGCAGCTCCTGGGTTGTAAAGAAGCTGCTTCATAGGGAATGGCTGCTTGTGGGGAACGGGTGAATGAAAAATAATCACAAATGCTGCAAAAGGAGGAAGGTTTTCAATGTGAAAAACATGGTTTTCAAAGGAAAAAGCTGATCTAGTTGAAAAGCCAGCTAGCAGCAGGTTGGCTGACTTCTAGTGTGGTTACAACTGTTTGTTAGAAAACATGGTCCTTGGGGAGTGTGAAGCACGTTTTCACAGGGACTGAGAAGGATTTCTGCCTTTGCCATGGTAGAGGTCTACTCAACGCCGCTGCTGGCCCTGGGTGTGGATCCTTGAAGGCAGGAGCGCTCTGAGCTGCCTGCAGCAGAGCTACATCAAAACCTCAACGATAATGCCAATATCCAAAATTTAGGAATGCCAGGCTGCTGTTTTCCTGAGCAGACAGGTCTGGAGAAGAGCCACCAGCACCATGCATGGAGCCTCACATTTCAAGATGACACAGAATCAGACCATTTGCACCTAAAAACATAAAAGCTGGGCAGTGCTTTGGAAGGCTGAGAGCGTGGCCACAACGAAACCTATGGGAAAATTCTGGTTATTGGGAGGAAAATAAACTCTTGCAAGAGCACTGCAGCTGGTTAAACAGAGAAGAAACCAGCAGGAGTGAGGATGTCTGCAGGATGCGATTTTCCCAGGGAGAAGGTGACTCTGGGAGGGTTGCAATAAAGGATGTAAGAGTGAGACCCAGGCAGATCTCGCCCACAACCTGGGATTAAAAAACCACCCACATAAAAACCCAGGAGGAGGTTAGGCTAAAACTTCCAGCTGCTCCCACGCTACCTGAAGTATTTTTTTTTCCCTTACTAATAGAAGAAAAAGTCCTGGTTAGGAGAATCTTTTGCATTATTTATTGGCAGCTCATGCTGGTGTGTTTAATGCTGGAGATAGCAAAGTGTCTGCTTGAACTCAGCTGATAAGGGAAAATGGAATAGAAGTATCTGGAAAAATGCAAGTCTTATCCCTCAAGAACTACCTGTTTTACATACCAAACACTGAGCAAGCACAGTTAGGAACCAGAGAAGCTTCAGCTTTTGCTGATCAAGGAGCTCCAAAACAAAATGACTTTGCGGCTCTGATGTGTGATTCTTTCTGGAATCATTTTCCTTGATGAAGTGATAAGACCAATGCTGAAATACTTCAAGGTCCAGGAAAATAGAGCCAGATGCCAAATACTGAGCACTGGGGAGGACTGGCCTCCTGTGAGCAGGAGTGGATGGAACAGAACACCTTCCCCTTCCAGCCCATCAATCACCTACCACATCTCAACAAATATTCCACCCACCTGCAGTATTTCCCTTCTGCTACAAACACAAAACCAAGAAAAGATCCGATATATCCTGCAGTTTCAATCACAGAATCATCATGGAATTGTTTGGTTGGAAAAGATCATTGAGATCGAGTCCAACCATACTTGTCCACTACTAAATCAGACTCCTGAGCACCTTGCCTACCGGTCTTTTAAATCGCTCCAGGGATGGTGACTCCACCGCTGTCTCTTCCTAAAGTGATGCTTGTGGCAACACTACAGGCCTTGGCCAGGATCAGGGTTCTCTTGCTCTACAAATACCCGTGATCACAGGCAGCATAAACATCCTTCCACTACACACTCAAAGCCAACAACCAGTAAAAGTGACCCTCACCTTACTCCTTTAAATAAGATGCATTTGAAGACCAATTTTCCTGCACTGTCAGGATTAATATTGGGTTCAGAAACATCTTGTGGGGTTTGCTCCACGATCCTTGTGCCCTGCGCTAGAAAGAGCGGCGAGGGAAAGCCTGCAAGGCTCGCTGAGCAGCTCCCAGCCTCCGAGTGTTAAGTTGGCAGATCAGACTTCCGAGGTCACGGCTCAATTCAGAAAGTGCCATTGATTGCACAATTAATTGCCTGCCCAGCAGTAAGCGGCTGCATGATGGATGACTGCTTAATTTACAACAAATCACTTTATTACAGAGAAAGTCAGCAGCAATTGGCCCGGCAGTAGCAACCACTGCTCTTCTGCTACCTGGTGAGACAGTAGAGTTTATAACTAAACTTACTGATCTCCTTTTTCAGATGTTGCAATGACCGATGTCTCCAAGCAACATCACAAAACAAGAGCTAAAAAAGACCTATACATCTTCTTAGAGAAGAGAAGGCTCTGAGGAGACCTTATTGCAGCCTTTCAGTATTTAAGGGGGCTGATAAAAAAGATTGGGAAAAACTTTTTAGCGGGGCTGTAGCAATGGGACAAAAGGTGATGGTTTTAAATTAAAAGAGAGGTTAGACTAGATCTTAGGAAGAAATTTTTTATGGTGAGGGTGATGAAAAACTGGCACAGGTTGCCCAGAGGGGCGGAAGATGTCTCATTGCTGGAAACCTTCAAGGCCAGGCATGATGGGACTCTAAATCATAGAATCACCAGGTTGGAAAAGACCCATCAGATCATTGAGTCCAACCATTCCCATCAATCACTAAATCATGTCCCTCAGCACCTCATCCACCCGTCCCTTAAACCCCTCCAGGGAATGTGACTCAACCCCCTCCCTGGGCAACCTGTTCCAGTGCCCAATGACCCTTTCCGTGAAACCAGGTTCTGAGGAATCCCATCAGGTTGCAGAGTTCTCTGCTTCGGCAGGAGGGTTGGACTGGATGACCTTCATGGTCCCTTCCCATCCAAACCATTCTATTCATTGCCACCTTCTTGGAGTCTCCAAGGTTGAGTGGGGCTTTGAGCAACATGATCCAGTGGGAAGTTGGATCCATGGCAGGGGTTGGAACTGGGTGAGCTTTAAGATCCCTTCCAACCAAAACCTTTCTATGATATGTCCAAAACATGTGATTTACACTGAGCTAAAAGTTTGCTGGGAATAAAATGTTAATGTTAGCTTATTTCTTTGGGCAGTCATCATCACTAAGCTGGTGGGGTAAGAAAGGATTCCATCCGCTCGTGCATTACCGCTAACAACTGCTAGTGCAGAATTTGTTTCCAAGGACAAACTGCAAGAGCTCTGCAAACTGGAAAGGACAGGAGGAACCCTGCATCCCAAGCTGGCACTGCAGGACAGGTATTTAGGAATTCAGTGCCAGCTTTTTACTTGAGCCCACAGCTCAGTTACTCCTGATTGATGGAGAATTGGAGATACCTTTTATAGTCCCTACTGGCATTTTTAGGCTTGCATTTCTATCTTCTTTTCTGTAAATATACAACGAGACAGCTGCTCCTACCTTTGCCTTAGTTTATGGTTTTGCATAACATTGAAGATCTGATTTAACAGGGTCAGAAAAGATGCGACCTGTTCACCACCCCCTTAATTATTTGCACAGATTTCTGAATTAATTCCCCGGGTTTTCTGCCTCCTAATAGCTTATTGATTCTGTGGCTTCAGGGCCATCTTTCATTCTTCATTGCTAATTTATTAACTTAGTTTGAGGAGCAAATAAACCTGTGGAATCTACAAAGCATCCTTCAAGGAAAGTTCACTTAGCTGCATCTGGTGGCTTTGGAGGAGCACTCGGCTGCCTGCACAGACCTCCAGGCAGCCTGTTGTGTGCTGCATCCCTCCATGAGTCATTAGTGGAAGCAGAAATAGTATTAGAGGTTTAGAAAAGAGAAGCATAGGGCCATGGTTTTGTGCTGTGCCAAGTGGAGGAGAAAAATCAATATATAACTCACTCAAGATTTGGCTGATGCATTTATATCGCTGTTTTATCAAGGTGAGTCTGCACCCATGTCCTTCCTCAGGGGAAACCAGAGCTCCCTGGGTTTGTGCCAGCCGGTGTGGAGATGCTCTGTGGTTAGGATTCTGTGTTGTAAGCAGCAGTTGAAGTTCTCTGCCAGCAGCAGGAGCACCAGCAATAGTGACAGGCATGCTAAACACAAAGGGAAATCACAGCTACGTGGTCAGACCTCAAAGCACCTTATTGCAGGGATGCCTGTCCTGCTGGCGTGAGCTCCTGGAGCAGAAATACAGCCTAGGATGGAAGCCAGAAGATAAAGGAAGGGACATTGGCTAGAACACAGAAAATCCAGCTATATCACACATGACCATGGGAATGAGCCTCACTTTTCCTCTTTTGCAGCCTCCTCTTGTCTTGCTGCTACCTCCAGGTGAGCTCTGCAATCCCAGCTTGTCTCATCTTCCATTTATACAAGGTGGCAGCAAAGAGGCAGCCACTGAGCACCACGCGCATCGTGCTCTGGGGACTCACTCACCTGGCTGGTATCAAACTCCCATCGAATCTCGGAGGTGGGCATTTTCAAACACAAAATGGGTCTGCTTCAGGCTATGTGCCATCATAGAATTACAGAATCACCAGGTTGGAAAAGACCCAAGGGATCATTGAGTCCAACCATTCCCATCAATCACTAAACCATGTCCCTCAGCACCTCATCCACTCATCCCTTAAACCCCTCCAGGGAAGGGGACTCAACCCCCTCCCTGGGCAGCCTCTGCCAGTGCCCAATGACCCTTTCTGTGAAAAAAGTTTTCCCTAATGTCCAGCCTAAACCTCCCCTGGCAGAGCTTGAGGCCATTCCCTCTCGTCCTGTCCCCTGTCACTTGGGAGAAGAGCCCAGCTCCCTCCTCTCCACAACCTCCTTTCAGGTAGTTGGAGAGAGCAATGAGGTCTCCCCTCAGCCTCCTCTTCTCCAGGCTAAACACCCCCAGCTCTCTCAGCCGCTCCTCTTGTTCTCCAGCCCCCTCACCAGCTTCGTTGCTCTTCTCTGGACTCGCTCCAGAGCCTCAACATCCTTCTTGTGGTGAGGGGCCCAGAACTGAACACAGGACTCGAGGTGCGGTCTCACCAGTGCCGAGTCCAGAGGGAGAAGAACCTCCCTGGACCTGCTGGCCACACAGTTTCTGATCCAAGCCAAGATGCCATTGGCCTTCTTGGCCACCTGGGCCACTGCTGGCTCATGTTCAGTCCCTGTCAATCAACACCCCCAGGTCCCTCTCCTCCAGGCAGATTTCCAGCCAGGCTTCTCCTAGTCTGGAGCTGCTCAGGGTTGTTGTGCCCCAAGTGCAGGACCCGGCATTTGGCCTTGTTAAACCTCATGTCATTCACACATCACTTTCTAATAGGAGGAGGAGAACAACATTACTTGCCAGGTTGGATGGGGCTTGGAGCCCCTCATCCAGTGGGAGTTGTCTCTGCCCATGGCAGGGGTGGATCTGGATGGGCTTTGAGGTTCAACTCCATTCTAAGATTCTCCCTTGCAAGAAGCTGGGGGAGACGTTTTACAAGTGCGCTGAAAGCCAGCTGGGCAGCGTGCGTTTCCTCAACAAGTGGCAGAAGTTACTGTAAAAATCACTCTATTGTTCAACCAGGAAAAACAAACAACCAGACCTAAAGCAGCGGAACAGCTTGAATTCTTGCACCACTCGGGAGATGTGAGCTGTATTCCCCTACTGCTCGTTTCCAGAGCGCTGGTCCAACCCACAGCTCACATCAGCTGCACATCAGGCCCGTTTCTTGAATTGGCAGCACAGGATGATGCTTGCAATGCGCCTAATGAACCAAATCCCCAGCATCGCTGGGAGAAAACCCTGCTTGCCATCTTGCAGGTAGTTAAACTCAATCTTTTGCACATCTCACTGCTGAAACCGTCCTCATTCTAGCTCATTAACCTGAGTGGATATTGCTTCTTGAAGCAATAATATTAACTAGGAATCGGTAAAAAGCAAGAGCTGTTTTCCCCACGCCTACACAGCACGCACACAGGGGAACTGCAGCTTGAATTTGAGTGCTGCTTCTCCTAGAAGCCACATCTGGCAGGCTGATCTGAGCAGGTTTGTACATCAGCAAAAAAAGTGTGCCAAGCAAGTCTCTTGTAAAAGTTAGTCCCACGCAAATGCCACATGAAAGGGATGAACCAGCACTCTCTGATGATACCTGCACTAGGCAGGGGTCTGTGGAACAAGCTCAGACCCGGGCATCAGCCCAGAAGGCCAACAGTGTCCTGGGCTGCATCAAAAGCAGCGTGGCCAGCAGGGCGAGGGAGGAGATTCTGCCCCTCTATTCCTCTCTTGTGAGCCCTCAGCTGGAGGATTGAGTCCAGTTCTGGAATCCTCAATGTAAGAAGGAGATGGAGCTGTTGGAACGGGTCCAGAGGAGGCTACAAAGATGATCAGAGGGCTGCAGCGCCTCCCATACGAGGACAGGGTGAGAGAGTTGGGCTTGTTCATCCTGGAGAAGAGAAGGCTCTGAGGAGACCTTATAGCGACCTTCCAGTTACCGAAAGGAGCCTGCAAGAAACCTGGAGAGGGACTACTCATAAAAGCTTGCGGTGATAGGACAATAGAGAATGAGTATAAACTGGAGAGGGACAGATTTAGAAAGACATTAGGAAGAATTTCTTCACCATGAGAGTGGCGAGACACTGGCCCAGGTTGCCCAGAGCAGGGGTTCAAGGCCAGGTTGGATGAGCCTTAGGTAACCTGATCTAGCGGGAGGTGTCTCTGCCCATGGCAGAGGTGGAACTGGATGGGCTTTGAGGTCCCTTCCAACCCAAACTATTCTATGATTCCATGATTTCAGAAGGTATATCATGTAGTCACACTAGAACATCACCTATGCTGTACAACTCATTCATACTTAAGTCTCCACAGGCCTCTGTTATTTCATCCCCATTTTAATCTGTGTGTTCCTCCCAGCCATTCATTTCTTCTCCCTTTCCCTTCCACCCCACCAGAACTTGTGCCACAATAACAGCCACCAAGAACCTCCTCTGCACACCAGGAGCAGCATTTTCCCATGATCACCACTAATTTCCTTACCTCTCCTTAATTCCTAGGAAGACCTGAAGACTATGATGAAACACCAGCTTCTCTGGGAAGTCATCACTGTTCCTACCTGCTTTAATGTCTTCTTCTAATGGATGCAGGTACCGCTTCTTCTTTCTCTTACGAGTGTAACCTCCTGTCTCCTAGTTTGTGACTTCAGAGGCTTCTTGCTTAATCATTGATCAGAAACACAGCTTTTCCTCCTCACCTACTTCCAAAACTGCTCAGCACTGCCCAGAAGTTCATAGAATCACCAGGTTGGAAAAGACCCACCAGATCATTGAGTCCAAAGTTCACTGTTCTGTCTTTGACACTTGCAACTCTACAAGCAGCAGGAAAAATCTGAAAAGTGTAGTATTTGTTTTATAAAGTGCTGAATTCTGCTAAGGGAAGGGGGGGGGGACGGGGGGACCAAAACCCCACCTCATAACAGAGCTACTGGGGGAATGTTGAATGGGAGGTGGGTGTTTAAAACAAAAGGGAGGTAACCAGCCTCACCTGAGGCCCCTAAAAAGCACCAGCTATTTAATCAGTAAGGGTCAGCGAATGTCCTGACCTCAAGCCAAGCCCTACTTCAGTCTCCAAGCAGCCTCTAGGCTTTTAATAAGATTATGCACCACAGCCTAGGCCACCCCCACTTGCAAGGACCTGCAGAGCTTGCTTTTCAACAGGTGATCAGATTATCAGGGGCTGGTGAAGGGGAGTGAGAGGAATTGCCAGGCTGATTGGATGCAATTCTAATCCCTCAGATGAGGAACAAGACCTGCCTGTGATGGATGAACCCATGGGCTTTGGTGAAACAGCCTCAGCTGCACCTGACAGTTTAAAGCTTATTTTATAGTTACAGTTGTGCACAAATGGCCCCTGAACTGACCAGAGCGCCCTGCCCTTGGTGGCTGAGATCCTGATTGTGTTCCCCAGAGGTGCTACGGAGGGAAAAGCTTCCCTGAGCCCAGTGTAACTTTACTGCTACTTTATCCTTTCTTTCTAACTTCAACAACTCAAATCCTGTGTTCAGTTCTGGGCCGCTCACCACAAGGAGGATGTTGAGGCTCTGGAGCGAGTCCAGAGAAGAGCAACGAGGCTGGTGAAGGGGCTGGAGAACAAGAGGAGCGGCTGAGAGAGCTGGGGGTGTTTAGCCTGGAGAAGAGGAGGCTGAGGGGAGACCTCATTGCTCTCTCCAACTCCCTGAAAGGAGGTTGTGGAGAGGAGGGAGCTGGGCTCTTCTCCCAAGTGACAGGGGACATGACGAGAGGGAATGGCCTCAAGCTCTGCCAGGGGAGGTTTAGGCTGGACATTAGGGAAAATTTTTTTCATGGAAAGAGTCATTGGGCAGTGGCAGAGGCTGCCCAGGGAGGGGGTTGAGTCCCCTTCCCTGGAGGGGTTTAAGGGATGGGTGGACGAGGTGCTGAGGGACATGGGTTAGTGACTGATGGGAACAGTTGGACTCGATGATCCAGTGGGTCCTTTCCAACCTGGCGATTCTGTGAACCTCCTCCAGGTACTTCCAACAGCTTCTGCCGCATCCCACCAGCAAACCCAGGGACCTTATCCTGCTGCTCCCTTGCTGAGAGGCCTTCCCCTGGAAGAAGAGCTGCCTTCTCCACCTCCCTCTGTACCAGAAACTCTCTCCAAAGACACAAGTTAACAAGTTTTCACACAGCCACTAGAGAAACCTTCCCCCAAAACGGGCTGGACGTCACCAACAGCCACCTAGAGCAGCGATCAGACCTGAGCTGCCCCTTCATCTACGTAACCAGCTCCAGGTACCCCCTCAGTTCTTCAAGGGACTTTAGTATCGTTGCTGTTACCTCAGTCTTTCTCTATTCCCTGAAACCCTCCCTTTTCCTTGGCTCTAACTGCTGAGATGCTGCCAAGTGACACAGCGCTGCTGTCATCTCCAAAGACCTTTTTGAAGCTCTAGGGGCGGTAGCTTTGAAATACCTTCTTCTTGATGTGGTCTCCAGTTCTGGACTTCCAAACAGTCTGGTGCTGACACCAGCTTTATATTGCCTCCCGCAAACACAGCGCATCTTCCTCCCCCGGTGCAGAAGCAGACTGGCTGCTTCTGCGATGACTGGATACATGCTAAATGGAATTCAGAGAGCACGTACCTTGGTGCCACGTCTTCCCATCGCCTCCTGAAATCATCCTGCATTTCAAAGCTCCAGTTCGCATCTCACTTTGAAACAATCCTCATCATCTTCACAGCAGGAATCTTATGTACTTCACATCCTGAGGAGCACTCAGCATAAAGATTTTATTATTTACTGCTACAGTCGAAGGTAATAAATATCTGATTTGGCAGAGTTAAGTAAAATTGCTTTATCCAATGACTGACCAAACTCCCTTTCTCCGCTACCCCAGTGAGGTTCTGATCTCCAGTTTCAAGTAACACAGCTTCACATGATGATTTCAATATCATTTGTTGGAGGCACAAGAGATATAAAGCAGTTTATTAGGCATTTAATCGGCAGGCTGGATGGGGCTTTGAGCACCCCGATCCATGGGTGATCCAGGTTGCCCAGAGCAGGGGTGGCTGCCCCATCCCTGGAGGGGTTCAAGGCCAGGTTGGATGGGGCTTGGAGCCCCTGATCCAGTGGGAGGTGTCCCTGCCCGTGGCAGAGGTGGAACTGGATGGGCTTTGAGATCCCTTCTGACCCAAACCATTCTGCGAGTCTCTGATAAAATGCGGTTACGATGCTTTCAGAATACAAGAAAAACAAAGACAAGTAAACCTGAAGAAGCTATTGTCCTGCAGGATCTGGAAAAGCACAGGCAAGGAAGTAATTAAAAAAATCTAGAAAATAGATTAAAATGATAAAAACCCCAAGGGCAGCTCCCTAGAAAACCATCGGCAGCTACAAAAATATGGATCGTTATTTCATTTGTTTCGAGAGTTCATGTTGCAGCTGTGCTCAGCAATTACTAAGCAATCCAAGTATTGACTTGCAAAACCTAACAGGAGCCGAACATAAAAGCCCCCGTGTACAGGAAAGGTCTTAATTACTGAAGATGAAACTCGTAGCATTTCAAGTTGATTAGAACAGCAGGGTTTTCCAATTCAGTCTCTATGGCATAAATGATTTCCACATTTGTATTTGGTTCAGGTTTTACTGCTCCACACACAGGTGCTGGCCGTGAGGCACTTATTGACGCCAGCTGAGCTGCAGCTCTACACCCACCACTGAGGAGAACCAGCAGGGCTTTGCTGCTCCAGTCATTGGATTGAGCAAGCAGCCAGCCTTGCACGTCCCGAGGCTCCATGCAATGGAGTGAAAGATAATCAAGGGCAAGTTATTCTTCATGTAGTGTTTTTATTTGTCCTAAAGAAAGCTGAAAGAGAGAAGACTGAGATGAGATGTTAAAAAGAAATGTTTTGCTGTGAGAGTGGAGAGGACCAGGTTGCCTGGGGAAGTGGTGGCTGCTCCATCCCTGGAGGGACTCAAAGCCAGGTTGGATGGGGTTTGGAGCCCCTGATCCAGTGGGAGGTGTCCCTGTCCATGGCAGCGGTGGGACTGGATGGGCTTTGAGGTCCCTTCCAACCCAAACCATTCTCTGAATCCATGAGAACATTTTAACTCCTTTGGCTCCTTCTCACGCTGCTCATTCATGCACTCCTGGGTCACTGCTCTCTCTTTAGATCAGAAACATTTGGGGGTTGAGGCCACTGATGCAATGGGACTGCGAAACGTTGAAGATAACAGAGGCTCAGCCTTTGCTGGTCGTACACTCAGAAATATTAAGTCAATTCAAAAGGGATATTTTCATTTTGCAGGGGATTCTGTGCACATTAATTAATGGTGCAGATCTTAGTAGACAACCAGGAGGGAACCAGCAGTAAAACCACGTTTCCCAAAACAAGCATCTCCCAAGGCTGCAGCATGTCTTTCTCTACAATAAACACTCTGAATGTGGCCACTGCACCATCCTGTGGGCTCAATACTGGGAGGTAAAACAGGGCAACTGTTACTCTCCCTCTTCCTAAATCAGGGCACAGGAGCACAAAACACACTTTTTAAAATACATCCTCCTTGCATGCTTTAAGTCAAATTCCACCTGTTAAATTCTGCAATTTTGAGCAGCATTAGCATTGATTCATAACATTTGGGCTAAAATTGAGTGTATGCATTAAATTGAGACACTAAATTGCATGCACTGATTAAAATAAGGGGCATGTTTGTCCTACCAGGCCACCAGATTTTGTGTCAACTTTGTCCTTCACAGGAACCACATGAAATGTGATAAAGCTTCGGCAGCACAAAGTCAATCAGGAGCTACAAGTTAAGAGCCTGAGCCCTGAGTGAGCAGGAGAAAGGCCAAATACCTCGGAGGTATTTTGAGCCTTTGCTCTTTGCTCGGAGCAACTCAGAGGCGCTGCCTGGAGCATCTGACGTTACACCAGACAAAGCATTTTGTAATGTGGAAGCTGGAAGAAAACAAACCCATAAATTTTCCTTGCACAACACTAATACCAGCTTAGCTGTCCCCTGCTAGAAAACAGCAGCTCCTTCAGCAGTGCCTTGCTTCTTTTTGGCTAATCTCAAAAATTAATTTCTCTGCCATTGGCCTTCAAGAGAAAACGAGGGAAGCTTCACCATTCAGGACCTATTTCATTCTGAATAGGTAAACCACACAGTATATCCCTTCCTCCCTTCTCATTAAGTGGAGAGAACCAGCTAAAACTGATTGCGCTGAAACAGCAGCAACCAAGCCAAGAACATCTTTAGATTTTAGTTAATGCCTGGGATATATTAATTATAGTAATTTATGGGTTTGCGTGAGTAATTATTTTAATGCTGATGTAGATACGATTGCTTTATAACACTAATAACCAGCATTTATATGAACTGCAAAGCCTGTGATTTACAAAAGGAAGTGGAGCACTCGCAAGGCAGCCCTTTCCCCATGTGAACGGCTCTGCCACACTGCACTCGCTTTCCCATCCCTCATCTTTCCATTCGATGCTGGGAAGAAGGGATGGAACCAGCACACTCCCTGGCACAGGCAAGGAAACCCTTTGCACAATGGAATAGGAATGGTTGGACTCGGCAATCCAGTGGGTCCTTTCCAACCTAGTGATTCTATGAAAGTCTGTTCCAACTCATTCTACTTCAAAATGAGACGTGTGAGGAGCTGCCTGTAGTTCCTGCCTTGTCCCATGGTCATGAAACAAATTCCCTGAGCCGATGAGAGGCCAGTCTACCCTGGTCCTACGTAAAAAGGAGCCTGAGGATTTGAGCCTAGTTACCGCTAAATGCGGATTCACATCACAGAAGGAATTTTGCAGTTGGCATCCTCGACACCATCCCTGTGTGGAAAGAAAGACACAAACAGAAGCCTATTCCCCTGAGCAGCCGCTCTCCATCAGGTCAGCAGTCACAGCACGTAGTTTGCAGATAATACATAACAACTGTTTTCTCTCCCAGATGAATTACTACACAACATTGCCATCTCTCTTATTGCTAAAAGCTGGCACTCAGCCACTCTTAGCCTCACTGCGTGGTTTTGTTTTTTTTTTTTTTCTTTCTGCTTTAATTCTTTAATCTATTTTAGATTTACCCATGGTTGTTGGCTGTTGTTATATGTCAGGGACTCCTGCCAACTGTTCTCCTAAATCTTTAGAAAATCCAAAGTAATTGTATTTTACAATCAGGATTTGGTTCCATTGTGTGTTCCCCTACACTGGAAAGCTGACGTGCTCCAAATGTAATCAGGACAGTTTTACTTCTCCACCAAGCCCTGCAAGGTAAATAGTAAGAACTTATATGGTCCCATGTAAGGTTGTGGCAATAGGGCAACTCTTTTGTTCAAAAGGCACCGTATTCTCATAAGAATATTCTCATATTCTCTTTTCCATTCATTCATCTTAGCAAAACCCAGCCTGTTAGATGATCCCTGCTGAGAAACTTTGGTAGTGATGAAACCAATAAACAAGTAACTCATGAATAGTTAACGAGGACACCACCAACTTGTACCCTCAATAAACCCCGATAAACTGTTTCCTGGTTATAGTATTCCCAGATCAACTCTTCTCTATTTTAATGAGATCATTCCGATACATCCTAGAAAGAACAATTACCAAAACCAGTCGCACCAAACCTATCTTGAGCAAATTAAGCAGCACATTAAACAGCCAAGCACAAAGTTTCTGTTTGAGGGCATGTGGTTACCCCCACCCCCATCATTGTTAATGGCATAAACATTCTCATTTAAACAAGGCAGCTCTTTCTGTGCTCTTTCTAAAACTTTTAAAAACATTTTTATTTCCAATGCATATCCTATCAGCTAAGAAATGTCTAATGTCAACATGTTCTAATACACAAGCTCTTAAAACCAGGCAAAAATAGTTTTGTTCCATTAAACACTTGCAACAGAACGTAACTCTGCTTTACAATTTTAATTAATATAAACATTGAAGCAAACAGTTCTTCATTCTGCTCAAATACAGAGAGAGATGAGTTTGTTCCAAAGAAGTTTTGCACACTCCATTACCCAGGTTCAATGTTTCTATCGCACAGTGATGTTATTAGGAAGAATCTTTAATTTACCTGCACGCTGATCACAGCAGCAGGCGCACTCCTGCTTCTTTGGAAAACATTAAACCTCTTCTTTTCGGTTTCAAGCACATAACTGACTCGTCAATGAGAGAAGCCTCTGTGAAATCCCACATTCCATACCCTTTATGCCCTGAGCACAGATGCATGTGCTGGTTGCACAGCTCAGTCCTGCTGTTAGAGGGACAGAGACGCTGCCCTGGAATGCAGGGTGAGCAAAACCACCCACAGCACCTTGATTTCAGGTCATCAACCAAGAAAACAGATCCAGGTCTTTGCCTAGATTGCAGTCACAGCTGGGGTGGTCCCTGAAGTCTCATCTGTGACCCAGGACTGGAATAACATCTATGTTCCACTGTCCCATCCTGAAAATAAGCTGGCTCACTCTGTAACAGGGGATTTATGAACCCCAAATCATAGAATCATCAGGTTGGAAAAGACCCATCAGATCACCGAGTCCAACCATTCCAGTCCCTATGGGTGAAGCTGTATCCTGCTTTTTATTTTGGGGCAACCAAGAACTGTTCACCTACATTTTTAATGTAGAAATAACACTAATCCCAAATTCCACTTCTTGACAATTTTCTTGGCTGTTCTGAATGGGTTTTCCCTAGTCACAGCCCCTCTGGCAAAACTTCCAACTGTTCTAAGTTTCATCACTTTCTGAAGTAATATCAAGGTACCTTCTACTCGGAGCTAGAGTTAACACCGCTTAACTCCTCACTAGCACAGAAAGAGTGTGCTCACTATATTGAGGATGTGAACCTCTTCCAAAAAGCACTTTAGAGTAGGCTGAAGTCTATCACTTGGTGCCACCAAGTGGGCAAAGCGATCAGCACATCTGCACTGGCCCCTCAGCAGACACGCTGAGTTTGATACGACTTATGCTCCACTCCCGTAAGAGCACTGAAGCCTTCCAGCTACACTGACATAATTTATCTAATTGGCAGGTTTGACCTCAGAATATTTTTTCCTCTTCATTTGAACACATCTATTTCAAGCCTCCCATACCCCTTGTTTATCAACCTCCATTGTAGGCCAATCTTAGTTATTAATCACAAAACCAGCTTTTTTTACTCTTCCGATCACTGCTGAAGAATGCTGACAAGTCGCGGAGTACGAGTGTCTCTCCCCTTTCTCAACATCTGGCAATTAATTCTAGTTCTGCACATCTGGACCATCATTTAGGAGAGATGCAGAGCACCAGTCAGAATGCTATCGCTGCAGGAACAGGTTCTGGCCCCTCTGCAGCAGACTTTAAGAGGTTAAAACAACGTAGAAACAGCAAGCCTGGAAGCAAGCCACAGAAAGAGTTGTATTTGCTCTTCTTGATTTTAGGTGTACTGAAGGCCTAATCCCTCCAGTAATTACTGCAGCGGTGTCAGTATCACTTGTTTAAAGAAATTACCAAATGCCAATCCTTACACAATGAAAACCCCTTACTGTTATTCTGCAGTGTGTGATCTACAGATTTACTGTATCCCATCACAGCCAGTTACAGGAGTCCTTAGCATGTTTCTTAACAACACACTCCATTGTCATTCCTTAATGCAGCGAAGTAACAAAACCAAACTCAGCTGCGGCATTTTTTGAGATCGTTTTAATAAATGTGTAATCAAAACTGTGTAACTGTTAACATTTTTTTAACATCTTAGGGCAGAAAAATGTAGTCTTTACACACATCAGTTCACGAGCTCACATGTTTTACTGGATTCCTTCTTCCTCAAACAAGATGTTTTCAGCAGAAGCACCTGCAATGCAACACTGAGGATCAGTTAACCAGTCAACACTAAATATTAACCCACTTGTTAACATAAGGGATATCATCAGAAGAACCTTTTGCTCACCACCAGTCAATCTGACGGTAATTCCAGCAAGTTTTGGTTAGTCTCATCATATGATATCTTTAGGTAAACTGGTACAAATTATCCCTTTGCTCGACAGAGCTGTCAGCAAAACTGTAGTGCAAAAACCAGCTGCTTTTCTGTATTTACAGCCTGTGTTTTAGTCTAATAAAGCATTTTTTGACCTAGAACTTCATTAATTATACTTTTAGAGCTAAGAGTATACAGAAATAGAAGTACAGCCAATGAGAATGTTCCCAGCTGGGTAACGTGGCTGAGACTGCAGCCAAAACCATCATGTGAAAATAACAGTACAAAAAGTTATTAAACTCACTCAGGATAATCCCCTGCTTTCAAGGCCTCACTCTCTGCCACAGGACCTGAAGAGCTGCAACATCAAGGGTAACGATTATGATTAGTAACAATTTACACAGGGCAGCAGTTACCCAAGCTATTCCTAAACACAGAGATACCAGGAAATAAGCATCAGGCTTTACATTCTGGGGAAGAAAGGAGGGAAAGCAGATTGATTCAAGCTATAACGTATGAACTGACAACATGTGCTTCTCCAGTTCCTGGCAGCCTACACACCTCATTTATTCTCAACTTAGATTCTGGTATAAAGCTCCAGATGTTCCAGTGAAATTCATCACTTACCTTTCACATCAGGGTCATCTCCTAAGAGCGACCTGACCTGTTCTCTTGTCCTTACTATGTCTCACATCAATCTGGAAAGACTAGGCCCTGCAGAAAAAGTGAAATAGATGGGTGTGAAGCTACGTTACATGTTACACGAGCACGCCTCGCAGAAGCCAAGCATAAATAAAGGTTGCTCAATTAGATCTAGAAGACAAATTTCTAGAACTCAGCCTCTGCACGCATGTAGCTGTGTTTCAGATAAATAAGAAGGTTATCGTCAGTTCTCGCATCTGACGGCACTTCCTATTCCGGGTTATCATCATCAACAGCCAACAAGTTTTCTATTCCATTACTTAAAAGGTAGTATTTGTCATACCTTGAACCAACCATTGGACACTTAATTTTGTTTACAAAATATATCCTGTTAGCTTAACAATGCATAAAACTAGTTTTAATTAGTTTTCATTTAACTTGCTTTAAGATGTAATTATTACAGGTTATTTTTCTTTAACAGTCCTATACTTAACTGCTTTACAATATCAGCACACAAGTGAAGACCCAGAACTTTTTTAACAAGTTGGGCAACTTAACATAAAATAAACTTTAACTTACTTTTTACTTCAGGACATCTTTCTGCTGTGGGAATAAAAAGAAAAAAAGTGTTACTAGAAAATACTTCAGTAGTAATCTTATAAAGTAGGTTTATCCAGGAAAATAAAGAAACAAAAAAACCCAACCAAACCCAGAACCTCACCACCCACACTCTGCTTCCGATTCCATCCATGTTTGAATTACTACTGTGAATCTCTAAAATATTTAAATCGGACAGCTTTCAGTAGTTAATAATCTTCTTTTTAGTCAGGAAACTTCTATATCATAGAATGGGTTAGGAGGAACCTTAAAGGCCATCAGACAATTTTTAAATTGTAAGTCCAAAGACTCAATAATAAGGTCGTAGTGTTCCTTGCACAGAAAGCGTCTGGCACACCCAATAACCAAATAAATGAGCTGTTTGCTCAAACCAGTGCTATAAAAATACAATAATAATGAAAAACAAAGGCACTTAATTAAATGTACTGTCTTTTTAGCAAACCTAACCTTGAATGGGTGCCATGGGGCAAACTTAAGATCAAAAACAGTCTGGTAAACAGGGCGAATCAAACAAAGATGTGATAACAGAGAAATGCAAGGACTGATGGGCTGTGGAACGGCCACTAGAGGCTGCATAAAGATTAGAGAAAAAAACATTTAGGATTTTGGTGGCACGTGTATAAAAGATTAAGATAGGATGGTTATTTATGAATATACACAACGTTTCCAGGAAGTCTAGGAATATTCAACTATCTATATAAAAATGTGGGGACTACATTGGGGCTCTACATTTGGGTTTAGAGGGTTCTCCGGAGCGTCCCGAATTTGGCAAAGTCTGAATAAACAACGTGTCTCAGTAACGTAGAGATTGGCTACTGCCCACCGGGCACCGGAGCCACATTTCAGTACAGGAGGGGGGTCAATGTGATGGAGATCGGCTCTGTGGAGGAGTTGGGCTGCTGGTGGAGGAGCGTAACATGAGCAGCAACGTGGGCTCGAAGCTCAGAAAGCCAATCGTGTCCCGGGCTGCAAGCAAAGAACTGGGAAGAGCAGGAAGCAGGAGGGGATTCTGCCCCTCTGCTCTGCTGAGACCCGACCTAGAGCCCTGCTCGCACTCTTAAAGCTGTTGGAGCAAGTCCAGAGGAGGCCAGGGACATGAGGGCTGGAGCTCCTCCCATATGAGGCCAGGCTGAGAGATGGGCTTGTTCAGCCCGGAGAGGAGAAGGCTGTGGGGAGACCTTAACAGCAGTTTCCAGTGCTGAAAGAGGCTCCAGGAAAGCTGGGGAGGGGCTCTGGATCTGGGAGGGCAGGGAGAGGATGAAGGTTCTGAGATGCAAGAGGAGAGATCGAGATGAGATCTTGAGACGAAACGTTTCGCTGTGAGGGTGGGGAGGCCCTGGCCCAGGCTGCCCCGAGCAGGGGTGGCTGCCCCATCCCTGGAGGGGTTCCAGGCCAGGTTGGATGGGGCTTGGAGCCCCTGATGCAGTGGGAGGTGTCCCTGCCTATAGCAGGGGTAGGACTGAATGGGCTTTGAGGTCCCTTCCATCCTAAACCATCCTATGGTTTCGAACAGCGCCTGCCGTTCCTCACACACCCCCACGCCCCCAACCCGCGGTCACTTACCAGGCAGCCGCTCCGGCAGCCCCAGCGCTTTTCCCACCGCCACGGCCGGGCCTGCGGGGCCGCAGCGCCGCATGTCCCGGGTTCGCGGCCCTCATCACCCCCTGCGCGGGTGCAGCTCGGCCGGGGCGCGGAGGCAGCTCCACGGGGCAGGGCCGGAGGGTCCCTCCGCCTCCAGCCCCGGCCTCGCGCGCCGCTGACCTCCAGCCCCGCTCCGCCGCGCGCGCAGGGAGAAAAGGCGGAAAGAAAGGCCGCGGCCGGTTATCAATGCTTGGGCCGTACCACCACGCGGCCGGGGGGGGGGGGGGGGGGGGGAAGGGCTGTGCCACTGCTCTAGCGGAGCGGGCGGAGGCGTCCATTGCCGCGGGGGAGGGCTCTCTCCTAATAAGGGCTTGGGCCGTACCATCTCCAGCGGGGGGCTCTCCTTAAAGAACTATAGAGTCGCTAAGTTGGAAAAGTCCTTAGAGGTCATCGAGCCCAGCGTCCCTGTCCACAACTAAATCTTATCCCTAAGCACTTCATCCACTCGTCTTTTAAACACCTCTTGGGCTGGGGACTGAGACACCGCTATACGCAATTCTAATGGGTCGGCCGGTACCACCCCTCAGGGAAGGGGGGGGCTGTGGAGGGGGAAGGAGCACTCTCCTTATAAAGGCTCGGGCCGTACCAACCCTCCGGGGGGACTAGGGGAGAGGACGTGTCCATTGGCGCGGGGCCGCGCTCTGCCTCCCGGGGGCTGAGGGCGGGAAGCGGGAGCTCCGGCTGCCGCCGCAAGGCCCGGAGGGAGAATGTCCTGAGTTGGAAGGGAACCACAAAAACCATCGAGTCCAGCTCCTGTCCCTGCACGGGACAACCTGAACATTCACACTGTGGACTGTCATGGGCAGGGACACCTCCCACTGCATCAGGGGCTCCCAGCCCCATCCAACCTGGCCTTGAGCCCCTCCAGGGATGGAGCAGCCACCCCTGCTCTGGGCAACCTGGGCCAGGGCCTCCCCACCCTCACAGCAAAACATTTCTCCCCAAGATCTCATCTCATCTCAGTTTCCCCTCTTGCAGCTTAAAACTGTTCCCCCTCACCTTATCCCTGCCCTCCTTGATCCAGAGCCCCTCCCCAGCTTTCCTGGAGCCCCTTTCAGCACTGGAAGCTGCTCTAAGGTCTCCCTGGAGCCTTCTCTTCTTTCAGGCTGAACAGCCCCAACTCTCTCAGCCTGTCCTTGTACAGGAGGTTCTCCAGCCCTCACATCATCTCTGTGGCCTCCTCTGGCCTCGCTCCAACAGCTCCATGTCCTCCCTGTGCTGAGGGCTCCTGAGTGAATGAACTAAGAACAAAACAACTGACCACAAAGAGAAGATTGACAACAAAATGCTCCTTGCAATCTCTCTCTAGTTTAAAGAGAGTCAAGTTAACCATGTTGAGGAAAAAGCATTCACCAAAGGTTCAGTGCTCACTTTTCATCATGAAAACCCAGCAGTTCATCCCAGTTCAACCAAGAAGTCCAAAGTTGGGAATTCCCAACACCAGCAAACGCTTTTTAAGTCTTTTCTGTACATCATCAAAAAGCAAAACCAGGCAAACAGTTACAAAACCGCCCTCTACATCAGCCCCCTCAAGCATAAGACTTAGTTTTCCTGCAGCTAAGCTACCCATGCAGGCATTTCTCATGTATTTACAACTACCTCAAAGACAACTGGTGCTTATGGCTCCTCTTCCTTGAACAAAAGCCTTCACCTTCAATGCTTTTGCTGATCTCTTACACTCCTTACTTCTTTTATATGGGTTGAAGAGATTCTCTCCCTGCTTTGTCCTTTGTAACAGCCAGTCTGTCCTACACCAGGCTGACGTGATGTGGAAACACAGTGGTTACCAGCAGAATCGAGACCACAACCAGCTGCTCAGCCTTGAAACATGCAAGGGTTCTCAACACTGCAGAAGCCTGTCCTCGCAGACCAGGAGCACGATACCTATCTATCATCTCCCTTCAGGAGAAGGACAGGTCACAATTGATTCCAAGCAGTCAGACAACACAAAGTTTACTGGCAAAAAGACACTGGTTAAATAAATTTTATCAGGATCTTGAGAAATGGGTACGGTGTGGATGTGATTCTATTTGGAAGCTTTGGAAGGGAGATTAATGAAAGCACACATTAAATGTATTATTACAGTGATCACACGTTGCAGTCATTTACTCTCAACAGTATTTTTATGAGACACACTTATATATTCAATAATTAAATATCAAATCAAGGATGAGTGTCACAAAACAAGGAAATAACGCTTGAAGCCCAGCCAGTCCCCAGATTACCCTTCTAGTCACTGTACCTTGCATTTTACCTTTAATTTTACGTGCTGTTATTCTTAAACATCATAAATCAGCAAGAAAATAAGTTAAATGCATATTCTCTGCTTTTGTGAAACCTCAAACCTACTTCAACTTAGTACAAAAATAGGGGGGTGGTGGAAACGTTTGTTAAAAAGCAGAAAGGATAAGAGACATTCATAGACATTTTGGACTGACAGAATCCAGGAAAGAGGAACAAAGGAATTTTCAGACTGTCAGAATGTAGCAATGTTTCTGCTACCTGTGTTACTCACCAGAATGCGATGTGCTAGCATTAATTCCTTATTTAGAATTACTGTCAATCAAAGTAAATGCAATAGGGAAGGAGAAGAAAAACTGGCAGTTCCACATTGACCAATCCCCTTCTGCTTACCTAGAGAGGGTATCTGGGTGAAAAAGCTGAACCTAAGTCAGCCACGTGCACGTCCACACGTACGATACAAGGACATTCAAAAGTATCAAACAGGAGACAGTGATCCTATAGTTTTCCTCTTCTCTTTCAGTTATATATATATATATATAGTTAAACAGCACGCAGGAAAACACCACTATAGCTTTCACCATAGCCAACAGGAAAATCCTCACAAATATAAAAATGTATGGGTTTAAATTGTTAGGTTTCTTCAAAACATAACAGATGAAATGGAAGAAATGTGATTTCTCATCATGTAACAAAAAAGAAATGAAACCCTTGGGAATCTACACAATCCTCAAATATCCAGCTTTGCAGTCTTGAACATCTCAATCCCTGCTACAGCAGAACACAATTATCACCAAAATAAATGAGAATTCCTTGAGAGCAGTGACGCTACTTGGATGCTGCGTGAATTTTCACTGTATTAAAATGTCTGACTTAGATTACATTCAATATTTTGGAGGAAGGGAACGTGATGGTCCCTTTCTGCTTTCTCCTAGCTGGCTGCCTACCCAGGAAGCATTTCTGTTATTACTTCAAGAGTAAATGAAAGGTGCTGGTAAGAGCCAGAAGGGCAAGGCAATGATGTCGATTATGAAATGCCCTCTTCTTTGGATGAACTGTGTAAAACATTTTGTTAAAAGGCTCCATGTTTAAAAATATTAAGAACAAAATGATCGTTAAAAATACAGAGCATTTCTGCCTCTTCTTTTAAGTTCAATGCTTGGGGAAAAGTGTTTTGCTAGAGTTAGCTACAGGTTTGCATATAAACATTTATGACAATGCCCTACGTAACACAGAGCCAACCACAGACTCCAGACAAACAGGATTGCTTTAATTTTTAAGTGGTATATGCAGCTCTTTTTGTATAAAAGGGACAGAGACACTTCGGGAACTTTCACTGCAGAGTCTTTGCCAGTGTCCAGCTTCTGGGTGAAGGAAATCTTGCCACACTGCAGAGTCACAGCCTCGAAGTGTAAAACCCATCATGATTCTGTGTCTGACCCAGAACTGCTTTCTCGGCTGATTTCAATTTGTAGAGACGGCAAATGATCCAATCGACTCTTTTTTTGCCGAGACTGTTCTTTTTCCTTAATGAGAGCACCCCAAACTCGCTGGAGCTCTGAATCCTCTTCCTCTGGAGATGCCACAGAGTTTTCAGGTTTATCTGAAGTCTTTTCTTGCGTCTTCGGAGCAGACCCTAAACGGGTCCATAAATTACCTAATCAGATGAAAAACAAAACATTTTTTTAGAAAGAGACAGGACTAAGGAATTCTGAAGGAAGTCTGAGGAACCCAGGCTAAATTCACTGCCTCTCTAAAGTCCTCATACTCCTCTCATCTTAATGTTTGGTATGGAACCTACTACGCTTTGAAGCAGTAGTGGTTAATAAAATATAGGAGGCTCAGCACAGCCTTGGTCACCGTTTCCCATTTGTGGAATCGTCTGAAGTGCCACTGTGTCATTCTAGTGCCCTGTTCTGACCAGTTTTACAGCACACCGCTGCTTCTAAGCATACTTATACAAAAATACTGCTCATAAAAATACTTGGCTCATCCTACCTGTGTGTATTCAGATTTCAAAGCGAACAAGCAGTTGCCAATTCATAGAATCATAGACTGGTTTGAGTTGGAAGGGACCATGAAGGTCACCCAGCCCAAGCCCCTTGCAGTGAGCAGGGACACCTTCCACCAGACTAGGCTGCTCATCTTTAATTCACACTGCTGAACATCTTGTGTCATTTTCCGCTGACGTTTCTCTTATACTCTGAACGGAATTACAGCTTTACATTTTCTCCATAAAACTAACCTGATTTCTTCTCTCTGGTGTCAGAGTAGAGGCCTTTTAGATCTTGCTTGGGGATTCCTAACCGGCTGTGGACATCCGAGATAGGTTCTCGACGAGGAGCAGAGGTACTACTTGGAGGTTTAATTTCTGGAGAATGTGGTCGTTTTCCCAGTCTTTGCCGCACATCTAGGGACAAAAAATGAGTGACTAAAATGACAAAAATCATGTTATATTTACTTTAGTTCTGCCAGCTGATTTTATGCTCATTCACAGTTTGCACAACTTAAAACTACACAGATTCTCTATATTCTCTGTAGCCTTTTCATTTAAGTCTTTCATAGTCAGCTTTCACTGCTGGCAACGTCTGCACTACAGTTTCTCTGGACATCATGTTTCTTTTGTTTAGCAATACATTTGACATTTACTGTTTTCAGGCTGTGCTCTGTCTGGAAGATCAAAACACTGTTTTCCCACAGCTTGTGCATTTCTGCTTTAGCAGCACAGTGTGTATGACGATATGAAAACTGGTATGCCCTGCATGATTCTTCTTAGATACTGCATACCTTGCTTTAGAATACTGATTCTGCTTGATATTTTGCAAAATGAAATGAAAACCATAACATAAGAACCCTAAATATATTGATAAGATGCAAGCACCACATTGTGAAGTTTGTCTGGTTCAGGTAGATGATTCCGAGTCTTAAAGGAGGTTCAAATAAAACCATAAATCTCATAACTGCCTTTGCCTTTAAGTCCCAACTTGTCAAAGACCCACAATGTGCAGGGGGGGCTCTACACTAACACAACTTCTGTATTACATTGATATGAGAAAGTATCTTTCACTCGTAAGATAATCCTCTTGCTACTGCACATGTTGGAAGGACCTGAGATTACACACACCTAAGTTAAAAAGCAAGTCAATTAAGTTCAAAACCAAACTCTGCCAAGTGAAAAATACGTCCACATTCATGTAATACACATTCTTTTGTGTAAGCAGCTGGTGTTTTACATTTCATTGTGAGCTGCCCCATGCAGTGTTTCTCAGAGTCACATGTAAATCTCTGCCTCAAGGAGTAAGCAAATCAAAAAGGACAAAGTGGGGGAAAATATAAACAGGCAAATAAATTGGATGAAAATAAACATCACTCTTTCACTCAAAAGCAGTTTGTTTTTCCCCAAAGCAATCCCCAACCCAGTCTCTTAGTGAGGAAAAATTAACTCTATGGATGCAGAAACTGCTGCTGAAAAGAATCCCCTCAGGTTTGTAGATCGCAGCAGAGCACAGATGTGAAACAATGACATCCATTTTAATGAGCCAGCCACAATTCTGCAGAGTGGAAGAGTTTAAAATTACCTGATTTCACGGTGCTGTTTGGCTGACGTGGCCCAGTATTGTTCTGACGTTTTTCTTCTAACAGCAGTCTCACATCTGCAACTTTCTCTGATGATCCTTTATTGCCAATCCGATTCTTGATGTTGCTGGTTGCTATGCTATCTGCTCGCATGGAATTCCTAAAGAAAGTAACGAGAGCTTTAACGTCCCTTAAATGAAATGAAATCTAATATAATTCTTAAGTGCTCTTGTATGTAAAATCACATCATAGAAAACTGTAATATCAGGATTTATCTACAGAGAAACAGAGGTTAAAATATGACTTAGGAGAGCATGTGTTCCAGTCAGAATCCTCAGTTTAGCAATAATCCCATGTATAATGGGATCTAATAATATTCTCAGTATCCATTTCAAGGCAGGTATTGACTTTGACTCCTTAAGGCTGCACCGCTGGGTCAAAATTCAGAGCAGATAAGCAACCTCAGAAGTGTTCAAGGACTTGACATTGTAATGAAGTACAACCATACTAGTGAAGGGATCAATCTACAATATATGTGATTTTGATTAACAGGCCAATAATGAACATGAATTCCTTTTTGTCACTGACACTTCTTTCTGAGAAAGGAGGAATGAAAAGAGGGAAGAGAGAAAGAGAAGTTCTTTCCCTCTAGTCTAGCTATGAAATGCAGGAAGTTAATTGTGCTCATTTGCATAAATTTCTATTGATTCCACTCTGAGCTTCATCATTATCAAGAAGGTTATGGAAATCTGCAAGGGAAGCTATATTTTGAAAATGTTAAGTGCAATTAAAAGCCTGTATCCCTGCCTTCTGTATTTTTGTTTCATGTAACAATGTCTACTACAAAATTAAGGATCAAATAAGTTTGTCTTCAAGCTCTGAAAGCTCTGTCACCAATTAAAATTTAGGATGCCTTTTGATTGATACTTCTAAAGAATAAGAAACTTTTACCTTATGTTTTTCAGTTGTGATTCCACCTCATCTGCATACATTGTCATTTTCATGCTCTTTTTGGGAGAGGGCGTCGATATCATTTTCAGTTCGAGATCATAGTCCATTTCGTCAGAATCAGACGCGCTCGCACTCGATCGTCTCGCTGCACTGCGGTCTCGTGACTGTTTGAACGCTTGTAGTTCATCACGGTACTCTACCACAACCCTGTCATCTTCATCCATATCCTGGTCTTCCTCCTCCTCTTCTTCCTCCTCAATAGGCTCCTCGGGAACATTTAGCAAGCCTGCAGCAAAACAAACTGATTCTGATAAACTGAAGCTTATTGCTCATATACGAGACCTTAAAACTGTGGCAAAACCCAAAAATATCACTGCAATTAATGCTCCACGAATCTTTGCTGAGGCTGAAGAGAGAGAATGTTTTGCAAAATAAGTAGAATTGATATCAGAACAGCCTGAGAGGAAGAAAATCGCCACAGGAGACGGTGTGCCAATGGTGTTTGCCACCTGAGAAGCCTGCTCAAGCACAAAGCTGGCCTGAACAGGAACGCGCAACTGCCTCTTGTAGTCAGTGCAGTTCAGACTTCCTGAACAAAGCATAATTCCTCCTAGGATCTTGCAGGGCTTAATGTGACAACTGTGGGCTCTGCCATAATCCTTTCAAGTCCTGTGAACAGTAATGCCAAAGGGAACACACCAATCATTGCCGTGGATTTATCACATTTAATCACCAGAAGCATGCAAGCATCTTTTCAGGCAGCAGCACATTATTAGAGAATCACAAAATCATGGAATGGTTTGAGTCGGAAGGGACCTCAAAGCCCATCCAGTTCCACCCCTGCCATGGGCAGGGACACCTCCCACTGGATCTGGTTGCTCCAAGTCCTATCCAACCTGGCCTTGAACCCCTCCAGGGATGGGGCAGCCACCCCTGCTCTGGGCAACCTGGGCCAGGGCCTCCCCACCCTCACAGCAAAACATTTCTTCCTAACGTCTATTATAAACACTCCCTGTTCCAATTTAAAGCCATTCTCCCTCATCCTATCACTCCACGCCCTTGTAAACAATCCCTCCCCAGATTTCTTGTAGCCCCCTTCATGTACTGGAAGGCCACTACTACTTTTACTATTACTATTATTATTATTATTATTATTATTATTATTATTATTATTATTATTATGCACAATCTTCCCCGAGGTTCAATACATCTGTGGCTGTATTTTAATAGGCTACTCCTACGAAACTGTGACACTGTCTTTGTCTCATATCCATGATTTTTTACACAATTACTTTTCTAATGCTGATATTCAGCCTCAATTAATAGAATTTTCTAATCTTTATTGCTCTCTATCTCAGGCTTGTTTTTGTATAGAACAGAAGAACTGACATAACAAGTACCACACATTGCCAAGAAGGCTGAAGTTTTCTCTTCCTTTTGCCTTCGATGCATTGTTCCCATGTCCTGAATTTGTAAAAGCAATCTCTCATATAAGAAGTAGCAGCTGATTCAATAAGCCCAGGAGCTGCGTGAAGTTTCTGCCTCAGCTGCTCCCTGGAAACTCTTAAAACACCATTCACTAATAGATATATTTTTTTAAATGTACATTTCATTTCCATGAGTGACAGGCAGTTACACGAGGCCCTGTTTAAGGTTCTTTCCAGCCCCCCATTCCCAAGTTATGTTCTTACAGGGTTGACACACTAGCATCTTTTACCTGAATGACGATGTTTGTAAGGAGGAGTCAAGCCAACATCATCCCCAATAAGTGCCCTTTTCTTTATCACATCCCGATGGAGTCGACGCGAATGGTATCTTCGTTTCCTGAAACACCATAAAAAGAATGACATTCCTGTCACAGAAAAGGCATTATGAATGACCCACAAGCAGTCCTGGATTAAGCACATGCAACTGTCAGTCACTTTAATAGCAGACACGCATTTATGCCGAGGTGGGGAGGCCCTGGCCCAGGCTGCCCCATCCCTGGAGGGGTTCAAGGCCAGATTGGATGGAGCTTGGAGCCCCTGATGCAGTGGGAGGTGTCCCTGCCCATGGCAGGGGTGGAACTGGATGGGCTTTGGTTCCCTTCCAACCCAAACAATTGAATACAAACATTCTTTATTTTCCTATGAAAATATTCCCCTGGCACATTCATAGTGACACTGCAAAAACATTCTTTACGTGTAAGAAGCACCTACATCAACTGAATAGAAAGAAAACCCACAACTTGAAGCCATTTTAGACTCTCTTGTCCAATCAGCTGCAATGCTACAATGCCTCTATCCATTACTCACCAAGAATTGCTAAGAATCCCCTTCATGCCTCCATAATTCGGATTGCCATACTTCATGTAATACTGGCTTCGCCTTGCAGCTCCCAGCTCTTTTTTGTCATCTGAAAAAACATAAATTCAAGGTGTATTTCCCTCTTCAATGATATCTTACACCACTATCATGAAAATACCCTCCAGTCAAGGACACAGGGAGTAAAAGGAAGACTGACTGTCTCTTACATATCAGCATTACTTCGGTGTCCTGCATGAAGGATACAATTCTGCTGACACCTCTGAAACTTCTCCTACCACCACAGTTTTGCTTGTGCCTAGAAACTTACTTCTAGGGAGAGCAAGTCTCTATGTACCAGCTTAAGAGAGCATCACATGCCCCGAAACTGCTGGGGCTGTGCTCACCTTCCTCATGATCTTCCTTTTCTTTATGGATGTGTCACTTCCTGCATGGCCCAGAAATTATATGGATTTTCATTTTACTCATCAATGCAATTTAATATCTCAACTGCATTTAGCAATGACTTCCACTAAAACCTCATCAGCATCTCAAATTATCTTCATATTTGTAAAACACAGAGTTTACCTCTGTGGAGAAGGGCATCATAAAAGCTACTCTGTGGTACTGGGAAGGACACCCAGAGCCCAAAGTAAAGGTACAATAATTTTCACAGATACTGAAGTGGATTTAATTCACATTAAATGCGGATTTACTGCAAAACCTGAATACCTAATAATTAGCAAAACCCCTAACAATTTTGCAAATAAAAATGAGGTACTTCAAGTCATTAATGAGTCAACAAATAAAATTACAACAAGCGATCAATTTATTACGCTTGTTGAACTGTTCATTTACCTTTAGTAGCAAATCTCATGAATAGTTTGTTTCCTTTAGCCAGTTTATTGGCAGGGCGAAGATCATTACGCAGGAGAGAATCCTCTTCAACCTGGGAGAGGGCATCCAACTTGAGGGGGGCAAAAAAAATGTATTTTGGACTCAGAAATAACATCACTGTTGAATGAAAATCCATTGCTTTCAGAGAAACAATCAACTAGTTATTAAGAAAGTTACTTTACAACTCACGTTGAAGTGAACTCTGCTTTTTTTTTCTTGACAAACTAATGTGAATTTTTAATTTTCCCTGAAGATGTAAATTATTCTCTTCTTTCATAGCATCAGATTATTAAAACCTGCAATTTTCCAATGACACTGCTCTACTGACTAAAATGCAGAAAATAAACATCACGGCTTGGACACTGAAAAATATGGGGGTTTGGCCCTTTTCATATCTAAATGGTTTTACTAATGGATTCTCATTTTCTCACACAATAAGGCTTTCATTTTCATTTCTATCTGCTTTATAGAAACTAAACTTCAGACTCCTGAGAGTTCACTGAGCCATTCCTAAAGAAAACATGAATCACAGCTATTCAGCATTCAGCCAGTGAAGATTAAATTCCTTAGAAAACATCAATGCATGTGCTGATTCCCCGCATCTATGGCAGCCTAAATCCTATTTGTCTCTGAAGGGACTGTGTCCGCTGCTGAACAGCCGCTGCCACCCACTATTGTTCTTTCAGTGCTACCTCTCAGCAGAAAAGAGAAGGGCCCAGCCCTTACACAGCAGATCACTCTTCAAAATCTGCTTTCACAAACCACTCTTACACAGCTCTTCTCACCAACAGCATATCTGCACTGCCTGTCATTTCCCCACCTGATTTACTTTGATAATTAAATCGAGAAATGCAAACAGATACGGTTAAAACTACAATGTTACGAAGATTTTACATCAGTCAGAGCAAAACTTCCTTGATATTGTTTCTACTTTCCTTCCGTACTGACCTCAACCTCACTTGGATTGTCATCCTCAACCTCGCCTTCTTCTGTCTCATCATCAGAACTTTCCTCTTGTTTTTCTAAGAAGGAAAATAATTCGGAAAATAAACCAACCTCCATTTTAGTGTCAGTCATATTCGATTATTATTATCTACATTCTCTGAAATCAAACCAAAGGCATCATCCTTTCTCTTTGCAGCCTAGAGAATAACCAGAACAGTAAATGTCTGCAAAAACTGGATGCACACATGGGCACAGAATGACGTTAACCAGGCAGCTGCTGTGCCAATAACTGCCTGTGGCAGCAGCACAAGGATTATTAATTCCCTGAAAGCAAATGAAATTGTGCTGCATTTCAGAGTATGGCAGCAATCAGCAAGGCCAAAACTTCAACAGGCACACAAACACCTATTTCCTTGCTGCAAGTGCCTATAAGTATCCAATACTTGCAATATAAAACAGGTTCCTGCTTAGAAATTCCTGAGAGCCGGATAAAAAGAAATCTTACTGACTTAATTTTGAAGTGAAGTAACTAACACAAGAGTGCTCGCTTCCAGAGCTAATAAAACTGTGAGATGCTTGCATAGATTTTTTCAGGGTTCTTTTTAGCTCAGAGGAAGAAAATTTATATGGGAATATTTTTTTTTCCAAACAGTCCTCACAAGAAAAGCAGCAGTGAAAATGGACAGCTACAGCTACCAACACCTACCAATATCATTTGCAAAGTATTCCACAGATGTAAGACTAAGAAAACCCGTTTTTATATTTCAGAGTTCCTTATCTTGATCTCATCCAGCAATAGACTTGAAAACTTAACCCAGAGATCAACAGCTGTTCAAAAGATCCTAGAAAAGACACCCAAGTTCAAAGAAAAGAGTAAAGCGCAGTAACCAAACTGAAACCAAAATGAGAATTTAGGTAAACAAAGGAGCCAAATTCAAACCCTGTTCCATCAGGGGCAGCATTCAAGCACTTTTTGCTTCCAAATAATAAGCTTCTCGCACTTCTTGCTAGTCTCTTGCTTCCCAAAATGCCTAAATAACCCTCAAATTCTGAACTAGAGAAGGAAGGCAACTAAGCCTGATTACTGCAGTGTATCTGTGTGCATCTCACACCTTAAGATGTGACTGAACAGCTCGTACTTTATCTATATCCCACTTTTCCAGATGAACAAGAGTTATTTAGATGACAGTTCTTATTTTGAGATGTGGTGTAATGATGATGTAATTTGCAGCCAAACAGATTAAATCCATATATTTATGCTCCATTTAAACAAGACAGTCACTGATCTCCAAAAACTTCATAACAAGCCTTTCTTGAGGAATTATCAACATCTAAAGTCACATGGATGGTGATGGAGCCACTGCATTGTGGAGAAAAGCAACAAGAAAACAAGCGGTTGAGTTAGAAGGATTGATAAGTTTAACAAAGCCCTAAACTCCAAACTTTGTAGAAAGGCTTCTGGTAGCACTGCAAATATCTAACAGAGACTGGCTGCTTGCATGCTACTCATATTTAAGCAAAACCCATGAAAGAGTTAACAAATAAACATCTCTCTTTGCTTTTCGCTGTGTGGTACCTGGTCTTTGAACCCCAGCAATTTAACCCACCAGCCTCACCACTAAACAGGCCTCGGATACCAAAATGGCTTTAAATTGGAAAGGGGAAGATTTAGATCAGACATTAGGAAGAAATTCTTCATGATGAGGGTGAGAAAGCCCTGGCCAAGGTTGCCCAGAGCAGTGGTGGCTGCCCCATCCCTGGAGGGGTTCAGAGCCAGGCTGGATGGGGCTTGGAGCCCCTGATCCAGTGGGAGGTGCCCCTGCCTGTGGCAGGGGGTGGAACTGAGGTCCCTTCCAAACCACTCCATGATTCTACCAAAAGCCTGATTTTTACACCCATAAAACGCATTCACAATTCAGGCATTCAGGTACCAGATTTATCACAAAATCTCTGCGTACTTTCGCTACTTCGCTCTTTCCTAGCTAACCTTGCAGCACGCATCTTTCTTGAAAGCAGTGGTGAAATTTAGAAAGGGTACAGAGTGGTGATAGGATACTATGTCACATCGGTGTGACTGATAAACATAAAGGATGATGGTGTATCAAGAAAGGAACCAATTGTGGTGTTTCAGAAATAGGACATTTTCTTAGCCCTGCTCTTTCCACAGTTAGAATCCATCCTTTACTGCCTGTGTACACACATCTCACAGACTTTGTTTCTGTGCAACACTATAAATATCACACTGGAGTATGACCCTGTGTCTGACGCGTTCAGTATCAACTGCTTTTGGTCTAGCTCCAACCCACCTTTTAAGAAGCAGCTTCTTCAAAAGGTTTCCAAGATGAAAGCCTTTTTTAAAGTGGCAGAATACATTTACCTGAAACTATATGATAGAAGCTCCTTCAGTAATTTAGATTATGCAGCACCCACGCATAAGTTTAAAGTTTCATCGATTTAACTAGATGAAGTCTACATGTGCACATCTCAATCTACCTTTCTTGGCTTTTTCAGCTGTCTTCTCTTCATTGTTTGCTCTGCTTTTTGTTTTCTCCTGATCAGGCAAGGAACTCATGTTAATCAGAGCCCGCGTTGCAGTCACTTCATCCAGCCAGACCACATTACCTACGGCACACAAACACACACAAAACCAAAATGCAGTTTGTGTAATAGAGCAGTCACATCCACTGGAAGGAAGTTACTGACACAAACACTCAGCACCGGTGAGACCACAGCTTGAATCCTGGGTTCAGCTTTGGGCTGCTTGCGACAAGAAGGACATTGAGGGGCTGGAGAGCATCCAGAGAAGGGAACTGAGCTGGGGAAGGGTTTAGAGCACAAGCTTTATGAGGAACGGCTGAGGGACTTGGAGTTGTTTAGGCTGGAGAAAAGGAGAATGAGGGGAGATCCTATCACTGTCTACAACTGCCTGAAAAGAGGTTGTAGCAAGGTGGGGTTTGGTCTCTTCTTCCTGGTAGCCAGTGACAGGACCATCGGAGATGACTTCAAGATGTGCCACGGAAGATTTAGGTTGGATATTAAGAAGAATTTCTTTACTGAAAGGGTTCTCAGGCACTGGTAGAGGCTGCCCAGGGAGGTGGTTGAGCCACTGTCCCTGAAGGTGTTTAAAAGATGAGTAGATGTCATACTTGCGGACATGGTCTAGTGTGGTCTTAGCAGGGCTGGTTGAACTTGATGACCTTAAGGGTCTTTTCCAAATTAAACCATTCTATGATAATTCTCTCATAAATTACTTGAGCAGACAGGCTTACAAGGTGAAGAACATCCAGATCCTACCTTCAATGACTGCATAATAACTCTTCATTTATCTACGTCTATCAGCTTGTCACAGCTCCAAATTTTCAAAGCCTTTATCACTTTTAGTTCAAGTGTGAAACGCACAGTACTGTAAATTCACATTAGCGCTAAGATGCCTTAAGATGTATTTTGGTTGGGAAAGTTAGAATTTTTGCCATGCTGTGTCACAAATCTACGCTGGAAGGCCATGCTTTTCCTTGATATTTTCACCAAATGTAGTTGGCAAAAAAAAAAAAAAGGTGTTTGAACCGTAACTGGGCCAAGTGCTGTTATGACTCTGAAGCCCGCAGTTCTGCTCTGCAAGTTCACTCTGGTCTTATGCTAAATATACTTATGTGACACTTAAGAAAAAGGATAATTAGACCATCGTGGACCTGCAGCCTCAGACACAGAGTCCAGCCGTGCACTTGCTCACTTACGCACCACCGCAGGTTCCTCCAGCTGCTCTTAACTGCGATCGTCCATCCTGGGCTCACTGCATTTCAGATTTGCTGTCAGCTTGCAGCAGTACATCAAGCCATCGCACACTGTGACTTCAAGGTTACCAGTACTTTGTTTACCAAATCTTTTGTCTTGCAATAAAATGTAATTCCTTCAAGGTCATTCCAGGGAATCATGCTACCGATTCTCAGCTCTTAGCCATGCTTGTTGATACATCACTTCCCAGCAATCCCAATCCAACTGGAAAACGTGCACTGGCTCCTCTTTCTTTTGATATGGTTTCACTTACAGAGTTTCCAGCCACACAACAATCTTGGAACCCTCCAGTTCCATGATCCAGGGTCCAACGGTAGTAAACAGCTCTGGTACAGTCTCTAGAGGTCACTGAAGAAAGCCTGGTTGCCAATGATCTTGCATCTTGTCTGGCAATCTCACAGCATGTTGAGTCTCCTTGCAATGTGAATTTGAATTCCTTTCCCAATCTCTGTAAACCACACTCAGCTGCCACCTTCTTCCACCCACTGAGTACTCCTTGAGGATGCACGAAACAAATATGGCAGCAAGTGTGCTCCTTAACAGCACAAAACATTACCAGTCTGCCTGCCTGCACACAGCTCGATAATCCGCCCTCAGAACACCACCCTTCGTGATGCTCTCATGCCAGAACATTATTTATGTTAAGATATGAGCAGCACAACATTTTAGACCTTTGTTTTTTCCATTTAAGAGACCTGTAAGTTATGCTATGCTATCTCACTGCAATAATAAACACTCAACCAGACAGCGGTTTTCATTTTCATCGTATGTTATTCATTCCTTCCTTCTAAATCTTTTTTTTTTACTAAGGCAAATGACAGGGAAACTGAGACAGACAAAAATCAGTGACTTTGAAAGCCACTAAGGCATCTGAAGTTCAGCTATGACAGATACTACAACAAGAGAAAGAATTGCAGACAAAAGACTCTGCATACTTACATGAGGTATCATCCAACCACTCAATGTGAGCAGGAGGATACTCTTTGAAATAGGCAAAGATGTCCTGTGTGCTCATCTCATCCACCCCACAAATGTAAATCGTATCCAGTCTCACTTTAGGAATTGCTGTGAAGAGGAAGAGATACAAAACTAGTACTTAGTTCCATAGAACAAGCTTTTCCATTAGTAACAGGTGGCCAAGAAGGCCAATGGCATCTTGGCTTGGATCAAAAATGATGTAACCAGCAGGTCCAGGGAGGTTCTTCTCCCTCTGGACTCAGCACTGGTGAGACCGCACCTCGAATCCTGTGTTCAGTTCTGGGCCCCTCACCACAAGAAGGATGTTGAGGCTCTGGAGCGAGTCCAGAGAAGAGCAACGAAGCTGGTGAGGGGGCTGGAGAACAAGAGGAGCGGCTGAGAGAGCTGGGGGTGTTTAGCCTGGAGAAGAGGAGGCTGAGGGGAGACCTCATTGCTCTCCTCAACTACCTGAAAGGAGGTTGTAGAGAGGAGGGAGCTGGGCTCTTCTCCCAAGGGACAGGGGACAGGATGAGAGGGAATGGCCTCAAGCTCCTCCAGGGGAGGTTTAGGCTGAACATTAGGAAAAATTTTTCATGGAAAGGGTCACTGGGCACTGGCAGAGGCTGCCCAGGGAGGGTGTTGAGTCACCTTCCCTGGAGGGGTTTAAGGGACGGGTGGATGAGGTGCTGAGGGACATGGTTTAGTGATTGATGGGAAAGGTTGGACTCAATGATCCAGTGGATCTTTTCCAACCTGGTGATTCTATGATTCTATGAAATGCTGCTGCCAAAGTGCTACCATTGAGGACTGAAGAGCCAGAACATGGATAAGCCTGTGGCCAGGATGTGTGCACACAGCACTTCTGCTGGTAACATCTGATGGAGAGCACTAACAGGCCACGGCTTAGTGGGGCCCAGCTGCCAGCTGGACATAAACCTTTGAGGACTAACTGGATGCCAATAGCGCCAATCTGTTGTGCACACACTGCCCAGTTGATCTGCTTATATTCCAACATGCCCAGTCTGCCATGCAAGAGCACAAGTGCAGTTAGTCCAGCTTCACTGTGCAGACAACATGGAATCCGATCTCACTGTGCAGAGTCCTCCGCTCCTATACAGAGATCGAGGTCTGGTCTTCCCGAAGAAATGAGTGAGTCTTAAGGAAGCACTAACCCAGAAGATGAATTCCAGGCACACAGCACTCAGGGCTGTTGTCAAACAGTAAATAAGGTACACAAAAAAGATGTTCTTCTTTCTGAGGCAGGTAAAGCAAGGAGTGAAATGACAATTGTCAAGTAGTTTAAAACAAAAATGTGAAAAAAAACCCCAAAGCAATTTCTTTTAGCATGGTCAGCAGCTCAAGGGAGGTGATTCTGCCCCTTTCCTCTCTTGTGAGACCTCATCTGGTGTATTGCATCCAGTTCTGGAATCCTCAACATAAGGAGATCGAGCTATTGGAACGGGTCCAGAGGACCATACAAAAATGATCTGAGGGCTGGAGCACCTCCCATACGAGGACAGGGTGAGAGAGTTGGGGTCGTTCAGCCTGGAGAAGAGAAGGCTGTGGGGAGACCTTATAGTGACCTTCCAGTACCTGAAGGGGCTACAAGAAAGCTGGGGAGGGACAGTTCACAAAGGCTTGTGGTGACAGGACAAGGGGGAACAGGTATAAACTGGAGAGGGGCAGATTTAGACTAGATATAAGGAGGAATTTCTTCACCATGAGGGTGGGGAGGCCCTGGAACAGGTTGCCCAGAGCAGTGGTGGCTGCCCCATCCTTGGAGGTGTTCTAGGCAAGGCTGGATGGGGCTTGGGCAGCCTGATCTGGTGGGAGGTGTCCCTGCTCGTGGCAGGGGCTTTGGAACCAGATGATCTTTAAGGTCCCTTCCAACTCAAACTATTCTGTGACTCTATGATCTGGGAAAACTTCTGGGGATGCACAAAATATTATAGACTAAAGGAATTGTGAGGAAATAAACAAAAGGATCTTTTCTTCTCCTCTATTGGATAAACTCATACCTTTCTTCATCATGTCCCGATCCAATGCCACATTCCTTTGGGCGAGATTCACTTCAGCTCGAAAATGAAAGCGTTTTGCTCTTTGTTCCTTCTTCTCAATTGCTTCCTGCAAATTGCCAAACAATGCCATCAAAACAGGAATCGCGGCAGCATTCCCAACAAGAGATTAAAACTTACCAGACACCAACAATCCATATTAAGAATTCTATTAATTCTGAAGAGAATTAGATGTTTCAGAACGCAGAAACAATTCACTGACACATTTCTGTGCCACATAACCGTTTAAACAAAGGTTCAGTGGGAATCAGGAATGGGAATCAGGATGCACAGAAACAAGCTGCCTCAGACGGAGCAATAACATCATCTTTTCCTTCCATGATGGAGCAGTAACACCATCTCTTCCTTCCTAACAAACGTACAGAGGCTGTGCTCAACCAAAACCCTCACTGAAAATATGTATTTCTACCACGTGGAAAATTTAAGAGATTTTTCCCTATCTGTTTTTAAATAAACACAAAAATGTAGACTTATCTCTCTGAGCACAAATTCACCAACACCAGCCAGAGAGCCACCTATAAAGATCTTATTTAGACTGGCAACTCAGACTGGTTTTAAGTAGCTCATGAGCAACAGCTTATGTGGATCTTCTGCAATTTTTGATGCTGACTGAGAAGATCCTTATTCTACAGAATTTGTTAGGAAGCATTATAGATCTTTGGCTCCTCCTAATCAAAGTCAAACTTGGAACACAAACTGTGATTAAGCCAAAACTGTCACCAATGATGTTCAAATAAACATGGGCTTTTAAACTATTTTAAAGGTTGTCAAAACATCTTCGACCCCATTTCTTCGGGTTTTCAGAGTTGCATCATTAAAGAACACAACAAAAGATGACATCTTTCTCCTGATAAGGGGAACTTCAAATTCTTTACCAGATTACAATACACACAAGCTAGATATTGAAGCCAAAAAGTTGATTTTCAGTCTTCATCTGGAACCCTTTGTGAACATTTTGATAAGCACAACCTTATGAGCTTCTCTAATCAAACTGGGAATTCATGTCATTTGTCAACATGCTGCTGTGGCAGGGATTTCTATTTGTTACAACACACAAAAGTGCTCCTGTCTTATGAAGCGTATGATCAACTGCTTTTTCTCTATTACCAGATGACAGATATTGTGGTCAATGGCACAATATGAAACAACAGCCAATTCGGGGTTAGATGGACAGAGAGGAGCTGCAGGATTGAGTTCTGTGGAATTCTGCAACTTTAAGTTATTTAAATGCAACAGCTGTTTACATTCTTCAAACCACATCTTCAATGATTAAACAGCAAGATGTCCTTGGAAGATATGTGGCAATAAAACTACATTTTCCGACCAAGCACCACTTCTTACTTCTGTCTCACCTAAAAGGAAAAAACTCAGCTGGCTCAGCTCAAGGGGCTTTGTTTTGCAATTTTGAGTGGCATCAACTTCAATAGGAACACTTTCAAGTTTTAGCATGCAAAGTTTTGTAACTTAAAATTCCTACAATTAACAAGAGATCCTGTCCTGCTGCAGGTGACAGAGAGCAAAAGGAGAATTTCCTGGTTATTAAAAAATGCCAGTTATCTGATCATGAGGCTGAGCTGAGCATACTGGGGAGGAAGTAAATGAAACAGTTCCTCCTTTTCAGCAATGATGATTAGATATGTTGAAGAACCACAGCACAAAAATTACCTTGGAGGTTACATCTATTCCTGTAATGAAGCTTCCAGCTTTGTTTTCATATCTCCTGCTGGTGTCCTGAAACAAAGCAAAATGAAACTGATGAACACTGAAAGCACCTACTTGCTACGCTGATAAAAAAAGGGCTACATCATCTTTTCCTTGATCCTTACTCCAAGCTGCATCCGTTGACAGGCAAGTACACAAGCACTTTTAAAGTTAAAGACCTCCACTGTCTGAGGCTGACTTATGAAACACCAAGAAATACAGCAGGGAGCTGTCTCTTGCACCATGTATTTGGTAGAAGCTCAAGCATAATGGTAAATCAGCTAATTAGGGATTAGTTCTGAAGTACCTTGCACTAAGTTTTGAGAGCAAAAGACTACGTAGGAGGTTAGAGGAACTCTGACCCATTTTTATGTATTAAAACTGATCCAACTAAAACTTGTACAGGAACAAACACCAACAGTGGACAAAGGAAAAGAAAAATGAAAGGAAACCCACAAACCCCACTGATCAGAGCTCACACTTCCAGTGCCTCCAGCTGAAACCCCCACTCAGAGCCCACATTGCCAGCACCTCCAACTCAGCTCTCTCACAGTCCCCCCCTGCTCCCCACTCTAGATACTCTCCATGTTGCCTACTTTCTCCCACGTACAGCTCCCATTTCAGCCCACCCCTACACCCTAAGCCCTCTTCTCCGCCCCCTCCTGAATTCCCTTCACCTCACCTCTGACAATGACCCCTGCTCACAAGCCCTCACACTGCTCAAAGCCCCCTTTCCCCTCCACTTCTCCACATGCCACTCCATCCCACCTCATCCTGTGTCCCACAAATGCTCCCCACAAATGCCTTTGCAGCCCCCCAGACTCCCCTGCCCACAAACACCCTTGCAGGCCCCTAGGCCCCGGTTCCCCACAAATGTCCTCGCAGCCCCCCTGATGCCCCTGCCTCACAGACACCCTCACAGCCCCCCAGATCCCCCTGCCCCACAAGCGCTCCTGCAGCCCTCCAGGCCACCCTCTGCCCCACAAACACCCTCACAGCCCCCCAGACCCCTTCCTGTCCCACAGACACTCTTGTAGCCTCCCAGATCCCCCTGCCCCCCAAGCGCCCTCGCAGGTCCCCAAATCCCCCTGCCCCTAGGCGCCCTTGTAGTCCCTCAGATCGCCCTGCCCCACAAACGCCCTCGCAGCCCCCGAGATTCCCCGGCCCCCCAGACGCCCTCGCAGCCCCCCAGATCTCCTTGCCCCACAAACGCCCCTGCAGCCCCCCAGGCCCCTCCCGGCCCCCCAGACGCCCTCAGAGCCTCCCAGGCCCCACAAGCACACTTGCAGCCCCCCAGGCGCCCCTTGCCCCACAAACGCCTCTGCAGCCCCTCAGGCGCCCTCGCCCCCCCCAGGCGCCGCTCCCTCCCCCGCCCCCCCCTCACCGGGAGCAGCTCCCGCAGCGATCGCCTCACGGGGATAGCCTCTAGCTCGCCCTCTTCCACCTCCATAGGCTCGGGCTCGGACCCGCGGGGCTCGGCCGTAGTCCCAGTCGTCTCTGCCTTCACCGAGACCCGCAGGCCCCGCACGCCCGCCATGGCTCCGCGAGGCTCCGCCCCACCCGCCCGGATACCGAGACGGCGCCGCCGCGGCATGGAGCGTCGCCTCCCGGCGCCACCACCGAGAGGCAGCGGCGGACAGAGCGCCGCCACGCGGCGCCACCACCGAGCGACACGAGCGGACAGAGCGCCGCCCGGAAGCGGCGTCCCGCGTGCTGCGGCGCGGCCATAGAGACGCCGGCGGCTTCCGGCGCCACGGGGAGCGCGCGGCCGCCATTGTTACAGAAACACGGACCCGTTCGGCTGGAAAGGGCTTTGACATCATCGAGTCCAGCTGCCCCTGTCCACTACTTGAACCATCCCCGAGCACCTCATCCACCCGTCTTTTAAACTCTCCAGGGATGCGGATTCCGCCGCCTCCACGGGAGCCTCTGCCAGGGCCTGGGAACCCTTTCGGGGAACGAATTTTCCCCAATACCCAATCTATCTTCCCCTGATGCAGCTTGCGGCCTTTCCCTCTTGTCCTGTCACTTCTTATCTGGGAGAAGAGCCTAGCGCCCGCTTTACCACAACCTCCTTTCCAGGAGCTGCAGAGGGCATTGAGGTCTCCCCTCATCCACCTCCAGGCTGAACAGCCCCAGGTCCCTCAGCAGCTCTTCATAAGCCTTGTCCTCCACCCCTTTCACTGGCTCCATTCCCTTCTCTGGATGTGCTCCAGCCCCTCAATGTCCTTCCTGTACTGAGGAGGCTAAAACTGAACCTAGGATTCGAGGTGCAGCCTCACCAGTGCTGAATCCAGGGGGCAGTCCCTGCCCTGGTCCTGCTGCCCACCCCATGGCTGATCCAAGCCAGCAGGCTGTTGGCTTTCTTGGCCACCTAGGCCACTGCTGGCTTGTGCTCAGCTGCTGTTGACCAGCAACCCCAAGTCCTTCTCTGCCAGGCAGCTTTCCAGCTGCTCTTCCCCAAGCCTGTGGTGCTGCATGGCGTTGTTGTGTCCCAAGTGCAGGAGCTGGTACTTGGCCTTGCTGAGCCTCATCCCATGGGTCAAGCCTGTCCAGATCCCTCTGCAGAGCCTCCCTACCCTCCAGCAGATCCAACACTTCCTTGCAGCTTCGTGTCATCTACAAACTTATAAGGGTGCAGTCAATCCCCTCATCCAGATCATGGATAAAGACATTGAACAGAACTCGACCCAGCACTGAGCCCTGGGAACACTGCTTGTGATCAGACTCCAACTGCATTGAACTTCATTCCCCACTATTTCTTGGGTGCAGCCATCCAGCCAGTTTTTTACTCCGCAGAGGGTTTGGCTGTCCAGACCAGTGGCAGCCAGTTTCTCAAGCAGAATACTTTAGCTTTACTAAAGTCCAGATACACTATATCCACAGCCTTTCTCTCGTTCATTAAGTGGGTAACCTTCTCATGCGGTGAGGGGCATTTGAGATGTTCCTCTGTTAAGGCAGATGACCGCTCTGCCTTTTTTTGCTTTGGAAACAAATTAAGCACAAGAGACTGGCTGCATCTGTGTCTGCCCTGTGATACCTTCCTTGCACGAGGCACTCAAAATTCCATTCTTGTGCATGTCAAAGTTGCTGTTTTGTGTGCTACTGGTACCTTGTTGCCTTTGGTGCAGTTTATAGTTGGAGCACCCTCAGCTGATGCAGACTTGATTGTTCTCAGTCATATTCCTCATGGATGTCTTTCTAGAAAGAGCTATCTGTTCTACTCGCTGCAGAGCTCAAGTCGCGGCTGGACTGTGCTGCTCAGCTTTGTGTGGAGAAGAGCACGGCCTTGTCCCTGCAGAGCTGGCAGTGCTCCTTAATGACCTTCTGCTCGTTAATTTAGGACTGACTGCAATGCAACTGTTTTGACAGCTTCAGAAGTGTGGTTTTTTAGCAGGATCTTTTCCCACTGTGGAAGGCCTTTGGAGTCTGGGCTGAACTCCCTTGTTCAGGAGGGAGGGATGCAGCGTGTGACCTGTGGAGCTGTCAGGGAGTGGGTGTTTTTATTTTGAGGCCCCATTACTTGTATAATTGTTGAGAATCCTGATATTTATCCTGATCTGTTTTCCTGGGTGTTAATTGGTGAAAGAAGTGAGGCTTATGCTTTTTGGAAGAGGATTTCAGGGTCTGTGAGGCCTTTTGCTTGGTAGATTCCCTCTTTTTGTGTGAGACGACTCCGTGAATCCTGTGTTCAGTTCTGGACCACAAGAAGGATTTTGAGGCTCTGGAGCGAGTCCAGAAAGGAGCAACGAAGCTGGTGAAAGGGCTGGAGAACAAAAGGAGCAGGTGAGAAAGCTGGGGTTGTTTAGCCTGGAGAAGAGGAGGCTGAGGGGAGACCTCATTGCTCTCTACAACTACCTGAAAGGAGGTTGTGGGGAGGAGGGAGCTGGGCTCTTCTCTCAAGTGACAGGGGACAGGATGAGAGGGAATGGCCTCAAGCTCCTCCAGGGGAGGTTTAGGTTGAACATTCAAAAAAATTTTTCATGGAAAGGGTCATTGGGCACTGGCAGAGGCTGCCCAGGGAGGGTGTTGTGTCACCTTCCCTGGAGGGGTTTAAGGGACGGGTGGATGAGGTGCTGAGGGACATGGTTTAGTGATTGATGGGAAAGGTTGGACTCAATGATCCAGTGGGTCTTTTCCAACCTGGTGATTCTTGATTCTATGATATATTCTTTCTCTTCCTAGTCTCCTCTTCCCAGACTCAAGAGGGGCCAGGTTAACCTCACCCCAGAGCTGCTTCGGTCTGGTGGTGTTCCTGAGCCTGGGATCACCGCAGGGGCAGAGCTCTCCAGAGAAGGCTTCTGTGCCTGTACTCCCATCTGGTTCCTGCAGAGTTTGCTGTTTTCCTTATTACTGAATCTGGAAGCCCTCTGAGGCTTTCAGAAGCTGTTGGTGGTGCTTAATTCTGAGCAAGCTTACAACAAAATAGTGGCTGTGCAGAAGAGATCATTTTATTTTTCTGTGTAGCAGCCCAGGAGGAACAAATTCTCCTTGTGTCAATGAGAGAACGTTAAACCAGCTGTGGTGGGCCAGGTCAAAGGTCTTGGAAAGTGATAGAATATGCATAAGATTTCTGGGAAAATTTATCCATGTGCATGTAAGTGGGAATCTCTTACGTCCCAGCTCTTGTCTGGCTGCACACAACTGATGGAGATCACTGCTCATGTTGTCCAGGCCTGGTAGAGGATGCTCACTTTCTAAAACTCTAAGAAGAGTCTCAGAGAGTTTATTTGGTGGCGTTTTCAGTATCAGAACAGCAGTGCTGGGCTCCTCATCGCCTCTCCAAACCCAGCTGGGTTTCTGCAAAGAAACCATAGTATCCTGTGCAGATTATTTTTTGTTGCTCCCACGTATCATCAACTTGTGATTTGATTGGTTTAATTAAGTAGCGTCATGAGTAGATAACATAATGTTTGCCCAGTTTCTACAGCCCGCAGCAATTTGCCAGTAAACACTGGTGATTTAATAATCAGCTACCAAAAGAAAAGATACAACTTATTGTCCTGTTTTAATTATGCAAAATGTTCTTTCCTAAGACAGGTCTTGCCAGGTATTTGTTATTTATTGCTTCTAAGTATTGTCAACTCGTGGTTTCATTGGTTTAATTTAGCAGGGGGACGCATAGATAATGTGACATTTGCTCAGGTTCTGTACCTCATATTAATATGCCAGTAACTGCTCAGGCTGGTTATTTCATTTCTGGGGAGGGGATAACATCTCAGTAGCGCTCAGTGTGAAAATCAGCATGACATGAAGTTGTGGTTCCCTTCAGCAGGTATTTGTTATTTATTGCTCCCAAATATTGTCGACTTGTGACTTCATTGTTTAATTAAGCAAGACGATGCGTAGATAATGTGACATTTGCCCAGCTTCTACAGCCTGTAGCAATTTGCCAGTAAGTGCTCAGGCTGGTTGTTTCATTTCTGGGGAGGGGATAGCATCTCAATAGTACTCAGCATGAAAATCATTTTGAGATGAAATTGTGGTTCAGTTTAAGTCTCGTGTTAGCTGTGATTTGTACTAAATACTCTCTTAGTCCAAAACTGAAGTTCCTGTAACACATTTATCAGTGCAATACAATTATCCTTTTGATAATCAGCTACCAGAAAAAATAGATAACAACTGATTGTCCTGTTTTAATTAGGTGAAGTGCTCTTTCTTAAGACAGGGCTTTTGTTATTTATTGCTCCCAAATATTGTCAACTCATGGCTTCATTGGTTTAATTAAACATGGGCATGTGTAGATAATGTGACATTTCATCAGTGAAGGTTCTATTGCCTCCACAGACGTGATGGTGAGAACATTGACTAGAGAGCAAAAATTACTTCCTTGCAGTAAGATGACATGCTCTGAAATGTTCCAGCCACAAACTGACTTGTGTGGAGGTCCAGGAGCCATGCCCATAATCTACATCCAAATCCTCCCTGTGAGAGCTCAAATGTTAGCAAAAAAAACCCCTCTCTTGAAATAAAATTAGAGTTACCTTTACCCGTAATTGAATTAAACACACCTTCTGGTTCATGGAGAACTAGATCCTCATGAAATGAAGCTGGAATGGAATACTGCAGTGTCGAGCATGCAAAAGTAAACTAGTCTTGATTTTACAAAAAGGCCAAGAATACTCAGTGCTATTTTGCTTTTCATGTTAGTCCAAAGTGAGAAACACACAGTTCTTAAAAAAACCCAACTATAGATTCTTGTTTCCATGCATGAGTCATAAACTCTGAACTGCCTCGCTCTTAAACTCTTTGGGTTTACTGTACATTTTCACACTAAAATTTCTTATCAGGCTGCAAAAAATAACTTGCCTTCTCAGTCTGGTAACGCACAAAATGGCTCAGAAAGGGTGACTGGTCCTGGTTCTAAAAATAATTAATAAAATAGAGAAATTGATGCTGGAAGAATTAAGTAAGAATACTTTTTTCTGTGTGGCTAGAAGAAAGACAGGGAAGAAAAGTATCCACACAAGATCAATAATGCCTTCCCGTGTCCCCCTTTCTTCCTCTTTCTGACTCCTTTTCGGGAGTGAAAGGGGAAGAAATCCCATTGCACAATTCAGTAGTGTGGAATGTGACCAGTTCCAGCAGGGGTGCAGGAGAGCCTTTTTGTTTTCCATCTCCGTCCTCTCTGCTTTCTGTAGCATTTGGAGTTGGGTTTTTTTTTTATGTGTGTGTTTGCTGGGTATTTCCCCCCCAAAATAAACCCCAAACCAGCAAACAGACTGGAATCTGTGTCAGGGATTGCAGGGATAGGACAAGGGGTAATGGATCTAAGATGAAAAAAGGGAGATTGAGATAAGATTTTGAGAAGAAATGTTTTGCTGTGAGAGTGGGGAGCCCCTGACCCAGGTTGCCCAGAGCAGTGGTGGCTGCCCCATCCCTGGAGGGGTTCAAGGCAAGGTTGGATGAGGCTTGGAGCCCCTGATCCAGTGGGAGGTGTCCATGCCCATGGCATAGGTGGGACTTGGATGGGCTTTAAGGATCCTTGCAACCCAAACCATTCCATGATACTGAGTGCGAGTTTTCTGCTTAAATCACTGATCATTTTGCTTATGTTTGTTTCCTTTTCCCTGTCTTCCAGGTACAGCACTTAAGCATAAACACAGAACTCTCAAGTTCTTCCTACCGCAAGGAACGCTTCGTTTTGGTTTTTCGTGCCGGAAATGACTGTAGAGATTGAAGTTCCCCATACCGTGAGCACAAAACTGACTTGTGGCTTGGTATGCTAAGGAAACACTTCATCTACGGTGCCTTCCTGCAGTGGGAAAGATGCAAAACCCCAGTGAAAACACCAACTTGCAGTCCCAGCCGCCTCCCGAGGAGTGGAATTATGGAGCTACAGCAGCACATGTGAGCCAAGGGCCATGCGTGTCTGTGTCGAAGAGTGATCCAACAAGGCGAGATTACCTGATAGCTGCGGTGCTGTGCTATGGAAACTTAATCAACTTCATGGATTGGTTCATTGTACCAGGTGAGCGCTTCTTTTCTCCTTTTATGGAAGAAGGAATTTAAGTTCTCCACAGCTCCGTAGTTGCAAATGTTTTCTGAAGTAAGGATGTGTCTTATGTCTTTTGAATCTTTCTCACTTATCAGCTTTTGCCTGTTGGTCATCTCCTTAATGAAACTTCCAATTATAAATCTTGAAAGAGCAATAAATGAAGAGTTTGTTGTTAATGGTTGGTAGAACGCTTGTAAAAGTCACACGTGTTAAGTGCTTATGATTCATATTTATGAATCTAAGTTTCCTATGAACAGATGTAGTGTACAGAGCACCTTTCTGTGTCTGGATCCTACGGAGATTGGCCTAAGATGCTTCCCTTTATTGTGTACAGCAGCTTAGCAGCTCTTCTTTGGACCTAGCATTCCAATCCCTTAGATAAGGCTTTCCTTTGTCTGAAGACCAGTGATGCCCTTCCTCCCATTAACAGTACAAAATTTATGTTATCTTTGTGAAAGCTTGTTCAGGGGAGGCTTAACTTCCTCCTGATCTGTTGTGTGATTTCTGCAGTTAAGAGTGTAACATGGTTGTGTAAGGGGAGCAGAAACACACTTCCCTAAGCCTCACCTACCAAATTTAAAACAAATAATTTCCTCCTTCCAAAATATGATTTTAAACATTTTTTTTTTCCACCTAGCTGTGAACAGCAGAGCATCACTTCTAGTAAACTGGTGGGGATCTATGGCTTTTCCTCCCACATAATCTATGCCCTGTGTAAAGTTTATTGCTTAGCATCACTACTAAGCATCTACCACGATGCTGATTTATAAATTAGAAGGAAACACTTGTTGTGAGCTTGCTGTATTTTCCTTCTGAGCTGCCTGGAAATTATAAATGTTTTAAAACCTTGAAAATACCCAAAGGGTGGTTTGGAATGAATATCTGGAGACAGTACACAAACTAATTATTTTTACTACTTAGACCATTCAGGAATTTAAGACATTCAGTCAGTATCTTTAAAAATTGAGGGAGAGAAGAGGAGAGGAAAGAGAATGGAAGGGTAAGGGAAGAGAAGGGGAAGGGAAAGGAAAGGAGTTTAAGCATTTGTTTGGTTTGGGTTTTTTTTTGAATACTTCTTCCCCACACATAAAAGAAAGAAGAAAAAAGTGAGAGCACAGGCTGCATGATACTGCGAGTCTGCTAGTGAAAAAATCAATATATGAGTCCTGGTGTCACGTAACTTTCCCTGGAGAAGGGGTGGGCCCAGGTTGCCCAGAGCAGGGGTGGCTGCCCCATCCCTGGAGGGGTTCCAGGCCAGGTTGGATGGGGCTTGGAGCCACTGATCCAATGGGTGGTGTCCCTGCCTGTGGCAGGAGGGGGAACTGGATGGGTTTCAAGGTCCCTTCCAACCCAACCCACTCTATGATTCTATGATTTTAAGGTTAATAAGAACATTTTGGGATTAGCCGAGTGAAGATAACAATCTCCTGGCTGCAAAGCTCTGCCACCGTTTTGTTCCACATCGTGGCCGTTAAACCTCGATCAGCAAGCTGTCTGTGCTTATGTAGTAATGGTGCAAAAGAAACAGAAGAGTTGTGACTGAAATAGTGGGTGAACTGACTCTCATGAGGGTGATACAGTGGAAGATTGTGAATTTTATCAATACTGATAAAAATTTTTAATTCTCTGTCTATCCGTGCTTGTGGTTTACATAAAATAGCAAGCTGGGGAAGGGCTTGTGCTGCAGTTCTTGCAAGCTGTCTTCTTCCAGTAAACCTTTGAGTTGGCAAATGAATAGAATTCAGTGTTTTTCTGTTGCAGGGATCCTGTTAGATATACAGAAATACTTCACACTTAGTGATGGGGATACAGGTCTTCTGCAAACAGGTAATGCAATCTCTTCTGTACAGGCAGTTTACTTTGCCTTGCATATGTTCCTAAAAAAAAAAACCAAACTAGTTACCTATTTCTTCAAGTTCCTACTTGGTTGTGGTATTGTTCGCTTCCACTTGTGGGCAGGCTACATATAATGCAAAAGTGAAACCCCTTGGTTCAGAGCCAAGTCCTTAAAAAAATCCTTCAGTGTGTGAACCACAAAAGGTGAAGGCATTTCTCAAGAAATACAGAACTTCAACAATTCACATGTTATATATATGTAATTTTTTTTGGATCTGCATTTACCTTTCTCTAAATATCAATCTTCTTGTTCTTTATATGCCTTTAACCTCTGCCCTAAAAAACAGCCTGAGTTTGTCTGAAGGGTGGGGAGTACGTGTGATGAAAACAATCTGATCAACATTCTCTTTGCTTCTTCTTGGATTTCCAGTCTTCATCTTGTGTTACATGGTGGCTGCCCCCATCTTTGGATACCTCGGTGACCGGTACAATAGGAAAATCATCCTTGGAGCTGGTATTTTCTTCTGGTCTGGTGTAACATTAGGCAGTTCGTTCATCAGTGAATTGGTACGTTGCTTTTTAGAGGGTGCTGTGAAAATAATCTGCATACGTGTTGTGGGAGTTGATAAAGTCCTTCTCTGATCATATTTGGAAAAGCTATCAGTGAGCACTCGCTTCCCAAGCCTGGACTAAATGGATTTAGTGCAGGAATGCCGGATGGAGGATGGAGCCCAGCCTGGGCAGTGGAGGATCCTCACATCACTGTTGTGATGGATGGGATCCTATTTTTATCCCAAATGTTTGTTGATTCTGACCTTACAGATTAGCAGCTTGTTCAGCATGCTTCTGGACTATCGACCCTACCCTGCAATTCCCTCTGGGTGTCACTAAAATCATTGCAAGCGCAGCAGTGGGATGGATAGGAGGCAGTTGTGAGCGCTGGGAATAGAGACATATGCAAAAGGCACTGGAAGTGCTGTTTCCTCTAGTACATTTGATCCACTATGATGCACCTCTTTAACAGTAAGCTTTCTTTTTTGCTTAGGCAGTTTTGAACTTTAATATGTCTTTTGCCTGCAGTATTCCTGGCTATTCTTTCTTTCACGAGGATTGGTTGGCATTGGCACGGCCAGTTATTCCACAGTAGCACCTACCATCATTGCAGACCTGTTCGAGGAAGGGAAAAGGACAACAATGTTATCTATCTTCTACATCTTCATTCCAGTGGGAAGGTTGGCTTTCCTGCTCGTTACTGGGCTGTCTTTTGAAACTCTGTCTGACCACACCTGCAAATCAATGTACCCTGAGCCTTGCCTAGACATGTGTATGTGTATATTTATACATCTCCAGCTGCATTCGCCCTTGCAAAAGGATTTGCCACTTGCTTAGCATGTTCAAATAGAGCTGGTTAGGCTTTTTCCTGTACTTACCTTGAAGAAAAATTTGCTTTTCTCCCCAAACATTTTCTTGGGTGGACTCTGAAAACCCGTAGGCCTGTAGGAGTAAAATATTGAACCGATGTGCATGGGGGTAGGTAATTAGTTTCTGAGTTTTGGAAAACAGAAGCTTCCAGGTATTTGTTTGCTTGACAGATTTTTCAGGAACCCTCCATTAAATGTCTCCCAAGGAAGACCAGGCACTTCCTTCTCCTCTTTTAGTTAAATTGAGAGGGTGGCAAAAGAAGCGGTGGAGGAGGGCTTTTTAGGTGGCTTGAGGGCTACTCTTTATTAGAGCAGTTGATACTAAGCCCAGAAGGCAACTTAAACCAAAAAGAATTCCTGCAGGGCTTCATTCACGTGGCGTAAATAATAAACTTCTTTGTTTGGGCTGTCTGATCTGGCTTTGCAGTGTCATTCTGCGCATCGTATATTCCAAGGGGGATGTGGGACTTTGCTGCCACCATCTCAAGTCTGCTCTGAGGAGATTAGCCTCTTTTTTTTCTAACTGGCTGGCAGGCAGACTAGCACAGACCAGGAGGGTTGTTTCTGTTTATCTGTTTTGGATAGTAGGACAGGATACTCTCTAGGCTCTCCTTAGCTGGCAAGACATGTAATTTCAGTCAGCAAGAATTCACCAGACTTCATCATGCTGAATAATCATACTGATTATTCCTTTCTGTTGCTTACAGTGGTCTTGGCTATGTCCTAGCAGCTGGCATGGCAGATGCCACGGGAGACTGGCACTGGGCGTTCAGGGTGAGTTATTCACTTTCCCTCATGGGTCTGAGCTGTCATCACCGGGATTTATAGAATCATAGAACCATAGAACAACCAAGTAGGAAGAGACCCACTGGATCATCAAGTCCAACCATTCCCATCAGTCACTAAACCATGCTCCTCAGCACCTCATCCACCCGTCCCTTAAACCCCTCCAGGGAAGGTGACTCAACACCCTCCCTGGGCAGCCTCTGCCACTGCCCAATGACCCTTTCTGTGAAAAATTTTTTCCTAATATTCAGCCTAAACCTCCCCTGGCAGAGCTTGAGGCCATTCCCTCTCATCCTGTCCCCTGTCACTTGAGAGAAGAGCCCAGCTCCCTCCTCTCCACAGCCTCCTTTCAGGTAGTTGTAGAGAGCAATGAGGTCTCCCCTCAGCCTCCTCTTCTCCAGGCTAAACACCCCCAGCTCTCTCAGCTGCTCCCCATCAGCTCCAGCCCCCTCACCAGCTTCGTTGCTTTTCTCTGGACTCGCTCCAGAGCCTCAACATCCTTCTTGTGGTGAGGGACCCAGAACTGAGTCCAGGATTCTATGAGTGGTCTCACCAGTACCGAGTCCAGAGGGAGAATAAACTCCCTGGACCTGCTGGCCACGCCGTTTCTGATCCAAGCCAAGATGCCATTGGCCTTCTTGGCCACCTGGGCCACTGCTGGCCCATGTTCAGTCGCTGTCAACGAACACCCCCAGGTTTAGATTATTTATGTTTATTGGGCTGAAAGAGTTAAGCATTGAAAGGAATTTCTGCTGTCTGACTGAACTCTTCCTGCAAAACAAGTAGATTTATGCCCAGCTCTTGCAGAATGAGAGCAGGTGTAGGGGAGGCTGCACAGCAGCCAGGGCAGGTGCTGATGTTCCTCTTACCTGAGGACACACTGGGAATGGTTGTCAGTGCACCGAGACCTCCTCAAACAGGAAACTGGAGGTAAAATGACTGTTCTACTGGTAGCATGACTATGAAAAGGAAAAGAGTTTGTTTTCTGAAATGCTGTTGGGACAAATTCTGTTATTTGAGGATTTCAAGATAAAAAGCCCTCTCCTCTTCTGGTCATGTTATCACCATATCTCTCCATACTGAGCACCTAGTGCTTTGGAAGTACTTTCATAGCATTATGGAATCATAGAGTGGTTTGAGTTGGAAGGGACCTCAAAGCCCATCCAGTTCCACCCCTGCCATGGGCAGGGACACCTCCCACTGGATCAGGGGCTCCAAGCCCCATCCAACCTCGCCTTGAACCCCTCCAGGGATGGGGCAGCCACCCTGCTCTGGGCAACCTGGGCCAGGGCCTCCCCACCCTCACAGCAAAACATTTCTTCCTAATCATCTCAATCTCCCCACCTAACTTATCTACAAAATAAACTAGCAAGAACAGGATGAAAGGGGAAGAATGTTCACTGATGTTATTCAGATAACAGCGATGACTGCGTCAGACAGTTTTGCATTGGTGGTCAGTGTACTACAGCACAGTTCTCTTTCTTCACATGTTGTTCTCCAAAATCAGAGGGAGTGATCATGTATTTGTGTGATGAGTAGGAAAGATCACCATAAATCACCAGAATTACCCCTCTTCTCCCCAACTATGACCTACAAATAGCAAGTCCCATCTGTTTCTGCACATATCTGCAATTTTCTAATATGTAATTCTAGCACTGTATTTGACTTGCTGTAGAGTTCTCACTATAAGAAGAAACGTATCCTTGATCTAACCAGCCGTGTGTCTACAGATAACTCCTTGCATGGGAGCTCTAGCACTGGTTCTTCTGATCCTGCTGGTCCCTCACAGGACCCAGAGAAGGACAGCAGCACACAGAGCGCTGAGCATCTCTGGCACGATACGAGTAGCGGCAGAGAAACCAGGCGTACACAGAGCTGCCAAGTCGACTTGGTGCCAGGATGTCCTATCTCTTGCCAAGAAGTAAGTGATTTCAGCAACGAAGGTTCCCTCCATTGAGGAACAACCATTCCACTATTAGAAGTACGACCACTAAGTCCCTTTGTATCATGTGCTGTTTACAAAGTGGTTGATCACTGTTAATCAAACTCTTTCTTCCACTATTTTACAGCAATGTTAGACAAGAGATCAAAAATGTCTTTGCTTCTGCTGTTCTCCTGTTTTGATGCCAGGGAAGGAGGCAAAGTTATGCTGGCAGCGTACTCCTATTTAGAATCATAGAATCACAGAATCACCAGGTTGGAAAAGACCCACCAGATCATCAAGTCCAACTGTTCCCATCAGTCACTAAACCATGCCCCTCAGCACCTCATCCACCCATTCCTTAAGCCCCTCCAGGGAAGGTGACTCAACCCCCTCCCTGGGCAGCCTCTGCCAGTGCCCAGTGACCCTTTCTGTGAAAAATGCAGCTTTACTTTCTACTCAGTTTTCCCTTTCCTCTTGCTGTGACACTAGGTTAAGCTAGGTTGGTAAAAGTGCTTCTTTTGTCAGCATAACTTTACCTGTAGTTTTTGGTCCCGGAGGAAGATTGGAAGAGCGTGTCTCAGGCAGCCTATATATGGTGTTTGAGAGCTGCTGTGCCTCTGCTACAGAGGTCAGAACCTGTAGAACCCTGGTATGGTTCATAAAGTAGCAGTACAGGTATTTTGACCAGCTAACCTGCAGGACAAAGTAAAATGCCAATCACAGCAGGTTGCAGACTGTTGGTGCCCTGCAGCCCGTGGGCCCCTCTGCCAGAGTCACCGTGCGATGCCTGTATTTGCAGCTGCTCCCCAGGATCCTGTACAATGCTTTTTGTTAGAGATTTGCTCCCCTGGGGCCTTGCCTGTCCGTGGAGGTGATTGAGTCCCCTTCCCTGGAGGGGTTTAAGGGACAGGTGGACAAGGTGCTGAGGGACATGGTTTAGTGTTCGATAGGAATGGTTGGACTTGATGATCCGGTGGGTCTCTTCCAACCTGGTTATTCTATGATCCTAGAGGATCCGGCCTTTTCTAATTAACAATAGGATTTGCATCCTTTTGGCATCTAGGACAGCAAGCACCTTAGAGATCCAGCTTGTTGAATCAGAATTGTAGGCAGAACAGTCTGAAGTGAATAAGAAATGAACTTTCCTAAGTCAGAAATGATCTTTCCTGACATTTGAACTAGATTAACATCGAAGTTGTTTCCCTACAAAGATATTCCTTACAGCCCCCAGCAGTATTGTAAAAATAGATATTAATTTTCTTTTTTTTCAGCAATTGATTTCCAAAGCATAAGGACATGTTGCCAAAAACCGAGTAGTTCCACTTTTAATCAAGTCAAAGCGCCCTGTATTTTGGAAAATGAAGGATTAGGATCATGTCTTAACAGCTCCTCTAGTGTGGTCCCCTGGTGATTTGAAGCACTTTTATTTAGTCGTAAGTTTTCATACCTCCCTATCAACCTCAAAGGGGACTTTCTAAAGTATTAGCTAGAAAGAGACCAGCAAAAAGTTAATTTCCTTCTAGAACAGGATAGGAAGGAGATAAGATTTGGACATGTTTGGGTTTTTTTTGTCTGCCAACTCATTGTGCTTGCTTCATGGAATCATCATAGACTGATAGAATGGTTTGGGTTGGAAGGGACCTCAAACCTGAGCCAGGGCCTCCTCACACTCACGGGAAAACATCTCTTCCTAAGATCTCATCTCAATCTCCCCTCGTGCAGCTCAAAACCATTTCCCCCTCATGCTATCCCTGCCCTCCCTGATTAAGAGCCCCAAACTTACTCTACTTACTCAGGTAGAGTTAGGGAGTGCTTCAGCCACCGAGCCTTATCAGTTAGGAAGACCCAGACGTTAGTCTCATTCATGCTAGTTACTTAAAACCACCCTGAGGTGATTAGACTTGCATGTAGAACACTTCCATTTTGCTACTAAGCCATTAAATTCTTACCCTCTCTCTGTTGTTGTAGTTCTGCAATGAAAATTTTCACAGCAATTATTTTAGCAAAAGCTGGCAACGAAAACAGCAAGAGACCAGGACTCCTGAAATGAGGAGGTCACACTCTTCACTCAAATTAGTGCTTTACTGTTGAAGCTCATAGATAAAGCCTCATCGTAGTTCATGTCTTTGAGGGAGAGCATTTTGATTATAAGATGTCTGAATTAAATGGTTTTGTTATTGCTTGAAACCCCGGATGTTGCAGGTAGCCTTTATCTTTTCCTCACGCCCTGTTCTTTCTATCATCTCTACTTTCTTTCTTTTTATTTTCAGTTGGAGTTTTGTCTGGTCCTCGCTGGGTCTGACCGCCATGGCCTTCGTTACTGGAGCCCTCGGAATGTGGGTTCCGCTGTTTCTTTATCGAGCTCAGATTGTGCAGGGCCTTGTAACACCGTGCCTCCAAGAATCGTGCAGTTCATCTAACAGGTGAGGGGCACACTATGATAGGCAGAAAGCGGAATGTGACTGCAAACCCTTCCTGTGAAGGCAGTTGGGTGTGAATGTTAGATTAAATTGCTTCCAGGTCTGCTGAAGCACTCCCATTTGTTTGTTTGTTTATAATCTTCTGGTTAACTGATAAGATGCTGCCACCTCTATTTGATTAAGGTGGAAAGAACAGTTGGACTCGATGATCCGGTGGGTCTTTTCCAACCTGGTGATTCTATGATTCTATGAAGAAGATATAGGAACACTTGTGGGAAAAAGGAGCAGGTTTATCAAGGAGACTTGAATTGACAATCAGCTGTGCACACCAAGCTACTTAAATACCCGCTTGAGTGTGTTTAGATCCTGTGGTTTGGTAACTTTTGTATTATCTTCTTGTTATTCTGATTTGAAAACTCCTGCCCTATTGGCCAGGTCATCGTGACTCCCAGCATAAAGCAAGCGTGTGAATTTGATCTGGTATCACATTATTACATCAAACCAGGATAACCTGGCCTTGTGAGTAACTGCCAACACAGCTCAGCTTCCAGAGGCTACCCAGGCTGATGAAGATTCATGAATAAGTATTAAATGTTAGATAAGCAAGGAGAATTTGCAACAGGAAAGGTCTTTGAAGTAATTGTAATGGGCTGGAGCACCTCCTGTATGAGGACAGTCTGAGAGAGTTGGGGTTATTCAGCCTGGAGAAGAGAAGGCTGTGGGGAGACCTTAGAGCAGCTTCCAGTGCTGAAAGGGGCTCTGGATCAGGGAGGACGGGGATAGGATGAGGGAGAATGGTTTTGAGCTGCAAGAGGGGAGATTGAGATGAGATCTTGGGGAGAAATGTTTTGCTGTGAGGGTGGGGAGGCCCTGGCCCAGGTTGCCCAGAGCAGGGGTGGCTGCCCCAACCCTGGAGGGGTTCAAGGCCAGGTTGGATGGGGCTTGGAGCCCCTGATCCAGTGGGAGGTGTCTCTGCCCATGGTGGAACAGGATGGGCTTTGAGGTCCCTTCCAACCCAAACCATTCTGTCATTCTATGATGATTCCATACAGTAGGCACAGTGAGTTTGCAGACGTAAAAACCTGCATATAGCGAGGAAGGGGGTGAACTCAGGAGCCTGGCTCCGAGTAGGTAGAGAAAGGAAGCTGAGCAGTTCAAACCGTTTGGCTTTATCTGTTAGCAGATAGAACTGAGATACTTCCTTTATTAAGCTGAAGTTGTTAGGCTGTCTTTTGTTTTCTAATCCATCTTCTGAATTATTATTCCTCAGTCGTGTTGCTAGAGCAGACATGATCTTCAGGGAAGTCAAATGGTAGTTTAACCTCATGTGCTGCTTCTTAGAGGATGCTTTAAAAATGACCTTGGTGTAAGCCATTGCCAGAAGCAGCATAAGGCTGTTTTTTGACTGTTATTCCAAAGAGGTAGAAAGAAATGTAATATAAACAACTGTGTCAGACCTGTACCTGATGGTGCTGGAGGAACTGAGCTGCGTATTCCCAGGGATACTTTAAGGACGTTTCCCCCTCTGGCTGTTCAGCAGTTGCAGGCTTTATTTAAGGATCAGGGTTGTGTCACTTAGAGTCCTTGGAAACACAAATTCAAATGGCACCACAGCTGACTTGGGTCTCAATCCTTTCAAGGGAGATAAATAGGCAGCATGAAGTTTTTATTCAGGTCTTTGTGCAGACACTTTAAAACAGATCAGACAGGTAAGAGAGCATTCTCAGACCTTAAAAGATCCCATAGGAACCTCCCCCAGGACTAGGCTTCAGTACTTTCCTCCCTGTCAGTTGAACTGTGCTTAGATGTAGTTTTTGCTGTTGCAGCTGGTTTATTTCAGTTGCAGTTTACAGCATGTGAACCTTGCAAACACAATTCCATGAGTGCTTTGATCAACTCATGTCACCTTGGAACTTGTCTTTTCTGGACAGGTCTCCAACGTAGTTATTCTGCCTGGTGACAACCTGTATTGCCACTCTCAAGCTCTAGTGGGTGATGGATCAGAAACCTGAAGAACTGCTGGGTGAATACAAGTATGCTTGAAGTTTGTTATCTTGTAGAAACACCCTTTTTTTTCCCTATAAAATTGTTGTGTTCTTCCTAATCAGCCAGCAAGAAATTACAAAGTAGATGCATTGATGTTTAAAGCATTAGATCACATCCTAGCTGTTTACTTTCCTTTGCAGGAAGCTCAGGAAAAGGTACAGAATTTACCATGTAACACTGAAATATCTAGGAGCACTTGTGCTCTGAACATGATGCTCCTGTCCTCATTTGCTCCAGGAGAATTAGGATGCATTATACAATCAGTGGAGGCACTGGCCTTGTTGCCAGAGTCTTGCTTTGCCGTTAGGATCCCATTTGGGACAGAGAGAAAAGCATATATGGAAGTCCCTTTGGAAGCTCAATCTTCTAAGCTGTTCAGACACGTACATTTAAAACAGGAACTTGTCATACCTGGAGAACGCATTTGCATTTGCAGACGCACAAAGCTGAGTGGCATTTGAGGTTCTGCATTCAGAGAATACTACACAGACCTCCCGGTAGTTAACTATTCAGTATTCTTTGAACTCTGTTGGGAAGTGGTAGATGTTCCCCGTAGTCAAAGAAGTGACTCATCTCAGCTGCACTAACTCGAAGGTTATAATTTAGATGTGTATAACTCCACGTGATAGGATCCCTTCCAAGGCAGCAGACTGTAATACAGGATTATTCCAGCTGTGGTTTAGGGATGACTGAGTAGATTGGTTCACAAGATAACAAAGATGACAGTGTCTCCTCTAAATCAGAGAATGTCCAAGCCAGGTCGTACAGAGAAGAGTCCTCTTGAGCCTGGGTGCATGACACCTGCTCTGTAAAGACAGAACCTCTGTTGCAGAGTCATAGCTTCATTTGAAGTTTGGGATTAAATCCATTTTGAAGGAGCGTGAGCGTTAGGTCAAGTGGAATAAAATTTGAGTTCCCTGTTAAAGATCCCTCTGAAACTCAACGTATAAGCCAACACCTTTTTTTTTCCCCCAGTATGGTCTTACTATGCTCAACTGAATCCTTTGCTTTATCACCAGCCTTATATTTGGAGGCATCACCATTGGGACAGGAATCTTGGGTGTTGTTGCTGGGGCAGAAGCTGCAAGAAGATTAAGGAAGATCAACAATAAAGCTGATCCTCTGATCTGTGCTACAAGCATGTTCATTTCTGCTCTTTGCCTCTACGTAGCTCTGATGGTGGCCCAGACGAACATCCTTTCCACTTTTGTAAGTGCCAATTAACCTATCATTAGCAAAATGTCTTCTGGGGTCCTGAGGAGAACATGAAGAGGGAAGAGGAGGAGGAGACGAGTGGTGGCTTTTACAAAATTCTCTGCGATCCCAAGCACAAACACAGGCTGAGCAGAGAATGGATTGGGAGCAGCCTCAAGGAGAAGGACTTGGGGTGCTGGTGGATGAGAAGCTCAACATAAGTCGGCAAAATGTGCTTGCAGCCCAGAAACCAACCATGTCCTGGGCTGCATCCAAAGCAGTGGGACCAGCAGGGTGGGAGGGGTTTCTGCCCCTCTGCTCCACTCTGGTGAGACCCACCTGGAGCCCCGTGTCCAGTTCTGGAGTCCTCAGCGCAGGGAGGACATGGAGCTGTTGGAGCGAGGCCAGAGGTGGCCACGGAGATGATCCGAGGGCTGGAGAACCTCCTGTGCAAGGCCAGGCTGAGAGAGTTGGGGTTGTTGAGCCTGGAGAAGAGAAGGCTGTGGGGAGACCTTAGAGCCTTCCAGAGCTGAAAGGGGCTTCAGGAAAACTGAGGAGGGGCTCTGGATCAGGGAGGGCAGGGAGAGGACGAAGGGGAATGGTTTTGAGCTGCAAGAGGGGAGATTGAGATGAGATCTTGTGAGGAAATGTTTTGCTGTGAGGGTGGGGAGGCCCTGGCCCAGGTTGCCCAGAGCCGTGGTGGCTGCCCCATCCCTGGAGGGGTTCAAGGCCAGGTTGGATGGAGCTTGGAGCCCCTGATCCAGTGGGATATGTCCCTGCCCATGGCAGGGGGTAGGACAGCCATGCTGTGCATCACTTGGTCCAGTAAAAAGGGCAGGCAGGCAGTGTTATAAACTGGGCCTTGGACCTGCAGATTCTGCTCACGCCAAAGAGGAGAACAGTGAGCCTCTGCAGTTGGCTACGTGGAGCTTGTGTCCCTTATCCAGAAATGTAGTTAAAGGAAGTCTCAATCTTATGTTAATTTTTAATGCTATGTGACTGATTTAGTATTCTTATTTATTTTTGCTCTCTGAATACTAAAGCATTGGTTGTGACTGTACAGCACACACAGTTCTTGCTAAGAATAATTTAGCCATCACCTTCAAAGCCCCAAATCAGTAGCTGATCTTCAAAGTCAAGCTTTTGGCGATGCAAACTGAAGTATAAATCACTTAAATTCTGTTCTCAGTAAAGGGAAAACCAGAATCTTACTAGGAATGACAAATAGTTACAAAAAATCCCTGTGAAAGGGAACTGAATGTAAACTTTATTTTAAGTATAATCTGGTAACAGCTAAGGAAAGACTCCAAGCTTTTTTTCCTGTGACTCCATAGCCACGATTAACATGATTTACATAAATAAGAGGATCCAAGTGAAGTTAATTACAGTAATCAACACTTCTCTGCAAAAGGGTGCTTTGGCAGGTTTTTTTGCTTTAAAGAATAACACTCATTCAGAGAGGTTTTCCTTTTGGCTCCTCAGGAATGTGTGTTCCTCTGAAAAAATGCCTTTATACCAAGGGAAGAAACAAATGGATTTGCATGTCTGAGTGTGCGTACACAGAGCAAAATGTGAAATTGAAAATTGTTTTTAGATTCAGGAATGGAGGTCTGAGTGCTGAAAGAACTGACCATTTCTTTTCTCTGCTTCCAGGTTCCCACACAGCCCCAGTTGGGGTATGTTCTTTGGTTGTATTAGAGGTGGAGGCCAACAGTTGTGTTTGCCAGCCTGTGTTGGCTGAGAGAATCAATATATTGGGTCTGCAATACCAAAATACAACTCTTATTAGGACTGATAAAAAGAAATTTGTTTAAAATGTTTCTCTCCTTGCAAACAGCATTCTGTTTTCCAGCAGTGTGTTATCTGGAAGGCAATCCCGGTGGATGTGGATAACTATGTTCTAAGTTTCTTGCTGTGGGCAGACCAGTTGATCTTTTAACCAGAAACTTTGCCATTTTATCTTTTTTTTGGATGTGCTCGATGCAGATGTTCTGACACAATGTGCAGTGGTAAGAAATTGTACATAATCCAAGCACCTGGTTCTTCCCCCAGAGGGTGGTGGAGCCCTGGAACAGCTCCCAGGGCAGCAGTCAGGGCACCAAGCCTGTCAATATTCCAGAAGCGTTTGGGCAAGGCCCTCAGCCCCACGGTGTGAATGTTGGGATGTCCTTTGCAGGGACAGGAGCTGGACTCGATGAGCCTTGTGGCTCCTTTCACACTCAGGACGTTCTATGATTCTCATGCTTTTACCACTACAGCTGGAAAACGATTGCCTTCTCTGGCACCAACCACGTCTTTCACAGAATCACAGAATCACAGAATCACAGAATCACAGAATAACCAGGTTGGATGAGACCCACTGGATCGTCGAGTCCAACCATTCCCACCAATCCCTAAATTGTGCTCCTAAGTACCTCATCCACCCTAACCTTAAACACCTCCAGGGACGGTGACTCAACCACCTCCCTTGGCAGACCGTTCCAATGCCTAACCACCCTCTCCGTGAAGAACTTTTTCCTAATCTCAAGCCTAAATCTCCCCTGGTGGAGCTTGAGGCCATTCCCTCTCGTCCTGTCCCCTGTCACTTGGCAGAAGAGGCCAGCTCCCTCCTCTCCACAACCTCCCTTCAGGTAGTTGTAGAGAGTAATAAGGTCTCCCCTCAGCCTCCTCTTCTCCAGGCTGAACAACCCCAGCTCTCCCAGTCGCTCCTCATAAGATTTGTTCTCCAGCCCCTTCACCAGCTTCGTTGCTCTTCTCTGGACTCGCTCCAGAGCCACAACATCCCTCTGGTGAGGGGCCCAGAACTGAACACAGTACTCGAGGTGTGTCTGTAGAGTCCTCTGAAGAGTTAAAATGCTAAATAATAATATTTTCTTTTGGAGGAGTTGGAAGTTTTGCTGCATTCAGTTTAGAGAGAGAATTCTGAGGACCCCCAATAAGACAACTGGCACAACATACGAGATGTAGCACAGAATGACTCCGAGCTGCCCTGGTGTTTGTTCTCTTACTCTCTCTCATTCAGTAGGTTTTCCTACCTTAAGCAATGTCATTCGACTTCTCTAGGCTAGCAGTAGAATACCAGTGCGCTGGGGGATTAACCATCGCCCAGTGTGGCACTTTCCTTGCTTTCTAAACGAGATCCGACGCTAGGCACTCCCGTGTGGGAACTGGAGTGCTCTGCCAGCTGGGGCATGGCATTTGAAGGTCCCAATGAAACAAACGTTCCATTTGTGTAGGACACTGGCAGGGAAATGGCTTTCCCATCACTGTCTACTCAGGCACGCTGACATTAGCAAGCCTGTCTCCATCACTTCCCAGTGTGGAAGCTATCAAAGCGAAAAAGACTCTGTGCCTCAGTGTGCAATTACAGTAGTCTGTGTATGGTACTTCCTACTGACCTGAGTGGATAATGAAAGGGAATGAGTCGGGTTTAATCAGCTGTGGCCAAAGATGGAAGAAATGTTTCAATGCACAAGAATTCACAAGTTAATGTGGAAATGCGGCAGGACTTCTAGGGTTTCTGCTCAGGTTGATGGGCTGAAAAGGCATGGGATTTCTCTCCTCTTTCTGGACACCCAGTTCTTGAATTAAGGACTACCCAGTTCTTGAATTAAGGACTACCCAGTTCTTGAATTAAGGACTACCCAGTTCTTGATTTAAGCACTACCTTTGAAAAGACAGAGAAAAATGACTTGGCTTTGTTATCTCAATGGAAGCTCCATCTCAATCTACTCCAGGCTTTGAGCAACCTGATCCAGTGGGAGGTGTCCCTGCCCATGGCAGTTGGGTTGAAACTAAATGAGCCCTTCCAACTCCAATCTCTCTGTGATTCTGTGATTTGGATACAACATTGCTCTATTGTTTTCCAGCCCTTCTCCCTTGCCTTGGTACTTCCAAGATAGCAGAGAAGAGTATGAACAACTCTCTCCTCTTTATTGATTGCAGTTGTTTTGCAGTTGGACAGCTTAGTATGCCAGCTATTCAAACAGTTTGCATTTATTCTGAACAAGAAAATATAAAGTTGATATTTTTTTAGACAGAATATCTTGACTCAATCTGTAGAATGATTTATTGCCTTTCAAAACTGTCTGGGTTAGATTTTTCTGGTGACCCCACAACTGCAATCCGCACAAGACCTTAGGAGAGAAAAGCAAACAAAGTTGTATCTCTAATGTTAACACAATTCTGTATGAAATAATTACTCTCTGGAGTATGAGGCCCTAGCCGCAGAATATCACGGGTTTTTTTTTAATGATGGATATTTTTCATTAATTGCTGTTTCTTCGAACTATAGTTTGAGATCATAACTTATTTCCTAAAGCTGAATTTGACTTTATTTTCTTGCACTAGACATGACATGGGCTGTTCTTAGGGGCTTGTAGAGGTTAAATGACTTGGAAAAAGAAGGGAAAACTGGAAACAGCACATTAAAAGTGCTAAACATCACAAGATTCCTATAAGGGAGGCAGACCAATCTCTCATTTGATGTATGAAGGCAGACAGTCATCTGTTCCATCGATGGTATCTAGGAGCAGTTTGGAAGTCTTCACAACTTTCTGCTCTGTTGTGTTTGCATCTTGTTATTCTTAAAGTGTCAACCTGGATTTAAATAAATCTGTTTGTCTCCTTCCTGTTTCACTTCAACCTGCGCTATCTCTTGCTATCTATGGCACAAGTGACAACATTTGCATGAAGTCCTGTATATCACAGCATAGCACAATTCATCTGCATGTCTGCATTTGCCTAGAACTCCTCAGTGAGTACAGCTTTGACCACCTCACTGGCTGCAAGCCTAAGTTAAGCACATTTAAACTTTATTTGTGTGGAATCAGAGGGGAAATGGAAAGTCCTTGCTGAATTTGGGTCTTCCAAGAAAGTTCAGAGAGTATTAGCTTGAAATGAGGCAATGAAGGGATCATATTTTCTGGTGTCTGCAAGATCTGCCATTGGTAGGTATGAGTCTCCATCTGTGATAAATTAGGGCACCAGGGCTTTAAGGCTGCTTATCTCTTGAAGTCTGTTTCATTTTGGAAGTTCTCTTTCTGAAGGAGCCTTTCAGAACACTTGTACTGGCCCAGTCATGTTCTGTTGGATTCAGTTGAAACCTGAGGAAATGGAGACCTTTGTTTGAACCCATACTGAATATTTCTTTTCACAGGCTCTTGCTTCCTTCTTCTTGGGTTCAGCGGTTCAGTACAGCTCATTGGTATATGTTTTGTATTTTGGCTCTTCTGCTGAGGGTTTGTGATACAAAGCAACTCACACACCTTCTCTGGTTCCTTCCCCTTTTAAGATGAAGGTAGCGTTGGTAAGCGTGGACAAAGATGTTTAATTTATAAAGCGATGAGTCTGAACAACAACTCTTACATAGATAAGTATAGTCAATAAACCTGTCTTCATCTTTACAAATGATGTCAATGCAGTGTGTGGTCACTGCTTTCTTCTGGTTTTTTTTGCAGATTTTCATTGCATTTGGAGAACTGTTCTTGTCTGTAAACTGGGCTGTTGTGACAGACATCCTTTTGGTAAGTGCTTGTGAAACTATTTCCTTATTTCCATTTTTTAGCTTTTCTCCACGTAGTATTGACAGTAAGCCTGCATCTTGGTGGCCAGAAGGACTTCCACCATCTAGGAAGAGATGAGGGGGTTCTTACACCCTTCTTGGTGCCCTGCTAATGCTAGGGATGTCACCAAGTGCCACAACGCACTGCTCTGCAAGTATGCCAGTGACAGGGTAGGTGTGGTGATGCAGGAGTCCAAACTCGTTGTGGAAAGGAGATGCACTGATTTAGGTGAAACCGTGCAAGTGGGACTGACTAGTGCTTCTGGTACCCACACTGATTTGGATTTTCTGTACAGTTCTGTCTTGTTGGATGTTGCTGTAGTTTAGCCCTTAACCAGCCCTCTCTCAGTAACAGTGTATTCTCAACATTGGTCTCATACTAAATCCAAAACACAGCAGCTACTGTGAAGAAAATTAACTCTGTCCCAGCTCAAAGCAGGACTGATGTCTGCTGGAAGATGGTCTGCACCAGAAAGCAGGTTGCGTGCTGTCTATTATCAGAGATTTTCTGTTTGTCCTTCAATGGTTTGAAAAGATGTTCCAAATGAGGGAAAGTCAATATTCAGTAAAGTTCATGATTCCATTACAATTCATCACTTTTTGAACAAGTTCCCTTATCGCAGAATATAGTGCAGATAAATTCCAGCACTTGCAAGTCAAATTCATAAGTGGTGCTACACTGCCAAAGCGTTAGGCAAGCAATGATGCTTGTGAGACTCTTGAGGATTCCAGGACTGACACCACAAGCCGAAAGAACAGTAGTGTGTGTTTAATTTGAATTCTGTCATTGGTAACTTGCTTTAGAAAGGAGTAATGTGAAAAGCACACATCTTGTGGTGCAGCTACACTCAAGAGGTGGGGCAGCCACCACTGCTCTGGGCAACCTGGGCCAGGGCCTTCCCACCCTCACAGAAAAACATTTCTCCTCAAGATCTCATCTCAATCTACCCTCTTGCAGCTCAAAACCATTCCCTTCGTCCTCTCTCTGCCCTCCCTGATCCAGAGCCCCTCCCTAGCTTTCCTGGAGCCCCTTTCAGTACTGGAAGCTGCTTTAAGGTCCCCCCTTATTTTGAAATCACTGGGTTTTTGCAACGGAACCAAGTGCTATTACAATTAGCATTCTCTTTACATCAGCTGAGGCACCGCTGAAGGACTGTTTTTAAGTTTCTCAATTGACTTTTCTTTGAACTCCTGTGCCTGCATTTGAATTATCTCCTCTGTCATTGTTAAAGAAGAAGGTGACCTCACTGAGTTAGGTACTTTTGATATAAATGGGGAAAGCAAGGCAGGTAGTTACTGTCAGTTCCTTCCTTCAGTTCCTTTCTGAACCCAGACTGCAGAGGTGGAACTGTTTTTTCATTCAGTTCAATCACTTACGTCTTGGCTTGCTCAGGGAATGCTGCATTGCATTACCACCTTCAAGAAGTCTATTTGGAGCATCATTGCCATGTCTTGGATCCATATAAAACCATAAGAGGAGGAAGTTCTTGTCTCCTGAGTGACCAACACCTCTCATTTGTATTTATTTTAGAAACTTTGGAGTTTAGGCGCAAGCAATGTTGCATCATTTCGCAACAAGTGGGAAGGTGAACAGTGTGGCAGAGCAGAGTTCTGTAGCAGCGTGTTCCCAAGAGCAGACATCCAGTGTGTTATTGTGAAAGTGCTTCGGAGGGAATGTGTTGCATTCTAAATGTTACTAATTGTTTTATCAGAAAAAAAAAATGGTGGAATTCAGCTAAATATGTGGATGCCTGCTCATTCAGTGGCAATCTTATCTGGGAGCTGTGTTGCATCCTGCTAAAACCCCATGGGTTAAGGGTATTACTGCTATTACACTGACTGAAGGGTGCCAAAGATAACAACAGTAATTTCTCTTTTTGCATTGTTTCCCCTGTGAATTGGTAGGCTTGCTAATAATGTGGCTGGATTTGCTAATGCATGTTCTTATTTTGCCATGAAAATGATTTTTCTTTCTTCCCACATGGCACTACTAGCCAGACAATATAGCTAGGAATTCATTTATCCTGCAACCTGTGGAGCTGAAGACAAAGGGAGATGCTGACTGAATGATAAGGACTTTCTTTCTTTGTGGCTCATACATCGAGATGCATTGCATGTAGTAATCTTTGTGCCCCTTATTCAGCTGTAAACATGAAGGTATCTACTGTACAACTACAGTCATAATGTGCAAGCGAAGAAGTGCTGTGGCTGCCTCTCTTACAATACACTGACTTACCAGGTGGCTGTATGTGGAGAGCTGCCTGGAGGAGAAAGACCTGGAGGTGTTGGTTGACAGCCGACTGAACATGAGCCAGCAGTGGCCCAGGTGGCCAAGAAGGCCAATGGCATCTTGGCTTGGATCAGAAACGGCGTAACCAGCAGGTCCAGGGAGGTTCTTCTCCCTCTGGATTCGGCACTGGTGAGACTGCACCTCGAGTCCTGTGTTCAGTTCTGGGCCCCTCACCACAAGAAGGATGTTGAGGCTCTGGAGTGAGTCCAGAGAAAAGCAACGAAGCTGGTGAGGGGGCTGAAGAACAAGAGGAGCAGCTAAGAGAGCTGAGGGTGTTTATCCTGGAGAAGAGGAGGCTGAGGTGAGACCTCATTGCTCTCTCCAACTACCTGAAAAGAGGTTGTGGAAAGGAGGGAGCTGGGCTCTTCTCCCAAGTGACAGGGGACAGGACAATAGGGAATGGCCTCAAGCTCTGCCAGGGGAGGTTCAGGCTGGACATTACGAAAAAATTTTCACGGAAAGTGTCATTGGGCACTGTCAGAGGCTGCCCAGGGAGGAGGTTGAGTCACCTTTCCTGGAGGAGTTTAAGGCATAGGTGGATGAGGTGCTGAGGGGCATGGTTTAGTGATTGATCAGAATACTTGAACTCAATCATCAGGTGGGTCTCTTCCAACCTGGTTGTTCTATGATTCTATGAGTGTCCCTTATGATATAAGTTTGCCGCCTGAGGAGTAATGGGACACTCCCTTTTAGTTTTTTGGCAGCTAAAAGCATAGGAGATGCTAGAACTGGAAGCTAATATGGGGTTTGGGAAGGCAACCAACACATCCCTATCTTTGTTTGGAAGTGCCCTGGGAGGTATAGAAGCATTTCCCAGCCTGTCTGTGCCATCTGCTTTTTCAGCTGACAGCTTTGTCACACTGTCTGCAGGAGGATCTCCAAAACCTCCAGAGACAGCAGGCAGGGTTTGTAAACTGTATCTGTCTGGGGCACCATGCCTGTCTGTCAATGCATCTGGACTGGGATCTCCTAGGAGATGACAGTTTGTAGAATGTCACGCTGTGGGTAGCTGGGCAGTCGCTGTGGACAGGCTGCTGGGTGCTGTGGCTGGTTCAAAGTCCTGTGTAGGACTGGAGAAAGGCTCTTTATCAGGGACTGCAGGGATAGTGGCATTTATCTATCTTATTCATAGAATCAGAGTGGTTTGGGTTGGAAGGGACCTTAAAGCCCATCCAGTTCCACCTCTGCCATCAGGGGCTCCAAGCCCCATCCAACCTGGCCTTGAACCCCTCCAGGGATGGGGCAGCCACCACTGCTGTGGGCAACCTGGACCAGGGCCTCCTCACCCTCACATCAAAATATTTCTTCCTAAGATCTCATCTAAATCTATGTATGTTTTTTGCTTAAATGTGTTATTGAAAGAGGGACACAAATTATATGGAAAAACTCCAGGCACAGGTGATCTTCAGTAGCACAGACATAAAGCCCTCATTACCCCCAGATGACTATGTTGCATTTTAAAAAATAAAGGCTAGTTCTAACATATGTGATGCTTTTTGATGATCTGGATGAGCATCACATCTTCTTCAACTTGTTATTCATGCTGTGTGCACTCAAAAGTGTACTCATTTTGCGGTGTTGCTGTTAGAGTAGCTGGACCTCAGGTGCTGTTCAGCTACAAGCAGGAAACTTTCCCCATCAAAGCTGTCATCAAATCACCATCAGCCTCCTGTGCTCTGACAGGTTGGGTCCCCTCCTTCTGTCTTCTTGTGGTCTGCAAGGTCTCAGCTGACATCTGTTATAGCTGTGGCTGCTACCTCAGGGTCCAGGTTCCCCTGTTTCCCCCAGCAGTCTTGCCCACGCCTGCTGACACAGTGTCATGGAAGATCTTTCTTGGAGGCTATCAGTGCTGGATCTCCTAAATCAGGATGACCGCAAGCTTTCTGTTAGTTGTGTGGCTGAATGAGTCTGTATGAGCTGCTGTGAATGGAGGCAAGGAGGCAAGAGCATCCTGCTTTTCCTGCTTTACTGTCATTTCCCCCTTGTGTGTTGATTTTTTGAATGTTTTTTTCTCAACAGACCATCCAGTGCACCCTTTTACTCAGGATAACTTCTCTGTCTCCAAACTTAGAAACAATGTTTTGTTATTATTTGATGGGTCCAGAGTAGGCTACAAAGATGATCCGAGGGCTGGAGGACCTCCCATATGAGGACAGGCTGAGAGAGCTGGGCTTGTGCTGTCTGGAGAAGAGAAGGCTCCGAGGAGACCTTATAGTGACCTTCCAGTACAAGAAAGCTGGGGAGGGACTTTTCATAAAGGCTTGGAGTGACAGGACGAGGGGCAGTGGATATAAACTGGAGAGAGGCAGATTTAGACTAGACATAAGGAGGAATTACTTCACCATGAGGATGGGGAGGCCCTGGCCCAGGTTGCCCAGAGCAGGGGTGGCTGCCCCATCCCTGGAGGGGTTCAAGGCCAGGTTGGATGGGGCTTGGAGCCCTGGATCCAGTGGGAGGTGTCTCTGCCCATGGCAGGGGTGGAACTGGATGGGTTTCAAGGTCCCTTCCAACTCAAACCATTCTATGATTCTATGATTCTGAAATATATAAGAATATATTCACATGTCCAGGATGTTATATGAGTAGTTGGCCATTCCTGAGATGCACTCTGTTAATATTTGTTCTCGTGTGGGTTGTGTTCTTTTTCAGTATGTTGTGACACCGAGACGGCAGTCTACAGCCATTGCCCTGCAGATTTTGGTGAGCCATTTGCTGGGAGATGCAGGCAGCCCATATCTCATTGGGATTGTAAGTGAATTCTCTGCTCATAGAGCTTTTGTTAGGCTAAAACTTTTGGAAACTGAAAATCGGGCACTCAGAATTATAGGCACTTCCTGCTTCAAAACTAGAAATGACTCAAGCTGATGTCTTTGAGACTAGAAAGACATTTTTCTAAACATTTTTACTTGCATGCAACTTGTGGTCCTGCGACACTGCAGGTGGTAGAATGTGATATTCTACCTACAGGTGTGAGTAGTTCCAGGCAGTGTGTAGCAAATTATTATGATTTTAAATTTGCAAACTCATAAATTTTCAAAGACATACACTTCTGCAACTTGGATTGTACTTGGATTTAAGCAGTTTCTGCCAAGTATGTGAGTAATTTATGGAAATCAATCAAATACCATAAAACCTAAGACCCTTAGTTCAAGTCTTAAGATTGAAATCTTGCAATTAGTCAATAGTCTCTTGAAAAATAGGAGAAGAGTGACTGCTGTGGTCACCTTTTGGTTCCACTTGGCATTCAAAGTCTCAAATTACCTTAACCTTGGATTCCCATATTGCTTAAGACCTCGATTTCTTTCCCTTCCTTCACTTACTTGATCTCAGATGCTTCTGGACAAAGCGGGCTGGTACGTTTTTCTCCTTGCACTTAATTTGGTTTTGTTCCAGTGAGTGATAGCGGTTAATGTCATTTCCTTCCTTCATTACTTTTGATTTAAGACACAGTATTTCTGCACACATTAGCTAGCTGATCGCACATTTCGATTTTTCTCATTCTGGTGCGGCCCCAGCTCGAGCACAGGGGGCAGCTTTGGGCACCACAGGATAAAAAGGATCCAAAGCTACTGGAGAGCATCCAGAGGGGGGCACGGAGCTGGGGAAGGATTTAGAGGAGAAGAGTGTGAAGAGAGGCTGAAGTCCCTGGGTCTGTTCAGTCTGGAGAAGAAGAGACTGAGGGGAGACCTCATCGCGCTCTGCAGGTTCCTCACACGGCGGGGAGGAGGAGCAGGCGCTGAGCTCTTCTCTCTGGGGACCAAGGAGAGAAGCCGAGGGGATGGCAGGGAGCTGTGCCAGTGGAGGGTTAGGTTGGGCATGAGGAGAAGGTTCTTCCCCCAGAGGGTGTTGGAGCCCTGGAACAGCTCCCAGGGAAGCAGTTACGGCACCAAGGCTGACAATATTCCAGAAGTGTTTGGCCAAGGCCCGCAGCCCCACGGTGTGAACGTTGGGGTGTCCTGTGCAGGCACAGGAGCTGGACTCGATGGTCCTTGTGGGTCCCTTCCAACTCAGGACATCCTATGCTTCAGTGATGCTATGATTTCTGTTCTACAGGATATGGGAGAGAGAGTGAGTTATCGTCATTGTTATTGTTGCTTTAAAGCTTTGGTTGTATGGAAGTTTATTTCAAGGAATTCACCTCAGCAGTATCTGCTCTTTCTTTGTCAGATGTTAATGGAGTTAGAGTTAGGCAGTGCCAGACAGACACGCCTGTGGGAGCTGTGCCTGCAAGCGCAGCTGCTGCTGGTCCAGCCAGACAGGAGTTCCCCCTTGTCCTCAGCCGGGGAAAATTGGACTCTCAGCTGTGCAATCTGTCTGGCAGAGAAGACTGCCCTGTCCCTCTGAGATGCCAGCTCTCTCTTTATGGCAAACGAAGTTATCTTTTTGGTCATTGGTGTGTATTATGAAACTATTGCCGTGGCGCTGGAGGGGAACACAGTAACTGACACCCTTGTATCATAGAAAATGACTGAATATTGAAAAATGTGAGGAGATATCTTGGTAACTGAATTGTCTTGTCCATTCTGCCTCCTTTGAATATTCTGTTGGTCTATATTGTCTGCCTGAAAGACAAAAATGCTTGTGTCCCTTACCCACTGTTCTTTGCTGTCTTTGAAGCGCAGGGAGAATTGAGGCTTCCAGCTGAATGCACTGCTGCGTCCTGCTAGGGACTGCGTGTAAAACATTTCTTATGCAGCACCTGGCATGCAGTTGCCTTAAATAGCAGCTAATTGAAAAGTGTGAAGACAAAAAAAGCTTATCCAGATGAGAATGACCTCAGGTAACCCTGCAGCTTTGCAAAGAACCAAGACAATAAATCCAGGAATTTTGACTTCCTCTATGTCCAAGCGGGGTTCCAAGCAGTGGGCAGAACATTGTCTTCTGGAATGCTTCTGTGAACTGATATTCCAATGCTGACCATGAGTGGTGTTGATTAACCTCCAAATCTTCTGCATCTGTGTCTTACTATTGTTTACTAACCTTCTTCAGCTAATCCTTTAGCTTAAAAACTGGCTGGTGAGACATAGAGTGATAGAAAGGTTTGGGTTGGAAGGGACCTCAAAGCCCATCCAGTTCCACCCCTGCCATGGGCAGGGACACCTCCCACTGGATCAGGGGCTCCAAGCCTCATCCAGCCTAGTCTTGAACCCCTCCAGGGATGGGGCAGCCACCCCTGCTCTGGGCAACCTGGGCCAGGGCCTCCCCACCCTCACAGGAAAGCATTTTTCCTAAAATTTCATCTCAATCTCCCCTCTTGCACCTCAAAACCTTTCGCCCTCATCCTCTCCCTGCCCTCCCTGATCCAGAGCCCCTCCCCAGCTTTCCTGGAGGCCCTTTCAGCACTGGAAGCTGCTCTAAGGTCTCCCCTCAGACTTCTCTTCTCCAGGCTGAACAACTCCAACTCTCTCAGCCTGTCCTTGCACAGGAGGTTCTCCAGCCCTCGGATCATCTCCATGGCCTCCTCTGGACTCTCTCCAATAGCTCCATGTCCTCCCTGTGCTAAGGGCTCCAGAACTGGACGCAGGGCTCCAGGTGGGTTTCACAGAGCGGAGCAGAGGGGCAGAAACCCCTCCCTCCCTGCTGGTCCCACTGCTTTGGATGCAGCCCAGGACACGGTTGGATTTTTGGAATGCAAGCACACAGTGCCAGCTCCTGTGGAGGTTCTCATCCACCAGAGAGTCAGGGAATAGACCTTTTCAGAGCCTATTTTTCTTCCCTCTGTGCTTCAAAGATTTTCTTACTAAGGATTTTAAAATTAAATGCATTAGGTTTGTATTTTGGCCATTATCCTTGATGTAGTCCCTAGGTGCCCATTTAGAGTTACACTTGCTCTTATCTGCCTAAGCTGTCATAAATAATCACACTAAACCCAGGAAAGGTTGAAGAGTTTCATATTTGTGTATTTCAAGTCATGCAGCATATTTTAACCAAGAACAAATGTGGTCATAAAAATCACTGCATTCAACATTCATATTTTTGTTTATGCTAAGAAGAATTTGTTCCTGGGTTAAATATTGAATCTTACTGAGTTTCTTGAAATCAGCTTCTCTTTCTGTCTACAAAAATAAAATTCATGGGTATCATTTATAGCTTTTGCAACCTCACTCTCCAGTCAGTCAAAAAAAACAACTGCCTGATATCGTCTTTTTCCCAATTTGTCATAGTGTCAATCCATGGCTCCTCCAGTGCCTTTTGTCTCAAAAGCAGATCCCACTCTCATCTCTCAAATTAATTCCCAGCTTTTCCTGTTTTATTGAGTGTTGCTACTTGTATTGATGCTACCTCCTGTTTCTGACCATTTGTTGCTGATTAGGAGGGTATAAAGTTATCATATAACATAAAGAAATTGTATAGGTCATTATAAAATGTCTATCCTGTGCCTGTAAACAGTCTGTTTAAACCAAGAGAGGTTGATGATGCAATCCCAGATTAATGAGAGCTTTGTTCACTCCCTAGATCTCCAACGCTATCCAGGCCAAGCATGCTCACTCGTTCCAGTGGAGTTTCTGGAGCATGCAGTACAGCTTCATCCTCTGTGCTTTTGTTGGGGTCTTCGGAGGATGTTTTTTCCTCCTGACGTCATTCTACATTGAGGAAGATCGTAAGGAGGCGGAGCAGCTTTGAGGTTTCTGCATATCTTTGTAGCTTCTAAACCTGTGTCTGACTGTTCTCCTGTTTGTATGCCAGCCCTGGTGTTAGATCTATAAAGCAAAACCACAAATGTAGTCACGGCATCAAGGCTGACAATATTCCAGAAGCGTTTGGCCAACACCCCCAGCCCCATGATGGGAAGATTGGGGGTGTCCTGTGCAGAGACAGGAGTTGGACTCGATGATCCTTGTGGTCCCTTCGAACTCAGGACATTCTGTAATTCTATGAAATCTCTGCATCATGTCCATACTGTGTTAGTTTCTGTAAGAAAATAAAGGCAGAATCCCAGCGAAGCCTCAGATTAAACAAACCTCCCATACTGTGCAAAATGGGCTGCAGAATACATAAGCATCAAGGATGTGCTCTTTGCGGTACCTTCAAAATGCTGCAGTCTGTGCGGTAATTAAACAGCTTTACTGTAGGTAATGTGCTATTACAGACTTTGCGGAAGATGCAGGTCTTTTTCAACTGGAGTCCTGCATCCAGTTCAGGAATGTGCAGCATAAGAAAGACATGGAACTGCTGGAACAGGTCCAGAGGAGGCCACAAAGATGATCTGGTGGCAGGAGCACCTCCAGTCTGAGGCCAGGCTGAGAGAGTTGGGGTTGTTGAGCCTGGAGAAGAGAAGGCTGCAGGGAGACCTTAGAGCAGCTTCCAGAGCTGAAAGGGGCTCCAGGAAAGCTGGAGAGGGGCTTTTTACAAGGATGTGTAGTGGTAGGATGAGGGGGAATGGCTTTAAGTTGGAAGGGGAAAGATTTAGATTGAACAGTAGGAAGAAATTCTTCACGATGAGGGTGGGGAGGCCCTGGCCCAGGTTGCCCAGAGCAGTGGTGGCTGCCCCATCCCTGGAGGGGCTCCAGGCCAGGTTGGATGGAGCTTGGAGCAACCAGATCCCATGGGAGGTGTCCCTGCCCATGGCAGGGGGTGGAACTGGATGGGCTTTGAGGTCGCTTCTGACCCAAAACATTATATGGTTCTACTCTGGACTTTCTGAGCCCAGTAGAACCAGTCCTATCCCTCTGTAATAATCCTCCCTCTTCCCTGAAAGAAGACATATTCAGAGTGTAAAAGACCTAAACAAAACCTGTTGAACTGGACAGAACACTCTCCTTAATCACCTGGATCCTTACAACTTCCTTCTGTCTGCCTTGGTTTTTCAGGTACCAGAATTGAATGCTGTCTTTCAAATGAAGATGAACTCTGTGGCAAGAGCTACAAAGAAGCACAGAATGCCCTCTCCTTTTTCTTTCCTTTTGCTTAATGAGATACAGCTAGAGAAAAGGCCAAGTAACAATTCGTCCATATGGCAGAAAATCTTGCAGACTGACTTTTTTGGATGCTTTTGACTGTGAGTCAAAAATTGCTACTGCCTTGGCATATGGCAGCTCTCCCCCCTCTGCAGGAATGTTCTGTGGAGGTGGGAGCTCCAGAGCGGAATGTATAGAGCTGTCCCAGGCACGGCTGCGAGCTGAAACGAAATAGTGGCATTTAAGGCAGAATGAATCATGGAAATTAGGAAGGGAGGTCTATGAATTCTCAGCAGGATGAGATTTTCTGGTAGAATCTGCAAAACGCTGATAGTGCAAGAAGTGTTTTCAGCAATCTGAAATGACCAAGAGAAGCAGAAGCTGGTCAGGTTCGTGTCAGATTCAAGACTGGAGGGTTGTGATCTTTTTATGTGGAATATGTTAACAGCCTCTTTATCATCCTTTGAGGCTCCTCAGCGTATCCTGAGGCCTTGGGTAAGTATCTCCTCTCCAGAGTGAACAGCAGGTGCTGTAAACCACTTCCATCTAACTACCCATGTGAGCTTTTATCTCTAAAGTGCGTAAGACTTTGGATCTGGGCTCCTGATACCAAGCCAGGTGCCAAACAGGACATGGTTAGTGTAGCCAACTTCCATTGTTTGAAGTGGGGCCGTTCCCAGCAGCACCTTAAAGCCAAAGCCCCAAGAGGGTGTTAGGGAGTGAATTGTGAACTATTACACATCTTGCCTGGTTCTCCCAGTAAATCTTAAGGGTCATAAAGCACAATATTCCTGTAATGACTGTGAATATCTAATGTCATTATAAATAGTGTAATTCAGCAACTGCAGGGTTTGATTTCTCCCTCTCTCCCCCTCATTTTTTAACTAGGTGTTCTGAAACCAGGTACTGAAATATGGCCAGGCCTTATGCCATTAAGAGAAATAATAGAGACACAGTTTTTGTGATTCTCAGTAAGAGTGTAATAATAGTCTCAAAAATAAAAGCTGATATTCTCAAAGACTGAGCAACTTTTCTGATTCTGAAAACTAGCCACCACACCACTGGCTTTTGGGAAATTCATGTGGTGCCAGAGAACCCATTTCCAGTGAAGGATTTTTACTACTGACTATGGACACATCAGCTTGCAGAGGCCTTATGTCTTAATATTTTTCAGGGTATTTTTTAAGCTACCTGGTAGCAATGTTTGGATTGAAGCCTGTATTTGGTGAAATTTGTAGCATTTCTGTTCCAGCTAGAGGAGATTAATTCTCATTGCACCAGTGCCTCATTGTAGGTCTAAAAATGTTCTTTAAGGCCTTCTCAGCTCCCTGCCCACTTGAGGTTGGACTAGAGCCTGAGATTCGTCTTGTACCGTGTTACTGTGCCACTTGTCCTGTCCCCTGTCACTGGGGAGAAGAGACCAACACCGACCTTCAGGCAGTTGTAGGCTGTGATGAGGTCTCCCCTCAGCCTCCTTTTCTCCAGGCTAAAAATGAGGTGAAGTTCACCAACACAATAAACTGTATAGCAGCGCCATCACTGGATACCAGTTACTGTTACATCACTTTCATCCCAGGAACTGATGGAAGAGTTCTGTGACAAGTGCATATTGGTATTTGAGGCCATAAAATGATTTTGATTATGTTTAATTCTGTGATATTTGCTGGTGACAACAGTGCCAGGTCCTTTGTTAGTATTTGATGAGAATTTCTCTGCATGTAAGTGCACCACCATAAAGATTCACATTGTTCTTTGAGACTTCTGTTCACAATATACGGACATATATACTGCGTACAGCCTAATTCTGAAATTGGCTGGGAATATTGGTATTAGGTAATGATTTGGGTTTGGTAAAGAACTCATTTGATATGGTAACATGATACTTTGAAATGTCTTGAGCTTGGATTCACAGAGTGCTGAGGATCAATAAAAGAATCACAAGATTCTGCCTCTGCTGCCAAACTCTAGAGATCAAGTTTGCAAGATCTAAAGTCATCAACAGCTGTCAACCAAGTGTCCCCAACACCATAGCTGATTCCTTGAAACTCAGACAGGCCAAGATTTGAGAATTGTTTTTTCTATTATTCAGCTATGGTAGGATTTAAGCAGCTTGATCATGCTTTTCTACTGGTACGGTCATGATTTGCCCGGTAAACAGCTGATTTATTCATCACTTTTGTTAAGTCAGCATTCAATTCTATAATAAAAAATACCAGAAGCTGTAACTGGAACATCGCAGAGACACGCATTTGACATATGAGCAAGAGATGCCGAATGCTTTTCTGTAGATGGTACATGAAGTCCGTGACAGACTCATCCCCACTCCTACTCTTACCTCCTTTGTGAAAGTCAGTGCCTAGAAATAAGCAGAATCATGATGAGTAGTTCAATTGCCTCTTTTCAGATGCTCCTCTCTCTTCTTTGTAATGTAAGAGGAGAGGACTTCTATTTGTGTTATTTTTTTTTCCTGCATTTTGCTAAGACTGACTGGATGCTCTGAGCTGTGCCTGGGTCTCCCTGGAGCTGCACTGTCCTCTGTCTCACTGAGAACTGCTGAGCTAGAGGTCGTGCAGAGGTGCCTGTGTGAAGCTGCAGTGGGAGGCTCTGCCTCCAAAGCAGGGAAAGAGGGGAGGTTGAGATGAGATCTTGGGAAGAAATATTTTTCTGTGAGGGTGGGGAGGCTCTGGCCCAGGTTGCCCAGAGCAGTGGTGGCTGCCCCATCCCTGGAGGGGTTCAAGGCCAGGTTGGATGGGGCTTGGAGCCCCTGATCCAGTGGGACTGGATGGGCTTTGAGATCCCTTCGAACCCAAACCATTCTGTGACTCTGTGTGGATTGGACAGAGCTGCTGCTGGAAGCTGCTGGTTACCGAGCCGGTTTGTTCTGCAGCATTCCAGCTGCTTGGAATCACACAGATGACAGTTGAACAAGTTGCCAAAACTTGTGTTTTCTGTAACTGTTTGTGTATTCTCCTCTTACCTTTAATGTTTCTTCTTTGCTCTTTCCAAACAAAATATTGGGTTAGAAGCATTTTGGAAAAGCTCTGAAATCGAAGATGTTAAAAATCCATTCAAGTAATGATTCTGATCTTTTCCTCCCCTTCTCTCATTCCTCAAAGCAGGGACAGGGATTAGTACTGACCTTTAGTGCTGTTTATGTGGGTATTTTTTTAAATAAGTTTTAGGACTCTGCTTGGCATAAAAATTGCCTTCAGAGCTGTGATTATTTCTTGCTTCTGCTGAGTGCCTGTGAAGGCATCAAGTGGGCAGGACGTGTCTAAGATACAGCAGTACCATGGTGTTGGTGCTTCTCCAGAGTGATTCTTTCTACCAGTGATGATGTGTAACGTTGCTATCAGCGGAATTTTAATTGTCAAACATGTTTCATGCAACTTTTTCTCTCCCTCCTCCTCTCCTTCCCAAGCAAGTAGCTCATGGAAGGGGTTTGGCAGCATCTGTGGAATCTTCTTGTACTGTGGCTGGAGGTGTGCAGATGGCAGACCCCAGCTTGTAGGCTACAGATTTATACATTCTGTCTAGGCTGCTCCTGCCTAAGAAGATCTTTTGGTTTACTCCTCTTTGCCCTAATCACTTGTGCAGCTGAATTGTCTTTTGCAAAGTATTTTACAGGTCGCCTGTGACCCTTTGTGATGCTGCTGATGTAGCCACGGGTGTGAGACCCATCATTTAGCTTTGAAAAAAAGGCTCAGTGTTGCTGTTGTTGTTGTTAGGGACCTGTGCAGAGGCTGCCTCAGTTATGACCTTCGGCCTAGAGAAGAGAAGGCTGCAGGGAGATGTTAAAGCAGCTTCCAGTATTGACTTCCCTGATCCAGTGGGAGGTGTCCCTGCTCATGGCAGGAGTGGAACTGGATGGGCTTTGAGGTCCCTTCCAACCCAATCCATTCTGTGATTCTAAAACTGCAATACTGGTGCCAAATCTGTCTTGTCAGTCTCTTCAGAAGCTGAGAGAAGTACTGGCACTAGCTCAGAGAAGCAACAGTACAAGTTTGGATAGCAGCTAGACTTGCAAACCTAAGAGCAATGCAAAGTAAACCAAACACAAAATGGTTAGAATGATGATTGGCAGGGATGTGATGACTCTAGTGCTGGAAATGGAAGTGCTGTGAATAATTAGCCACCTCTGACCCAAGAAAACATTGACTTCATTTGCAGCACAAAACAAATTGCAGATGGCATTGGGGAGGAGAATCAAGCTATTCACTGTGCTTTCCCCTCATCAGAAAAACTCATTTCCTCTCTGCTGTTGAGCAATGAAACATTACCTGATTGGATCTGCTGAGACAACTTCACATGGAAGATATGGAGCAAAGAATTAAAGAGCCCATGGGGTGATGCCAAAGGTAATCCTATTAAAACAGCGGACTGGAAGGGACAAGGCAATGTATCTCCTACTTTAATAATGAATTAAAATAAATTCCGTAAAGGATCACATTTATTTGAACATTTCTTTGCGCTCCTAATGTCACTGTTGCTGAATGGGATGCGGGATATCCGTGCTTCTACAAGGATATTTCTCATTCCCTCCTCCTGTTCCCATTACTACTCACTTATTCCTATGCTGCCAGCTGCTTCCTGCCTTCCTACTCCACTGCTTTCCCTGCACACCTGCCAGCCCTCTCTCCACCCGATTCACATCCTTGCTGGGTGCCAGTTCTTGTCCAGCCTTGGCTGCTGACAGGTCTCACCCTCCCATGGATAACAGCTTCACTGAATACAGCTCCTCGAATCCTGCGTTCAGTTCTGGGCCCCTCACCACAAGAAGGATGTTGAGGCTCTGGAGCGAGTCCAGAGAAGAGCAACAAAGCTGGTGAGGGGATGGAGAACAAGAGGAGCAGCTGAGAGAGCTGGGGGTGTTTAGCCTGGAGAAGAGGAGGCTGAGGGGAGACCTCATTGCTCTCTACAACTACCTGAAAGGAGGTTGTGGAGAGGAGGGAGCTGGGCTCTTCTCCCAAGGGACAGGGGACAGGATGAGTGGGAATGGCCTCAAGCTCTGCCAGGGGAGATTTAGGCTGAATATTAGGAAAAAAATTTTCACAGAAAGGGTCATTGGGCAGTGGCAGAGGCTGCCCAGGGAGGGGGTTGAGTCACCTTCCCTGGAGGGGTTTAAGGGACGGGTGGGCAAGGTGCTGAGGGACATGGGTTAGTGATTGACAGGAATGGTTGGACTCAATGGACTGGTGGGTCTTTTCCAACCTGGTTATTCTATGATTCTGTTCTGTGACATTTGGGGCTCTCGGCACTCCCTGGCCATCGTAATATACTTCCTACAGCCCATGACTCCCAGGCTTAAGAGAGAGAAAACACAAAGATACTTTCCCACAGAAGGCTGAGAGAGCTGTCTCCTGTGTGCTCTTCTCAAACACCTTTACCTTTCCTCAGCTGACTCCAGAAGAGTGAGGTCTTCAGGTTGAAATGAAGCCTGAAGATAAAGAATAACATCAGGGCTCATCCTCCCATGCCCCAGCCTTTGGCTTGTGGAGGGTAGGATGGAATAAAGCCTGACTGGGAAGAAAACACAAACAGCTCAAACTGTCTCCCTGGCAATCTCTCCTGCCTTTAGCAAGTACAACATGTTCGACACACGCAGGTACTCGTTGGAAATCAGATATTTCAGAACCTCTGTTGAAAGCTGCCTCAGAACAAATGAGTTTTAGCACTGGTTCCCAGTGCCAAAGGCTATGAGGGGGAGGAGGCATCTGGTTCCTTTTCTTGCACCTCTACAGCTTCATTGGAGGGCAGACGTTTCTCACACCAGGAAGAAAAACAGGCACCCTGAATTAGACAGCTCAGCTTGGTTTTAATGTAAGTTTGCAATGCTCAAGAAAGTAAATGTACTTACTTGTAGTTAGTCTGCTCTGGAGTTGTGAGGATCACAAAAAAGACAATCACTTGTCAGAAGAGACCCATCCCATGGCCACATGTCTTCTCGAGGGAGACACAAGCTCCCTCGTAGGTCTCTCTCCACTTAAACAAGCCATTCTTTTTGGTTAAACATTTGATTTTTATGGAACATGAGCAATTCCAAACCTTTCCTCTTTCCTCCCATACCTCACCCTTAAAAGTTCCTTAATAAAGTTGGCAAGTCCAGGCAACCCAGTAAGCACAAACTTTTTCTTCTCTCTCAGACACAGGTAACTGGCTTCCTCCAAAGCCACCGATACCCACACTCTGGTTCTGTGGTCTCTCCTTTTCCAGCAGGACTTTAAACCTCTGGTAAAGTGCAACAAAGCACATAACTCATCACACTACATCAGGAGACACGGAGCCCCTAAGACAACTTGTCAGTGTTTAAAAATACAAAGTAAATTTACAGGAGAAACATCTGGTATGAAAATAACCACATCTGCTTCACCACCAACGCTCTCCCACTTGCACGCACTTGCGGAAACGATGATGAATCACATTTAATCACATGTTGTTACAGGGGGATCAGACAACGCAGTGTGACCAGGTTAATAGGTTGGAGATATGCAGATCTGAGGCCCAATTAAAACAAGTTTAAAAATAGAATTGCAATTTGCTTTAGGAGCTATGCCTCCTCACTCTCCAGATCAGGCAAGCAGCTCTGTCTTCCAGGACTTCCAGGTAAACAAAGGGCCAAAGGAAAATAATTCCCTTGTTCAGGATCTTACCATGCAATTCCCATTGATTTATCCTCAGTGATCCAGTGTAACTTGAGGGACTGCTCGCTTGCGGGGTCTTTTGTGGTAAAAATCAGATCATGAACATAATTTTCTAGGATAAGATATTGCTTCAATATTCTCAAGCTGTCATAAACCATCCTCTAGGTGAACCATCTCTAGTTATTCTTAATATAAAACCCAGGCTAAAATGTTTACTCTAGAAAGAACTGGGCTGCTTAAGCAGCACTTTGCATCAAGCACTTCTCCTCTTGACTTTTGTGCTCAAACCCATATAACTCTCTTCCATCACACCACAAGGCTGTCCCCTACCAAGCTCTTAAAAGTCAGAGGTGGGGAGTCTGTGATCTGCGTTTTATTCTGTTACTAGACAAATCCAAAGAGTTACCAAAATCATAGAATCAGCATGGCTTGGGTTGGAAGAGACCTCAAAGCCCATCCAGTCCCACCCCTGCCATGGGCAGGGACACCTCCCACGGGATCAGGGGCTCCAAGCCCCATCCAACCTGGCCTTGAACCCCTCCAGGGATGGGGCAGCCACCCCTGCTCTGGGCAACCTGGGCCAGGGCCTCCTCACCCTCACAGAAAAGCATTTCTTCCTAAAATTTCATCTCAATCTCCCCTCTTGCAGCTCAAAACCGTTCCCCTCATCCTATCCCTGCCCTCCCTGATCAAGAGCCTCTCCCCAGATTTCCTGGAGCCTCTTTCAGTATTGGAAATGTTGAATGGGTTGAAACTGATTGAAGAAAAATCTTCTCACTTGGTTTTATGAGGAAATATTTTCATCAAGAACTCAGGTGTCCTTTTTCACTTCGTGACCTCTTTTACTACAGCTCTGGCAGAGCAAGTTCCAGTGACTCTGTGGTGGGTTGTAGAGAACAAGTCAACTCACTGAAAACATAAACCATAAAGGTATAAAGCTATGAAGAATTTAACAGTTACATCTACCAGGGTGAAGATTAAGAAGTACTCACAGACTTGCATTTCTTTAAGTCATGTTTTCACTTAGCATGATAAAGATATTCCTGAAAAAATGTACCTACAGTAAAGATTTTAAAAATCACGTGCCTAAGATTAGGCACCTAAACCCATAATTAAGTCTTTAAGCTTGATTTTCCTGAGTGTTGAACACACAGCTGCTCAGACCAGCCTCAGTAGGAACAGAGGGATGCAAGGGTCTTGTAAAAACAGGAATGAGGAAAGAAAAGAGTCAGAAAATGAGGAAAGAAAAGAAGTCATGGCTGCCCCATCCCTGGAGGGGTTCCAGGCCAGGCTGGATGGAGCTTGGAGCCCCTGATGCAGTGGGAGGTGTTCCTGCCCATGGCAGGAGTGGAACTGGATGGGCTTTGAGGTCCTTTCTAACCCAAACCATTCCATGATTCTATGATGAAACACTTTAAAAACTGGTCACCTTCAACCTACTGACATTAGTATCAAGGCTATTGCCCAACACATTAAGTACCATGAAGAAAATGATGCCTGCACACACACAAATGCATGAATTTACCTTTCAATTCCATTTAAAAGCCTTTTTCATAATAATAAAGAAAAATATTAACTGTAGGGAAAAAACACCTTAGTATAAGGGCAGATAAAGCCGGATCTTAGCACCACGATATGAGCCTAGACCTGTATGGGTCAGATTTGTTCATGGTTTTATGGAGCCAGTGCCCATTTCCCAGCCCTACTCTAGCTCCATTGGCAGGGTTCTTTGTATCATGATTTGCTCACATTCCAAATCCATATAGATTTAATTGTGCATTTACAAAGGACCTTCCTACAGCAGGATTTGACAGCACTCACATAAATCTCTCAAAATTACAGCTGTTTTATTCCTGCAGGATATGCAGTCAATTTGCATATTAATAATAAAACTGTTAAGCAAACATCAAGTTACGCAAAGCAAGATCAGAGAGATTTTGGTCATCTGTACAGGAGTGGGATCAAGAGTCTTTTCCCACCAGCTTTTGTTTCCCTTATGAACAAAAAGCTTTCTAAGAACCTTTCTAAGGCTTTATTGGATTACAACGAAGCTAATTATAGAACTGAGATGAACTCAGTGGCTCTCTTATAATGGAATACGGCCAGGCCCAGTTACCTGACTGCCAGCACGACTTGGCAGGGATCCACATTGCTCTTTCTCTGCCTTTTTTGCCTGTCTGAAGGGAGGAGGTGACTGCAGTATCGCAGGCAGGGTAGGAGAACCTGGTACTCACAGGAAGCCTGAAGAATGAACAATGTTTGCAAAGCAGCAAAAGGATCTCTGAAAAAAACTTTTGCCATAAGGGTTTTGGGATAATGGAGGATTTTTTAGGTTTCTTACTTATTTCAGAATTTATTTTAACAGAGATCACATCTGCATTTTAATGCGAGGAGGGAAAGGTGAGAAAGATGGATCTGCTGCTAAGAACAAACTGTGCCAGCTATAGCATCGATTGGGCTGATGCAGACTTCCTGCACTCATAGAATCACATGAATCATTTAGGTTGGAAAAGACCTTTAAGATCATCGAGTCCGACTTTAAACCTCACACCGCCAAGTCCAACACTCAAACACATCCCTAAATGTCACATTGACATAGCTTTTATATAGCTCCAGGGATGGAGATTCAACTACTGCCCTGGTCAGTTCCAGTGCTCGACAACCCTTTCCGTAAAGTAATATTCCCCAGTATCCAATCTAAACCTCCCCGGGTGGAACTTGAGACTATTTCCTCCTGTCCTACCACTTGTTACTTGGGAGAAGAGCCCAGCACCCACCTCACCACAATCTCCTCTCCAGGAGCTGCAGAGCACAGTTAGATCTTCCCTCAGCCTTCTCCTCTCCAGGGTAAATAACTCCAGACCCCTCAGCCACTCCTAGTCATATTGGTACATAGGTGGAGAGCATCTACTTCTTTCCAGCTTATATGCCAAATAGGAATCAGTTAATTATTCTACAGATTCTTGATTAAGATGAATTATGTACTGAAAATGATAAAGGCACGAGGTGAATCACAAGACAACGGAGGGAATGGAAGAGAAGAGCAGGGGAGATGAGCAAGACAGAATTCAGCCAAGTACTCTGCAACAGAATAGCAGAGGGGAAACTGTGAATCTGTCATGAGGGAGAACTGGTCCAGGCCACCTATGAAGATGGTGTAGTCTTCTTCAGTGGAAGTTAGGAATGAGTTAAACAGCCATCAGGGTTGGTACTATCATAGCATTACAGAACGGTTTGGGTTGGAAGGGACCTCAAAGCCCATCCAGCTCCAACCCCTGCCATGGGCAGGGACACCTCCCACTGGATCAGGGGCTCCAAGCCCCATCCAACCTGGCTTGAGCCCCTCCAGGGATGGGGCAGCCACCCCTGCTCTGGGCAACCTGGGCCAGGGCCTCCCCACCCTTATTGTGAAGAATTTCTTCCCAATATCTAGTCTAAACCTTCCCCCCTCCAATTTAAAGCCATTTATAAATATAAAATACATAAATATAGTGACCTGTCATAGAAAGGGAATGACTCAAGTGGGAACGTGAATCAAGATTCGTTTCCATAGGTGGCTGGAGTGTGTCTCAGTCTGTCAAGAATAACCAGGCTTGTATGCAGGAGACTTGCCAAACCCAGCCGAGGGTGTTCACAGAAAACACTGGTTTAAAAATAAGAGTCTTGATCTGCTCTGTGGTGAAAAGACTTGTACTGATAAGAAGCAAAGGAAAAAGAGCCACTTGCTTTTAAAGAGAAGACACTAAACTGGCTGAAAGGGAGTGAAAGAGCTACACACTCCCAGCAGGGGAAGGGTGGTGTTATTTTAACATCAGGGTGTGAGTCTGTTTGTCCATCTCCTCTCCAGGCTAGAAATTATTCACCTGAGTGATAGAGTCCTGGTTCAACTCCTGGCTTTGTGCTGCTGGAGGGGCAGCTCTGAATCCGTGGAGTCAAAGAGATGCACTCAGGGGCAGCAGGGCATTTATTACATTTCTCCCCAAACCAGTCCTTCACAGTGCTGCTGGACAATGCAGTGACGTGTGCCTTTTAATTACATTTCACCTCCAAGAGGTTTCATCAAAATTAATAAAACTACATTATGTTTCTACAGTAGAAACCAGAAGAGGGACCTTCACCTCCTGTGACCGATACCCACACCCTGACTATTTCAGAACCCTGATATCTTGGTAGGGGACTAGCAGGAATGGGTATTCAGCAGAGGTGTCTTTGCAGGAAAACTGCGGAAACTAGAAGCGTAGCTTTTAATTCATCAATTACATATTTTTTTTGTACTTGTAAGATATCTCCTGGGCTCCATGCTTTGCCCATATCCAATGAACCAATCAGTCTGTGTTGCACTCTCATTACTCCTATTTTAAAATGGTATCAAACACACAGTCTTGTGAAATATGAACTTTCCTAATGTTTCATAAAGGTTCCTACTGTTCAGACAGCTTTATTTTCCCGTTTGCAAACGTTCTACATGTTTTAGGTGACTTTAATGATGCTGATTACTCCTTAATAGCAACAATGTGTTCTTCTCATTTTAGATTTGACCACTGCAAACTCACTTCAGTCCTGTCCTGAGATCTTCTAAGAGCTCACAGTTTTCAGTTGGGCTTCTCAGTTCTTTTCTGTTTTTTTGCTTAACAGTAAATGTTTTATTGTAAATGACAAATACTTGAAGGCAGCTGCTGCTGCTTTGTTGAGGAAGCATTTCTGATTTGTTCTTCTCAGGCTATCGCTAACCAGTCTCCAGCAACAGGAATGCGCTGAGGTGCTCAAGGCTGGTTTTAGGTACCCTAAAAATGCCTGCAGCATTGTGACAGATTTCTGCATCCACAGAGAAATAGAAAGTCAAACAGCTTCAAGCTCTGAGCCAGCTGTAGGAGAGAGAAGGTCTGAGAAGCATTATGGAATGAGGAACAGAGTAGGGAGGTAAGAAAACTAAAGCATCCTTTGGGGAATGTGTCTCTTTAGCTACAGGAAGACTGCTGATTGCAGAAGGGAATCTTAGAGCTGATGTTGGTAGGATTTAATTGGTTAACTGTGCTTTGAGTGAGCTGTTGGCCTGCAATTGCTTCATCTTAGATAGAAAACCTGGAGATAAAATGTACAAAAGTATCGTGTGTTTGGGAGGTGAACTTACTGGAGTTTATGCAAAAGAGTGCACTGGTTTGTGTATAAACTCAGTACCCCCAGGAGCGTCACTGGTTTCTGTCCTGTCAAACTGGATGCTCTCTCTGTTGTTTGCAGGGATCTCAGGACTCTTTTAGGTAGAATCATAGAACAACCAGGTTGGAAGAGACCCAAGGGATCATCGAGTCCAACCATTCCCATTAATCTCTAAACCATGTCCCTCAGCACCTCATCCACCCATCCCTTAAGCCCCTCTAGGGAAGGTGACTCAACCCCCTCCCTGGGCAGCCTCTGACAGTGCCCAGTGACCCTTTCAGTTAAAAATTTTTTCCTAATGTCCAGCCTGAACCTCCCCTGGCAGAGCTTGAGGCCATTCCCTATTGTCCTGTCCCCTGTCACTTGGGAGAAGAGCCCAGCTCCCTCCTCTCCACAACCGCCTTTCAGGTAGTTGTAGAGAGCAATGAGGTCTCCCCTCAGCCTCCTCTTCTCCAGGATAAACACCCCCAGCTCTCTCAGTCACTCCTCATAAGGCCTGTTCTCCAGCCCCTTCACCAGCTTCGTTGCTCTTCTCTGGACTCGCTCCAGAGCCTCAACATCCTTCTTGTGGTGAGGGGCCCAGAACTGAACACAGGACTCGAGCTGCGGTCTCACCAGTGCCGAGTCCAGAGGGAGAAGAACCTCCCTGGACCTGCTGGCCACGCCGTTTCTGATCCAAGCCAAGATGCCATTGGCCTTCTTGGCCACCTGGGCCACTGCTGGCTCATGTTCAGTTGCTGTCAACCAACACCCCCAGGTCTTTCTTCTCCCAGTAGGAGGACTTGGAGTCAGACATCACTGCTGCTCTCAATTATGTTCTCTTTATGTCTAGCATAAAAATAATACCTAGCAATTAGTACAAAAAAAATTGCCATGCACCTTGGATGAACACGCAGTTTCTGTTTTTCGGCTAAAAGAGTAAACTCTACACAGCATTTCTTGTTGTTTACTTTATCTGACAACGTCCCCAGCTGTACGTAGGTTGTCTGACTGCACCTCCTCCCTGTCTTTGCCTTCACAGAGCATGGCAGGTGCCCGCTGTGCTGACCCCTTCATCTGGAACAGGCATCAAACTCGGCTGTACCCATCCCTGCGCCGCTGGCCTTCAAGCAGAAGCTGCTCCAGGCCTCCTGCTGCTGGCACACAGAGGTTTGAGTACATACTCATGACAGAGAAAACCAAACATTGACTTTGAGCAGACAATATCAAATGAGAAATGACAATATTGGTGCTGAACCAAGATACCTAAAAATAGAGAAACCAAGCGAGTGTGGAGAGAGACTCTATGTGTGTGTGAGCATGTTGTACCTGTGGCCTCCAGTGTGTCCTTTATAATACTCATTCCTTAAAGCTATATTAAATTACTTATTCGTTGCTGATGCCAGATTGTTTCTTATGTTCTTTATTTTCCTTAAATGTCACGTCTGCCTATAGCTTTTAATTATCTGTGTTAAGTGTGTCTATATTTAGTAAACAGCCCCGTGGATTTTGCCATCAGTTTATTCTTTTCCTGATAGTTGTCATTCTCGTACTTTACTGTTGTCATATATCTCCTATGTGCTAGCCCAAATATTTCCCCATATACCTTTCAAACCCTTCTAGTTCTCCCTTGATAACCGTTCCCTCCAGTCCTTTTAATTATATTTACAGCTTGCGTATTTAGTTTGTGCTGCTGTAGAACTGTCAGAGTTTTCAGTTTTCCTTGGACTACAGCTATCAAACAGGCTGCCGGGTTCCCATCTGCTCGAGGGCTGCTGTCTCGTGTCGATCACTGTCATTAGGCTCTGTTCAACAATCAGGGCAGTGCCTGAAATCCGCGCCTGGCTGACAAGCCCATGTTCTGTAACATCTTGTTTAACTTGTGCTGTGACATTATCTATATGAAAATACATCTGAATACACAACTGAAAGCCTTGCACGGGACGTATGGTACAGGCTTTGTTTAACTCCATTTCCTCCCTAAGCCCTTTTCTAGTAACTGAAGAGTTGGTTGTGGTGGTTTGGAATCTCTTCTCATAGAGATAAGTTTTTTTTCCCCGTGATGTGATTTAGCAGGTACTTGCACTGAGCATAATTTTCCATAACAAAGCATATGGACATCAAAAGGCTTTTCCTTATGAGTGGCAGCAACGTGCCTGAAGGTTGGGTAATGAACCCAATAACGCAGGAGAATGGATTAGAGCAGCCCTGGGGATGCCTAACCCTAACCTGAGCAGGATGCCCCTGATCAGGGAGAGGATAAGGGGGATAGTTTTGAGCTGCAAGAGGGGAGATTGAGATGAGATCTTAGGGAGAAATGTTTTGCTGTGAGGGTGGGGAGGCCCTGGCCCAGGTTGCCCAGAGCAGGGGTGGCTGCCCCATCCCTGGAGGGGTTCCAGGCCAGGTTGGATGGGGCTTGGAGCCCCTGATCCAGTGGGAGGTGTCCCTGCCCGTGGCAGGGGTGGAACTGGATGGGCTTTGAGGTCCTTTCTGACCCCAACTATTGTATGATTAAAAGCCTCTGTAGGCTCTGGGTCCCCTGTGCTACTGGGCTGAAAGGTTGGAGAAGCTCCACGAGTAACTTGGATGTGCTGTCCCGCTGGGGAGTGTAATGAAGTGGCCGGTATGTGAGCTGCTTTCTGCTAAGTGCTTTGAGATTAAGCTGCAGAGCGGGCTGAAGGGAATAAGATGAAATAGCTGTGACAGGTAATTTAGCTTTGTATACATCTTTCTCTGTAAGCTATCACCATAAGGCTCTTATTTCCCTAATAATGAATAATAATAGATAACTGGAGATTAGGCTGTTTTCTATTTCATCCCGAAAGAGGACTTGAAGCTGGCTTTTCCACAATAACTCGCCCGTGTGCCAGCTGAGGCACCCTGCTCTGTGCGCTCGCATTTAACAGTGGCGGGGGGAGGAAGATGCTGCTGACTGGGGAAATGCACCAATTTCCAGGATTCCTAGATTTCTGAATCATAGAATCACCAGTTTGGAAAAGACCCACTGGATCATTGAGTCAGCCATTCCCATTAATCACTAAATCATGCCCCTTAGCACCTCGTCCACCAGTCCCTTAAACCCCTCCAGGTAAGGTGACTCAACCCCCTCCCTCGGCAGCCTCTGCCAGTGCCCAGTGACCCTTTCTATGAAAGATTTTTTCCTAATGTTCAGTCTAAAGACGGTTTATTTTGAAGAGTTTGTTTTGTATTTCTCATTTCATGGAGGAAGGTGATGTGTCCTATTCGGGGGCGCTACACCTGCCTGGAGTTAGCAGAGAGGACTGATGCTCTGCTGTAGTAGCAAGGACCTCAGCTGGGGAGTCTTTTACTGTTTCTGTAAGGCAGATCCTCTCCAGTCAGAATTACCAGAAGTAGTTTTCTTCGAATTGTTAAGGTTGGAAAAGACCTTTAAGCTCATCCCATCCAGCCATCAGCCCAACCCCACTGTGCCTGCTAAACCATGTCTGAAAACACCCCAGTGACAAGCTAGTTGAACCCCTTTGGGGTGGGGAGTCCCCCACTGCCCCAGGCAGCCTCTGCCAGGGCTTCACCACCCTTTTGGGACAGAATTTTTTCTGCTATCCAATCTAAACCTCCCCTGGCACAACTTGAGGCCACAAACATGAACGCTCTACGCACTGTGCAGCTCATTGAGCAGAGAGATGGCTGTGTGCCTACCAGGAGACCACAGCACTATTGCTGGACCTTGTTGCCTCCCTGTTGCCGTCTTTAATCTTCATCTGAGTTAGGTGGCTGCAACAAAGCCAAAGTTCTCCTAAAAATTATGCCAGGTAAATGCTGAAAAATGAATTTTAACAAGGCTGAAACCCACTCCTATGATCCAGCTGTGAAGGCGGAGGGTAGAGCTGCTTCCCTGGCAGGTGGGCAATGTAAAACCATTGGGCTCTGTTACAACCTTTGTCCCTTCACCGATTCTCCTCTCATTTGTGTTTCTAGCGATATGCCCTGCAGTGAACGCCATCAGGATGAGTGACAGGATTCCCCTTAGCATTCATGTAGCTCCTGCAGCTTCAAAGCCTCTAATCATGCATTCCTGAGGTGGGTCGCTTGTCCTCTGAATCCTTCAGGGATGTGGTTCTGTAGCAGATAAAGTTGCCCGAGGCAGATGCAAGTTAGGACCATTTTCCAGTCATGTTTTTAATTACTTTGCCCTGGATCTAGCTTAATTTTGACTCTTATGATAGTGCTATAAATTAAATATTGGAGATTTGACGACTCCCTAGGGGTCACATTTGCATTGGTTTCCAAACCAGGGCAAAACAAGCATGTCTTCAAGCGTGCTCTTGAAATGAGTTGAGCATCCTTACCTGACTGAAGGCTGCGATGGTGCATTAATTCAGGCTGGGGTGAAGGATGCTGGTACCTGTCTTGCTCAGTTCACACCATGCAAAGCAGGTTCTGATTGAGCTGTCAGCATGTCGACTGCTTCTTACTCATCGGGCTTCTCTTTGAACTCCATAAACAATTTGAAACAAGCTGTGTCAGAAGAGCATTGAGCGATCTCAGATGAGTCTGGGCGCACTCTGAACTGCTGTGTCTGCAAAGAGCTATGGCCATGGCAAAAGTGCTCTCCGGGGTGTGTTGTTTATTCAGCTTTCTCTATTACTTGCTAAAAATTCACTGCTGCTGTCAAATCTCTTGCTGGTGAAGGGAGCTGGAATGTCTTGTAGTGATCCCCAGCGCACAGGATGATAACTGATGGCCTATCTCTTGGTGAAATAGAAGCCGCCTTGGGAAGCGGAGAAGTAGATTATAGGAGTGCACCTGGTACCTGGCACTGAGGGATATCTAATCCAGGCTGGCGCCTCAGGACATCACTAGTGAAAGGATAAGGGCAGTGAATTAAAAACTGGAGTGCTTGCTTTTACAGTCTTCCTCTTATGTTAAACTCTTCTCTTAAAAAGAGAACATAAAAATTAAATTTGCATTTCAGATTTTGGTTGAAAAGTGAAGAAGTCGTTCCATGTCATGCATAAGCTTTTGTTGGCAAACAGTGTAAATGAGAATTGGATTAATTTTGATTTAATGTTGTGATCATACAATCTTTCTGAAAGATTGCAGTGCAGCTTCCTTTCTCTTTAAGTGACTTGTCCTTTCTGCAGCAGCTCCTCTTTCCACAGCAACGCAGAAATGCGGCTGCAGGATTGAACAAGCTGTGATGCTTCATTAAATAAAGGTTTCCTTCATCAGGGAAATGGGACGACATGGAAGAGAACTGATTTTTCACCTGAGCTCTCATGTGTAATACCTTTTATGGCTTTCTGACATAAGGTGGGACATTACCCTCTCAGGTTGCTTTTGAAGCAGTCTGAAGAATTCCATTGTCTGACATCAGCTTTAAATATTGTTTCCTGGACAACGTCTGAGTAATTTAAAAAGTAAAACAGATTAAAGGAATCGCAAAATCATAGAATGATTTGGGTCAGAAGGGACCTCAAAGCCCATCGAGTCCCACCCCTGCCATGGGCAGGGACACCTCCCACTGGATCAGGGGCTCCAAGCCCCATCCAACCTGGCCTGGAACCCCTCCAGGGATGGGGCAGCCACCCCTGCTCTGGGCAGCCTGGGTCAGGGCCTCCCCACCCTCACAGCAAAACATTTCTCCCCAAGATCTCATCTCAATCTCCCCTATTTCAGCTCAAAACCGTTCCCTTTCATCCTGTCCCTGCCCTCCCTGATCCAGAGCCTCTCCCCAGCTTTCCTGGAGCCCCTTTCAGCTCTGGAAGCGGCTCTAAGGTCTCCCCTCAGCCTTCTCTTCTCCAGGCTGAACAGCCCCAACTCTCTCATTTGGATCGCATCTGAATCTCAGTGGAACTGAACCTTCAGTGGTGATCAAACTCTGCTTGGGAAGAGAATGTGTGACACCCTAGATCACAGTTCAGCACATCGTTCTTGTGGCCTTGTTCTTCAGATTTGACCAAAAAACTGTCCAAAGAAGCCGTGGCTGCCCCAGCCCTGGAGGGGTTCAAGGCCAGGTTGGATGAGGCTTGGAAACCCTGATCCCATGGGAGGTGTCCCTGCTCATGACAGGGGGATGGGACAGGATGGGCTTTCAAGTCCCTTTCAATCTAAACCCTTTTACGATATTTATGACTTCCACTGGGCTAGCACGTGTAGATACTCTGGAGCTTTTCTCCCATTCCTGTTAAACTTCTGCCTTCCTATGAACGTGTTGGTGAGCCTCAGCGGTTTTCATGAGAATTTGATATTGGATGTGAGGATACTTCTCTAGCCAAGCTCCTCTCCTTGGGTGCTCCTTGCTCCCCAGCAGATGGAACTTGTTGGCTTGCGCTCTTGGACTTGGGCCTGCAGCAAGTGCTTGTGCTCATTGCATGCAGGTTACTCGTAGTGAGTAAGGCAGAGCGCTGTCCTGAAGGGAACAGATTAAAATATAAATGAAGCAGACGGCCCAGCAGGAAGCAGGCTGAGAGCTCAAGATGTTCTCGTGTGCTTTGGAGGGCTGCCTGCTGGCTACTGAGGAGCCAGTCCAGTCAGAGGAGGGAGGGCAGCTCTCCCCTTCTCCAGAGCACCGCGTATTTACATCTTCAAACACATTTAAAGAACAAAGTTAGATTGAAATGCCTCCCGTTCCCTTCTGATGTGCTTATCTGAGCCTGCCTCCGCTCTCCTCTCTGTGGGAACGGCTGCGCTGCCAGGATAGCACCACCTTGATGTAAACTGACATTCAATCACGCTGTCAGCCAGCAAAAAAACCCCATCTGTGCCGTATGCCTCCATCACATGGCTTGCCTTGCAAATAGGAGAAAGATGTGGCCTGGTACAAGTTAACTCTCATCTCTGATATGATACAGTATCTGCCTAAAGTGTTTTAACAGCTGAGAACACCAATTTCAGTGCTTCACTCATCATTAATTCCATGTGATGGGGTGGGGGGGGGGGGCATTGGCAAGTAGATGATTATTGTGCCATAAAGGATAGTGTTGGATCCAGTCTGGTTTTCTAGACAAGCGCAGGGCTTTGCTAAGGTTGTGCAATAAAGCTGCTGTTGTTACAGAAGAGAGAAGCAACTGTTCTGAGAGAGCAAATCCTTCTAACGCCCGACAGCATTCTAAAGCTGGCACGTGCGCTCAGCAGCCCTGGTGGAGGGCAAAGGTTGAGAAGGTTGGGGAAAGTGCAGGGAAGTCTTACTGATGTGGCCAGGCGCGCACCCAAAACTAGCCCTGCTTTTGCTTGCTCTGCAGTTCCAGTGTGGAAGGAAAATGGATGGAAGACATCAGATGCTCCGCGTTGGCATCAAATTTATTGGATAAAATACCATCCTCAAGGTAAAATATGCTGTTTTCTGCTGCAGTAGAAATGTATCTCATTTTAAATGGTTTTCTGCTACTGATGGATTGGGTTTGACCTTCCAAAAGCCTTAGTTGCAGTGGTAAATTCTAGTTTTAAGGCGAGGTTGGATGGGGCCTTGGGCAGCCTGATCTAGCAGGATGTCCCTGCCCATGGCAGGAGGGTTCGAACTAGATGATCTTTAAGGTCCCTTCCAACCCAAACTATTCTATGATTCCTGTTGCCAGTATCAGTGCCTGCAGCTCCCTGCCTGTGAGCTGAGGCAGTTCATGCTCCTGAACAGCCAGGCTTGTATGTTAAAAGGAGACCACATGCTCCTGTAACTGCTGCCACATTCCAAATGCAGATCGAGCACGTGCCTAACTGCTGCTTTGATGCGTGGAGAAAACCAGCTAGCTACTCCTTTCCTCTTCTTACTCCCTACCTGGCTGCCTCAAAAATCCCCGAACAAACCAGCTCCCAAGCTGCCCATTGCTGCCGTGTAGGTGCTTACGTATTCTTGACTACCAGACCCACGACTGCCTTTGGAGCCTAATCAGATTGTCTCCAAAACCAGACGTAGGACCAAGCATTTTGCTGTCTTGGAAAAGTGGTGGAGTCTCCTTCCCTGGAGGTGTTCAACAAGCATGTAGACCTGGCACTTGGGGACATGTTTTAGTAGGCACAGTGAGTTTGGACTGGTGGTTGGACTTGAGCTTAGAGGTTTTTTCCAGCCTTAATGATTCCATGAATCTAAATTGTAATTTAGTGCATACATCCAGGGAGGTTATTCTCCCTGGAATTTCTCTCTCTTGACCTCTAGATCTGTATGGATGTACAACCGCCCTGTTGAAGTAAAAAAAAAATCTTTTATTGGCTAATCTCTGGATGTACAGGATCTCAAAAAGCTAATCAGTTTTTATCCGGTGCCAGGGCAGTGTCACGAAACAACCGTTTGTGGATGATTTGCCAACCCCGTCCTCTGCCTGGTCCCACATTCATTCTGAACACAACTACCAAGTCAGCTACGCTTAAAGATTGTGGCAGCCAAAACAGCCCTCTCTGGGGTTTTCCTTTGCTTTTTCCTCATCCTGTGTGGAGAGGATTTGAGCTGGAATAGTTTCTCTTTCCTTTGCTGTTGCATAATTTGATGATGCTATCACCCTTCTGAATATTACTGCCTTATGGAAGCTTCAGTGTTAGAATTACAGGGCTTGGTATTTACCAACATCTTAGCAGTCCTTTTTTTTCCACCTTAGGGTAATTTTGCTTATAGTTCTTGGCCTGTTTTGTCGCCATCATTTAAGTGGATTTGCTTTTCTTCTATTATCTCTGCACTTGCTTTGAGAAGGAAGCGTTGCCAGTGGAGTCGAGCTAACCCTGATATGAACTCTGAAACATTTATTTCCCAGGTTGCTGTGTTTGGAAGGTGCCATCGTGCTGAATTAAAATAAAGCTATTGCGATTCTGGGAAATGAATGTCGAGTGCTCAGCCCAGATTCCAGAGAGTCTCTATAGCCTCGTCTAGACTGACTCAAAGAGGCAGTGTCTGTGCTGGATTGCTGAAGTGCATTAGCAGAGGCAGAAAATACTTTAGTGCATGTGTTAAAATGCACTCTTCTTTTTCCATGCTAATGGCAATAGTCTAGCTGCCACCTTGGAAGTTCTGAGCCTAGACAAGCAGAAGTCCATAGATCTCCGTGCCAGAGGCAAGGAGTGAGCCTTGGAAGGCTGGCTTATATGACTGTTCCTTCACCTCAAAAATGAGAATATTAACTCAAAATGAAGTGTAGAAACCTTAGCAGAGAGAAATTCGTAGTATACTCAACTGCAGCATCAAGGACTGGAGGAGTGGTGGGTTGTGTGGCGTTGGCTGCTCGTTGCAGCTCCGATCAGCCTGAGACTTTGCTCCAACACAGATTGACACAGAAATGTAAATGGCACCTCAACAGCAGAATCATGGAATGGTTTTGGTTGGAAAGGACTGGGAAGTCCATCTAGTCTCACCCCCTGCCATGGGCAGGGACACCTCCCACTGGATCAGGGGCTCAAAGCTCCATCCAACCTGGCCTTGACACCTCCAGGGATGGGGCAGACACCCCTGCGCTGGGCAACCTGGGCCAGGACCTCCCCACCCTCACAGCAAAACATTTCTCCCCAAGATCTCATCTCAATCTGCCCTCTTGCAGCTCAAACCCATTCCCTTTCATCCTCTCCCTGCCCTCCCTGGTCCAGACCCCTCCCCAGCTTTCCCGGAGCCCCTTTCAGCTCTGGAAGCTGCTCTAAGGTCTCCCCTCAGCCTTCTCTTCTCCAGGCTGAACAACCCCAACTCTCTCAGCCCATCCTCATACAGGAGGTTCTCCAGCCCTTGGATCATCTCCGTGGCCTCCTCTGGACTCTCTCCAACAGCTCCATGTCCTTCTGTGCTGAGGACTCCAGAACTGGACTCAGGGCTCCAGGTGAGGTCTCACCAGAGGGGCAGAATCCCCTCCCTCCTTGCTGGTAAATGCTGAGGCGTAGTCTCCGTGAGTTGTCTCGATTACTCTAAGAGATGAATATAAAGCCCATTCGCTTAAATGACTTAATTACCATATTAAAAATTTGAAGCTGGCAAGGTGAATTCTATTCTGTGGGTGTAGCTTGAGGAGGCTGGAACACTTTCTGGCCATGGGGAATCCCGAGACTCTGGTTCCGAGTTGGACTGGCCAACACTTCTATGCAGACTGTGATAGTCCAGCATCTGGACTTCACCTAAATCTTGGAGTAATCAAAGGATTCAGAATCAGTGCATGTGTAGCTGTTGCTTCTGAGCATCAGTTAACAAAGTAAATAGCTTTGTTCATTCCCTACCGTTGCAGGTTGTTAGGTCAACTGGCTTTTCATGGCTTTAATGGCTTATGTGCTTGTTTAATATGTTGGAATTGGTATAACAGACTGTGTTTAAAATTCAAATAATCCATTTTCATGTGAAATCTGTGTGGGATTTGAGCAGCGTCCAAATTAATGCATGGCACATTTGAATACTGACTGATTAGACTTAAATAAGTAAGAATTGGGCACTGGTGAGAAATAAACCTATTAAAGAAACAGAACGGAGGTTCATTTAGCCCTGACACTTTCTGTGGTGTTTTCCACTCACAGGGACTTTGAAATACTGATTAAAAATGCAGTGACCTCTGGGATAAGCCTTGGCTGTGATATACAGAGCAGGGAGGTAAAGTCTGAGCAAACAATTAAAGTCCTGACTGATAAAGCTTAGGTCCATCATTGCAGAAGAATTTGTTTTCCAGACAGTGAGAGAAATTAGTGAATTGCTTTAATGTCAGAGGCCACACTATTAATGTTTTTAAGTGATTGTATGTGCCCTTCCAAGGCGTAGTGAATATTTGGTTCTGTGCTCTTCCGGCTTGTTTTATGCATCTGAATGACGCGGTTCAAGGAGTTGCTGCTGGTTTTTCTCCGTGATTTTGCATTGCTTAAAGGCTCTTCTAATACAAATTGCTCTGGGGGGCAGAATAAACTCTGACAAGGAGAGACCAATGGAAAAAGGCTTCAATAAAGCTTCATTTTTTGATATTATTAAGGTTTCAACAGCTTCTGCCAGGAATGTGTCCTGTGCCCTAGTAGGATGTGCCTGAGGCTGATTTACTCAGACTTTCTTGTAGGAGGAATTCTCTTGTTGGAACTGTGCTGCTCCATATTGAGAAGAAGCAGTTCCATATCTAGGTATCCTCTAAGTTTCCAGATGAAATGTTTCAGGGATTTTCTTTCTGCATCCTGTGTGTTCAGCAATTGAGCTAGAGGAGGATGTTCGAGTTGTACCAGGGGAGAGAGAACCGTGTGTGACTTTGGCTGGAAAGCACAGATCTGTGGTTTGGCCATCTGTAGGGTAAAGTTGCAATGCTTACGTGCCAAAGTATTTGAAGATCTGAAGGAGGAAAGAAAACATCAACAGTGTTTCCATAAAGATGCTAAACTGAGCTACTGCTGTGTTTCCTTGTACTGCAAACTTCAGAGGCAACTGGCTTGACGAGGCTGCAGTGGGACAATAGCCTGCAGGGCAACAGGAGCTTTCATTCTGGGTGGCTTTCAAAATGCACTGACTCCAGCAGTGCCTCTCGCTGGAATTCCTTGCTCAGGAGGTCACCCAGAGGGTGGTGGAGCCCTGGAACAGCTCCCAGGGAAGCAGTCACGGCACCAAGGCTGACAATATTCCAGAAGCATTTAGCCAACACCCTCTGCCCCACAGTGTGAATGTTGGGGTGTCCTGTGCAGGGACAGGAGTTGGACTCAATGGTCCTTGTGGGTCCCGTCCAACTCAGGACATGGTATGATTCTCTCTCCAACTAAGAATGCTCATCTTGGTCCTGCTTTCATTTGCTCTTAATATAAATGACCCTATTTTGAGAACTGTACAGGATTTGCTTGCTTCCTTGCACAGAACTCAAAATTGGAGCACTGAGTTTTGGAAAGAAGCCTTGGAAAAGAAATATCCCTATTATATTACCCAGCACTGTAGCTGAGGTGCTACTTGATGTGCAAATCAGGATTTTTCAGGTGTGTCTTCAGTAAATTCATCTTAAAAGCAACTGCCAATTGCAATTTGGGGCTTAAGATACCTAAGTGAAAATAAGATACTTCCGTATTAGGCAGGGCAAAATAGTTGGAGCATGAAAAATACAGCTTCACAAATACATCTTATGTAAGAGAAGCAGGACAGATAACAGGCAAGGTCATGAAGATGCAAATGAGGAATTTCATGTATTATGTATGTAAATACCTTGTAATAGTCTTGCTTGGAACAGTTTGTATGCAAATCAACTGTAACAGGAACAATAAAAACTTGCCCAGTCCTAGAACTTGGTTTTGCAAATGCAGAGACGCTGGAAAAACAACAGTGAGCTGAAGCAGGAGTGATGCTACATCATCCCTCGACTTGCACCTCTCCACAAATGGAGGTTTTATGAAGGCTGGAGGACCTTTATGGACCACATGGACATTGAAACGTGTGCTCAGTGGAGCTTCCACTCATGCCATTGGTTGCTTTGAGGTTGCAGCTTCCTGTGGAGGCTTCGCTCATCGTTCAGGGTAGCGCATTGATTTTGAGTCTTGTGTCCCTGGCCTTATGAGGTGTCTCTCATCAAACAGCAAGTTTGCGCACAGTTTCCAGGTTTCTTTTCCATAAGGAGACATTGAGTCCACATTCCTTCTTATGCCAAGAGGTTATTTCCTTCCAATGAGGCTCTCCTGCTTTAGTCAGAACCCGGGTTTTCATCACTGCCTTGTCCTGCTGGCTGTTTTTCCATAGCTATAACTCCAAAAACTTGGATGTTATATAGCAGAAAATCTTGATTTCTAAGTGATCCTAGGTTGTTGTGCTAAGCTATTGGAATGCATTTTCTCCAGAAACTGAGACTGAAAATGTTTTCCTGCCATCTCCAGGTCAAATCCTTGAATTAAACGCATCAATTTTCTGGCCCTGGATTGATATCTTTGGTTATGACTGTAAAACTGTCCCAATATATGGTTCTGAATAGGAGAAAAATAGAAGTGCTCAGTTCTTCTTGCATTCTCAGTATGGGCTGTTACTTTCAATCTTGGATGGCTAAAGCCACATACTAAGGAAGTGGGATTTATGGGGATGCTGGACTCCTACTGTGCTTTAATTGGTGGGAGGTCAACAAAATGGTCTAATATAAGTGTGTAAGTCCTGTCATCTTTCCCTTCTGGAAAGGCAAACTCCAGTTCTTGGGTAACAAAAGCCTAATAAAGCTAATATACCCCATCACCTCCAGCCCAAGAGGAGCATCTGACCTCCCTCACATCTTGAAGTAGCACTGAAATGAAGAAAAAGTCAGTTTTGTTGGGGAATTTTGCTGAGTTTGAGGGTTTGGGTTTTCTTCTGCCTTTTGCCTTAGACACAAGCAGAACTAATCCTTTAGGATTATCATAGAATCACCAGGTTGGAAAAGAACCACTGGATCATCGAGTCCAACCACTCCTATCAATCACTAAACTGTTAGTTTATAGCTTAAACTATAAATAAAAAATTTAAACTATTAGTTTTGAGCTATTAGTTCAAAAAGCCTCTGAGGTTTGTTCTAGTGCAGTCGCTCTGCTGTTGAGAGCTGGGAACGTACGTGGAAATGGAAAACGTGAGGAGGGCAGGTATGCCAATAAAATATTTGGCTTTTTCCCAAAAGACAAATGTGGAATCTTTGTCCTGTAAATAATTAAAGGTGTCATTGAAGATGTTCTGTGCAGGGAGGTTCCTCATGCTTGCGGAGCTGTGTGAGGATGAGGTAAATGGTGCCAGCTTGCCTGCCTTGGAGGCAGAGCAGGGATCACGCTGGGGTTTAATCATCCTTGGCCACAGATGGAGGTAAGCAGTGCTGGCTCTTCTGTTAGTGCAGGCTGTTTCCAAATCAGTGCAGCTTCAGGAGTTCCCCATGTGCTCCGAGGTGGAAAAGGAAACCACAGGCACAGGGTTCCCCATCTCTATGTCCTGGGAGCAGCAGCTCCTCATCACGCACTGCCTTGCAAAAGGTGTTACAGTCCCAGGAGCTCCTGCCCAGAGCAATAAGTTGCCTCCAGCTGCCTTCTCCCTTGCAGGCGGATGCAGAGGAGCTGCAGCTGAGCCTCATTCAAAGACATGAGTTGCACTTCAGGAAGGGCAAAGAGCCCTTGGGAGTGTTTCACTCTGTGTGCTCGAGCATGTAACTCAATCAGTGCATGATGCTATACACACTTTATCTCTCCCTTGATATTTTTATGTATTTATTTTTGACTGCTACAGTAAAGCTTGTGGGTGTCTCTATATTTCCTCCCTTCCCCCCCTTCCCCTTCTCTCTAGAAGTACATAAACCTCTTGCTTCACTGAGTTTTCAACACAGCATAAGCCTTAAGCATCGTGTCTGTGATCCCCACATGATGACACTTCTGTGTGTGTTCTAGACTCCACAGCATTTAGTAAAGACATACCCAAACAAGAGCGTGCACATAAATATTTGATAGAGAGTTGCTCACATGCAGGTATGTAAATTGCTATAATCTGCACAATATTTGCTGCAAATGGATTTATATTTCTGTCCCGGGATGTAGTGAGTCAAAGCGTATTTGTTCTGTCCCCATAGAATTATGATAGATATGTGGATAAAATGTACAATCCTTAACATAAAAGAGAGATTAATTCTGAGAGAAAAGGAGAGAGACACCTTCCTGGAGACATCTCTGCTTAGTTTTCACTCAGTCTTGCCTTCTCTTACAAGGAGCTTCCCTAGGCTGCACCTGGGGCTCCTTAATTTCCCAGTTTGTTCAGTTGCACTGTAAATCCAAGCTGGTTTCACGCGAGTTGTTTCATGGTGATGCATCTCCTGCTGCTACAATGGCTAATAGACCCTGAGTAAATAGTCTCAGTGGCTTCAGAAATGAGCCTTGTAGTTCAGAAGAGGACTCGACTGGGCAGCGGGCGTGCTAGCTGATGGTGAGCTTTCATCTCAATCTGCTACAACCCAACTGGAGTCAGCGCTGAGGAAGGCTACCCACCCTGTTCATTTATTCAAAGTGGATTGCGGCTCTTGATTCAGCTTTTTAGGAGAGGTAGTACAACAAAATAAAATACCTTTCGAGTGGTTCTAGATCTGGGTGAGGGAGTGTGACTGAACATGAGCCAGCAGTGGCCCAGGTGGCCAAGAAGGCCAGTGGCATCTTGGCTTGGATCAGAAACGGCGTGGCCAGCAGGTCCAGGGAGGTTCTTCTCCCTCTGGACTTGACACTGGTGAGACCGCACCTCGAATCCTGTGTTCAGTTCTGGGCCCCTCACCACAAGAAGGATGTTGAGGCTCTGGAGCGAGTCCAGAGAAGAGCAACGAAGCTGGTGAAGGGGCTGGAGAACAAGAGGAGCGGCTGAGAGAGCTGGGGGTGTTTAGTGTGGAGAGCACTGAGGGGAGACCTCGTTGCTCTCTCCAACCACCTGAAGGGAGGTTGTGGAGAGGAGGGAGCTGGGCTCTTCTCCCAAGTGACAGGGGACAGGACAAGAGGGAATGGCCTCAAGCTCTGCCAGGGGAGGTTCAGGCTGGACATTAGGAAAAAAATTTTCACGGCAAGGGTCATTGGGCAGTGGCAGAGGCTGCCCAGGGAGGGGGTTGAGTCACCTTCCCTGGAGGGGTTTAGAAGATGAGATGCTGCGGGACATGGTTTAGAGATTGATGGGAATGGTTGGACTCAATGATCTGGTGGGTCTCTTCCAACCTAGTGATTCTATGATCTTCAAAACTCTTGGCATCAGCATCTACAGAAGTCTTGAGTAAAAGGGATTCCTGTCGTAGCAGGATTTCTTATGCTAACATGATGTGTTTGCTGCCCTTGCGCAGTGCTGTTGAGTAATGGTAAACTCTGTCTGGTCAGTTTGGAGCTCAAAGCCTGGAACAGTCCCTGCAGGCTGAAGGAACCATCCCTTTCCCACAGTCTGGAGCTGCAGGAGTGAGATGTCCCTGTGTTTGGCAGTGTGGCGTTTCCCAGGGGCAATTCAGTCACTGAAACCAAAGGCTTATACAGCAGGCTAGGAAGCGCACTCAGAGAGTGCAGCTACAGGACAAGGGGAATGGTTTTGAGCTGAAATAGGGGAGATTGAGATGAGATCTTGGGGAGAAATGTTTTGCTGTGAGGGTGGGGAGGCCCTGGAACAGGTTGCCCAGAGCAGGGGTGGCTGCCCCATCCCTGGAGGGGTTCCAGGCCAGGTTGGATGGGGCTTGGAGCCCCTGATCCCGTGGGAGGTGTCCCTGCCCATGGCAGGGGTGGGACTAGATGGGATTTGAGGTCCCTTCCGATCCAAACCATTCCATGATTCTCTGGAGTTGTCTTTGCACCCCTTGCAGTCTCTTTGGTAGTGCAGCTCCAAGGAGTCTTGGTGCAGGTCTGTCACACTGCCTGGAGCTTAGCCGAGGTGGCAGTCTGGGTGAGTGGGTTTACCTTAACTTTAACTTAGCTAGAATGAATGACAGCTGAAAGGAATTTATTTGGATAGAAAGGTCAGTACAGAATTTGCCTCCATGCTTTAAAGCATGGCAGCTGCTGTCCAGGTCTCTATAATTTAGTGTTCCTGGTAATAAGGAGAGTTCAGCCTCCTATCTGCAGAGAAATCAAAGCAAGAGGTGATTCTTTATGCAATTTATTTAGCAGCAAAGTTAACAAAGTGAGTAAGCATAGGAATCTAGAAATATTCAAGCTGCTATCAATGCAGCAAGTGATAACTGCGATGTGAAGGGCAATGATTCGCTTTGGAGATAGATGTGCTTCATGCAAATGAAATACTTGCCCAGCCTGAGCGTACACGAGCCGTGCCAAGCTGAGTTACCAGAAGCAGGAGTTACTTTGCATAAAGTGTTGAGAAGAGATGTTAGATGTTCTTGTAGCTTTCTTTTCTTCTCAGGCACTAGGATATAACGATGAAGGTGGCCAGAAGTATCTGTTCTTCGTGTGCTTTGGAGCTGGGCAACCAGCACAACTATATACCTGCTTGCATGGAGAGCAGTGGGGTGGAGACATGGGTCCTTGGGGAGTGTGTGAGGACAAGGCAGTTGATTGCCTCCTGTTATACATTGAACAGAGCCCATGGTCTGGATCACAGCTGGAAATGAGTGTGGGATGCATCAGCCCAATGCTGTGCGTAGATAAATGGGCTGGATGTGTGCAAGCCTCATTGAACATGTTCAGCATTTCAGTACACGGTGCAGCGCCCTGTGGGTGGGTTCTTCAGCTATCTCTGCCTAGGCACAGGATCACAGAATGGTTTGCGTTGGAAAGGACCTCAAAGACCATCAATTTCCAACCCTCTGCCATGGGCAGGGACACCTCCCACTGGATCAGAGCAAAACATTTCTTCTTGATCTCTCATCTCAATCTCCCCTCTTGCAGCTGAAAATTTCCCTCTCAGCCTGTCCCTGCCCTCCCTGATCCAGAGCCCCTCCCTAGCTTTCCTGGAGCCCCTTTCAGCTCTGGAAGCTGCTCCAAGGTCTCCCTGCAGCCTTGTCTTCTCCAGGCTGAACGACCCCAGCTCTCTCAGCCTGGCCTCATAACCTGGGCATTGCTGCTGTGTCAAACTTATTCAGCAGTTGTGCCGACTGTGCCATGACAGACCCCTAAGTGAAGCCCCGCTCAGTTTTGCTCGGATTGCTTCCCTTCCACTCAGCTTCACTAACAGGTTTTCTTCCCAAAGCAGTTAAGGTTAGTGAGCCTGTTCCAGTGGCTCAGTGGATGACTGAGCATTTCTTTCACAAAACTGAAAGGATTTGGCAGCACACACATCAATTTTCTGCAGATCTCAGCTTATTTTGAACTTAGTCCCTTATATTTCTGGGGACAAGTCAATATGCACCTTCCCATGGGGTGTTTAGGAGTAGTGTAGAGTGATGGTACAGAGTAGAATCATAGAATCACCAGGTTGGAAGAGATCCACTGGATCATCGAGTCTAACCCATGTCCCTCAGCACCTCATCCACCCATCCCTTAAACCCCTCCAGGGAAGGTGACTCAACCCCCTCCCTGGGCAGCCTCTGCCAGTGCCCAATGACCCTTTCTGTGAAAAATTTTTTCCTGATGTCCATCCTGACCCTCCCCTGGCAGAGCTTGAGGCCATTCCCTCTTGTCCTGTCCCCTGTCACTTGGGAGAAGAGCCCAGCTCCCTCCTCTCCACAACCTCCCTTCAGGTAGTTGGAGAGAGCAATGAGGTCTCCAAGAGAGTTCATCTCTTCCCAGTACTTCACTGATGGAGAGGACTGAGGTTTTTTTGTAGCCTTTTGTCTATTCTAGATTTTAAAAAAGTCCATCAAGGTGTTCTTCCCTCCTATCCATTTGATTTGCTCTCCTTACGTTTTGATTCTTCTCTGAAATAGACTTTAGAAAGCTTATATATTCTTACTCAGCAAATTGCTTCCCTTGGAGCATCGAGAGGCAAAACGATTAAACCCTGCTGCGTTTCCTTATCTATGTACTAATATAAAAGAAATCTGAACAACTCTGCTCTTCCATTGCGCGCAGGAGGTTTCACAAACTGAATTTGAATTAAAAGATTTGGAGATACCTTGAGAATCTCGGTTTTGACACAGAGAAGCTGTACTGGGATCTCTGCCTCTAAATTTCATGGTATACGTGGATGCTTCTCTGATGACCTTGAAAATCTCACTTTCACGTCTGTCAGCATCAAATAACTTCAGTTTCATCCGTCCCTCCAAAGCCACAGTTAAAAAGGGTGATGTTCGGTAGCAAACGCTAATATGCCCTTATATTGGAAAGGTTGGGAAAACAGATAAATTGCAGTTTCATAAAGCTGTAGCTGTAAGAGTGAAATCATAAGATCAAAAGATGCTTAACGAAAATGTGGTTATTGCTGTTGGTACAGGGTACGAGGGGAAGAATAGAGAATCTGCTATTAAATACAGAGGGGCAAATTTGCCGTTAGTGAAGTTCTGCTGAGGCCATAGTTGTTACTGCAAAGGAGGACAGGACCCTGGGACACCAGAATATCAAGCAAGCTTTGGGGCTGAACACTTTTTTAAAGAATGTTCTGACACTTCCCTGCATTCAAGACTGGTCAAAGGCCCTGGCTGTATAACCCTCTATTTTGGTAAATTATCAGATCCATGAGATTTTGCCTGGTATCTGGTAGGATTGGCTTTTGCCTTCATCTAGTCATCCATCAGTGCACAAAACTGCATGGGTGCCCTGCAACAGAATGACTTCCTAACTACTTAAAAGCCTTTCTCTTATTTTCCCAACTTGGAACCTACACTTCGGATAGAGTCGGAGTCAATTTTCATCTTCCCCAGCATCACATTTCTGCTTTGGAGAACTACAGGTGATTCTACACACCAAGTGACTCAAAACAGCCAATTCTCCCCGGGAAAAATATTTATACAAATATTTAAGGGCTGTATTGCTCAAAATAACCAGGAGAAATTAGAGAAAAATAGCATAGTAATTGGAGAGTAGTGTTCTCTTGCCCAGATGCACTCTTGGTCCCACAAACACTGACCCATTTTCAGTGGGGTTTGTATCTCCTGATAATGATTTGATGGGTATTAATCCTTCAGACTGTAAAACTATCCCTGCTCATAAATCATAAATGCACCCTGGCAGCTATTTGTATCACAAAAAAGCCAAGTCAGCTTAATCTGAACTCACCTCCTTTCCCCTCCTCCTGCAGGGACAGCTGCTTTGGGGTGAATGTGTAAGACCTTTGGGATAGAGTGGATGTGTAAGTGCCCAAAAGGTGCTGCTCTGCCCCAAAGTGTTTAAGAGAAGATACCTAAGCTTTGCTTTGTGTGGTTAGAAGGCTTTTGATCCAAAGTGGTGCTCTGTGTTAGGAGAACACAGAATCACAGAATGGTTTGGGTTGGAAGAGACCTCCAAGTCCATCCAGTTCAAACTCTCCTTCCACAATAGGGACACCTCCCACTGGATCAGGGGCTCCAAGCCCCATCCAACCTGGCCTTGAACCCCTCCAGGGATGGGGCAGCCACCCCTGCTCTGGGCAACCTGGGCCAGGGCCTCACCACTTTAACAGCAAAACATTTTTCCCCAAGATCTCATCTCAATCTCCCCTGTTTTAGCTCAAACCCTCCCCACCCCCCCATCCCATCCCTGCCTTCCCTGATCCAGAGCCCCTCCCCAGCTTTCCTGGAGCCTCTTTCAGCTCTGGAAGCTGCTCTAAGGTCTCCCCACAGCCTTCTCTCCTCCAGGCAGAACAACCCCAACTCTCTCATCCTGGCCTCATACAGGAGGTTCTCCAGCCCTTGGATCATCTCCGTGGCCTCCTCTGGACTCTCTCCAACAGCTCCATGTCCTTCTGTGCTGAGGACTCCAGAACTGGACTCAGGGCTCCAGGTGAGTCTCACAGAGTGGAGCAGTAGGGCAGAATCCCCTCCTTGATCCTGCTGGTCCCTCTGCTCTGGATGCAGCCCAGGACACGGTTGGTTTCTGGGCTGTGAGTGCACGTTGCTGGCTTATGTTGAGCCACCAACACTCCATCCGCTCTTCAGGGCTGCTCTAACTCCATTAACATCATGCCACAGATGTTTATGCCTACATAGTTTCAGCCAGCATAAAAGAAACTAAATAATAACTGGTTCTAGAATCCTAAAATAAACTTTGTTTGAAAAATCTTAAAGGACCCTGGTGGAAGTGACCTATTAATACCTTCAATCTTGGGGAAAAAGCGAAGTTGGGTTTCTGAGAGGGAGAGTCACTGAGATGCTGGGCACATGGCGGCTGTGTCTGAGAAGGACCTGTAAGAGTTGGTTTGACCTTGCTTTGTCCCCTGCTTACATGTAGAGGCTTAAAAGGGAGCTGATGGGAAAAGTCAGTAGGTGGTGGCTTGCAGCAGCTGCTTGCCAGGCTTGATTTAGAATGTGGTGAATCCCCCCAGGTTGTGCGGGGACTGAGATGGTACAAGCCTTTGTGCAAAGGTAAATGCAGCCACTTTGGTATCTGCATCTGGCCAGAGACCTACCTAAAACCGTGTTATGGTGAAGGATTTTATGAGCCCCATTGCATGGAAACCAGAGAATTGGAGGGATTTTTAAAGTCCGAGCCTGTACGTTTGGTTCATATTGGTCCCTCAAAGAAGTGCAAAAGAGTAGCAGCTCAGAAGCAATCCTAGGACTCTCAGGGACACGGATGTGCAGGCAAACACCTAACGTGATTGATGTCTGGCAGTGGAAAGCTCTGGTCTTGCAGCTGTTGGGAATAAAATAGCTGGGGACTGCAGTTCAGTGTCGTGCAGAAGGAAGCCCTTGTGAAGCTGGATAGACTGCTGGACTTTCCAGACAGAGCAGAAAGAATTGGGACAGAGATTTATTTATATCTCTTGATATTTTATTTAGTGCACATACATATTTTAGCAAACCCTGATTAGCTCCCCCAGCGTGTATTCTGGAGAGCTTCCTATCGTGCTGTGGGTGGCACTCTTGCCAGCCCCTGTGCCTCTTGTGTAGCAGAGAATAGCTGCTGCCTTAGCCATCAGGGCAAGCTGTGTCTTCACTTTCTAATTCTCTACTGATCCACCTCTCCTGTTAAGCACAGAGGTGCACTGCTAACCGTGACCCACACCAGACCTCAGCACAGGTTCTACACCTGTCATCTTCAAGGCAGCTTCTCTTCACTTGGCCTTTTCCCCTGCAGCTCCGTAAGGTGACCACGCAACTGCTCACTCCTCTTTTCCATTAGAACAGCAAGAAAACAAGAGATGTGTCCTACAGTTTTCTTATTCCCTGTCCTAGGTAGGAATTTTCTGTTCTCTTGCTCCCAGTGCAGATGACTTCTGCCTTCCTTCTGCTCGCCTAGTTCAATGTCATTTAATACACTTGCAGGATTTTCTTAAGGAAGATCAAGAACTTGCTTGCTCTGTAAGTTCTGCAATTCTTTGTTTCAAAACTGCATCAAGGTCAGTACTTAATTCTAAGTGAATCACATTGCTGAGCAGTGGTGAGGGATTTGGAATTCTGGAATGCTTGTGGCTAAGATATCATTGTCACCTCCCCATGACTTCTCACAAAGCTCGTGGCAGGGGGATTGAAACTGGATGATCTCTAAGGTTCCTTCCAATCCAAACCATTCTGTGAAATAAGTTAAGGGCCCTGCAACACCAGCTGTGCTTTTTGGAGTTGAATATATGCATTTCACAGCTTGCAATTGGCTTTGATATGTAGCCTTTTACGGTAAGCAGAGTTCAGTTTAAAAACCCACGCAAAATAAAAATCCACAATGAACAGTAAACCTTACTGTCACCTTTCTGCATTATTAAATGAAAGCTTCATGTACCTTGAGGATGAGATGTCATTTCTGCCACAAAGTACGTGAAGGTTATCAAAACAAAGGGCCTTGAGAATTCTCTGCATCCCTTTGCAGACTTTTTTTTCAGAGTAAGGCTCTCCAACGATGATGGTTCTGTTTAGTGGGGTAAGGACATGCTCATAGACTGCAAGTGAAGAGAAGCTGGTGCTGAGTTGCCATATAGGCTGTTTTCAACCAGAAAATGCATGTGTATCTTACCCTCAGCCTTTTCTTTAATACACTTGCCAGCCTGACTGTCTGCACATGAGCTTGTTGAAGGCTGAAGCTCTCTGTGGTGTTGTGATGGGCAGCTTCTCCAGAACATAAAACACTGCAGTGACCCCAAGGTCTTGCTGAGGTTCCATCAGATCTATATCTGCGAGGGCATCTCTTGCTCCAGCTTTGAGTTCCCCTTCCCTTTGTGAGCAGATGGAGCAGCTTGGGGCACGGTCTGTCTGCTAAAGGCCAGACACTCTGCTTCATTGCCTCTCTGGCAGTAAGATTACGTACAGAAGGAAGCTTTTAATATATTTTTATTGCATTTCTTTTTCAAAGAATTTGCCCCTGGTACCTCTTTCTGACTCTACCTAGTGCTTTACTGGTGCCTCTTTCTCCCAGGTAGCACCGGGGGTGGAGCAGCTCTGTGGATTCCATCCAAAGAGTTAAAACAAAGCTGCAAAATGTGCATTGCCTGTGATGTCACCCTCAGGGGCTCAGGGATCCATCTGTGATTGGGATATCCTGACCTTTCTTTCATACTTGTGAGGATCTAGTAACCCTCTTCCACCTCACGTATTTTTTTCTATTCTACTTTTCCTGATGTGTTAATTTGACCTAAAAAAAGTGTCTCATTAGGGGTCCTGGTAACCACGCCTTCCTAGTGCTGAAAACTTTGCCGTGGAGTTGACTTCCGTCTCAAAGATAACCTGTTCGGGGTGCTGCAACAAAGAAAATCTTCTTCATCATCTTCCTGTCTTGAAGATCATAGAATCACTAGGTTGGAAAGGACCCAACGGATCATCGAGTCCAACCGTTCCTATCAAACACTAAACCATGTCCGTCAGCACCTCATCTACCTGTCCTTTAAACACCTTCCACCTCCCTGGGCAGCCTCTGCCAGTGCCCAATGACCCTTTCCATGAAATATTTTTTCCTTATGTCCAGCCTGAACCTCCCCTGGTGGAGCTTGAGGTCATCCCCCCTTGTCCTGTCAAGATGATGACACCACTCTACGTGTCTCTCTGTAAATGCAAAGAAGTTCCACTTGTGGAAAGGTGGCTGTTAGCAACAAGATTGAGTGATAGTAAAAGTACCTTATGAACAGGGAGACTTGTTGAAATACAACCATGATGAGATAACGAGCTGTAGTATATCATGATGCGTCGATGCAGGTACCATAAAGTAAGAGATTCTAGGTCAAGGCACCTTGTGAATAACAGGATTGCTCTTCTCTTTTCCACTACTGCTTGCTCAGGACTGGAAGAAAGGGAGGAGAAGATGGGCAGGGAGACCCTCCCAATATCTGCATTGACTGTGGATTGTAAAAATCCACAGTATCTGGCACAGACAAGTTATCAGAAGCAGATGGTAAACAGATAAATGAATGGGAATTGGCAGTGCACCTCGAGTAACCCCAATCTCATCAAAACAGGGAAAGGGAGAGAAAAATAATCACCATGTACCACTTTGAAGTGACCACAGGGAATCTCTTCGTTTGCTGGAAGGTTTCCTAAACCCAGTCTTTGGGAGCCTGGCAGGTGAATTAACGCTATGGAGCCTGCGATCTAGCCCGATGTGTCGTAGTATAAAGCAAACACCTCTCTGGAGGACGTATTCTCAACACCAGTGAAGGGATGGTTCTTCCCTCATTGATTTCTTTTATGGAAAATAGCAGTGAAAAAGATTATTCCTTTAAAATTATTTATGTGTTTAGGACTTCAGAGGGAATAGCAATATTGCAATGAAATTTATCCTTATTAGCATTAAAGCCCAAAGCAATCACGTCGAATCAGATCTGAACATGAACCCCCCAGGAGCAGGAAAAGCGAGGAGGAAATTGTTTCTACTTTCTTAATTCTGGCAGTTGCATTTGGTAGCCTGTGATGTTTCTGTGCTGATGAACTGTATGTATTTTAACCCAAATAAATGATTTTAATTGCCTCAAAGCAGTACCTTCAGAAAAAAAAAATCAGCAGTAAAAAAAAAAATCCTGAAAGCATATGAAAATCTGGAATACTCACCATAAGAAGGAGATGGAGCTGTTGGAACGGGTCCAGAGGAGGCTACAAAGATGATCCGAGGGCTGGAGCACCTCCCATATGAGGACAGGCTGAGAGATCGGGTTATTCAGCCTGGAGAAGAGAAGGCTCCGAGGAGACCTTATAGTGACCTTCCAGTACCTGAAGGGGCTACAAGAAAGCTGGGGAGGGACTGTTTACAAAGGCTTGGAGTGATACGACGAGGAGCAATGGGTATAAACTGGAGAGGGGCAGAGTTAGACTAGACATAAAGAGGAATTTCTTTATGATAAGGGTGGGGAGGCCCTGGTCCAGGTTGCCCAGAGCAGGGGTGGCTGCCCCATCCCTGGAGGGGTTCAAGGCCAGGTTGGATGGGGCTTGGAGCCCCTGATGAGTGGGAGGTGTCCCTGCCCATGGCAGGGGGGGAACTGGATGGGCTTTGAGGTCCCTTGCAGCCCAAAGTATTCTATGATTCTATGATCATAAGTGTGAGACTTCTTGTCCCTTTTGAGAAGCACACACGGACAAGAACAGCCCTGCCATAACAAACTAGGGCAGGAGCGAGATGTTTTAGGAATAGCAAGTGACTGTTGGGTTTTTTTCTTCCATGCATCTTTTATTCTGATATCAGAAAGTGTATTTTATAGTGCAAGATAATTTCTCCTTGCTTTAAGGAACATTGTGTCATGCCAGGAACAGAGAGAGTTCGAAAAACAGGTTGTGAAGAAAGTTAGGTGAAAATTTTTGCCCTCTTTGCTTTCCCAACCTGATCCATGTTCCTGCAAGTGATTTTATTCTTAGCATTACTGACAAGTGCATGCAAAGACTCCTGCTGTTACCCTCATGTTTTAGACATCACCTGTAAGGGCTCTGAAGGTAGTCTGGGATCTGTTTTTTGGCTGAAACTTCAGACTTGACTCTGGGAAGGAGAGCAGGTCCTTGGAGTTAAAAATAACAGGGCAGACCTGCTCTTACTGAGCAATAAAATATGTTTTCCAGGCTCCTGTGCCCATCTTTCTCTTGCTTTTCTCTGCATCCTCTCTACAAGGAGATTATGGGGAATCCATTTCTAAGTCAATAGCAAATTATGAGCCATTGACCACCTGGAACTATTCCTCGTTAGAGAAAGCAGAGAGTCGATTTCTGCTGTAATCTTCCCCCTGTCCCTTTCGCAAGGACTGCTTCAGGTAATGGAGCAGAGAGAGCAATGATCAGGCTCTGCTGGTATTGGCAGGAGGGGAAGAAAATTAGGAGAGCTTGGGTGAGAGCATCACTGTAGTTTTACCCCAAAACACTGCTAGGAGTGCAAGGAGCAAAAGTTACTCTTCTAAGGCCAGTAACCCAGTTAGGGACATTCTGGTGTTTCAAATACAGCAAACTACACTCATCTTACTCTTAACGTTTTCTTTCTGTAGGTCCAAAGATCCTTATTGCTCTATTAACAAGAGCAGAGGCACCTGTTCATACAGAAGACTGAGGGTCATTACATGTCTCAAGCTACAAAAAAGCCTAAATACTTGTATTTCATATGGCACTGAACTGCCTATTGGAGACTGAATTCCTGATCTGCTCATACTGCTTTTTATAGATGCTTCTCTTTGCTCTGCGTGTTGTTTATAGTGGACAGGTGTGGTTGGACTTGAGGCTGGAGCACCTCCCATACGAGGACAGGCTGAGAGAGTTGGGGTTGTTCAGCCTGGAGAAGGGAAGGCTCCAGGGAGATCTTAGAGCAGCTTCCAGTGCTGAAAGGGCTACAGGAAAGCTGGGGAGGGGCTGTTTGCAAAGGCTTGTAGTGATAGGATGAAGGGCAACAGATATAAACTGGCGAGGGGCAGAGTTAGACTAGACGTAAGGAGGAATTTCTTCACAATCAGAGTGGGGAGGCCCTGGCCCAGGTTGCCCAGATCAGGGGTGGCTGCCCCATCCCTGGAGGGATTCAAGGCCAGGTTGGATGGGGCTTGGAGCCCCTGGTCCAGTGGGAGGTGTCCTTGCCCATCAGGGGACTAGATGATCCTTAATGTCCCTTCCAATCCAAACTGTTCTATGATTTCAAACGGTCTTTTCCAACCTAACGATCCTATGATCTGCTAAGATGGTTGGTAATGGACACAAAATAAGCAAAGTGGGACCACTGGTTCACAGCAGAATGGCTGAGAAAAACTTAGAGATGCTGCTGTAAATGCCCAACCCTTATTATTTCTGTGTGCTCTGTTAAGACAAATTAATTAGTGTGCAGTATGCTGTGCCTTCATGTAACATTCAGGTGGTACCACACTCCTGTTGCATACTCTAAAAATATCTTGTTTTCTTGCAACACAGGTCTGAGTTTTGCTGATCTTGTTATTTTGATTGGAAAACACTTTTAATCTGAAAACAATGCACAGTGTAGAAATTTACTTTTAAAATATGTTCTGCTGGAGATTTTTATTTGTTTAGTTTTCTAATGAAAGATAGAAACTTAAATTGCTGGGTCAACTCCAAGCAGGTTTTTTTTGGCTCTGTTAAGTACAAGAGAAGATATCTATAACCTAACAGCCTTCTCTCTTTGGCACTAGTCTGGAGAAAAGAGAGAGCTGATGTAGGTGAATGGAAGCTCACATATATAAGGCAGCTCCAAAGAACCAGACTACGCCTTCATCCATCTGAATGACAGCAGGAGGCACACAGCAAGTGCTCCCAGGAGAGAAACAGCACTTACCAGTGTGTGCAGCAGCATCTATAAACTGCCTGACGTCTTGCAATTAGAAGAGGATAAGTATCCTCCTTGTTCTTCACCCTGAAATGAAAGGAAAGGAAACTGGGTAGGACATGGTGTTCTTTGTCAACAGCACAGCCCTTTAGCACTTGAGCTACTGATGAGACCGCTCTTTGAATTCTGGGTTCAGTTCTGGGCCGCTCACCACAAGAAGGATGTTGAGTCTCTGGAGCGAGTCCAGAGAAAAGCAACGAAGCTGGTGAAGGGGCTGGAGGACAAGAGGAGCGGCTGAGAGAGCTGGGGGTGTTTAGCCTGGAGAAGAGGAGGCTGAGGAGAGACCTCATTGCTCTCTCCAACTACCTGAAAGGAGGTTGTGGAGAGGAGGGAACTGGGCTCTTCTCCCAAGGGACAGGACAAGAGGGAATGGCCTCAAGCTCTGCCAGTGGAGGGTCAAGCTGAACATTTGGAAAAAATTTTTCACAGAAAGTGTCATTTGGCACTGTCAGAGGCTGCCCAGGGAGAGGGTTGAGTCACCTTCCCTGGAGGTGTTTAAGGGACAAGTGGATGAGGCTCTGAGGGACATGGTTTAGTGTTTGATAGGAATGGTTGGACTCGATAATCCAGTGGGTCTCTTCCAACCTGATGATTCTATGATTCTAAGTTGGCTGCTGGCCTACCGGTCCCCTGACAGGGACCATCCAGCGTGACTTCTGAGGCAGCATCACCAGTGGGAGAAATTCCAACATGCAAGGTGTTCCCTACTCCTCGCAGAGCAAGCTGTTAGAAGCAGCTGCTGGAGGGAGGTTTTAATGCTTAACAGCCCAGTGAGGTCCCTCAGCATCAATGAATGAAATGCATGGAGACAGCAGAAGGAAAATACAGTCTGTAAACATGTTCACTATTAATTATTTAGCTTATAGGGTGAGGTGTGCCTTGGATCCCTTACAGACCATTGGCAGTTGCTCCTTGAATGGCCTGAAGACCAAGGCAATAAGAGGATGTGATGCAGCTAAAAGCATGCTTGACCATTTCCAGCTTATCTGGACAGGTGACATCAATGAAATAGGGTAACTATTCCTTTTGGAAATGTATGTGTGTTCCTTTAGGGGCTCCTGGTTTCTGTTGGCATATCTGTATCTGTGTCAGGTAGCAATTAGAGCTAAGGCACTTTGACCTTGTAGTTGTCTGTACAAGCAGTGCATTAATTTATTAAAGAAACTCAATATGAGATGTGTTCTGGTTCAGGTCTTTCTTCATAAAGTATCCTATGCACTTAATGCAGCAGCAAACACTTTTTATATTTATGGCACCATCCGTGGAGGAAGCCCAAGACTAAAGCAAGATATGTTTTTCTCTTTGCCCACGCAAAGTTATTTTATAAGGAATCACATCTGGGTTACAGGAACACAATGGTTTTAATTGGCTACTGCTGTTCTGCATGTCCCCAGGGAGACTGTCCCAGATACGGATGTCCCTGTATCACCTGGGTTTGTAGTCACCTCTCAATTCTTCCTCCTTCCACATTTAGTCTGCAAAAGGAACAGAGTAATTCCTTGGAAAGCTGAGCCTGCTTGAGCTCGGGAAGGGTAAAACCAAGGTCAATATTTTCTCTGAAGAACCTTCTTTGCTTTCTGCACAAACAGCCTTGCAAACAGTAAAAATAAACCAGCCTTGTCCAGTTCAAACTCTACAAGTTCCAAATGTCATTTGGAGTCTGTTAGGATTCCATTTCTGTTTCTACGCTTGTTTTTACTGGAGAAAAGCTGCATTTTACTGGACCAGAACTAGCACAGTCACTTTTCACTTCAGTTTAGCCACTCTTCTACTTTGGACAAAGTCTAAACCACTAGAGGTCAGGGGAGGAATGGACAGGGATACCTCAAGAAAAGAAGAGTAAGGATAGGATTTGGCAGGGGAGGTATTTTTTTTCTGTGCCTGTATCACCTAGGCGCATTTTGATAGCCTTGTTCTTTTTTTATAGCCTTGAATTTACATCTGGGGAAAGCAGAGGAGTGTTACTTGCACTTAACATCTCTGTTCAGTCCTTGGCTTTGCTACAGACCTACAGTGAGACCTTTAGCAAGTCATCTGATTGCTCTGTGCCGCAGCCCCCCAGCTGTTGAGGGAGGATTTCTGCTGCTCCTTGTGTTTTCTTCACTCACATGGAGCACCAGGAGGATTGTTTTCACCCTGTGTGTGGGTGGTTCGGGGGGGAGGTGGAGAATGGGCCCCACCATCCTCTGGGGCTGACTGAAAGGCAGGTAACTCCCCACCCCTCCTACCTCCAAGCATCTCCTTCACTTTAAGATATTTGCAAACTAAAGTGGCCTGAGGTTTGGCTGCAGAGTGAAGGTTGTCTGAGATAGATCACAGAACCATAGAGTGCCCTGAGTTGGAAGGGACACACAACAATCATCAAGTCCAGCTCCTGTCCCTGCACAGGACACCCCCAACATTCACACCGTGGGGCTGAGGGCCTTGGCCAAAGGCTTCTGGAATATTGTCAGCCTTGGTGCCGTGACTGCTGCCCTGGGAGCTGTTCCAGGGCTCCACCACCCTCTGGAGGAAGAACCTTCTCCTCATGTCCAACCTAACCCTGCCCTGGCACAACTCCCTGACATTCCCTCGGCTCCTCTCCTTGGTCCCCAGAGAGAAGAGCTCAGCGCCTGCTCCTCCTGCTCTGCATCTGAGGAACCTGCGGAGCACGATGAGGTCTCCCCTCAGTCTCCTCTCTTCCAGGGTGAACGACATTCATCATAGTCTCTCCTCTGTTTTTGTTTGTATCTTTGCTTTTCATCTGGAGCCTGTTGGTTATACACAAACCAGTCCATCTGTGTTTGCTGGATCAGCCCCCAAGGGCAGGAGATGGGACTGGGGAACTTGGCTCTCATGGAACCATTCGAGCTGAAGGTGGCAGGTGGAGATCGACCAGGAGAGGGAGCTGCCTGCCCTCAAAAGGAGTGGACACGGTGGTTCAAGGGAATTCAGGACCTGGCTAATGCCCCATCCCACCTCTCCCTGCAGAAGAACAGTTTATCACTGCACCTCTTCCTTCAAAGGCTGAAGGGAGGCCAAGGGTGTCAAGGAAGCAGAGAATATGAGCAGAAGCTGTGGGAGGTGTCCCTGCCCATGGCAGGGGATTGGAACTGGATGAAATTTAAGGTCCCTTCCAACCCAAACCATTCTGTGATTCTATGAACTTGCATTGCTTTTTCAAGACTGAAATGGGTGTTTATCCTTAACGCTGTTCTTGGAGCTGAACAACCAGTCTTGAATTGAAATGACTGGCATTCTGCTTGCAGGACTGGCTGGGATGGCCACAAGAGAATCTGTGCATGCAGAATGTTTTATTCCCTGTCCACATATATATATGTCTATATATATACATATATGTCCATATATATGGATATGAATAGATATATATAAATACACCAGGATATGCATTCAAATTGCTGTGACCGAGCTGATGTAACAAGTTTCACTATATGAATGTTTTCAAATTGCTTTGAGTATATTTTCAATATTTTCAATTTTTCAATTTTTCAATTTTTCAATATTTCAATATATTTTCAATATTTTCAAATTGTTTATGAGGAATGACTGAGAGAGCTGGGGGTGTTTATCCTGGAGAAGAGGAGGCTGAGGGGAGACCTCATTGCTCTCTACAACTACCTGAAAGGAGGTTGTGGAGAGGAGGGTGCTGGGCTCTTCTCCCAAGTGACAGGGGACAGGACGAGAGGGAATGGCCTCAAGCTCCACCAGGGGAGGTTTAGGCTGAATATTAGGAAGAAATTTTTCACAGAAAGTGTCATTGGGCAGTGGCAGAGGCTGCCCAGGGAGGTGGTTGAGTCACCTTCCCTGGAGGGGTTTAAGGGACGGGTGGACGAGGTGCTGAGGGACATGGTCTAGTGAATGATGGGAATGGTTGGACTCCATGATCCGGTGGGTCTCTTCCAATCTGGTGATTCTATGATTCTATGAGTATTCCCCTCTTCCTCTGTGTTCTGCCACTTTTTACATGAAATTCGGGATAATCCCAGCAACCTTTACCTACATTCAAGGTTGAGCATAGCCCTGTGTGGTTCCACCCAGAGAAACATCCCTGTGATGCATCTGCATCTGACCTCCCGGGCTCCGCACACCTCGACTCTGGCAAATGTACAGGGCACGTGCCCTCCCTGCCTGTCAGGGGCTGCAAAATGCAAGGTGAGGAAATATCGGAGAGGGTTTTAAGGCTAGTCATGTGTGCTGAGGATTTGGAATTTCTAATGCATCTGACTGTTTACGCTCTTCTGCAAGAAACAGAGCGTTTCCTTGTTCCCACGAGGTTGTTTGATCACAACACTCAAAGCCTTCATCGTGGCTTCACGGTAAGAGGATTGTGACCTGTCCCCTGCGGCTCAAGGAAAATACTTTACATACTTTTCCTCCTCGCTGCTTTGCTGTAACTCTCAGCCCTGGTCTCTTGGAGCTCGTGGCAGCAGCGAGCCCCTTCCAAAGTGCCCAGGGGAGCGCTTTTCTTTGGCATCTTCTGGGCTGCTGTGTGAGTGAACTCTGCCTGTTGTAGCACCCACAGTAAGTTCATTTTTCTATGCTGAAAGAAGTGAGTGTCACTCGGAGGAGTATTAGGCATGTGTGAGTGACTGCACCCACAGCTTCAGTGTTAGTTCTGCTCATTCTCCATCTGCTCCAAGGAAGACCTAGGAAAGCTGCCAGGAATATATAGTAGTAAATAATGTTTCTATTGCACCTGTCATCAGAGACTCACAGAGTGGTTTGCAAGCTATGCTGAAGTCCTGCTGTCCCTAGGAAATGGGAGACCATTCTTGTGCTTTCTGGTAATGTGCGTGCTGGGAGGTGTGAGAAGAAGACAACCCTAGGCAGCACGGACCTGGGGGAGTCTGTCTCTGTTTCCAAGCTTGCAGTATGGACTCAGCTATGGGAAGAATGTAGACAATTAGATGGATGCCTCAACATAGTGATTTCAAGAAACTGCAAGTGCTACCAGATTGCTCACTGAGGTAAAAATGTGCCGATGAGAGAAATGTTTGTGCTCTTTGGCTTGTTAGAGCACCAGCACTCACTGGGTGGGACGCCACACCTTCCCTGTGTGCCAGGGCGATGGCACTGCTCCATTAACACCCCGGAGTAGCTGTCACGGTGAAGTCCCTGAGAAGTTTCTGCTTAATCCAAAACTTTGTGAGACTCTTTTGCAGTTTCTCTTACCAAGCACATTATATTCAATTACTTTAACTAAAACTCCTGGCTGCTATTCTCTGCTCTTGAGTGTAAATCTGCAGCTATGAAATGTTTTGTCTGGGCAGCAGTGGCCCAGGTGGCCAAGAAGGCCAATAGCCTCTTGGTCTGTATAGAAATAGTATGGCCAGCAGGAGCTGGGAAGTGATTCTGCCAGCAGGAGCTGGGAAGTGATTCTGCCACTGGACTCAGAATTGGATTCTTGCCACTGGACTCGAATCCTGCGTTCAGTTTTGAGCCCCTCACTACAAGGAAGACGTTGAGGGGCTGGAGCGCGTCCAGAGAAGGGAATGGAGCTGGGGAACTGGCTGGAGAACAAGGGTTGTGAGAGGTGGCTGAGGGACCTGGGATTTAGTCTGGAGAAGAGGAGGCTGAGGGGAGACCTCATCACAGTCTACGACTCTCTGAAAGGAGGTTGTGGCGAGATGGGAGCTGGGCTCTTCTCCCAAGTGACAGGACGAGAGGGAACGGCCTCAAGCTGCATGAGGGGAGGTTTAGATTGGATATTTGGAAAAATGTCTTCACTGAAAGGGTTGTCAAGCACTGACAGAGGCTGCCCAGGGAGGTGTTTGAGCCTTCCCAAAGAGCAGACTGTATCATTGCAGTGTCAAAAGAATTCTGTGTACCTCACCCAAAGGTAAAGGATTTGAGGCCTCTCTGCTATGCAGACCCTGTCTCTCCTCTCACAAAAATAACTCTTTTCAGCAGAAACCAGAAAAATGAAAGTCAAGATGTCAGTGTGAGAGGTCTGGCCAGGAGGAGTGTTGCACCCAAAGGCAGGAGCGTGGGCTGGTGGCTGCGCCCTGCAAGAAGCCCTGTCCTTTACCCAAATCCATCCTGCAACCAGCAGGCATCGGGCAGTGGAGAGTTGCTCCTTGAGGGCTGGCTACTCTTTCTCTGTTTCTTTTGTTTTCACCTTCCCGTTTTTAGGATCCTTTCAGTAAATGGGCTCACAGCTTGGTGCCAGAGATATCTGTTTGTGGCCTGACATGTGATGGGTCAATGCCTTCTTATTGCAGAACATCTGACCTGGAGCTTCTTGCCACTATTATTGACCAGAAGGACAAGCCAGGTTGCTGGCAGGGCCCTTTCTGAAGGGCTCCCTTGCTGCCACATCTACAAACCTAGATGATTCTGGAAGAAGTTGTCCTCTAGCCTTGGTTTCCTATGTGAGGAAGTGCAACATGACTGGGATGGCTCCACAGCCGTTATCCCTTACCTGGGGAACACTGGCCAGGCCAAGGGGTGGTGGCAGCTTTCCTGGGCAGCTTTTCCTCATCTCCAGCTGCTCGGACTAATGAGAGCTCAGTGAACTCATAGAATCATAGAATCATCAGGTTGGAAGAGACCCACCAGGTCATCAAGTCCAACCATTCCTATCAAATACTAAACCATGTCCCTCAGCACCTCATCCACTTGTCCCTTAAACCCCTCCAGGGAAGGTGACTCAACCCCCTCCCTGGGCAGCCTCTGCCAGTGCCCAATGACCCTTTCTGTGAAAAACTTTTTCCTAATGTTCAGCCTAAACCTCCCCTGGCGAAGCTTGAGGCCATTCCCTCTCGTCCTGTCCCCTGTCATTTGGGAGAAGAGCCCAGTTCCCTCCTCTCCACAACCTCCTTTCAGGTAGTTGTAGAGAGCAATGAGGTCTCCCCTCAGTCTCCTCTTCTCCAGGCTAAACAACCCCAGCTCCTTCACTGCCTACCTAGAATTTTATCTGGACTGTCTGGACTGTATTTGTGCATCACTTGAGACATGGTTGCAGAATTGAATTCCCATTGGCAATGCTGATGGATAAGCTGGACATCGTTAGCATGAGGAATTTGTATAGGTATAACCTATCGATATTCATATGGGTCTTTAAAGTTGACTGTGAACAAGTGAGCACTCAGTGGGTTTATCTGTGCAGGCTCGCACCCATTTGACTAGCTTCATTTTTTGCTGCATGTCCACTAAAGTGGTTCTTAGCTCTTCAGGGAGACTTTATTTCTGTGTAGTGACCACAGAATAGGGGGGGAAAGGCAGTAAATTGGAACAGCAGGACAGGGACTGCCAGAACTGCATTTACATACCAGATACTGGTATAGTTTTCCCTGATGCTATGCCAAAAACATACCTGTCCAGTGAGCTGGTTTGATGGAGCAGGGCATTCTTCTGGCTTGGAGTCAGCCCAGGTTTTACCTCTTATGAAACCAGTTTTTCTCACCCTCTCAGTGATAACTGACAAAAGCAAATGAGCTCCTACCTGCATGGTCCAAACAAGCTGTAAATCGACATGTTTGTGTGGGAGGAGGATGTTTCCAAAGGCTAGGAAGGAAAGCTGCCTTTTAAGCAGCCGGTTACCTAATGATGTTGTTTTTATGGCACGCTTCTCCGTGGGCTGGATGTGGAGGCGGGCAGGGCTATTCCCATGGTGCTCAAGTCGGAGAAAGTTCATTGTATTTCACCACCCATTCCTCAGGGAGTTCAGCCCACCAAAAGTCAAGGAAAACCCAAACGCTAAAAATATTTATGTGGAAAAGAAAACCCACAGCACATTGATGTGGTCTCCAAGGCCAGCTGCTTTGTGGTGATAAAAGTGCTGTGGCTTGTGCATTGTGAAGGACTTTGCAGTTCAACAAGTTGTGGTTTCTTCGGAGAGAAAGATCTCGCAGCTTTTTTCAACAGTGATATTTCCAAGGCTTTCCATAGTTTGCTTCTGTAAGCAAAAGCTGAAAAATCAAGGGTATCACTGTGCCTGCTTTTCATGATGGTAGAAAATTTATTGTGGATGGGCTCAGCAGTGTTAATAAAATCAGCTTTCACAGCTAGTATCCTCTAGGTGTTGTCTGGCTGTGGCGCAGCCTAACACTTGTGCAAACAGAACTGATGGCAGGCACCACATTCTTTGTTTTCTCTAGCATAAAAGGCTGACTTTATGGTAAGATTTCAAACTTCTCAGTCTTCCTTGCAACCGGGAATTTGTGTGAATTATTTCTCTGAAACCCATCTGTGTTATACAGCAAATTCCAACTACGACAACGTTCCCCTCTCTGTTTTGTGCTGATGACAAGACAGGCTGTAAGGAACCAGAGAGGAACTGCACGGATAAAAGCTTCTGCCAGGTTGGTGCTAGAAGGCTTCTCTCTTTTATTAGATTCATATCTGGGTACGATCTTTGTAGTGTTATTACAGAGATGTATTACTGGGAACTAGCATGCGATGACAAACCTCCCAGATAATAGACTAGAGAGTAAATGCTATTAAATATAAGGTCAGATAGCCCTGGATATACTATCTAATCGATTTTTCTCATCAAAATGTGCCTGGATCAACAGGAGATGATATGACTTCAAAAATGATTCATGCAAGTGTTAAGGATACATTAAAGAAGTTTCTAAAAAACATCATCCTGGCTTGGACGATCATAAATTGATTCTATTTAAATCAAATGAAAGGATAAACAAAAGTAGGTTTGCAATTCAGATTTTCTGTTTCAAAGGGAAAACTGATTAGGGAAATCACCATACTTGAATATGGACAAGGTCTGGAGTTTCTTTGCCAGCTGTTGTGCCAATATGAGCAGGATTCCTCCTAAGTACGTGAGTCTCCACTCCAGCATATTGCAAGAACTGGAAAATAGCAGCAGAAAGGGTTTGGATAAACTTACCCTCTGAGAATGGGACCAGAGAGGTGGAGAAGAGGGGACAAAGCCAAGCAGCATTGAAATGAGATAAGGATAGTGACTAATGATGTTCTTAACAATACATGTGATTTGTATTGGTTTACATTTATGGTGATTTTGAAGGTGTAATGGAATTGAACTGTATAAAATTCAGCAATACAAAATGCAGGATTATGCACCTACAGCTCAACAAGGATTCCTGCTGTACACTACATCTAGGTGTGATTGGGTGATGGAGAAGAATCGATGTAAGGGCTAAAGGGTGGATCGGACCTGCCAGATGGGAAAAAGGCAATTGTGGTTCTAGTAATCAGAGCAGGATAAGAGGCTATTACTGCATTGTACAAAGAAGGAATGAAAACTTACCTAAAGTTTTGTATCAGGTTCTTAGGTCTGAAATAAGCACAGAAAAAGATTACTCATTGCCCAGTCATCCTAGGAACCCGTTTTATAAGAGAAGGAAAGGGTCTGCCCTGCGAGGGGCAAGATTCCCTCTGTAAATAGACTACAGGAAGAGAAACACATTTAAACCAGAGAGCAAAAGGGTATGACTGGGCCAGGAAGGCACTTAGCCTGGAAACAAGATAGAAATTTATAATCCTGACAACAGGGAGGATCAAAAGTGTCGGTGGCAGCTGTGGGGAAAAGAAACTTATTGTAGAAAATGGAGGTCTGGAAGGTCTTTCCAGTCCCATGTTCTCTGGAAAGCATAACACGGATACAACTGAACTAGTTGGCATCACTTGACAGCTGACATCAGTTGACATCAGGTGTCATCAGGAGATAATGATTTTTTCCTAGGTGGTTGGAAAATACACTATTTTTTTTAGGTGCAGCATTAAGGCGTGGTCTGGTTATCTCCATCAGCGTTTACCAAATGCCACTCATCTCTTTTCTGGGATAGCTGGGCAGCTTTCTGGCTACTACACGCTTTGCAATATGCTTTCAGAGCTGCTTCTGAATCAATGTGGAAAGTATGTGTTCTGAAAGAACGTTTGCCAGCCTCTCCCTTTACGTTCTCTTCCCCTCAGAGCAGAAAACAGGTTTCCTGATTCACAACCAGGCTCTGATTCAATTAAAGGAACTGCTGGTGGGAGATGAATGGCAGGAAAATGTGAGTTACAGTCGCATTCAACCAGATCCTCCACTGCAAGACATGGCCCTTGCTTGCATAGGTTTTATTTTTATTATTCTTTACAGTGATACCGGTGAATGTGTGGAATTCATACAGCAAGGCATAGGATACATCTGTGTGAGTATCGCTGTTTGAGTCACACTAGGAAATGATGCGGGTTGGAGACCTTACAATGTTCTTCCTGCTGGAGAGAACTTTCCCAATCTGCAGCTCAGCCTTCTTCATAGCCAAGTCACCGATGAAGGTTCAGTGCTCTGTCTGCAATCAAAGTGGGTTTTAGCAAACTGGGATGTAGCGAGAATGAATCTGTTGGAGGCTTCATTACCTCCGCTGTGCCTGGGATCTGGTGCTTTGAAGGAAAGCAGGATTCTGCTGCAGGTGCCAGGCACATAGCCCAGAGCAGCGGCAGGGAGAGTTTCCAGTCCTCCACTCGTAGGCATAATGTTACCTCGCCTCTCTTGCCTTGGTTCGCATGGTTATGTGATTGGGTGTAAGAAAAGCTGCACGTCAGTCTTCCTGCAGGTTACGCTTCAGGGTGGAGGTAGAGAAGATCAGCTCCAGCAGCTCAAATGAGCACTGGGCTGGCTGCTGTATCTAAGCAGAATCAGCTGCTAAAAAGAGCCAGTTGGAAGCAGTAGTCCCAAGAAGTTTGTTGTATTTTTGAGATTTAAGCACATAAGCAATGCCCTTTAGCTTTGTTCTGACTTTGTAATTCTCTGTTACTTAGCAAAGCTTATAAAACTTGCCCTTTTGTCATATATCAATTGTGGTTCATTACGTTTTGCAGCACTGAGCACAGAACCAGGCAAGTGATAAGAGCAGCAGCCTTTTCAGCTCTTTGGGAGCACCAAGTGCCACTGTTGTTAAAGCCTCTTTTTTTTTTCTTCTCCTTTTGCACTTACTCAGAAAGAAAGAAGCATTTAAAGAAAGAAAAGCTTGCTCCAAGTTTTATTCTTTTTATTTTTTTTGTGTGTGTGTGTATACATATAGAAGCTGGAGAAGTGGCCTGTGTGAACATCATGAGGTTTAACAAGGCCAAGGGCAAGGTCCTACACCTGGGTTGGGGCAACCCATTGTTTCAGGACAGGATGGGGGATGATGTGATTGAGAGCAGCCCTGAGGAGAAGGAATTGGAGGTGCAGGTTGATGAAAAGCTTGACATGAGCCAGCAATGTGCGCTCGCAGCCCAGAAAGCCAACGGTGTCCTGGGCTGCATCAAAAGCAGCGTGGCCAGCAGGGCAAGGGAGGGGATTCTGCCTCTCTACTCATCTCTTCTGAGACCTCAGCTGGAGTGCTGTGTCCAGTTCTGGAATCCTTAATGTAAGAAGGAGATGGAGCTGTTGGAACAGGTCCAGAGGAGGCTATAAGAATGATCAGAGGGCTGCAGCACCTCCCATACAAGGACAGGGTGAGAGAGTTGGGGTTGTTCAGCCTGGAGAAGAGAAGGCTCCAAGAAGACCTTATAGTGACCATCCAGTACCTGAAGGGGCTACAAGAAAGCTGGGGAGGGACTGTTCACAAAGGCTTGTGGGTATAAACTGGAGAGGGGCAGATTTAGACATTAGGAAGAATTTCTTCCCCATGAGAGTGGTGAGGCCTTGGCCTGGGTTGCCCAGAGCAGGGGTGGCTGCCCCATCCCTGGAGGGGTTCAAGGCCAGGTTGGATGGGGCTTGGAGCCCCTGATCCAGTGGGAGGTGTCCCTGCCCATGGCAGAGGTGGGACTGGATGGGCTTTAACACCCCTTCCAACCCAAACCATCCTATGATTCTATACACACACATATGCATATGCGTATACACAGTTAGATTGAGTTTGACTATATTTAAACACTGATTATCAGAGCAAATGGGATCTTTTCTGGCCACTTAACCCCATAGTCTGGATGTTTTAGCTACAGAGTCCTGTAAATTGTTTTCTGTTTGAACTACACAGGTTGTAGAAAAATATCTCATTTTGATTGACTTGAATAATTTTTGGTAAAGTGGAACTGCTGCAATTGCTGGTGAATTGGTTAATTACCATCATTGCTAACAAACAGTCTCTTGTTTCTATCTATGTAGCTTCACACTCCAGCTGGTAAGGGTTTTTTATAGTTTTGTGATACAGATGATTCTGTAATAGTTGAATTAAAAATTTTCCTGTGTATGTGCACAAAAACCTGTGCAAACCAGCCCTTGGCCTAACATTCCAAACCCATTTGTGCTTTTTGAATGTGTTATTTTAAAACATCTTTCCCAGCCACTTCATCTTTCTTGCAGCTCTTTCCTGAGTGCTCTTCTGTTTATCTCGAGTGGTAGTTGACAAAACTGTACTTGCTGTGCCAGAAGCAGAAGTGACAGCACAATTCAAAGGTGATATTGCTTGCCTCCTACTCCAGGTTCCTGTGGTGATCAAGGCCCTTGTGCCTACAGTGCCGTGCTGGGAGCTCACGTTTAATTGACTTCTCACTTAGTCACCTTTCCAAAGTGACTGCTTTCCAGAGTAAAATCCTTCGTCCTGTAACATCTATGGTTTGTGTTGCTAGAAATTAAAATGTATTATTCCAACTTGCCAAGCAATTCATACCAGTAACCTCTGCTTTCCTTATCTACTAAACACTACGGTTTTGGAACGTGGTTGTTGAGAGCTTTCTTCTTGTCACTAACAGAGCGAAAGTTTCTGAGGGACCCTTTCAGAAATATGCTTTGATAGGAATGGTTGGACTCAATGATCCGGTGGGTCTTTTCCAACCTGGTGATTCTATGATTCTATGAACATATCCCCACTTTGAATTGTGTTTTGTGATGTGTAATACAGCCTGGCTTAATTCACCGCGGATGTCATGGTAAGTCTGACCTGTTGTGGAACCCTAATCCTCAAGTTGCGAGATCCCAAGTTAAGTGTTGTGCAGAAGTTTGTTATAGTGATAGCGCTACCTTTCAACAGGCAAGCAAACCTCTGATTCAACCATATCCTGGGCTGCATCAAAAGCAGCGTGGCCAGCAGGTCAAGGGAGGTGATTCTGCCTCGCATCTCTTGTGAAACCTCATCTGGAGTATTGTGTCCAGTTCTGGAATCTTCAACATCAGAAGGATCTGGAGCTGTTGGAACAGGTCCAGAGGAGTCTACAAATATGATCTGAGGGCTGGAGCACCTCCCATACAGGCTGAGAGAGTTGGGGTTGTTCAGCCTGGAGAAGAGAAGGCTGTGGGGAGACCTTATAGCGACCTTCCAGTACCTGAAGGGTCTACAAGAAAGATGTTCACAAAAGCTTGTAGTGATAGGGTGAGGGGCAATGGGTATAAACTGGAGAGGGGCAGTTTTAGACTCGACATAAGGAGGGATTTCTTCACAATGAGAGTGGTGAGGCCCTGGAACAGGTTGCCCAGGGAAGCTGTGGCTGCCCCATCCCTGGAGGGGTTCAAGGCCAGGCTGGATGGGACTTGGAGCCCCTGATCCAGTGGGAGGTGTCCCTGCCCATGGCAGGGGTGGGACTGGATGGGCTTTAACATCCCTTCCAACCCAAACCATTCTATGATCCCATTAAAACAAAAATCAAATGAATATGGCAAATTCTACCTTTTAATAACATTCTATTCATTGGTGCTAACCACATGATCTCCCTGTTTATTAATTGAATCCCACGTCAGCCCTTACACTGTTTTACCCAGGACAGATGCCAGGCCTTTATTTATGCTTATAAAACATTGGCACAACATGAGCATCCTTCCAGGCTCCTGGAGGTTCTCTGTTAACAGTTATCAGCGTGTCAGCAGACCAGAGAGCCCTCATCTTGCTGTCTTAACAATCTCTTTGGTTCTGACTTGAAAGTGTCTAGGCCTTGGTAGCTTCAGACTGCAGCAGTGTCTGCTGTTGACAGCTCCACTCCTTTATCTGATGCTGAGCTAGTACACTGTCAGCACTACTCTTGGGTTAAAACAGACTTGAAAATGCAGCTTACAGAATATTCTGCGTCCTACTGCTCCATTTTCAATTTATTTCTAGATTTCATTTTATAAAAATTTGCCCTTTTTATGGAAATCGCCTATATCTTACAGCATCTTTCACAGTAAATGAGTGGTTTCATAGGTTGTTATTATTCTCTAATCTTTTTCATCACTAATTGGCTTCATGATTGTTTCAGCTTTGTGAAAACACCAGACTTCATGTACTGATCAGGTAATTACTGCCTGGCTCCTTCTGTTTGCATGCAAGAAAGATGATCCAGGTGTAAGCGTGCCTTCATGAATCATAACTAACATTTTATTATGTGTTCAGTTCCCTTTCTTGTTGAAAGTGAAGCTTAATTTAAAACTTCTCTGATTAGGACACAAGATTGCTTGAACTAAGAAACAGTTGTTGATGATAATTTTCAGTGTTGCAGTTAACATTTTAACTGGCAGCACATGTCCTCTTACCCTGCATCCATCTCACTGATTTTTTCCTCTCCCTTAGCTCTCCATCCCATAAAAGACACACTTAAATTCATATCTGCTCACCCTTACTCCATTATGCTTTACCTCTGCCGTGGATTGAGAACCTCCTCCTTCCTATTTCCTTTTAAGACATCCCAATTCCACAATAATTTGGATGTTCTTCAAATTGCTCTTAAATTCCCTGATCTTATCTACATTCAAACTGCGATCCCTTCAAAGAATCTCACTAGCACCTGTAATGACCATCACCGTGGGTACAAACCTAGCTCAGCTCTCTAATTTTGGAACAGTGCTTTGGCTTTGAAGATGACTTTGCCTTTTCTTTCTTTTATGCCCACGGCATCAAATTGTCTGTGGTCAGAGCTCTTTGTGCATCTTATTGGTCTCTCTACAGTCTGGGCAGGACAACCCATTAGTGAAGCAACCCTTGTTTTGTTTGATCCAGTGGACCTGTAGCCAGTGTGGACTTCGGAGCCTGAAACCACTGAACCACTAAGAATAATAGCTGGTTCCTCCCACCCTATATACCTAGTTGTCAAATCCAATGCCATAGAATTGTAATAATTCAGTCAAGTATGTAATTGCTGTTAGTCCAGAAGAGCACATGCCCAATATCCTGTCGTAAAGCAAATGGCTTCACTATAAATGCTGAGAAGGCATGAAAATTACTAAGCATGAACTAAAATAACCCCCTCTTCTAGAAGCACAGGTTGGCCTTTCAGGTGCTGAGGCTATAGCTGGTTTTTTAAGCACAAAATGCTTCAGCTCACATGGAATACTATAAATTCAAGTGAACCCAATGATGTATTAGCATAAATCACGTGTGGTTATGAGACTAGGATTGCAATTTTGGGGACAGTGTCTGAGACAATGGATGCTCGGCCCTTATTACAGCTGATAGGACAAAGCTGGAATTTTTAAAGTTGCTCGAGGAAATTTGGTCGTCAAATGACTTAAGTCAACCAGACTGAGAAAACCATGCAGTTAGAGGTGCATGGTCTCAGCCTGTTCTGCTTTGAGTGACCTCAACTTTTATCTGTTCTCATGTGGGCAAATACAGTGGAGCTGTTTCTGTTCCTGTTGTTTTCGTAAGGATCCCCTTCTTACAGCTTGAGCCTTTTTATAAGATGCCAGGAAGCTGGTTGGAAATTGGTAACTGCTGGGTCTGTCCTTATTGTTTTGGGATTCCTCTGCTCCCACATGGACCTGGCAGTCCCTTCCTAAAATGCCGGGGTACTGTATTTCTGTAACTATCCATTCCACACCGGATTCTTAAATGCTAGTTAATCAGACCTCAAGTATTTAGCTGTTCTGAGAAGAGGGACACTAACTGCCATTGTGAGTGTTTATCATCTGTAGAATCTGACTCCTCTGGTGGGAGGAGGCAACGGTTCAGGCTTAACATCCTGCAGTGAAACATGGGACAAAACTTGCCAAAACGCCTCTCTGGAAACTGAGGTGAGACCACAAACTGTTTATTTGGAGCACTGAGGCTCCTCTGGGTATAAGGAAGGTCAGAACTTTTGTGGAGGGGTCAAGCACTACATCCAACAGTTCTGACCATCAAAAACCATTCACTCAGACACTGCTAAGGACAGTGGGGGTGCCTGTATTGACTGCCTCAGGACACCAGGATTCCAAGCAGTCTGTTGTTCTTTTAGATTTTTGGAATATACAAGTGGGTTTCCTTTTTTGGGGGGGGGGGGGAGGAGGGGTATAGGAATTGCTTGGAGGGGTTTCTTTATTTATTTTTCACTTTTGTTTGGCTTGAGCTCGTCTATGCCAGGGAGGCTGGAACGCCGTACAAATGTTGGCGCTGAAAATGTCACAAACAAGCATTCTGGCACTTATGTAGGATTGGAGGGGAGGGTGAGAACAGCTGCTTGTATTGTTCTAAAAGCTAAATGTTTTCATAGAAAAACAGCTTCTTCTGCATCCAATTTATCATTTCATGTACTACAGTGCAAAGGTTAGAAAGGAACTGGGCCTTGGGATGCCAACTTCTGTTCATGGATTTCTCCTTTGCTTCACTGCCTCTGCCTCCATTACATTTCTGTTGAATTCAAGGAATTAAAACACCACTACATGGTCGACATTGAATCATAGAATGGTTTGGGTCAGAAGGGACCTTAAAGACTATTCAGTTCCACCCCCTGCCACTGGCAGGGACACCTCCTACTGGATCACGTTGCTCAAAGCCCCATACGACCTCAATTACAATCAAACCTAATTTGCCTTCTGAGAGATTTAAGAATTTCTGCTTATTTTGGGGCACTGTTTGTATCTTTTCTGCTTAATGAAATTATTCTGAAGGTGACAAGGTCTGGCCATGTTGCTCTGTGCATACAGCATCCTGCAATAACAGAAAGTGACTTTTCCAAGACTTTTATTACCTGAAGAGTGAATCTGGACTCTATGTAAGCTGAGTAGAGGTGGAAAGGCATTTTCTTTTAATTTTCATTATTCCCAGTCTAGCAATGTGATATCTTCTTGATGGTCTAGTTCTTCAGGGTATAGTAAGGTCTTAGATTAGGTAAGGTCCAACCCAGTTATCAGGAGGGCTCAGGTCTGGGTTTTGGCTTCCACAGGAGGTCCAACCCACCATTCTCCTCTGTGAACAGCCCTCTCCTCCCTTTCTGTCACAGCAACAGGAGGTCAGAGAGAAGGCTGTTTCTGACACCCAGCACCAGAGGGTCAGCTCTTGGCCCTGAGGAGAAACCTTCTTGTAGGGCAGGTCTTGCCTATGGAGCAGCTACTGGACTACATCACTGCAATGAATAATGGTGACTGGCAAACATGGTTTTGTTCCATCAAAGATAAATTATAGCTGTTGTCAAACAGAAGTGGTTTTGCTCCTACCAGCCACCTCTAGATCTCTGGAGAAGGAGAAAAATCAATAAGTGCAGACTAAGATAAAATAAAACAAACATTTCCAAGCTTTTAAGATACTAACAAAACAATGAAAGGAAGAAAATAATCCCCAAAAGGATCAGTTCTGTTGACTACACTGGGAGAGAGGAGGGCTACTAACAAGTGAATTTGAGGTTTGCCTCATTGAATGGTCATAGAATCATAGAATAACCAGATTGGAAGAGACCCACCGGCTCATCAAGTCCAACCTTTCCAATCAAACACTAAACCATGTCCCTTAGCATCTCATCTACCCATGCCTTAAACCCCTCCAGGGAAGGTGACTCAACCCCTTGGACAGCTGTTCCAGTGCCCAATGACCCTTTCTGAGAATTTTTTTTTCCTAATGTCCAGCCTAAACCTCCCCTGGCAGAGCTTGAGGCCATTCCCTCTTGTCCTGTGTATGTAAGTACCTTTCAGTAGAGCACAGTTAAGGACTTGCGCATGGTTTTATTTGGTCTCAGCTATTTGGGGCCCCTGGGCCAAGACAGTGATGGGGCATGGGCTGAGATGCTTTTGGAGACAAGCTCAAGGCTGCTGGCTCTCTTCTTCTCTGGTAAATCTGTAAGCTGGAATCTACAGAATCTGGCAAGAGCTCATTCTGGAGCAGGGATGACAGGCATAATGTGGAAGAAACAGAAGGATGAGCTAGCTAAGTTCAAATTTGGTTTTAATTGCATCTGCACACCTCTTGGTAGTGTTGCCAGTGTGAGGGAGCTTCCTAGCTTTTAGATAGAACATGGTATCACCAGTTTCTGGAAAGACACTGTCCACGTTTCTCACCAGGGCTATGAGAAAACTACTGTTTTTTCTCTCTGCAAGGAGTGCAGGAGCTCATGTTTGACTTTAACAATGTATTCTCTAGAAAGGCAATCAACCCAGATCCAAGGACATAAAGGGGCACAGAATACAATCCTGCTTTAGTATTTTGTTCCAGATGATAATCACTCTAACAAATGCGAACCCGATGATTCATTAAGATTTTTCTAACTTTGAGACATTATTCTGGTACTTGCCATGGCTTTTCTCACTTGATTACAGCTCTTAGAACTGGTATTTTTCTCCCTATGATAAAACTCGCACACTGTAATCAAATCGCCTCTCAACAACCTGTAACAGCAAACCCCAGCAATGTCTTTAAGCTAGAATCTACTCCTTTCCTCTTAAGAGGTAGTAACCAGTGATTTTAGCAGTTCAACCATATGAATCATCCTGCCAGTAAAGCCAATCCATCGCATTTTTCCAGTTCCCTCTGCTTCTCCTTTACATGAATCTCATGACATGGATGCACTGGCATCTGCTCTGTTTGCCTGTGAATTTCCAGTGGAAGGGGTTAGGGTTGGTTGTCAGACCTTGCATGTACCCCTAGCGAACTATCTGTGCCTCTTCCTGGCCTGTCTGTAGATGTCTCTGAGTTGAAACTCTTCTCTGTGTCAGAAATAAGAGCACGTTCATCCAAGGTCCTACAGCTTGGTCCAAGCATTGCTCTGAGCACCCTTAGCAAGTTTGCAGATGATACTAAGTTGGGTGGAAGTGTGGATCTGCTGGAGGGTCGGGAGGTTCCAAAGGGATCTGAACAGGCTGGACTGCTGGGCTGAGACCAACGGCATGAGGTTTAACAAGGGCAAATGCCGAGTCCTGCACTTGGGGCACAACCCTGAGCAGCTCCAGACTAGGAGAAGCCTGGCTGGAAAGCTGCCAGGAGGAGAAGGACCTGGGGGTGTTGGTTGACAGCAACTGAATGTAAGCCAGCAGTGGCCCAGGTGGCCAAGAAGGTCAATGGCATCTTGGCTTGGATCAGAGACGGCGTGACCAGCAGGTCCAGGGAGGTTATTTTCCCTCTGTACTTGGCACTGGTGAGACCGCACCTCGAGTGCTGTGTTCAGTTCTGGGCCCCTCACCACAAGAAGGATGTTTAGGCTCTGGATCGAGTCCAGAGAAGAGCAACGAAGCTGGGGAAGGGGCTGGAGAACAAGAGGAGAAGCTGAGAGAGCTGGGGGTGTTTAGGAGACTGAGGGGAGACCTCATTGCTCTGTACAACTGCCTGAAAGGAGGTTGTGGAGAGGAGGGAGCTGGGCTCTTCTGCCAAGTGACAGGGGACAGGACGAGAGGGAATGGCCTCAAGCTCTGCCAGGGGAGGTTCAGGCTGAACATTAGGAAAAAGTTTTTCACAGAAAGGGTCATCGGGCACTGGCAGAGGCTGCCCAGGGAGGGGGTTGAGTCGCCTTCCCTGGAGGGGTTTAAGGGACGGGTGGACGAGGTGCTGAGGGACATGGGTTAGTGATTGATGGGAATGGTTGGACTCAATGATCTGGTGGGTCTTTTCCAACCTAATGATTCTGTGATTCTGTGTTTGATGGCCACTAGAAGCCTGCCTAGGCTTCAGAGCATATTTGTTGACCTTTCATAGTAAGTTGGCATTTGAGCTGATTTTTGTTTTCTTGGGGCTTTGCTGAATCGAGGGGATTTGGAGAAACCACTCCCCAGCCTTTTTAGGCAGTTACTTTAATATGCAGCAAGCCCCCTCGGCTTCAGTGTCAGCTGTGTTTGTGCTTAGTATTGGTTAGAAATTAAAAGAAAGAAATTAAATTGAACTTCCATTCCTTAAGAAAGCTGTGCTTTCTTACTTGGTTTCAGGGGACCCATTTGATCCATAAAACTAAGGTCTTTAATTTTGCCTTACCTTTTAATTTCATTAACATCTTCTGAACATTATTTTCTGCGTGCAAAGCCCAGGGGTAGCCTGAGAAGTGAAAAAAAGAGAGGAATAGACTTTGGAGCAGACCATACGCATTTGAAAGCTCCTGGGTACTTTGGGTGGCCTCTGTGGAACTCTTTGAGCCTTGAGTTCAGCTGTGTTTAGACCTGATATGTCTAAATTAAAGAATGCACGAGTTTAGGCCCCGCTGCTGGCCAAGCTGTGTGGTCTTTGTGAAGCCATTTCACACTTTCCCTTCCCCCCCCCCCCCCCCCCCCTTCCTTTTCTTCTTTTCCATTCTACTGTTTTTCTCCTTTTGGGCTATAGACTGTTCTGGGGGAGCACTGTCACTTGACCACATTATTGTACATCACTAATTCTCGAAATTCTGGGAATGTGAAGAAGCAGATTTTTTAGTATAAGCTTTACCATAGAGGCGGTCACATCTGAACTGCAGATGCTGCTGCGGAGTAAAAAAATGATTCCTGAGATATAGTCAAGTCAAGCAGAACATGAACCTAGGTGAATATAGCTACGTTTTTTTTTTTTTTTTATTTTCTGTTACCAAAACTAACTCTTCAGCCCCTGTGTAGGACTAATCACAAGACAGAAATATCCTTTACCACTGTTTGGGAGCGTTGTGTGTCGTCAGGAACGGTGTTTGCTCTTTTCCGTTGCTCAAACAGTAGGGAACGGCGTGCTGAGTCAGCAGAAAGTGCCCTTTCCACCGGCAGCATCCCTGAGGGTTCTCGTTGCGGCGTCTCGCCAGGTGACCGGCATAGTCTGGTGCTGGTGTCACCGGGACGGGCTCAGTGGAGAGGGTGTGACAGAGCCAGCCGGTGACACAGCACCCTGTATCACTCCTGTTTGCTCAGAGGTGGGTGACAGGGTTTCTGTTTCAACCGCGTATCCTGGAGACAAAGGCTTTCATCGTGATACGGTTTCATAAGGAAGATCAATAAAATGAGAGCAATGTGAGATTGTAACCTGCCATTCTTGGACAAGCACACGTGAGCTCTCTAGCAGGCACTTTATTTCTCTGTTTTTATTTAGCTTTTGTGGCTTTATGGCAGGTACGACAGGCTGGAGCCACGCTGGCTGCGAACGCTTTTATCTCTTTGAAGGCTTCTCCTTTTGAAATGAAATTTCTCTTGGCTGTTCTTAACTCCAAGGTGGAACTTTATGGGGAGCGGGATGACTTTTTTTTCAGTGAGGGGAACTTGGAGCAATTTTACTTGCTTTGAAGACGCACGTTGTTCCTGAAGCAACTCCTGTGCCATAGGAAAATGGGCTGGGGCTGAGCAGGAAGAGGTGAGGTTGGCAGCACATTCCAAGGTGCCCTCACCCCACCATGCACCAGCAGCACTTCCCTGAGAGCCGTGGTCGTGGGGCTATAGGCACTTCTGAGGGATGAAAATGGGCAAGGAGAGCGTACATAGAGATTTCCTCTTAAAAGCAGATCAGAAGCTGGACATATGTGGCCTATGTGGATACAAGACAGCATGGCTAGAGTCTTTGGTTTTGTGTATCCAGCTCTGGAGTCCTCAGCACAGGAGGGGCATGGAGGTGTTGGGGTGAGGCCAGAGGAGGCCACGGAGATGATCAGAGGCCTGCACGAGGCCAAGCTGGGAGAGTTGGGGTTGTTCAGCCTGGAGAAGAGAAGGCTGTGGGGAGACCTTAGAGCAGCTTCCAGTGCTGAAAGGGGCTCCAGGAAAGCTGGGGAGGGGCTCTGGATGAGGGAGGGCAGGATGAGGGGAACAGTTTTCACCTGAAAGAGGGGAGATTGAAATGAGATCTTAGGGAGATGATAAGAAATGTTTTGCTGTGAGAGTGGGGAGGCCCAGGCCCAGGTTGCCCAGAGCAGGGGTGGCTGCCCCATCCCTGGAGGGGTTCAAGGCCAGGATGGATGGGGCTTGGAGCCCCTGATCCAGTGGGAGGTGACCCTGCCCATAGCAGGGATGGAACTGGATGGACTTTAAGGTCCCTTCCAACCTCACCCATCGCTGTAGGACAGGAGGTGCCTACTTCACACAGGGCGGAGCCTGCTCAGGCCACGCCCTCTCACTGCTGTGGCTATTTGTACTGGGTGGGCCTCCTGACCACGCCCACCAACAGCCAGCAATGGAGGGTCTAATGAGACCACGCCCCTGCAGGTATCAGCATTGGAAGTAGCGGAGCCTATACAGACTACGCCCCCTGTCAACTGTCTAACAGGAGACAGTGGGCAGAGCCTATCAGGACCCCCCCCCCCCGGGGTGGGGCCTATACAGACCATGCCCACCACTCAACAGCCCAGTTGGGGTGCTGGGCGGGGCCTAACATCCCCAGCTGTCAGTGTGGGTGGTGGGCGGAGCCTCCTCAGGCCACGCCCACCAATTTGTCACCCCATTTCTCAGTGGGTGGAGCCTGCAGAGTATTCCCAGACCCCGCCCACCAATTGGATGCCTAGGTGGGCTGACAGGCCCAGCCCCATCTGTCAATGCCGTGATGGTGGGCGAAGCCTCTACAGGCCACACCCACCATTCAGCTGCCCCACTGGGTGGTGGGTGGAGCCACCTCAGGCCCCACCCCAGCTGTCAATGCTGGGACAGTGAGTGGAGCGTTCCCAGCCCCTGCCTCCAATCAAGCAGTGGGTGGAGCCTTCAAAGACCCCGCCCACCTACTGATGACCCTGAATGGCAGTGGGCTGAGCTTTCCCTGACCCCACCCACCAGTCGGCTGCCCAGTCTATCAGTGGGCGGAGCTTCCCCAGACCCCCAACGCTAACTGGGCAGGGTGGTGGGTGGAGTCTCCACAGATCCCACCCACCAATGGGTGCCCCATCTGGTGGTGGGTGAAGATTCCCCAGACCACGCCCACCAATCGATCCCTATCTGACAGTGGGCGGAGCCTTCTCTGGCCACGCCCACAATAGCGTGCACTATGTGACAGTGGGTGGAGCCTCCGCAGACCCCGCCCATCAATCGATCGCCCTGACTGGCAGTGGGCGGAGCCTCCACAGACCTGCCCACGAACAGGCTGACGTATCTCGCAGTGGGCGGGGCTTATTCAGACCCCGCCCCCAGCCTGACTCCCCGCCTGCAGTGGGCGGAGCTTCCCTCGGCCCCGCCCCCAGCTGTCAGCGGCGGCAGCAGCGCCGGGGCGGCCGGGGGATGCGGCGCTGAGGGCGCAGCGCGGCGGGCACCGGGCACCCCGCTCCCGGGTTCCTGCTTGGCCGCCGCTGCCTTTGCCGCCGCCCATGATGTGCCTGGAAAGCGACGGCTCCTCCGGCGGCAGCCCGGGCTGCGGCGGGCGGCTCCGAGCCGGCGACGAGGAGGAGGAGGAGGACGGCGAGCGGGGCTGCTGCGGCCGGGGCGCCGAGGGCGAGGTGCAGACGCTGTCGGGGAGGATGAACCCGCCGCCGGGCACCGGGAAGCACCCCGAGCGCCCTGCACCCCGGCACAAAGCCCCGAGCCTCGGCCGGGCGCGGGTAGCCGCCGCCGGCATCCTCAGCGTGGGCAACGTGCTCAACTACCTGGACCGGTACACGGTGGCAGGTGAGGGGCCTCCCGACGCGGAGAGGAGGGGGGTGGCCTTTGTTCGGCTGGGGCTCGTTCGGGATGGGCAGCGGGAGGATCGCTGCGGTGACAGGTGCGGCTGCTGGGGGAGAGCCGGAACGCCGTCGCTTTTGTGTCTGCGAGGGAAAAAACGCACGGAAAACGATGGGCTCGGCTTTGTCTCGGGCTCCTGGGAGCCTCTCCAGCCCTCGCCGGGAGCTCCCAAGCCCAGCAGGACCCGTCCACTGCCAAATCATCTCCCTCAGCATCTCATCTGCCCGTCTCTTAAACGCCTTCGGGGACGGGCACTCAAACACCTCCCCGGGCAACCTCTGCCAGTGCCCGAGAGCCCTTTCGGTGAAGAAACTGTTCCTGAAATCCACTTTAAACCTCCCCTGGCACAGCCTGAAGCCATTCCCTGCCCTGTCCCCTGTCACTTGGGAGAAGAGACCAGCTCCCACCTGCCCACAACCTCCTTTCTGAGTTGGAGGGATGCGGTGAGGGATGCGGGAGGGATGCAGGGAGGGATGCTCGGCAGGACCAGCCCCTTGGTCGCAGGGCACTATGCAAACCGACTCGGTTCCTGGGATAAACGTTGTAAAAACCTTCTTTCCTGATGGATTTCCTTCCCCAGCCGCATCGGGAGAGCTGCTGCTGGGAGCCCCGCTCCAAAACGACCTTGTCTTCAGCTGTTTCTTGCCCTCTCCCCAGAGGGGACTCCTCGTTTGTTCTTGTCAGGCAATAACAGCAGGGAAGAAGATGATTACTGAACTTTTTTCTAATTAGAAATGAAGTAGGCTTGTTGCTATTCAACTGTCTCATGTAATTAAAATATAATACATATTCTGCATTTGGCAATACTGATAATTTCATCTCCAGAGCTTATAAAGGGGTTTGTGCACGTATAAATTTTACTCTATGCATATACATCTTTTAATCGCTAGGACTCAATACGGCATTAAACAAATCAGGGATTTGTTTATACTGCATTAAAATAATATATGTTTGTAGGACAGTAATAGGGCGCGAGGGACATCAGTCTCGTCACTTGTCAGAATAAGTTGGCTGAGTTGGCTTTATTTTGTCTGGAGATGGGGAGGATTAGAAGGGAAACTTAACTGACACTGTTGTGGCCTCTTTATTATTATTTTTAAGCAGGGCTTGCAGCTTCAGGAAATGTAAAGGCTTGTCCTGGGAAGTATTGAGAGCTCGGCTGGTAGTCGGTCTGTTCCAGGAGGAAGCTTGAAGATAAAAGGTTGATCTATTATTACTGAAGGAAAGCGTAGTTTACTCCCTCGCCCCTCAAATAGGAATCTCTCCGGTAAAGGGATTTACCACAAAGCACCATTTTCCTTTAATGCGTGGAAAGTATCTTTCTTTAGGAAGCTATCGCCTCCCCACCCCTGCACACTCGGTCTAGTTATTTATTTATTTTAAAAAATTAGCTTGTTCACCTCTTCACTCTGGTACTTTCAGCAAGAACTTCGCCTTCTGATTTTTCTGCCTGTGAGAACAGAAGGCATGGGATGCTCCGGCTTCACTTCTGGGAAGGCTGGGAAATGCCTGACCAGAGGATAAAAACGCCAGCCTGCTGTGGTGCGTTACTGCCAGTCCTAATGCTGTAATTGCCAGTATTTCCAGGCTAAGCTGTGATTTTGCAGTGCCCTGTGGAACTTTGCTGTTAGTTTTCAGCGTGGTATCAAAGGTTTAAGATCTCAGACTTTCCTTTTAGGGGCAGGGGGGGTACAATCATCTTTGTCTTCTGTCAATGGGTATTTATTTTTCAAACTGGTGTTTCATAAAGTGCTAATCCAACCCAAGGAATAATTGAAATCCAGAGGAGTAATGGGAGTTATGTGTTTTGAGCTCAAAACTGGCTTTATAATAAAAGTCTTGGATTGCTTTTATATTTTGAGTCTTCCTGCATACCACATCCTTATGTGACATGCACTTGCATATGAATCGAGCCAGTGCTTTGAATATTCAGCTCATGTCTCAAGACAGGTAATAATTAGTGAATACAACTCCTCGGACCTTCAAAGTACATTTCAAATATGAGTTGTTGCAGCAACGTAATAAGGGAGTTGAGCGCCAGCCGTGCTCTGGCAAGGGAAGTCACATCAGAAGTTAACAATTTTCCTAAGGCCAGTGAACTGTTGTGAGAACTGGAATTAATTTCTGGCTCCAGGTCTGTTTGGAACAAGTGTTAAAGAGCCACAATACCAATGGAAACTGGTTCCTGAGGATTTGTGTCTCTAGGGTGATCCTTCCTGTGTGTTCTCTGACGTCAAGTAAGAGTTGACCTTTGTCATTAACCTTTCTCTTCTTGTCTTGTTAGAGTCTCTCCTCTACCCAACCATTTTATTTAAATGAAAGTGTTGGGAGCTTTGGGACTTCTTTCTGCTGTCAAATTTAGTCAAAAGCAGGTCAGTGGACTCCAAAGCGATCTGTAGGCAGCTGACAGATGGAAAGCAGACAGAGAATCCAGTTTATGGGTACTATAAGTGCATCTTCTGTCTTAGCTGAAAACTTGATTGCAACCATTTTGGTCTTCTTGGTCACAATTGCAAGTAAAAAAAAAAACAACCCAAGAATATATATAGTATGTATATATAATAAGTATGTACATGTATACATTTAGTTTATTTTTAGTCAGTAGGCAAAAAAAGATGATATCTGGAGTTCTGTGTTGCAAACGGAGTTACCAGGGTATCATCCACTGTCTTCTAACATAACTACATAGAAATTAGGTAATGTGCATCCGATCAACACAAGGAGATCTTAAGTAACAGAAAGAAAACTCCAGGGTCGCCTCTCCTACAGGACATCTTGTTTCTGAAAGTAAAAAGTAATTGCTTTTGCATTGCTAAAAAGCAAGTACTCAGTGTGGTATTTCTGGGTGTTTACACTCTGGACACAAAGATGATGTTTATAATGAGTTGTTCTTGGCTAATTTTTTCTCAGGTGTGACAAACAGGGAAGTAGCTGCCTGCTTCGTTAGGTTTGGTTTAACGACTTCCCGGTACAGACCAAGGTGAGGATGGTGGATCCCTTTAGGTATCTGGGTTGTTCCGTGACAGAACGTTAGTGCCATTTCTGAGATACAGGACTTAACACAGCTTCACACCTGACACAAGGTTGCAGCTCTTTTGGGAACACAGGATGAAACTGGGTCTCTGCCGAGTACTGGCCTCCTTCTCACCGTTTAAGTTTCTTCCAGTACTTTAAGAATAAAAAGTCTATGCAGTAATTGCGGATCTTTCAGTCATTTCTTTATGTTTACACAGAGCTGGGAATCCCTAGTGCATATGGAACGTTAAAATAAGAGCGTGTCCAGAGAAGAGCAACAGAGCTGGTGGAGGGGCTGGAGAACAAGTCTTAGGAGGAGCGGCTGAGAGAGCTGGAGGTGTTTAGCCTGGAGAAGAGGAGGCTGAGGGGACACTTTATCACTGTCTACAACTGCCGGAAAAGAGGTTGTAGCGAAGTGGGTGCTGGTCTCTTCTCCTCAGGCACAGGTGATAGGACAAGAGGGAATGGCCTCAAATTGCACCAGGGGAGGTTCAGATTGGACATTAGGAACAATTTCTTCACCAAAACGGTTCTTGGGCACTGGCAGAGCCTGCTGAGGGTAGTTGTTGAGTCCCCATCCCTGGAGGTGTTTAAAAGACTGATAGATGAAGTGCTTGGAGATACGATTTAGTAGTGTACAGGCATGATTGGACTTGATGACCTCAAAGGTGTTTTCCAACCTAACGATTCTATGATTCTGTGATATTTGGGGGAAGCTGTCTCAGGCAAACAGTGGGAGTGCCTCCACTGCTGCTCTTGTAAAGAAAGGATTGAAAAGTCTGGGCTGAACATCACTGACTTGAAGGGAAATGATCCTCTGCAATTTTCTTAATGGGTCTTTGATCATACTGAAAACAATTGCCTGTGGAAAAAAGCGTTCCTGCAAGAGCCGTGATATTTTGCTGCTATTAGGAAAGCAAAGAGCACGGCAAAGGGAAAACTAGCAGTAATGAAACCGTGGTAGATCACCTATGAAACTGCAGCATTTCAGCCGTCTGGTGCTGCTGGGACATACCTTCTCCCTTAATGGAGTTTTGGGAAAAGTCATCCTGCCTTCAGAAGCTTGGAATGTGGTTTCACAATTATGGCTTGGATGACCTCTTACTGTGCCTGCTGTTGACGATGAAAATCATCGTGCTTCATTAGGGTGTCACCTCCACCTTCTAATTCAGATGCTACTTCCTGGCATTTCTGTAGTGCCTTTAATTTAAAGGTAATGATTTAATTAAGATGGAGGACTACCCAGCAGAGTAAACGAGTCTTACTCTCCTGCTGCAGAAGGGGAAACAGAGTTGCAGAGTGCTGGTGATTTGCCTATGGTGAAGTAGTTGGTGGCGAGTCTTGGCTGGCATTAGTTCATCCTTGAGGTTCTCTGTCCCTGTGACGCAGTGCGCCACAGGCTTTGGTCTGCTGGTTTTGTCCTGTAAATGTCTGTAACTTGCTAATAACCATATTTGTGTTAATTAGCCTCTCATTACAACACATAGCTGCAAATCAAATACCATTCTTTGAAGATACATCCATGCAAATGGTTCTTGAAAGTTGAAAGTCAAGTTTAAAACTATGACATACAAGCTGTAACTGAAGGGTGAGGAAAGGTTCAACGCTAACTCTCAAGTGCAAAGATGTTCAAGAGGTTATAAACCAAACCTGCTGCTTTTTACTAGTGAGATCACGTTTCTCATAGTTATATGTTACCCTATAGCATGTTTCCTGCTGAAGGAACTTCATGCAGTCTGAGGTCATCACAGAATGGTTTGGGTTGGAAGGGACCTCAAAGCCCATCCAGTTCCATCTCCTGCCATGGGCAGGGACACCTCCCACTGGATCAGGGGCTCCAAGGCCCATCCAACCTGGCCTTGAACCCCTCCAGGGATGGGGCAGCCACCCCTGCTCTGGGTGACCTGGGCCAGGGACTCCCCTCCCTCACGGCAGAACATTTCTTACTAAGATCTCATTTCAATCTCCCCTCTTTCAGGTGAAAACCATTCCCTTCATCCTCTCCCTGCCCTCCCTGATCCAGAGCCCCTCCCCAGCTTTCCCAGAGCTCCTTGCAGTGCTGGAAGGCTGCTCTAGGGCTCCCTGGAGATCTCATCTATGTAATGGGAAAAGAGAGCTCCTTTTCCCCATTGTAACAAAACTCTGCTCAGGGTTTAGAGCTTCAGGGAAGGAACCATTAAGTGACAGTGTAAGTTCTTCATATTTTGCCTCTTATTGAGCTAATTGCAACCTAGGACTCGGCTGAGGAAGGAGTACAGTGTGGGAAAATAGTGGACAAGGATATTGACAAAACCTACTTGAGCCAACAGTGCCACCAGCTCATGTGTGTGAGAATTTGCAGAAAGTCAGTGGTGTTTTGCATGGGTGGGAGGTTTGTGCTACTGGCTCGGATTTCAAGCAGCACTGCACTGTGAGCAGAAGCTAGAAGGGCTGAATGGTTGCACTCCATGATCCGGTGGGTCTCTTCCAACCTGGTGATTCTATGATTCCATGAACCTCATGCGTTTCAGGAGCAGGGGAGAGAAAGCACTGCAGCACGACGCCAAGGACTGTGTAGCAGCATCCACTTCTCTACTGTCGTGTTTTCCCTGTGGGATGGGCTTTATTGCATAGTCAGCTGCTTCCTGTTTGCTGGGTCTTATGTGAGTTGGTCGGATTTGTTCCAGAGTATTTTACATTTCAAGTGAAGTCTTATTATGTTTAATCATAGTATTTTTCTGCCCTGTGATGGAGGTTTGCCAGATAGTAACTATCTTTGTTATTATGGGCAGATTTTCCTGTTTGACTCCGAGATCCTCTTTCATGCATGTTGATTAATTTTGTCCCCAGAGCATCCAAGTCATCGCAGTCGGTGAATGTGGTTTTTATTACATGGAGTTAAGGCCCTCATAAATATTGAGCATGTTCTTAAGAATAATGTGATGATCGTACTCGTCCCTTGATCTCTGAGACTGTCAATATCAGAAACTGTGTAGAAAAGCTTCTCTGATCAAAAGAGTGGGAATTCCATACTCATTCCTTCAGGACTTTTCAAATACCGTGCTAAGAGTTGAATTCAAACAGTCAACTTGGTTTTAGTTGTTCCTATTTATCATACATTTATTCTTTATTGCTTCTGGTAGACTGTAGATCAGAAGCAATGAGTCTGCTGATTAGGTAGCATGGTGGGCTACAAAGCTCATTAGATGTTAATTAAAGCTGGAGACTTTTCTCCTAATATGAAATTCCATAGGTCTTGCTTGGGTCTAAAAGTGCTGAGAAACTTGTGGTTGAAAGGTGTTATAATGTGTCACCTGAATCAAATCAGTCTGTAAAGGCCTCGAAGTTCCTTGTAACTGTTAAAAAAGGCTGATTGTACCCATTCAGGAGGTTCAATGGGAAATCATAATTTTATTTTGCAGTTAGAAATTGAGAAATTCAGAGATCAGAACTCTCGCTGTGTTGCTTATTTGCATTATCATTGGTTTATGTGTCTTACAGACCAGGACATCGTTGGGCAGCTTCTACTGAATCAGGCAGTGCACCCAAGGTACTTACCGTCCATATCAACAGATATCAGAAAGCTGTAGGCTATGAGTGGGGTCTGAAGGAGACAGGAGACAGTACTGGTTAGCGTCAGGGCCCTAGGAGATCAGCAGGTATGACTTATTTGATAGGCAGCATAGCCAAAGAGTGAGGAGGCATTTGAAGGAACACAACGGTAGCTTTCAGCAAGGATTTAAAGACAGCATCTACCAAACATGGTGAATATTGCAGGAGAAAGCATGAAGTTCTCTGTTGGAAATGGATGATGGAGGATGACACCCTTCTGCTGGTTGCAAGTGTTTTCTGAAAATTGGCACTGTGGGTGTAGGGTGATGAGTGTTTTATTGAAAATAATGTATGTTCCAAGTGAGTTCTGTGAAGGATCTGTGAAATGCCAAAGGGGCCATGGAAGTCAATGAGTGTTGTGCAAAACAGGCTTGAACTCAAGAGCCCAGAGAGATAAAAGTGAGGTGAACAATTCCTGGTGATCTCCAGAGAAACTTGATTACAGAACTTGGCACGGACCTCTCTTGACGATTGCATTTTTGGTGTAATGGTCTGAAATTCTTGGGTACAGGTAAATCAAACCAACCAACCCCTTCCACCCCAAAACTTTAGTTCTGAGCTCTAGCTGCTAGACCTGCCATTTGAGTTTGGCACTATTAAAATAAAGCACCGTGCTATTTGTAGCCTGGACGAGAGCTTTACTTGGAATTGGCACTCACGGTAGGCATCTTGTACACACTTTTCTTTTTTTGACACATCTATTTTCATTGTTATTTTGTGGGTCTTTCTGTCTTACGTAACCCAGCTATTTCTGTTGGTTGGGTTGCAGGGAAGGGAAGCGAAAGGGAGGGAACACTAATTTCCGTGCGTCTGGTTTGACAGCAGAATAAATCAGGAAAGTGAGTATATGAGGGATCCTGGATGTAGAAGGGGTGTAGAATCCTCCACTTTTGAGGTCTTTGCTTTGGACCACTCAGGAATGGCTGGATGCTTCTTTTGGGAGGTTCTTGGATGAGCTGTTCAGGAGCCTGTGGTGGTCTCTTCTCACTCCTCATGGTGCTGTATGTTCCATGAAAGCTTCCACACAAGATCTGGCTGGGAACCACCATGTTATTTTTCAGTATACAAAATGATAGAATAAGGCATTGAATTCTTCTGTCAGGCTGATCCTTCTAGACAGCAATGAAGCATGTTGTGAGAGCGATGGAGCTGCTCCTACCTGTTCTGCACTTATGTTTTTTTGAGGCAATAAATAGCAATCACTCTTCTCCAGAACTGTTTATCTTCTACCACAAGTGAAATCGTGGAGCAATTTTAGATGAAAGGAGAGAAATCATAGAATCATAAATGGTTTGCTTTCAAAGGGGTCTTAAATCCCACTCAGTCCCACCCCTGCCATGGGCAGGGACACCTCCCACTGGATCAGGGGCTCCAAGTCCCATCCAACCTGGCTTTGAACCCCCTCCAGGGATGGGGCAGCCACCACTGCTCTGAGCAACCTGGGCCAGGGCCTCCCCACCCTCATTGTGAAGAATTTCTTCCCAATGTCTAATCTAAATCTTCCCCCTTCTAATTTAAAGCCATTCCTGCTCATCGTATCACTCCAGGCCTGTGTAAAAAGCCCCTCCCCAGCTTTCCTGGAGCCCCTTTCAGCACTGGAAGCTGCTCTAAGGTCTCCTTGGAGCCTTCTCTTCTCCAGGCTGGACAACCCCAACTCTCTCAGCCTGCTGTCATGCAGACAGCCTCCGGCCCTCTGATTGCCTTCGTGGCCTTGTCTGGACCTGTTCCAACCATTCCACATCCTTCTTATGCTGGGGATTCCAGAACTGGACACAGAACTCCAGGTGGGATCTCATGAGAGCAGAATAGAGTGGGAGAACTCCCTCCCTCAACCTACAGTACAACTCAGCTTTATGCCTTGTCAGACCTAAATTCAGGCTTTGGCAATCTGAACAACCACCCCAGGGTTCTGTTGCTCTGTCTCGTCCGGGTTTTTTTGGTGTGTTTCCACACTTTTGCTGTGCTTCTGCTGGTGTCCAGCTACTGCAGAGGCTGAACAGAACAGCAGAGGGAAACGATGCGGGTGTAGATGGAGAAGAGCTGCAGTGGCAGCCTGGAGCGCGGCTGGCAGGATGAAGGAACCACATGCTGGAATGCAAATCCTTCCAGCCTTGGCATGTGATGGGGTTTTTTCATTTTAAGGCTGCATTGAACCAAAACTGCAGTAATCCATTTCACTCTTTATTCAGCCTCCTGCCAATAATTATGTAAACAACAGAACACAGTTAATCATTTGTTTCAGGGCTTCCTATTTTCTTTATTTGTGTCAGAAACTTGTCATTAGAACGTGAGCCCTGTGTTCCTGCAATGTGGAAGACGACGAGAGTGGGTGAAGTGACAGAGGCTGCAGGACATCTGCCTGCATGAAGCCCGCAGCGCTTGAATTCAACCTACCCGAGGGTTAACTTTGATTCCCAAGGCTGTCCTATCATTTGCTGATCTGCTCTCTCTGCATATTCCCATTTTGGAGGAGTGATCCTGTGGGAGAATATGCCAACCAAGCAGTTCAGATCCAAAAGGGGGAGTCACATCCTATTGTTGAATTGCAAATTTCACTTCTTTTACCAGGCACCTCTGTATTTCATGATCTGTGTCAGGGTTGCAGGGATGACCTTGGATCTTTTGTGTTTCTGCTGCAGATGTAGTTGCTCCTGATCCAGTGGGAGGTGTCCCTGCCCATGGCAGGGGGTGGAACTGGATGATCTTTGTGGTCCCTTCCAACCCAAACTATTCTGATTCTATGATGATGCCAGGATTGATATTTTTTTGTGGTATAAGATACTGGATTCTCATTTTCACAGTGCCTGAGTGGTTTTCTCCAACAGGCTTGTGTTTGTAGACTGTACCCCAGCTGGACCCACTGCTGTCCTGAGCAGCACGAGTTAAATAATTTGATGGGCCACGAGCTGCCCCACTTGCACTGCTACCCAGGCTTTAGTGATAGAGCAGGTTGGTGAGTGAAATGTTCGTTGTAGGTCGCTGAATCAGGGCTGCTAAAAGGACTAATTTTGTGCCATTCCAGGCACAATGTCAGTGATAAATAATAATTAATGTGGAATTGCAACACTGTTAATAAATGCTGACTGTGTAAGTTAGGAAACAAACTATACAATAAGGAAAAATGATTGCTAACGCAACTGTGTGGCTCATAAGGAGTGGACATTGCGTGTGCTAAGCTATTAGAATTCAAATGCTGCTGCAGCTATAGTAATGTTAAAGCATTTATAATAGTCTTGTTTTCATCGAGCAGCCAGGAGTGCTGACTAACTTTCAGGACAGAATCTTTTATGTATTCAGGAAACAAAATACCCAAGGGCCACTGGTGACTGACAGCTATAGCGCTGTGATTAAAACTGACAGTTCCTGATCAGCTCAGTCTTGATGTGTTAGTCCCTTTTTTGACGAGGAAGAGAAGGCAGAGGACGAAACACGATGTAATGTGATAGTATTGGGAGCTGAGACTTTTATTCTTTGCCATTTTTGAGGAATTGGTAGAAGTCCCAAACAAGGTACCTGAGTAATAGTGCTTGGAAGGACAAATATTGATCTCTCCACCAGGATTATTCTATAATAAAGCTGAGAGTGTTGGGGTTGTTCAGCCTGGAGAAGAGAAGGCTGCAAGGAGACCTTAGAGCAGCTTCCAGTGCTGAAAGGGGCTCCAGGAAAGCTGTGGAGGGGCTCTGGATCAGGGAGAGTAGGGATGGGATGAGGGGAATGGTTTTGAGCTGCAAGAGGGGAGATTGAGGTGAGATCTTCAGCAGAAATGTTTTGCTGTGAGGGTGGGGAGGCCCTGGCCCAGGTTGCCCAGAGCAGTGGTGGCTGCCCCATCCCTGGAGGGGTTCCAGGCCAGGCTGGATGGGGCTTGGAGCCCCTGATCCAGTGGGAGATGTCCCTGACCGTGGCAGGGGTGGGACTGGATGGGATTTGAGGTCCCTTCCAACCTAAGCTGTTCTATGATTCTGTGCTCTACATGCCTGGGTCTGGGGGCACTGGAGAAATGGGGCGTCTTCCTAAACCTATGTGTCCCGGGTATTATACACACAGTGCAGAAAGAAGAGCTGCTTGGAGCTTAGTTTTAGCTAAAATCCATTCCTTGAACCTCTGCAGAGTGCCCATCCAGAGGTTCTTTGTATCTCAAGCTGTGCTTCAGTAAAGCTCTTAGAAGCTAAAACCCTTTTCTTTAAAGGTGTGCGGAGGTGCGTGTGATACTGAGGCACATTCCTGGCAGCTGGTCAAGGTGCAGAGGGTGTATCTTTATGTTATTACATAGCTGTCAAAATTTTCAGGTTTTTGGACTGTGAATTGAAGGAGATTGCAACGGTCACTGAAGAAGAGCAAGGTAAATCACTCTTGCTCTGCATGTCATTGTTCTTGTTAAACTTATTTCTCTCATTTGGATGTGACTCAAAATTAGTAATGCATTTGTAGTCCTATTATGTTCAGGAATATATAATGGTTTAAATGTCACACTCTGTACGTCACTGCAAGCCTAGATTGGCCTCACAAGTGCGCACGTAAATCATTTGCATGGCTGAAAGGCACTTCACCTAACGAATAAATTAGCAGTAGAGCTAATGTTTGAATCGAAACAGAAGTTATGTGTGTGGCTAGATAGAGGTTTCTGTTAAAAGCACATGCAATACAATCTGAATCAGGATTTAACTTGATTTAAATATTTCATCAAGCCATATTATACTATCCCTTCACATTTCCTATGTGAATGGGAAATATGTTCAGCACCATTTCGGGATTACTGGACTTTGCTACCTCATGATGTTTGGTTTTATTCACTTGAAAACTCATCCAATGGAAGTACAAACAGCTTCAGGCCTGAGTGGGAGAGATGTCCTCTGCACTCCTTCTCTGTAGCGAGGGGTTTGTATGTACCCAGCAAGCCCAGCAGTGGGAGAGTTTGTTTGAAGAGTCCTGGACAGGCAGGCTCTGTTCTGTGTGTCTGGAGAACAAGGATCATGAGTAGAGGCTGAGGGACCTGGGGCTGTTTAGGCTGGAGAAGAGGAGGCTGAGGGGAGACCTCATTGCTCTCTGCAGCTCCCTCAAAGGAGGTTGTGGTGAGGTGGGTGCTGGTTTCTTCTTCCAAGTAACAAGTGATGGGACAAGAGGAAATGGCCTCAAGTTGTGCCAGGAGAGGTTTAGATTAGATATTACAGAAAAATTCTTTACTGAACGAGTGTTGAAGCCCTAGCAGATGCTGCCCAGGGCAGTAGGGGAGTCTCCATCCCTGGAGGGAGTCAAAAAGCCTGTAGACGTGGGACTTCAGGACATGGTTTAGCAGAAACAGTAGGGTTGGGCTGATGGTTGGACTGGATGAGCTTAGAGGGCTTTTCCAGCCTCAGTGGTTCTATGAGACTGCCAGAAAACAACAGGTAGGATGATCACTAGAGTTGATGATCATCAGTAGAATTGTGATGCACTAGAAGTGTGAGCATCACTAGAATTAGATTTACTTCCCTGATCTGAGAATTAAGCTGTTTATAAAATTCATTACTCAGGCTTTTGGCTGGCAAAACCAGTCTTCTTCAGCATTTCAGTTTTGTTGCTGGATTAAAACAAACGCATTCAACTTTTTGCTCACATGAATTTGGCTTTACTGAAGGAAGCTGCTAAGAAGGAAATATATCAGCAGCACGTTTTCCTACTGTATTCAGGGCTTTCTTTTGTTCTGCTGGAGTGAGGTTTGCAGTTTCTTTTTTTTTTTTTTCCAATGCCATTGACATAACGTAGAAGGTCACTGCAGCTCTCATTCAAACATGTGGACTCCAGTTGCCCCTGCTAGTATTGAGTTGTAAAGACAGGAGACCTAAAATATAGATATTGCAGTCATAGAGAAAGTTTCTGTTTTAAAAAATAGATTTATAAGTATGATGTTCCTAAAATATATCTGCTCCTTTATAAATACACGCTTCAGAAATTAATACATATAATTCTGAATGTATAATTTAGACTCCAGTAGGCAATGTCATGACAGTTTTAAGGCAGGTTTAAAAAAAAATTGTACCTAAATATCTCTGAGATTTCAGGGCTAGAGGGAAGCAGAGCACACTTTGGGTACTTCGAGGTTGCAAGTTATCATTAGAAAAGAGTCTCTTGGCTGCTCTTAAAAAGCCAGGGAGTAAAAGACTTGGTCGACAGCGGAAAGAGCGCAGCACCTGGGGCTGTTAGAGCCAAAGCATCAGCCTGTGTGCACTGTGTTCAGCTCTCCCTCTCCGTGATGCATTTCTTTAACAGATTGGTTTCCCTTTAAATTTGGGATAGCGTCTTTCCAGTCGAAATTGCTGGGTGGCGTGTGGTTTGCTGAGGAGAAAGCAAGTCATTTTTTGTTGTCTACCCAATGCTGCTGCCGTGTCAGCTGCCTGAGCCCCTGTGATTTTGCTGCAGCCCACTGCTCAGTGCCCTGCAGCTGAGCCTGCGGGTGCTTAGAGGGCCCTCGCTCTTCCTTTTTCTCTCCCTTTCTCCCTCCCCCAGGCTGTCACTTGTGTAGAATCAAATTGAACAGTGGCCCCAGCCCCAGTGGAGAAGAGCTACTCTGTTGGAAAGCCGTCCCTCTAGGATATGCACACGGATTTCATCATTAGCACCTGCCACTGCTGGCGGCCGATGTGACCGCGTGTGCCAACAGCCTGTGCTGATAAGCGTTCCCTGTCCCTTCTCTCTCAATCGATAGTTTCAAGGACCCGTAATTCCTTGCCAGTCTTCTAAAGCTTGTCTTTATCCATAAACACTCTGCATTATAATTTTACAGGGTGCAGTTGAAGAGGCTTTCAGCGCGTATGGTGAAGGCTTGAAAGGGCAGCATTATGAGCTTTCTATCAAACAGATAAAGGAAGGCAGCAACCCAAATCACCAGCGACTGGTGGGCAGTGATGACCATGCAAGGATGCTGGGTCGCTCCAGACACAGCAGTCACTTGTGGAACACTGCAGGCATCTATTTGAAACCCGCTGTAGGTTGGTGATGCCTCACTTTCTGTTTCTGTTCTGATCTTCTGGCTATTGTGCCTTCTCTAGGGGTCAGGGCTGCTGCTTTTCTCCATGCAGGGTGCCAGATGCTGCTGCCCCAGCAGCTGCGCTTGGAGGAGGAGCGAGGCGCAGTAGCACTCCAGTGAGGCACGGCCAGCGGGCTGGGAGCCTTGCCACGTCTGCCTGCTCTGCACAAGTCCTTTATAAAATCATAGAATGGTTTGAGTTGGAAGGGACCTCAAAGCCCATCCAGTCCCATTCCCCTGCACCCTGGCACATCCCACTGGATCAGGGGCTCCAAGCCCCATCCAACTTGGCCTCGAACCCCTCCAGGGATGGGGCAGCTACCACTACTCTGGGTAACCTGGGCCAGGACCTCATCACTCTCATCATGAAGAAATTCCTCCTTCTGTCTAGTCTGAATCTGCCCCTCTCCAGTTTATACCTTTTGCCCCTAATCCTATCACCACAAGCCTTTGTAAACAGTCCCTCCTCAGCTTTCTTGTAGCCCCTTCAGGTACTGGAAGGTCGCTATAAGGTCTCCCCACAGCCTTGTCTTCTCCAGGGGGAACAACCCCAACTCTCCCAGCCTGTCCTCGTATGGAAGGTGCTCCAGTCCTCGCTTCATCTTTGTAGTCTCCTTTGGACCCGTTCCATCAGTTCCATGTCCTTTTTATGTTGAGGATTCCAGAACTGGACACAATACTCCAGGTGAGGTCTCACAGGAGAAGAATAGAGGGGCAGAAACCCCATCCAGTTCCACCTCCCTTGACCTGCTGGCCACGCTTCTTTTGATGAAGCCCAGGACATAACTGGCCTTCTGGGCTGCGAGCGCACGCTGCCGGCTCATGTTGAGCCATCCATTTCTGTCAAAGTACAGGTATTTAAATACCATCCTTCATCATAATTTTATTTAAAAGCCCTTACCCTCCTTTTTCTGGGCCAGTTCCATCGTGCTTTTCACTGTCTGATGAACATGAATATGTTTGGAGTCAAACCAATACTTTTTCAATGTGGAAGCTTGAAACCACTGTCTCCATCATTACCTAAGTAATGTTACTTCCTAACATAATTTAAATATCTTACACTTCAAAGTCTTCATTTGTTTCACTGTTTGATACCACACAGACCTCACCATCACTGGAAATCATTGACACAGTATTGTGCAGCAGAGCTTTCCAAGAGCCCTGCTGAGACTTAGCAGCAAACAGAAGCGTTGGGTTTCCTTTAGGGTTCTTTGCCGCAACCCCCTTGCTGTGGGTAACTTTCTTGTGATGTTTGCATTTGGAAGGTGGATGTTGCGCATCTCGCTGAGTGTCAGAAAGGTAACTGTACCCACAGAAGGGTGGATCTCTGTGTCAGAATTGGAGAACTGAACAAGGCGCAGCCTGCCTTGTTGCTTCTGCTATTCCACTGTTAAAAACATTAATCTGTTTAGCTGCTAAATCTCTCCTGTTGGTGACTGCTGAATGTATTTACATACATAGAAGCAAGCTGAAACAATGGAAAATATATGAGATATGAACCCTTCCTTTGTGCTCGGGTGGGAACATTCATCTTGCTTTGGTGAGGAATGTTCACCTCGCATTTCCGAACATTGTATTCAGCAGATGAGCTGTTTCCTCCTTCTCCTTCAGGTTTTGGTTCCCCTTTGGAGAAGGGGACTGAGGGGCCATGCTTAGGTGGACTGTTAGAGTAATCATCGAAATGAGCAGGCATGGTTTAAAAGATGCGCTTGGGTGATTTTTATTGTTACAGAGTGGAAGGAGGTGAAAATTGCCTTGGTTCTTGTTTTATTTTTCCGTAGTTCTGTCTATTGACATGTAGACAACAAGGTCACATTAGGATCTCATCTCAATCTCCCCTCTTGCAGCTGGAAACTGTTCCCCCTCATCCTGTCCCTGCACTCCCTGATGAAAAGCCCCTCCCCAGCTTTCCCGTAGGCCCCTTTGATTTGCAAAGATAATGGGAATTTTCATGTTCCTCCTGAGCTTTATCTTTGCTGTGCGACCGTCACTGTTAAATCGCTGATAAAAACCTCCTTGTGCAGGCGCTGGACATAACTTCACACATCCTAAGGTAGGGAGAGTAAATGATGGGAAACTTCATTCCTAAACAGTTGCTCTGAGCCCAATTTCATGGAAACTCTTAACAACACAACAAATGCAAACCTTTTTTTTTTTAAAAAAAAAACCAAAACCTTAAAAATAGAGATGAGGTTAAAAGGAGACTGCATCTAATTTTGTTAGAATTGTGGTCCTAATTTGTTGCTTCTGGTGACTCGAATTCCTCACAAATTGCTGGTTTGTCTGCAGATCTGTAATTCCCACATGCTGTAATTTTGCCCTTAGAAATGTTGGCCACTGGCAGCTCTCTTGGAGCTGGGATTTTGAATGTTTTAAACCCCTCAGCATGGTCTTTTTCTGTCTAGTTGAGGTGGAGATGGTTGCCTCTAATGGAGGACTGAGAAGCTGTCTCCTGTGTGTGATGGAAAGCTCTGAGAAGGCAGCAGCGAGGAGCAGGGTGCTGGGGTGCAGCAGGTGCTGTGGGTGTACGGAAAGTGCTTGGATTGCCTCTTGGCCATAGAGAGAAATTCATGATGTTGAGCAGCAGCGTAACCATCCAGCAGAAAGATGGGCTGGAGAACTAGGCTGTCCTCTTCAAAATGTGAAATCAAAAGCTACTGCAGGAACAATTCTGAGGTGTTTGCTCTGCAAAATCCAAGAATCCCCCCAAATAATGTGCTTTTACTTCTTCCGAGCTCTTGGAAGGATCAGGAATTGCTGCGAGCCTTTGGCTGGTTTGAAACCTCTAGCTACATGCTTTGAGTTTCAGCTAGCACCCAGTCTTTCATTTTAGGCATGTGTTTAATTGTTATGCCATAAACTGAAATAATATATCATTATTATAAAGTCTGGAAACTTGAAATGCTGTGATGAAGGGAGAGATGGATCGGAGTGCCACTTTCATCTGGTTTCCAGCATTTCAGCTGGGTTACATCTTGGTGGTTTCTTGTTGTTTTTTTTAGGAACCTTGAGAAATTAAATCTTATTCTTTGTTGTTTGCTTTTTACATCAGTTTTATCCTCAGGGCAGCCCTGTCACTGTTAGAACTCATAGCCTCAGCGTGGATTTCTCAAGTAAGAGGACATGACAAGTAAATGCAATTAACTGAACTATTCAGATCTTAAAGGGCTTGTGATGTAACCTAACCTGTGGATGGAGGTCAGTCTTGAAGTGCAAAGATATTTTAAGCTCCAGATATTTTTACTTTTCTGCTCAGCTCTAAAATTCAGTGGAGATTTGATGCTTACTAAAGTAATCATGGATGCTTCTTATACAAATATGAAATGCTTGGAGAAGGCTTTTTGGGTCTATGCTAATTATCTATTAACTCCTTTTAGAGTTGGGAACTACAATTAAGGACACTCTTGTGCTGTCTTCTGTGCACAAGAGTAACAGCAACGACTGTTGGGAGGACAGAGCTGTGCTTAGCACATGGATAAGTGAGTGCAGGGATAGGATATGGGGGAATGGTTTCCAGCTGCAAGAGGGGAGATTGAGATGAGATCTTAGGCAGAAATGTTTTCCTGTGAGGGTGGGGAGGCCCTGGCCCAGGCAGCCCAGAGCAGCGGTGGCTGCCCCATCCCTGGAGGGGTTCAAGGCCAGGTTGGATGGCGCTTGGAGCCCCTGATCCAGAGGGAGGTGTCCCTGCCCATGGCAGGGGTGGGCTTTGAGGTCCCTTCCAACCCAAGCCATTCCATGATGATCACCTGTGTCATACCTATAAACACTAATTCCCACTGCCCTTTCCTGATGTGTAATAGTGGTCTCTCTCCCATTGGCAGAGCTCAACCAACAGGGCTGACTGATGTTTCCTTTGCTTCTGAATGGATTCACAGGGCTCGATGTCATTTAAAATGAAGCACAAGAGCAGCCCTAAGCAGTCTGCTGGATGTACATGTGGTGTGGCACCAGTGACAGTGCTGCAGGGTGCTTCTGTGCACTCCCTGGTATAGTGAGAAGGCAAACCCACATTTTGTAGTTTTATGAAAGATGAGTGTGTAATTTAAGCAAAATGCTTTATGCTTTACTTGGTAGGCTGAGACCATTTATTTTTCAAATGTGCTGTGAAATATTCATAGTAGGTTTGTATTGAAATGTTTGTAAAGGAGGGATGTTGATTTTGGTTTGAAAAGTTTCAGAAAGAAAATGTTATTCCTATGTTGATCAAACTGATCTGGTGGGTCTTTTCCAACCTGGTGATTCTATGATTCTATGAAACTGAGTAATGTGAAGTTTGTAATAAAATAGCTGGGCTGAAGTCTCTTCACACGAGTGAGAATACAGGGCAGTGTTTATACTGCACAACTGAGATAAAGATCTTACTACTTTTCCTGCGTTAGAAAGGGTTGATGGTAGAAGGAACAGAGAGTTCAAGGTAGGTTTTGGGTACTGCCATGGAGAATCACTCTTTATGGTGCCCGAAGGCCATGAGATCCACAAGAGCGGATCTTTTTACAGCAGCCACCGTGTTCTTTAACTGCTCCATCCATGCAGGCAGAGCTGGAAGCAGGACAGCATCGAGGAGGAGAAGGCTCGATTGTGTTGGGGGCTTCAGGAGGAACATGTGAGAAACACAGATGCTGTGTGCTTGACGATAACCGGGCTCAGCCTTTCTAGCTCCATGCTTTGAGTTTCACTAGCACCCAGTCTCATTTTAGGCATATATTTAATTGTTAAGTCATAAACTGAGATAACATATCATTATTATAAAGTCTGAAAACTCTCTTTCCCACCTGGTATAGCAAGGCTGTTTATACAAACTCTTCACAACTAATTAATACTCTGTGGTCCTGTTAGTTGCTAATTATTAATACCATAATGTTGGTGATGATGCTGATGTCTTCCTTGTGTTTGGAAGCTGGGAACAGCAACAAGACACGGTTGATCCTGAAATGGCTTCTCGGAGAAACAGAGGTATCTTTTCGTCTACCTGCTCCAGTTGTTTTCAAGCTGCTAGAAAAACAGGGATGCTCCACTGGCTGCCTCTTGTTTGGCAAGTGCTTTCCAGTGTGGCAAAGCACAATTCTCCTGCAAATGATTAGTTAATTTGTGAATGAGTTGACTTGCATATCTAATTTCCTTTCACACCTCTTGTTTGTAGCTGATGTTAGTATGTGTTAAAACATGGAGCTTTCCCGGTGTTATGCGGAGGGAGACTGAGTGTGTGTGTGAAAGGGAAAAGGAGGGTAAGGGCTTTTAAATAAAATTATGATGAAGGATGGTATTTAAATACCTGTACTTTGACAGAAATGGATGGCTCAACATGAGCTGGCAGCGTGCACTTGCAGCCCAGAAGGCCAGTTATGTCCTGGGCTTCATCAAAAGAAGCGTGGCCAGCAGGTCAAGGGAGGTGGAACTGGATGGGGTTTCTGCCCCTCTACTCCTCTCTTGTGAGACCTCACCTGGAGTATTGTGTCCAGTTCTGGAATCCTCAACATAAAAAGGACATGGAACTGATGGAACGGGTCCAAAGGAGACTACAAAGATGATCTGAGGGCTGGAGCACATCCCATAAGAGGACAGGGTGAGAAAGTTGAGGTTATTCAATCTAGAGAAGACAAGGCTGTGGGGAGACCTTATAACGACCTTCCAGTACCTGAAGGGGCTACAAGAAAGCTGGGGAGGGACTGTTCACAAAGGCTTGTGGTGATATGATTAGTATAAACTGGAGAGGGGCAGATTTAGAGTAGAAATAAGGAAGAATTTCTTCATGATGAGAGTGGGGAGGCCCTGGCCCAGGTTGCCCAGAGCAGTGGTGGCTGCCCCATCCCTGGAGGGGTTCAAGGCCAGGTTGGATGGGGCTTGGAGCCCCTGATCCCGTGGGATGGAACTGGGTGGGCTTTGAGGTCCCCATAACCCAAATGATTCTGTGATTCTATGATTAACCTCCTTCCTTCAGTCCTACTTCCAGGATCACAATCTTTACCCTGAAATGGCCCATTTCCCTAAAACTTCCTGTAAAAATGACTACGTAAAAATCATTTAAGCATAAAGTTTATTAGAGAGTAGGGCATCAAGAAATCTTTCATATATGTATTTAAATAGCTCTTGCAGTATGGCTTCGTTAGGCTTAGGCTATTTTGTTGATTCTGTTGCTCCCCCACGGCAGAAATCTCACTCCAGCTGTGTACGGGAAGGGTGTAAATATCAGAACTAGCAATTTTCTTCAAGCATTTTCTTTGCATTTGAATGGAACACAAAAAAAAAAAAAAAAAAAAGCAATGCAACTGATCTGACAAGCAAACCTGATGATGGCTCTAGGAAAACACTTTTTTGTTTTTGTTTTCAAAGCAATTTCTGCAGTTTTTCTCTGCCTCCCTATTGCACAATTTAGCTGAATGGAGATGAATTATGCCTCCAGCACACAGCAGGATCCTTATGCCTATAGATGTTTTATGCAGTCTTTTCTTTCTGCAGTATCCTAGGGTGGTATGCCTGAGGTGAAGATTTCTTTCTACTCACCCCCCAAAAGTGGCATTAATGAGAATATAAAACTAGTAAATTATGCGAAGGAGGAGGTAGGAGTAGGTTGGAGTGTGTCTTCATTTGACAAATGTCTTTGTCATTTCTAACACCTGCATCTCCTACTATCTAACATCATCTCCTGTCCCTGCAGTCCTCCTCTGGGCCCCGAGAGCATCAGACAGTAGGGAAGAGCATCTTGGAACTCCACCTACAAGGAGATGAATTAGCGATGTTCTCTGAAACTCGAGGTCATTTGGAAGTAATTGCCAGAGATTTCTCTCAGTCTCTGCCATTTCAGCTATCAAGTTGCATTTTCTTCCCCGACACGGGATAGGAATAAAGCTCGGTAAAGAAAAAAATTGGACGCCAGTTCAAGATTGATTAGGGGCATGTGTGTAGGTTTAAATACTGGGCGTATGAAAATCAAACCGCTGATTGTGATTCTGAACAGAGGAGGCAAACCCACTGTGTTTGGGTTTGGTTTTAGTGTGTGTGGAGCAGTTCTGACTTCTCAGTCAGTTCCATTACAAAGTGGGACCAAGATGAGCAGCAGGCAAAACCAAAGTCACATCTGTTGCATGGGAATTTGGGTTGACGTGAAAGGTGAGTTTCTTAGTTGAGGGAGGAGCAGTCCAGATGTTCCAGCAGCTCCCTCCAGAAGTTAAACCAATTTAGGGAATAATTTTTTTTTCTGAATATATATATATATATATATCTTAGAGCCCTGGTAAATCCAACATTTTAGGATTTCATTACACTTCCATGTAGAAATCTCTCTCAGTTCAAACAGTGCCTTGATAAGAGGACAGATGGTGACTCCTTCCCAACTCAACTTCTGTAGTGAATAAGTGGGTGACTGTGACGCTTCTGGCTCTTAACACTGATATACATTAGGAGGCTGCTAATTTTCCCTGAGTTTGCTGCATGTCTTCAATTCATGCAACGCTGCAATAGGTATTAAAAAGCAGTAATACGTGATAGGCACTTCTCCAAGCATTTGTTCTGTCCAGCTTTTCAAGTACAACCAGCTCTGTTGACAGTTCCTCAAGATTCTATCCAATTCCTTGAGGATCACCAGGTGCCTTCTAAGCATGTCTGGTGTGTTTCAAGTGAGATGTTAGTAAAACTAATTTCCTAGGCAGATTGGCATTCCAGATATGTTTAAGTATTAGCACAAATTACTTTTCCCTCAGTAACTTCTGTTCTTTTAGACATTTTTGATCCTTATGAAACCCAAGTCTGTGGTTGAGGGCTGCAGGAAGCTGTTGAAGGAGTATGAACAAGACTTTCAAGGTGATATACTTTGGAATTTTGTTCCTTATTAATTAGAATCATAGAATCATGGAATAGTTGAAGTTGGAAGGGACCTCAAAGCCCATCCAGTCCCACCCCTGCTCAGGGACACCTCCCACTGGGTCAGGGGCTCCAAGCCCCATCCAACCTGCCCTTGAACCCCTCCAGGGATGGGGCAGCCACCCCTGCTCTGGGCAACCTGTTCCAGGGCCTCCCCAGCCTCACAGCAAAACATTTCTCCCTAAGATCTCATCTCAATCTCCTCTCCTGCAGCTCAGAACTGTTCCCCCTTGTCCTCTCCCTGCCCTCCCTGATCCAGAGCCCCTCCCCAGCTTTCCTGGAGCCACTTTAAGTTCTGGAAAGCTGTTCTAAGATAATTACTACAGTTGTAATGAGCAGGTGGCCAGTGCAGTGTGCAGGAGGAGCACAGAGAGCAGGTTTTCCTATTTCTAGGAAATGCATGGGTGGTAAAGAAAGCCTACCAGTTTGTTTCCTTTCCCAAACCTCCTGCATTTGGTCCTTCCTCCGTTCCACTTTCCCTTCAGTGCCAAACCAGGCGGAGCGCTGCGAGCGTGCAGCTTCGCAGTCGTGCCCAGCTCTCTTCCAGCTCGCCACACAGAGGGGAAGAAATTGGACAACACAGATGGAATTTGCTTTTGTTTGATTTCCTTCCTCTCATTGCTGCTGTCATGAACACGTGAAAATTACCTCTAGCAAAACACTTAGGCTGAGATATAATCTGCCAAGGGAATTTGAGCACTCAGTACCTGCTTAAAATAACAATAAATTAGACAGTTGGATGCCGTATTCTCAGTGCAGCTTTGAAAGTCCCTGGCTTGAAGTGTAATTACAAATAAGATTTAAACAATGCCGTTTATTTATACAAGCTTACTATGAGTCATGAATCGCATCCTTCTAAATTAATAAAAAGATTAATTTTCTCTTGTTTTCATTTCCATCGTCCCCCATACCTTGCGGGGAAGAGCTTAGAGAGCAAATGACTTCTGGGACCCCATTGGAAACCTGTTCCAGTGTGGAGGTTGGGGAAGAATGCTGCAGCTCCCTTGGCAAAGCACGTTCCTCTGGGGAACACCTGGGCTGCCTGTTGGGACCTGCCCACAGCCACCTGGAGTCTGGGTGGCATCTGCAGCTGCCGGTTGGGCCAACTTGAAAGCGCCCTTACTAGCTTGGCTGTGGAAAATGGAGTTCTTTGTGCTACGGTAGATCACATAGCGATCTTGTCAGGTCCTTCTGGGCTTCCCTGCCACCTGTCTATGCTAAAACAGGTTCAGTGGTGAGCTACACCTGTGCTACGGTGTGTTCTGCACTTCTACCCAACCCAAGGCTTAGAATCACAGAGTCACAGAGTCACCAGATCATCGAGTCCGACCATTCCCATCAATCTCTAAACCATGTCCCTCACTGCCTCATCCACCTGTGCCTTAAACACCTCCAGGGAAGGTGACTCAACCCCCTCCCTGGGCAGCCTCTGCCAGTGCCCAATGACACTTTCTGTGAAAAATTTTTTCCTAATGTCCAGCCTGAACCTCCCCAGGTGGAGCTTGAGGCCATTCCCTCTTGTCCTGTCCCCTGTCCCCTGGGAGAAGAGCCCAGCTCCCTCCTCTCCACAATCTCCTTTCAGGTAGTTGGAGAGAGCAATGAGGTCTCCCCTCAGCCTCCTCTTCTCCAGGCTAAACACCCCCAGCTCTCTCAGCCGCTCCTCATAAGGCCTGTTCTCCAGCCCCTTCACCAGCTTCGTTGCTCTTCTCTGGACTCGCTCCAGAGCCTCAACATCCTTCTTGTGGTGAGGGACCCAGAACTGAACACAGGAGTCTAGGACCAGTCTCACCAGTCTTGATTCGTCATGGGGGGGTTGACGTGAGCAGCGGTCAGCAAGTGCTCCACAGCCCAGCTTCCCAGCAAATATCTTGCAGGCCGTGTGGGTGCTTGGAGCCAAGAATGATTCCAGCCAACATCCCAAGGAGAAGGAATAGAGGCGTTAGGCTGTGGCATGCTTAAGGCTGCTCTCCACCTGCAACACGTACATCCCCTGCTCAACAAGGAGTTTCTTTTATCTGAGAATCGCTTTATCTGATCGCACTGTTGTTGGTGCTCAGAGTGTGCAGTACCTCCTGAATCCTCATTTACTTCAAATTTACTGACTGCACAGGCCCTTCACAACCCTTTTGTGAATGACTTTCAATAATCTGGCAGCATTGAGAATATTTTTTCCCCCTTGCCTCAGACTAGCCCTGCTTTTTTTTCATTTCATCCCGTCTATATTACAGAGCATTCCAATAGGTTTGAGATGCCTTCTTTTCTGCTCAACATCTAAATCAAGAATAAACGATCAAAAAGATTGACATGTACCCTAAAAGAACTACCTTTAATACCAACGACTGAAGGGCAGGACCAAAGAGTGTGAGCTCAGACTGAGGTCTGGGTTGCCTTTTAATTTTAAAATTGATCCTTTTCTTCTCTATTTGGTGAGAAAGCATGTTCACAGGACCCCAATAGGCTGTTTCATCAAAGTAAGCTTTGCCTTTTATGTTCTGTACAAGTTTGGTGGCAAAGCACTTTCTTCCTGACCCCATCCCTTCAGCTGTTTAGATATCTCTATGCAAAAGTAGAGCGTGGGTAGGAAGGGGAAGATAAATACTTTGCTTTATTTCACTGATAGTCCCTTATGTGCAGCACCTGTGCCCAATCTTGATTATCGCTGAAGATTTAACAGTTCTTCACTTCACACACAAACACATCCTGAGATAAGGAATGAGAGTTACGGACTGTGTATCCTAAAAGCTATGTTTTATTGGCCAGCTATGAAGCTTCAGGTTATAAAACATCGTTGCAAGAAATGTTGGGTTAGGTCTGTTTTTATTCAAAGTTGTGTGGTGTTTTATCTTAGTGAAAGACAAGACAAGGTCTGTTAACAGAAGTTAATGGTTAACAGACATTAGTGGAAGTTAATGGAAGGAAACGGCCTCAAGTTGTGCCAGGGAAGGTTTAGGTATAAGGGAAAATCTCTTTACCTAAACAGTGGTGAAGTCTCCATCCCTGGTAGAGTTCAAAAAATGCATCCTTGTGGCTCTTCGTGACATGGTTTAGCACATCAGTTGGGCTGATGGTTGGACTGGATGAGCTTGGAGGTCTTTTCCAACCTTAATGATTCTATGATTCTTTTCTAAGAGGGAGTTGTAACCAGCACAGAATAATGCACTTGTTTCTAAGTTTATATTTGCTTCTGTATCGAGAAGAAAAGTGGCTGGCTTCAGATCTATGCTGCATATGGCTGTTCAGAAACAGGAAAGTCACTCTGGAATGAAATGTGGCCACTGTGACCATAAGAAAGAACTTCAGCGATTCCAGTAAATGAAGACATGACTTGCAGTGGAAGCAGCTGGTTTTAAACAGAGGGTATTTTGTAGATCAGCCTCTCTCTAGGTTATTCTTTATTCCCCTCACCACTTACTGGTTTCATCCATTGGCAAATTTGGCCCCATGTGAAGAAAGAAGACTTCTCAAAGATACAGCGTGGCCAGAGGTTTCGTAAAAACTTGGAGCCAGGGAAATAACAGAGTCCCTGTAACACGAGCTTAATGTTTATTAGATGTGAAAGCAACCACAATGGTAAAAGATTCTGAACATTAGCTGTCTTGAGACACAAAGCCATAGGAAAACAGGGACTGGTAGTTCTGTTTTTAGGGAATAGCATTTTGCTATAAACTTGCTGGGAATTGGCTTGGGGGACCTTGCCAAGCTGTTCTTTGAAAAAGATGTGAGCCTCCATGAGCTGTGTGCTGTGGTTAGCTCTGGATCTCATGACGCTTAGGGGTGCACCTGCCATTAAGGGATTAATGCCCATTTCATGAGCAGAAGGCTAATGAATTAGAGCCTTTTCCTGTTTATAGTTAAGGAGGGAACCCCAAACTCCATCTTTAGCTGTACTGCAGTGTCTTCTGGAACAAGGGGAGGCTATGTCCATTTTTTCTTAATTGTCGTAAATGAAAGCATAGGTGACTTGCTGACAGCAATTTAAAAGCATCTGACTCTAGAGAAGTGAAGGGTTCGATACCACCCTGTTTTTTAAAACCAGAAAACTTTCTGGGCAAGATTAAAGAAAGGTTTTTCTGGAATGACTGTACAATTATTAGGGGTTTTTTTCCCCCAGATTCCTGTACTCACCTATTTCTTAAGAAATCCATTACCGAATGAATTCACTAATGAGGCTCTGGCCCAGGTTGCCCAGAGCAGGGGTGGCTGCCCCATCCCTGGAGGGGTTCCAGGCCAGGTTGGATGGGGCTTGGAGTCCCTGATCCAGTGGGAGGTGTCCCTGCCCATGGCAGGGGTGGGACTGGATGGGCTTTGAGGTTCCTTCCAACCCAAGCAATTCTATAATTCTGTGATTCTGTGACTGCCCTGGGGGCTAGTTCATGGAATTTGGTGTCACTTTGAAATACAAAGTTAGATTTAGGACTGTATCTGTCACTGGATGATGTTGAATTGAAGTATGGCATCTCACACTCCCAGCACACTGTCGGAAGAACTAGGGATCATCCGTGGCAAGGAGGCAGGCTGCTCCCACAGACAGCAGTCCCAGCTGGGGCTTGGAGAACAAGCAGCGAGCTGGGGTCTCCTCCTGCGCTGTGCTGCTCCATTATACACATATAAACATCACCACATCTCTCGGTGTGTCCCTTTTGCCCTGTTTAGACAGATGATGGGCCTGACCAAACTGCTAAGTGCTGGTACCACCTGGATAAGCAGCGCTGTAGAAAAGGTGTCTCCGTTTGCTCAGGTCTGTTATTAACAAGCGCTTGGGAATGGAACAGGATTTCATTGCAACATTTCTCCCTAGTGACTGCTTACTACGGTGTGTTTATCCACAGGAAATGTTTCTTTTATGAACTTCAGTCCTAGTCTTTCTTTCAGTGTATTTTGGATTGCCTTCTTTGCTTTGAACAGTCAAAGTGAAGGCAAATCTGCTGCTCTGTCCTGGTAACTCGGATCCCAGACCTTTGATCAAAGCCCTTTGTGTTTGCAATATCAGAGCTGTGTTTATCACCTACCCACAATCTACAAATACAGCTTGAATGTGGAAAGTGGTTAAAACAGGTCTCCTTTACCAACAGAGAAATAAAGGCTGCCCTAAATCAGTGAGGCTCTCTGTCCTAATAACAGCAACAACAACGTTCCTGCCTGGTTTTTATTTGGGATGCGCATGTCTTTTAATTAATCTTCCTTCTCCTAATTTCCCTTTCATCTGGGGCTCTTCTAAGCACTTCACAAGAACGTAATAACCAAGCCCTACTGTATCTGTGACACCAATGATTATTATTATTAACCTCATTAGGTTAATGCAGGCTCTGAAATTCTGCATGATGAAATAACTTAGCCGAGGTTAAATAGTGATGCGGTGTCAGGATTGGGAACAGAGCAGTGCTGTCCCTTAAGCCTGAGTTCAATTAGGTTTTGTGACTGTGACTGTGTCATTTAAGAGGATGTGTTCCTGTCCTGGTACCTTCGCTAAAGCTTGTGGATGTCCTGTGGCAACACAACGAGGCAAAATCAAAACTGGTGCTGTGGAAGATGTTATAGCTTCAGAAATTGCCACAACTCATGCTGAATGAAATACTATAAATAGAACAGAGCAAGCCCCGCTCATGCAATGAGGATTTCCTGGTATCGTTGTAGTCATGTGGACATGCCAAGAACCATTTCCAATTATAAAGAAGCCCGAGGTGTTGTGCTTATTTTAGTGCACTCGATTCTCATCTACATATACACCCTCATGGAGGTGTAAGGTTTTATACACAGATTTTATTGCTATATCAGCCATGGAACATAGCTTGACCAGGAGCTACAATGAAACCCAGATGCTTAATGCTTCTGTGGGAGGTGCACACAGACGCGTGTGTGTGCGCGTGTGTAGAAGAGAAGTGTCATATTGTGGTGTTCTCAGGAAAGAGAGATCATAGAATCACCAGGTTGGAAGAGACCCACCGGATCATCAAGCCCAGGCATTCCATTCAAACACTAAACCATGTCCCTCAAAAGTGGAGTGGGTGTACTATGTGGAGTAATACATCCTCAGTCCTTGTCTGTTGGAAAAATGTCCCCCTTGGGTCATGTGAGGGTATGAAAAAAACTCCTCCACACAAGAGATTCTGATTTATTTACATAGAATCATAGAATAGTTTGGGTTGGAAGGGACATTAAAGCCCATCCAGTCCCACCCCTGCCATGGGCAGGGACACCTCCCACTGGATCAGGGACTCCAAGCCCCATCCAACCTGGCCTTGAACCCCTCCAGGGATGGGACAGCTACAACCTCCCTGGGAAACCTGGGCTGGGGCCTCCCCACTCTCATTGTGAAGAAATTCCTTCTTATGTCTAGTCTAAATCTGCCCCTCTCCAGTTTATACCCGTTGCTCCTCATCCTATCATCACAAGCCTTTGTGAACAATCCCTCCCCAGCTTTCTTGTAGCCCCTTTCAGGTACTGGAAGCTGCTCTAACGTCTCCTCGGAGCCTTCTCTTCTCCAGGCTGAACAACCCCAACTCTCTCAGCCTGTCCTCGTATGGGAAGTGCTCCACCCCTTGTATCATCCTTGTAGCCCTCCAGTTTTATACATCCTTTGTTATATATTAATGCCCCACGTAGTAGGATTCTGGTGTAGATCAACACACTTGTGGTGGGAGCGTTTCTCAAGTGAATGCAGGAGTGGCACAAGGGAAGGAGGGAGGGAATATGCATTGGGAATGGGAAGCTGCTTCATGGATCGTAGATTAGGACATGGGTGAGTAGAACCAGAGAGAAGAGGGAAAACGAGTGGATGAAAGGGAGCAGTGTGCAAGGGTGAACTTCAGTAGCTTTATCCTCCTTTCTTTATGTGGGATGACAGACTCCTAAACCTATTTGCTGTGATCAGCAGCAGTCTCAGAGATGTGTGAAGCCTGTATTTAACAGCAAGGGCCATTCTGGGATTACTAAAGTCGGGGCAGGTATTTTTATCTGCAGCCAAAGGCTTTTTCATCTGGAAGCTAAACCAAGGAGATTTAGGTAGCTACTTGAAATAGTAGGGCTTTGTTTTATTTTTTAAATAGATTTCCTGTCTTCTTAAAAGTGGGCCCTAAGTTGGCATCGCAGTTCTATCCAAGTTTCCATCTGTGGAGGATGTGCCATAGGCAATTCCAACATTTCATACTTTTGCACTTTTAAAGCCTCATGACCTTGTCCCAATCTAGGTCGCAGAGGGAGTTTTGTGCAGTGGACGTTAACTAACATGGCAAAGACACTCTTTAAACCTGGATGCAGCTCGGCCAGGAGCACTGGAGGTGTTCTAATATATCCTGGCTTCTCTAGCAATAGGACAAGGGGTAATGGTTTTAAACTAAAAGAGAAATTTAGACTAGATATTAGAATGACATTGTTTTTCACTGAAGGTGATGAAACCCTGGCCCAGGTTCCCCAGAGAGGTGGTAGATGCCCCATCCCTGGAAGCATTCAGGGCCAGGTTGGATGGGGCTCTGAGGAACTTGATCTGGTTGAAGGTGTCCCTGTTCACTGCAGGGGTGTTGGACTGGATGATCTTCATGGTCTATTTCAATCCAAACCATTCTGTGATTCTGCACTTTATAAAACATTCTCTGTAGTCAAAAAGAATAGAAAGCTCCTTACAAGTACATACGAATATAGGAACATGCTCTGGACAGCTTGTGATGTTCCCAAATAGCTTCGAGGCATTGCTGAGCAGAAGCAAAATGCAAATGAGAAATGAGATGCAGTCACTTGGAAGTATATCCAATCTGAGGGCATATTTCTAGTTATTTGATAGAAATCTTCCTAACTGGAGAAATTAGCTGTCATCTGCTGTAAATCAGCAGTCACTAATTACCCTGGCTGTTCACATGCATCTCAGTCTTTTGTGTCACAGAAGTGTGTGTGTGGTTGTAAAAGAGGAGGGAGGGGGTAAAAAATCTTCTCTCATGTTTCTGTGACATTAGAGAAAGTAGAAACTTCCTTCTGTTATCCTTCACAGGCTTGCAATATGCAGTTTTATTTATCTTTGAGCATATTTTTTAGCTTAACAGTTGAATCAAATCTTATTATAGTGAAATGTCATCCCTTGATGAGAGAGATGGGGCTGCTTGTGCATGGAAGGTGCATCTCATAGCCCAGGCTTTTTGGTGGACTTTGTGTTCCCAACCTGCCTGAACATCTCAAGTTTGATCAGACAAGTTCTCATGGTCTGGATGAATGAGGCAGGCAGCCAAGTGACCAGCTAGAGGTTATGCTTGTGCAGAATTAGGGTGAGGACCGTTACACAGAATCAGAGAATCACAGAATCACAGAATAACCAGGTTGGAAGAGACCCACTGGATCGTCGAGTCCAACCATTCCCACCAATCCCTAAATCATGCCCCGAAGTACCTCATCCACCCTCACCTTAAACACCTCCAGGGACGGCGACTCAACCACCTCCCTTGGCAGACTGTTCCAATGCCTAACCACCCTCTCCGGGAAGAACTTTTTCCTTATCTCAAGCCTGAATCTCCCCTGGCGGAGCTTGAGGCCATTCCCTCTCGTCCTGTCCCCTGTCACTTGGGAGAAGAGCCCAGCTCCCTCCTCTCCACAACCTCCCTTCAGGTAGTTGTAGAGAGTAATAAGGTCTCCCCTCAGCCTCCTCTTCTCCAGGTTAAAGAACCCCAGCTCTCCCAGTCGCTTCTCATAAGATTTGTTCTTCAGCCCCTTCACCATCTCTGTTGCTCTTCGTTACCTTATGTCATGCAGGCCATTAGTTATTAGTTTAGTACTGTTAAAATATTTGCATGTGCTTTGGCTGGTTCCAAGCGAGTAATATCTGCCTATTTACCAGATAAAGTGATACCGAGCATCCAGTAGGATGGGGCAGTGTGCTTCAAACGGATTTGGTTAAAACATAAGCAAGAAGATGTAAAATGAAAGGCATCAGATTGATTCTGAGAACAAGAGCCTAGCCATTATTTTTCCATTACTTAAAGGGGACCTACAGGAAACCTGGGAAGGGGTTTTTGAGCAGGGACAGGATGAAGTGGAACAGTTTACAGCTGCAAGAGGGGAGATTGAGATGAGATCTTGTGAAGAAATGTTTTGCTGTGAGTGTGGGGAGGCCCTGGCCCAGGTTGCCCAGAGCAGGGGTGGCTGCCCCATCCCTGGAGGGGTTCAAGGCCAGGTTGGATGGGGCTTGGAGCCCCTGATCCAGTGGGAGGTGTCGCTGCCCATGGCAGGGGGGGGACTGGATGGGCTTTGAGGTCCCTTCTGACCTAAACCATTCTAGGGTTCTGTGATTACATTTTGCCTTTAGAAGAACCTGTAAATGACTCTTCCCTTTGTTGATTTTGTCTAGCCAGAAAACCATGTGAGTAGAGCTGTGAAGTCCATAGGCACATCTGTACAAAGCATGCAAAAATCTTCAAAATGTCCCCAAGAAGAGATGTTGTAGATGCTTATTTTAATTTCCATGCAGTTTGTGGCTCATGCCAGTTTCCTGACTCATTGTCACTCCGGTATGGTGATCCGCCAAGTTTTCCAATAGGGAAAACAAGGGAGTGGTGAGTCACTGGCTGAATTCATATGCACTTGATTTGCTCTATCATTATCTATACTGGTTTTGTTGATTTTAATTAGTCTGTATACAAAGTCTGAGATATGTTTTATTACATGAATTAGCTGGACTTGTGAATCTTCTGTAAAGATTAGAAAGCCAGAAGTTCTCTAGAGCTTTTGGTGGCAGGCTCACTTTTTTCCTACCCTATCTTGCACGTGGGGAGTTTTATGGGGGAGCCTCTGAAGCCTCCAAGATTTGAATAAGTAAAATAATAGTGTTCTTCGTTTTTGAGGCTCTGCTCTTTGATCTGTAAATCAAATAAAGCTGCTAGTTAGATCTAAAATATCACAAGAGCAGCTTCTTCCCTTAGTACAGGTAGCGTTCTAGTCTGTGTTAGAGCAGAGGTTTTGTGGTGCAAAGCGTGGCTTGGTTTGTGAGTTAGAAACTGGAAGGGGGTTTGAATTGAGTCCTGAGATAGAGATGTTGGGGATGGGAAAGAGGTCTGGCCGGCTTCATCTGAGAGTGTTTCCTTTCATTTCATAAACCTTAGTTGCTCCTTAGATTTCTGTTGGCTATTTAAAGTTGTAGCAGCTTCTGATTTTTACCATTCCACACATAGGCATCTTTCCAAGTCTCGATGAAGCTGGTTTCCAAGTTCAGGTCCAGGTGCCAATTGGCTTCAGCCTGTCCTTCCAGCCAGATCACATCACCCATCTGTAATTGAAGTCTTCCCTTGGCTGGTGAGAATTGCAAGGCTGATTAAGCTTGGCTAAGGCTGGAGTCTCACCAGGAGCTGAGACAGGGAGAAAGTAAGGATCTCGTTGCAGGGAGCTGTGCGGCAGGGGTGGGAGGGAGAGCAAAGTGACGCAGTGAGCCGAGTCTCAGGCTCAACCCATGTCATTGTGGAGTTTTCCTGGTGAGAGCTGCTGTTGCGTTGGATCATAAATGGAAAATCTTCCACGTTATGGAATTCATTTAAGCTGCTGGGCTCATGCTGGCCAAGTATCCCATGTTCCCCGTTCGACTAGGGCTTCCTTCCCAACCATAGTCCTGGGAACAGGCCTGCACTGTAATTAGGGAGATGAAGGATTTGATTAGGGTGTGGTTTTGCCAGTGAGGCACCCAGCGTTTGGCAGCCAGGGTTGCATTCAAATTCCTATTTGTTTTGTTTTGATTTTTTTTCCTTTTAATCTGAGCAGGACAAGCCGTCCTGTGCTGCCTTCCCCAGACAGCCTGACCCGGTGTTAACGATGTCTTGTGCTAATCGATTCTACACCTGATGAACTTTATTTACCTTCTCCCACTCTTGCAGGCAATTTGGTGCTAAGACTTTGTATGCAGCGTTACAGTGGAGTTTCAGCTATTTTGGAAGAACCATCATTTATTACCACTTGATGGGGAGAGAAGGCGAAGTTGGTTTTTAATACATTTTCTTCTCCGAGCCCTTGGTTAATTGCATTCCTTAGTTTTTTTCCTAATGCTTAATTACTTCTTACATGCTGTGCAGGTAAGCCCGATGCCTTTGGGAATGCACAAACAGCTTAGATAATTCCCCACTGATACTGTAATAATGATAAAAATATTGAATGGCAAAAGTGGGTGTGACAGGCGGTGGGTGCGGGTCTCTGAGGATAACAGCGGGTTTGGATTCAGAATAGGAATAGAACTACGAAGCAGAGAGAGATTTGTTTTTCGCTTCCCAAGCAGTAGAGAGCTCAGCAGGGTGTATCACTCTGTTCCTAATGACAACCCATTGAAAATGGGCTCAGGGCGAGCAGCAGGTCCTCGCGTGGGTCAGAGCTACTTGTGCCCTTGTGGGTTTGCTCTAGTTGCATCATCAGGGTGAGGGAGGGGGTTCTGCCCTTCTGCTCTGCTCTGGGGAGACCCAGAGGTCTGGTGAGGGCTGGAGAACCTCCCGTATGAGGCCAGGCTGAGAAAGTTGGGGTTGTTCAGCTTGGAGAAGAGAAGGCTCCAGAGAGACCTTAGAGTAGCTTCCAGTGCTGAAAGAGGCTCCAGGAAAGCTGGGGAGGGGCTCTTGATAAGTGAATGCAGGGGTAGGACAAGGGGAATGGTTTTGAGCTGCAAAAGGGGAGACTGAGATGAGAACTTAGGAAGAAACGTTTTGCTTGCTGGCCCAGGTTGCCCAGAGCAGTGGTGGCTGCCCCATCCCTGGAGGGGTTCAAGGCCAGGTTGGATGGGGCTTGGAGCTCCTGATCCAGTGGAAGGTGTTCCACTGGATGGCAGGGAGTCGAACTGGATGGGCTTTAAGGTCTCTTCCAACCCAAACTATTCTACAATTCAGTGATTCTTTCCATTTCAAAGATGAGCCTTCCCCAGACGCTTTTCTGTTTGTGCAGGTCATGGGAGGCTGTTGGTTCCTGAAGCCTCTGATCTCTGCATTCACCTGTTCTGGGGATTTGGATGCAGATGTTTGAGCTGCTGTTTCCTGGGCTGTGAATGATGCTGGGCACCAAGAGCCTGGCTTATTCAGATCTTCAGCTTGACCTGCTGTGCTGGATTTCTCTCTTCACAGCCCTTCACTCTATTGCTTAGGGAAACCCTGCTGTAAACATCTTACTGGGAGTGTTGGCACTTTCCTTTCAACACTTTCTAGGTCACAAGTTGCTAGCATGCCCATGTGAGTAGAGCTTAGGAAACCCTTGTTTTGATTTGTCTAGTTGCTGGTTTGGTTTTGTTTGTTCCTTTATAATCCTTCAGCATTATTTCAAAACCAAAAGCTGTTTCAGCGATGTATTTTGTCATCGCATGCAACAGTGGAAATGCACTTTGCAGAAGGCAAGTCAGCGCGGATGTCCTAAGGAAGCTCCTTGTTTTGTCCATGTTTTCAAGTAAGACCTCACCCCACACCTTTAGCAATACTTAAAGAGCAGCCCTGCCTCCTTTTGCATGTAAGACAGGGATTGATTTCCTAGCAATCCAAAGAAAGTGGCAGTGTACTTTAGAATCATAGAATGCTTTGGGTTGGAAGAGATCTTTAGAGGTCATCCCATCCAAGCCCCTGCAGGAACAGGGACATCTTTGACCACATCAGGTTGCTCAGAGCCCCATCCAACCTGACCTTGAATATTTCCAGGGATGGGGCCTCCACTGCTTCCCTGGGCAACCTGAGCCAGAGCCTCACCAGCCTCATTGTAAAAGATTTCTTCCTCATACCCAGTCTAAATCTCCCCTCCTTTGGTTCCAAACTTGCTAGTTCTGGTATCAAGCGAGCCTGTCTTGAGGTGCAAATATCAGCGGGGCTACTGCAGTGGTTTTCTACAGCTGTGTGCTTGAATAGGGTTCAAACTGTGAAGCCAGTTTATTAGCTGGTGGGTGGCTGAGCTCATTTGAAGCTGAGGGATCTGCGTGTGAGCTGCAGTCGTACCTTGGGGTTGCAGTCAAGATGTAGTCACAGAGACCTCAAAATAACTTCTCTCCACCTAATCTTTTCGCATGTTTCTGAACAGACAGGTGTGTGCATCACTCCTAGGTCTCCTTAATGCAGTATTTGAAGCAGGTTGTGTGAGGCTGCAGGCACAAGGAAGAGCCTGATGGTACGAAGGTGGCTTGTGCCTTTGATGGCTGGGAGGCCAGAGCTTGGCTATCCCTGCTGCACCTGAGGGAGCTGGTCCTAGAAGAACCAGGAATCACAGCCTGGGAAGGAAAATGCCTTGATAAGAAGGAGAGGTAGGTAGTGGAGGATAAAGAGCTGTCCGTGCAAACTCTTCCCTGGCCCTTTGGGAGCCAAGAGAATGTGTGGGTCTGGCTCTCCTCCATCTCCTTTGAGGCTTCCTTAAAGAGCAGTGCAAAGCCAGGGCTGCTGGTTTCTTCGAAACACCATAGTTTCCCCCATTAAAAGATACCTTTAAAAATGCCTGCGCTTTTTGAGTAGCTCGGTTGGTGCTTAAAGAATGTGTATGGGCATTTCTGATGGAACACTTGGTGAGCTGAAAACCCATTGGCTTTGTTCCTGTAGCTTTGCACTCAGTGCACAGGCAAACTCTATATTTTGCACCTGCTTTGGAATCGGGTTGAAATCAAATCATAATGTTTTGTTTTAGTGAGTGGAAAACAGAGCTCTCCCAGGGAAGCCCTAATATCTTTCTACTTTGAAATTATGTTTTCATTGTAGCTGAGCTTATGAACGCTGACTCCTACCGGGGCGACTCTTTCTTCATATATACAGGTGGCAATGGTTAGGTGGAGAGCCCACATTTCTTTTAAATACAAAGGACACCCAGTGCACTCTGCACATTGGATCTGCTGTGGACTGGTTCTGGAAATGATGCTTCCCACAAAAATATCTGTACTAAGATCATCTTCTGTTCAGGGTATCTCTTTACCCCATAAAAGATGACTATCCAGCCTTGCAGCTTTTGTTTTGTCTGAGCTGTGGTCAGTAACACAAAGCCTGTCCAGGGAAGCAGATTGCTTCATGCATGATCAGTGCCATCTATCTCCCTGTTTGAAGCCTGAACTGTGCACTTCCAGGAAAATCTGCCTTTCCCAAGGTATTTCCCCTAAATCAGAGATAACTTGGGCTGTTAAACATGAACCACCACCTCAGAATCAGATCTTTTATCTTCACTATTTGTGAAATGGCCATTAAAGAATGGGAGGCAAGAGTCTGCTGGATCCTGCACTAGATCCTAGAAACCCTCTGACACTGGAGGTGGATGAGGTCAGCCACGTTCCTTGTTTACTTGACAATCCCTCCCTATCTCACACTCCACGCCCAAAGACTTCTTATCCTCCAAATTGCTCTTACAAGTCCTCTTCTTGCCCAGTGCCCGCAAAAATCCGATAACTGTCTTGGTGTCTTTGTCAGGTGCTTAGACACTAGCCTAGTGGAGTAACCTAGATAGGGCTCAAGTAACCAGTCATCCCTCTATCTGGGCTTCCCTGTAAGTCCTGTTTCTGTGCCCATCTTGATCAGCGCTCCTGGCTAGGTGCTGCCTCTATTCCATCTCATTGAGTTCCAAGCTCTACATCAGCATTGATTGTGTCTGGTTCAGCTAATAAAGTACTTTGGAAGGTTGGCACCGTTTTTCCTGTATGTTGGATCAGTCCTGCCAAATGTTCTTAAGAAATAATAGGTGATAGCACTAACATGTGCCGTGTAATCACAAAGACATCCCAGACGGCCCTCAGCCCTGTTGAGAGACTGTCTGGGGAAGACTGGTCCCTGTTAGCTGCTCGTGGCTATTTTGAGGTCCTCCTGGGACATAGGTATGAACTTTAATCCAGGTGGTGTGAGATACCTGGGAGCACATTTCCACAAGCAACATGATCATTGTCTGGAGCCTGGCTCCAGCTTCCTCTGCCTTCCTATCATCTAGAATCAGAAGGGAAAGTCAAAAGCCCTGTCATTTTACTGTATTCTCCCCTGGTCTATCATTGCTTAATTGTATCCCTAAATCTTATTAAAGCTGGGGGTGAGTCATTGCTGAGGTGGAAGCAGAGCTGAGCAAATTTAAGAGAGGAGGAGTTTGTTCCCATGTGAATGTGCTGAGCAGATCTCCACAGCAGAGAGAAACTCCTATCCATTCATGGATGCGTTGCATCATCTGCTTGCTGCTGTCTCTAATTTATTGCTCTAAATCCCATATCAAAACACATGTAGTCCAAAGAGAATATCAAATAGATTTGGAGTAGGGACTTCATGCCAATTAGACATGCAGATCGCTCTTAATCATCTGAGACCTTCGTCCAGGCTCACATGGGTCTTAGAATTGTGGGTTTGTATTGTCCTATTGCACTGACTGTCCTCAGAACCCACAGCCCTCTCCACCCTCAGAGTAAAGTTGTAGGCTTAAACCTGACTTAGCTTAACCAGCTTCAATTTGTGCTCCGTTATCGATTGGTCCCAGACTGCCCAAATCAAACAAAGCTCAGCAGGTCAGGACAACTTGTGGATGCTGTAATCCTAATTTTAGGGAAGATAAAGACATCAACATTCTCAAGAAAAATGGAGAAGAGGGGAGGAAATACTGAATACAATGTTTTCTTATGCTCTGGTATCATCACTCAATTGTGCTACACAGAGACGAAATATCCCAGTAACTCCCTGCAGCTGAACCCCAGGCTCAGTTTGGAGAAGCCAAGTCAGAGGGATTGAAGCTCTCCTTACTCTACTTAGACAGATTCCATACAAGACTCAATCTGAGCACATACATCACTGGGTGGTCAGTGATCCCCATTCACCTCCTGATCCACCAGCAGATGGTGGGTGGATGCTATGCTCTTGTTCAGCTCATCAACTTGGAGCTTCTTTTATTTCAGTAAAGCAGCACAAATTGAAGGTGTTCAGAGTGGGTAAGCTATATCAGGTTTCTAGGTTGGGTTGCAGGAGAACTGGCTTTTTGTGGAAGAGTGGTTCACCAAGGGGAGCATGTAAGTCATCTAAGCCACAGAGGGGTTTGCTAGGCCAATGCAAAACTTGATTTTGTTCATCAGGTATTGCCTGGATAATGTTCTCTCAGTTATTAACTGAGCAAATGAGGGAAGGACAGCTAAGAAATGCCAAGGCACTTCGAAAATGGAGGTGAATTCAAGAGGAAGCATACAAGTTCCTGTTGGACTCATAGTAGACAGCAGTGCTCCAGAAGAAAAGAAAGGCCAAGGAATACTGTGCCAGGTATCATCAGGCACGTAACACTTCAAAAAATTACAGAATCCCAGAATAATTGAGATTGGAAGCGACCTCTGGAAATCACCCAGTCCAAGCCCCCTGCTAAGGGGACAGGGTCAAGTACAGCATGTTGCTCAGGACCATGTCCTGTTGGATTTTGAAGATCTCCAGGGATGGTGAATCCACAACCTCTGTGGACAAGTTGTTCCAGTGTTTGACCACCCTCACAGTAAAATGTTTTTTTCTTATGTTTAAATGCTATTTCTTGGATTGCAGTCTGTGCCCTTTGCCTCTTTTCAATGGGCACCAGTGTGAAAAGCCTGGCTCTGTGATTCCTTACCTCCTCGCCTTATCAGGTATGGACACAGGCAGATAAGATTCACACCCTTCCCCACCCCAACCTTCTCTGCTGGAGGCTAAACAGTCTGATAGAGGGAGTATGGAAGCGGGAATCCTTGGAGAAGATAGAACCAATGTTACCAGGCAGATACTGGTAGTTTAAAGCCAACTGAATGCTCCTCTGAGTAAATAAAGATGTACAAGTAATATGGAGTAGGACAAATGTGCTTTCTTGCTTTTTCCTTCCTTCTCTGTATCATTTTTACCTTTATTACTTTTAATTTATGTCTGTTTTCTTGGCATTGTCCTGCATGTCTTCTGGGAATAGTTATCTCTGGCTCTTTTATCTCTATGTTAGTCATTTAGTGTGATCCTGGCAGCCCCAAAAGCAGAGATATTTATGATGAGTGAGTTCAGGTTGCTGCTTAGTAGATTTCTGTAACCTGACGTGATGAGCAGAATCACTTTGGATAAAGCTTCAGATCAAATTTTGAACTGGAGGTGAACTTTTCAGTATAGTTGGAGAATGGTGTTTCTTATTTTTTTTTTTAAAAAAGAAACTTGTATATCCTCAGTCTGGGGGAAGACAGCAGCCTAAATAAGGAAGACTCAGCTATTAAAAGGGCAACTGTCTCTGTGGCAGACCCAAGAAGTCTGAACGCTCTTTATTTAGACCATAAATGAGTGTTCAGGCCTACGGACCTGCATCTGACACAACTGGCTTGGCAAACATGACCCCCAAGATGTTATAAAGGTTCTCTTGGGGGTTTCCCTGTTGGCTTGTTGGTTACAAAAGCACACCTGTTTGCGTGTACCTGACACTGCATGTCTTTATATGTTTGACACCCAAGTGATAAGTACTCTTGAATATGTAAATTCTACAGAACCTGTTCATACAACTAATGAAACAGGGGGTCAGGGAAGAGAAAAGGTTGGGTTTGGTTCTCTTGTAGTTGCTTTAAAGCCAACCATTTGGTCACTTGCCCTCCTTTACTAAGCTATTTTATATTTATTTTCTACATTTGTTTTGGAAATGAGAACCCCCCAGAATTAATTAAATGTGAAAATTTCCATCACGGCTCCTATCAATGTGTCACATCTTCTCCCAACAGAGATTTGTTACGACTTGTCTTGGATTCAATCTGTCTGTCTGGTGGAACCCTCTGCAGCACCCAAGGCACAGAATCAGTTTTCCCTATATTTCTGTAAAATAACAGAAGTAAAGGATCTGGACTCTGCATAAAATAAACAAAAAGAAACCCCTGATCTTATTTGTATAGAAATGAAAGAGTGGTTTCTCATGCATAAAGATTTCATTCCCAAACTCTCTGCATGATCTACCTCCCTCTGTTTTTTTGTGATAGTCCAAAATTATTGAGCGTGCCTGTCTAGAATCCTAGAATGGGTTGGGTTGGAAGGGACCTCAAAGCCCATCCAGTTCCACTTCTTGCCATGGGCAGGGACACCTCCCACTGGATCAGGGGCTCCAAGCCCCATCCAACCTGGCCTTGAACCCCCTCCAGGGATGGGGCAGCCACCCCTGCTCTGGGCAACCTGGTCCAGGGCCTCCCCTCCCTCACAACAAAACATTTCTGCCTTATATCCAGTCTAAATCTACCCTCCCTTAGTTTAAAACTGTTCCCCCTCATCCTATCCCTGCCCTCCCTCATCAAGAGCCAAGAAGTCAATGTTCAAGTTTTCGAAGTCATGTGTCTGGACTAACATGAAGCTTTGCTGATGCTTCACAGCAGGTTGGGGCTGTCTGCTGTTCAAAGGCTGAAGGCACTGAGTTTCCTCTCTGTTCTCCTTGCAGGCGTGTTGCTCGACATCCAGCAGCACTTTGGAGTCAAAGACAGTGGGGCTGGCTTGCTACAGACAGGTAAGAGCGTTTGCTTTCTCACTGGGTTTTGTGACCTTCCTCTTCTCAGGAGGATGATGTCAGGTTTCTTCGGTTATGGCCTTTGGGCACATTGGCTGTGAAATACTCTTTACTAGGAAGATGAGTGAACATGAGAGGTTTTTTGGTTTTGATTGCTGTTGGGAAGGAGATAAGGGCTCAGAGTGACTTGAATGCAAAATGGGCCAAAAGGGAACAAGCCTAATGATGTTATTTATGACAGATTCAAACAGGAGATGGTTCCTTCCCCTAGATCAGAAAACTCACGATAAACCTACGGCAAGATCCTGTTGTTTTCACTTCTCTTGACTTTCTGTAGGTTGGTAATAAGTGTAAGGCATGATGCCCTCCATGTGAGTCTGCGGAATTTACAGTAATTGGGAGCATGAAAATGTAAAACTCATCAGGACAAGTATCTGGGGATGATCACTGCACGAAAGGCAAACAGTCACTGCATTTATAGGAACTCGTGGATTAACAATATCCCTCTGATTTTGGTGCTGTTAGCTTCAGACAGTCCTCTCCTTGTGTTTGCAGAAGGATTATTGCAACTGTGATGTCTTTTGAATAGAGCAGGCACCTGCAGCCAGAGCAGGACAGCCCCAGGACAAACCCAGCTTCTCTGGCCTCGAGTCCTGAGGAGGTTTAGAACAGCACCTTTGCCAGCGGGCTGGATCTGATAATGCTGAGGAGCAGTCTCCTGGAGTTCTGACAGCACTTTTGATCTTTATGCAGAGTGGAAAGGACTTGCCAGAGAGCAAATGCAGTGTTTTAAGAAGAGAAACAATCTGGTTTGGAAACTTCCTACAGAATTATTATCTGGAGTCATAGATTTGTGGTGCTGTGGTTGTTTCGACACTGTCATCTATGCTGGAACAATGATATTTCTGAAAAAAAAAATAGGATTCATATAGGATTAGAAATAGAGTGCCAGAAAGATATTTTTTTCCATGCTTTTTTTCTTATGCCTGTCAGGAGCTTGTCTCTAAAATGGTAGCCAACAATAAAGTGTAAAATCATTCATTCTTTACGATCACACTAGAGGTGAGAACATTCTGGAGCTCCATCATTCAGCCTTTGATTTCAAACTCTGTGAACCACTGCAATATCTCCTCTTTTTTATGTCCTGCGGCCCCTGGCACAGCAGGATCCTCATCAGTGGGTACAGCTTCTTGGTAATGCTGCAATACAAACAATTATTAACAATTTGTCACAAGGCTTTGAAAACACTCTCCTTGAGGGACAGCAGAGTTCAGCTCAGCTGATGTGTAGCCCCTGTCCAGAACAGAAATCCTGAGCCTTAAAAGTGTCACTGATTATAAGCAGCATCAATCAGTTATGCCCAAAGTGGCACTAGTTGTCTGTCAGGCTCCTTTCTACAGCAATTATTTGTATTTATTTATTGTACTCGGAGGAACAGGTCCTAAATGTGTCATTAGACACAAAGTGCCTTCAAGAAAATATTCTGCTGGAAAATGACACTTGCCAAAGCAGATATTTAATCTTCATTCCCCTCGGTGGATGAAATCCTTCTGCAGATGATTTACTGACAGCAAATAAGAGCTAAGCCCCAACAGGGCATTGCATTTGTTAATTGCAAGATATGTTATTCATTTCTCTAGCAAATCATAGAATCACAGACTAGTTCAGGCTGGAAGGGATCTCAAAGCCCATCCAGTCCCACCCCTGCCATGGGCAGGGACACCTCCCACTGCATCAGGGGCTCCAAGCCCCATCCAACCTGGCCTTGAACCCCTCCAGGGATGGGGCAGCCACAACCTCCCTGGGCAACCTGTGCCAGGGCCTCCCCACCCTCGTAGTGAAGAAATTCCTCTTTATGTCTAGTCTAAATCTGCCCCTCTCCAGTTTATACCCATTGCCTCTCGTCCTATCACTCCAAGCCTCTGTAAACAGTCCCTCCTCAGCTTTCTTGTAGCCCCTTCAAACACACAGGGCATCTGAAAACATTGACATATTGCAAGATGGCTATTGAGCGTTTTTTTTTTTAAGAAAAGCAACACTTTCTCTTGATTTCTTTGCTGATCTGAGAGCTCAGGGCTTGACTTTGCCCCTGCAACGCTGATAATGCATTAATCACAGTGCTGTCCCAGGAAACAAGTGCTCACAAAATAAAACACTATCTCATGTAAGTTAAGGGCAGGGGAACCTCACTGAAAACTTATCAAGTGTATGACTTCAGTTTAAGAAGTTCTGTGCTGGCCCGTGTACCCTTAAACCTAGTGAAATAAAAGCTGCTGCACTAAACCACCATAAACACTGCTTTTAATTTTTTGCCTGTTCTCTAAGCCTCATCTCTCTGGATGTTCAAACTGGGCAATAGTAGAGCTGGGACCAGGACTGATGTCTCCCCGACTTCAGCCTTAACCTTGAAGAGCTCCTTTGCGAACAGAGAGACAGAAGCATCATTTAATTCCCAAGAGATGATCCTGCTAACTAATTGAGTGATGTGAGACGAAAGACTGCTCATCCTGAATATGTCCACTGAATAAAGAGTGGATTAGTCCTCAGGTTATTAATCCTGCATCTAAATGAGTCCTAAATTAATTTACAACATTAATGAGGGGGAGTGAAATGTAGTATTTGCTGGCAGTTCATATCACTCATCAAACAGGCTTTAAAAAGTAAAGAAAATCCTTTTAACTGAGAAACAAGGCTGCACACAGTTTTAGGAAGAGATAGTACTGAAAACTCAAACAGTGAGGGGAAAAGAAATCCACCAAGGAGGATGTATGACCCTGCATTCGTACCGTTACCCAGTCTTTGCAGGCACAGCCAGGCTCATAGCGCTCTCACTCCACTCTCACTTCTGCTGCTCTCTGGAAAGCAAAGGTGACTGTTTTCTTAGGAAATGCAAAGACAGAATTGGATTTTTTTGTGTGTGTTCTATTATATTAATCCCAAGATACAAGCTTCTCTTTGCCTAAGAGATGTAGTAAAAACTGGGTAGAGGGGTAACTCCTGTCCAGAAGCATCATGGGGATGCTGCAGCCTCATCCGTAATGGAAATGAGCAGAAGGCAGTAGACTCTGTACAAGGATCCCGTGACAGCAGAGGACACGCTGACAGATGGATCGTGGTAGCATGGTAGAGTAGCAGCCATATAACTATGTTGATTCCAGAGCCTCCGCTACCTCTTGATGAAACCATAATAAAGCGCTACATATGCAGTTATATAAATACTAGTTAAGTTCACTTAACTGTCTGACAGGTCTGCATCCAGGCTCTTCTCTGCTTTTTGTATCTCACCGGTACTTTTCCCAGATGGAGAAAGGATAATCCTGGCTGATCTCGAAAGGTTATAGAGCATCTTCTTTTCTACTTGAGTTGTACAGCTGCAGTCAGACAATCATTTATAAGACAAACCGTAAAAAAAGCCTTTCCCACGTGTGGAGCCGAGTAGGAGCAGCAATTTGAACTCACCAAAACTACAGACCATGAAAAACGCAGAGACTGAGAGGATGGACAACAGGATTTATAGAACGGCTTCAGAATAGTGTTATCCATCCAGATATACTTAGACCAGAGGAGCAATGCCCAGTGCTGCACTCCGGGTTTCTCTAGGTTTGTTCCTCTTTCTTCAGTTTTTGTGCTTTATTGCTCTGTCTGCTTTCCTCGCCCTTGAATTTATTTTGCTGTTGTGTCTCTTGCCTATGTCTATTTAGCACATCAGAGCTCTAACAATAATACTGCCTGGCTCTCCATATAATTTGTCTTCTGTAGGTTTCAGAATGGTTTTATATAGGAAGGAATAATGAGGCTTGCCTTTTTCTACAGCTGGGAAAACCAAGGAAGCCAGATGGGAGAAATGACCTCCCCAAAGTCACACAGCGGGTTGGAGGCAGAGCTGGAATGAGAACTGTGGTCCAGTTCCTGGAGGCACAGCATTCGGCTGGGTTAATGCTCAGACCCAGAGACTTACTCCTTGCAAATGGGCACCTTAATCTTCTAGCCGGATAGAATGCTTCGTAGTTGCTTTTCTAGATTTATGACAGCAAACATTTAGAGTGCTGTGCCCTACCCAGCGCAGGGCATGCCACTGTTGTCTTCCCTTCCCCTAGCCATGCTAAGAATTCTTAAATCCAGGTTACTGCCTTGGCAATCTGGGGCTCTGAATGCCAAGACAAGGTGGAGAGGGAGATTCTCTGAGTTGTATCAACAATGAGCAAAACCATTTTCCCCATTCCACCCTCTATACCTGATTTTGTGTCATTTTTTCATGGTCTCACGTTGCACCACAGGAGGTTTAGATTGGATATCAGGAAAAAATTCTTTACTGAAAGAGTGGTGAAGCACTGACAGAGGCTGCCCAGGGCAGTGATGGAGTCTCCTTCCTTGAAGGGGATCAAAAACCATTTAGACATGGCAATCTGGGACATGGTTTAGTAGGCATGAGGGTGTTGGGCTGATAGTTGGACTGGATGATCTTAGAGGTCTTTTCCAACCTTAATGATTCTATGATTCTGAACTTCTCCAGCCTTCTGCTACACACCACTGATTTAGGTATTAAACAGTTTGTATAGGTCAGCTTCAATTTAAGCAATAAAGATATAAAACCAGAGCTCAGTGCATCGAATAGTGTTGTGACAAGGATCTGCCTTTTACTTATCAAGGTAAAGTGGGATAGTCTAGAGCCTGATTATTGCCCGTGTAAGTCCATTACATGTTCTGCTGGTCCTTTATTCCTGTGTGTCTGATACGCCAAGAAGTCCTGGCAAACAGAGTCTCTGATTTATTACAGCAGTTAAGCCGATTTGGAAATCCCTCTGCACTCAAGAATGAAGGTGTTTTCTCGAATCGGTGAGCAGGTTATAGGATAACGTTTATGTGCCCTAGCCCAGTACCCAGTACCTCTTACACCGAAGCATAAAAATGCTGTTTACAGCGTGCTCTCTCACTGGATAGCCCTAGATTGCAAAGTAAATAATCTTTGGTGGGGGAGAAGGGGCAGGGAAGGAAGAGGAAGATGTCCTTGCCTCCTGCTGATTGGAGGTCAATGCTCGAGCCAGTGTTGCACTTTGTCATTTTATTGTTTCTTGTCAGCAAGAGGCTACGAGAACAGGAAACACTCCAGACTGCTTGTCTTCATTAATATTTGATTTTATGATACCGCATGGCTACTAACACAACATAACAAATCATTTTCCCATCTCGTATCTCTGCTTTGTAAGAAGGAGGGTTTGTCTTAACTATTACCCTTTCAGCCAGGGCAGGTATCGGGGGTGGTTGCTGCAAGAGGACCTTGCGCTTGTGCTGCCTGAGGCACATCTGTTCTGTAAGTAGGTATTGGCCTGGTTTCCCATAGCCTGTAGTTCAAGCACCTCTTACCGAGGTTGTGTTCACTTCTGTCATTTATTATAAAAAGAAGGGGAGAGATTTCCCACAGGTTTAAGAGAAGTAGTTACCATTCCACCTGAAGACTTAATGGGATTTAACATAGTCTGTCCATCCCCCCAGGCGTGCATTCCTCAGAATTCATAGAATCGTAGAATGGTTTGGGTTGGAAGGGAACTTAAAAATAATCTAATTCCAACCCCCTGCTATGGGCAGGGACACCTCCCACTGGATCAGGGGCTCCAAGCCCCATCCAACCTGGCCTTGAACATCTCCAGGGATGAGGCAGCCACAACCTCCCTGGGCAACATATTCCAGTGCTTCACCACCTTCAGCGTGAAGAAATTCCTCCTAATATCTAGTCTAAATCTGCCCCTCTCCAGTTTAAACCTATTGTCCCTCGTCCTATCACTCCAAACCTTTGTAAAAGGTACATACAGTTGCTACCAATACCTATTTAGCCCAATTTAAAGGTAAGGGTTAGCTCAGAGGGAAAGAATTTTTGCCTTGACATTAAGGGAAGTTGGATCAGGGTCTCCATGAACTGGGAGTGAGAAAACAGAACTTTTAGAGTGCATTTTATATATTTAATGTGCTTCATCCCAGGGGAGCCATAAGTGCTCTCTCGTAGAAGATTTATTTTAAGGTTGCTTTGCTTTTGTCTTGCCTCCCACCCGAAGAACTCTCATTTTCTTAGAGCACAAACCTATGGTCCTGCAGGGCAACACAATGTGTTGTGCCTAATATGAGTAGCTATATTCACACAGGGCTCTGAGATCAGGTAATAAAGAGGTCAGGCTTGGTCTGTGCCCACTGGGAGATTTCCAAGTTAATATCGTACAGTTGGAAGCATTGCTGTTGGAGGAGGTGTTTGTTTTAAGAGAGAGATCATTTGGATAAACCAAATGCTCATGACAGAGTGCGAAGGAGCTCTGAAATGCTGAAGGCACCATCTCACTATGAAGCAAGAGCATTGCTGGTAGTTGATGTAATACTGCAGGTGTTTGGTAGGCTCTGGAAGTACCAGGGTGTTTCTGTAGCGGGAATGTTAGGGCCCTAGACGGGTTCATGTGACCTAAGGCTGAGAGAGTTGGGGTTGTTCAGCCTGGAGAAGAGAAGGCTCCAGGGAGACCTTAGAGCAGCTTCCAGTGCTGAAAGGGGCTCCAGGAAAGCTGGGGAGGGGCTCTGGATCAGGGAGGGCAGGGAGAGGAGGAGGGGGAGTAGATTTGACCTACAAGAGGGGAGATTGAGATGAGATCTTAGGAAGAAATGTTTTGCTGTGAGGGTGGGGAGGCCCTGACCCAGGTTGCTCAGAGCAGGGGTGGCTGCCCCATGCCTGGAGGGGTTCAAGGCCAGGTTGGATGGGACTTGGAGCTCCTGATGCAGTGGGAGGTGTCCCTGCCCAAGGCCGGGGAGTGGAACTGGGTGGGCTTTACGGTCCCTTCCAACCTAAACCATTCTATGATTCCGTGATTTTGCTTCTCTGACATCCCATCTTGAGTTCCAGATGGCTTTTCCTCCAAACTGGTGCTTCTCAAACCCTTTGGGCTGTATACTAGACCACTCTGCTACCTTACCATCAAATTTTATAGTGATTTATCATCAGACCACTATAAAAGTCACATTTCTGTGTGCCTGGCTGCAAAGGACTTGCTGTTACCTTGTGGATCACAATTTTGGGAGCTATAGCCTTTAATCAAGCTGCTGAAATGGGGTGGTATGTCCAGGCAGCTGCATTTCAGTGAGGCTGCAGTGGTTCCCACGTATAGACCCACACTTGCTTGTGGAGAGGTGACTCATTTGTAGACATATATACCTGGCTTTGAAAATGAATTCCAAGCCATTTATTACATAAAAAGGCAGCATTCCTTGCGGTATTCGGTCGTGTTACCAGCCTGCAGAACTAGATTCCAATTTGCACGAGTAAGTCTGAATTGCATGAATGATGTATTGTTGCACCAACTCAAAAGAAATCTCCCAGTGCACTCCCCTTAGTCCAGTATGTGCACAAATGCCTGGATATTTTCTGTATGATTATGCAACATTGTAGAGCAAAGGCTGATTTTCTGCTTAGATTATGCACAGAACCTGCTTTTAGGGGGAAAATGTGGACCACAATCCATTACCAACTCAATGCTAATTCTCACAAAAAATGTAAATGCACATAGACATTTTGGGCTGAAAATTCTTCAGTTGTTGTCAACTTTCCATCAAATGACTGAGCATGGATTAGGTTTTGAACTGTCATATTTCAGATGAAACCCAAACAGTTGTTTGATGGGATAAAGAGGAGGAGGAGGGGGTTGCACACATCCTTGTGTTCTTTGCTGGAAGCAGGGAAATGCTTTGGGTTTCAGTGGGGAAGATGTTTCCAGGGGAAGTGCAGTTCTGACCTCTTTTATTCCCTTACTCAGTTATACATCAGGTTACTCTTAATTAAACATTTGGACTATTGTAATAATTTCCTTCTCCCAGCCTTTTCATCCATACAGAAGCAAGATTTATTGTACATATTCTCCTGCATCGTTCTTGCTCTTTGTAGATGAGCTGAATTGGAGACACAACTCTAACGTCTTCTCTTGGGGGACAGTAGTGTTGAAGTGAGAATATTAAAATGAATATGCCTTTCCTGCAAAAAGTTGCCTTCAAGAACTAAGAAGTTAAAATAACTTGCTTACTTGGAGCTACACTGATTCAAAAGGGATAGTTACAATAAATTATTGTCGGTGTAGACTTGGCAGCGAATTAGGGAGGCAGTACAGGTAAAACAGTTCGAGCTTTGATTTCTGGTGGCGCTGGCCAAGGTTCTCTCTTCTATGGGTCTTTCATGTAACCCTTGCTTTAATTTTTCCTTGCTTCTCTCTCCATCATCTGGGTGTAGAGGCAAGGCAGTCACCTACTCTAAGATGAACCCCTTTAAACTGACCTTGTGAAGAGGTTTGGCCAAGTGAAAGCTTCAGGATAGCATTTTTCTGATTAGTATTTTCCTTGGGAGGGGTAGGTTTACTTTGTTCTGTTTTCCTTCAAGGATGTTTGAAATATGCTCAGAATTCTTTGGTTTCAGTTCTGCCTTAATCACAGTTACTGGTTTTATCCTTGCCTCTACCCACCCTGGGATGTGAGTGGTCCTGGTCACCACATGGATGTTGGGCTCTGTGCTTGGATATTCAGCATCTCAGGGTTTTGTCCAACCTACCCAGCAATATAAATAACAAGAAAAGTGCCTGAGTGCCCCTGGCCACGCCTTTTGAGCACTAGAAATCATGAACAAAGCCTGACAAAGAAAGGTGCTATTTCATTCGAGCCTTTGTGACTAGAATGAGTCATGTAAGAAAGATGGGTTGGTTAAAGAATAACTTTGCCACCAAAAAAAGAAATATAAGGGTTTTTTGTTTTGGTTTTTTTTTTGCTTACTGTGGAATGTGCAGAGTGTTTTAGAGATCCATGTGTTGTTGAACTGAGTTGCATTCAATTTTGAGTGTATGGGGTCTTTCTAAAAGCAGCTTTCATTTTATAGGTGTAGTTTAAGAGTTATAAATGCTTAACTTATTAATTGTGCCTATAAATCAGAGTAGTCGTGGCACAAATTGCACCAGCAGAAATTCTTCCAAGGTAAATTGCAAGCTCAAAATCAGCGATTGAGTTGAGAAACCTTTAAAAACCTGATACTAATAATAGATATTAGTTCAGAAGAGCTGATGTAAATAGTTACAATGGTGAGATCCATGTGAGTGTTTGACAAGATAAATCCACCTCCTTCATCAATCTTCTTGAAGGTAAAATTGCAGAACAGGAAGATGAAAATGTCTCATAATTTTTGCTGGTTTAGTCCTGTCATCACCCGTCTCTTCTGGTTTTGACAGCTTCCATCATCCAAGTGCTGCCCATGTGATGCCCCCAAGCAGGGGTTCACAGGAGCCCTGCTGGAATGTGTAAATCGAAGGTGCTGCTGAGCACTCACCATGCTAAAACCATCACCAGCCAAGTGGTTGCTTTTCCTCAGTCACCTGGGTCTCGAAGGAGGATCTATCTCTGAGGGTTGTCCTTTTTCTTTCCTTTAAAATATGATGGGATCTTCTTATAAAGCAACTCACTTATTTTGTTCCTCCAGTATCAGTTGCGATCCATCAAAACACCTGTTATGCTAGAAGTTCTTGAGGTTTATTGTTGACAAAGTGACAATCAAGGGAGGTTTTAGACGCAGATACAACCAGGAGTGGGATCCAGCAGATTGGTGCCTCCAGTGCCATCTCCTTGGGCTTCACAAGGGACATTCTGGTTTGGGGATGTGATGTGAGGCAGAGTCCTGCCTGCTATAGAAACGCAACCTTCCAATTTCCTCATGAGACCAGTGAGGAGATGACAAGACAAGGAGAAAATATTAGATGAAAATATCACTAGGAAAAAATGGGGGGAGAGAAGAGATTTTCCTGAATAGCAGATTGTCCAAAGTTGCCCTTGTTCTCACTGAGGAAGTTTAATGGCAGCAGGGGTAATAATACAGGATATTATACAATGGATGTTGAATTTTCACTAAAAGCTCCCTGGTGAGATATTCCTACCAGCTGCTAAGGTTATACCTCTTAATGACTTGGACAATACAATATATGACACACTGAGCTGAGAAAATGCTTGCATTGCTTATAAAAGAAAAGTTAGTTTTTCTTGCTTGTTCTTATTGAACTTGTTCCTTATGGATTCATAGTCCAGAAACTAGACTCCCTTATCCAGTCTCAGGCAGATAAACTGCTGGTAACACCATGAGACGTTTTCCCCTAAGGTTCAGTTTTCAGCTGTATGGGGACTGCTAATCATAGAAACATAGAATGGTTTGGGCTGGAAGGGCCTTCAAAGCCCATCCAGTCCCATCCCTCTGCCACGGGCAGGGACACCTCCCACTGGATCAGGGGCTCCAAGCCCCATCCAACCTGGCCTTGAACCCCTCCAGGGATGGGGCAACCACCCCTGCTCTGGGCAGCCTGGGCCAGGGCCTCCCCACCCTCACAGCAAAACATTTCTCCCTAAGATCTTATCTCAGTGTCCCCTCTTACAGCTCAAAACCATTCCCCTTGTCCTCTCCCTGCCCTCCCTGATCCAGAGCCCCTCCCCAGCTTTCCTGGAGCCCCTTTCAGCACTGGAAGCTGCTCTAAGGTCTCTCCGGAGTCTTCACTTCTTCAGGCTGAACAGCCCCAATTCTCTCTAATAACAGTGCTGGCTTCTCAGGAGGTTTATGTTGCCGTGGCCTTTAGGGACGTGAATGGAACAGATGCCAAATGCAATCTGATTTTTAGATGGGCCACTGGTCAGTCATCTGTCTCACCTTCTGCATATTTATTCCTGAATGAAATGGGCTTTTCAAATACGTTAATGATGCCTGGATTCATCAGATATTGTCTTTCCTCTTTTCCATTAAGGTAATTGATGATGCCTGAAGGCATTGCATTTGCAAACCTTGCACATTGCAGTATGCTGTGTTCTAGTAGCACTCATTCTACCTGAAAGGTACTCATCAGAAAAATTAAAATGAGGGATTATTTAATTCAGGATCTGGTTCTGCCCCATGGCTATTGAAACTGCTGTTATCCCTGGAATCTTTTGCAGAGGATGTGTTCTTTTATCCACAGGTGCAAGTTTATTTGCAAAGCTCACTCCCGGAGCAGCAGCTCATCTTGGTATTAAAGTATTTCTACGAGTCAGGGATGACACTGGAAACTCATGAGGTGATCATCTTAAAAATAACAACTCTAACACAGACAGAGACCTGATTCATCCTCCAGTGTAGTTATGATCCTTTTCCTTTTACAAACCATGGCAAATTAAACACTGGGATAAGTCAGTATTTCAACAATTTCCTTAAATGAATTTATCCCTCTTTGAGGGCCACTCCGAAACACTTGCTCTTTGACTGAATTGCCATTTATAACAGGAAGAGGCAAGAGCATTTCTAAATTCTGCCAGCAAAACTGATTCAACAAACAACTTCTGTTGAATAGCACTAGACACTTAGACTTGTGAGAGCAACTTCTTACATGTTCTGTGATCCCTCTTCATTGTAGGATGAGAATGCTTGTCATTGTGTTTATTTGTGGCCTGCTCTCTTGTGCTCCGACTCAATACGTGATTACAAATAGCAGTCAGTAGCGATGGTTCTTTGTGTTTAATTTGCGGTATAAAAGCCATTGAAACATTGATGGAATTTGAAGAAGTAGATGGACACACATGTGGCGCTGTCCCCCAGGAGAGTTGTGTGGGTGGTGCTGGGCATGGTGTAGAATTCAGTATGAAGTAGGAGGTGTTTACAAACCCCGTCCTGTGCTCAGATCACTGGCTCCTCCTCAGTGATGGTGAGACCTCTCTGAAATGTGCTGGACACGCTAAACCCTGCGAGTTGAAGGTGTTCTGGATGTAAGATGATGTTCCTAACGTCTCTGGCTCGCTTAGGATGGTGAGATTTGGTGGCTGCCTGGAAAGCCCATCTCTTGAAATTTAGATGCCCATCCCTATGAGGTGGAGTGACCTGATGTATTTGAACAGTAAGGGATAGTAGCACTGCAACTGCCGACGGACTAGAGCTTGTCTTCTGCCAAAGGTAAATAGCATAATGGTGTGGTTTGGGTTGGAAGGGACCTCAAAGCATCCAGTCCCACCCCTGCCATGGGCAGGGACACCTCCCACTGGATCAGGGGCTCTAAGCCCCATCTAACCTGGCCTTGAACCCCTCCAGGGATGGGGCAGCCACCCCTGCTCTGGGCAACCTCTTCAGTGCCTCCCCACCCAGACTCCTCTCTGCTCCTCACTGTGCTGCGTACCAGCCCAGGTGAGTGGATCAGTGTTTTCTTTCCTGGCCTTTGCAGCTACTGGTGGATTGTTTGTGTCTGTGACTGTGCAAGGGTGACAACTGGGGTGATAAAGAGGAATCAGTTCATGGTACAGGGTAAGTGAGAGCACCACCAGTTCCTTCCTTGCCTTTTAGAGACTTCATGACTCATAATGAAACTAGACGGCATTTTACCACTCTTGGCCAATGTGTCTGGTCCAGCGCCCCTGCTCAGACTCCCATTCTGTCTGCACATGAACACCCTTTGCTTCCTTTTTATAGGATAATTTTAACAATAACCTGTATTATTTTGCTCGTTCTTAAAATTAAGGAGAGGTGCTGTAAAAGCCCATAAAGTAATGAACATATTGAAAAGACGGGGTGTGGGCTTTCTTCTGGTTTCCTCATAACGCAGAAACAATCAGGGCAGCTCACTTTGCTGGAAGCTGTTCAGAAGCTTATCAGTAAACAGTTACCTTGTGGAAATGAATGCCACGAGGGTTGTTGTCGTGGCCAGAGTTTAAAAGACCAGATCTTTATGTGAATAACACATTAAAGTGCTTGGGAGGGCTTAGGGCAGCCTCTGAGTAATTCAGCTGTCTGTGTAGGAATTCTGTGTACTTTCCTCGGAAGGATCTGATTGCTGTCACTGTCCCAGACAGGATGCAAGACAACATGGTCTTCTGATCTGTTGCCACTGTTCTCCTGTTCTTATGAAGTGGTCTCCTGCGGTTACATGAAAGATCTTTTCTTGGGGGGACCTGTTATTATTTACACCCTGCCAATGCCTCAGGCAGAAACACGGACACTGCTGTTAAGGAGAAACTGAGATTCCATCGGGAGAGGCTTCTCTCTCTTCTATGTTGCTGCTTTGAATAGAAACCCAGTCAGCACTATGGAAATTTCTGCTGTAAAATTAGTGTGGGTTTGGTCCAGCTCCTGACGGGTGGCAGCTTATACAGCAAGAACCGTCACTGCGTGAAACACTCTTTTAAAAATTTTACAGGCAACTGAGAAAAAAAGTGGGCAAATGAGCAGGACAAAATACTGGAATTCCCTCTGTGAGCAGCAAGCAGCTTTTTAGAAATAAGGGTTTGGTGGGCAGCGTTCCGAATTCTATGTGCTTCCTCCACAAATAAGTGGGAGCCTTTCTATATCAAGCACTCAGGTCCTTGGGACTGGGGAATTTGGGAGGGAAAACTTCCAAGAAAATGAAAAGATGCCAGGCTGCTGGATTAGCATCAAACAAAAGCAATTACTCACAATTGCATTTACATCCATATTTTCTGTGGATTTTAGCATTTTTCCGCTCCACGGTGGTTTCTGTTCCTGGTGCTGCCTGCATCTTAGAGCAAGTGAGTAAAAATCAAATATCTCACATGTCTTCTTGCAATTCTTGTGATGAGAGGCAATATATTTTAATCCCTTAAAATCAGTTTAATCTGACAAACGTTTGCCTTCCTCTGGAGGACTCGAGGCAGGCAGCAGAAGCCCAGGATGAAGTCAGTCTGCTTAGAAGTTTAGAAAGAGCTGAACTGACTGCTGTAAAGGAGGTTGGCTATAATACAGAGAGACGAAGCATCGGTTTTTCCCTTTGGATTGATAATTTTCTTAGTTATTGAGGTTTTATTGATTTTAAAAGATGCTGTTTTCCTGATCTTCTGAAAGCATCTTGAAGATGTGTGGCTTGACCAGAAAGGTAACAATTTTTCTGCCAAGCCCTGATACACTTCTATTTGCACCTGGATGAATGTTGTGAATACAAGTCCTTGTCCTTCCCTGCCCTGGCACTGGAGCTCAGCTCCTACGCTTTGGCAATGACACTGAAGCAGGATCTGGAGGTCTCTCATTGAGCCCAAAGCCTTTCCAGTCCTTTGGCATGTGTCTGTGTGGTTTCCCTAACCCTGCAGTGGAGCCGTAACCGAGTTAACTGTCCTGTGCCCTGGCTGGTTGCACAGCGCGTGGATGGGGCATGAGTTCGGTCACTGCAGGGTTTCTCCTGCTTTGTGTAATAAATGCAACCAGCAGCTATTAGAAACTCCTGCATAGAGGTTAGCAAGGCATTCCTACCACAGAATAGTCATTTATTTGCAGATTTGCCCTTTAAAAACAAACCCAAGCATGCCTGAAGTCTGACAGCAGTGCTGAGGTAAGAATATGTTCAATGAAAATTCCTTTTAGCAAGTTTCCATGAGGACTGCAGCACGAGAGTCATAGAATCATAGAATCACTAGGTTGGAAGAGACCTACGGGATCATCGAGTCCAACCATTCCCATCAATCGCTAAACCATGTCCCTCAGCACCTCATCCACCCGTCCCTTAAACACCTCCAGGGAAGGCGAGTCAACCACCTCCCTGGGCAGAGTGTTCCAATGCCTAACGACCCTTTCCATGAAAAATTTTTTCCTTATCCCAAGCCTGAATCTCCCCCGGTGGAGCTTGAGGCCATTCCCTCTCGTCCTGTCCCCTGTCACTTGGGAGAAGAGCCCAGCTCCCTCCTCTCCACAACCTCCTTTCAGGTAGTTGTAGAGAGCAATGAGGTCTCCCCTCAGCCTCCTCTTCTCCAGGCTGAACAACCCCAGCTCTCTCAGCCGCTTCTCATAAGGCCTGTTTCCAACCCTCTCACAAGCTTCGTTGCTCTTCCCTGGACTCCTCCAAAGCCTCAAAAAGAAGCTCTTGGCTCCGCTCTAAAAAGAAGGAGAAGCATGTCCTATTGTGATGTTTTTCTTAGGAAGCTGCTGCTATCAGTAAATTACATGTAGGAAAGAATTTATTAGTAGAACACCACACTCTCAGAGCATCTCCTCTCTCTCTCCTCTGTTCTATGGTGCTGCAGGATGTAGGTTTTGAGATTATTTTCTCTTTGAGACAGAACAAATCCTATTGTGCAGTAGTTAATTATTGGAAATTAAAGTGTTAGTTGAGATAGGATGCAGGATTGGTGTTGCAGTTGTAAAGAATGATGGTAAACCTCATTTTAGGATCATAGAGTGGTTTGGGTTGGAAGGGACCTTAAAGCCCATCCAGTCCCACCCCTGCCATGGGCAGGGACACCTCCCGCTGGATCAGGGGCTCCAAGCCCCATCCAACCTGGCCTTGAACACCTCTAGGTATGGGGCAGCCACCACGGCTCGAGGCAACCTCTTCCAGTGCCTCCCCACCCTCACAGCAAAGCATTTCTCCCAAAGATCTCATCTTAATCTTCCTTCTTCAATCTTCCCCCTGTTTCAAATTGGAAACAAGGAACTTTATTTCCATTTACACCAGACACAAGTGACGTATCATTGTATTAAAAGAATAACAGATTGAAAGTATTTTATTGCCAGTTAAATCTAATTCATGGTACTCAATGCAGATTTCGGGGATCAAGGGATTTATATTACTCTGCATTATCAGCTTTAGGCTGTTATTTCTTGGTGTGTTTAAGTGCACGCTGTGCTTGAAAGGGCTTTGTAGCCAAAGGTGCATGGAACTGTTCCTGCCCTCAGTAGACTGGTTTGCTGCTGCCCCCCTGTTTGGATTTGCCCTGCTGGGCTTGGAGAAGGGACCTGGCTAGAAAAGGCATAAGGTCAGTTTTCAGTCCTCAACAGTTGCCCTGGTTTTGCTCTCCAGACACCACACAAGCTCTAGCACGGGCTCAGCGGAGGCTGACTTGCTCTTTCAGATCTCTCCTTTATTTCAAAAGGCTCCCATGAAGGTGGGTGTAGTGTGTGCCTAACAGCATCACTGCAGTGGAGAAAGGAAGAGCTTAAGTAGGAGAAGGGAATAAAACAACAATCTTTTGGGTTTATGGTTATTAAAGTGCTTTTCTCAAGACCTTTCTCTAGCCCTCAGCCCTGGGTGTGGGTGCTCCTGCTGATGAGAGCTGCCTTCCTCCCTGATGGAGGTTTGTTTGTGAGTGAAGCTCTTGGATGGACTGCAAGGTTTAGGCTGGACACTGGGAAAACATTTTTCACGGAAAGGGTCATTGGGCACTGGCAGAGGCTGCCCACGGAGGGGGTTGAGTCACCTTCCCTGGAGGCTTTTAAGGGACGGGTGGACGAGGTGCTGAGGGACGTGGCTTAGTGATTGATGGGAATGGTTGGACTCGATGATCCTGTGGGTCTCTTCCAACCTGGTGATTCTATGATTCTTTAGCAGTCCTTAAATTAGAATTCTTCCAGGATTTAGTTCTATCATGGTTTGAAATAAGAGAAACCCTGGGCTCTGTAGCCTCCTGAGACAAAATCTCAGTGTTTAGCTAAGTTTTGTACATGAAATATCTCCTTTAATTTGAATTTTGCAGCTGCCAGTCCTATTTGATCCCACCTGGTAAGTCTTCTAAGAGAGGAGGTGATTCAGTTTTCCATTTTTCAGTCCTATCTGTAGTACAAGACCTCCTCTATATCCCACATCAGTTGTTCCTTTCCCAATATGTTTAATGTTTTGCTGTGAAAGGACCTGTTTTGTGCTTTTGACAATTCTTTTTGATGCTCTCTGTACTTTATGTTACAGGGTTGCAGTAAACTTGTAAGTAGTAGAAGGTGTTTACTGGTAAAGCAGCTTTGGCCTCTGCTGCTGTTGTGGACTCATAAGCAGTTCTAGCTAAACAAAAACTCAGCTCTCATACCCACAGACTCAAGTGGGAGACCTTCCATCGACTTTGACTGGGAGTCTAAATCAAACCACACTAAAAGCGTTTTGCAGAAAAACAACTCAAAGTGGCCATAGAACAGAAGTAGCCTTGACTTATTTTATCATTCATTTCCCAGTGGTGAGAAATGCAAAAGCAGGGTTTAAATAGTGGCAGAAAAGCTAATTTTCTGGGTTCTGCTGCTAATTGTCAGCAATCTCATGCTGTCTTGGGCAATAATTTGCGTGCCTTTTGTATGGCACTGCCATGGAAAGCAAACTCTGCCACAGCCGCCTATTACTGCCCCTCTTTTTGGCCACCACAGAGCAGATTGAGGAACTGACCCAGATGTGAAGATTACTTTTTTAATTGACAGAGAAGGGTGGTGTCTGCTCCTCCTCAAATGTTCCCATGGGTAAATTTTAATCCCCTAATCAAACATGCTGTGTAGCCACAGAAGACATTCTGCTAACAAATACATTATATATTTATAGGAAGAATTTCTTCTCCTAAATGGTTCTCAGGCGCTGCACAGGCTGCCCAGGGCAGTGGTGGAGTCAACATCCCTGGAGGGATTTAGAAGATGGGTAGATGAGGTGCTCAGGGATCTGGTTTAGTAGTGGGCAGGTACAATTGGACTCGATCTCAAATGTCTTCTCCAGTCAAACGATTCTGATTCATTGGAGAAGATGTTCGTGGGGACTGAGAGAGCTGGGCTTGTTCAGCCTGTAGAAGAGAAGGTTCCGAGGAGACCTTAAAGCAACTTTCCAGTGCCTGCAGGGGCTATAAGAAAGCTGAGGAGGGACTGTTCACAAAGGCTTGTGGTAATAGCATGAGGGGAAGGGGTATAAACTGGAGAGGGGCAGAGTTAGACTAGACATAAGGAGGAATTTCTTCACTCTGAGGGTGGGGAGGCCCTGGAACAGGTTGCCCAGAGCAGGGGTGGCTGCCCCATCCCTGGAGGGGTTCAAGGCCAGGTTGGATGGGGCTTGGAGCCCCTGATCCAGTGGGAGGTGTCCCTGCCCAGGGCAGGGGGTGGAACTGGATGGGCTTTAAGGTCTCTTCCAACCCAGATTATTCTATGATTCTATGTTTGGGTTGCCTAAATTCCTGTAAAACAATGATAATGCAATCACTGTAATTCCCAAAGTGAAAACCAGAAGGCGAGGTTGGAGTTTTCCTCTTTGTTTTGTAAAATTATGTTGTCTGTGTACTGGTGTTCACAATTTAATCTTCTAGCGAGTTACCTCCTGCTCTGAGTAAATTTAATGGACATCCAGAGAGGCTGAATAGCGCAGTAAATGTCAGCTTTTCTACTGTACACTTATATAAAAAATTCTGAAGTTCAGCTTGACAGAAGTGGACCTCAGTGGATGTGGAAAATGGTTGTGAAATAATAACTGTGAATAACCTACTTAATTGCTTTAGCAATAAGCAAGATATGAACAGCTGAATCTTTAAGTGTAGCTTCAATTGACATAATACTGGAAGTTAATTAAAAAAATGGAAAAAAAAGAGTGCTGATTTAGATCTTGGCTTTTAATTCAAAGACATTTTTCCTTGCCTTTACAGTGCAGATTGCCTGAATCAGGAAACCAAGACTGATTTCAAACTTTGAAACATAATAGAAGTATTTGCCCAGAGCAGGGGTGGCTGCCCCATTCCTGGAGGGGTTCACGGCCAAGCTGGATGGGGCTTGGACCCCCTGATCCAGTGGGAGGTGTCCCTGCCCATGGCAACGGTGGAACTGGATGGGCTTTGAGGTCCCTTCCAACCCAGACCGTTCTGTGATTTGTGAGGTCTAAGTGAGAGGAGCATCATTACAGGTCTGTGGGTACTGCTGGCATGCTATGGACCAGGGAGTGGTCGGTTTGTAGAGCTATACTGGCTTAGGTCTACAGAAGGTGGGCTGGAGACATTGATCATCTTTCCTTTAAGTTTATGTAGGAGGCAGTGTGTGTTATGGCAGGGTTCATGTTCTCTGCGGTGCATTGTACTTGATCATAGAATCATAGAGCAGTTTAGGTTGGAAGGGACCTTAAAGCCCATCCAGTCCCACCCCTGCCATGGGGCAGGGACACCTCCCACTGGATCAGGGGCTCTAAGCCCCATCCAACCTGGCCTTGAACCCCTCCAGGGATGGGGCAGCCACAGCTTCCCTGGGAAACCTGTTCCAGTGCCTCCTCACCCTCATTGTGAAGAAATTCCTCCTTATATCTAGTCTAACTCTGCCCCTCTCCAGTTTATCTCCATTGCCCCTCGTCCTGTTACCACAAGCCTTTGTGAACTGTCCCTCCCCAGCTTTCTTGTAGCCCCTTCAGGTACTGGAAGGCCCCTATAACATCTCCTTGGAGCCTTCTGTTCTCCAGGGGAAACAACCCCAACTCTCTCAGCCTGTCCTCATATGGGAAGTGCTCCAGCCCTTTTTTCTGGTTCTGAGCAGTAACACTGCTGGCTGCAGGCAGGTACCTGTCTCATCCCGCCAGCAGCAATCCCAGACTTGGCAACTGGCAGCTCGCTGCTTGTCGTCACCTCTCTCTAGTGGCAGTCACACTGTCTTATATCCCCCGAACAGCCCCTACAATGGGCTCTGTAGAAGGGCAGAGTGACAGGAGTTCCCATCCTACTGCTATGTTTTTACTTCCACTACTGGCCATTTCTTGAGTTGGATGTTTCGTGGTTTGATTTCTATTTGAATGATTTCGTCTGTAACCCCTCGCATAAGGAGCTGCCACGGCCATTGGACCCTAGTGCTGCTCTGTGGGCCTCACGCGTAAAGGTTGTTTCCTTTTTTCCCTTCACTTTTCTGAGAGATATTACTTGCAGCTGCTGCCTAGGCTTTTGGGACTGCAGAATATTTCTCCATCCCTGTGCAGCAAACATCCCATACTCGCCACTCTATGGATCAATGTCGTACTATCTATTGCAGTTTGGTCAGGAATTACATCTGTTTGACCACAGTGGTTTCTCTTTACCCAGCACGGTTCTTCTTAAAGCTCAGATGGCTTTAGTGTGTTATTGGACTGGTTTTCTGGCTAGTCTTCTCTGATTTTTTTGTTTCCAAGGAGTGGACTTCCCATCAGTTCCTGCTGAAGCAATTATTCTTGTTGGCTAAGGTGAACAAAGCGGAGCTTTCAGGATATCCTTTGCTGGGATAACTCTTGGAAGAATCTGGTTTGTTCAGTGAGGTAAAGAGGTGGAATTACCAGTACTGAATTCTCTGTGGGGCTGCATCTTGCGTGATATTGAGTCAACCATGAAGTTGCCAAGAATGCTGTGTTCAATCCGTCTGTCTTCCTAAATGTGTTTTTGTAACTGGGTTCTGACCCTGTCACAGCAAACGGGATTGAGTGGGATCACACCACAGCCACCTTCCCAACATAAATGTGCATCGAACTGTGTGTGCATGTGGTCATCCTAAACATGTTGTTGATGTTTAATATCAGTTTGCTCTGAGGAAAACACTGGCACCTCACGGTGCAACATGCTCCCTACGGAGAAGACAAGATTGGAGCTTGAATACTGATAAGTGGCATCTGCAGTGAGGGAAATGTAATCCAGTGTCCTGCTGAAAAGAGAGATACCAGAGAAGCGCAGTGTGTGTAATTAGGTCCACGCCTTTTAGGGCATTGCTTTTCTCATTATGCTGAGGACACAATTACGCAAGAATGAGGCATTTATGAATATCTCTATTTCATCCTGTGCTGTGGTCTGGGACCACATTTCAGGTCACATTCAAACCAAGCATTTGTAGACTTAAGTCCAATGGATTTGAGGTCTTCTCAAGCCTTTTTTCTTTCAATACTTGCGTGTTCAATACTGTTGGGATACGACAGCTTTGTATGACATACGGAACTGATGGTGCGTCTCATAGCTCCTTACACTTGTCACAAACTTTTAGTCTGCATGGTAGACTGGAACCCAGTGATCTTGTGTTTTGCACTTGGCAAAAGGTACTGACACGATCCATCTGTTGGCTGTTGAATTAGCAATGAAGTGAAACAAAGCCCATGTGGAGAGTGGTGGAACAGTGAATTTATAGTATGTAGTGCGTCTGAAGAAGTGTGACCAGCAGGTCACAATTATATTGTAAGGAGTCATCTCCATCAAAGGATGAGTGTTTTAAATCACATTGCTGCCATTTCTCAGGGACTTGGATTGCCCCAGTGTCAGATACGGCTTTTCTTTTGGTCACAGAGAATCATAGAATCACTAGGAAAAGACCTTAGAGGTCATCAAGCCCAACCATACCTGACCACTACTGAATCTTATCTCCAAGCACGTCATCTGCCTGTCTTTTAAGCACCTCCAGGGACCGGGACTCCACCACCTCCCTGGGTAGCCTCTGCCAGTGCTGAGAACCCTTTTAGTGAAGAAATTTTTCCCAATATCCAATCTGAACCTCCCCTGGTGGCCATTCCCTCTTGTCCTATTGCCTGTCACTTGGGTGAAGAGACCAGCACACACCTCTCTACAGCCTCCTTCCAGGCAGTTGTAGTCAGTGATGAGGTCTCCCCTCAGCCTCCTGTTCTCCAGGCTAAACACATCACCGTGTTGTGTCTGAGCTATCAGGCTCCCCGTTAAATAGCATGAAAGGGTCTTTGTTTTTACTTGGCTTGCATGGTGCTGTCAGAAAAGAAATCACTTTTAAATGTGATCACAGACCTTCAAAAATACCTTTAGCATAGATATGGTCCCGTAAACATGCCACTGCTGAAGCTGGGAGAGCTGCACGGGTTCAAGCTTGCTGTAGTCCATCCGCAGCAGGTCATTTTCCCATGTCTTAGTTTCCTTAGCCCTGATTAATGATGTTTAACTTCCTTTCTAAATTATCCCAGCCCTCGCTGTGATTAAATGTGCCATCTATGTGCTGAGTAGTATTATCAGAGCACAAAGCTATAATCAAAATGAAAATAAAACCAAGAAGCATTGCAATAACATGTCTGTGAAACAGAGGGGCTGGCTGGGCTGTCGGGAGAGTCTTTGTTCACCAGTGCAGGTAGATGGCAGCTGGTCCCATCAGCGAATTGAGAAACATGTGCGTTCATGACTGAAAATCGTAGAATCATAGAATAATTTGGGTTGGAAGGGACCTTAAAGCCCATCCAGTTCCACCCCCTGTCATGGGCAGGGACACCTCCTACTGGATTAGGGGCTCTAAGCCCCATCCAACCTGGCCTTGAACCCCTCCAGGGATGGGGCAGCCACCCCTGCTCTGGGCAACCTGTTCCAGGGCCTCCCCACCCTCAGAGTGAAGAAATTCCTCCTTATGTCTAGTCTAACTCTGCCCCTCTCCAGTTTATACCCATTGCCCCTTGTCCTATCCCTCCAAGCCTTTGTGAACAGTCCCTCTTCAGCTTCCTTGTAGCCCCTTCAGGTACTGCAAGGTCACTATATATATATATATATATGATCCCATGGGTCTTTTCCAACCTGATGATTCTATGATTCTATATATAAAAATACCTGGAGGTAATGAAGTGGCTCAAACAAACCCAAGCAGGGAAGTGTCTCACGCAGAAAGAGCAGGATTGTGTTAGTACACACCCATAAATTATCCCATCCAGAGAAGCTGGGTGTTTAGGTGTTGTCATTGTTTGGAAATTTTTTGTTGGGAAAATAGGAACAACCTCACAGCACACAGTTCTTTGCTGTGTCTAAGTGGATCGCGGGTCCCTTGAGGCAGAGGCTGCCTGGGTTTGCCTTCCCCAGAGCCGAACACCCTGTCAGTGCTTGATTAGATGCGTGTGTGTGTGTGGTTTCATGCTGACTCAGAGCTCAAAGATAGCCACTGTTTGTTTTTTTTTTCTTGTTGGGCTTCCCTACCTAGAGAGAGTGAGCTATTTTTACCTGAATCCAAACCTTTCTAGCATTATTCCTGAGAGGAAAAATAAACCCTGTGTGCTTGAAGTCAAAACCCAAAGAGGAGAACTTATCTTGGAGGTGCTTTTCTGATCCTCTCAGCCTTCCAGCAACTGGGGAAAAGCAGCCTCTGCGTGTGCCTCTGTCAATGCCTTCTTGGTTACACAATGTGGATGATCCACTGGCAGGACAACCCCCTTTCTCATCCCTGGAGGTGTTGAAGGCCAGGTTGGATGGGCCTTGGGCAGCATGATCTAGTGGGAGGTGTCCCTGTCCATGGCAGCGGGGTTGGAACTGGATGATCTTTAAGGTCCCTTCCAACCCAAACTGTTCAATGATTCCAAGATACAAAGGGCTGCTCAGTCCATGTAAGAAAAGAGCAAGTGAGGCACAGGCGGCAGTGTCTTTGGAATCACAGGGTGGGAAGTTGGTGGGTCAGAGCCATTTCAGGGCACAGTTGTAGAGTCAACGTGGAAAATTTTTGTTTGTAGAGAAGAAGGAAGAGGAAAATAGCATCAGTGAAGACTAATTCCAGTAGGCAGGAGCTTTTTTATGCCTGTTAAATATAAAGTCTACAGTTCCTTCGTCTCCCCTCATCTCCTTTGCTTCCATTGTCTGGGGGTTAATTTCCACTGGGCACACAGGCAGCTCTTGAAAGGGGAAAGTGTGGGCTGAAGGGCAGCTCCCTGGCCCCGATCCCTGAAAGCTGACTGGAGCTACAGTCCATAGAGTAGGCATTACAGTCTTGGGACGATGCTCTTCACCTCTGGTGTGTGTTTGGAGAGGAAAAGTAAGATTTTTATGCTTTTTTTTATGCAAAGCATTTTTGTAATTCCAGCCACCCACAGAAAAAGCTGGGCAGTGGTGGCTGGGAAGGTGCTTATGCACCTATACAGGGTGGGACAGGCATTCAAAGGCAGAAATAGACACTGAGCCATCCTGTTTGGGCAATTATACTCTTCCTGCATTCTCACCACAGCCAGCATTTCAGCAATAAAGCCACAAAGGGAGGTATGAAGACAAATGTGATCTCCTTTAGAAAATACCTATACTTAACAGAACCTCCCTCCCGGGGTGGCATTCATTATGTGTCTGTTTATTCATCCTTTACTCACATGATAATTTGCTTCTGCAGAAATATATCTCTGCTCCACCCAGTGCTAGGACTGAGCCACCACTGCTGGCACTGCTGGAGTTGTTTACCAACAGAAATCAGGTGTATGGCTTACATGGTGGATGAGAAGGTCAACACGAGCCAGCAATGTGAGCTTGAAGCCCAGAAACCAACCGTGTCCTGAGCTGCATCCAAAGCAGCTGGACCAGCAGGGAGGGAGGGGATTCTGCCCCTCTGCTCCGCTCTGGTGAGATCTTATCTGGAGCCCTGCGTCCAGTTCTGGAGCCCTCAGCACAGGGAGGACATGGAGCTGTTGGAGCGAGGCCAGAGGAGGCCACGGAGATGATGTGAGGGCTGGAGAACCTCCTGTACGAGGCTGAGAGAGTTGGGGTTGTTCAGCCTGGAGAAGAGAAGGCTGTGGGGAGACCTTAGAGCAGCTTCCAGAGCTGAAAGGGGCTCCAGGAAAGCTGGGGAGGGGCTCTGGATCAGGGAGGGCAGGGAGAGGATGAGGGGAATGGTTTTGGGCTGCAAGAGGGGAGATTGAGATGAGATCTTGGGGAGAAATGTTTTGCTGTGAGGGTGGGGAGGCCCTGGCCCAGGTTGCCCAGAGCAGGGGTGGCTGCCCCATCCCTGGAGGGGTTCCAGGCCAGGTTGGATGGGGCTTGGAGCCCCTGATCCAGTGGGAGGTGTCCCTGCCCAAGGCAGGGGAGTGGAAGTGGATGGGCTTTAAGGTCCCTTCCAACCTAAACCATTCTATGATTCTATGTTACTTCATTGTGTCTGATACCAAATGTGATCACTACTTTTTCAGTATCTCATCCCAAATCCCAAGGGATTTCTAACTTTGTCCTGCTTTGCACTCTCCAGAAGTGGTAACATTCTGAGCTGACTTTAAGTGAATATGGGAAGAGGAGCTGTTGATTGTGAGGAGGCAAATGAAATACCAGCCCCTGTCACAGCTCTCTCCTAATAGAGAAAATTTATGGCAGTGGGCTGAGCCAAAGCTGCAGCTGCTGTGGTGTCAGTCAGATATTAAATGGGGAGTGAGTGAGTGCAAGGAGCAGAAATGCTATCAAAGAGGGGAGAGGAACCAGAGATGAAGAGACTGGCCCACGCGCCCGACTCCTTTACTGGGATGCATCCCTTTGCCTTACCCTGCACCCAGCTTTCTCTACAAATTATCATTCCAGTGCCCTCCTCTCTCCAACCGAATATTATCTGTCTTTTGGATCAGATCCCTCCTGAGGATCCTGGTCGAGAGTAACTCAGGTTTCCATCTCAACTGCTAACCCACTCCAGATTCATTCACCTCTGTTCCACCAACCCAGCCCGTTCTCCAGGAGCCTTGTCTGTCATTGGCAGGAGTAATCGCAAAAATTGATTCATGGGAAATGGCCGTAACAGGCAGATCCTTTTGACAGACCATGCAGACATCATATCCTGCGTTTATTTGAGTCAATCAATGCTGTGATGCATATTTGGGTCATAAATACCCTGATATAAATTGCATTTATTATTATGACAGCTGTGTTCCATTGCCTGTTATTTATTAGGCTCTGTTGTCCTTTCGTTTTACACCTTGTGGAGCTGTCAAGTCAGCTGCTTATCAATGACAAAGCTCACAGCTCCATTCAGAATCATCCAAAAAAAAATTCTCTGAAGGGATTTGGGGAACAGCAGGATCTGTGTTGTTGGAGAAGCACTGGGTGATCTTTCGTTAGGTTTGTTCCATTGGAAAGAGGAGGTTTGTGCTTTGGCCTTTGCATTTATCTTCCAGATAATAATATGAAGCTAATAATCCCACTGATTAATGTGAATTTTGGAGGTGCTGCTTATCTCAAAGCCTGGTTTTCCATATATTGAAATGGTGAGATGCTGGCTTGGTTATTTCTAACTTGCCCTTAGAAGCTTTTTTTAGCTTGATGTCTTTATACATCATAAAAAAAGGCAGAATATCTGATTCAGAGATTAATGAATTTCAGTTCTCTTCCAAGGGTAAGGTCAAATTGCAAAGGTCACACTGCTCTGGACGAGTCAGAGTCATTTTCTGCTTCTCATTCCCGATAAACAATCCCATATTCTTCATGCCAGGTTACCGCACCAGCTTTGCAAGGTGCCGAGCACTTTGGTGTTAATTCAGCAAAGCACTTAATCATGGAATTGATGACTCTAAAGTGCTTAATATAAGCATGTGCATAAGTGCCTTGTTGGACCAAGGCCAGTGTAGATGTACCCTTGCAGAGCAGAGATTTGTAAGCCACTTCTGCTCTTCTAGAGCCAAGTCCACTGGAGATCGAGGGCTTCAGGGATGTGCAGCTCAGGGGCTGGACTGTGTGCAGGGGGTGTGAAGGCAGCGAAGTGTCCCTGGGGAGAAAAGAAAGCTTTTCCCCAGGCAGTTCTTGTCCTGCAGTGAGGCAGAGCACCTGGTCAGCAGATCTGCAGGATTCTTGGGCTGTTGTTTGTGATATAATGTTGTATGTGCTTCTTTTCGTGGCTTAAAATTTCTGCTTTATCTCCATTTATTGTACTTTAAATGTAAAAAGAGTAAATCTGTAATTTGTATCAACTATTCCTGGTGCAAAACTGGCACTCACAGTCGTATGGCTCACAAAATATAGATGCAAGTGGCTATGTATCATTTATGAAGCAGCTTTGACATCTTAATATATTAAAAAGGAAGAGACATTTAGATCATTTCATAGTTCAGCATTCTGCACGTTTTTGAGCTGTCATATATCATCATCCATGAAATATGCATACTTTGGTTTTTAACCACTTTAATTTTATACATGCATTCCAAACAAAGGGGCATGTGTCCTCTGCTCTTGCTTTTTTTTCCTCTCTATTCTATCCCTCCCCCGCCCTTTTATACAATTAAAAGGAGGTGGATGCAGTTAGGCAATGCCAAAAGCCCACCTTGACTTCCAAGAACTACCCAGTAATTGATGAGAGTCATAACTCTGACTAAAGAGGATCTCCGGGTATTTTAGTGTCCCACCCAAACCTTTCTGGGTTGACTCAAAGTCAACCATAGTGCTCGGTAGTAAAATCAATGTAGTTGCTCTTATCCAAATCTCTCATGTGGGCAGATGAAGCCAGGTATAAATCAGCTTAAAACTTGGCAGTAACTGCCACATTAATCATGAATACAGTGTTGGCGGTGGTGCCACTGGCCGGGCTGTTTTGAGCTGGACAGGAGGAACAAACCCTGTAGTGAAGGTGATTTTGGAGAGGTTATTCTGTCAAGACCCTCATTCCTGCACAGTAGAAGCTTTTGAGTTAAGTCTGTGGGGGGTTTGGGACGAAGCAAATGGGAGAATATTTCAGATGAGGACATTCCTAGCCTGTTTGGTAGGGCTTTGTAGCTTAAAACTTTCTCTTTTAGCAAAATCATTGCTCAGTGATGGCTTTAAGTACAAGTTCAGTGCTGGTGATAGGGTCTTATAAGGAGATGGGAGGGTTCTGTCTAACTACAGGGCTGGTGCCTGTAGGATGATGGAATGCTAACTGATTGTCTTCAGTCTTTGCCCTAAAATAGAATCACAGAATTACAGAATAGTTTGAGTTGGAAGAGACCTTAACAATCATCCAGTTCCAACCCCTCTGCCATGGGCAGGGACACCTCCCACTGGATCAGGGGCTCCAAGGCCCATCCAACCTGGCCCTGAATATCTCCAGGGATGGCGCAGCCACCACTGCTCTGGGCAACACATTCCAGTGCCTCACCAATCTCAGTGTGAAGAAATTCCTCCTTATGTCCAGTCTAAATCTGCTCCTCTCCAGTTTACACCTATTACCCTTGTCCTATCACTCCAAACCTTTGTGACCAGTCCCTCCGCAGCTTTCTTGTAGCTCCTTCAGGTACTGAAAGGTCTCCTTGGAGCTTTAAGCTCTCCTCGGAGCTTCAAGGTCTCCTCGGAGCCTCCTCTTCTCCAGGCTGAACAAGCCCAGCTATCTCAGCCTGTCTTCATAGGGGAGATGCTCCAGCCTTACTGCTAGGAAGAGTGAAAGAACCAGTTTCTGTGGGGTATTTCTTTCTGGTCTCTGCTGCAAGAGCCAACAAGGAGCTCTTGGCTTGCTTTCTGTTTGCTTGACCCTCCTTCCAACCTCCACTTCAACTCCTCAGGGACATTTAGGCAGAAGCTTTTAATGTATTCTGTCCTGGTTTTGCCCATTCCCGGATGTTGAGCGCTCAGCAGACTGTGAGCGGCTGGTGCTTTCAGTTGTAAGAAGAGTTCACTGGTCTGAAGTTTCTTTGGGAATGAAAAGTCTGTTTGATTAAGGAAACGCTGACTTCTGAAAGCCCGTCAGCCTGCGCAACTCTGAGGCCGGGCTGCAGAATGTCTAATTAAATGGAACTGCTCTCTAGAGGATTTGGCTTGCAGAAAATTAGTTTTCATGTTCTTGGCCTAATGTTTATTAAATGTTTCTCTCCTTTTTGTCTCCTTTGCAGTTTTTATCTGTAGTTTCATGGTCGCGGCGCCCATCTTTGGTTACCTTGGTGACCGTTTCAACAGAAAGATCATCCTCAGCTGCGGGATCTTCTTTTGGTCAGCTGTCACTTTTTCAAGCTCTTTCATCACCGAGCAGGTAAGGTCTTTGGAAGAGCACTTTGCAGGATGTCCTGAAGAGATAGACAACGTATTCCTAAAAATTTCCCCCTTCCCTCTCCCCAACACAGTGCGCTCAAGGGGAACAAGGGCTCGTGTGAACTTAACACGGAGCATGTTGCATTGTCTGAACTTTTGAGAGTGAACTGTCTAACTGTTCTCCTAACCATGAAAGCTTTTACTCCTTGATCATGAGGCCACACCTCAAATCCTGTGTTCAGTTTTGAGTCTCTCATTACAAGAAGGACTTTGAGGGGCTGGAGCGCATCCAGAGAAGGGAGTGGAGCTAGGGAAAGGGCTGGAAGTCCAGGGGTTGTGGGAGAAGCTGAGGGACCTGGAGTTGTTCAGCCTGGAGAAGAGGAGGCTGAGGGGAGATCTCAGTGCTCTCTGCAGCTCCCTGAAAGGAGGTTGTGAGGAGGTGGGCACTGGTCTCTTCTCCCAAGTAACAAGGGAAAGGATGAGAGGAAATGGTCTCAGGTTGCATCAGGAGGAGGTTTAGATTGGTTATCAGGAAAGGTGTCTTTACTGAAGCAGTGGTGAAGCCCTTTCAGAGCCTGCCCATGGCAGTGATGGAGCCTCCATCCCTGGATGGGTTAAAAAAACATGTAGACGTGGCACTTCAGCAGTCACGGTGGTGTTGGGCTGACGGCTGGACTTGATCTTAGAGGTATTTTCCAACCTTATTGATTCTATGATTCATTAAAAATAACAGGTGAAGCATATCTAAGCAAGAGTTTCTGTTGACATTAGAGTTTTGTGTGGAGGGAGATCCTAAAGAAACTTCAAAAGGCTTTTAAAAATTACTTGGAAAGAGTAGCCGTGGCTGTATAGTAGTTCTTTTGTCTTTTTATGCAAGAGAAACACTGGAGCTCATTGGGAAGTTTGCTTGTGGTACATGGAATGATAAAATTAATCCAGCAACGGTTTTACACAAGCTCTTTATTTCCTCTCCGACAAAGGCAGGGAAGGTGAATGATAGCATAGAGGTTAGACATGTTTCCACCTCCTTTAACACTATTTGATGGATCTGTCTGGGGAGCTGATGATGGAGTTGTCAAGCTATGCGCAGCATCCCTCACCTGCTCCCAGGACAGACACAGGACCCCATTTTGAGGACTCCTCTCTGCATTCATTTTCTCGCCTGTCAGAGGTACTTGTAGGAAACAATGATCTGGCAGTTTCTGGGGAAAAAATATCCTCTTGTTTAAATCATATTATAGAGCAGGTTTAATTGCTGCAGGTGGCAACATTCCTGGAGGGACAAGTCACAGCTCCTGGCATCACCAGGCTGATTTCCCCAAGGGAGGCAGGAACATTCCTCATCCTTTCCATCCAGCTGCGTTCCAGAGATTGCAGCATTGCGGTCACGCCTAAAGAATGACACGCAGGGACAAAACCTCTCTGCCCTGCTCCCTCCTGCCCACACACATACTCTGCAGTTTCTAATAAAAGAGAATTTCCACCTGAAGTGGGCAGGGACAATCACATATCTGCCTTGCTTTTCTAAAGAAAGGCGCATACGGCCAAATGTAGAAGCCTTTAACTCAGTAAATCGTTCTGGTTTATATTTGGCCAGGAAGCATCCTTTCCAGAAGAGCATTTCCCATCTAAAATGCAGAGGAAGGGTGTTTTGGTTTTCTTTTTGGTTTCGCTTTGTTTGTTTGTTTTAAATTGAACTTAATCACATCCTGCAAAAGCAGCTGTGATCAGAGCCCAACGGGTGAAATAGTTTTAGGAAGGGACCAGTTACCTGGTATAAACACTTTCTAGGTCAGGAAGACAAATTTGTGCTCAGGTTCTCGCTGCTCTCTCTGCAATGGACTTAGTCCTGTGCTTGCATGGAGAGGAACACTGGAACTGGACTGATGTAACTGATCTTTTCAGAGTTGATTTTCAGTTTACGAAATCCAGGTTGAAGTAGTTCAGGGATTATCTGTGGCTGGTTGATATACAGGAACCTGGAGTGGAAGTAGCATTATTTTAGCCAAGAAAAAAAAGGAGAATAATGTTCATAAAGCTGGATTATGTATGGAATCCAAACCTCAATGTTTTAGAAGTAGCAAGAGAGACAAGATCAAAATAGCCAGACCTGTTAATTCCTCCTGGATTTGCATCAGAACTAATTCTGGACCCAAACTACAACCTTGGACAAAAACTACCCCAATACACCAAAAAATTTTACCGTGGTCCTCAACTCTGCTGGAAATTGTATCTGTTAAGCTTGAGGTCTCATGCCCAGCTCTTGTTATCAACTCTTGAGATGATGGAAAATTTTGCAGCTTTCGTATAGATGTGTTCAACTCAGGAACTGCAAGAGTTGAGCAAGGTCATAAGGATCCCCACCACTTTGGTATCCTGATCTCAGATTGGGAAGCAAGGCACATTGAACAAGGTGAATTCCTGAAGCACTGGTCAGAAAAGGGGTCAGACAAGAGCTGATGCATCTTTTTTGTTTGTTTATAAAGTGACTAACTAGCCATTTTTCCTAATCTTTGTCTTCTGGGATTCATTTGAGGAGCAAAACACTGGCTCTTCTTTACACAATTGATTGTTCTTTCTTTCTTTTCATAGAATAGTTTAGATTGGAAGGGACCTTAAAGCCTATCTAGTTCCAACTCCCTTGCCATGGGCAGGGACACCTGGGCTGCCCAAGCCCCATCCAACCTGGCCTTGAACCCCTCCAGGGATGGGGCAGCCACCACTGCTCTGGGCAACCTGGGCCAGGGCCTCCTCACGCTCATAGTGAAGAAATTCCTCCCTATGTCTAGTCTTAACCTGCCCCTCTCCAGTTTATCCCCATTGTCCCTCATCCTATCACTCCAAGCCTTTGTAAACAGTTGTTCATAAACCAAGCTCACTCCCCCACACACTGCGATTCTCTGCAAGGGATTAAAAATAGCCTTTAGTCTTATGTGTTCTGGCAGAAGTTGTATTATTAAACATAAAGTGTCTGTTCCTCTGCTTCCACTGCATAAGATAAATCCACAGTTTGAAAAAAAAAGACTCAAACAGAATGCCCTAAGCCATTGTTTTGTATGTAAGAAAGGTACCGAGTGTTGTCTTGAAGTCACTATGAATTCCTGCAGTCTTTATATCCCACTCTTCCATCCTATTATTTTTGAGCAGGACTCTCTTTTAGAAAGCAGGCAAATTAGTTTCTCCCAAAGCTGCTGCTTTGTCCCTCCCACATGTGCAGCTCCTGACGCTGTGGCTGTTGCAGAGATTGGGGCTGGATCCCTCACAGGGGTTTCATGGATGCTATTGGCTCTGGTGTATCTTGCCAGCCCTTGATATGGTACTGGAACCCTCTAGATTGAGAATCGCTGTTGACATTTGGATTTCTGCCTGCTTGCCCTTCTGCTAGACTGCTCAGGGAAAACAGAGTCCGCTGAGTGCCCTCTTATCGCAGAGGAAGAGGTTAGGGGCAGTATTATTCGCAGGAGTGTTCCTAGTCTGACTGCCAGTATTGTCAACACCCAAATTACTGAGTGCTGCTGTTATGGCTTTGTGTGTCGTGCTGGGATAGTGCCCTGCCAGCCACAGCTCCTGCTTTGTCTCTGCCCTGGTGCCTGGCATGGCAATCTATACACAGAATCACAGAAAATGATCATCTGATTCCAACCTCCCTGCCATGGGCAGGGACACCTCCCACTGGATCAGGCTGCCCGAGGCTCCATCCAACCTTCTTCTCCAGGCTGAACAACCGCAACACTCTCAGCCTGTCCTTGTATGAGAGTTGCTCCAGCCCTCTGATCATCCTTGTAGCCTCCTGTGGAATCATTCCAACAGTTCCATATCCTTCTTATGCTGAGGATTCCAGAACTGGACACGATACTCCAGCTGAGGTCTCAAAAGCGAGGAACAGAGGGGCAGAATCCCCTCCCTCTACCTGCTGGCCACGCTGCTTTTGATGCAGCCCAGGACACAGTTGGCCTTCTGGGCTGTGAGCGCACGTCGCTGGCTCATATTGAGCTTCTAATGATTCAGCACCCGAAGTCCTTCTCTGTAGGGCAGCTCTCAATTACATCATTCCCCATCATGTATTGAAACCAGCAATTGCCCCGACCCAGGTGTAGGACCTTGCCTTTGGCCTTGTTGAACCTCATGAGATTCACTCAGGCCCACTTCTCCAGCCTGTCCAGGTCCCTCTAGACGACATCCCGTCCTTCTGGTTTGGCAACTGCCCCACTCAGCTTGGTGTCACCTGCAGACTTGCTGAGGGTGCCCTCGATCTCGCTGTCTGTATCATTGATGAAGATATTGAACAGCACTGGTTCCAGTAGTGACCCCTGAGGGACACCAGTTGTCACCGATCTCCATCTGGACATCAAGCCATCGACCACTACTCTGTGAATAAGGCCACTCAACCAATCTCTTCTCCTCAGCTATCAGGGCTCCCTCCTCACCGCAGGAGCGCTGCTGTGCTGAGGGGCTGGGCATCAGCAGGTGCCAAGTGATGAAGGATGCTGGGCTGGAGGCAGTGGTCTCTGAAGTCCCAGAAGAGAAGGAAAGGATAAGAACTCTTGTCTCCTTTTACACCACAGAATGAAATTCTTTATGGATTGCTTCTGCCTTGCTTTCCTTCTCCTGTATATGTGAAAGCAGATGGTTTGAAAAACAGTAATTCCCACAGCCCCTCTTAGACCTGATTCTCCTCTCAGCAGCCAGCTATGAAGAGGCTTCCTTGCACTGCAATGTGATAGTGATGGCCTTGCCCAGCAGGAGAAGAGATGAACCTACCTCAAGTCTGGTTGTATGGATCTAAACCCATACGGCTGCAGGAGATAGAGTTACCCCACCACGGGTAACTTTTAAGAGCTGCAGCTCTTGGAAAATAGGAATTTTTGGGTTCCTGAAGCCATTCTGCTGTGAGAGACTCTCTTTGTGTTTTCATGGCTATCTGACTCTCCAGCTCAGACTAGATCAAGAGATAACAAAATCCATGCTCCCTGGGCAAGGAAGTATGAGAATTTCTATGAGAATTGAAAGGCACTATTGCTTTGGCTCTTTTCCAGCAAAAAGGCACCTGCTGCTCCTTCCCAGTGCTGTTCACAGCAATCTTCTCAGTCTCAGTTGTGCTATCTTGCAGTTTTTTTCATATGAATTATGTGATGGGTACTGTAGCAAGTAAATACACCATTGCTTATTCCTTCAGCAACGGAGCTTTGATCAGGCTGGTCTTAAGGTATTCTGGACATCTGTCAAGTCTGCTGGCACCTCCAGCACAGTTGATACCAAACACTGAATGGGAAACTGGCTTGTGTGAGAGCAACATCTTCTCTTCAGCACACAAGTGTAAGGATTTCGACTCTTCAATCTTGGATCCTCATTGTTTGCTCAGATTTTTGCTGACCTATGACAGAAGATGTGGGAGAAAATTTATCCAGATGCACTAGTTGGAACTTGCTGAAATAGAGTGCAGAGTCACTGTCATGTTTGTCTCCTGGCTGCTTTATATTCCCACCTTGTCTCTTTCTACTGTCCCTGTTCCAAGGGAAACTACAAATGAAAAACAGGCTAGAGTGTTCCCAGAGCATCAGCCCCAAAAAGCCAGTCTGTGAGAGGAGGAGGCTTTTCATAGGTGTTATCAGAAATCAGCAATGTAGTTTCTGCTCTGAGCGTTGGTTTTTTCCTCCAGTATCTGCATCTTTCTATCTATAAACCATTTGGGAAGAGTTATTGAAAACCCAGCTGGCAATGCCTGCCAGGAGAGAGGCAATGCAGTTCCAAAGCTCTCGCAGAAAGCTGCTTCATGTGATGCAAAAAATTAACTTAAACTATTGTAAGGAGTATCTCCACCATACATAGCTTTTCCCATCTACACTGCATCTGGAGCAGGATGGGTTCTGCTCTCCCCTCAGGGACCCCAGAGCAATCAAGTCTGCACGCCTCTCACCCCATGTCCCATCTGCCCCAGGTAGACGCAATCTGGCATCACATCTTGTGCAAACTTCTCAAATCACCCAGATCGTGTGCCGTTAATGTTCATAACTGTGCCTTCTGCCCTCTGCTACCTACTTCCAGGTCATTAATTAGTCTGAAATGCTGCATTATGCGAGACGTGTCCCTGCTTGTTGCAGGGGAATTGGAACTAGATGATCTTTAAGGGCCCTTCCAACCCAAACTATTCTATGATTCAACAATTATCTGAATCAAGCGCTTCGGACGCTGAAAGAAGAAGAGATATTTCTACCGCTGAGTGTTGTAACTCACCTGTAACTCACACGTGCTGCTGCCCAGGCTTCTGCTGCGAGTTCGTTAAACTGGAGGCAATGATGTGCACTGAAATATCAGAACTCCTTGGAGCTCAGGTGATTTCTAGAGCAGGTGGACAGAGGTTTGTGCTGGGAGAGCATCAAGAGATAGGCTGGAGGCTTAATGCTAATTTGCCATGGGCCTCAGTGAGGGTTCCCCATAATTGCCTACCCTTTTTTAGAGAGCTGTTGGTTATCTGGGTTACTGGAAGCTGTTGCAATCGTTATCACAGGGTCTGTGATTGTGGTTGATTCAGCTCCCGCTTTGGAAGTCTGTGGGAACCTTTTGTGGGAGCTGAGTCAGAGTCTGCATCTTTTTAAATCAATATGCTTACATTTGATGCTGTTTCATCGGATCAGGAAAATGCCTCAAGACAACAGCTGGGGACTCTGATGCTAGCATGAAAGTTCTTTACAGACCAAAGACCTTTGCAGCTTTGTCCCATTTTTATGCAGAAACCTGAATTTACAGTCTCTAGGAAAGTTCAGCCGCTGTCACTTAATGGGTGGTTTGGAAGCAATGCCTGCCTGTAAGTGTCATCCTGCCTGTCCTGCTTTCATTGTGCCTGAGCAGGAAATCTCACCTGGGTCAGTTATTTGCTGAGGAGGCAGAGAGAAGAAGGGATATTTATTTCATTGCCAGACTGTGTGTGTCTGGAAGCATTCCTCCTTCTTGTGTTGTCTATTAAAATGTGTATTCTTGTATTCTTGTATTCTACTTGTCATCCTGCAGCAGAGGCTGAACATCAAAGCACGGCTTCGTGCTTTGACCCTCCTGTTGGAAATCTCCGTAAATGCTTTAGTATTATGCTTTATTAATAATTATTACAGCATCTTAAGCTCAGCCTCAGTCAAAACATTCCAGGAATGGAAGAAAGGGAAGCTGATTGAACATGAGCCAGCAGTGTGCCCAGGTGGCCAAGAAGGCCAATGGCATCTTGGCCTGTATCAGAAACGGCGTGACCAGCAGGTCCAGGGAGGTTCTTCTTCCTCTGTACTCAGCACTGGTGAGACTGCACCTCGAGTGCTGTGTTCAGTTCTGTGCCCCTCACCACAAGAAGGATGTTGAGGCTCTGGAGCGAGTCCAGAGAAGAGCAACGAAGCTGGTGAGTGGGGTGGAGAACAGGCCTGATGAGGAACGGCTGAGAGAGGTGGGGGTGTTGATCCTGGAGAAGAGGAGGCTGAGGGGAGACCTCATTGCTCTCTCCAACTACCCAAAAGGAGGTTGTGGAGAGGAGGGAGCTGGGCCCTTCTCCCAAGTGACAGGGGACAGGACGAGAGGGAATGGCCTCAAGCTCCACCAGGGGAGGTTCAGGCTGAACATCAGAAAAAAAATTTTCACGGAAAGGGTCATTGGGCACTGGCAGAGGCTGCCCAGGGAGGGGATTGAGTCACCTTCCCTGGAGGGGTTTAAGGGACAAGTGGATGAGGGACATGGTTTAGTGGTTGATGGCAATGGTTGGACTCAATTATCTGGTGGGTGTTTTCCATCCTGGTGGTTCTATGAGTCTATCATTCTATGCTGTGCTTCAGTAGTGGGGAAGTCTGGCTTGGTCAAATGAGTTCAAAAGGCAAAGTAAGGCACTGCTGCAGGGTCTGGATGGCACTGTGGCATACAGAGGTGGCTGCCCCATCCCTGGAGATGTTCAAGGCCAGGTTGGATGGGCCTTGGAGCCCCTGATCCAGTGGGAGGTGTCCCTGCCCATGGCAGGGATGGGATTGGATGAGATTTGAGGTCCATTCCAACCCAAACTGTTCTGTGATTCTATGTATTTAGCATGGATGTAAATGAGGCAGCTTATGATTTGTGTTCTTGAGGCTTATGACTTGGAAAGAAGCATGATGCTTCAGGGGAATGCCTCACAGGCAAAGAAACCAATTAATTTAACTCAGCTTTAGGGTCATTAGGAGGCCTGGAAATAAACCTCACCATTGTATTACAAAAACCTTTGTGGTTCTTGAAAGTTGTGCATTCTGTCCTGAAAAACAGGATGCAGGAGAGGGGGAAAGTGTTATTCAACTGCTTTGATTTGTATTGAAATACAAAAGTATGGATTTGAGCCTTTGGTTGAGACCTTGATTGCCTACTGATACAAAAGCATCAGTCACCCTAGGAAGCATAAGGGCTTCTTCAGTGACACACACAGTCTGTGGCCTCCTGGGTCACACATAAAGGCTTAAAAAGAGCCATTGTGCTCTGATTAATGTGCAAATAGTGTGAAGATGGGAAATGTCTTACAGTACCAGGTGCTAAATTAGTCTCTTGAAGTGTTGACATTTCTTTTTAAATGCATGAAGTTCACTTGCTAAACAAAAGACTGCATTTGCAATTCAGATAACCTTGAATTAGAGTACTAATCTCAAACCCGTGTAATAGATTTTGAGCTGGAAATCCCTCGGAATGCTGCTGATCATCATGTTTGAAAACATGATTGACGTAGTCCCATGAGAAGATAGTGACAAAACATGCAAATGCATTTAATATTGTTAAATGGGATTGTCAGATAGACTGGCTGTAGAGAATGGAATAAAGCTATGGCATGACAAAGCCTTGCCAATTAATTATGCTTCAACTAGCAATGTAACAATGGTTCAAAGAAGATCATGGATAAGGAGCTGTAGGTAGGAAGAAGCAGTAGATGCATTGTTTTTTCTATGGAAATCTGATGCTAAAAATGAGATATATCTCCGATGACAGGCTGAGTGAGTTGGGGTTGTTCAACCTGGAGAAGAGAAGGCTCCAGGGAGACCTTAGGGATGCTTCCAGTGTCTTCAGGGGCTACAAGAAAGCTGGAGAGGGACTTTCTACAAAGGCAGGTAGTGATACTACTAGGGGCAATGGGTATAAACTGGAGCAGGGCAGATTTAGACTAGATATAAGGAAGAAATTCTTCGTGATGAGAGTGGTGAGGCCCTGGAACAGGTTGCCCAGGGAAGCCCCATCCCTGGAGGGGTTCAAGGCCAGGTTGGATGGGGCTTGGAGCCCCTGATCCAGTGAGAGGTGTGCCTGCCCATAGCAGGGGGGTTGGAACTGGATGATCTTTAAACTCCCTTCCAACCCAAATTATTCTATGATTCTATGCAGGCAAGACATACTGCAAGGTCAGCCTTTCTCATATAACTTGGGTGCTAGGATCTCGATTGAGTCAGTGAGCCAGAGATGTGGGAAAGCAGAAAGAAGGAAGAGAATATTTCCCTCCAGAGGTTTTCAACAGAGTTGCCTAAAGGGTCTGACCTGCCGGAGTCCTCAGACTTTTAGTGTATGCAACATAAAGTGTGCTAAGAATCAGCAAAGCCAAAAGTACAGATAAAGATGCTGGGACTGTAACTTTGTGGTGATTTGATCTAGCATTCTGCTAAAATGTGTCCTTCATGGACTCTCAAGAGTTGTTCTGCACTTGAAAATCATAGAGTCATTAAGGCTGGAAAAGGCCTCTAAGATGATCGAGTCCAACCATTGAGAATGTATGTAGTCAGGGCAAAACATTCCCACCTGGGTGTCTCAGTCATTTGGCTGACAAAGGGTGCTGAGAAATCCGAGCTTCTCCTTTAGGAAGGTGGGGCTGTGCTCTCCAAGATCCAGACCTGTCTGTTGGATTTGACTACATTTTGGTTTAAGAATTGGTCCAAGCCAAAGTGTTTGAGCCAAAACAGCCCATCTGGTTAATGCAGTTACACCTCACACGTTGCTGTAGTCATCGTGGAAGGAAAACCTGCTGTTGGGTTACGTATAAATGCTTGTAACTATTTGTTCTGAGAAATCTGGTAGATGTTTATAGCTAGGTTGTTGGATTCAGTCTTCGCTAGTGACTCATCAGAGCCTGTTACTACCTGTCAATATTCCTTAGTTTCATGCATGCCAGGTCATATTCCAGTGTTGGTATCTGGAAACTTATCTATCAAGAACTCTGCATTGTTTCCACAGTTGCAAAAATGTGTTGTGGTTCTCCCAATCCCTATTTTTGTGGTGATGTCTTTGCACCTCTCAGGAAGGGAATGGTGATAGTGCCTAATGTCAGAGCTATTTGTTGTGAGCGCTAAGTGTGTCCCACCTGACAGATCTGGAAGGAACAGCAACAGTTTCCTTGCAACCCAGAACTATTGGCATTCTCGGGAGAACAGTTTGGGAAGACACATTCTGGCTGAGCTGCACATAATCGTTTTGTACGTGGATAAATGACCACTATTTCAGCCATGTGAAATGCTCCAGACTCCTCTATTTGTGTCTCACACCAGAGCCACGAGGGTGAAAAGAAGTGCTTTAACTCAATGTTCTAGCAGGCACTGGTAACACAGGGCTCTTTATGATCCCTATGATTTATTTGAAAGCATCAACCTTTTCTTTAAGGTCTGTTTTATGAGTAGCTACGCACGTAGCACTCCGCCGGGTGGTGTTCTGGTGAATAAGCAAGCTAATCTGTTCTGTTCCTTCCAATTACATTCCAGATCCCTGTCATTAATGCAATATTAATAACCAAGAGACTAAATTGAGAAGAACATAAATCCCACTATTTGAGTGTCATGTAATATTGTCCCTGCTGGCAGGTCAATCAGATGAAAAGCTCTTCAGTTTGCAAGCTGAAATGATGCTTCATCTTAACTGAGGCTATTGTTAGGACCTGGCATTGCTGTCCCGTCACCCAGTGTCTTGTAATTACATTACCTAATTGGATGGAGAATGGGAATTGGGCTTACTTTGAGGTGCTGAGGGACATGGTTTAGTGATTGATAGAAATAGTTGGACACGATGATCCGGTGGGTCTTTTCCAACCTGGTGATTCTATGATTCTATGATACTCTTATTTTTTTCCTCCAAATCCCCACATCCTCCCTTTTTTTTTGCAGGGGGGGGCCACCTAAAATGGACTGAAAACTAATAGAAAAGCCTCTCAGGACTGCCACAGGTTTGAAGGAAGGGCACGATGGGAATTTGGATTTCAGACATTACAATTTGAATCATAGAATCTTAGAATTTTTAAAGTCAGAAAAGATGTCTAAGATCTTCAAGTCCAACTGCCAGCCCAACCCCACCATGCCTACTAAACCATGTCCTGAGGTGCCACATCTACAGGTTTTTTGAACTCCTCCAAGGATGGTGACCCCGCCACTGCCCTGGGCAGCCTCTGCCAGGGCTTCACCACTCTTGCAGTGAAGTTTTTCCTAATATCCAATGTAAACCTCCCCTGGCACAACTTGAGGCCATTTCCTTTCATCCTGTCACTTGTTACTTGAGAGAAGAGACCAACACCCACCTCTCCACAACCTTCTTTCAGGGAGCTGTAGAGAGCAATGAGGTCTCCCCTCAGCCTCCTCTTCTCCAGGCTAAACAGCCCCAGTTCCCTCAGCCGCTCCTCATAAGATTTAGTCTCCAGCTCCTTCCCCAGCTCTGTTCATCTCCCCTGGCCATGCTCCAGCAGCTCAAGATCTTTCTTGTACTGAGTGGATGCATTGAAAAGGAATTTCACATTCTAAATCTGCAAGTAGCTAAGGAGATCTTGGCTCTCATTGTCATACCTGTGGAGCTCACAGAAGCTCCCTGCTGACTCAGGGAAGCTCTGTGGGAGTCTTACTGCTTCCAGGGTGGTTTGGGTTTTGGTTTTTTTTTCTCCAGAGTGCTTAATCAGGTGCTTCACTTCAGAGCCTATCTGTAGGTATCCAGTTGTTAAACACTTTAGCTGCTGATTGAAGGGTGCACTGAGTGAAAAAAAAGGAATATCATACAGTCTTTACTAGTTATTTTCATGTACTAAGTAATAATGTAGATCTCAAAGAATGAGGACACTTTAATCAGCCAGAATCTCAAGTACATTCCCAAATAAACTTTCCATGTTCAATTAAGTGTCCCTGAACAGGTCACCTGGGAGAACTAAAGCCATTAACAAACACTTGAGACAATCAAAGGAAAGGTGAGGGGACTTCGCTACATCTCCCTTGCGCCTCTCTATATTTAAATATGTATTTTGTTCTCTTTCTTCTTGCTGTAGTCTTTCTTCTCCTTGCAGGGCTCTGAACACAGCTGAATTTTCCCAAAAGGGAATTGTTCAAAGGTGAGGTGCTTAGAGCTCAGAGCTGGTAGGACACTTAATGCATCCAAATGAGCTGAAATTTGGAAGGGTTTGACATAATGTGGATGGATGCTGTAGAAGAACCAGAGCTGCTTTAGAAGCTATACTGTAAGTCCATCCTAATTGCAAAGGGTCTATATGTTGACCCTTGAGCAAATGATTAATCAAGCATACTAAGGTTTCAACAACTCAGTAGCTTGCTGTTAAATTTGAGTTGCTTAAGTGGTTTCATCTCAAACGTGCTTATAACCTCAAGGCAGTTTTTAATAAGCATCTGTGAATAAAATGAATGTCAATGTGTGAATAAAATGTGTACATTTGAAGGAAGACCCAGAGCATTTTCAGTTCAGTGTTAGTGACCTGCCTGGCAGAGTTCAGAGGAAGAGCTTTGAGTATGAGAAGTTTCCTTAGTTGGATACAGATATTTGAACTTGTGTACTCCCTGTGTCCAAGCAGGCTTGAGGGAAAAGAGTGGAGAAAAACCTGTTCAGGGTAAATGCACCAGAGACACGGTAGGTGAAGTGATGCCCTATGGATTTAGCTGAGGTAACAACTTACCTTTGCAGATGTGTTTTCCTCACTCTGGAACTGTGTTTCTCTCCCTGGAGAGCCAGCAGCGCTGCTTCAACATGTATCAGTACCTGATAGGAGGTAGGAGACATGGAGCCAGACTCTTCTCAGTGGTGCCCAGTGTAAAGATGGGGCAACGGGCACAACCCAAAATGTAGGAAATTCCATTCCAGTGTAAGAAGAAATTTTTTTACTGTGAAGATGGTCAAATGCGGGAACAGGTTGTCCGGTGAGGTTCTGACTTCTCCATCCTTGGAGATATTCAAAGCTTAACTGGATGTGGTCCTGAGCAACCTGCTGTAGTTGGTCCTGCTTTGAGCAGGGGGCCTGGGCTAGGTTATCTCCAGAGGGCCCTCAATCTCAACTATTCTCTGATTCAGTGACATGTATGCAAAGGGGAGCAGTTTGAAAATGGTGATGAGTGATGAACGATGAGCTTTGCATCAAGAGTTCAATTTGAAGGTAGGAAACTGTAGAACATACATGGGATCCAGTGGAGACTGAAGTTATGGGAAATGTGTGCAGTGGTGGCTTAAAAGGCAGTTGTGATTGTAAAGAGATGGGAAGCGAAAAGTGTTTATAGGTAGGTGATGACACACACAGTGAGGGAAGAAAAGAGGAGTCTAACCCCAATCACTTCTCTGTGGTGGGCCAAATGGCAGAAGAACCAGCAGAGAATCCCACCAGGCTAACCTGCCATCATGACTCACATCTGATAAGGGAGGAACTGTCTTGTTGGAGGTGAGAAGGGTAGTTGCATGTCTACAGAAAACAGGTAAAATACAGATAGCTCACAGCATTGCATCACAGCTGATATCTCATCAGCTTTTCACCAACCAGACTCCACACAAGCATGTCTCCTGGCTAGTTGCTATCTGTGCCACCCAGACACTAAACATATTGACTCCTTCTGGTTGCAGGAAGTCCTGAAAACAATGCTTGCCCAACCTAATAATGGGGGAGAAAAGTACTGACCAATGAAATATCACAGTGATCAGTTCTGCCCCCAAGCTGTTTTGTATTTTGATCTCTCTGCTGCAAACCCCATGTGGGATTAGTTAAGATTACTCGTAGATAAAAGTCGATATTCATCATCCTTTGTTTCTGCAGCAAATGGCCCAAACTTGGCATGAATATTCAGTTACTTAAAAGTCTGGGCTGGATTTGACAGGAAGACAAGTTCTTGAGAAATGGGATAGAACAGTTCACCAATGCTAAATATGTAACTCCTCTCTAGCCATTTGCAATATTCATTCTCCTTTTGTTAGAGGAGAGTTAGACTCATTTGTGTTTGAGGCGATAAGGCATGTGACTTTGTGGCTCATGTTGAGATTTGACACAGCATTCCTATCAAGTGTGTGGATCCAGGACTTGTATCCACCAAGGAGGATCCATCCTCCAAATGCCTTGGTTATATGTATCCAAAATCTGTAAAACTTTAGGTGTGCAAAGAGGTAGAAGCTGTATTTAGGCTTATCTATTCTGCTGTAGACTTTGTCATCCATCCAGACAAAGAATGAAATTTAGAATGTCAACGTCATCATTTAATGTCACCTTATCTTTCATGCTTTGACAATGTCCCTGTTTGACTTGGAAACTTTCAGATTCTTAAAGGTGAATCCAACATTACTGGGAGGACTAAGAGAATTCCAGCCTACTCCCTCAGTGCAAGAAGGACATTGAGGGGCTGTGTCCAGAGAGGGGCAACGGAGCTGGGGAAGGGACTGGAGAACAAATCTTATGAGAGGTGGCTGAAGGACCTGAGATTGTTTAGCCTGGAGAAGAGGAGGCTGAGGGGAGACCTCATGACTCTCTGCAGCTCCCTCAAAGGAGGATGTTGTGAGTTGGGTGCTGGTCTCTTCTCCCACGTGACAGGTGATAGGACGAAAGGAAATGACCTCAAGTTGCAGTAGAGGAGGCTTGGGTTGGATATGAGGGAAAATGTCTTTACTGAAGCAGCGGTGAAGCCCTGGCAGAGGCTTCCCAGGGCAGTGGTGGAGTCTCCATCAGTGGAGGTGTTAAAAAAACATGTAGATGTTGTGCTTCAGGACATGGTTTAGCAGGCACAGTGGGGTTGGGCGAACAGTTGAACTTAGAGGTATTTTCCAAACTTAGTGATTTATGAATTTGAATATTTCGTGTTTAAGCAAAACGAAACCTGTGTTTGCAACATCATTCCATTGCTCAGCTCTTCTGGTGACTCTAATGAGCTGGAATTTGAACTGTGAGTTTACAGGAGCCAATGCTCTTAGTCACAATACCGATACTCAGGGGCATGTTCCTGGTTTGTTTTGCGTCATGGTTAATAATACACCTTTGTGTACCTGCAGTGAAAGGTGTGATGTGTCATTTTTAACCATTTAAATCCCCACAAAGTGCTGATATGGTTGAGAAAAATTAATGGAGCACAAGAAGTGATGTTTCTGTGGCCAGAAATTACAGATTCTGCTCAGGAAAGGCAAATGCATGCACACAAGTGTGGCTGTCAATGGGAATCACTGTTGTGCAGCCCTTAAATATACTTTTGAGCCCTGTGGGGTTTGCTTTGGTCCTGCAGTATTTCAGATTTCTTTGTCTTCCGCTGCTTTGCTTGTAACTGCTGTGGTACCCTGGGCGCTGTCAGTACAAGACCCAGCCAGCTGCAGAAATACAGCTGTAACTGCACTACAGTTCAGCTGAGCTTGGTCAAGAAAACTCAGGGAAATTAAATCAATCACAATGCTTTCTTATTAGTTTACTGTCATTCCACACACATGTATTTTAGGCATTGTGTGGCCATCCCATCTCTCTGGTGCCATGGACAGTTTTCCTTACGCACATCATCTTTCCAAGGATGCAAACCCTGATTCTTTATCCTTGTCTGCTGCATCATGTGTATGTAATGAAAGAAGGACAATATAACACACCTCAGCAGTTCAAATATGGAATTTCATGGTGCTGAGCCCTCTTTTGCAGAAGCTCAGTGTGGAGACTCTAAGAGGTTAACTCAATATCCTCGTGTAGGAAAGAGTGCAAGGGCAGTTGCCGTAGCTGTGCAAACATCCTTCTTTTAGACCAGCAACATCAGTTCAAATCACGGTTTGCGCTGGTGCTGTGCATCCATCCTAGTTAATTTGTTCTAGGTTAACTCTATCTATGTGATCTCATCAGTTTGTGTGTCCCTGCTCTGAAAGAAGCATGTGTTCAGCTTGTTTTAGGAGACCCTTACAAGCAACTCCACATTCAAATGCAAATACTTAATAACTGGGGCTTAAGGATCATATGATTCCTTAGACAGCAAATCTGGTGGTTCAGAGCTGTACACATATTTGGCAGATTATAGGTTTATCACTGACAGCTAATCTTTTAGGGAACTGTGGCTTAATTCCTTTTGTTAACTAATTAAAAAAAGAGGAAGAAGTTAAAGCTGTAATTAGACCTATTAAAACATGTATTACTCACTCAATGGCCTATACAGCCCGGATAAATGTATAATTAGGAGGTTTGTCCAAACATGATTCAAGCTAATCATGTGTCCCAGGCCATCAAACACTCATGTGTGTGTGAGATTGAGAGTAAAGTCAGTTTGAAAATGTGAATATCAACTACATCATGCTTTGCAGAGAAGATACATGAACTATCTTTTCATAGAATCATGGAACGGTTTAGGTCAGAAGGGACTTCAAAACCCACCCAGTCCCACCCCTGCCATGAGCAGGGACACCTCCCACTGGATCAGGGGCTCCAAGTCCCATCCAACCTGGCCTGGAACCCCTCCAGGGAGAGGACATCCAAAACTTCCCTGGGAGATGTATTCCAGTGCCTCACCACCTTCATTGTGAAGAATTTCTCCCTAATGTCTAATCTAAATCTTTCCCCTTCCAATTTAAAGCCATTCCCTCTCATCCCATCACTACAGGCTCTTGTGAAAAGCTCCTCCCCAGCTTTACTGGAGCCCCTTTCAGCATTGGAAGCTGTTCTAAGGTCTCCTCACAGCCTTCTCTTCTCCAGGCTGAACGACCCCAACCATCCTCATATGGGAGGTGCTCCATCCCTCACATCATCTCTGTTGTCTCCTCTGGACCTGCTCCAACAGGTCCATAAACTTCTTAAGTTGAGGATTCCAGAACTGGACACAATAACCCAGGTGGGGTCCAATGAAAATTCTGGAAGGATTGCATCACAACTGTTGCTTCTAGTAGGGAAATGTCATTGGCAACAGCAATCAGACCAAGTCTGTCCAACCCTATGATCTATCGCTGCTGTTGCCTACCGTTTGACATTTTAAGAAATTTAGAAGTTAGTAGGCTTTGCATTGCTGTTAGTGACTAGTGCATTCCCTGAGGCACAAGGATTTGTGTCCCTTCCAAAACTTTATAGAATCGTAGAATCACCAGGTTGGAAGAGACCCACCGAATCCTATCAATCCATTCCTATCAATCACTAAACCATGTCCCTCAGGACCTCATCCGCTCGTCCTTTAAACACCTCCAGGGAAGGTGACTCAAACACCTCCCATTATATCTGTCTGTGGGGGACTGGGTTTCTTTCTTTTCGTTTGCGTTTATTAGTCTTCAAATTACAAAGTAGTAAAGTCTTCAGCATTAGAACTATGGCATATTTTTCCTTCTGAAGAATAAAGAGATGGTAAAAAGAGCAGGTGCATTGACTTTCCTACCTCCATACACATGTCTGAGTGCTCTCTCTGGGCACTGGTTTTCAGTGATGGCATCTCTTGAAGGGAAGTTCCCAGAATGACTGTGGCAGCTCTTGGCCTCTGTCAGCCACCATTCTTTCCATATATTGATGATTTATCGTATACTGGAATCTTTCCTGCCTTTTGTAAGCCCCTTTGTGGTGCACACAAGTTGGAGTCACCTTCCCTGGAGGGGTTTAAGGGACGGGTGGACAAGGCGCTGAGGGACATGGTTTAGTGATTGATAGGGATGGTTGGACTCAATGATCCGGTGGGTCTTTTCCAACCTGGTGATTCTGTGATTCTGTGAAAAGGGACTCAAGAGAACTGCTGCATCCTGAATTACCCCTGGAGCTCATAACAATCATGTTGTGTGGTTCAGGTGTTCCTGTGATGACCCCTCTCTAGCTGTCTACATCCAAGCTGGTGCCCAGGAGCTCTGCTGCAGCGAGACTGTGAGAGTCTCTGGAGCACAGACAAGGAGGGCGATGGCTGGTGCACAGCCATCCAAAGGAAAGCATTCCATCTCTACCAACCAGGAGGTGTTGGCAGCTCTCAGGGAGGTGCGGACATCTCTGACATGACCGCTGACCAAAATTAAAGACATAAATAAATTGTTTGCTGTGATAGCTCTTTGTTTCAAATAACTTCAGTTTCAAGCCCTGACCTGGAGAAAAAGACACTGAAGGATTGAGGTTGCAGGGCTTAACCTGTGGAAGAGGAATAAGCTCAGATGTGAAAGCTGACTGAGATGTTTTCCATTTTCCTGCCAGAGTAAGAACTATTTGCACAGATGAACAAATTACAGAAGAGCTCCAAAGTAATGTAGGAAGGAATAACCTGCTTTAATGGATTTCTGCTTGGGGAACAGTGAAATTCAGTTAAAAGTCTTAGATGCCTGTCCTACCTTTAAGCACAAATAATTTAGAGGTGAATTTGGCTGGTGTCAGCCCTTTTTGTCTCGCAAAACTAATGCAAATCCTAGGGTAGAAAAGAGGGGGGAAAAGCACTTGGGGGAGGTCTGTTACAGAGATAATGGCAGGTGTGTCCTGCTACAGCTGTGGAACAGAATAGTGCTTCCTCTGCATGGGGCAGATCTGGCTTTGCCATTTATTTATGTTGGTTGTCATGTTCACATCACTCAGAGAGACAGGGAGAGATAGAAAATAGTGAGGAAATTCCTTCTTATGTCTATTCTAAATCTTCCTCTCTCCAGTTTATCCCCATTGCCCCTTGTCCTATCGCTTCAAGCCTTTGTGAACAGTCCCTCCAAGCTTTCTCATAGCCCCTTCAGGTACTGGAATGTCGCTATAAGATTTCCTCGGAGCCTTCTCTTCTCCAGGGGGAGCAGGAGGGGATTCTGCTCCTCTACTCATCTCATGCTCCACAAGGGGAGGTTTAGGCTGAACATTAGGAAAAAAAAATTCACAGAAAGGGTCCTTGGGCACTGGCAGAGGCTGCCCAGGGAGGGGCTTGAGTCCTCTTCCCTGGAGGGGTTTAAGGCACAGGTGGACGAGGTGCTAAGGGACATGATTTAGTGATTGATGGGAATGGTTGGACTGGATGATCTTGGGGATCTTTTCCAACCTGGTGATTCTATGATTTGAAGAGGAATCTTATAACAGCATTTTTTGGAGGAAATTCCCATTCAGAGTTACTGACTGGTGAGCTCAAACTTGTGTCATTTTTATGTAGGTATTTCAAATTTGAGGAACATCCAGTGCATTTGTCTTTCTATAGGTGCAACTGGTACTGGCTCCATACTCATCCTGGTTCTGGCAGGTGACTATTTTGCCTGTCACCCTCTCTGTGATCCGGATCTGAACCTCTTAAGAAACCAAAACCAGCTTCCAGTTCCCTGGCCTTCTAATTCTGCATGACTAAGTCATTCAGCATGCGCTAAATACTGCTGCCCATTCCAAATGCATCATGTACCTGTGCCCTAGTCATTGTCAGCATATTTCTGCAGTGGAGTGGTTTAGCGTTGGGTAACTGGCATAAATTAAACTGCTTGAGTCACGGTATTGCCCTTGCTGCATACACCCACATCTCTGCTATGGATGTGCAGCCAATGGGAAAGGAATAAATGACCTTAGAGTGACCTTCCAGTACCTGAAGGGGCTACAAGAAAGCTGGGGAGGGACTGTCCACAAAGGCTTGTGGTGATAGGATGAGGGGAAATGGGGATAAACTGGAGAGAGGCAGAGTTAGACTAGACATAAGGAGGAATTTCTTCACAATGAGGGTGAGGAGGCACTGGAACAGATTTCCCAGGGAAGTTGTGGCTGCCCCCTCCCTGGAGGGGTTCAAGGCCAGGCTGGATGGGGCTTGGAGCCCCTGATCCAGTGGGAGATGTCCCTGCCCATGGCAGGGTGGAACTGGATGGGCTTTAAGGTCCCTTCCAACCCAAACTATTCTGTGATTCTATGATTCTATGACAGCAGCACTCTAGACACTGTGGCAGCAAATCAGGCACTTGGACCCACTCAGAAAATGGGGATTGATGCAGTATTTACATCAAAATAAGCGGAAGTGAAGAGCACACAAAAAGATTTGTTCTGTGTGACTACCGGAATCCTCAATAAGCTTTTTTCAACCAGGGGATTACAATGAAGAAAACGATGCAAGTGTGTCGGTGGTAGGTGGGATTGCTGCATGTGGATGTATTTATGGCTGAGATACGGAGCTGGATGGCTACACAGCATTTTCCACGTTTGCGATTAAGAGCCCTGCGCCCTGCGTAGCTTTGCTGTAAGGCACAAAGTCAATCGCTTCCCTGTAAGTCAGCTTTTCCCCCTCTGGAGAAAGGGAATCAGTGATTGCGCTTTGTTCTCAAATCGCTGTCATGTTTAAGGATATATCATAATCCCTGCTGCTATCTCCTGAGTGATCTATAGAGCAATAACAATTTGGTAGAGGTTACAGTTGTAGGAAATGATTTCCCTGTGCTTACAGTTTTCTGGAATTGACTTTAACTTCTGCACCTGCAATTAATTCTGGGCATAGCCCAAGCTTGCATAGATGTCAAGAACTTGACTGTACTCATCTATCAGGTATTTAGGCATCAAAGTACTGTGCCTCCTGCTTTTGCACAGCAGCACCTACAAAACTGTGAGTGCAATGAAAGAATTAGGCTTGAAAAAGGATAGGACAAGAGGGAATGGCCTCAAGCTCCACCAGGGGAGGTTCAGGCTGGACATCAGGAAAAAATATTTCACAGAAAGGGACATTGGGCACTGGCAGAGGCTGCCCAGGGAGGGGGTTGAGTCACCTTCCCTGGAGGGGTTTAAGGGATGGGTGGATGAGGTGCTGAGGGACATGGGTTAGTGATTGATGGGAATGGTTGGACTCGATGATCCTCAATGGGTCCTTTCCAACCTAATGATTCTGTGATTCTATGAAAATCAGGTCCTTGCAGATTCCAAAAGCTTTGGCTTAAACAGGCAGTGAAGAAAATTCAGTGAGATGAATGATTCCATTTCATCCATTCTAGGCAGTGTTGTGCCGAGTGTCAAGTTGCTCTCCTCAATTGTGATTTACTCTGAAGGGTATGGGATTCTCCGGGCTGTTTGGTGCCTTTGAAGCCTGTGTCATTCTCCTGCTTGCTCCAGCTCTTTCCCTTTTGGTGTTCCTCACCGAACACGCTGTATTCCTGTGCTTCACAGTCAAGCTCAAGTCTTATCTCTTTGTAACCACGTGCCACTCAGCTCAGATGGAAGCCTGAGGTTTTCCAGATGTGTTCAGTGTTAGCTTGCTCTGCCTCCCTACAGTGAGGGGGGAGATCTATGCTTTTTGCAAGTCACGTGGAGCAAGCTAGGTGCTCAGCACCTTTGAAACACTTCCCTTACTTGGTAGCTTCTAATCAAGGAGAAAACCCAAAGTCTGAAGGATTGCAGGTCCAACTTTTTCCCAGCCATGAAGAGCCTTTAGGATTTCATCGATCGCACCTTGTCCCTTGGTGCCCTGGGGTTGTGCCGGGCAGGAATTGCTTCTGCTGGATCCCAGAGCAGGATTCGTTACACTTGCCCAACACCCCAAACCCTCCTCTGTCAGTGCTAGTTGCTGGTGCTTGGGCTGCATCCTGAGAATAAACAGAGGGTCCACTGTCTGCCTGGGAAATATCTTCCTGAGGGTCTGGGTAAATATGCATCATTATTACTTTTCTTTCATGTCTATAAATCTTTTAAAAATATACCCTTTCCTCCCCAGCAAGAGGCAGATGAAAAGAGCTACAGGTTTTAAACAATAAATGTGTACAAGGGTGTGACTTCTCAGTCACCTGTGTTCACATTTCCCTCTTTCTGCAGCTTCCACTCTTGTCAATCCTGAAGTCAAAAAGAGGTGGGAGGACCTGCTAAGGGGTTTCATCTCTTTATTTTATCTCTTTATCTCAGTATTTCTGGCTCCTTGTGCTCTCACGAGGTTTGGTTGGCATCGGTGAAGCGAGTTATTCCACCATCGCACCAACCATCATTGGAGATCTTTTCACCAAGAACACAAGGACCCTCATGCTGTCTGTGTTCTACTTCGCAATTCCCCTTGGCAGGTAAGTGACACAGTTCTTCTTTCCTCGGATTTAGGCTTTTGTCTTAAAGTGAGTTCATGCAGATTTTAAGTTGCTAATGATGATAGTTCTTCTGCCTTTGGTTGGAATGCTTTAGACAGGAAAAAACTGTGAGCAGTGACTAATTAGTTGCAGGAATTGGATTATTTTTCTAGCCAGTTACTGGTTCATGTGTAACTTTTGGGAATTAGTGGGAAGTATTTTTTTTTTTACCACAAGGGTGGAGATGGAATCAAAATATTGTAGCTGACTTTTATTAGCATTATCAAATTAAACTATCATATTTAATTACTGCTATATGTCCCAGGGAAGCTGCTGCTGCCCCATCCCTGGAGGTATTCAATGCCAGGTTGGATGAGACTTGGAGCCCCTGATCCAGTGGGAGGTGTCCCTACCCATGGCAGGGGTGGAACTGGTTGGTCTTTGAGATTCCTTCCAGCCCAAACCATTCCATTCCATTCCGTTCCATTCCATTCCATTCCATTCCATTCCATTCCATTCCATTCCATTCCATTCCATTCCATTCCATATTGGTTCTCTGACTTATTGCTTCAATGTATTTGATGTCTAGGGCCCTCTTTAGCCAATGTCTTTCAGGTGAAATCAAGATCTCTGAAGACACTGGGCTGAGTTTTCAAAAGTGAGCGAATGGGTATCTGCTTCTATGACAGTCAAAGTATCAGAGGTTTCAAGAGGGATGTGCTATATAATATACACAATTTTTTACTTTAAAAATATTTTTAGTTTAAGCTCAAATTCTGCCCAAACCTGAATTTGGCCAGTCTGACTGAGCTTGGATAATGCAGCTAAGCCAATCTTAGTAGTTGCAATAACAGTGGCCAGTCCGTTTTAGGGCTATTGCCGCTGAAACAGCAATAAGGAGAAATTATAATGTCTAGGGTAGATAACAAGGCTGAAGAGAGAAAGTAATCATAGAATTGTGGAATGCTTTGGGTTGGAAGAGACCTTAAAGCCCATCCAATTCCAACCCCCCTGCCATGCAGAGGGACACTTCTCACTGGATCAGGTTGCTTAAATCTAATGATCTAATGATCGTACACACTCAGTCTGAATACAGAGTGGTGGAGGGCAGCCAAGCCCTTAGACACCTGATGAAAGCAAGATGCAGGCTCAGATTTGGAGTGGTTATTTCCTCTGGCACTTTCTTTCATTCAAGTTCCCTTATCAGCCCAATGCAGTATCTGATTACTGGAGGAGGAGTGAATCTGCAAGCTTCTTTTTTCATTTTGAATAATGGTGGATCCTCTGTTGTGAGGTTGGAGCCAGGGTGGGTTTGCATAGTTTGCATACCGATTCCCAGAGCCGGACAACATCCTGGGCAAAAGTGGCATCGTGGGGTCATTTCCTGCAGGGAAAACACGGGCAGCAGTTTGACCAGTTAGAGCACTCATTCCTGAGATAAAACTCACAAACATCCCTTTGCTCTGGAGGAAAAAGAGATAGCCAAGTCCTTAACTGGTGAGAGAACGGAGTGTTTTCCCAAGAGGGCCAAGTACTTACATAGAGAATTTGGTGAACTGGCAAGAAATGACAAATATTCATCCTGTTTAGCCTGATTCTGGGGTTAATTATCTCAATATCCAATAAAGGTTTGGATCCCTGGCTTGATTTTGAAGCCCATCTGTGTCAAAAGCCCAGTTTTAGGGGATTATGAATGTCAATGTCCAAAACTTAGCAGGTAATTCAGTGAAGGCTGATGCCCCGCAGCAGCCTTGGCAACTTTTGACCAAGGCAATCTCAGCAACAAATGCAGCTGTTTTGTAAAAAACAAGATTCACGTCATTTCAGTTCACTTGGAGAGAAGCCTGGCTGCATACGCCTTCATCTTGGGCTGCATCAAAAGAAGCGTGACCAGCAGGGCAAGGGAGGGGATTCTCCTCCGCTGTTCCTCTCTTCTGAGACCTCATCCAAAGGATTGTGTCCAGTTCTGGAATCCTCAACATAAGAAGGATACAGAGCTGTTGGAACAGGTCCAGAGGAGGCTACAAAGATGATCAGAGGGCTGGAGCACCTCCCATTCAAGGACAGGTGGAGAGAGTTGGGCTTGTTCAGCCTGGAGAAGAGAAGGCTACAAGGACACCTTATAGTGACCTTCCAGTACCTGAAGGGGCTACAAGAAAGCTGGGGAGGGACTGTTCACAAAGGCTTGTGGTGACAGGACAAGGGGCAATGGGGATAAACTGGAGAGGGGTGGATTTAGAGTAGACATAAGGAGGAATTTCTTCACAATGAGAATGGGGAGGCCCTGGAACAGGCTGACCAGAAGTTGTGGCTGCCCCCTCCCTGGAGGGGTTCAGGGCCAGGTTGGATGAAGCCTTGGGCAGCCCGATCCAGTGGGAGGTGTCCCTGCCCGTAACAGGGGTTGGAACTGGATGGACTTTAGGGCCCCTTCCAACCCAAACTACTGTATGATTCTATGATCCAGTCTCTTGTGAACCACCCTTTGTTATTGCAGTGTAAATTTTAGCATGTGGCCAAAGGTCCTCTTGCTCCTTTATCTTCAGAGGGGATTTCCAAGCTTCAGATCTGATGTCCTCCCATCAGATTGTTGTGCATCTTCTTGGTTTTTTTTCTTACTAGGTTATGGGAAATGGTCTCTTCATGGACAATTAGAACTAAGTACAATTAAATGGCAAGAAAAAAATTAATGATGGGATATAGTGTGTATTTAAGGGCACTTCTTAACTGAGAGCTTGAACATAAAATTGTTGAGTATTCGTTTTAGTGCATGGATAGATCTGATGTAGAAATTAAATTGGGAAATAAATTCTTTTTAAGGCTTTGTTTCCATCCGCTGTAGATTGAAAGGTCAGCTATAAACTTGACAACAGTGTCTGAATTTGCATCAGGTCTGAGCATTTTTAGATTAGCAGTGCTGGAAAGAATTATGAATTAGCCACCATCAGCTTCATTCACCGTGCTTCTTCCTGCAGGAGAAGAGAGCCTAGGAGTCATAAATGATTGTGACTTTTGTCTCTTTGTTTAAGAGCAGCTGTGGGTGACTCTCTGACTGACTGACTCTCATCCTTGCTTTACTTGCAGTGGCTTGGGATACATCACTGGCTCAAGCGTGAAGCAGGTAGCTGGAGATTGGCACTGGGCGCTGCGGGTAAGCCACTCTTAATAACATCCTAATAACAGTTGCATTCATTGATCAGTGTCAGGAAGCGTTCTTTCGCACAATTCCTCCACCTGTTGATATATATATAGAAGGTAAAGTGTTGGAAATGGCATTGAAGTGGCATTCTGTGATTCTATGAAGTGGTTAACAGATGCTTTCTCGAAGCAGATGAGAAAGGTATGTGGGTTTGCCTCATTGTGCTTGGTGTTTTTCCTGCTTGAGAGCAAGAGTTTTCCAATCACTTTATTATTAGCCAAACGTGATTTCTTCATGGGGATGGAAAGATGCCCTTAAATCAACTCCACAGTCTTTCAGTCCATTGCTGTCAAGAAACTCCGAGAATGGCTTCCTGCTTTGAGGAAAAAACACTTTGTTCCAGTTTCCGCTTGTTTTTCTGCCCTGAGACAGTTGGTTTCCTTCTCTGTTAACCTCTTGGGACCTTGATAAATGTATTGAAAAGATAATACACACCAACCACATATACACAAACAGATCCTGCAAACAAAGATGTCTTGAAAGGGCTGAGAGGAAGTGGCCCAGCAGAACTGTGTTCTGACCTTTGGCAGGCTGGGTGGCATTAGCCCCCGTGAGCTGCATGCTCTGCCTCTGGCACTTCATGAAGACGATGAATCTCATGCCAACACCCTTTACAACTGAAGATGATGAAGTAGATGGGTTCCCACCTCAAGCAAATGTGCCCTTCTGAGATACAGGCCATTCCCTCCCTGTCCATCCGCAGCTAGGAGAGCGGAGAGACGTTTCCAGCAGTGTATCTGAAATGAGCAGTTTAGTAGCCTACAGGATGGCTACCTCAGTCAGCAGCAGAAATACTTTAAGGGTGAAATTAACTTTGAACAGAGGCCAGCACAAGGAATAAGAAACCCCAAAGCCCCTCCACCTGCTTGGTGGGCTTTAAAAAGGTCGATAAATTGGAGCTCTCTTGTGTTTCCAACAATAAAACCCAAATGATGAACTGGTGGAAAGAAATCCTCACAAGCGTCTTTCTCTGCAGATGAAGTCTCTATAGTTATCCTGAGAAATCCAGGCGATCTGCAAGACTATACCCCATACAGGGTCATGATTTCCACCTTAAGTAACACATTGATGCATGATTTGAGAAGGCTTCAGGGACACCTTATAGCAGCCTTTCAGTCCTTAATGGGGCTCCAGGAGAGCTGGGGACAGACTTTTTAGCAAGGCCTGTTGTGACAGGACAAGGAGTATGGTTTTAAACTAAGGGAGAGGAGATTTAAACTGGGTATAAGGAAGAATTTTTGCAGTGAATCACTGGCCCGGATTGCCTAGGGAGGCAGCGGAGGCCCCATCCCTGGAAACATTCAAGGTCAGGTTAGATGGGGCTCTGAGCAACCTGATCTGGTTGAAGATGGCCCTGCTTCTGCAGGGGGGGTGGACTGGATGACCTGTAAATGTCCCTTCCAATTCAAAGCATTTTATGATTCTGTGATTACCTGACTGTGCAAAATTGTGGGCCTTCTGCCAAGCTGCACACTATTTTGAGGGTTGCTTTGGATGGCGTGGATTAGATTCCATACTCGGACATGTTGAGAGTTTATAGGCATCAGTGTAAAGCAGGCTCCATCCTGGTGGAAATTATTGTGCTCTTGCCAGAAGTGAAAGCTTCCCCTAGGTGATGCTTCCCTTCTGTGATCTCCTGTGGTCTCCAAATCTGGGAGAGGTCAAGACTAATCTGTACTTCACAGGCTGAAGAAGATAGAAAGTCACTTTGGCAAGTGGCAGCTTTATCTCTTGATCTAGCAGCAGTGTCAGTCTTTCACTGGAGCTTTCTGAATATCCATGGATACTGTCCTGTTGTGGGATTAAGCCTTTAGATAATACTCAAAGAGGTTTTAAATTCTATGACCCTAGAAAATCACAGTATTTCCATAATATGGGGTTTTTTTGAAGGCTGTGTATTGTGTTCAACTGTAATAAGGCTGGTGTATATGGTTTCATGTATCCCTGGATAAAGCATTTTCCCAGCTTCCCAGTTCTGAAATATTTTTGTCTTCTCTTCCTTTACTTAGAAGAATTCTAGATATGTCATCTTTGAACATGAAACACTTGTAAAGGCCCTCGTCAGGTTATTATTGGAAGAATATTCTTTTTGAGCAGGAATTACTTTGAAGTAGCACATACAGAAGAGATGGTAGTTTGGTGAAAATGCTTGTTCCTGTTTTCCTAACAAAGCTATTTTGCATTCTGACGATGATGGAATTTCAGGGTCAAAATGAGAATCATGTTTGTAGCTTGCAAAACACTGTGTATTTTTGCCTAGTGATTGAGAGAAAGGATTGGAAACTGGGACATCTAACCCTTGAATGTGTCATTTTCCTATCTTCCAGCCTGAATTGTCAATGTTTCTTGTTGTGTTGCACACTGAGAGAATCTGAGGAAGTTGCTGGGAAATGGGAAGGCATCATGGGTTAGCTGGAAGAGGGATCATAGAATAATTTGGGTTGGAAGGGACACCTCCCACTGGATCAGGCTGCCCAAGCCCCATCCAACCTGGCCTTCAACACCTCCAGGGATGGGGCAGCCACTACTTCCCTGTGCAACCCATTCCAGGGCACCACATAGCGAAGAAATTCCTTCTTATGTATAGCCTAAAGCTGCCCCTCTCCAGTTCATACCCATATGCGTGTCAAGCAAGGACTTTCAAAGCCAGCTTGCTTCCTACATCCAGAAATCTTTCACCTGGCCTCGTGGCCCTTCAAAGCTTCTGCACGCTCTGAGGAACTAGTTGGTCTCTTAGCCCAGCTGGGATTGGGTTTCCAGAGAGCTGAACATCACTGAAGAACTGTATTTAGATGAATCTTGGCACTTTAATGAAGAAACGACCTGCCTTATTGAGAGTACTCACCAAGCTGTGTGCTTCCAGAACCCAGGGAATAACTGGGAGGAAGGAAAGGAGCAGATGCCTCAGTGTGCTTACAGATTCTGGCTAGCTGTAAAGAATCGAATTCTGAAATGAAACTAATGTAATCTGCTTCTTACTGACTCCTGTGCTAATTCCTTGCTCCTTTCTTGCAGGTATCGCCACTCCTGGGAATGATAACGGGGACGCTTATACTGATATTTGTGCCTGCGGCTAAAAGAGGAAACGTGGAACAACTTGGGGGACAGCTGAAGGCTCGGACCTCTTGGCTGAGGGACATGAAAGCACTCATCAGAAAGTAAGAGCACTCTAGTAAAAAATGTGTTGTGCCTCTAATGCTTAATGGGAAGATCATAGAATCATAGAATCATAGAATCACCAGGTTGGAAGAGACCCCCAAGATCATTGAGTCCAATCATTCCCATCAATCACTAAACCATGTCCCTCAGCACCTCATCCACCCGTCTTTTAAATCCCTCCAGGCAAGGTGACTCAACCGCCTCCCTGGGCAACCTCTGCCAGTGCCCAATAACCTGTTCCGTGAAAAATTTTTTCCTGATGTCCAGCCTGACTCTCCCCTGGCAGAGCTTGAGGCCATTCCCTCTCGTCCTGTCCCCTGTCACTTGGGAGAAGAGCCCAGCTCCCTCCTCTCCACAACCTCCCTTCATGTAGTTGTAGAGAGCAATGAGGTCTCCCTCAGCCTCCTCTTCTCCAGGCTAAACATCCCCAGCTCTCTCAGCCGCTCCTCATAAGGCCTGTAAGATCCAGTGGTCTGTGCTGCTTCTGAGCCTGGGAAGTAACAACAGGCAGGGAGTTGCAGGAGGTTTAGTCTGGGGACCCTGGAAAGAAAATCACAGTTAACATTTTCATGCAGTAATCGACTGCAAAGGCACTGATGGATCCCAGCTTTTGCTCTAACCTTTCTAAGATTCAGATCCAAGAGAGAGTCTGCTTTGTTTGGCTCACGCTTGAGACAAACCCAGGCTTTTCAAGTGTCAAAATTGCCATGTTCCTGTATTAATTGTTGTGCTGCTGCTATTCAGATGCTTAGATCCTTTTTCTTCCTTGAAAGAGCCGAGGCAGAAGAGAGAGTTAAATGCCAGATTAATTTTAAGAGGAGAAAACACATGAAAGCTTGCACTTCATGGCAAGTTTAAACCTGTGTTTGTCCAGCTACATGTGACTGGATGCACAGCACCGAGTGTGCCTGATGCTTGTATCTATGCGTCAAAGCTCAGATACTCTTGAGTGTTTGGGCAGCTACTCTCACTCCCAGAAAACTTGCCTGTGGATGCAAATACCCACACTCAGGAATTCACTGTGATGTTGGAACTCTGATGGGACTCTTCACAGAATCACAGAATAACCAGGTTGGAAGAGACCCACTGGATCGTCGAGTCCAACCATTCCCACCAATCCCTAAATCATGCCCCTAAGTACCTCATCCACACTAACCTTAAACACCTCCAGGGACGGTGAGTCAACCACCTCCCTGGGCAGACCGTTCCAATGCCTAACCACCCTCTCTGTGAAGAATTTTTTCCTAATCTCAAGCCTAAATCTCCCCTGGCAGAGCTTGAGGCCATTCCCTCTCGTCCTGTCCCCTGTCACTTGGGAGAAGAGGCCAGCACCCTCCTCTCCACAACCTCCTTTCAGGTAGTTGTAGAGTTGTAGTTGTAGAGAGCAATAAGGTCTCCCCTCAGCCTCCTCTTCTCCAGGCTGAACAACCCCAGCTCTCTCAGCCGCTCCTCATAAGATTTGTTCTCCAGCCCCTTCCCCAGCTTCGTTGCTCTTCTCTGGACTCGCTCCAGAGCCTCAACATCCTTCTTGTGGTGAGGGGCCCAGAACTGAACACAGGACTCGAGGAGCGGTCTCACCAGGGCTGAGTACAGGGGGAGAATAATCTCCCTGGACCTGCTGGCCACGCTGTTTCTGATCCAGGCCAAGATGCCATTGGCCTTCTTGGCCACCTGGGACACTGCTGGCTCATGTTCAGTTGCTGTCAACCAACACCCCCAGGTCCTTCTCCTCCTGGCAGCTTTCCAGCCAGGTTTCTCCTAGTTTGTACCTCTGCTTAGGGTTGTTATGCCCCAAGTGCAGGACCCGCCATTTGGCCTTGTTAAACCTCATGCCGTTGGTCTCAGCCCAGCAGTCCAGCCTGTTCAGATCCCTTTGGAGCCTCCCGACCCTCCAGCAGATCCACACTTCCACCCAGCTTGGTGTCATCTGCAAACTTGCTAAGGGAGGACTCAATGCCTTCATCCAGGTCGTTGATAAAGACATTAAACAGGACTGGACCCAGGACTGAGCCCTGGGGAACCCCACTTGTCACTGGCCTCCAGCTGGATTTAACTCCATTTACCCTCTGGGCCCGGTCATTCAACCAGTTTTTCACCCAGGAGAGTGTGCGCCCGTCCAGGCCAGAGGCCGACAGTTTCCGAAGCAGAATGCTGTGAGAAACTGTATCAAAGGCTTTACTGAAGTCCAGGAAGATACATCCACAGCCTTTCCCTCGTCCAAGAGTTTAGTCACTTGGTCATAGAAGGTGATCAGATTAGTCTGGCAAGACCTGCCTTTCATGAACCCGTGTTGACTGGGCCTGATCACCTGGTTCTCTTGCAAGTGCTTCTTGATAGCACTCAAGATCACCCGCTCCATGACTTTCCCCGGTATCGAGGTCAGACTGACAGGCCTGTAGTTCCCCGGATCCTCCCTGTGCCCCTTCTTATAGATGGGCACGACATCAGCCTCCAGTCCAGCGGAACCTCCCCAGTCATCCAGGACTGTTGGAAGATGATCTTCTAGCATCCCTTGTTTTTAGAACTGCTGGCTACAATGTCTTCCTGGTATTCAGCGTCAAGGGCCCATGAGAAGTGATGATGGTTAATTTATCAATATTTCTGTTACGTTTTTGTTAGTTTATCCAAGTAGTAATCATATGGTGGTGTGGATGAGGAGGGAGAAGTGAAACTGGAGTCCAGGTAAGCAGGTCATATCAGAGCGAAAGCCTTGTATTCGCACATCATGTCTTGGTGACCAAGTACTGATTATCTTCTAAAACAATCCTGTGAGAAATGTTCTCTTTAAAGCCCTTCTCAAGAATTGTGTACATTGTTATCAATGGAGCATCACGTATGAAGTAATATTCCATGCCTTTTATTCTCCATTGCTTTGTACCTTGTGTTACCCCTGGCCCTTGGCACAGGGAGGTATATATTATGAGGAAACACTGTGTATGGTCCCTGAGGCTCTGGCTCCTGTCCTGAGACCCCTGCTTTTTCATTTTTCCCACTAGAACTTCTCTTGGTTTTGTCTTTTGTGTCTCCACAGCCGCAGCTACGTGTTCTCATCGCTGGCCACCTCCGCTGTCTCCTTTGCCACGGGGGCACTTGGCATGTGGATCCCTCTTTACCTTCACAGAGCGCAGGTCGTGCAGAAGACAGCAGAGACCTGCAGCTCACAGCCCTGCGGCACCAAAGATAGGTGAGATTCATACTCTGCTGCTTTAAAGAGTGGAGAAGATGGTGGGGGCTTATTTACCAGAGGAAACAGGCAAGTCCCACGGAGTCAAGTTACTAGAATGTCTGTAATTTCCTCTAGCTCTTTGCAACAATGGTAGGAAATGCTGGGGTTGTAAACTAGGTTTTATTTCACTTCTTTTCTTCATCGCATGAAGTCAAACCAAGGGAGAAGCGATGACCTCAGCTCTATCTTAGTTCCCAGGCTGTAGTGCAGAAAAGAGGCCTCTGTCTTTGTCTTGGAGGATGTTTGGAGAGCTGAGAATTTGATTTCTTAAGACCCTTACTTATCTCATCATATCAGCAGAATGAGCTGACAGGTTGGGTAGCTACAATGGTGGCTGTGATTCTGAGATTGGACTGACCCTAAAGGCTGAAGGGACTGACCCCGAAGACCTTTGTTTCTTTGTGAGGGAGAACTTCACTGGGTGTCATTGCTCCCTGGATTCTGTGTAAGCTGAATTTTGCTGATGGATGGTGCAGAGGTCTGGGACGCTTTGGTCTGGAATGCTTGATGTTAAATCATGGTTTGTTTTTTCAGTCCCAGTGACAGAATATCACTTGCAGCACATAAGCTAGGGAAAATAATTAATTGTTTTTTGCTTTACCTTGATGCTGCAAAACTTAAAATTCTAAAGAAGCATTTCTCTGGGTCAATGGAAGATAAGAAAAATCTGCCTTTGGTCAGCTTATTTGCTTTTTAGCTCATGAGGGAACAAGAACATTAGGAAAGCCTTCTTGCTCTAGCTGACACTATCCCATCATAAGTAAATGACTTAGTGATTTGGAGTTCCATCAAGTAGAGCTCCCAGAAAGCAGGCTCAGTCTATTCTGCAAAAATGCAGTGAGTAGAAAACACTGCTCCAGTCAGACAGCCCCGTCTGCTCTTTGCAAAGAGACGTTTTCCACTCCTTAACGACACCTGCGGTTTGAGCTGCCCTGGAGCTACGGTAATGTAGTTGCCAAAGAATCTGTAATCCAAGTCCTGCACATACAATACAGAGAATCCTTGACAGCTCCTGGCTCTTTAAATTCAAACTAACACATTTCAGATGGGTAACATTAGAGTAAGTAATTTCATCAACCTTCTGTGAAGTAGTCTGAAAGGAGTTAGAAAGTCAAAGTAAGTTGAAATTCACTGGTATTTAGAATCTCATTAGGTTTCCTTTCCCTTAAGCTTCCCAATGCCTGTTCTATCTGGGAGTTCACCTTACGTGACCATGGCAGGGGGTGAAACTGGATGGGCTTTGAGGTCTGTTCCAACCCAACTCATTGTATGATTCTATGATTCTTAATCGCAGGGGAAAAGTGCTGAAATCACAAGCACTCAGCAGTGGAGCTCATTTGTTTTATTTTAAATTTGCAAAGCCAAGGTGCAGATTCCCATTAATCCATTTACCCTAATAATTCATTCAAATACCTTGTCCATTTTGGAGAAAACTAAAAAAACCCAAACTCCCATCTCTTCTCTTTTTTTTTTTTAATAGCTTGATCTTCGGCGCAATCACATGCTTCACTGGTTTCCTGGGTGTAATCACAGGGGCTGGGGCAACCAAATGGTGCCGGTCAAAAACTCAGCGAGCTGATCCTCTTGTCTGTGCCGTCGGCATGCTGGGATCAGCCATCTTCATCTGTTTGATCTTCGTCGCTGCCAAGAGCAGCATCGTGGGAGCCTATGTAAGTATAATCTTCTGCACATGTCGGTCTGGCTTTTACTCTCTCCCCAACTCCTTAGAAGACTGTGTGCATTGTCCCCTCTAGAAAGCCTGAGATATTGATCCTCCTCTCTTGAGTGTCCTTCCTTTTGCCCCTTGGCTTTTTAGCACTATCTAGATGTGCCTGGAAGGAAAATGATATCTCAGCGCCTTATTTCCCCTCACTAACTGTCATTGGGTTTTAGGACTGGTGATTTAGTGTGGTTCCCTGCCTTTAGGTTTTGTTTCTATACCTCTCTCTGTGCCTCTCTTGCTCCGGCCTAATGGTTTGGTTCAGGAAAATAAGGTTATTGTAGTTGCAATGGTACCAAATTTAATTACAGTATAATTTGTTTGTGGGCTTGCTTTTGGCTACTGATAGGTACCGCTGATTTGCATAACTAAGTAGCTTGCTGCAGACCAATAGTAATTACTATGTAATTACAACTTGTGTTATCTGTGTTACTGTAGCATGTAACAGTCCTGGTCATAGCCCAGGAACCCATAATACTCAAGGCTGCGCAAGTGCAGATTAGAATACAGCCCCTTTCTGAGTGTTTGTAATTGAGGCAAATAAAAAGACATCGGATAGATTTGGACAAATCAACTGAAAGGGAAAGGAAAAACTCAAGCATAATAATCCAGCCCTGGGCTAGAATCTTGCTTTCGTCAGAGAGCAGAAATGCGTACACTGAACAAGTCCTGGGCTCTCTTTCAGTGTCCCAGAGAAGAGCCTGGGCCTTAGGAGGAGTTTATGAAGGGAAAGCATGAGATGGCTGGAATAGTGGGATAATTTTGGAAAGCCCACCCTGAGCTTCCATACTTTCACCCAGCAGGAGAGTTCATTTACAATTAACCCGAGAGTTCATTTACAATTAACCAGTCAACCTATCTACTGTGGTTCCTTCTTCATCTGTAGATCTGAGTATTTCAGTAGCTGCCATCGTTATTGAGTGAGTGGAAGCTTGAAAAGATTAAGACAGAACTGAGAATGCCTACTCTGGTTATTTAGGAAGTGTCAGAAGGAGATTCCATCCTCTGCTTTGTGGCACGGTCTAGAAGCAGCCTTTGATTCAGTGATCAGCAAGGAACTGGTCACCTCAGACAACCTGTTGATTACTGGTTGGCCAAGCATTAACCCTCCGTTCATCATCCACCGTCTCCGAGCGAGGAGATCTGTCACACCCTCCACCTGCCCTTCCTCTCCATCTCTTTGTGCAGCCAGCCCTGTGATTTTCTTCTTTTGCAGCCCTGGTGACAGACACGTTTGTTTGTTGTTTGTCATCCCTTTATGCAGAAAGCACCCCCTTTCTCAGCTGGAAATACCCTTTTCAAAAATTTCTCTACAAAAGGTGCTTATTGGTCTCATTTCCATCTTTTATTCTTAATTTTTTTCTTTTTCAATAACCATGTGACTATTCTGCATTGTGTAGATATATAAATATAGATGGTGTTATTTAACCAATCTTGGAAAATATTTATTTTACTATGCATGAGCAATAAATCTAATAAAGAGTCAATGGTTTGCAAAGGAAATTACATCTGCCTGTGGAGGGGATGTGAGGAGTATAAGTCTGTTTGCTGATGCTGTTAGGCTGGTGCATGTATTTGTTGCATGTAGCACTGCCTGTCCATAGCCCTAAAGATGCTTTCTTTGCTGCTGGAAACCTGATGCCTAGAAAGCAGATAAGAGTCTAGTTATTGTGCTGATGGGATTCAAGCTCTGAACTCTCTCTAAGAGATTGTACACCTGCCAGTGGGAAGGTGTTTTGCCTCTGAAAGATGGAGATTCTTAACTTGGAAAGGGTCAGGGTAGCTCAGATCGTTAATGTTTGTAAATCACGTGGAGTTAGAAGATCTGTGGCCAAGCCATCCACTATAAATTCATTTAAAGAGAAAAGAATGGCACCACACCCATTGCTGTTTAGAGTTGTGGGTGCTAACCCCACTGAGAGAACGGGTCTGTGTTTGGAGCTACCAATGTCTCACAACACAAGGCATCGTCGTCGTGGTGCTACGTATCACTTGAATTGACTTTGGAAGGCAAGTTTCAAACATGAGCCCTTGTTTTTCCATGCCCTATTGCAATCTTACAGACTTCCAGGATGGTTAATACCCTTGTACTACCCTAGGAGACCTATCTTGCAAGGTTTCATGGCATAGCCCTTCCTCATCACTGCCTGTTTGAAGTCTCATTGGTCCAAAATGAAGGAAAGGCTGTTCTCTGGAGTTGGAAACCTAGATATGGTGGGCAGCATGATGGGCTCAAAATCTATGATAACAGCTTGTTCTGGGAAGAATACAGTGACATTTATAGGTGTTTTTCTCATCTCTGATAGCTTCCTTGACAGTTGTGTCCTGGCTTTTATCTTAAAACTGTATGCTTGAGTTTTGTGTGAGTGTGAAAGGCAAGAGCCGTGTTCTGGTCTGTTACCCAACACGGTGGTATTTCCAGACCTTCCGTACTGTGTCTGTCCTTAAACTTCCATCATTGTGCTAAATTTGAAGGGTTACTAGGTTTGGATGTGTCGGCTCAGAGCCTTAAACTTATCACTTGCATACATTCAGATGGGTCCCGATGATTTGCTGAGCTGGGCTACCACCAGATCACTATCTCCCTCCCTGCTGTCGTTACCAATCAAGAGTTATTAATTTCAACTGCTACTGGAATCAGCATGGAAGAAGTGTCCAGCACTCCAGCAAGGATCACTAAATCCCATACTTTTAAGTTCTTGGCTTTGTGGGTTTGCTTTTTATTGGAAAAGACCTGCCTATCCTTTGGCACAATCACATTACAGGCTTATAGTTGACACTTTATCGGCTGTCGACTCTCTGCTCTTTTCCTCCCCTGACCGTGTGTCTTCTCCCCCTCTGCTCAGACCGATCTCGTAGGTCGTTTTTGACCCAGAGGGCAGCTGCTGTTCCAGTTCTGGAGCAACCACTCCTACCTGGAGCAGGTAGACAGACTGTTTTCTTTTCCTCCAGTCTTTTCATACTAATCCAGTAAATTACTCACAGTGGTAGAAGTGGCTGGAAAGGGGGAATAAACCAGCATTTTGTATCACTTAGCTGCCCAGATGCTTGTATTTCTGTCTTTTATCATCCTGCTCGGCTGTGTAGTCCAATCAGTTCTTATTCTGTGTTCCTCGCAGCATGTGGATTTGTGTGTTGCACTCCAGCTCCTTACAACAGCAGTTTGCATATATTTAGGTCCCACTCTTTCTGAAATAAGTATTTTTTGAAACATTGGGTTTCAAACTTGTCTCTTGAAACCCATTAGCTCCGTGGCATCATTGGATCACACTACTCCGACACTTCAACAGCAGGTTTTAGAGCAGTTTAAATTTCCAAATGACCGGAGAGAGATGCTTTGCTTTGCCTTCCTTTTGACACTGTTCCAATTTTCTGTTGTACCTCAATTTTAGCATCTGTTTCAATTCGTCAAAGCCATTTTATGATCTTGCAGAAACAGCAAGATAAACCTTGGTAAAGGGGTAAAGCCTTGCCAGAGATCTTTTATACCATCTCAGGCTCAGCTTGAGGGAGTTTCTGTTGATACGGTGTAGGTGACTTGCCTCCTCCTGGGGCACCAATATTGCCCAGCACTGAGAGGGAATCATAGAATCATAGAATAGTTTGGCTTGGAAGGGACCTCAAAGCCCATCCAGTCCCAACCCTGCCATGGGCAGGGACACCTCCCACTGAATCCGGTTGCTCCAAGCCCCATCCAACCTGGCCTTGAACCCCTCCAGGGATGGGGCAGCCACCACTGCTCTAGGCAACCTGAGCCAGGGCTTCCCCACTCTCATTGTGAATAAATTCCTCCATATGCCTAGTGTAACTCTGCCCCTCTCCAGTTTATACCCATTGCCCCTCGTCCTATCACTACAGGCCTTTGTAAAAGACGGAGTTAGACTTGCTTCGAAATCGTGTGCAAATGTGCAAGTCTTACTCAGCATTTCAAAGAGAAATGCAGATAATGAAAATGCAGAGAAATACACACTTTCAAACAGCCACAGGAGGAGTTTATAACCTGTTTGGGTCCTGCTGGGAGAGCTACTGGTGTGACCAGTCCGAAACTACTTATCGTTTCTGGGAATGAGAATTTGCAAACTGCTCACATAAGCAGAAGACTTGAGTGGAACATAACTTCTATCAGCTCATCACAGATGAGCAACTGGATACAAATGGAGATGGTGAAATATCACACAGCACAGGTGGATTCACAAGGGGAAACCTCTCTAGAGCTAAAATCTCAGAGTAAAATGAGACGTCGAAAAGCAAGGAGTCAATACCGTGACCATTTCAGGAGTTATTGATCTTGTCTAGAGTCTGTCCTCTTTGCAGTAAGCATCCCTAGAGTCTCTCTCTCCAGCAGAAACACTACTTATCCTCATGTGCCCTTTGCAGCAGATGAACTCATTTTTAGAAATCTCCATTAGCGGATAAGGACAGGCTTTTTTAATGTCAGTATCTTTTGTCCTACTTTTTGATCTTCCTGTTGTTCCTTTTCTTTTACCAGTGTCATGGTTAATCCCCACGTTTAGCACGTGTCTCATTGAAACGTGTTGGGTGAAATGCACATCCAGCAATTCTAAACTGGTGTGATCTGAAGTTTATTTATTATATAGATTTATATAGATTTGGAGTTGTTCAGCCTGGAGAAGAGAAGGCTGTGGGAAGACCTTATAGCGACCTTCCAGCACATGAAGGGGCAACAAGAAAGCTGGGGAAGGATTTTTTACAAAGGCTTGTAGTGAAAGGATGAGGGGCAATGGATATAAACTGGAGAGAGGCAGATTTAGACTAGACATAAGAAGGAATTTCTTCACCATCAGAGTGGTGTGGCACTGGCACAGGTTGCCCAGAGCAGGGGTGGCTGCCCCATCCCTGGAGGGGTTCAAGGCCAGGCTGGATGGGGCTTGGAGCCCCTGATCCAGTGGGAGGTGTCCCTGCCCATGACAGGGGGTAGGACTGGATGGGCTTTGAGGTCCCTTCCAAGCCAAACTCTTTGATGATTCTATGGTTCTGTGATTTTCAGTGAGAGCCAAGTGCAAGGCAGACCAGTGGACAGTGGGAAAATGGAAAGAGATTTCCTAGCTGAGCTGCTGGGCTGTGATGATTGGCTGAGACACCATCACGGAGGAAGTGGATCCAGTCACAGCAAAAGGGGATGAGGAAGGGGAATGTGTGGGAAACAAAGACAATTTTAGAAACAAATAGAGGAAGCTTTCTGTGGGCCAAAGCGTAAGACTTGTTAAATAAAGCAGACTGTTCCTGGCAGTGACATGATGGTCTTAGGGGTTTGGGCAATCTCAAACTGTGCATGTGGGAAAGACAATTGTGGTGGTCACATCAGAGCCATAGCTGCCAATCCCGTGGTCCCTCTCACCCCAGACTGCATCTATGCAAGCAACAGGGACTGGGACAGGGACTGTCAGCCCCTCAAAGCTCACCAGAACACCACAAACCAAAATCCATCTCAATGTTAGCTCACAGCAAAGTGTTGCTAGTATTTCTTGCCAGCTTTGTTTCATTAATGAGTCGTAGCCCATTCAACATAACAAAAACCGAGCATAAGGCAATGAAAAGGCAACGAAGAGGGGAATCTTCAATTACCGGAATCCAGATCTCCATAGCTGTTGATCTCCAACTGCCAGCGAAGATACCAGCATAACATTTTCTCTCTAGATGCCACAGAAAGAAATGTGTGAGCTGGACAAAAAGCCGCCTTTGGGGGAAGTCTAGTGAAGGCATTTTGCTTCCCTTCTTGCTGGTGAAGAGCAGGGGAGCTGGTTTTTACAAGTCTGGTTATTTACAGAGCACTTTGTCTATACATTCTGCTCTTCAAAGTACACAAAGGAAGAGGGAAATGCGTGCATGGAAGATTTTCTGTCCTTTTTTTTTATCCTGTTGGATCTATGTTCCTTTGTTAAACTGCCACTTCTAGTATTTAGAGCAGGCCTGCAGAAAAGCTGGGGAGGGGCTCTTGATCAGGGAGGGCAGGGAGAGGATGAGGGGAACCGTTTTGAGCTGCAGGAGGGGAGATTGAGATGAGATCTGAGGCAGAAATGTTTTGCTGTGAGGGTAGGGAGGCCCTGGTCCAGGTTGCCCAGAGCAGGGGTGGCTGCCCCATCCCTGGAGGGGCTCAAGGCCAGGCTGGATGAGGCTTGGAGCCCCTGATCCAGTGGGAGGTGTCCCTGCCCATGGTGGGACAGGGTGGGCTGTTGCAAACCCCACAGTTAGGTCCTGTCCTGACTGTAAGTATCACCAATGCCTCGTGTCAGTTATTACAGCGCCCTTAAATTACTACAGTTATTACAGTCACCCTCAAAAAGAACAGCACATGCTCTCAGGGGAGGGAGGGGATCTTGCACATAGTGGGAGAGAACCTCATTTGGTTTCCTGCTTTAACATGTAACTCAATTCCTAGTGGTGAAAATGACTTTTTTGGGGGAGTTGTGGCCTTCTTGCCTTTCCTAACTGGCTTTTTGTGGAACAGAATGATGTGAGTTTGGAAACCCAGAGCTGTCTCTTCTTGCTGGCTTCTCATGTTCTTCTGTTACAAAACATGTCAGCCTTTTATTTAGCTGCTCTGCAGATCATAGTTTACACTAATGAAGTTGCAGGCCAACCCTCTGAAGCTCTGATAAAAATCTATAGCGTTCTAATATTCAGGATGAACCACAACAATTACAAGGAGTGTTGTGTAGCTTTGAGACAAATAAGCAACAAAGGAAAGTTTGTGACAGGTTATTTTTCCCTTAAATGTCAAGTGAATAAATCTTCTCCTTTTTGTGTGTTTTGTTACAACAGATTTGCATTTTTATCGGAGAAACTCTTCTGTTTTCAAACTGGGCTATCACAGCAGACATACTAATGGTGAGTGGACTTTGGAACAGCATCTTTCTCTTCTGATGGCCAGAGCAGTTTGTCAGCTTGCAAGAACAACCTGAAGTTCACCATTTCTTCTAAATGCCTACTTCAGCCAATTCTATTTTTGTATTTATATTTTTTTTAACATGCTGAAAAGGAAAATGAACTAGAAAGAGAGAAGAAGATTCTTTTTGTCCTTTGTTCTGCACACCAGGGAGAGGAGATGTCTGGAGAGGACATCATTACCGAATTCAAATAGTTTCCCCAAATTTTGAGTATTAGTACAAAACCCACATGCAAAGAAATCAGCCAGCGTTCCCTAATAGTCAGCAGATTAGTGGATTGTGTTGTCAATAACTCAGCTTTGTTCTGCAGTAGGAAATCCTTCCCTCCCTCCCTCTTCTGACCACAAAAGCAGCCAACCACCTCTCTCTTTGGCATAACTCCAGCAAACCTACCATTCAACACATGGACAATAGAGAACCACCTCTGGGAGAGGAGAGAGGAAAAGAAAGTAGAAAGAATTTTTGGATTATGTCCACCTTGTCCAAGAGGAAACCGTCAGGGACTTTTCACCTCATGTCCTTCATTTTCCATTCTTTCTCCACCACAGAGCTTTTTAAGCCTTTCCAATGGGTAAACTGACCTCAGCAGCTTGATTTTCACATGAAATAGTCTCGTTGTTTGTTAGAGACCCTTGCATGTTTTGTAATGCTTCCATCAGAGACATATGATGAGCCTTTGAACGACCTGATCCAGTGGAAGGTGTCCCTTCCCATGGCCGGGTCTTGGAAACAGAAGATCTTTAAAGTCCTTTCCAACCCAAACCATTCTGTGATAGGCTCCATATCATGGAATTTTTTGGGTTGGAAGGGACCACAAATCTCATCCAGTCCCACCTCTTGCCATGGGCAGGGACACCTCCCACTGGAGCAGGGGCTCCAAGCCCCATCCAGCCTGGCCTTGAACCCCTCCAGGGATGGGGCAGCCACCACTGCTCTGGGCAACCCAGGCCAGGGCCTCTCCTCCCTTATTGTGAAGAATTTATCAAACATACTGTATATCAATATAATATATAAGAATATATCAAACATGTTGACTGTTAAAATCCCATCATGAGAGGTTACTTGGTGCTTATTGTTTGAAAAAGAAAGAAGCCAGAGCACAGACCCATTGCAGGACTTGCCCATGGTCTTTGGCAGTTTGTTGACAGAACTAAAAATATAATCAGTCTGACAGCAATAGGAAACTCCCTTGACTTGTGTTTGTTGCTCATGCAAACATTAGTGAGAAAACAACCTGTCTCAGTATTCTTAGATGTAAAGATAATGGTGTTGATATACTGATTCAGCAAAGAACTTCAAGCCTCTATTTAAGTTCTGTTTGTGATTTAAGTTCAAGATTGTGTTTATGTTTTCAGGTAGCTCTGCTGTTGCCATAACTGTGTTGCCTGATGAATTTTCAATCTTTAACTCATTTGTGCAGAGAACCCTTTGGTAGATGGGGCGGGTGGTTAATTCCACTTCTCTCAGATGTGAAGAAGGCACAGAGAAACAAAGGTTATCAGTGTACTTCATTAGCATTAAATAGCCTTTAATTACCGAGTTTGTTCCTACTATCAGTTTAACTTTAGTGTGACAGCTGTGCTCAGGCTGAGCGGGTGGTTACTCTGTTCTTAGCTGAGGCTTGCAGCCCATGCCGAGTCCAAGGCTGATGTGGACGCGCATGAAGAGCTATCTCAACACTTAGACAACTGTCTAAAGTAGGGGAGGGGCTCTTGATCAGGGAGGGCAGGGATAGGATGAGGGGGTATGGTTTTAAGCTGAAAGAAGGGAGATTTAGACAAGATCTGAGGAAGAAATGCTTTCCTGTGAGGGTGGGGAGGACCAGGTTGCCCAGAGCAGTGGTGGCTGCCCCATCCCTGGAGATGTTCAAGGCCAGGCTGGGTGAGGCTTGGAGCCCCTGATCCAGTAGCAGGTGTCTCTGCCCATGGCAGGGGGGTTGGAACGGGGTAGGTTTTGAGGTCCCTTCCAACCCAAACCATTTTATGATTCTATGTGTGGTCGACAGGCAGCTGTGTTCAGGAAGAAATTATTGTACAATGTTTGTAGTTGCTCATTAGTGCCTCCTGCCTTTGGCTGTGCCATCCCCAGGAGCGCTCCCAACTCTCTCTGCTCAGAATTGGCTAACGGGATTAAGTAGCAAATCTTTTATGTCCTGAAAAAAGGCTGTGGAGGACATCTGCAGTTTTCCAGCAGCAAGTCTCGAATAGTAGCTGCAGTTGTCATCCCTGCTGCCAGCACGGCGCGGATGGATGGAGGGAACCTGGCAGGTATGTTCAAAGGCCTCCAGGAATCTCTGCCAGAGACAGAGCTGCCCCTTGACCTGCATTTCCTCCAACTAACCCCAAGACATTCTTCTACCACCTACATCATTATAGCAGATGTACAAAGGATGCCACCATTGTCCCACTTTAATTACTGAGATGTTTTTGTGTCAATGTCAACATGACTTCAGAATCCAGTTGCTTTTTAATAGCTCTTACAGGGTTTGTCATCTGTCTGATGTGACCAGTGTCCTGTGTTTTGTAGGGTTGCATTTGCAGTTATTTTTGTTGCTTTAATGCAAAAGAACTCCATAAGAAATGATTGCAATTAATTTCTTAGTTCCAATTTCCAAAAGACAGGAAAGAAAAGCATGTTAAAAATTAGATGTTGCTAGTTGATGCCAGCTCTTAAGCTACCTGTTTCCTTGTCTGTTTAGACAAACGAGCTGGGTGTCCTGTACAAAACTCAACTTAATGCATTATCAGCACAAGTAGACCTGTAAAAGTGCTATACGATAAATGTAAACATCCACTTGGATCAATGCAAGCCTGTAAACAGATGGTCTGCGGGCACTCCTGCTACACAGAGGGGTTGGGAGGATGTTTAGTCAGACAATAGATGAGAATCAGGGCTGTAACCATGTTTGACAGCTTTTTGAGCAGTCCTAGCCAGAGAAAAGTGTGGATATGCTTTAGTGAGGTGCATTTTAAGTGTCTGGCAAATTAATTTCTACTGATTACTATTTATTTGGTGTAATCAGAAGGGTGTCTGTTCTTGCCTGAGGCTGGTAAGGAGTTTAAAAGCATTATTAGCATAAACCTAACACGACTTTCATCATGTTCTTAAATATTATCCTGTGTTCATGGATAAAAAGCTCTCAATACTGGCTGAGCCTCAGGAGTAAAGCTTTTTGGAAACTGCATCCCAAATGGTTTAGCATAGACGTCCCAAGATTTGCAGATCTCATGACTGCTTAAGAACCCTATCTGGCAAATTGGTAAGCATCTTCAGAAGTTTATTTGCCTTGACAAAACGAGGTTGTTTGCTTCTTAGCTTCAAGGGAAGTTGTGGCTGCCCCATCCCTGGAGGTGTTCAAGGCCAAGTAGGATGGAGCTTGGAGCCCCTGCTCCAGTGGGAGGTGTCCCTGCCCGTGGCAGGGGTGGAACTGGATGTTCTTTAAGGTCCCTTCAAGCCCAAACTATTCTGTGATTCTATGATTTATTTGTTGGTTCTTCATAGCTTCACTCTTCCATTGCATCTCCTGTCCTTGCCCACATAGCAGTCTGTGTGCAGCTTGCACCTTGCCTGCAGTGCAAGGTGCTGGGGGCTGAGTTTGATAAACTGTCAGCACTGCAGAACATCCTGCACTGCCGGGGGTTGTAAAAGCCTCATATTTGTTCCAAATGCAAATTTGTTCAAAACAGCCCATATTCTCCTGAGCACAACTCGCCAAATCTCCTCCCAGGCACATGCTCAGATGGTGCTTAGGGAAGGAGGTGGTGGTTCTTGTGGAGCATGCTAATCATGAAACAGATTTTATCAGCCGTCTTTGCAAATTGGCCTCAAAATTACCAGCCCCGCAAAGCAACATTAAAACTGCCTTGGAAGAGCAATAATGAACGAGCTTCGGTGCAGCAGGCAAGGGTGGAACATTCTGAGATGTGCTGGTGCTTGGTCCTTCGTGCCCTAATAGTGTTTTTTTTTTCCATAGCACATCTCAGAACTAAAGATGATGGACAGAGACTTGGTGGCATTTCTGTGTAAGAGCCAGACGACAATTTAAAGGGTCTCAGCTATTGCAGTCACAGTCTTTTTAGGTCTTTGCTGAGAAAAGCCATCCCCCAGCTTATTCAAAGTCCTGATACTGATGCAGAAAATACTCTGTGTACTTATTTTTTGCTTTTAAAACACTAGGTCTTCCAAGTGATCATGAGCTGCCGTGGAGGAGAAGAGCCTTTCTGTTTTGCTCTATCCTTTATGCACAAAACAGACATAGAGTGGTACTCAGCAGTGCAATACGATTATTTAGGTATTGTACAGTACTGCCCTGCTTTACAGCTGTGGCTAAACAGCATTTCCAGAAGTTCCATTGATGCCTCTCTCTGGTGCAACCTGTGCACATCAGTCCTCTGAAGGCTGTGCTTTAGATTTTCAGGCAGGGTGAGAAGTGCCTGTGACTGAAGGTACACATCTCACCTCGAAACCCTGGGAAGGATGTGTCGAGGGGTGTCTCTGAAGCCCTGTGGGCTGGATGTGTCCTGCTCCAGGTCATGCTGTGATTTGGAGACCTGCTCAGCCTCTTTTACTTCATGGACAAGTGGTTTTTTAGGCAGCGTCTGCCTGGCCTGAGGAAAAGGTCTCTCTCAGGCTGGTTTCTTTGGATCACAGCCTCTACCTTTTCTGGACAGCAGGGACACCTGGACTGTGTCCAAGCTCTGCCTGTGGAATGGTTTTAGCGAATATTTTCTTAGTCTTTGGTGCTAAGAGCCTGATATACATTGTCCTGAAGATCTCTGTCTCGCCCAGAAAGAGCAGAAGTTGTTTCAGAGAGATGAGACATAAAACTCAGGATTCTCCCACACCTGGGAGAAGGGCAATCTCCCCTTGGTTTTCCTGCCTAACTTATTGCAGATCAACCCATCCCGCTGCTCTCACCGCAGGAAGAGGATGTGAGCAGGAACCCACGGCCCTTCCAAACCTCTGTTTAAAGAGGAGAGGTTTGCCAGAGCTGCTTGGTCAGCCTCCCTGCCCATCCTCTGTGCTGCCAGCCTCTGTACCCGGAGTCAGAGATGAGCTGGGACAATCCCTCAGGCTTCCGCCGCGGCTGCTGCGGCTCCTCCACCTCCAGTGTCTGTGGGCTGTTCAAACCAGGCCACGTATGGTTTGAATCTAGGTCTATTTTAGCATCCAAATGCCCATGTAGAGCTGTAATTTACTGCTGTCTTCCTAGACCAGTGGATAATGTGTGCTACCAACTGCTTCCTCCATCAGAATAAAGTGCTTTTTTAGCAGGGTCAGGGCAGAGTATTTTTTTGCTGGTTTAGAGATGCTGGTTTAAGCCTCTTCCCTTTCCAATATCATTTTAGAGGACAAGATAGAATCTCCCATTCATTTGCTTGCTGCACATTGGGTTTTTAGTTTGGGGGGTGGCACGTTGTGCATGTGGTTGTCACCTGAATTCCAGACTAGATTTATTAAGTTCTGGCACCAAACTTCTTCAGCTAGGCAAGCTGGAAACTTACTGGGAATTGTCTTGCTGGCTACAAAGCCATGTGAAGGTATAATAGATATACATGCAAAATTATGTGTAATATCTGTGTGCGTATTTGTGTGCATAAAAATAGATATATGCTCACACACATGTGATGTGGATTGGGAGCAGCCCTGAGGAGAAGGACTTGGGATGCAAAGGGGTGAGAAGCTTAATTTGAGCTGGCAACGTGTGCTCACAGCCCAGAAACACCTGTGCCCTGAGCTGCATCCAAAGCAGTGAGACTAGCAGGTGAAGGAGGGGATTCTACCCCCCTATTCTGCTGTGCTGAGACCTACCTGGAGCCTGCATCCAGTTCTGGAGTCCTCAGCACAGGGAGGACATGGAGCTGTTGGAGTGAGGCCAGAGGAGGCCACGGAGATGATATGAGGGCTGGAGAACCTCCTGTACGAGGCTGAGAGAGTTGGTGTTGTTCAGCCTGGAGAAGTCTGAGGGGAGACCTTAGAGCAGCTTCCAGAGCTGAAAGGGGCTCCAGGAAAGCTGGGGAGGGGCTCTGGATCAGGGAGGGCAGGGAGAGGATGAGGGAGAATGGTTTTAAGCTGCAAGAGGGCAGACTGAGATGAGATCTGAGGCAGAAATGTTTTGCTGTGAGGGTGGGGAGGCCCTGGCCCAGGTTGCCCAGAGCAGGGGTGGCTGCCCCATCCCTGGAGGGGTTCCAGGCCAGGTTGGATGGGGCTTGGAGCCCCTGATCCAGTGGGAGGTGTCGCTGCCCATGGCTGGGGTGGAACTGGATGGGCTTTGAGGTCCCTTCCAGCCGAAACCATTCCGTGATTCTGTGATGCAGGTATCATTCAAAGTTCTTTCTCCAGCTGGCACCAATTCACTGCCACTCCCTTGAAATGATTAAGTTTTGGATAAATTTTCTATTTCCTTTGTCATCTTCCTAAGAAAATTGATAGAATATAGAACCAGACAGGCTTTCTTCTCCAGATTTAGAAACATGATCTTTATGGAAAGAAACACTTATTAACATAAGCTAACAATTCCCTATTTCACAGATCTACTCAACTCTGGACTCTTGAACTAGGTAGGATTTCACTCAGTTCTCTCAGCTGCCCTTTTCTCAAGCAGCACTTGCAGAACGCTTTCCCCCTGCACCTGTGTGAACTGGGGCCAGGTGGGAAGAACAACAATAACTTTTTTTCCCCTTTGGTCTAATCTATCCAGGTTGCTCCCAATACCCACATCCTTGGGGAACGTCAATGAATTGTGTGTCTCACACTGTGACCTTCAGTACATTTCTCTAATCAAGTCTAGACCTTATTTTCCTCTTGGGATTTCCCTGAGCCTTCAAGTCTGTTTTGAGCTCCTGGATGTAAAAGGAGGCCAGTGCCCAATATGTGCAGCCAGGTGGCTGCTGGGGACCTGATCATCTTTTGCTCTTCTCTTGCACAACAGGAGGTTGAGAGGGCACCAATTTAATGTCCCCTCAAAGCACATTAGCAGTGCGTGTATGCGGCTTTGTCAAACCAGTAATGAAAGAAGTGGCAGGTCATTCACAAAGCATGTGGTAAAACCCTAAGGAAAAGCATTTAATCTAATTTTACCCATTGTTCCTAATTGTCTTTGCTTGGAACGAGATGATTATTCTGAGGAGGCATCAGTGCTCTTCTGGTGTGGATTTTCTGAGTGCCGTTTCTTTTTGGTTTTTATTGGCTGACTCTCTCCACACAGACAGGGTAGTTCACCTTCCCTAACAGAAAGTGTTAAAGCACTGAAACAGTGCTTCAGATCCTGGGCCCTGAGGTACGTTCCTGTTGAGCTGTGAGTTCTCCCTCACTGTCAGCTAAGGTAAAGTCATCGCTGTGTATCTCCAGCTAGGGATCTGCCTGTCCTGAATTGTCACATTTAATTAATAAATGACCTCAGGAAGGGGTTGTAAGAATGAGCTGCATCGAAAGAAGCATGACCAGCAGGTCAAGGGAGGTGATTCTGCCTCTATTCCTCTTGTGAGCCCTCATCTGGAGTATTGTGTCCAGTTCTGGAATCCTGAATGTAAGAAGAAGATGGAGCTGTTGGAACGGGTCCAGAGGAGGGTTAGAAAGGTGATCAGAGGGCTGGAGCACCTCCTGTATGAGGACAGGTTGAGAAAGTTGGGGTTGTTCAGCCTGGAGAAGATAAGGCTGTGGGGAGACCTTATAGTGACCTTGCAGTACCTGAAGGGGCTACAAGAAATCTGGGGAGGGACTGTTTGCAAAGGCTTGTGGTGACAGGACGAGGGGAAATGGGTATAAACTGGGGAAGGGAGATTTAGGCAAGAAATAAGGAGGAATTTCTTCACCATGATAGTGGGGAGGCCCTGGCCCAGGTTGCCCAGAGCAGGGGTGGCTGCCCCATCCCTGGAGGGGTTCAAGGCCAGGTTGGATGGGGCTTGGAGCCCCTGATCCAGTGGGAGGTGTCCCTGCCCATCACAGGGGGTGGAACTGGATGATATTTAAGTTCCCTTCCAACCCAAACTATTGTGTGATTCTATGATTCTATGAAGTCTGGGAAGAGTTGCTTTCAATAGAAAGAGTGAAGGCAGCCCAGCAGAAAGAAAGACGGGTAAAAGGGATGATGGTGTACAAATAGTTAAAAGAGAGAGTCTTTTTCTGCTAGGGTAGGTCGCTCTTCAGGGACAGAGAAAAAGGCAGAACGCGGTTCAGTGCTGATAGGTGCTCATTTGGATTTAGAGAACCGTCAAATTCTTCATTACTTATAGCTTTAAATCAAGATCAGATCTATTTCTAAACCAGGACTTGTGTACTGATGCCAATGTTCTCATCCAGATTTTTTCACATGTTTTATGCAGGAGAGACTTTTTCTGCTCCTAAATTTATGTTATAATATTAAGGTTGTTCCACAGGAGGAGGGTTTGTTGGTTTTTTTTCTTTTTTTTTTTTATTGCTATCCTCTTCCATGGTGAGGGCTCTGTTTTCTGTGGCCCCTTCATGGGGAAATAATTTGTGTTTTCCGTTCATCCCATGTAGTCAGAACTATACTGAATGACCTGGCAGAGGCTGTCATGTCCTATTAGATGAGTGGAGACCCAGCTAACTACAGTATCTTGACTGTGGAACATTTTCCTGATGTGTCTTTGTCCCTTTTCACAAGAGGAATCACAGTGACTAGAGATTGAGTGGGTGGGGAGGATATGACCTTCCACGCTGAGGTGAATTGCTTATGGTTTAAGAAACTAAGTGGTATCTTATGGATAAAACACAATCTCCCAGGTGACTGAGAAGTCCTCGTTTGGAAGGCTGGGCAAGTTATATGCTGCAGGCAACCTCAAACTTCGCTCTTCCCATCAGCTGAGCAAAATCTAGGCTGAGGAGCAGTAGCAAAGTTTCTGGTGGGCAATGTTCTTAGTAAGGCTCATGTGTGAGGGGAGTGCGGGCTAGTTAAAGCTTCCTTCCCTCAGCATCTGCCGTCAGGAGTAATGGAAATCAAGCAAGGATGGCAGAGCTCCCCAGTTGCTTAAGCCAGTCATGGCCTGGACAGTGGCTGTGTGTGCCACCCACAGCTGGAGGAGCTTTATTTCATCCTGATCTGGGCATAAACTGAGCAATACCAGACAGCTGGACAGGTTCTTCCTTCAGTTTCCTTATGTATGTTTTTTCTTTCCCCTTCTTCTTTGCAGTATGTGGTCATCCCAACCCGCCGTGCAACCGCAGTGGCCTTGCAGAGCTTCACTTCACACCTCCTGGGAGATGCTGGCAGCCCTTATCTGATCGGATTTGTAAGTGCTCACAGCAGGTTTTGGCAGGGGTTCATGCCCACGTTTGGTTTTCTTTACTCACTGCTCCTCTGAAATGCCAAATTAACCCCTATTAGGGAAGATAGGGCTGCGTGTACCAGCAGGATGGGAAGCGGGGCAGGGCAATGCGATGTTTAAAAATGCTTCTGTTATTGCTGTGCCCTGGTTCAACCCTAGAAGGACCACGTGGGCACCAGAAGTGAGCTTCCAAATCTTTTTAGCCCGGCTTGAAAAGCTTATGGATAGCTCTGCAAAGGGAGAGCGGTTGCTTCTGTGGGGTGGACATGGATCCATTAAAAATTAGACTGGAAGAGTCTCATGTGCGTGTGTTAAACTGTTAATCTGGTCTCATAAGCCGAATCTCTGTTTATGGGCAGCAACGTGCAGCTGCTCTAACCTGCTCATATTTTGGACCTGGTTTGTATAATAATAAATAACAGTGTGAAATCCACAGCAGGGGATGGTTGTGCGTGTTTGGGGTTTGTTATTAATATTCCTTTCTGGTGCATATGTTTTGATTTTTTATTAGTAATGTTCCTTCCTGGTACTGCTGCAGTTGTTGGCCTTGATCTGACTGGAGATCTTGTGTTATCCTAGTGGAGAGCAAAGCAGGAGACCCTGCGCCAAAAGCTGGCAGTCAAAGAACAATCACAGAAAAAGAAATCTAGATGTACATGGGTACTCATGTTGTGCCAGGAGGAGTTTAGATTGGTTATTAGGAAAAATGTCTTTATGGGAAGAGTTGTGAAACTTTGGAATTGCTGCCCAGGGCAGTGGTGGAGTCTCCATCCTTGGAGATGTTCAAAAAACATACAGATGTGGCACTTTGAGTTATGGTTTAGCAGGCATAGTGATGGTGTGTTGATGGTTGAACTGGATGAGCTTAGAGGTCTTTTGCAACCTTAGTGATCCTAATGATTCTAATTTCTTTCCCTTGCACTCTTCTGTGCAGTCTGATGCATTGAGTTTCAGAGAACACAGATTATTATTTATAAAGCAGAGTTGTGTTTATATAAAGCCCTGAGCGTCACAGCTCGTGTTGTGTTGAAGGCGCTACAGTTCTCCAGTGCTGTAACTGGGACTTCCACTGGTCCCATCACCTGAAAGACAGAATTCAGATGTGCTCTTCCAGCTCAGTATTGCTGTGAGACACAGCTGCTGGTGCTGTGGACCTTTTTCTTTAACCCCTCCCATAATTTCTCATCTGTTCTTCCCGAAGACACTGGTGTGTCATATTCTTATATGTTTAAATTTGTATATATATATTCAAATAGGATGGTATATATATTCAAAGGGGAGACCTCATTGCTCTCTACAACTACCTGAAAGGAGGTTGTGGAGAAGAGGGAGCTGGGCTCTTCTCCCAAGTGACAGGGGACAGGATGAGAGGGAATGGCCTCAAGCTCCACCATGTTCAGGCTGGACATTAGGAAAAAGTTTTTCATGGAAAGGGTCATTGGTCAGTGGCAGAGGCTGCCCAGGGAGGGGGCTGAGTCACCTTCCCTGGAGGGGTTTAAGGGACGGGTGGATGAGGTGCTGAGGGACATGGTTTAGTGATTGATGGGAATGACTGGACTCGATGATCTGGTGGGTCTTTTCCAACCTGGTGATTTTGTGATTCTATGATTCTATTCTATATATACATTAATCGTTAGTCTTGAATGCCAATTTCCCAGAATGAGGAGTTGCTCTGGAGCACATGAAGAGACAGATACAGATAAGGTTGAACACACCAAAGAAATGAGAAATATCTCAAGAAATTAAGTATGTACAATTGGGCTTCTTCTTTATTTACTTCAGTGTTGTGGGCACTCAGGAGGAAATGATCTTATTTTAGAAATTATTTGAAAGAGGCAATAACAAAGGAATGACTGTAAGAGGCTGCTTTGTGTAGGGCAGATGCCATGGGGAACGTCAGGTAGGAAAGTGAAATAAGCAGGGCAGCGTGTTTTGAAGGCAGATGCCAGCAAGGAGAGGCAGGTTCAGAGAGGCAGGCGAGGCTGGTTCAGGTGACGCTGCTGCATGCTCGTCCTCTTTCTTATGTACGAGGGATGTCCAGGAGGAATGATGAGGACCCTGAATAATTGCAATTAATCTTGAAAGCTGCCTAGGGCTCCCGTGTGTCACAGATTTAAGAAAGAGACTTTGGTTGCAGAGAACAGCAGGTCTGGTAGTCAAAGATCAAGCAAGTTGTGAGGTACTTAAGGATGCCTGCCAAAAATATGCTTAACCCTGATTTAATTGCTGCCTTAGGCTTTCTTTAGACCGGGTAAATATTAATTATGATGTTGAATTACTCCTTCCTAATGCAGTTCTTGTTGGGAGGACACTGCTCAGGTAAAAGGCTGTGTGGCAGGAGAGCAAGAGTGAAGCACTCATGTCATGGAAGGCACCAGCATCCTTTGTTGTAGCTTCTGGACTGGTTTGTCTGACTTGCACTCCTTCTGCTACAGTGACTGAAGGCCTTCACAGCACAAACCTGTGGCTTTCACATATACCAGGAAAACAAATACTACTTGAAGTGAAAGGACACACAACCAATCTGGCCACCAGAGCTAGGACAAATAGTCAACTTGATCATTAAAATTGGCAGGTGTTGGTCATTGGAATTGTCCGGCTGAGTTGTAGGATGGAGACCTTCATGTAGGATAAAAATCCCACTTGGATTATGACAAGGATTGTCAAGGCAGTCTCTGGGAGCTAAGCAACCTGCTCCCGTTGGCTTTAAGGGCAATCTGGGAATGCAGTTCTCGTAGTGCTTCTGGGAACCCCCAGCCTAAGGACATCAACTTCCACTGCTCTTACTGCAGAATTACTCTGAAGCAGACCAAGAGCACAATATAGGTCTGGAGAGAGTGAGGCAGAAGGCAGGATGAATCAACTCAACTGCAGTAACCAGCCTGCTCGGAATGGGTGAAACGCAGCCTCTGGATCACTTGGGGTTCATCTGGGATCCTGAAGATCTGCCATTTCTTCTGACTGCTTACAAAATTCTGGAATCTTCAATATAAGAAGGATCTAGAACTGTTGAAACTGGTCAAGAGGAGGCCATGAAGATGATCTGAGGGCTGGAGCACCTCCCATATGAGAACAGGCTGAGAGAGTTGGAATTGTTCAGCCTGGAGAAGCCTCTAAGAAGACTTCAGAGCGAATTTCCAGTACCTGAAGGGGGCTGCAAGAAAGCTGGGGAGGGACATTTTATAAAGGCAGGTGGTGAAAGGACGAGGGGGGATGGCTATAAACTGGAGAGGGGCAGATTTAGACTAGACATAAGGAGGAATTTCTTCACAATGAGAATGGTGAGGCCCTGGCCCAGGTTGCCCAGAGCAGTGGTGGCTGCCCCATCCCTGGAGGGGTTCAAGGCCAGGTTGGATGGGGCTTGGAGCCCCTGATCCAGTGGGAGGTGTCCCTGCCCGTGTGGGGCGTAGATGATGCTTAACAGCTGCAGCCTCACGTGTGCGATTGCTGCCTTGCTTCGTGCTGTGCCGTAAGAGTTGAGTTGGTTTTGTCTGTGTCTCCCCCAGTTCCAAATCTTGCAATGCAATTCCTTACACTCACCCAAAGCACCAATTATACATTACTGTTTAAAAGCTAAGTGGAAGGAATCATGTCTGTGTGATTGTTTTTCATGTCTATTTAAATATTGATAACTTTTCTTATGGTAAAAAGGGTGAGACTGACCTACCAAGGACTTAATGGAAATGCAGTTTTAGGGAGGCAGCTGTAATTTGCATCAGGTTTTACCACCTGCCAAGCGCTGAGATCAGTTATTATAAATCAGTGCAGCCTATTCATTCACAAAAAAGAATAGGCATTGCTGTAGTGTCTTATTAGATGAGACAGTTTTTATTCCTAGATAACTGTAACTTTCCCAGGACCTTTCTGATAACCTGCAGTGTTTAAATAATTGCTGTCGAACAACTTGGAGTAGAACGCTGTACTTTATTCTTGAGGCAGTCAGTGAGGAATTCCACCTGCTCAGTGTGTTACACCCACATGTCTCTAGTGATTCCTTGTCTTTGAAAGGTCCCACTGTGCCAACACCATAGCTGAGGCAGAGGACAGTTAAGAGGAGTTCCCCAAATCCCACCAGTCATGTTGGGTATCCGATTATAGAATCATAGAATGGTTTGGGTTGGAAGGGACCTCAAAGCCCATCCAGTCCCACCCCTGCCATGGGCAGGGACACCTCCCACTGGATCAGGGGCTCCAAGTCCCATCCAGCCTGGCCTTGAACCCCTCCAGGGATGGGGCAGCCACCCCTGCTCTGGGCAACCTGGGCCAGGGCCTCCCCACCCTCACAGCAAAACATTTCTCCCTAAGATCTCATCTCAGTCTCCCTTCTTGCAGCTCAAAACCCTTCCCCTTGTCCCATCCCTCCCCTCCCTGATCCAGAGCCCCTCCCCAGCTTTCCTGGAGCCTCTTTCAGCAGTGGAAGCTGCTCTAAGGTCTTCCCACAGCCTTCTCTTCTCCAGGCTGAACAACCCCAACTCTCCCAGCCTGTCCTCCTACAGGATAAGTCTTCTACCTGCCCTTGCTGTGCCCTAATACCTAGACAGCATTTCAAACTGAGAAGTGCTGAGCGGAGGCATCCAGTGGCAGAATGTGAAATACTTCAGATGCTCCATCTCTCTCTATTATTAATTCTGGTTATAACTTTGTTACCCTTTAAAATTAAACAATTGTAAGAAGAGGTGGTGAGGCTATGCCTTTCTGTTCCTCTCTGCCCATGGATGCGTGAACCTGTCTTCCTTGCTCAGGGTTTACATTATTCCTTCATACAAACAGCGATCCTTCTCCACTTGCTGATGTCTCATTTGCTTCAGGAAAAGCAAGTACAGGCAGTCTTTTTTCTCCTTTGGGGCTGTATCTTTGCTCTTTTTCTTTCCTGCCTACAAGTCTGTCGTTTGCTTCCAGTCTGAGCTCAGCATTGCTTTCTTCTTCCATCCTTGCTTCTAGCACTGGCTGTGATGAGAAACGGGCACCTACTTCAGGCTTCGTGCTCTCTCCGCACGCCAGGAGAATTGCTGCTGTGGGCACACGCTGTCCTTGCTGCTCTGGTCCTGTTGGCTCCCCCATTAGCTTCCTGCTTTATTAAATTCTTTCTCTCATCTCCCTTGTGCAACCATCCATCAGGTCTGGGGATTGAGATCTGTCTGCATCTGCTTGTCACCTGGCAACATCACCGTGTGTTTTATAGAATCACAGAACGATTTGGGGTGTAAGCGACATTTCAGGTCATCCAGTCCAACTCTACTGCAAGAGCAGGGAGATCTTTAACCAGGTTGCTCAGAGCCCCATCAAACCTGACCTTGAGTGTTTCTAGGGATGGGGCCTCCACTGCCTCACTGGGCAACCTGTGCCAGCGTTTCACCACCCTCATTGTAAAAGATTTCTTCCTCATATCCAGTCTAAATCTCTCCTCCCTTAGTTTAAAACCATTACTCTTTGTCCTGTCGCAATATGCCTTGCTAAAGTCTGTCACCATCAAGTTTTAAAGAGCTGGAGATAAGTTCTCATCCACCAGCACCTTTTGATGGGCTAAATGCTACTCCCTGTGCCCTGCTGCTGGTGGTACCCACCTGGCATGCCCTCCTTGGCTGCTGCATCTTCAATTTACCTGAGGGACACAACCTCCAGCCGTTCTGGCTAAGCAGCATCAGGACAGTCTGGCAAATGGGATCCGCAAGAGGAGAGGACCCTGATCACTCATCTGTGTGCTGAGGGTCTTGCAAAAGCTCTCCACATCTCTAATAATGCATGTAGAAGCATTGCTGGGTCTCTGGTGGCCTCCTGACACGTGCTGTGTCAGGGATGCTGGGTCACCCAGAGGCAGAGATCATAAATGTCTCAACAGGCATCTTCTCTTTGAACAGTCTCCTTCCAAAAAGATGTCTGAGTGACCTTGTAATTAATTGTAAGCAACTCTGAGCTGGTCTGGTTTGTTTTGAGGAGGTTTTGTGCAACTCTTGATATTACCTGGAAAAATATTATTAATAAGCCTAAAGATTGTCACCCTTCATTTTTCTCCCTTCCCCAACTTTCTGATGTGAGTAGGTCAATAAACTACATCTAATGAGCTACTTAAATAGCAAGAATGCTAATGACCTTCTTTTAGCAAGTAGTTAGCAGAGCAGTGTTAATTATTACTGGTGCGGAGTGTCAGGGAAGGTAGAGCAGCATTTGATTAGGGGCAACTCAAGGAAAATTGTAGTAAATGCAGCAATTAAAATACTTTTTTAATGAAAGGCATAATTGGAGGTGTAGATTTCACAGCTGCCTTGTCCCAGTTTGAGACAGCCTTTTTGTTGATTTAGCTTCAAAGGTGTTTACCCCTCCAAGTAAATATAGAAAGTAGTTCCATGTGGAAAGACTTGTCTGCCTGAGGGAGCAGAATTCATGTATTATAGTTTAAAAATGGTATTTCCAAAGAATCAGAGAATTGGTTGTGTTGGAAGAAACCTCAAAGCCAATCTAGTTCCACCCCTGCCATGGGCAGGGACACCTCCCACGGGATCAGGGGCTCCAAGCCCCATCCAACCTGGCCTTGAACCCCTCCAGGGATGGGGCAGCCACCCCTGCTCTGGGCAACCTGGGCCAGGGCCTCCCCACCCTCACAGCAAAACATTTCTGCCTCAGATCTCATCTCAATATCCCTTCTTTTAACTGAAAACCATTCCCCTCGTCTTTTCCCTGCTCTCCTTGACCAAGATCCCCTCCCCAGCTTTCCTGGAGCCCTTTTCAATGCTGGAAGCTGCTCTAAGGTCTCCCCACAGCCTTCTCTTCTCCAGGCTGAACAACCCAAACTCTCTCAGTCTGTCATTATACAGGGATTGTATTTTATGATTTAAAATGCAGTTGCTACATCAGAGTAGATCTGTGGATGTGCTTACTCTGGAATAACATTTTTTTCCAGTTTAGTTTGCTGGATTCAAACAGGCTGCAGCCTCTTGTTGAGACTCGCAGCCACTACTGTCTGGCTTTAAAGCAGGGTGGTGGAGCGAGGTGGATGGTTGTGATGTGAGGCTGCAGTCTGGGTGCTTTGTCCCTGTCTGACCTGTGCAACCATTCCTCAAACACGACCCATTATGTGCTTGCTGGTGATTGCTCAGCACCGCCTCTCTAGCCTGAGCAGAGTGCGAGATGGACCTGAGGTCAAAAAGACAGGCAGATTCAGTAACAATAACATGTAAATTATTCTCCTAGCATCTCTTGCTGTTCTATGGACTATCCGGAGCTACTCCACTGCTGGAATTAAGGATTAAGGATTAATCACTCTTGCTTGCTGCCTTTTGCAGCATGTAACATGTTCTAATATTTAGAGTCCATATAGAATCATAGAATCAGCAGGTTGGAAGAGACCCACTGGATCATCGAGTCCAACCATTCCCATCAATCACTAACCCATGTCCCTCAGCACCTCATCCACCCGTCCCTTAAACCCCTCCAGGGAAGGTGACTCAACCCCCTCCCTGGGCAGCCTCTGCCAGTGCCCAATGACCCTTTCTGTGAAAATTTTTTTCCTAATGTTCAACCTGAACCTCCCCTGGTGGAGCTTGAGGCCATTCCCTCTCGTCCTGTCCCCTGTCCCTTGGGAGAAGAGCCCAGCTCCCTCCTCTCCACAACCTCCTTTCAGGTAGTTGGAGAGAGCAATGAGGTCTCCCCTCAGCCTCCTCTTCTCCAGGCTGAACACCCCCAGCTCTCTCAGCCGCTCCTCATAAGGCCTGTTCTCCAGCCCCTTCACCAGCTTCGTTGCTCTTCTTCAACATCCTTCTTGTGGTGAGGGGCCCAGAACTGAACACAGGATTTGAGGAGCGGTCTCACCAGTGCGCATAGGCAGCATCTTCCATCACCTAATGGAGAGAATAGATGGAATATGACACACATCTATGGTTTTTACTGCTCTTTCTTTAGTGCCACATGCTTGACTGGTGTCCTGTAGCCCTAACAATATCGCTCCTCCCGTAGAGATCTTCTCCCACATTCCTGCTTTGCCAAGATTGTGGTGGGTGAAACGGGACCTACACTTGCAGTCTGACATCTGATGTACATGTGTCAGTGAAATGCTGTGAGGAAGAGAGCCCTCAGGCCCTTATTATCTGCATCCTCGAGCAGTAACTTTAAGTTAAGGATTACTCTGGTCCTGGCTGAGCTGAGTAATTAGAAGCTTTTTCCATAATGCATGGAAAGGCCAAATCTTTGACAAGGCTGTCAGCTGCAAAAAAAAAAAAATTAATCACCTGGAGACCAATCCACATAGGATTTATCTCCTCGTTGCACCGAGCTAACTAGCTTCCCACTTGTGATGACTCAGCAAGAGAGAAGATTTAAATCTGCCCTAAAAAACCCAAATGACTTCCCATATATAAAATGTTCTTTGCTGAGGGTTCACAGCCTGTTCTGGGGTTTTTCCAGAGCTGCTGTTCACCCTTCATATCCCGTGACTTTGGTAAGAAGTGCAAGTTCTTAGTATTTTTGATAAAAAGATGTTTAAAGTAGTTAGATGTACCTCATTAAAGAAAGCCCCAAAATCCAGACCTGACCATTGTTCTGTCCCATCTGCTCTGTCGCTCCTTCTCAATACGCTAAAGAGCTCGTTAAAGAGGTGTCTCCTTTCTGAGCTGCCAAGGGCCCTGTCAACTCCCAAGACAGAAACAGAAGTTTTATAGAGCTGAGCAACTTTCAGAATGTGACATCTCATTTCTGCAGCGTGGGGGAATGCCTTCCTCCTCCTGGGACGTACCCCCAGGGAAGGGACTGTGCTGCAAGGAGAGACAAGGGTCATAGATTCATAGAATGATTCAGGTTGGAAGGGACCTCAAAGCACATCTATTTCCATCCCTTACCCTGGGCAGGGACACCTCCCACTGGATCAGGTTGCTCAGAGCCTCATCCAACCTGGCCTTGAGCCCCTCCAGGGATGGGGCAGCCATTCTTGCATGTGGAAATAAGGCCCAGAACCACAGTTTTGGAGCAGTGGCTGCCCCATCCCTACAACTTTAGCCCCTGTGCCCTCTTGTGGGAGCTGTGTTCCTTCATCCCGTGTTCCCCGCTATACGAGGCATCTCCTGCTGGGACAGGAGGAAGCTCAGTGTCACCTTAGACGATCCCTGGGCTGACCAGATCTGGAGAAAAAGGCATTTAATGACACAAAGCAAATAGGCTTTCACAGGGGAAGCACTGCAGGAGTCCTTGCTGCTGGTAGTACTGGGGCAAAATCGGCTACCACGCACTAGTAGAGGCTGTTGATGTTGTCACCAGCCAAGTATGACAGTTGGTTGTGATCTCCAGAGATTACAATTAAGATTAACAGGATGTTTAGAGTTTTTTTCCCCTCCAACATCCAAACACACGGATGTTAAAATTGAAATAACTCTGAGAATACAATTGCTCTTACCTTTCTGTAATTTTCAGGGATGTGTCATAAAAGCCTCTTTTTATAATGTGTTTCTCGTGCCACTTAGACAGTATAAATGTTTGTGCTCCCCCACAGCTCTAGTAAATTGTTTACTTTTCCTTATTTTTGGTTTCTGGTTTTCAGTTGCATTTGTAGAATCATAGAATCACGAGGTTGGAAAAGACCCACCGGATCATCAAGTCCAACCATTCCCATCAATCACTAAACCATGGCCCTCAGTACCTCATCCACCCGCCCCTTAAACCCCTCCAGGGAAGGTGACTCAACTGCCTCCCTGAGCAGCCTCTGCCAGTGCCCAGTGACCCTTTCCGTGAAAATTTTTTTCCTGAAATCTAACCTAGCCACCCTGAACCTCCCCTGGTGTGCTGTCCCCTATCACTTGAGAGAAGAGCCCAGCTCCCTCCTCTCCACAACCTCCCTTCAGGTAGTTGGAGAGAGCAATGAGGTCTCCCCTCAGCCTCCTCTTCTCCAGGCTAAACAACCCCAGCTCTCTCATATTAGATTCTTTAAAAAATCAAAGAAACCTTTCACATCTGTCTCTTCACGATGAGGGTGGGGAGGCCCTGGCCCAGGTTTCCCAGAGAAGGGACCCTCATCCCTGGAGATGTTGAAGGCCAGGTTGGATGAGGCTTGGAGCCCCTGATCCAGTGGGAGGTGTCCCTGCCTGTGGCAAGGGGTGGGAGCTAGATGGGGTTTAAGGTCTCTTCCAACCCAAACTACTGTATGCTTCTGTGATTTCTGAATTCAGAGTGAAAGAACCCCAAATCACAGAGAGGACCCCGTGGGGTTACAGGGAATTCTGTGTTAAGGAACTCTTCTGAAGACAGGAGCCAGGGAGAAGCTAGTTTGTATCACGTCGGTAGTAATTAAAATCAGGTATTTGTGCCAGATACTGCAGTAGAAATAACCTTTGATGTAGCAAGATTTGTGCCCAAGAGGCAATGTCAGGAATTTAGAAAAATGAAGCAGTTGCAGAGGAATTGAGATGTACAGCTCGGCAGTGAGACAGGGCAGATGAAATGATGATTTCAAAGATGTTGTTACCATTACACTGTTTAATCAGTAAATCAGATTAATTTAACTGCTCATGCTGTTCAGGAGGGACAGGCACACAGAAGCAAAGCTGTCTTTCTAGGGCTTCACCCTGCCTGAGCTTTTATCACATCAACAGCCTGTCCAGCTTTCCCAAAACCACAGCACGTGCTTCCCAAGAAAGGCAATGAAGTTTCCCACTTCCCCCGCATTGTCTCCTGTGCTTAGATTGAGACACAGGCAGAGACTGGGGGGGTTCGGATCGTGCCCACTGCAGCTGAACTGTTCATTGTCCTGGAAACGGGCAGTTTCTTTGGCTGGCGGCCGTCCAGCTGGCTGCCACCGGCTGAACACACGCCGTTCGTGTTCCATTGTAAAAATGCCGGGAGCTGAAGTTTATTTCGCAAAGTCATTTCTCTTGGTCTGAGATCCATGTTACACAGCAAGGGAAAAGAAGATGTGAGCTTTCATAGGGTGTCAGCAAAGACTTTTGATTAGACTGCAAAGCTGCAGCAGCACCTCCAGATTGATTTTCCACCTCCAAGGGTTGGGTGAATCTTTTGAAGTGGCGGAACAAAGCAAGGAGTCCCACACGTGAGTCCTAGCACTGACTGTGCGATCAACCTCCGCTTTTTCTTAGTCATGATAGAGAGGGAAAGCCCAATGTGATGCTGGATTAGGTCTTGCCAAATCACAGTTAGAATCATAGAATGTCCTTGTGTGAAGGGACCCACAAGGACTGACTCCAGCTCCTGTCCCTGCACAGGACACCCCCAACATTCACACTGTGGGGCTGAGGGCCTTGGCCAAATGCTCCTGGAATATTGTCAGCCTTGGTGCCGTGAATGCTTCCCTGGGAGCTGTTCCAGGGCTCCACCACCCTCTGGGGGAAGAACCTTCTCCTGATGTCCAGCCTAACCCTCTCCTGGCAGTTAGACAGCTCAGGATGCTGTCATTTCAAGGAGTCTGGAAAGCCAGGAATCAACAATACAGAGCAGACCCGTTGGCAAACCGTATGTTGCTGTTGGAGCACAAGCCTGTAATTACGTCCTGTGTCCTCTTGAGAGGAGATGCCAAAGTTCCAGTCTTAGCAGGTGGCTGGTAATAGAGTGGAACAAACCAACAGGGAATAGTGACTCTTAAGTTAACAGCAAAATCATCTGTGAGTGCCCTGATTAAGTTCTAGAGTTGTGCTGCAGACATGGGTGAGGGGTGTTAGATGACATTTAGATGAGAAACCCACTGGCTTGGTGGAAAGAACTGTGCCTTGGAGATGGGAAGAAACACTGCTTTTTGGGTTAAAAATGAGGAAGATAGCATATTGAATATTGACATGATTTGTTGGAATAACAGGTCAACACAAGGCCTTAGAAAAAAAAGTGTGGGGCAGCTGCTCTGGGAGTTACATTTGTTGGAGATTTTACATTTTCAAAGCTGGTTTTAGCTTAGAGTGTCACGTCATCCATAAGACAGAGCAATCAGGAGTGCATGCCTGGCTTTTCATCCTCTACTGCTGATTTATCATGTCAATTTGTCAAGTGATTTGTTGTGAGGTCCTTTTGGAGGATAGTTGTATCCATTCCCCAACACGAAAAGCGATTTAGAATTCCTAAATTTCTAGTTTTGAAGAGCCCTGGTTCTGGCAATCTCACACAGAGGGAATCGACACAGAAGGAAATGTTGGGAATTAAGGTGTCTGGATACAAGAGGGAATAATTACCAACTGATGCCCCTGCCTTCTGGGGACAGTGCATATTCTACTCATTTCCTGCAGGCAAATTCTTTTCACATTCAAATCTTGTTGCTGTTTTGTTAATAAGACTCTCAGACTAATAGCCACTGCTGTTCGCCTTTCAGTCTCAGAATGTCTCTTGTTTGTCCTTCTATGTGTTCCTCACCATGAATAAAGTTGATCCAAGGGCTGGAGAACCTCCTGTACGAGGCCAGGCTGAGAAGGTTGGGGTTGTTCAGCCTGGAGAAGAGACAGCTCTAAGGAGACCTTAGAGCAGCTTCCAGTGCTGAAAGGGGCTGCAGAAAAGCTGGGGAGGGGCTCTGGATCAGAGACTGAAGAGATAGGATGAAGGAAACCATATTGAGCTGCAAGAGGGGAGATTGAGATGAGATCTTGGGGAGAAATGTTTTGCTGTGAGGGTGGGGAGGCCCTGGCCCAGGTTGCCCAGAGCAGTGGTGGCTGCCCCATCCCTGGAGGGGTTCAAGGCCAGGTTGGATGGGGCTTGGAGCAACTGTATCTACTGGGAGGTGTCCCTGCCTGTGGCAAGGGGATGGAAGACTATTATCATGTCTCTTTTTTCATCGAAGTGACTCTTCTTTTTTCCCTTCTCTCCTAGATCTCAGACCTGATACGACAAAGCACAAAGGAGTCCCCGGTCTGGGAGTTCCTCAGCCTGGGGTACGCACTCATGCTCTGCCCCTTTGTCGTTGTCCTAGGAGGGATGTTCTTCCTGGCTACAGCCCTCTTCTTCCTAAGTGACCGAGCCAAAGCTGAGCAACAGTGAGTAACCTGGCAATTGCAGATGGGGAGGTACCAAAGCCTGTTTTCTCTCTTGAACTTTATGCTTGTACTCTTTGCCTGCCCTTAGTCCTTCAGGTAAAGGATGTTGGGTTGTGTGTTAAGAACCTCGGCTCAGCAGAGTGCATGAGGCTGCACGAAGCACAGGGGCTTGGGTCCTGCTGGCTGGGCATCCTTTACACCTTCAGCTCTGGTGGATCTCAGTTGTTGGCTGTGCAGCCTGGAGGGGAGCACAGTATCTGAGATCACAGGCCCCTTTTACCCTCCGTGGTGAGGGCTTGCTGTGTGCTGGAACCAGCAGACTGCTAAGCGAAGAGCAAGAGAGACTTTACAGAGCTTGGTGATCAGCTTTGAGGCCACAGTCCCATCTCAGCCCCCTGTGCCTTGCTCACTACCTCCAACACAGATGAACATCAGGCAAGAAATAAAATCTATGTTTGTGGGTACATAGGCGCTCAGGGGTCGCTGTGTTAAAGATAGTTTTCCCAGTCCCTTATTGCAGCTTATAAAAAAAAAGCTACTGTTTTTCAGTAAAGAAACCGATTCGGACCACCTCACGGTTGGCAACTACAGTAATTCGGAAGACGCTTCCACATGACATACAAACTGCTGGGGTTAGTCTCTTTCTCCTAATTGTCACGAAATAAGAGTATCGATGTATGATGTTATAATATGTGGGTAGGTGACTGCTCTGGTGTTGATTCTAAGTTGCCTTTGCCTTCCTTTCACTGGGACAACGGGGGACATGCAGATATACAATGCAGATGGGAGCAGCTCGTCTTGAGGAGAAGGGCCCTGGTGTGTCACTGTCACTAGATATAGTACAACTAGAAAGAAAATAAGGTGTTTGGAGGCTGGCATAAGCACGTGACCAGTTTGGGTGATGCTTTCTGGCTCGTATCAGGTGGATGCGAGAGATTTGGAAGCAGTGCCACAGGCAGTGCTGTGGCCTTGGAAGAGCAGTTCCACCCTTCCTTGAACTAACATGTACAAATACCACAGAAAGGAAAGGTTTTCTGCCTGCTGGTGCCTTTAGATCCATCCACTCCCTTGATAATGAGATGTTTAAATGCTGTGGGGAAAAAAGAAGCCCTCATCATGTATCTTGTAAAGAGGTTAAGTCCTGCACAGCTGAACTTCTGTGTGACTTTGGAGACGTGACATGACTGTTGTGTGAGTGGTTTGTTATCTGCATAAAAGGGCTTTAAATTACAAGAAGTGAAATTGGAGATTAGATGTCAGGTCCTAGGTGGCCAAGAAGGCCAAAGGCATCTTGGCTTGTATCAGAAACGGCGTGACTAGCAGATCTAGGGAGGTTATTCTCCCTCTGTACTCAGGACTGGTGAGACCGCACCTCGAATCCTGTGTTCTAGGTGCTCAGGGTGTGTTTTTTGCTGCAAGGAGCCAAAAGTTCTGTTTGGTGGTAGGGGAGTGATCCAACACAGCAGATGAAATCCTCCTCATGCAGCCAGAGCATTCACTCGCTCAGGGTCCCAGCTGCTTCTAGGAAAACTCAGTGTTTGTTTTCACTGTGTTCGGAGGGGGCAGCGCTCGTTCCACTTGTAATTACAAAGGAGACGTGTGTCCCTTTGCACCACATGTGTGGCCAGCATGGTATGTCAGCATCTGAAGTGGTGAAGGAGGGTTTCAGTATTCAGGTACTGATGAATTCTGGGTAATTTTTTTCTTGATATCAGGAAAAAATTTTTCACTGAAAGGGTTATTGGGCACTGGCAGAGGCTGCCCAGGGAGGGGGTTGAGTCACCTTCCCTGGAGGGGTTTAAGGGACAGGTGGACGAGGTGCTGAGGGACATGGGTTAGTGATTGATAGGAATGGTTGGACTCAATGATCTTGGGGGTCTTTTCCAACCTGGTGATTCTGTGATTTTGTGTGATTTTGTGATTCCCATCTTTATTAGCTTGTCAAACCATCCCACCAGGCCCTCTGTGCTGGGCAATGCACTGTGGGACCCAGCTGATGTCACAGCTCCAGTGGAGTTCTCACAGAAGAGTGTGAATGTCGGAGTCATCCCGTGCAGGGACTGGGTTGGACTTGATGATCTTTGTGGGTCCTTTCAACTCAGGGCATTCTACGATTCCAAGAGGCTTTCGAGGAGGCACTGCAGGTGACAGGGTCGCTGGTTGACTCTGCTTGGGTGCCAGTGCTGGTGTGTTTTACAGCACTCTAACCAAAACACCAGCTTTGCTGTGGGAGGGAGATCACATCTCCTAGCTCTGCTTTCTCCTGTGTACAAGTGTTTATTTCTACCTGTTGCTGTCTAGCCTGAGCAGATTTGATTGTACTCCACTCACCTCCAAAGCAATCTTGCTTCCCAGCCAGCTGCTGGTCCACTTTGTGAAGAAACGTTGAGGCTTCAGATGTGGTTTTGTTGCTAACTCTATTTCAGCATCCTTCCCTCTCCTGGTCTGTCTGATTCATATTTGTTTATGGATTTTCTATTATCCAGCCGTGGATCTTTCATGTTTTAAATTGGCTCAGATACAGATAGGGAGCAGTTGTCATAAATAATGCTTAACAAAATAATTGTTAAATGAATGACTCCTACCATGCTGTTTCTAGGATATACCTGCTTCCATGTTAGAAATAACCTCGCATCCTACAGTCAGATTTCTGAGTGTGGAGTTTAGTTCAGGCTTGATGAACAGTAAGACGGGACCTTGAATAAGGTTGGCCACTGAGGAACAGGGCTCTACCCCTGCCACGTGCAACGGTGTCTGCGCTGTTGACTGGATCCTGTCTGCTACTGCTGACCCGTTTGGTGGTCTCCTCAGAAGAACTCTTGGGGCAGGATTTGTTTATTAGCTGCATGCTTGCCTGTGAGAGAAAAGGCAAAAGAGATTTTTGCTATTAATGGTCTAAAACTCCATGTTGGAGTGAATGGAATGGAATGGAATGGAATGGAATGGAATGGAATGGAATGGAATGGAATGGAATGGAATGGAATGGAATGGGTTGGGTTGGGTTGGAAGGGACCTGAAAGCCCATCTGATTCCCACCCCTGCCATGGGCAAGGACACCTCCCACTGGATCAGGGGTTCCAAGCTTTCCTGTTGGCCTCCTTTAAGTCTGCTCTAAGGTCTCCCTGGAGCCTTCTCTTTTAAGTCCAGCTATCTGACCAGCCATCTGCACTTGGCACCGGGCACCTTTGGCAAGGATATTGTGCTGCCTGGCCAGTTCCTCCCTAGCACTTGCTGCCTATGGGAGATTTTCTTTTTCAAGATGCCTTGTTTCCCCTCTGCGGTCAGCCCTGCTGCTCAGACAACAGGCCTTGGAAATGGGCTTTGCCAACAGAAATCAATTAACCTGCAGGAATCGCAAGCACGGGTGCCACACACCAGAGATTAAAGCCATTCATCACCGGTAGCGTCGGGGCGCACAGGCCAGATGTCACAGACCTCTCTAATGAACTAATATGGAAGCAAAGCAGTGGAACGCACCTCTCTGCAGCCCTGCTGACGGAAATTAAGCTTTCCCAGCTATCATTTCCATGCTTCTGTGAAAAGCAGTTTAGGGTTTTATTGCTGGGATTTGGGGGTTTGTTTGTTCCTTTGCGTACTAGTCTCTGGGCGTCAGCTTCGAGATAATTTCTTCTTCCAGGCAGGGCAGAGGATCAGGGCAGCAACCTCTCTTTCCTGTAAAGCTTCCTCCTGTTTCCACCGTGCTTCCTTTCAAAAACAGAATTTCCAGGCTAGCAGCACCTCGTGACTTTTTTTTAAGCTACTTTTATCATTACCACAATTCCTGGCATATTTTGCTGCTTACTTTTTTAGCACAGGAATTCCAGTCAATCAGGCTGTCCCTGTCACAAAAACACTCAGGAGGAAAAGTTCTTTATACAGCAACTCTTCTTGTTTTCCACTCCCAATTCTATTTTCCCACTGCTTCAGAAGTCTGACAGCTTAAAGAGGCTTTTAGTAAATTTAGGACTAGCAGACAACTCGATGCAGTGCATCGCTCTGTAATGTAATCCGATCAGTTTTGGTGTAATTTCTAAAACACGAATTTAATCCCATCCCTCCAAAGTGACAGGAGAGAAAATGGTGAAGAATGCTTTCTGCCAGAGCTCTTATGCACTAGCAATGCTAAATATTTCAGTTCATTTTTAATCCACTCAACTACAATTGCCACTGTGATTTTGCCTGCCTGCCTTGTGGTTCCTCTCCTGTTCTGCGCTGCAGTGGAGGTTTAAAACAGTCAGGTTTGGATTTCTAAAGGTGAGTGCATGCTGTACTGTATTTCTCTTAGCTTGAGTCTCACAAATTTTCATTAAGCAGCTGTGCTTTGCAATCCTCTGGAAGCCAAACCAAATATGCACAGTCGTGGCAGAGCCCTACAGAAACGGATCAGCAATCCCATCACCTTTCTTTTATTCCCTAGCTCCATCACCGATACCTGTGCAGCCTTGGCAGATTCCAGCCAGAAGGCAGCATGCAGAGGTCAGGAGTATTTCAGGTACTTCACCTCTCGGAATTAACAGCTCAGCACTGCTGAGAATTGCATCTGTGCTCTGTCTGTGTCGTTTTCTTTGCTCAGAACGCTGCGTGCATGAAAAAACAAAGCTTCACCCTAGAGAGCTGCAGTGGTTCTTAGTGGAAGATCTTCACGATGAGGGTGAGGAGGCCCTGGTTGGATGGAGCTTGGAGCCCCTTGATCCAGTGGGAGGTGTCCCTGCCCATGGCAAGGGTGGGACTGGATGACCTTTAAGGTCCCTTCCAACCCAAACCGTTCTATGATTCTATGTTGTGGCTGAATACCCAACTTTTATAACTGTTCCATCCCTCTCTGCATCCTGCATGATATACGCTGGCTGTTTTTTTCAAGGATGCAGCAATGCAGATCAAGCAGCAGGATGCAACTGCAGCTTGTGTCCCTGCTGCAGACACCAACAGGAATAAACAGCTGCACTGATGCAGCCGGTTGGAGCAAAAGAATTTAAGTGTTTAACTTACTATCACTCACCGCTTCAGAGACCTGCAAGCATAAATAGTTCACCCATTTGTTGACGCGACGGGAATCAGGTTAATTCAACAGCTTTAGGGGAGTTTTCTTCTCTCCTAAAATTAAAATTAAGCATTTAATAAGAAAATTATTTACTCTTAACACCTTTGATTGGGTGTGGAGACTCTTCCAAAGTAGCAGCGCTAATTAATGTTGCATCTTAAAAGTGGTGGAAATACTAGAAAGAAAACACCTATTATAGATAAGACAGAGCAAGCCACAAAAAGAACAATCCCGTGCACCTTTTTTGCTGCTCTAAACACAGCACATCTGCAAATTACATTACAGGAAAGATGAGAATAATCCATTTTCAGACTCTGTCTTCTGCCTCACATCACATTTATTTTTAGCCTTTTCTAGGACTAGATATTAAATGATCTCCCAGTTCTCCTATTGCAGCAATTTGAAAGTGTCTGACCTTATTTTTGCTTTGCAGATTCTATTTTGTGGGGCAGGGAAAGAATCGGAGAATTGTCAGCCCTCTTTTGCTCTGATTTCTCTGTGGCAGCAGTTAGAGACAGAAAGGACCCATCAAATGTTGTTGCCAACACAGGGTAGTGTCCCCTCCCTTAACGCTGTCACAGGTATTACGCTGGCATGCTGGAATGATACACAGCATGTTCCATCCTGGTAGTTAGCGTTACTAAAAGGAATATTTCTTCGCAGAAACATTTTAAGATGCATTGTGAGTGATTTTCTAAAGAGTCTAGACTCTCGCTGTAGAGACACGTCTCAGTGCTGCATTGAAGCAGCGTTTGGATTTGAAGATTTCATGGGCAGCAAGTGGATTTAATCAAACAACTCCCAGAAAGGATAATTGAGGAACAGTTTCCTCCCTGCTGATATTCAACTGTTTAGGGGGAATAATGTGATTGCTTTCTTTGGTTTTTTTACTTTACAAAAGAAGAAAAATAATAAAACATTTCCTATAGTGATATAAACTCATGGTGCTATTTTTTAGCCCAGAGATGGTGTCATTGGTCTTTGAAAGCATGTGAATTTACAGCAGAAAGCCCGGATTAGGATGCAGAGGATCCATGATGATGGAAAGAGAGAGGCAAGGAGTGTGTTTTGGGTGACCTGAGGGCTGGAGCACCTTCTGAACAAGGACAGGCTGACAGGCTGGGGTTGTTCAGCCTGAGAAGAGAAGGCTGGAGGGAGACCTTAGAGCAGCTTCCAGTGCTGAAAGGGGCTCCAGGAAAGCTGGGGAGGCGCTCCTGATCCTGGGGCTCTTGAACTTGGCCCAGGTTGCCCAGAGCAGTGGTGGCTGCCCCATCCCTGGAGGGGTTCAAGGCCAGGCTGGATGGGGCTTGGAGCCCCTGATCCAGTGGGAGGTGTCCCTGCCCATGGCAGGGGTGGGACTGGATGGGCTTTGAGGTCCCTTCCAACCCAAACCATTCTATGTTTCTAATTCTATGATTCTACTTGATCAGGTCCTCTTCTTGGGGAAGGAGGCTTCAGGCATATGGAGAAATTCCATTCTTGATGTACAACAGCACTTAAATTGCTAAGGACTGGTCTAAGAATAGTGTTTACCTTTCTCCATGGCACAGATTAACCTCAAAAGAGCAATATATGTGGGGAATTAATGGGCTTGGAAACCATGAAGTTCTGCCTGCAGGCTCTTCCGCAGCTTGCAGTTCGCAAGGACTACGCCAACACCAGCTGGCTCCATCGTGCCTGTCCTAAAGCAAAGCTTCTGCTGCCAACAATCGACTTGTAAAGCATATTTCAAGTGCCATGAGCTTTTTGTGTAAGGACCACAATTGAGCTCAAAATGTCTGTGAACACACAAACTGGCCTTTGACATCTTCCTACCTACCCTGCAGGAAATCCACAGGTTGACTAGAGCGACAGAACAAAGCAATATTTTTTCCATATGAGACCATATTTTCCATCTGCGTGAAATCAGCAGCTCCCAAGTAAAGAAGCAAACCAGCCTTTAATATTCAGCCATCCCCAAGTCATTACATTTTTATATTTACCGGCTCCATTTATGGCCAGTAAACACAGGAGATAAACCATCTAACAGTCTGATCTTATTCTATGTGCAGTTGATGGATCTTTAGAATGCGCCTCCTGGAAGCCATAGAATCATGGAATGGTTTGAGTTGGAAGGGAGATTAAAGCCCAACCCCTCTGCCATGGGAAGGGACACCTTCTAGTGGATACAGTTGCTCCAAGCTCCATCCAACCTGGCCTTGAACCCCTCCAGGGATGGGGCAGCCACCACTGCTCTGGGCAACCTGGGCCAGGGCCTCCCCACCCTCACAGCAAAACATTTCTACCTAAGATCTCATCTCAATCTCCCCTCTTGCAGCAGAAAAACCATTCACCTTGTCCTATCTCAGTACTCCCTAATCAAGAGCCCCACTCCAGCTTTCCTGGAGCCTCTTTCAGTGCTGGAAGCTGCTGTGAGGATTCCCTGGAGCCTTCTCTTCTCCAGAGTGAATGACCCCAACTCTCTCAGCCTGACCTCATACGGGAGGTGCTTCAACCCTCAGATATTTCCATGGCCTCCTCTGGACTCGCTCTAACAGACCCATGTCCTTTCTGTGCTGAGTCTCTTACTTGGGGTCCTATAGCTGTTTTGGCTACCGATGCTCTACTGTGACCTTCAGGAAGTCAGATGCTGTCCCTCAAATGCTCATCCGTGGTAAAACAGGATTAAAAACACTTGCCCCCAGAGGGCACTTAAACCATATGCTTAGAGTGGCTTCAATATGTCAGTTTGCATTGTCATTGCAAAGGACAGTTCTTGGCACGCAGGGACTTCATCACACACAAAGGTATTTTAAACCCACAGTTTCTGTGCTAAGGCTGCCCTGGCACAGATAAGAAGTCTGATTAGACTCCAGGCAGGTGACTGGAGCACAGAAGAGAAGGCAGCCTTCCAAGCCAGAAACCCTTTCTGATGCAGGGAAATAGAACAAGTCATGAAAAATTCAGCCCTGCCGAGCCCTTTCTTGAGTCCTGTCATGGTCACAGAGTGTAGCATGAAGGTATTGACTTTTATTAACAGTAGGTGATGTCTTCCCATGGAGAAATCTGCAAGGCAGATTTTCAGCAAGCTGTGACTGTAGGTGTGTTAGAGTAACTCGCTCATGGTTGGGTTCTTGGTCTGAATTGCATCCTTTAGTGAAACAGCAACAAAACTGCTGGAGTTTTACTGCCAGGGCTTCTGCAGGGAGTGTCTGAAGCACCCTGGCTTGATCATTCCTAAAGATCACTATCACACCCCAGACAAGGCAGGCCCAGACTTATGGGGCCAAGCAGGACACCGGTTCCTCACACTCCATAGCTTAGAGGTTGCTGAAAAGAGCTGGATTGTGAGGCAGTCATTTTGGAGGGTAAGAAGCATGTTTCTAACCAAGTGGCATCAGGAATTTCTATGGGATTTTCTGTTTAAAGATTTAATTAGATTATACTGGCTTTTTGTGTCATGTTTTATCCCATTTCCTATTCAATCATGCCAAGAAAAAAAGAAAGACCTTCTATCTCCTCTTTCCTCCACTATTTCAGTGGACATGAGAGTATGATGTTACCCACATCTTCCATGGCACTAAAAATGCCATCACCTTAATTCTGAGGCCATCAATATTTGGGCTAATTATACATACAGGGTAGACTCAAGGACGACATTTGGAGGGCTTGAGAGACCCACGTCTTAGAACCATCAAATCATAGAATCATTAAGGTAAGATCAAAAGATCTCTAAGCTTATCCAGTCCCCACTGTGCCCACTAAACCATGTCCCAAAGTGCCACATCTACACCTTTTTGGAACCCCTCCAGGGATGGAGACTCCACCACTGCCCTGGGCAGCCTCTGCCAGGGCTTCAACATTCTTTCTGTAAAGAAATTTCTCCTAATATCCAATCTAACCCTCCCCTGGCGATGTTTGAGGCCATTGCCTGTACTCTTCATTCACTTGAGGAGCCCCCATGAGCTCAGCGCTGCGGAGCAGGGAAGCAGAGCTGTCTCTGGGGTTCATTTCCATCCCAGTCCCTGCTACCTAATGAGTGCTGTTAGCTGCTCGCTCGTCTTCGCATCTGTTCTGTCGCAGCTGCCTGGAAAAATAGAAGGAAAGGTTATTGATTTTTCCTTTATGCCAGTTTTCTCCTCTGTCAAGAGTTGTGAATGTGAAAAAATAGAAGCTGACCTATGTTTCTGCCTCTAAAGGGAAAGATGCTCAGCACCTACAATAAATGAACAGATGGAGAATGCTGATGGCGCCTGCGCAGCTCTGAGGGGCTGTACGGAACCAAGAGAAAAAGCCTGTGTTTGCTCTACGTGATTACCATATTCCATTCGCTAAACCCACTGACGTGCAGGAAGAAAAGGGGATTTAAGCCAATTAATTTCTGTAGCTCAGCTGGCGGAGCACCTGCCACCAGCTCCCGTCGGGCCGGCTGCTCGGGACAGCCTGATCCACCCTTTCTGTCTCCTGAGGGAAGGGCACTGCAGGGACGGGGGATGCACGCAGCCAAGTCCTGTTTGAGCTTTAGCTTGGAGCCCTTCAGGTTTACACAAGCTCCACGCTTCCTCTCAGGGTAGAAATGTGTGAGCACAAGCAGCTAGCAGAGCTGCATTGAGCGATCGGTTCCTAATCCAGTGCAAGCTTCTCCTGTGCCTGTTTCTTTGTGAATTTGTTTAGTGTCCTTTCTTTAGCAAACCAACCTCCGCCCCTGCTCCTGGGAGGCTGATGAACCTGTCATGATGCATCAGGAAGCTCCTAGCATGGACTATTTTCAGCTGTGCCAGTCTTGTCTCTGTACCACTCATTGGGGTCTTTCTAGGTTGATGTATTATTGTTCATAGAATAGTTTGGGATGGAAGGGACCTTAAATATCATCCAGTTCCAGCCCTCCTGCCATGGGCAGGGACACCTCCCACTGGATCGGGCTTCCCAAGCCCCATCCAACATGGCCTTGGACCCCTCCAGGGATGGGGCAGCCACCCCTGCTCTGGGCAACCTGTTCCAGGGCCTCCCCACCCTCATTGTGAAGAAATTCTTCCTTATGTCTATTCTAAATCTGCCTCTCGCTAGTTTATCCCCATTGCCCCTAGTCCTATCACTCCAAGCCTTTGTGAACAGTCCCTCCACAACTTTCTTGTAGCTCCTTCAGGTTCTGGAAGGTCACTATAAGGTCTCCTCGTAGCCCTCTCTTCTCCAGGCTGAACAACTCCAACTCTCTCAGCCTGTCCTCATATGGGAGATGCTCCAGCCCTCTGATCATCTTTGTACCTTCCTCTGGACCCGTTCTAACAGCAAGTTGTTCACCTTTCATGCATCTTCCCTCTCAGTCGCTGGTTTCAGCTGCAGTGTACTAGGAACTTCTTACATCAAAGCACAAGAGTTTCTGCAGTGATGCAGGCTGCTGATCTTTGTTGTCTGGTCCCCAAGGTTACTGACAACTCTCAAAATAGATGGAGTTCAGGAGATGCTGTCTGGAAGCAATCCTTGATTTGGCTGTTCTTACACCCTGCTCAGGAGACAATAAGTTCAATGATCTGGAGCCAATTTTTAGGGAAGAGATGGAGACACACATGCACCAAGCAGTTTGTTCAGCATCCCTGGAAAACTCTGTTTTAGAGCAGGGAACCAAATTGAACTCCTTCCAACTGCAGGTGGAGGTGGCAACTATACATAGTTACAGAACACTAATGGCTGGTATGCATCCATTCCTTGTGTGTGTTTATACATATATATATATATATATATTTTTACATTCATTATATTTCAGCACAGAAAGGACATGGAGCAAGTCCAGTGGAGGCTACAGAGATGATGCAAGGGCTGGAGAACCTCTTGTATGAGGACAGGCTGAGAGAGTTGGGGTTGTTCAGCCTGGAGAAGTCTGAGGGGAGACCTTAGAGCAGCTTCCAGAGCTGAAAGGGGCTCCAGGAAAGCTGGGGAGGGGCTCTGGATCAGGGAGGGCAGGGAGAGGACGAGGGGAATGGTTTTGAGCTGCAAGAGGGGAGATTGAGATGAAATCTTAGGCAGAAATGTTTTTCTGTGAGGGTGGGGAGTCCCTGGCCCAGGTTGCCCACAGCAGTGGTGGCTGCCCCATCCCTGGAGGGGTTCAAGGCCAGGTTGGATGGGGCTTGGAGCCCCTGATCCAGTGGGAGGTGTCCCTGCCCATGGCAGGGGTGGGACTGGATGGGCTTTGAGGTCCCTTCCAAACCAAACCATTCCGTGATTCTCTGATTCTGCACTGCTTGATTAAAAAAACTGTACAATGAAGGGCTTAATATGTGCACACCTGAGCTGGGGTCTCCATCCTTCTAGTTTTGCTGTTAGTAAAGCATCTGACAAAAAGGTGAAGCAGTGTTGGGGCCAGTGTGTTCCACACATGTGTTAGAGAGGCTTTGGATTCTGCAGTAAGTATGATTATAAGGGAAAGCAGAATAGCCATGGATGTCTCTGATTTGCTTCAGGGGCAGAAGCCTTTACATGAAGTCAGTGCCTACATGCGCCGCTCTGTTGACGTTGTTTATTTCTGGATGAAACTCAATGTCTTTAATAGAGTTTGATTCAAAGTCCTCAAGGGAAATGTGACAAAATGCCAGTGAAATGCAGCTGTAAATGCCCATGTGGTGAAATATCAGTGAGACAAAGCAGTAGGGTCTGTGCAGAGCATAGATGAGGTGTGATGACGTATGGAGGTGGTTGGTTGTGATTTGAGAGATGTGCTTCCTGATCCTATGACACTGTCTGTACTGCTGGCAGGACAACTGCAATAAGCTTTACATCCTCTAGAAGCAGACTTTGTTTATGAGGGTGATGGCAGTGATGGAAAATGTGAGTAGGACATAAGCTTGTGTCCATTTCCCTCTTGTGTTTACTAGAATGGTAAATGCGTTTTGCCAGTAGGCTTCAGCAAGGATTCCCCTAAGGCAGTTGGCCCCTGCTGTAACAAGGTGATGGATGCAGTGAGTGAGCATGAAACACACACTTTCTTGCCATTTCTCCCTTTCTGAACCACATTTGGTAAATTAGACGGTGATTATTGTGCAGATAGAGGACTCAGCTTCTGCTTAAGCCTACTTTACGCTCCTCTGCTTCAGTGATCGCTCTTCTCCTTCTAGATACATCTACACTTGTCCTCTTCTAGGTGTCAGGAGACCACAGTGACGGTGATACTTCTAGCTTCGGCTTTTAGCTTTGAATCATAGAATCATTAAGGTTGGGAAAGACCTCTGAGATCATCCAGTCCAACCCCACCGTGCCTGCTAAACCATGTCCTGAAATGCCACATATATACATTTTTTGAACACCCCCAGGGAAGGAGACTCCACCACTTCCCCACTGGACCTGAGGCTAGCACCAGTGTGGAAGGCTGCCTCAGTTCTCCTACTCCCGAAGTGTTTTGTTGGTTTTCCGCAGGAATACGGTGGTAACAATTGCATGAGACAAGTAACTTCTTGTATTTATCAGTCAGCAAAATTCACTGTCAGGTGTTGAGCTGTGCATGATAGGCTAGACGTAAGGAGGAATTTCTTCACAATCAGGGTGGTGAGGTGCTGGAACAGGTTGCCCAGGGAAGTTGTGGCTGCCCCATCCCTGGAGGGGTTCAAGGCCAGGTTGGATGGGCCTTGGAGCCCCTGATCCAGTGGGAGGTGTCCCTGCCCATGGCAAGGGGTGGAACTGGATGATATTCAAGGTCCCCTCCAAACCAAACTATTCTGTGATTCTGTGTGAAAGCTACTGATGAGGTTCAGAATGCAGATATGCAGAATGCAGCTGGGCTGCTGGTCATCACCGATGCAGGTGGAGGGTGTCATCGGCTCCAATGTTTTGATGCCAAAACCCCCTTCCGCTGGCTGTACTTGAAAAAGATTTTGTTTTTCATAGATCTAAGGCCATAAAGGCTTTCCAGGATGTCTGTCCATGTAAACATTCCAGATTTTAGTGTTCTCACAAGGCCTTTTGGAGGCGTAGCCCCCCGGCAATGCCTGAGAAAGTTAAGGCAAGGAGGAATCAGCTGAAGGATCACATTAGAGGCCGTTATCCCCATGTCCCTTCCTAAAGAATTGCTCTAGACAAGCATATTGAACAGAAACACACAGAGTGAAATGAAGGAAGGAGAAGGATCCTCAAAGGCAGGAGTTGCTGCTAAGTACAGGGGTCTAACTGTACCTGTAGGCCCTTTTACTTGAGTTTGAGCTCATGAATAGAGAGGCAAACGCATGGAGCTCAAACACTCAGTAGCCTATAGCTGATGGAAAATCAGTGGGACATGGATCCCACACTGCTTCTCACAGCTTCACCCTAAGCTGTTGAAGCAGCTGCCGTCAAAGGTGAGGAGAGAGATCTGGGTTGTATTCTTGCTGGCACTGGGTGGAGCACAGCATTCTTGGATTGGATGCAGGCAGAAAAACTCTTTCCAAGGCCTCAGGTGGCGCACGTTGTGCTGGGACCTTGAGTCACCTTCCCTGGAGGTGCTTAAGGGATGGGTGGATGAGATGCTGAGCAGCATGGATTAGTGATTGCTAGGAATGGTTGGACTTGATGATCCGGTGGGTCTCTTCCAACCTGATAATTCTATGATTCTATGACCTACGCAGAAGCACTGGCTTATTGCAAACTGTGTTCTCCAGCATCTGTTGGCTCCATAACCATGAGGCTGAAAGGGACCGAGCATTTGGAGAATCATTTCTGAACAAAGCAGAGGACAGCTGACCTGTAAAGGATCCCAGCCACTCATCTGTTATCTTAAATTTGTCTTCTTTTCCTTCTGCAGTTCTCTAACTGGCCGAGGTGCTCTGAAATTAGATCCATTTTACATAATATAAATATTTAACAGCTCTGGAGCGTGTAGTTTAATATTAAACAGACAGCCTTATAAATACTTCAGAATTATAGATGCTGTCACACTACATGGAAATGGTTTGATAGGATGTAGGAGAAATATTTAGGTTTGACAGGGGAGGAAATGATGGGCTTAGAAGAAGTCAGCCACATTTTTAACTGCTGGAGGAGCCCGTAAAAACAACTACAAAAGTTGTACAGCTTCTGGTCTTGAAAGGCAGTTTGGGTGAGTTTCCTACCCCTCAGGAAATAACAGAGTGGTTCCCACCCTGCTCTCTTCAGGGAATGAAAACATTCACAATCTTGAGAAAACACTGCAGAGAAAACAGAACAATTGAGGAACCCGTGTTTGGTCAGCAGATATCCCCAAATCAGAAGCGACAATCTGTTCCATGTGGGATTATCATTATTAGAAAGGCAAGTGGGACTTAAACAGGGATTTAGATGCTCTTAAGCCTTGTTAACTTAAGCCCACTCTACCACCTAAGAGAATGGGAAATTTATTATTAGCGTTTTGGGTTAAAAAGAGAATAAAAACCTCACAGTTGACCTGCTTCCACCTGTAGGTTCAGCCTTGTTGCAGTCACGCTGTGCAAACCCCAGTGGGTCACTGCATACAATGCAGCAGGGAGAACGGACACCATTCCAGTCCTTTCTCCTGCCCACCAGCTTCCAAGGGATCCCTGAAAGTCCATTCTCTCCTCAGCAGCTTCTCAAGTCATGTGGGGTCTAATTTCCCATGAAGTCTACATGCGTTGCAGGTTTAGCCCCTCTAGGTCTCCGTTCGCATCTGTAAAAGAGAGATAAGGCAGAAGGTGACTAAAATGCCAAGAACAGGTACCTCCCCTGACTTGGAGACAACAGAAGCATTTAGGTGGGAGGCATATTTTACCCATAGGAGGCTGAGCTATAAGTAACACAAGAAGGTAAGTTGTGTGTGTGTTTACAGCTCACGGGTCAGCAGTGCAGGCAGGTTCTCAGTGCTAGAGGGAGAGGAATGGTAAAACTAATGAGAAAGGAATGGTAAAACTAAAACTAACTTTTTCTGCATATACACTGTATCTTGTAAAATGTGCAGTAGTGACATGCTAAGGGACGCAACTTCCAAACAACATCACAGTGAATTCAAACATACGGAGCTGTAGTATTCATGATAGGTTCATAACAACCATAGTTTCTTTCCTCCTCTGAAGCTGATTATAGCATTACAAAATAATACAATTTATCTCTCTGCTAGTTAGAGCTCATTGGTGATGTTCAATACCATGAAATGTCCAATGCCGTAGGGTTACCAAGAATGGGAATTCTGTAAAAAACTTGGGTCAGCTCCCACCTCAAAAATATTTCAGTTTACAGCCTTGAAAGGCAGAAAAAGCACAGAGGCTTCTCTGCATCTCAAGGACAAACTTTCTGAGGGGTCGGTGTGACATTAGGAGCTGTGATCTGAACTGGGCCCATTTCTGAAGCAGAGATTTCTTGGAAGGTGTCCCCTAACCACTGGCTAATTCTTGTCCTGGAATACACGCCTGAACCCCGATCATCCTTTTTCAACAGAAAAAGAGCGTCCTGGGTGAGGCATGCAGAGGATTGCTAATAGATCAGCATTTTCCAAAGGAAAATCATACCATCATAGAATGGCTTGGGCTGGAAGGGACCTCAAAGCCCATCCAGTCCCACCCCTGCCATGGGCAGGGGCACCTCCCACTGGATCAGGGGCTCCAAACCCCATCCAACCTGGCCTTGAACCAGGGACAAGGCAGCCACCACTGCTCTGAGCAAGGAGAAAATGATGTTTCACTGAGAGGTTCTTACCAGGTAGGACCTCAGGTGGTGGTAGTGCAAGATCTTCCCTACAAACCTGCCCAAGTTTCACTGATGCAGAAAGCAGCTGTGATGGAAAGTCCTCCTGCAATCCTTTAAGGTATAAAACACTGCTGTTTCAGTTCTCTGCCAAACGGTAGGAGAAGACTCTTCCTTTGTGCCTCCCATTTCTTCTCCTGTTGGCCAAGTACAACCACAGTGCAATCGGGTAAAAGCTCTCACACGTGGCAACGTTGGGCCAACTCCTTAAGGGAGGCCATCAGGGAGCATCCAGGACAGAAAGCAGGTCCCAGAGGTCTCAATCCAAGGGTCCACATAGGACTGCCGTGCATATATTGAAGGAGATCCAGCTACTGAGGGACTGGGAAGGCACGAGCAGTGTGGGAGAGAGGGGAGAGCTGAGGAAGAAGAAGGGTGGAGAGGGGAAGGAGCAGGTCTAAGGCATGAACTTTGCAAACGGTTGCTGCCCGAGCACCCATCGAGTGACCAGGAGCTGCTCCCCTCGCAGCAGGAGGCACAGAACAGCTTGTGCTGGTGGCACCGCGGTCCCCGCTGGACCCCATCCATCACCGGGGAGCAGGTGTCTGGAGCAGCAGCGGGGCTGCAGGAGCAGAAAACTGAAAGAGAGCTACATTTTTCTTAATTTAATTTTTATCAGTGGTGACCGTTTACATTTGTGCTGTCAGGCTGAAGGACACCACTCACCAGCCGCTGTATAAACAATCTTGTTATTGGCTTAGGGAAACAATTGCTACGTCTGAATGCCTTTGGGACCTTCCCAAATCCTTGTCAATTAGTGTCAGCAATGTTGCTTGGCGTGTTCCAGCAATTGTCAGAATCTCTATCAGGCCCTGCTGTGAAAGGGTTTCAGCTTTATACCATTGTGCAGGACAGTTATTAATGTCCTATCTCTTTAGAAACCGTTGAACAACAAGAACCTAGATTTAACAGGCTGCTCTGGATTTAGGAGCCTGTTTCTTGGCTAATTGCAGCTCTCACATGTCACTTCTGTTTTTCCCTCTGCCAGGGTGAATCAACTTGTGATGCCACCAGCCTCTGTGAAAGTCTGAGATGGTGAGTGACCCTAAGCAGCAACTGGTTTCAAGCTACCCTAGACCCCTTGACAACCCATTTCTTTTTACATAAGTTGGAAAGAAGTTAACCTTCATAGAATCATAGAATAGTTTGGGTTGGAAGGGACCTAAAAGATGATCCAGTTCCAACCCCTGCCATGGGCAGGGACACCTCCCACTGCATCAGGGGCTCCAAGCCCCATCCAACCTGGCCTTGAACCCCTCCAGGGATGGGGCAGCCACAGCTTCGCTGGGCAACCTGTCCAGGACCTCATCACTCTCATTATGAAGAAATTCCTCCTTCTGTCTAGTCTAAATCTGCCCCTTTGCCCCTAGTCCTATCACTACAAGCCATTGTAAACTTCTCCCCATCTTTCTTGTAGCCCCTTCAGGTGCTGGAAGGTCGCTATAAGGTCCTCAGAGCCTTCTCTTCTCCAGTCTGAACAGCCCCAGCTCTCGCAGCCTGTCTCAGCCTTAGCCGGCTGTGGTCTGCACCTTCGCTACCTTCAACCCAAACTGGAGCAAATCAAGAACAGGGAAAATAAGGGTCAACTCCAGTGTCCTTGAGTTGCTTCCAGAAACCTGGTGCTCCCTTCTTTGAGCAGATAAGGCCCTGCAGCCCCTATCCACTTGGCCACCCGCAGATGTGACTGTCTGAGCCCAAAACTTGCGGTTTTGCCGCAACATATCCTGTGCTCAGAAAACTGAAATGCTCTTGGTCTGGCATCTGCTATCAAGTGACCATTCCTAGCCTATTCCAAGGTTGCTGCAGAAAAATGCTTTCTGGCAGCACATAAACTTGCACATTTGTGTTAGGACCATCCCCACCGCAGCCCTCGATCCAGGGTGATGAAGCCAAGGCCTCGGCACCAAGCCAGAGGGAGAGTCCTGCTCACGCTGCCCTTTCTTCTCCTTCGTGTTCACACTATTGTTATCACTCACCAACAGCCACAGCACCGCAGCTCAGCGCTGCAGTGATTGATAAACACTTCCCAGCATTTTCCCGTAGCCAAAATTAATTAAAACAACTTTTTGAAGACGAGATTTCTTTTCCATAAATTAAATGCATTGAAAGAGCAATCATAAAATCAGAACTTAGTAATGTGCTGAAGAATGGCCTTTTGGGGTAAGAGATTTAATGCAATCTCTAGCACAGCAGATGGGTTATTTCCACAGAGGGGAGTATTTTCTGGTAGAGGCTGAGGATAAAATAGGCCTGCACGTACCTTGCGGTCTCTGGCTGAATGTAGACTCACACATTTATGTATCAGGAGCTCCTGGAATCAGAATAGAATCACAAAAAGGCTTGAGTTGGAAGGGAACACCTCGAACCCCTCCAGGGATGGGGCAGCCAGCACTGCTCTGGGCAACCTGGGCCAGGGCCTCCCCACCCTCATAGCAAAACATTTCCTCCTAAGATCTCATCTCAATCTCCTTTCTTGCAGCTGAAAACAAAAAATTAGGGGTTTGTTGCATTTTTTCTTTTGACAATGGACTTTTTTTAAAAGAAATATAAAAGCCTCAAAAAATCTGGGAGCAAATCTGAGGTGGTGTTGCTGAGCCGTGCCTTATCGAACACTCGACACTTGGATCTTCTACACACCTACATTTTTCACTGCACTTTCTTCTGCTTTGGCCCAGTTTTATACAGGTTGAGAGAAACCAGGCCACTGGTACAGGGAATTGTCCTCCAACCCAGCAGTCACTAATTTTGAAGGGCAGGAGCAATTTCCTGCGTTACAGCGAGCCTCTCGCAGGAAATCCTGCAGCCAGAGGATGGGCTCTCCCTTCCCCATCATCTTGGAAAGTTGCTCAGATCCAGCAGAGCCTGCGCAAGTGTTATCTCAGCAGTTAATAGCTGTGCTGAAGTTACTCTTTAAAGCAAGTGCAGGTCACCAGCATGCTGAGAGGAGCCCCGTATTGGCTCTGCCTGGGCAGCAGGGAGGCTGAGAGCTGAGTTCTGCTGCCAGGGGGTGCACGCTGGCATGATCCCCCCAAACTGGGCTTGAGCAGCTTTAAGAAGTGACGGTTTAGGACAAGAGGCAGCCTGTGTTCTCTTTAGTGAGCTGATGAGGTTAAAATCTAGCAAATTAACCCTGTTACCCGCTGAGGTGACAAACAGCTGCACCCACACAACTGACATGAACGTGATCGATGCCCTTAAACACTACGGACAGGAGTGTAAACCTGCTACATGTTCACTGCCTTGGGCAGATTTTTCCTGGATTCTTGTGTTTCCAAGTCCAAATGCCAAAGGGCTGTCTCCAGACTGGTCAAGCTCTCCTAGCCTTCGTCTTGCAGGGAGGGAGGGGTGTGTCTTAGCTCATTTCTTCCACAAAGCTGAGGTGCACATATTCACCGTCACCAACCAATTCCCACGACAAACCCACTAACCACCTTTTTCTCCTCTTTCTTCACAGTTGCAGTGAAGGAAATGATATGTGGACTCCTGTTCCCCACCACCGCCACACCAGTCACAAGCTCGAAGCCCTTCCGTACTGGAAACCAGTGGATCCTTCAGCTCCACACCACCCAGGAGGGGTTATCCAGCACCAGAGCCGTCGCGCCGCTCCAGCCTGCAGGGTCAGGCAGCAGGAGATGAGCAGGGCAGCCTGGAACACAAGTACTTCTCGAGCATAAGGACATTCACAGGTTCCTCTGAGCATTGAAAGCAAGTGTTCACCGGACCCACAATGTGCTACCCAAGTGAGTGACCGTAGATCGTGTATTTGGTTTTAGTTGTAGCCAACAAAGTCCACATTATGGGGCAACTTGCGTCCTGTTGAATGCTGCTGTTCTGTCAGCACTCCCACCCCCTGAGACTGCACTAGTTGGGGACCTGTTCTGTACATCACCTTTTCGTTAACACTGAAGGCTCAATTCAGATTATTATTTTTTATTTAAATATGTCATAAGACGCTTTATCTCTGCTGAAGACATTAGATGACAGATATAGATATATATATATTTAGAGAAACAGTTTTTATTTAAACATTTAAGATCTAGAGCTGCCTGCACAACCATACCAGACACGAATAATGTCCACACCTCTCCTCATCTCAGTGCCCTGGTTTCAAGCCCTGGAAGACTTCCAGCAGGTGACTATTTGTCACCTGAAGCTGAGCTGTGGGGAGACGAGAGAGTATCACTGCACTGCGTATGCTGGTGGTTGTTACAGAAAGGCCCAGAAGACCTTGGGACAGAAAATCTAGAGTTTGCTCAATATGCTAAATTCAGCCTCGCCTAGGAGGTTCACGGGTTTTTAAAATACCAAAATCCATCGGGCTGAATCGCTTTATCTAGGGCCTGGTAGTGCAGTGCTGCTGCGCCAGGGGCATCACGCTGCGTTTACATGCATATCATAGCACATGGATCGTCACGCCAATTCTCCCTCGGCCGGTATTCACAACGCAGGCGGCCGATACTCCGCTGGAGCTGGTGCCTGGCCTAATGCACCCCCAGTCCCATGCCCAGTCCCACCCTGCCCTTACTGAGGGGCAAGTTGGTCACTGATCTTTGGGAGGAGGCATTTGAGATCTTTAATATACAAGGTGTCAGCCTACAGTGGAGAAGCAAGTGTCCCTGAACAGTCAAGGTGCCACTTCCCTGGAGGAGTTTCCTGCACTTGGTCTCCACAAGCCACATTTATGTGATGTCAGGAGTCAGGCTTCCAGGGAAAGGGCATTAGTTCAGTGAAATCTCTGCTCCTGTGTTTCTGTTTAGGTGTCTCCTGTGGTTTAGGTGCAGTTCAGCACCCACCTCGGGCAGGCGAACGCCCCTCACTTGTGTTGCCCACATTGCTGGGCTGCAAGTAGGACTGAGTCAGCAAAGGAAATGCCAAACCCTGGATGTCAGTCAAATCTGGAAGCTGTCGTGACTGAGTGTGATAAGAGACAGGGGAAGGTGTTGCTAGTAAATCTGGGCTTTATCTCCCATGCAATTCCAGGATCTACAGCCGTGTAGAGACAGTTGGTGATTCCAGTTACCAGTTAATCCTCACCCAGGCAGTTGGGTTCTGAGGGCAACTCCTTGCGCCCCTTTTCTCCTCATCAGACTCCTCTGCGAAGGTTGCTCTGTCACCTAAAATACCTTAACAATAGCTTTAAGATTTGGCTGAACAACTAGAGCCAGAAATTTTCCTCGAGTGCCTGGGGATCCTCTGGAGAACAGCAAGTGGGTGCTAGAAATAATAAAGCAAAGCAAATCCAAAACAATGCTTCATTTCCCACCTCGTGCCACTATTTACATTTGTAGGGGAAATACCGCCCCTGTGGCCTAGGAGCCAAGCGCTTGGCTTTAAAGGCACGTGGGTTTCTGATTCCCATGAAGAAATTCCTCGTTAAGCTGTTTAAACAGAAACAAAAAGCAGCCCAACAATTAGTCACTTCATCTCAGAGACCAAAGATCACCCACATTTCCCACCTAGTTTTTCTGGTAGTCTCTCCACGTAGACAACAAAATGAAGCCCTCCTGCTATATTTCAGAGGTTAGGAATCATCCTCAAACTTCTCGGGAGTCAACAATGAAAAAGGAACCAAAGTGTTTTGTGGCTTCACTAGCTTTCCTTGTTCCATCAAGCCCCATTCTTGTCAGAGAGGCTGCTGCAGCCTTATCTTCTGGGCACATGAAGGAAATCGCTGTGGCTTTCTTTTTAATAAGGAAGGAGGGAAAGGAGGGAGCAAGGGAGTGAGAACTGAGTCCTACCTGCAGCAGTTCCATGCCAAAGCATCCCTGAATCCTGGCTCCCGCACGTTCCAGGCTAAGGAAGCCAAAGCAGCAGCTATGACAGCTCAGAGGAGATGAAGAGGAGGGAAGGAAACTCAGCCTTTCCACCTCCTGCAGATGCTGCTGCTCCTTTACACGTTGGTGGCCCCTATTTGGACGGCCACAAGCTGAAAGGTGCATTTTTTGTTGCGTGTTCCTTGGTTTGGCTGTGAAAAACTGGTCAGTTAGTGCCTCTGTAAAGGTGTTTGCTCTGCTAGAGGGAAACCAGCTCACCTACACCAGGGGTCTGTAGGTTAAGGTAATAAGAAGTACATCAAGTCTGGACATAAAATGTGTGTATTACCAAACAGAAACTGGGCCTAAGCTGCAATATAAACCCTTTCCCTGGATTCTAATACATGATTCCCTTTCCTGGGACATCAATATGGGACCTGGGGAAAGTCACTGCCCACCCTCAGCTTCTCTATGTGCAAAGCTGAGATACTCACCACTGCGACGCTGTATAAAGTGACGCTGTGCTTCTGTACTCTGCTAGAGGTCAGATCTTCCCCATTATTAAAAAAAAAAAAAAAAAAAAAGACAGTCTTTTATTCTACCGGTGCTGAAATCTGGACTCAGTAGACAATAAGCAGGCAAGGAAGCTCTTGAGGCCACTTGGTTTGTTGCCGTTGTGGAGCAGAGGAACAGTTTTTGGTACACACATAGGGAGTCTCTCTGGAATGAGAATACAAGTCTAGATTGAATTCTATCCAAGCTGAGTAAGAACCCTCATTAAAATTAGTATTTCTGGTTTTATAAAGAAGGCTATTAATAGGAAAGGATAATCAAATTTTAATAAGGAATCCACATATTTTAAGTTTCCATCACACTGAATAAAGCAAATTCCAGCCCATCACTTAAGGAGTAGTTCAGGTCATCAGTGTTGTGTCTGGGTCTAAACTTCAGTACAAAATTAAATAGGTCCAGTAAGGACAGAAATATCGTTAAAGTCACTGATCTCCTGCACATAAAATCACTTTATATGAATGTCTGAGAGTGAGAGTACACAAACAGGAACCCTTGAATGCATTTGAAAATGTAAAGTACCACAAAAGGCAGTGAGCACCATCCCCCTGCAGCCCAGCCCAGCATGAACCCAGTTCCTCAGGGGAAATGTGTCCAGGTGACCCACTGGCTGGAATCTGGGTGAACCCCAGAGTCTCTCCCTTTTTATAGACCAGGAAGGAGAAACTCCTGGGGGTCTGAACCCTCCAAACGAACAGCTGCGATCTGGAAAGCAGAGATGTCCTCTGCACTCTCCGTCCTATTGTTTGTTTTCTTCTCCATTTGCTTTATTGTTTGGTAAACCAGCACTTACAATCACTTTTGTTACGTGATGTACGGGAGTATACAGTGTATTTTCTTGTTATACAAGGGAGGAGTATAAAATAGTTTTCTGATTTCTTTCAGAACCAAATGACTATTTTATTTTTTAAGAGCAATCGATTGTGAATCTCAGAGTATAAAAAAAAAGATAAATAAGCCAAATATATACCTTTATGTAAATTAAGAAATAAAAGTATTTAAAACATACCTCCTGGCTGCCTTTCCTTTATGTGAGCTCTTGCTCCGTGGTTGCTGCCTGCGGGGCTGGTCCCTGGGACAAAGCTGCTCTGAGCTCCACCAGCCACACAGCTCCTGCCAGGACCAGTGTGGATGGCGATGAACCTTCTTGGGCACCAGCCTGCTTGGAGCTCACTTAGAAAGTAACACCAGGAGCCGGGAAGGTCAGAGGGAGCAGAGGGGTGGGGGGCGACATTCTCCTTTTCCCTCCGAGTTGGCTGCCTGGCTCCAGCCCCAAATCGGAGCAGCAGGGGAAGGAGCCACTGGTGGGCACGGAGGCTCCATCCCCTTCCAGACCCCTCACTGCACAGCAACAACACACAAGAGCAAAGAGTCCTGACTGATGAAATGGCGAATGTGGTGGTTAAGCATCATTTTATAAATTCTGATGTCCCAGCAGATAAGCTTTTCAGAGGATCATAGAATCACCAGGTTGGAAAAGACTCACCGAATCATCGAGTCCAACCATTCCTACCAATCACTAAACCATGTCCCTCAGAAGCTCAGCAGCTTTAGCTTGTGATAGGACAAGAGGAAATGGCCTCAAGTTGCACCAGGGCAGTTTTGGATTGGAAATTAGGAAAAAATTCTTTACTGAAAGAGCGGTGAAGCCCTGGCAGAGGCTCCCAGGCCAGCGGGGGAGTCTCATCCCTGGAGAGGTTCAAAAAGTGTGTAGATGTGAGACATGGTGGTGTTGGGCCAGCAGTTGGACTGGACTTGTTTCTGGGGGCTGCAGAGAGCAATGAAGTCTCCCCTCAGCCTCCTCTTCTCCAGGCTAAACATCCCCAGGTCCCTCAGCTGCTCCCAGAAACCCTGGGCTCCAGACCCTTCCCTTCTCTGGACACACTCCCTCATTATCTTTCTTGTACTGAGGAGCCCAAAACTGAACCCAGGATTCAAGCTGTGGCCTCACCAGCACCGAGTACAAGGGACAATCCCTGCCCTGGTCCTGCTGGCCACATCAGGGCTGATCCAAGCCAGGAGGCTGTTGGCCACCTGAGCCACTGCTGGCTCCTGTTCAGCTGCTGTCAGTGAGCAGCCCCAGGTCCTTTTCTGCCGGGCAGCTTTCCAGCCGCTCTTCCCCAAGCCTGGAGCAGGGGGTTGTTGTGCCCTCGGCCTTGTTGAACCCCGTACGATTTACCTGTGCCCGTGGCGCCAGCCTGTCCTGAGCCCAACAAGCAGCCCGGCTGCCCTGCCTCATCCCAGCCTTTACACCCCCTCCAAATCCTCCCCTAGCGATCCCGCTCTGCAGTCCTAGGCGGTGGGGAGAGTCTTAACACACCTTGAGAGCCAACAGTTATTACTTCAGTTGAAACAGTCCGCAGTCTTCCCAGAAGCAGCAGGCACCAGACTGGCTTTCTCCTCTGCCTGGGACAGTGGCCAGTCCTCCGCACAGGAGCTCCCTTGGGCTCCCAGCCCAGGGCCCACGGCTGTTCTCTTGCCTTCAGAAGAACCCCTGAGCTCTTATCGCTGCCAAAGAGTGTCTGAGCCCAGGACAGCTGAAAAGAAAAGGCTTCATTAAAATCAAAGCATGCTTTATCCCCTAAAGCCCTAAGGGTCCAGCGACAGACAGGACATGAAATCAAGCAAAATGAAACCTTTGCCATTCTTAAAAGGAACAAATAAGTGCCAGTGAAACATGATTTGGCTTGGTGGATTAGTGGCTCTTCTCTATAAACTGTACATCAAAGCCGGTTACCAAAACACAACTCAACTCGCACAATGCCTCGCAGCTTTCCTGCTCCCTTTCCCCTCCACCAAACACGCACGTGAGTGCAGGAGCCTCCGTGCTGGCAGGCAGGTCAAAGCCACCTTCTCCAGCTTAGCAGCTGACAGCAGCCACCACCCAGTTGCCACCCCACAGAACCACAGAATCGCATAGAATCACCAGGTTGGAAAGACCCCCAAGAAAATCGAGTCCAACCATTCCATCAATCACTAAACCATGTCCCTCAGCGCCTCGTCCACCCGTCCCTTAAACTCCTCCAGGGAAGGTGACTCAACTCCTCCCTGGGCAGCCTCTGCCAGTGTACAATGGTCCTTTCAGTTAAAAATTTTTTCCTATTGTCCAGCCTGAACCTCCCCTGTCAGAGCTTGAGGCCATTCCCTCTCATCCTGTCCCCTGTCACTTGGGAGAAGAGACCAGCACCCTCCTCTCCACAACCTCCCTTCAGGTAGCTGTAGAGAGCAATGAGGTCTCCCCTCAGTCTCCTCCAGGCTAAACACCCCCAGCTCTCCCAGTTGCTCCTCATAAGATTTGTTCTCCAGCCCCTTCACCAGCTTTGTTGCCCTTCTCTGGACTCGCTCCAGAGCCTCAACATCCTTCTTGTGGTGAGGGGCCCAGAACTGAACACAGGATTCGAGGTGCGGTCTCACCAGTGCCGAGTCCAGAGGGAGAATAACCTCCCTGGACCTGCTGGTCACACAGTCTCTAATCCAAGCCAAGATGCCATTGGCCTTCTTGGCCACCTGGGCCACTGCTGGCTCATGTTCAGTCGCTGTCAACCAACACCCCCAGGTCCCTCTCCTCCAGGCAGCTTTCCAGCCAGACTTCTCCTAGTCTGGAGCTTTGGGCTTGTGCTTTGACCTTCCCTGGTCTCTTCCCAAAAGGACAGTGACAAACCGACCCATGAGAACTCTGTGACCGAGGCAGATATTCCAGATTGGCCCAGTTTACACTCCTAGGGCAAGGACTGACCCAGCGGCAGCGGTCACAGCAGGAGCACGGTGGCTCCCCGGTGCTGGGCAGACAGACGAGTGTTCCCCCCTTCACTGCCTGGGAAGAACTCTTGCTCCCTGCTCACCCCAGTGAGCTGTTAAATCCAAAGCTGCTATTTAATCCAGTCACAGCAAGCAAGAATGGGTAGATATAGAAAAGGATACAGGAGCACTGGTCCTGCCACGCGCCACATGCAGGGGACGTAGGCTTCAGCCTGCAGTAGCAGCTCTGCTGCAAGCACCGTGAAAGGCTCTTTCACTGAGTTACTTTCACCAGGAACTTCTGCTCTTCTGCACCTTGGCTGTGGTTGCATCTCTGAGCATGCAAGTGATGGAGAGCTCAAGTGGTCCTTGAAACAATTCGCAGGCTCCAGAAACCCCACCAGCTGGCGGGGAACACTTGTAGACAACGCTTCTCCCCGTAAGGTCCTTTTGTGAGGCCACAGTTCCTGCTCTTCCCATCACCTACCAGGCCTGGGAGCCAGCTCACGTTCCCACAGGAGAGTGAGGTGGCATCATCCGAACTGGGGAGCCTTGTACGGCCCTAGCGCTGCTCTAGGCTGCTCGCAGCCCTGCTGACGTGAGCACCAAGCTTAGTTCCCACAACACGATCAAGCTGCTACCCTGCTGCTCACCCAGAGAGACAGCTCAGCAGGCTCTAACACTGTCTGCTCGCTCCCAACGCACCCACAGACCTGCGTGCTCAACTTGCTTCCCACCCACCACACCTGCATACTGTTTCTCTGCCAGTTCTCCAAAGTCCCAGGGTGTCCTACAGGCACAGAAAGAAGGAAAGAAACAGTTATTGAAGACAGTGTTCAGATTTGAAACCTCTGCTCCTCTTCAGAGCATCTCTGGATGATTAAACACAGCCACTGCCAGCCTGCTGGCCTCTTGTTTGCTGCATTTGCATAATATACGAAAAGTCATCGCTCGGGAGACATCTGGAGGGGCTTAGCTGGGACTGGGGTTTTAATAAGGCAACGAGCCAGCTTTTGGCACTAAACAGCAGAGGCAGGGTAGCATCCCCAGTGCCAACAGTCGGCTTGGAGACAAGATTGGCAACAAGATAAAGCCTCTGAGCAACCCGATAGAGCTCAAGATGTCCCTGCTCCTGCAGGAGGGGCGAACTAGATGACCTGTAAAGGTCCCTTCCAACCAAAAGAACTCTATGATTCTACGAACTGCCAGTACCTCCTGGCTGGGAATAAAGACTTGCAGCTCTTCTGCAACTTGCAATAGCAGCGATTCCAGACAAGACCCTACAACAACCTTCAGATTAATTAGTGGCTTGGGAGAAAAGGTCCTGCAGGATGAGTCCAGCCCTAAATTGCCCAGAACTGGTTGGTGTTTGAGGTGAGGAAATAACAAAGGTGAAAGCACCACAGAAATGTGAACATCAGCCACTTCACTGGTGGTCTGAGCTGCATCGCCAAGGCCTGCAGCCTAAGCCTCCATCCTAGCTGGGGACCAGCAGCTTCCTGCAACCCTGCTGAGGCTGGAAGCCAACAGCTGGTGAGCATGGGCAGAAGAATCATAGAATCATAGAATCACCAGGTTGGAAAAGTCCCTCGGGAGAAGAGCCGAGCTCCCTCCTCTCCACAACCTCCCTTCAGGTAGTTGTAGAGAGCAATGAGGTCTCCCCTCAGCCTCCTCTTCTCCAGGATAAACATCCCCAGCTCTCTCAGCTGCTCCTCTTGTTCTCCAGCCCCTTCCCCAGCTTCGTTGCTCTTCTCTGGACTCGCTCCAGAGCCTCAACATCCTTCTTGTGGTGAGGGGCCCAGAACTGAACACAGGATTCGAGGTGCGGTCTCACCAGTGCCGAGTCCAGAGGGAGAATAACCTCCCTGGATCTGCTGGCCATGCTGTTTCTGATCCAAGCCAAGATGCCATTGGCCTTCTTGGCCACCTGGGCCACTGCTGGCTCATGCTCAGCTCCTCTTCAGAACAGCTCTTCACATGCTGAGGGACCTGGCATCCTTGCAGAGCTCCCCTTCACCTCCTGTCCCAATCCGTGGCACCTCCAGACAGGTGCAGCTCTGCTCCACCTCATCTCCAGGACAGACCTGGGCTGCATCCCCCAAGGCAATGACAAAGTGCCCCTCAGTTCTGCCTCCTCCAGTGCCAGATGAAGCCAGCTGTGAAGGCAGGAGGCAAAAGGCCGGGAAAGAAAGGATTTTCTCTGCTGAGCCTGGCCAGCGGGTGGCCACAGCAACTCCAGCCCTCGCCTGCTGCCAAGAGGAGCCAGTGTGCAACTTGGGATGTGCAGCAGACCGAGCAGGATCACTGCACCTACTCTGTAATCAGACATGTTTGTGTCACCACCAGCAGCTACCTCCCAGAGAGTTTTATGCCAATTGAGACAAGATTAATTACAAAGACAGATAAATAGCCATGGGCAAACATGGCCCCTTGCAGCTCTTCTCACACCTTCCAAAAGCAACACGACATCCCTGATGCCCTTATCTATATCTAGTGGTACAGACTCACCTGTGGGAGGAGAAGCTGAAGGCACAGCCCTGCTCCAGGGCCCTTCACTCTGCCAGCAGCTGCCTACTTCTGACAGGAACCAGCACCAAACTCCTCTGCAGAAGGAAGTTGCTCCTGGCCCTTCACAGGGACCACTCCCTTGGATGCTGGGACAGGAGTCAGGGCCAGCCACCTATCAGCCTCCAGAAGCAAGGTGGTCAGCAGGCTGGGATGGGGAAAGGAGGAAGGAGGGTTTCAAACACCGAGACTCAGCTTTTCACAAGAACCAGGTACCCAACTCATCGGAGAATCTGGTCCAAAGGGGTGATGGCACTCACAGAATGGTGGGGTTGGAAGCAAACTCTGGAACTCAGCACCCTGCTACAGCAGCTTCACCTAGAATCATAGAATCACCTCCAGCAGACTGCATAGGAACGTGTTCAGGCAGCTTGGAATGTCTCCAGAGAAGGAGATTCCACAGCCTCCCTGGGCAGCCTGTTGTAGTGCTCTGTCACCCTCACAGAAAAGCTTTTCCTTATGTTAAGATGGAATTTCCTGTGCTCCAGTTTGTGCCCATCGCCTGTTGTCCTGCCACTGGGCACCACTGAACAGTCTGGCCACATCCTCTTGACACCCACCCCTTAGATTTTCCTAAGCATTGATGAGGTCACCTCTCCACCTTCTCTTCTCCAGGCTAAGCAGACCCAGGCCTCTCAGCCTCATCCCACAGGAGAGATTCTGGCTTTCAGGAGCCTGGAGATAAGCAGACACAATTTCAAGCAGTCAGAATCACAGCCTGTTGTGAACCTGCTAACAGGTTCCTTGTGTGGCTGCACAGAGCTGCTGGCCTGGCAACCCAGCAAATCAATTGACCCTTTCCATTGTTTCACTGCTTTATCGATGTCCCTGGTGCAGCCACAGGGGCCATCGGCCTCCTGCACCCAGCACCAAAAAGGCAAGAAAGCCAGATCCTGGTAGTTACCAATGACACTTGAGCGTCCAAATTGGATTTATTTGACCCTATAATATGCATGTGGATTTAAGTCCAGGCTTTTAAAAGAGTTGGCATCTCCTAGACTGGAAAAACTTTGAGTACTGTGTGGCCTGGGCAGGACAGAAATGTTCCTTTAGGGGTTACTTGAGAACCTCCCACAGGGCTTGACCACATGACTCGGCAGTGCCAGCACACCTACCACAACCACCCAGAAATCCAAACAAGCCTCTCGCTTCTGCCTTGGGAAATCACGGAGACAGGAGTCTGTGCTCCCAAGCACAGGCTGTTCGGCACTGCCAGAGAAGGGAAAGTGACCTCCTGATGCTCCCTGTGCTCAAGGTGAACTCTCCACACAATTCAGACTCGCAGCTTTAGGGCTCAGCATCATGGAAGGTTTATTTAAAGTCAGGGAGGACATAAAAACTATAGTTATAAAAGATATTAAAACAGTCCTCTGAGCCACATTAGCCATGCCAGGCCTGGGCAAGTCCATGCAATTTATTCCTGCAGTGCTGGAGTTTTCTTCTCTTTTCTTTTCTTCTTGGCTTTGCCCTGCTTCTGCTGGGTCTCCTGGTTGCCACTTCCCTTGGTTTTCTTTGCAGCTGGACCTGGCTCAGCTTCATTGCCCACATCATGTTTTCTTTTTCTGTTTTTCTTCTTCTTCTTCTTCTTGGCAGCCAGAGCATCTCCTCCATTAACAGCTTCCATCCCACTCGCTGCCTTTACCACTCCGTTCTCCCTGGCCCCTTTGTTCTGATTCTTGTGTTTGCTGCTACCAGGCACAAGGCCTTTCTTCTGCTTGGGGGTTTCTGTTCCTAGCTCCTCTGGGGCTGCTGGTTCTCCATCTTCAGTAGCTTCTGATGCTGCCCCATTTGCCTGGATACCTTTCTTGCGATTCTTGCGTTTCTTGGTCTCTGGTAGGAAGCCTTTCTTCTTCCGCTTAAGGGACTCTGCTTCCTGCGCTGGCTTATTGGCCGTCTTCTCTTTCTTGGGTTTCCTGCAGAGAGAACACCAAAAATCTAGAGCAACTTAGTTTACAACCAAGGAGCGGGGCGATCCATGCTGCAGGCAGCCCACACACAAGCAGAAACAGAATAAGGTGCAGGAAGCACAATCACGCTGCAAGGCTGAGCGTTATCCCTGGAAGCGGTCCTCAGCCTGCACGGGGACTGGTTAAATGAGCACCAGGAGCTGGACCAGAACTCAAGAAGGCACACGGAGACTTGAAGAATCCCCGGTCCACAGGCCAGATAACACTATACTTACCACCCTCTAGCAGGCTCTGTGGCCCTGTGAAGGCTGAGACACTACCTGTCTGCCCAAGGTGACAACCCCAGCAAGAACTTCCCTGTGCTAACAATCCCAAGAGCTCTTTCATAGAATCACCAGGTTGGAAAAAACACATCAGATCATCGAGTCTAACCATTCCCATCAATCACTAAACCACATCCCTCAGTGCCTCGTCCACCCATCCCTTAAACCCCTCCAGGGAAGGTGACTCAACCACCTCCCTGGGCAGCCTTTGCCAGTGTACAATGACCCCTTCCATGAAATGTTTTTTCCTAATGTTTAGCCTAAACCTCCCCTGGAGGAGTTTGAGGCCATTCCCCCTCATCCTGTCCCCTGTCACTTGGGAGAAGAGACCAGCTCCCTCCTCTCCACAACCTCCTTTCAGGTAGTTGGAGAGAGCAATGAGGTCTCCCCTCAGCCTCCTCTTCTCCAGACTAAACACCCCCAGCTCTCTCAGCCGCTCCTCAGAAGGCCTGTTCTCCAGCCCCTTCCCCAGCTTCGTTGCTCTTCTCTGGACTCGCTCCAGAGCTTCAACATCCTTCTTGTGGTGAGGGGCCCAGAACTGAACACAGGATTCGAGGAGCGGTCTCACCAGTGCCGAGTCGAGAGGGAGAATAACCTCCCTGGACCTGCTGGCCATGCCGTTTCTGATCCAAGCCAAGATGCCATTGGCCTTCTTGGCCACCTGGGCCCCTGGTGGCTCATGTTCAGTCGCTGTCAACCAACACCCCCAGGTCCCTCTCCTCCTGGCAGCTTTCCAGCCAGACTTCTCCTAGTCTGGAGCTGCTCAGGGTTGTTGTGCCCCAAGTGCAGGACCCGGCATTTGGCTTCATTAAACTTCATCCCATTGGTCTCAGCCCAGTGGTCCAGCCTGTTCAGATCCCTTTGGAGCCTCCCTACCCTCCATCAGATCCACAATCTGAGCCACCAGAACCCCCGAGAGACCATTCCAGTCCCATCTGGGCAGTCTTTGCATGTATGCGAGACAGCCACGGCTGCTGCTGGGCTCCAACAGAGTCTATCAGCAGCTTCACCACCTCCCAGTCTGCTCTGCACCAGCTCAGTCCCCAGAGAGGAAACCTGAAAAAGAATCAGACTTGAATTCTGTGACCTGGTTCTCAACATGAAGTTTTCAGAGAGTTTTTTGGGGTGGAAAAACGCTATCCTGAAAGCCCAATGCTAGCGCGTGCCTCTCAGCACCTCGCCCAGGATCCCGTGCAAACAAACCACACCCGCTGAAGGCTTGTTCCAGCTCACCTGCACGAAGATCTCTGTGTGATGCAGCGAGATGGCACCAACAGGGACAGCAGGCTGCACCCCAAATCCTGATCCCTTCCTCAGACAGTGCACATAGCTCAGCGCTTCCTACCTTAACAGTCCCCCTCTAGCCTCTCTAGTCCCCACTAGCTCCTAAACCAGGTTTTATGCTCATGCCAGTCCTGGCATTACAATGCCAAGGGACTTGCGTGAGCCTGGAAAAGGGCCTGAGGCTGTGTCACAGGGCTGGGGGAAGCCACTGCACCCCTCAAGCCTGTCCAGGCTTTAGAAGGGGCCACAGCAACAGCTTCAGCTGCCTTGTAGGAGCCCTCCCTGCCTACGAGCCCTCTCACAGGGAGCCACATGCAAGTGTTTCCCTCAGAGCCTCCTGCTGGGCTGCAATACCATACACCGAGCCACCCACACACTGGGATCGCAGCTCCCAGTCATGAGCAGAGGACCCAGCATTCCCACATGCTGCTTGTCTCTCTGAATACTGCCAGCAGGAGGGGAAGCAAGCTACTGGAGGAAAAAATCCTACTTTTTTCCTTTTCCCCCTGAAGCAAAAGTCAAATCCAGTTGCCATTTAATACAGGAGCGTTAAAGCACAAACCCTCAATGCTCCCTGGCTTTCAGAGCTGCAATATATCCACTCAGAGCATCAGGCTGGGGATCCAGACTCCAAGGAGCCCAAAAAAATCACTGGAGAGGATTGAAGGTCCTGGCACGTAGTCACTGGTATCCAGTCACTCCCCAGGAGAGCTACTCCCTCCAGCCTCACATTTGCAGAATCAATCCCCAGTGATGTGGTAGGAGCTTAGTGACTCATCTTCACCTAGAAATTCCTCTGCCACTTTGGTGATGGCTCTTAAACCAGGCCACCACTTGTGTGACCACTGAAAGCAGGCAGTGTATCCTTGGATGATCATCTGGCAAGACATGATCAGGTATCAGACAAGCCATACAATTGTTTGGTATCAAGAACCAATCCCAAGCACGTAAGCACCTGGAAAAATGAACCTAGCGTTGTTCCAAACAAGCACAGCACCAAGTATTTCAACCTCACCAACCCAGGAGCTCTGTTCAACTCAAACTCCAGCCAGAGCCTTGACTTCCTTTCTCTTCCTATTTCCCCTATTTCAATTAAGACAAGTAGGACAGGCAGCTGTCCCCCCAGCAAGCCAAGAAGCCAGAGTGCCAAGCATACATACGTATAATTCAGCCAGCGCATGACGTTCCAGTAGAGAGAGTCGAGACGCGCCGAATTCCCAATGCCCTCTGCCTGGTTCAGAGCTACCAGCACTTTGTCCAGCTCTGTCAAATTCACACGTAGCTTCTGCAAGAGGCAAGTACAGACAATCAGCAGAGTGAACGTAGAAAGGGCCCTCACAGCAATGGGGCAGAAAAGGGTCTGGAGGTTCTTTTGGTCTTCATTCCTCTTCAGTCCATGGCTGGGAGCAGGGAGAAGAAGACACATGACTACATACCTATCTAAAAGAAAAGCAGCAGCCTTTTCAGTCTGATTTCCAAAGGACACAATCATGTTGCTTCTGGCTGCGTCCTCCATAACCAACTGGATAATTTCAGTAAAACCAGACAGAAAGGGGTGTTTCAAAGGCTAATTCAGATCCTAACAATCTCTCCCTCCTCCACCTACTTTCCTATTAGGTCTTCACAAAGAACCAAGCTGTGGTGTGAACTCAGTGCTTGTCAGTAGGAAGCCAGGCTTCAGCAATTCTGCTGTTTGTGGTATTTTGCTCCAGTAAATAAGGCCATGTTGAAGATTTATTTTGTCACCTAGAGAAAATCTTCTCACGATCAAAAAAAGTCACTTTTCATTAGGGAAAACAAAGCTCCAGAAGAAAGCTCTTGAGTAAAGTGTTAAGTTTCTGGAAACTAAAATCTCTGGAGTTCAGCGTAGAGGACAGGGCAATCATCTGGGACAAAACCTGGCTCACCCTCACCGACCCCAGGCTGTGTTGCTGCTGATATGAAAGAAGATGCTGCGTGCATTTGCAGAACAGTGCACATATCCTTCAAGAAGCTCTAGGAGATCAGCTCACAAGGGCTATGGATCACTCCTTAAGACTCCTTAAGACTCCTTAAGAGGGCTTTTCTGTCCTCCAATCCACCTAGGCGTTGCCTCCTGGGATACCATCAGTACGAAACGAGGTGGGAGGTGGGATGTAGCAATGGAACAGTCTCAAAGTAAAGGCCAAGCATGACATTTAAAAGAGGCCTTGGTGATATGGTGAACAGCCATTTGTCACACATCGGGACACACACTCACCTGCTCTGTCGCAGTTTTGAGGAGGATGTTCAACAGCTCCAAGTTCTTGGCAACTTTCTCTTTGTCAGCCTTCAGGATACGTTTGTCAACCCCTTTCAAACTCTGCAGATTAAATGGGGAGATGGAGAAGGAATACACATTAAACTGGGAAGCAAATGACTTCTCAGGAAAACACAGAAAATTAGTCACGATTGGTTGGATTAACCAGCCACCAAAGTAAGCCTGGAACACGAACCCCACCAAACTCTGGGAATGCTCAGGAGGGCATGTGGTGGAAACTGCTGATGCTCAGGTTCACTAAGAAACAACAGGACAAAATAAGAACAAGCACACCACAAAGGCAAAACCTGGCTGCTCTCCCAAATTTCTGTTAAAGCAAAACTGGAGACACATTGCTGCCTCCTGGAGAAAAGGGGGAAGACAATATCCATCCCTACCCTGGAAAGGCCAGGAGGCTGCCAGACAACAGACTCACCTGAGGGACAACAGCTACTCAGCTGCAGCAGCTGGGATTTACAAGTAAAACAGTAATGAAAAAGTCCATTAACAGTTACGCCTCAGAAATCCCAGTGGCCAGAGCTGGAACAGGGCCTGTCAATCAGGCTTAAATTCACTGAAATGACCGAGAGAAAAATCTCATCTCTTTGTGTTCCCTTTATGGGCTGCAGGGTTTCTGAGACACTAAAAGGTCTGGCTTAGAGGAAAATCGCTCCAATGATAAGTCAAACGAAAGTCAGAGTTATTTACAAGTGGAGAAGGGCAGAAAATAGCCATAAAAAGGCAGCTGGATCAAAGAGGCGGCTCAGGGGCACTGATCTCTGCCTGCAGCTGGGCCTCGCAGCGCTGCTTACATGGTTGCTTTCTTCCCCAATTGATTTCTGTGCAGATGCACACATCACAGCAAGCCCCTCAGCTTGCATGGATTACACTCACGTGAGATAGGATTTGCAGGGGCCATCTTATTGCAGACAGCAACGTGCCTCATCGCAGCCTGTTTCTCTGGAGGAGGCTGCACTTAGAATCATAGAATCATTAAGGTTGGAAAAGCCCTCTCAGCTCACCCAGTCCAACCGTCAAGCCCAACCCACAGTGCCTGCTAAACCATGTGCTGAAGTGCCACAGCCAAACATTTTTTTTTAACCCCTCCAGGGATGGAAATCCCACCACTGCCCTCAGCAGCCTCTGCCAGGGCTTCACCACTCTTTTAGTAAAGACATTTTTCCTAGTATCCAATCTAAACTTCCCCTGGCACAACTTGAGGCCATTCCCTCTCATCTTATTGCTTGTTATATGAGAAAAATGACCAGCACTCACTTCACCACAACCTCCTTTCCGGGAGCTGCAGACAGCGATGATGTCTCCCCTCAGCCTCCTCTTCCCCAGGCTAAACAACCTCAGGTCCCTCAGCTTCTCCCAGAACCCCTGGGCTCCCCCTCAGCTCTGTTCCCTTCTCTAGACGTGGTCCAGCAACTCAATGTCCTTCTCAAGGGGCCCAGAACTGAACAAGGTGTGAATATAGGGTGATGATCCCTTTCCTGCTCCTGCTGGCCACACCATGGCTGATCCAAGCCAGGTTGCTGTTGGCCTTCTTGGCCACCTGGGCACACTTGTGGCCAAGCCGGCCTTTGCTTGGTGTTCAAACATATCAACACAGACAACAGGCAAGGTCCACCCCAGCCTCAGCATCCTCAGAGCCCAAGGCAACACACACGGCTGAGAAGTCACTGCACCAAACTGTACTCAGCCCAGCTGTGGAGGTCACAGTTCCCCGAGAGACACAATCTCCTTCATCAGACCATCTATTGCTTTTGTTCCATTCAGACAGAAGGCAATTTTAAGGTCTTCGAGCAAACTTTTCTCCATTTATATCAGCATATTGTTTAGCCTAGAGAAGAGGAGGCAGAGGGGAGACCCCATTGCTCTCTCCAGCCACCTGAAAGGAGGTTGTGGAGAGGAGGGAGCTGGGCTCTTCTCCCAAGTGACAGGGGACAGGACAAGAGGGAATGGCCTCAAGCTCCGCCAGGGGATGTTCAGGCTGAACATTAGGAAAAAATTTTTCATGGAAAGGGTCATTGGACACTGGCAGAGGCTGCCCAGGGAGGGGGTTGAGTCACCTTCCCTGGAGGGGTTTCAGGGACAGGTGCACGAGGTGCTGAGGGACATGGGTTAGTGATTGATGGGAATGGTTGGACTTGATGATCTGGTGAGTCTCTTCCAACCTGGTGATTCTGTGATTCTATGATTCTACGATAAAGCTGACAAATAAGTAAAAATTCTTAGAGGACGTAAGGAAACGTAAGGAAAAATTTTAGCAGAAAAAAAGGGGAGACCAGATAACAGACCTGCAGGAACAGCAGCCTTCAAGCAGAACTACTTGCTGTCTGTACAAGCTCCACACTCTGCGAGTATCTTTTATAGTAATAAAGATACAGTAATTTCTTCACCTGAATGGTCCACTCCAGCCCTGTATTAGAGAGCCACCAGGTTCTGCGAGCTGGAATTCATGCCGCAACTTCATCTGCCTATCAATAACTTGCTAATTAGTCTCTCCTGATACAGATAGATACACTGCAGCTCTATTCCAGAGCTGTCATTAACCTACAAGGTCACACAATTCAATAGCTCCAAAGTCTCCCAGGTAAAACAAGAAGCAATATATGTAGTGTGTGATTAAAATCCTCAAAAGTCTCTTCAAATGTAGGATATCACACCCCAAGGGCCACACACACTCCGTTTATTAGGCTTACCACAATAAATAATAACAATAATAATCAAATCCATTTTGAAAACAAAACAGCTCAATTTGCATAAAAATTTTCTTTGCAATTTGAAGAACGAGATATTGGCAGGCTAACAGCCATTACCTGTGCTTACAGCAGCTTTCAGAGAGGCTATTAAGTTGAGATCCCTATTTTCTAAGTTGCCTACAAGTTCACAGTGAGAGAAAATCAGTATGGATTGTCAGCTCTTCAGGACAAGAGGAATATGGGCGGGGCTGTGAGAAGGAGCCATAGCAAAGATAACTGTAATTTCATCTTTTTTAATATACAAACATTTTGGAATTAAGAGGTGTTAGAAATAAATTGCATTTTCTCTTCACTCTAGATGTAGGTGACTGCATTTAAATCATGTTGTTTGACTCTGCTCTCGCTGCCATTCCCACCTCCCAGAATTGCTCTGATGCTTTGAAAAGCTTGAAACCAATTCTGCTGCAGTGAACAGAGAAGACATACAGCTCTGAACAACACCTGTGGGGCTGCTTTTCAGATGTCTGCAAGCAGTTTTGAGAGTAGTTTTCAGGCGCTTGGGAAATTGGGATGCAAAACTTGTTTAGGATGCCCAACCAAATCCATGCAGACCTGCAGAACGACAAGGGTGGCTCACCCAGGTGGAGATGGAAGATATCACTGGTCTAGCGACGTCATCAGACTCAGGATCTATATTAAAAGCATTGTTTTGCATGAGTCTAGAAACACAAGCACACCTCCACCAGCACAAATAGCCAGAAGCAATCCAGTACGATTTAGGTGCTCTGCAAACAAATAGCTCCCTAGTGAAATGGATGCTCTCAGAGACAGGAGGGAACAATGAAGAGATTGAGGGTGGGTGGAGAAGCCAAAGAAGCAGCAGATTAATTCCTACAGAATGCACAAATTTCTCTAGTCCAGAAGCAGAATGGATTGGCTTCAAGGAATCTGGATTCAGTAACATCTTCATAGAATCATAGAATCACCAGGTTGGAAGAGACCCGCCAGATCATCAAGTCCAACCATTCTCATCAATCACTAAACCATGTCCGTCAGCACCTCATCCACCTGTCCCTTAAACACCTTCAGGGAAGGTGACTCTTACTATTACTCTGGATTCAGTAACATCTTACTCAATACATGTTTTTCCCTTTCCTTTTTGCTACAAAAGATGTAAAAGAAACTTACTCTTCAGAGCACAAAACCACCACGTGTACGTGGCACGGTTGAGATAGTCAAGCCTCCTTAAAGACTTCAGTCCAGCTCCTGCTCAGCTCAGGGTCATTTATTATCCCAATCTCATCCCCGCTGCTCTAGTACTTCCCCAAGAGGCAGTATGTGAGACAGTATCTTCTTATTCCCATCCTCCTGCAGCAGGGAGTGTGCACGGTGGATCGTTTGCTTCAATGGGGTTTGTGTTAGTGTGCAACATCAATCCTAAATGTGCTGCGCTCAGATTAAGTGAAAGAAGCTAGGGTTGCTGGCAAGCCCTGGGCAACTGTCCCCAGAGAATGAAACCCTAAGTCTTTTCAATGGGAACTGGGTCCAAACCTCAAAAGCAGCTTCCCCACGTATTTGTCATAAATTCTTTCTACGTAAGGCACTTACCGCTGTCTGTACGTTACAGGTTTGCACAGCAGACTGCTTTGGTCTGCTCCCTCGCTCAGCCATCTGAAAGATGCAATTAGCATTGCCATCCTGATTGCGCAGGTCAAGAATTCTACAAGCCTACCACAATTTAATTTGGGAAATGCATAAAATACAATCATAAAATTAAAGCAAAAGCTATTCCATAACAGACAGCAAACTGCAACACATGGCAAAGATGCCTCAAAAAGAGAAGCAGTATTTCAGGCATCTGCAGCGTCCTTAGCAGAGCCTCAAACCCCAATTAGATCGCAAAAGACCTGCACAAGGCTGCCAAGTATCTCCACTCTACGTAGCAAGGCTGAGGCCCAAAGCAGCAGTTTTGCTTCCAGCTATGCTAGAGGTCAGCGGTGGAGTGAAGTGAGACCCAGCAGAACGTGTTACACCACCTCTTCTGTGATCCTCTGCCCTGTGCCGTTGAGAAGGCACCCAACTCTCCCTCCTGTGCCCTCTGAAAGCATTATCAAACCAAAGCCTCACATCACCCAACCACTCTATCCTAAAAGCAGCAAGACCATGTGGTTTATACTCAACAGCTACGCTTGCATCACTTGCTGATGATGGTGTTTTTCTCCCATTTTCTGCTTTTCTTACTCTGCTCCTTCAGTAACAGCCAGTTCCACTGTACAGGGAGTCTTGGTTCCAGTTACAGCTCTGTCATACCTGTGGTGGTTAATCACGCCTGCGTATCTGAGCTGTCAGCAGATCTGGGCAGGTCATTTTCAGAAGGAAAAAATACGGAGGCAGTTTCCACAGCTGGAACTCCCATCTCATCTCAAGCCAATGCAGCAATGCAGTTCCTGCCTCACCCTACATGGATTCAGCTGGCAGAGAGTTTTCTCTTGTTATGCCAAACACTGCTTCCAAAAGCCTCTGGCTGTTTCTGGTAGATGACACTCCTAGATCCAAAGTTCTCTGCTTCCAGAATTTCTACAATGAGAACAGCACAGCCCCAGCATCCTATGAGTCTCTTATCAGTTTCTTATATTCCTAATTCCTGTATAACACATGGAGGTATCCCAGCCACTGCAGGATCCAATCTTCATTCCACCTCTCACTGCACTTCACTGCATTCCTTCATCTTCACACAAAGGGTAAACCAAGCCTGTTTTAGCGCACAGGCAGTGAATACCTGCAGTAATTCACTCACACAAGCAGGGCAGCAGCTGGCAGCCAGTTAACCAGCTCCATCCCTCAGCTTCCCAGGTAGCATTTCAGTCTAAGCCCCACCGAAACCTGCAGTACAGCAAAAAGTGGTGCATGTGCATCTAGAGCCAAAGGCAGCATCCCAGCTTCCCCTGCAGGCTCTTAGAGGGAGCCAGGCAATGCTTCTGGAACCCTCACATCACAGCACCTGCAATTCCAGCCTGTCCTCACCTCTTCCCTCTCACAGGCACCACAGCGGGGCCACACAGCCCAGACTTACAAGACACAGCAGTAACTCAAAAGTGCAGAGGAGTGTTCTGCTACCAACAGACGAGCACATTTCCAAGCTGGAACTTTGAGCACCATTTAATATTTATGCATTCCCAGCACATCCTGCAGCCTATTTTATTCTTCAAAACAAACTGCCCTTCCCCTCCGTGGGATCAGCCTGACAGATCCATCACTGCTCCGTGAGCTGGAGAAGCCGGGCCAACCTGCGTTCTTTCCGCGCGCTGCGCTGTCTCCATCCTTCTCTCTCCTCCCCCGTAACAGATTTGATGCTGATGGATAAATGTGCAGATTCGTAGTAGAATACGTTGCCAAGTGTCTTCTGCAAAACACATCCCTCCACCCACCTAGCACAACCTTACGCCCCTGGCACAGCCCAAGGCCGTCAAGGTAAACTCTCATCCAGCAAAATTTCCAACCTTCCTGCATGTCCACAGGCACAACGGGAAAGTGTTGAAGAGATCTGATCTCAGGAGTCACACTGACTGTTTTGCCCCAGCTCCACACCTTATTCTAGGTCCCTGAACAAAGATACAACTTGGTATTTTGCTTCTGGCTCGGGTCCTTGTGGTGGAGTCTGGAGCCCTACAAGTACATGGCCATCACCAGAGCCAAAGTAGAAGACTTCATTGAATCATGGAATGGTTTGGGTTGGAAGGAACCTTAAAGCCCATCCAGTCCCACTCCTGCCACGGGCAGGGACACCTCCCACGGGATCAGGGGCTCCAAGCCCCATCCAACCTGGCCTGGAACCCCTCCAGGGATGGGGCAGCCACCCCTGCTCTGGGCAACCTGGGCCAGGGCCTCCCCACCCTCACAGCAAAACATTTCTCCCCAAGATCTCATCTCAATCTCCCCTCCAGAACTGAACACAGGGCTCTATGTGAGGCCTCACAAGAGCAGAGCAGAGGGGAGGAATCCCCTCCCTCACCTGCTGGTCACACCTTTTCTGATGCAGCCCCTGCCAATGTACAGGTAAGATGATTGTTTTGGGAAGGGCACAGTCCTCTGATATTTAGAGGCTAATAACAAACTGACAATCAAATGAAATATTTCAGTATTCTGTAAACTCACAGCTCCTGTTATTATCTGACGAGGTAAGTGCCCTCGCCTCACCTGTAATTACACTCACATTTCTCCTGAGAGGTACGAGGCAAGCCAGCTTCATTCCCTCCATTTACAGAGGCTTAGAGAGGCCAAGTAACATGACTGAGTCACACAGACCACGACAGGGTCAGGAATCTGAGTTCCCAAAAGCACGACACGTCACCCCCAAAACCTGCCTTTTGTGATAATGTTCACTGTACATCAGAAGAACTCAAGCTAGAACGTAAGGCTAAGTAATTGAAGAGAAAGAAGGGAAGAGAGAAAGTACATCACCCTGCTCCAGCTTCCATCAATCCGCAGCGCAAGATCCATTTCCACAGAAACACAGAATTTCCTGAGTTTGAAAGGACTCACAAGGATCATTGAGTCCAACTGCACAGGAATGTCCCTGCACAGGACACCCCAACATTCACACCGTGGGGCTGAGGGACCTGGCCAAACGCTTCTGGAATATTGTCAGCCTTGGTGCCGTGACTGCTTCCCTGGGAGCTGTTCCAGCGCTCCACCACCCTCTAGGGGAAGAACCTTCTCCTCATGTCCAACCTAACCCTCCCCTGGCACAGCTCCCTGCCATTCCCTCGGCTCCTCTCCTTGGTCCCCAGAGAGAAGAGCTCAGCGCCTGCTCCTTCTCCTCCTCGCGTGAGGAACCTGCAGAGCACAATGAGGCCTCCCCTCAGTCTCCTCTTCTCCAGGATGAACAGATCAAGAGACTTCAGTTGCTTCTCACATGGCTCCCTCTCTAAACCTTTCATCACTTCCTCTGGACACTCTCCAGTAGCTTCAGACCCTTTTTATCCTGTGTCACCCAGAACTGCCTCCAGAGCTCAAGGTGGGGCTGCCCCAGAGCAGGACAATCCCCTCCCTGGCCCGGCTGGCGATGCCGTGCTGGATGCACCCGGGATACGGTTTCCCTCTTGGCTGCCCGGGTGCTGCTGGCGCCTGGTCAGCTTGGTGTCACCCAGCACCCCAGATCCTTTTCCACAGGGCTGCTCTCCAGCCTCACGCTGCCCGGTCCATGCGGACACCCAGGGTTCCTGTGCCCCAGCTCCACGCACACAGGGCACACGAGCACACAAAAGGAGAGGCTCTCACCCCACCCACCCGAACAGCACGGCTGCAGCTGCCGAGAGCGCAAAAAAAGGAGGAAAGGAAGCACTGACAACGCCTCTAAGCTTCTGAAGCCTGAAATATAAATGCTTGACACCTTTTTAGTTGCATCTCCAGCAGAAACAAGTCAGCGGGAAATGCTCACAAAGGAAAAGGAACCACCAAGCTCCTGTTTGGCCCTGACCAAGAGAGAGGGAAGGTAGGGAACTGAGCAGCCCCACGTGCTGAGGGGTACAACCACAGGGAGGGTTTTGCAATGTTTATTTTGGCTGTTCTTAGAGGGAGGAGCCCAAAAATCTCGAAGTCATTCTCACAGAAACGTCAATGCTTTCCCGAGTTTAAAGATCTGATTTTTTTTTCCCCATAGACCATATGAAAATGCAGCGGGGGAAAACCATACGGGACAGCTGGGGGAACAGAAGAGAATGAATTCTCCACAGACACATCCAGTGCTCTGCAAGCACGTCAAAGCCAGCAGTTAAATCACTACTGGCTTCATTTTACAAGCCAAGAGGCTGAGAAAGGGCAATGACTTAAGAATTTATAAGGACGGACAGATAAAAGTTCAGGCAATCTGCAAGGAAAAAAATGAAGAATGGCTTTTTTAGAGATTTCATGAAGTCACCATTAATAATTCATCTCCCTACAAATTAAGACATCTATAATCAAACGTGATGCCCTTCAGAAATGAAGGGCATGTCTGCACTGGCAGACTCTATAGGATCTCCCTCTCTCTCCTTACATTACGAGTGGCTCCAGCTTGTTATTTTAAATCCCCAGCTGAACAACACAATCACAACTAAACCCTCTGATCGTAGAATGATAGAATTGCTTGGTTGGAAAAGACCTTTGAGTTCAACCGTATCTGTCCACTACTGAACCATAGCCCTGAGCACTTCATCTACCAGTCTCTTAAATTCCTGCAGTGACGGTGACTCCACCACCTCCCTGAGCAGCCCCTCTCAGTGCCTGAGAATCCCTTCAGTAAAGAAATTGCTCCTGATATCTAACCTGAACCTGCCCTGGTGCAACTTGAAGCCATTTCCTCTCGTCCTATCACCTGTCACTTGGGAGAAAAGACCAACACCCACCTCACCACATCCTCCTCTGAGGGAGCTGCAGAGTGATGAGGTCTCCCCTCAGCCTCCTCTTGTCCAGTCTAAACAATCTCAGTCCTCTCAGCCACCTCGCATAAGACTTGTTCTCCATCCCCTTCCCCAGCTCCATTCCCTTCTCTGGACACCCTGCAGCCCCTCAATGTCCTCCTTGTAGTGAAGGGGCCCAGACACACTCTACAATAAAAGTCTTAGAGAGCATAAAGTAACTTTTAAGTGATACAAAGTCTTGGAAAAGAGGTCTTGCGTTCTCTACACTATCCCCCGGATCACCTCGTAACCCTCTCTGTCAACATTTAACGCCCTTCACACAGCTACCTGCCCAGTCCAAGCCTACACAATCACTTAAGTAGAAGGAGGTATCACACAAATCTTGTTAGGACTGTGTGTATATTTATCTGTGAGGCTGCAATACTGGTGACTGGGAGCGCTTTGGTCTTGGCACTGAATTTGGGTATCAGATTCTGTGAGCATTTTAACATCCCATGATGCCTCGATCTCATTTTGGTTCTGAAGAGCCAACCTGAGCTACCTGCAACAAGCAAAGAAAACAAGAGCAGTATAGTCAGGCCCTTCCTATTAGTGTACTTGCAGATAAAAGAAACACACAAGAAACTCCCACCTACAAGCCAGAGAAAGCTGTTTGACCAGCAGCTTTTCTGTGGGCTGTTTTGTTTCCAAGTTGCTCAGCCATGAAAATCATAGAATGGTTTAGGTTGGCAGGGACCTCAAAGCTCATCCAGTCCCACCCCTGCCATGGGCAGGGACACCTCCCACTGGATCAGGGGCTCCAAGCCCCATCCAACCTGGCCTGGAACCCCTCCAGGGATGGGGCAGCCACCCCTGCTCTGGGCAACCTGGGTCAGGGCCTCCCCACCCTCACAGCAAAACATTTCTCCCTAAGATCTCATCTCAATCTCCCCTCCTGCAGCTCAAAACCGTTCCCCTCATCCTCTCCCTGCCCTCCCTGATCCAGAGCCCCTCCCCAGCTTTCCTGGAGCCCCTTTCAGCTCTGGAAGCTGCTCTAAGGTCTCCCTGCAGCCTTCTCTTCTCCAGCCTGAACAACCCCAACTCTCTCAGCCTGGCCTCACATGGGATGTGGTCCAGCCCCCAGATCATTTTCATGGTCTCCTCTGAACTCATTCCAACAGATCCACGTTCTTCCTGGGCTGAGGGTCCAGAACTGGACAAAGCTTTTTCTGGAACATTCCTCAACATATTTTCCCATTTCCCCCAACTTTCATGTTGTATCTGGGAGTTTCAGCACAAGTCAGGAGTTACATAAAGCACCTGAAAGTTCAGGAGAGCAAAGTCAGTCCCTGTGAAAAGGATGACAAAAAGGTAACGAAACTCTGTATTCTGATCCTGGAGCTTCCTGCCCCAAATCTGTCAGTGACTTACTAACAACGGGCAGGGCTTCAAGACCACTCTAAAGTCAAGATAGCGATTTCATAACTTATCAGAACGAAAACAGAAGTACTTCTAACAAGGGGAACCAACACCAAAATACACCCAGAATGACAGCTGGGAGGGCCGAAAGACCAGGTTGAGAGGCACTTAGAATCACAGAATCACCAGGTTGGAAAAGACCTCTTGGATCATCGAATCCAACCATTCCTATCTGCCACTAAACCAGGTCCCTGAGCACCTTTTCTACCCATCTTTTAAATACCTCCCGGAATGGGGACTCAACCACCTCCCTGGGCAGCTTCTGCCAGTGCCTGATGACTCTTCCTGTGAAAAATTTCATGCTGATATCCAGCCTGAACCTCCCCTGGTGCAGCTTGAGGTCATTCCCCCTTGTCCTGCCCCCTGTCACTTGGAAGAAGAGGCCAGCTCCCTCCTCTCTACAATCTCCTTTCAGGTAGGTGTAGAGAGTAATGAAGTCTTGATAGAGTCAAAAAGACAGCATGTGCACGGGGCAGCCCCACAGAGATCCCTCACCAGAGCTGTGCTGCAGCTCCTGGCATGGAATGGGAGGAAACCTGGACCTCTCAGGTTCTGCCATCAGTCCCATCACATGGCTCCAGGCAGTCTGAACTCAACACAACCAGCATCCCCCTTGGAGAAGATGGGGACAGAGACGGCTGTTGAACGCACTGCAGCCAAGTTCAGAAGCAGTCACATTGCCCGTGTGCCCTGAGGGTCTCTGGGAAGTCTCAGGAGAGCAAAGTTTGATTCTTGGCTCCGCTCCCAGCTGAGCGTGCCAGCTGTAAAACTGGGTTAACGACTTTACTAAACTATATACATTAGCTCTTGGGTTTCTGCAAAATACTTCCTTCGTTATGTCAACAACTCCCTGGTTTGAATTTCCTTTGTAAAGTGCTTTGAGACGTACTGATAAGGGAACAAAGCTCTCTCGAAGAGGAAGAAGTCTCTACCAGATGCTCCAGCACCTGAGGTGAGCTCTTTCATTTCCAACATGAAGCAACACCATATCTCTGTCCTCTAAACACAACTGAGCTGTCTAGACTCCTAACATTAGAATAAACTTGAACAACCATGGCGAGGTTCTGCTTTGTGTAAAGTAGCTATTTAGGACTTGGGAGGCCAAAACTGTGCCAGAACCTCCTCTCTGCTTCCTCATCTTTGCAGTCCCGGGGCTTGTGGACAAGGCTTTCTGCCCCAATAACCCAGCAGAACAAACCAAGAGCACCAGCAGCCAGCAGGGCTCTCAGAAGGACAAGTCAGCTCCAAGTACCCACTGGGATATCAAGACCTGCTTTGCTGACAGTAAGGAGATGACAAACACGAATCCCTCATGATTGTGATATATGTTTTATAAGCATGCTTAAACATTTTGGGAACAAATAAGGTCAAGTTAGCTTATGTAAGCACACGAGCCATTGCCTTGCAGCAGCCAGAGCCGCTATTTCTGGAAGCTGTCTCTTCCTTTAAACTCCCCGGCCACTGATTCTCCCTCATTGCCTCTTAGTTTTGCACACATAATTCAATGATATCCAAGACTGCAGTTTTCTCACATTGCTTTTTCCTCAGTTCCAGCACGTATCACTGTCTAAAACTATTTCGGGCTCCCAGCTCCTCACCAGGTGATCTGTAGGGATGCAAAGCAATCGCTGAGGCGAGACAGGACAAGACGACAGATCCCAGGAGAGAGCATCCTATCCTCCCTCACAGCCTTAAACCTGCAACAGCAACTCTGCACTGCAAGAGCTACCAGCCCTGCAGCTGCAGATCTTGGGAAGGACACAGAGTACAGCAAAGCCTTCAGCTGTCAGCTCCCTTGTGCACAGCACTGCTGATTGAATTACAAGGGCAGCCAGTCAAAGAGCTGGCCCTCCCAGGTAATTCCAAGCTTCTCCTTGGGCCAAAGAAAGGTATAAAATCCTGCATTATCACTTTTTCCCTCATAAAACAGCTCTTTATGAGTGATGGTGGCAGGAATGGCCAATGACAACAAATGCAGACCTTTTAACTAGAGGTAGGGCAATAAAAATTCATCATTTTCCACAGCATCATGAATTATAGCTCTCAGTCCAGGTTCTCATGGGTGAGCACTCATGTGCCAACATCTGCTTACTTACATATTCACCTCCGGAATCACAGAAGCACAGAATATCCTGAGTTGGAAGGGACCCCCAAAGACCATTGAGTCCAACTCCTGTCCCTGCACAGGACACCCCAACATTCACACCGTGGGGCTGAGGGCCTTGACCAAACACTTCTGGAATATCGTCAGCCTTGGTGCCGTGACTGCTTCCCTGGGAGCTGTTCCAGGGCTCCACCACCCTCTGGATGAAGAACCTTCTCCTCATGTCCAACCTAACCCTGCCCTGGCACAGCTTCTTGCACTCATTTCCATCCAGTGTGGCCGATTTCCACAGCGTGTGTGAGAAGCCTGTACAATTAGGACAACAAAATCCAGGACAGGAGAGGAAGGGCAAAAACCTCTAAAGGAGAAGGGAGTGGCACACCCAAACAAGTCTGGGATGGAAAAGGGTGAGACAGAGCTGCAGGAGAAAGTTGCAGTTCTGTAAATGCCCTCCCTACTGTCTAGCGAAGCAGAGGCCATCGGGAGAGGAAGGGCTGTTATTCAGCCCAAGCCTTTGCCTAACGCAGTCCGAGCAACCTCACCTCATGATTTCAACATCAAGTCCATAACTTCCATCCCACCTGCAGCTCTTCTTTCAGTCAAGGATGCAATCTCCACCTGGCAATTCAGAGCTAATAAACCCTTCAGCAAGTTATTTTAATGGAAGATTATTCTTGACAAATATATACTTTCTACAGATTCTAAATTTGCTCAGTTTTTAGCCTCTGACTTCTGCTGCAGGGGATTTTTTACTGTGTCCAAAAGAGACAGGTCACGATATAAATATCATTCTACAAGACCATAAAGCCACTTCATGCTTTTACAGCTGTTACATCAGATACCTGAGCATTTCTGCACCACCAAAAAGACAGAATACCTTTGGCAGCTTTAGAAAGTTTTGTAGCACAAGCATCAACCTTTTGCTATGAATCAGAACTATTAGATGGACTACAAAGTCCTCGATTCCTCTAATTACATCAACATTTAAAGATGTGCAGCTGCCCCAGCTGCAGGAGCTGTATCCCCACTGTTAGTACCAGGGGGAGCAGGAGGAAGGGAGACAAAACCTGGAGAAGAGCAGGCTGAGGGGAGACCTCGTCACCATCCACAACTACCTGAAAGGAGGTTGTAGCGAGGTGGGTGTTGGTCTCTTCTCTGAGGTGACAGGCAACAGGACAAGAGGAAATAGCTTCAAGTTGCACCTGGGCAGGTTCAGATTAGATATCAGGACAAATTCCTTCGCTGAAAGGGTTCTCAGGCACTGGCAGCAGCTGCCCAGGGCAGTGGTGGAGTCTCCATTCCTGGAGGGATTCAGAAGATGCGTAGATGAGGTGCTCAGGGATCTGGTTCAGTAGTGGGCAGGTATGGTTGGACTTGATGATCTCAAAGTTCATTTCCAACCAAGCGATTCGATGATTCTATATCTATGTCCCCCAACCAAGCACTCTGTAAAATGTTACAACAGGGCTCTTTCAGCCCAAAAAGACATCTAGCACCAATATTCCACTGCCAGTGAGCAGCATGGGAGGCCTCCTGCCCATAGGGTACATCTCACACAGCCCAAACAAACTGACAGTACTTCCCAGGAATTTCTCTTCAACCACAGAAATGGGAGGCACTGACGAAGCTCGAGAAGCAAAGCTCATTAAAATACTGGACGGGTTGCAATATGCTAAACTTTTCCTGACAAGAACAACAAAAAGGCATTGTAAATGGTTGTGGTTTCCCAGTGAATCACCAAGTCTTGCAGGTATTCAGTTGCTAGGGAGAAACTTGGAGATGACCAGGTTGGGAGGAGCAGTGGAAAAGTAAATTATACTGAACTCCACCCAATGGATTCCTGATGCAACCATCAACTAAAAGCTATTTCATAAAAGCCAGGATTACCTGCTTCCTCAAGAATTATAAACAGCACCTCTGAATTCCTTGATTTAAACTTGCTTGGATTGTGTACCTCCTTGACAAAAGAGAACAGAGCTCACCGTTCTGTTCCAATATGGTCAATTATAGAATGGTCTCCATTACGACACAACCAGCACTTAAAGAAGTAAATAATGAATGAAAGCCACACTAGGAAAGAGGTTACTAGAACAGTTACATAGGAACACCACGACTGGAATCTCCCATGTCATCAAGTTTAGTCACCACATCTTAAGATCAATTTGGCTGTTTGGTTTCCTCCACGTCAATCCACAGGAATAAATTGAACGGCATTTGCTTCTTCAGCCTCTCATCCCACAGATCACCTCCTACGAAATAGCTGCACCCAAAATTGACTTCAGGTATAACCACACTTACCATTGAGAATCAGAAGCCCTGCTGCTCCTCAATCACTTTTTATTTGGTACAAACTGTTTTCCAATGTATTTTAAGGTTTCCCTGACAGACATTATTAGCGAGGGAGGCTGGTCCAGAAGGCCTGCAGTGCACCAGGAGTATGAAGTCTAGAGGACCCGAAGTTCATTCTAATACGGAATTTCCATAACATTTTCTGAAATTAAGTCAATGTTCACAATACCTTTCAATTCAAAATTCACTGTTTCAAACTGCCTTCAAGCAATCTGAATGAGTGCATGCCCTAAAACCTGGACTCTGCCTCTTGGATCCACACAGAGGCCTCGCTGAGCTATACCAGGCTCTGAAAACACATCTGGACAGCAGTGTTGCAAGAACGCTGTAGTCCTGGTGGATGCTCTGAGTCCAAGCATCACACTAGTAAAAGCAGCACGAGGCACTATCCACGCATTTAACATGTTGAAGCTTGTTACCTGTGTCAGCTGGATGATGCTTTCTCTGATCAAGTCCTCCCACTCCTCCTCTGTCATGATGAGCTTCAATTCACGAAGTAGCAGAACCTTCTGGAGAAGCGAACAGGCCTGGGCCTGAAAGAGAACGGGGAGAAAAGAGGTGAAACCCCATCTGCTCTAGGGAAGGTGTTAGCAATGCAGACATCCCGCTGAAGCCAACATAGAATCATACAATGTCCTGAGTTGGAAAGGATCCACGAAGATCATTGGGTTCAATTCCTGTCCCTGCACATGACAACCCCAAAACAGATAGGACCAGTGTCCAGGGAATGTTACGGACACTGCATAACCTCGCCAACATCTACATCACTCTGTTGGAACCAGACCCTAATACGGTCACTCCTCAGGAGACAGGGTGCTGGGCTTCGGTTGAATGTACAAACATAAAACAAAGTCAAAGGGGAGGGGATGGGTGCTACCACTTCTAGATTTAGGCATTAATAGCCAAAATGTGCTTCAGAGACTGTTCTGAGTGCATCACTTTCAGTCTCCAAAAGTCTTCAAGTAGCCCTTTGCGCGACTCTACACTTTATCGTGCCCTGACGGATGCATTAGGCACAAATAAACAAGAATAAAAGCTGGCAGGTTAGCAAATGGTTCATTACAAAGGAACCCGAGATGGAAACTACTGCTCAGAGCAGCATTCAGTCTTGCCCCAGAGTCAAACTTGCTCACAAAGCCTCTATGTTAACACAGCAATCCAACAGTAACCTGCAATTTTCTTACAAGTCCTTATCTGTTCCAGAATTCAGACTTCAAGGCTTTCTTCAGTACAAGAAAAATGCAACAGGCAAAAGCAAATGACAGAAATGCACAGAACATACTAACAAGGTTTACTGCAGATAGTTCAGAGGATTTAAAGAAAACATTTGTGTCACAGCATGGAGTTAGTGAGCAAATTCTACCCATGTATAAAGAAAACAGTTGCCTCTGGCTGCCATCACACAGACCAAAACTGAATGCAGGTGTAAATACCAAAAATCATTGGGAATTACAGCAAGAATTAATCTTGTAGAAGGAAAGGAAGAGCTGGGAGTTATTAACCACACATTACAACTGAATCCACCCTACGGAAACAAACCTGCAGAGTCTGTAAACTCTTTATCAAGGACACCACTGAGATCAAAAGTCTAAGAGGCCTCAAGAAAAACACTCAGCCTGGTGATAACCAACCTGGTCTCCAGGTACCACTTGAATCCAAAGGAAACAACCCGGAAAGCACGTAGCCGGAAGCTAAATGGTACCCACGCTCCCACTGGAGCATTTTTAGGGCCCTATTTATTGAAGAACTCAAAGTGAGGGAAGAGCATCCAGAGACATCCATTGTCCCTGGATGTCCTGAGAGCAGTAAGACCATCTGCAATTGCAGGCAGTCAAATAGGAAAGACTTCAAGAGCTCAAGGAGGTCTGTGTTTCCTAACCAACACACTCCAGATGTCTGGGAAGGACAGGATGCTGAACACAGAGCCCCCATCGGATAATTCAAGCACTTGTATTTGTATTACAACACAGTAATGTCACACATCTATGTAAGCTCACCTCCAGTTTGCACTAGTATGGCCATAAAGGGAATTATCCAAATACAGTCAGCTTTCACTCGCAAACAGAAATTCTGTTCTCTACTCGAGGAAGAAATTGTGGCAAGGAACCAACAAGGCTACATCAAAAGATTTATATTGATTTAATGAGAGTATGCCCTAATGCCACATTCGAGACAGACAAGCTTACATATTCCTTGTAATTATGGGGAGGCTGTGTCCTACAGAACTAATTATGGCATGTCTGCATGCATGTACCAAATGCAGTGGAAAGTCACTTCAGTGCAATTACAGAGAGATCATGACCCTCGGAGTCGATGAAAGGCCATAATTCATTCTGAAAGACTCAGGCAGGGTCATAAACGTCAGGGCACCAGCTGTCCTTTGAGAATTACAAAGCGTTCACACTGCAGGTGGGTGCAAAGCGAAGAGAAGGCTCCTGTTAAGCTATCCTGATAGCACCTCAGGACTCTAGATTTACCTGAGGTGAACAGAGGATCAGAGGCAACAGCGCTAAGAGGCTGCTCAGGAACAGTCAGCAGTGGGTGGGAGCACTGCAAGTCAGTGAAGAAAAGAACTGGAAAGACATCAAAGCCATGCAAAGGAACAAGGACCTCTGGAGATCTGAGATCCAAGGGCTGGAGTAACAGAACAGACCCAGAATGGGACCTAGTCCTCAGGAAGCACTGATTTTAAAAACAACCTAGCAAGGGAGGTGATTCTCTCCCTCTCTTCCACTCTCATAAGACCCCACACAGAGAACTGTGTCCAATTCTGGAATCCCCAACGTAAGAAGGAGATGGAACTGTTGGAATGGGTCCAGAGGATGCACCAAAGATGATCTAAGGGCTGGAGCTCCTCCCATACACGGCCAGGCTGAGAGAGCTGGGGTTGTTCAGCTTGGAGAAGAAAAGGCTGCGCAGACACCTTAGAGCAACCTTGGAGTGCAGGGACAGGATGAGGCAGGAGTGGCTTTAAATTGGAAGGGGAAAGATTTAGATTAGACATTAAAAGAAATGTTTTCCTGTGAGGATGAGGAGGCCCTGGCCCAGGTTGCCCAGAGCAGTGGTGGCTGCCCCATCCCTGGAGGGGTTCAAGGCCAGGTTGGATGGGGCTTGGAGCCCCTGATCCAGTGGGAGGTGTCCCTGCCTGTGGCAGGGGTGGAACTGGATGGGCTTTGAGATCCCTTCCAACTCAAACCATTCTCTGATTCCATGACAGAACATCAGCCATCTGAGAGTCCTGGCTGACGCTATCACTCCTTAGTAATTTTGTCACGATTAGCCTTCACGCCTCCAGCCCATGTATTAGACTCAAGCAAAGAGAAAATATGTTTAGAGCTTTATGTAATTATAACATTGTTTTTGCTGTACTGAACACAATCCCATGTTTCCCAACTGTTTTTTAACCAAATGATAATCTAGTACTAAGCATGAACAACTTTTCTAATTCAACGAATAAAAATGAAATAAAATATTTACTTGCTGGTTGAAATCAAATTTGGCTTAAGAACATCTCAGTTGGAGAGCAAACGTGACATGAATAATTATGAGGTCCTCAGTGCCCAGCACCATGCTATACTGCAGTTTACGGTTATCATATTTATCACAGAGACAGTGACTCTTCTATTCCTAAAACTCGTTATTAACATGTGTAACTTGTTATTAGCTCTCGTGTAGCCTATTTTTCCAGAGCAAACTTCAGAGCTGAACAGCAAAAGTCAAAGCACAGGGAGAGGAATTGATGTCAGCAGAGTCAGTCAGAAAATTCAGGGGTACAACCAAAACAAAAACCCAGTTTGTCAACCCCAGTCCAAGGGCAAACTCAGTAAGAAAGAACAAATCCCACTCCTCCCACTGATGCCATCGCATCTTAGCAAGTTCAAACCAAAAGAGGTGAGGCAGCAAGATTCTTCTTTAGAAAGAGATGCAACTCTCACACCTTGTTCAAAGCACCTCTCAGCACGTGAAAAAGGAACCCAGATGTCATCAGAACTTTGCTCACCAAGAGGCAACAAACCAGCAAGCAGGACCACAAGCTCCACATCACCTTGGAAAGTAGCAGTCCTTTTTCAGCCACACATTCATCTGTCAGGGCTGAGAAACACCAAACCAGTGGCTGAAAGGGAAGGAATCAGCTCCCCATAGAACAGTCCCTGGCAGAATTTGCCAAGAGGGTTTTAAACACTCAAAGAGGAATCGCTCTCACGACCTCTGGGAGCTTCACCAGGTAATGTCTGCTTTGTCACCTGAAGAGAAGCAAAGAGTATGAGCACTTTGCAGAAGTAAGGAAAGGCCCAAAGTGAGTCGGATCTCTAGGAATCATTTCCTTGAGGTCAAAAAGAAACAGCACTTTCTTTGCAGTTCATTTCCAAATAAATGGACACCATGCAGCGGGAAGCAGATACATTGCAAGTGTGAACATCCATGTGTTTAGAAGTGAATGTTCATCTCCTCCTCACACCGATTCAGAGGGTTAGTCATACTTTCCAGGAACCACAAGTCACCTTACTTGCCCATCTTGACATATCACACTACATTTTTTTATTTTCTTTCAAGTTTTTGGCAATTTTGAAGGCTGCCAGAACAATACCCTTCCTTAGCTTGACATGAGCCAGCTATGTGCGCTCGGAGCCCAAAAGGCCAACAGTGTCCTGGGCTGCATCAAAAGAAGCTAGGCCAGCAGGTCCAAGGAGGGGATTATGCCCCTCTGTTCCTCTCTGGTGAGACCTCATCTGGAGTATTGTGTTCAGTTCTGGAATACTCAACATAAGAAGGAGATGGAGCTATGGGAACGGATCTAGAGGAGGCTACAAAGATAATCCGAGAGCTGGAGCACCTCCCATATGAGGACAAGCTGAGAGAGGTGGGCTTGTTCAGCCTGGAGAAGGCTCTGAGGAGACGTTATAGCGACCTTTCAGTACCTGAAGGGGCTACAAGAAATCTGAGGAGGGAGTGTTCACAAAGGCCCATATAGTGGCAGGACTAGAGGCAATGGCTATAAACTGGAGAGGGGCAGATTTAGACTAGACATAAGGAGGAATTTCTTCACTGATAGAGAGGTGAGGCACTGGAACAGGTTGCCCAGAGAAGTTGTGGCTGCCTCATCCCTGGAGGTGTTCAAGGACAGGTTGGATGAGGCCTTGGGAAGCCTGATCCCATGGGAGGTGTCCCTGCCCATGGCAGGGAGTGGGACTGGATGGGCTTTCAGGTCCCTTCCAACCAAACTATTCTATGATTCTAAGGATAGCATACAGGGTTCTCTGCATCTTCTCAGTGCAAAAACAGGCCTGCTGTGCTCCTGACAGCCCTACAAGAGAGCCAAGCATTATCAGCACTTCACAAATGGACAAAAATAGCAGAAGACTCAAGAGTCTCAGCTACCAGTTCAGAAGAGAAAGTTGTCCCCCCACCGCATATGCACAATCTTTGAAATAAAAATGTGTGAAAACAGTTATAAGTGGCTGACAGCCACATTAGAGCTTTTTACTAAGGCAGGAGAAGAACGCTGCAGCCCATCCTGGGCCCTAGGAGTCACCCAACTGCCCAATAGAAACATTTTGTCCTTAATGGCAGTTTTTAAAAAGAGAGACCATAAAATAGTAAAGAAATAAATAAAAGCAAAGTTCATTCAAGCAGGGATAGTAGATATATATACTCCCACATATATCTATCAAGCAGACGACTAAGTTACGCAGAAACACTCATTATCAGTCCACGTGGGAGAAGAGAACAAACAGTAACGAACTGCAGCGCCGATCCTGTGATTTTCTGCCAGCTTTGTTTATTTATTTCTTATCTACAATGATTACAAGAGATGCTATTCAGCCTAAACGGCTAAGATTATGTTCTGAAATAGTAAAGGTGCTCTCTGCAGTAACCCAGATGTGCTGGTAATTCCCAGATGTGCTCACCTGCCCCATTTAGATGCTAAAAAGGAGTGGAAGCTGGCAGGTTGTTGGGTCGTACAACCTACCTTTACCCTTCACAAGAAAAGACAAGACGTACAGCTTGAGTATTTAAAATCACAAGGAATGGATTAACCCCTACCAATTCTGACCCTGTTTTCTCATTGAAAGTAAATCTCGAGCAGCCATGTTGGTGCGAAGAGCAGCTCTCCCAGTGTCCAAGCAGGTGAGACCATCCAGGTTAGCAGGACAGAGGGAACAGCGCAAGGTGTCTTTCAGTCACTGCAATTGTGAAAGAGAAAAGCCAGAACCAAAGTAGCCTTTGTCCGCAATGATGTAAAGATACTGTTTGCAATGTTGGGGAGGTGAAGGAATGACCTAAATCCAGAGTGGGTTTTCAAAGAAAAGCACCCAGTTAGTAACAAGACACTCATTTCTGATGTAAAAAGAACTGATTTTCTCAGTCTCAAGGATTTTAGGGCGCTGGCTGGAGGTAGTTTTGCAAGCAAGTGAAAAAAAGATACCACACAGACACACTTGCATGAGGAAAGAGGCTGAAATCAGCTGCCAGTCCTTGCACAGAACTGGAGATATGCTCACACGGCAACACACCAACCACAAAGCCTGAACTTTCACAGCCATATTCTCAGCCCATCTCAAAGCAGCTCACAGCCTACAGCTGATTAACCTCTCCAAATTCCCTGAGGGCATTTCCAGCCCACAGGAGAGAGGCAGTAAGTTGAACTGGTCTCCTGGAGCACATGGCAGGAGAGATAGGTCTCCTCAGAGCTGACCCAGGACAGTATCTGAGCTACATCAGACCTCCCTGCACATCATAAAGGAAGCAGCTGGGAGTTGAAGTGCTCACCAAAGACATCAAGATGGATTTTTCCCACTTTGTACTTATCATTTTTGCCTCGTGGACACAGCTTGATCAACGTGAAGCACATCACCAGCATTGCAAGAGCTTCTTTTTCCTTTTTTATATATACACACAACAAGAAAATCACAAGTTTGTGCAACTCGTATGTATTTTTAGAACTGAGAAGCATCAAGAGCTTTATTGCTATCACCTTTTCACTGCTCTTGGAGGTCCAGGAGACAAACACAGAGGTGGTATCACACCACACAGGCTACTAGTGTTTCAGAGCATCGTTGTCTCCCTTCCGGCATAGACGCTGCAGCAGCAAAGCTACAGCACAACCTGACCTGCCAGCACATCTGATTCGGTGCCAGCAGCTCTCAGGATGTAACCCTCAGCATTAAGACTATTCTACAGCCATAGGGGTATGGCAGAAAAGAATTGCACTTCCAGAAATTCTCACCTACTGAGCCCTTTGAGACCACAATCGCACAAATCAAACGCTGCATTCATGACAAATCCTACCAGGAGAGCTGGGGTATGAGGACACGTGTCAAGAATACAGGCAATTCTAAATGAGCTTTCTTCGACTTTTAAGAAATAGTCAAACTATGAAGAAATTCCTCAGTGATCTACGATTTGTTTCATGTTTAAAAAAAAATACAACGCACCACCCTCAAAACCAACCCCCTGGCAAGCTCCAACCAACAAGACAGTTGGTTATCAAATAACCTCTCATTTATTACTGCAGGGCAGGGCATCCAGAACAACACAGCTAAAGTCCCTTCCAATTAATGTCAAAATCTTTGTAAAAAGAAAACAAACAGCATGCAAAACCATGAAGCAAGTGCCAATCCATCCCCATTTCTACCACACCATTAAACTACTCTATTTTTACATTGATGGGTGTGGGATGGAGAGAAAAGGCTCCAACAGAGCAGCTGAGTTTCAGGGTTTGCTTTTAATTCTTTACCACATTTCTTTCATGCATTTGAGGATTTCTGAGCCTAAAAGCTACAAGTTTGATAATAGTTTGGCAGCCAGAGGCCAAGTTAGGAACAGCCTAGCAGCTTATCCAAAAGGACAAATTACAAGAGGGAAAAAAGAACAAGGTGCTCCCTGTTCCTTGCAGCAAAGTCGCAGCAGGCTGCTCAGAAGCAGCTGCAGTCCAATATATGATATATTTTTATATATATCTATGCAAGCTTCCTAACCTTCTTTGACACATTAAAATCAGAATTATAAAAGACCAGGCACTCCAACAAGCTGTGGGCTTAGTCTTTGCGGCTAAGAACTCTGATGGCAATGTTTAACAGAGGGCTTGAACTTGTGACTAAATTCCAAGTCTGCAGATTCACACAGCCTGTTGACCTCAACAAGACCAAGCTGCAAGGTCTCTGAGGGAGGCAAGAAGAGCCAAAAAAAAAAAAAAAGTTACAAAAATCCTTAAAGGGGACCTGCAGGAAAGCTGGAGAGGGGCTCTGGATCAGGGAGGGCAGAGATAGAATCATAGAATCATAGAATAACCAGGTTGGAAGAGACCCACTGGATCATCGAGTCCAACCACCCTTATCAAACACTAAACCATGTCCCTTAACATCTTGTCCACCCGTGCCTTAAACCCCTCCAGGGAAGGTGACTCAACCACCTCCCTGGGCAGCCTCTGCCAGTGTACAATGACCCCTTCCATGAAATGTTTTTTCCTAATGTCCAGCCTAAATCTCCCCTGATGGAGCTTGAGGCCATTCCCTCTCGTCCTGTCCCCTGTCACTTGGGAGAAGAGCCCAGCTCCCTCCTCTCTACAACCTCATTTCAGGTAGTTGGAGAGAGCAATGAGGTCTCCTCTCAGCCTCCTCTTCTCCAGGCTAAACAAGGATGAGGGGGAAAAGGTTTCAGCTGCAAGATGGGAGATTGAGCTGAGATCTTAGGCAGAAATGTTTTGCTGTGAGGGTGGGGAGGCCCTGGCCCAGGTTGCCCAGAGCAGTGGTGGCTGCCCCATCCCTGGAGGGGTTCCAGGCCAGGTTGGATGGGGCTTGGAGCCCCTGATCCAGTGGGAGGTGTCCCTGCCCATGGCAGGGGTGGAACTGGATGGGCTGTAATGTCCCTTCCCACCCAAGCCATCCTATGACTCCATGAAGAATGAGTATCCGTACTGAACCAACACCAAACGCTAATTATTTACTTAAAACACACAAGCCTTGAAGGCTTTAGGTGTAAAAAGTGAAATCCAAAGGTGATAAAGAACATTTGTGAAATCAGTTTTCCTCAATCCACAAGCTGTAACTGCAGTATTACAGACATGGCACAAACATGCACATTCCATATATTTATCCAGTTCAACGGAAGGGAGGATAACACAAAGCCCTGGCGATGGCTTAAGAAAACTACTTTTGAGAACAAAAGTTAATTTTAAACCTCATCCATGCTTCTGGAACAAGGCACACTGAAGGCAAGATTCTCATTTAGCCACCGTCTAAAAGGTTTCAGAGTGCCAAGTGCTAGCACCTTCTGGGATAAATGGGAGTGTTACAACAACATGCCGCATCGCATGTTTTGTTATGCAGAACTGCCCATGCCAGGACACGTGGGCATCTCCACAACCATATCTTGGCCAAGAAATGTGCTGTCAGTGCTCCGAGGCAGCATTGCAAATTAGACATCTACTTCTACCCTACCTTTATCCCGCTCTCCGCTCTGTTCAGAGGATGCAGGGAGCGCCTTTCCTCTTCCTGGCTGCCCTACCTGGCCCAGAGATGTTCCCAGGCTCAGCTTGAATCACAGAATCACAGGATGGCTTGAGTTGGAAGGGACTTTAAAGACGATCTAATTTCAACCCCCCTGCCATGTGCAGGGACACCTCCCACTGGATCAGGGGCTCCAAGCCCCATCCAGCCTGGCCTTGAACCCCTCCAGGGATGGGGCAGCCACCCCTGCTCTGGGCAACCTGGGCCAGAGCCTCCCCGTGCACCACGCTGAGCAGCAAGTACAAGAAAGCCTCTGGTGCACAGCTCCTGCCTGCAACTCCACTGCACACCAGGACACGAGCAGGCCTGTGGGAGAATGCTGCTGCAGCACGGCTGCCTCTCAGCAAGAAAGAGATGTTAGCTACCGCTACATAGACTCCTGGTGTCTGTGAGCAGATTTACAGACAGCTCCTGCTGACCCAGGAAAGACCATGAAAATCTCTTCTGCGTGATCAACCACCTCAGGAGCCAAATTCAATATTTCCTCCTCCAATCCAGTGTGTTCAGACTAATCAATCAGCTCCTTCAAGACGTTTCCTCAGCCAGCCTTGACAAGGTCCGATATTGCTGTCTGAGGTAGCAGAACGTGAGCAGGATACATTTGGGCTAACCCAGAAGTAGTCCTACCAGATGCCAGTTTCCACATCTGCAAATGTGCCCTCCTGGCTCCAGGAACAAAGAAAGAACAAAAATGCAGTAGAATTGAACGTTGGCCAGAAACCCCCACCCATGAACCACCTCCCTCTGCTCCGACACCTTCCTTCTCCCAACATGTCAAGCTCAGGGCCAGGAAGAACTTTCCTCCCAACCCTCCCTCAGCCTGGTCCTGCCAAAACAACACCTAACAGGGGATTTATGAGCCCGGGAACAAAATTTTCCTTGCCAAAAAGTGCTCAAAACTAATGATATTTTACAGCTTAAATTAAGTTCCTGTGACAAATGGATAAGAAAAATTTCACAAGGCTGGTTAATTACAGCATGTAAAGCATTTAGGTAACACCTAAATCACATTTTACAGCCTTGGATGAGAAAGGCAATCCTGCTTGCACACACACCACGCATCCTAAGTCATCAAACTCTTGCCAACCTGCAATGCAACCCAGTTCCATGCAAAGTAGATTGTACCTGTTCTTCCTTTCCAGTAAAAAAACAGATTTCCATAGACAGGGCAGGATGCTTCCCATCCAGGAACCTTTAAACGTCTCACAACAGCTTGCATATTAGCACATTGCAAATAATTGTCACACACGGGACACATTTTGTTCATTTGATCATCACTAGATGATCTGTTGAAGCCTGAGTGCAAAAAAAACCAATTTGAGAACTCTGCTGGGTTTGTGGGGTGTTTTTATGTTAACAGCCAACATTCCTCTCTCTAGCCAGCTTCTACACAAGCTAAACAGCAGTTTGCAAACACAGGGTTTGTGTGTCCTTTTAAGCAGCTAGAAGATATAACAGCAGTAATTCTCAGTGCAGGCCAATTTCCCAGTCACTCTCAGCAACGTGGAGCTCAAGGCTAAGTAGGAGATGGAAATGCAATCACCTGCCCATCACCGGGTAGGTCGACTGCTATGTCCCTGCAGCAGCAGGAGAATTGGGTCCATGGAAGAGGCTCAACACCGTTGACTTGGGGATGGTGGAAATCTCTCACTAAAATGTCTGCAAGCAGGGGAAAACCAAATGCATGAGATGAGGTACTACAATCAGATCTTGGTACCCCCTTCCAAAGCTTCTGCTTTTGGATTTGTGATGTTACTACCTTGCCTACTCAGGAAGGATAAAGCTCCCTGGAAGACAGCAATTGAGACAAAACTGACTGTGACAAGATCTCCATCTTTCTACCCCTCCTGCTGACTCCCCTCTCCTCTTTACTCTTATTATCCTTCAGGAACCTCTCCACCCGGGCCTCAGATGTCCTGCATTACAGCAGCACCAATTAGAAGTGAAGAAATCCATACAATTCAATTGCTGTTCCCGAGGCTCCAAACAGCCGCTGTCGCAAGGGTCAGATGGGCTGTTAACTTCATTCTGCTGCTGCTAAGGACTTGCCTACACTACTGAAAGTTTGATCACGTCAGCTATGCTGACACGTTCTCCTCCTCCACAACCTGAAAACAGCTACTGCAAGGCACAGGCACTTAAACCACCACTCCTCAACCTGGCTGCAAATGTGGAGTGAGCTGCATCCCAGAGAAAACACCTTCACCCAACACAGCTGCACCTACACCAGCTACATCAGCCACAGCCCTACAGGGAAAAACTGTCACTGCTGTCATTGACACAACCACACCAGAATGGTTTTTTAAGACCACCTGAGCCAGCAGGACGAGCAGTCAAGACACAGCAGCAGGCAGCCTGCAGACCTGAGTGTACTTACAGCACTGACTTCTACACAGGTTTCTTCACGCCCAGAACAGCGTTACTTCATTTGTTTAATCAAGGACTCTGCAAATCACGATCTCGTCACAGCTGCTGGGGAGCAGATTTTTTCCACGCTTGGCTCCTCCGCAAACAGAGATGGTTTTGTCAGAGCAAAAGCCCCATCGCACGCTTGCTTAACCAGAGGAGCCCATTTGTGAGAGCCTGCAGGAGGCTGCACAAGGACATTTGTGGCCTGCACCACTGGCCACAAGCACAGTTGGCCTCAGCCTGGGCAGCTGGGACAGGGGGCAAATAATTTAAACTCAAAATTCCCTCCTATAGTCACCAGAATCTAGGCAGAACCAGTGACAGGAATAAGATGTCGCTAGATGTTACAGGCAGTAGAGATGAGTCACTACACACAGGGAGAGGATTCGACATCACCGTTTTTCAGAGGATGTCTGCACGTTAACCACTGGGCTTCGGTGGCTGCAGGCTTTCTGCTGGAGATGAAGGGTCTGCGGGACAGCTGGGAGTCCAAACAGTGAACATCTGAAACAACACACTGACCTCTTGGACCGGGCCTCACTGCTGGTGTTGGACACCAGCTTGGAACAGAATCATAGAATCACCAGGTTGGAAAAGACCCATCGGATCATCAAGTCCATTTCACACAACAAAGACAGAGCCAGTGAGCATCCAGGGCTAGAGAAGATGTTCTTTAACTCGGGCTCCACTTTGACCCAAAGCCAGCAAGGCAGGCCCTCAGGACACAGCAATCCATAGAGAGCCATCCATATATTGGTTTGCTCCTTCGGTGAGCATAGAGATTCATTTTTCCCATGGGGAACCACTTAGGAAAGGCCAATCAGTCTTAGTGCTTCCCTCCACAAAGACAAAAAAGTCAATATCTTATCCTAAATTCTTGAGAAATAAAAAGATGCTGCAATTAAGTGAGCCATGAGAACACAGGACAAATCAGAAGCAGAACACGGATGAGCACCCATGAGCACCGATGCTTTCCTGCTCTGTCTGTAAGAGGCAGTTACAGGACTGGAATGTTGGTGGGGAGCACTGGTGCCATAGGGCACAGTGAGGAGAAAACAGCAGCAACTGATTCTGTGCATCCAAACCTCTCCCTTCCCATACTAAAATATATCAGTAATAATGATTAGGAACTATTCCTGTTTCCCTCTCCATTCCCCAACATACTTCTCTCTCAAGTTAAGAATAAAGTCACAATTTAAGAAAAAATACAACCTAAGACAATTTGGTTTCTTGCTACAGCACTGTTTATTTTGGAGCATTTCCACATTGCTCTCACAAGCTCCTCCCTCTAAACATCAAAGCAAGAAATGCCCTTTGGTTAAGAAATAAAAGCCAAGATTCTCACAGACCATCCCAATAGCTGAGGCTCAAAGAAACATTAACAAATACCAAGAACTCTCTCGCAAAGTCATCTGAGGTGCTATCCTTTCTCTTGAACCCAGCCTTCCTCTTGGAAAAAAAACCCAACCTACCCCAAAAGCTTCCATTTTCCTTTTACACACACACATATATTGCATTACTAAAGATCAAGAAGCTCCGCTGACACATCACATTGCTTGCACCTCTCAGTTAAGACCAAAACCAAAACCATTCTCTCCAGTTCCCTCACGTGGCTGCTCCTCCCAACGCTTTCTGAGCCTGATGCCTCCTCTGCACAACAAAGCCAATTTTCCTCCATTCAGGAGAGGCAGGAGATGGGATTTTCTTTAGGCTATTCAGCTACTGCATAATGCGGCCCTTTTAAAGAGGCTTTGCTAAAGTCAAATTTAATAATTTAAGAGATTTAAGAGCAGTACATATTAAAAAAAAAGCCCACGTTGCCTAGGCACTGTGTGCCTTTTAGCTGCTGCCCCCGATTCACTACAACAGTTATGATGCTGCAAGGACAAAGGTTTTCAGCTTTTGAGAACATTTATCAGCAGATAACAAGAAATTAGAATTCCCATTCACTCAGACATCAATTATTGAAGTTTAGCTTTCAAGCAGGATTACAAAAAATAGTACTCACACGTCAGTAAAATTGTTAGCTCAGAACACTGGAATAAACGGCACCGCTAAGCAAAAAAAAAGAAGTTGGAAATTGTACTGGCTTGAACTGTGTAGATTAATCGCTTCAGGCCCTCACCAGCAGAACTTTCCATGTTGCAGAATCCAGAGAGAAGCCCCATGCCATGAATCTCCTTTGAGGGTGGGGAGGCCCTGGCTCAGGTTGCCCAGAGCAGTGGTGGCTGCCCCATCCCTGGAGGGGTTCAAGGCCAGGTTGGATGGGGCTTGGAGCCCCTGATCCCATGGGAGGTGTCCCTGCCCATGGCAGGGGTGGGACTGGGTGGGCTTTGAGGTTCCTTCCAACTCAAACCAACCCGTGATTCTGTGACAAACTGCATGTTGCCCTTGGGAGAGGGATGTGCCTTAAGATCCTGTCCTCTAGGAGGCTGCTTAGAAATCCTGCAGGGAAAACTAAACTCTGCTCTTGTGCTTCAGCTTTTGCCAAAATGCCCCTTAAAGACATGCCAAGGGAAAGCAGAAACAGAAGTGGCCAAAACCCATTCTTCCCCAGTCGCCAAAGAACAACACGGAACCTACCATGTTCTACACAAACTCTTTAGAACATCCTTGTTATTGAACACTGCTAAGGTGGGCATTTCATTTTATGCTGCAGAAACCCTAATCTTTCCTCATTTGCCAACAAAACAAAGCAGGATCCAACAGTTGACTATAAACACAGCAGAAACCATCACTCAGAACTTCAACACAACAGGATTCTATCCCGATGTTCTCGTCTTATTTTGTAACACCAACACGACTCAAGCCCATGTAATGGAGATAGTTATCAATTTCATCACAACTACAGACATTTCTTCCTCTCCTGGTTTAGTTAAGCTGTTATCAAACACAAGGCGATGACCGAGCCTCCAAGCAACCTTTTCCCATTTGCTCTACACTAACATCCACTCATCAAATTGTCGAAGGGGCTGTGTTTGTCAGGCTGGGCAGAACGCACCGAGGTGGTTCATTCTCTCTTTAAAAATGACAACCTCTCCCCATGTCAGATGGCAAGTTTAACGTAGTTAGATGGGAAATTACTCAGTCTTGGAAAATCACTGCAGTATGGTAGGTCTCTAACTTAGCACGGTCATCTGATATACGGGGCTGCTAATGCTACAGACCCATCCCAACCCTGGAGAGCTCTTGTCAGCAGCTGTGCCTACAGCAACAACAAAAGCGTACATGACCTTCCCATTTTCTTAATTCTTTCCAGGAAGAGCCCAGAATGGACTTGAGGTCACTCAGTCTAGAGAAGAGACGGTTCCAAGGAGACCTTAGAGCAGCCTTTCAGTCCGTGAAGGGGGCCCACAAGAAAGCTGGGGAGAGATATTTTATAAGGGCATGGAGTGATAGGATGAGGGGGAATGGCTTTAAATTGGAAGGGGAAATATTTAGATTACACATTAGGAAGGAATTCTTTGCTATGAGCATGGTGAGGTCCTGACCCAGGTTGTCCACGGAAGGGGTCGCTGCCCCATCCCTGGAGATGTTCAAGATCAAGTTGGATGGCACTTAGGGCCCCTGATCCAGAGGGAGGTGTCCCTGCCCAGGGCAGAGGTTTGGAACTGGATGGGTTTTAAGGTCCCTTCCAACACAAACTATTCTATGATTCTGTGATTTGATACACAACCATCAACACAATCAGCTGAACAACAGTGAGCAGAATAAACAGTCTCTACCTCCAGAATGAGAATAAAAAGGCAAAGAGAAGCTTTTTCATAATCTGTTTGTGCTGCACTGAGTATGATGGAATATAAAAACTGGGACTGCTAAGAGGGCAGTTTCTCAGTGCCAGTAAATTGACCCCTGGCATCGTTATGGATATGTGTGTGGGCAACTCAGGTGCCATTAAAAGGCACCAAGAAATAGAAGAGAAAAAAAACCCCAAACCCAAATACCACTGAGAAAATAAACTAAGGTGAAGAGCTAACATCAGGCATGATGCTCCAAAAAGACTCTGTTGCCTTGGTCCAAGTGAAATACACCATGAGCACACAAAGCTTCCAATGCAAATACAAGTTAAAACTCACGCCATGGGGTTTCAAGCACTCACTTAAATGCAGTAAGGAGGACCTGAAACATTTAAAATGGATCTTTTTAAATTTTCAACCATCTTACACAAGTGAGAGGAAAGGAGCAACACAGCTTATGCAGCAGTTCAGAGCACACTACATTTTGCTACGGCACCAGACATCTTTCCAAAGAGCATTAGACATTATAGATGCTGTCAGTGTCCTCCAGCTTGCCAAAGGAAGACAGCTTCTTTGAGCAATCCCAGCGCAAGTGATGCTTTCAAAAACAAAAAGTTGGGATGCAATAATCCACAAATATACTAAAGGTCTAGGAATTAAAAACGTCTACAGAAAAATGTGGAGAGCGCACTGGCCCTGACCCAGCAAAGCAGTTGAGCATTCAACCATTTCCTCCTCAGCTTCAGAGGGCCAGTTCACATCCCTAGGGCCAGGACATGTCACGGCTTCGCTGGCTCATGATCAGATAGCTCAAAAATGTGCACCAGCCCACCCAGAGCTCAGCTTTACCTTGCAAAGCACAGGATCTCCTTGACTGCCTCCTTACCCAAAACAAAAACAGGAACAGGAGCGAGGCACTGACTGGAGCCTCGGTATATCCATGTGAGACATTTTCCAGCTGCAAATGATTTCTCTGCCCTGAAGAGAGGGTGCATTCTGAACAAGAAGGAAGAAGCATGCAGGCGAGAGCCACTGTATCAGTACCTTTCACAAGACAACTGCTGTCTGTGAGTAACTCAGCTCTGAGGGTCTGCTCCTTTCCACTGGACCCTGAGCCAAGCCCTTTCCCTGCTGACACCCCCACGGGCGCAGCGCGTCCTCCCTCTGCCAAGGGCATGGAGGATGCTTCGAAGGAAAGGGACCTTTCAGCCACAGAGTGTCGCTTAGCAGAGCCAGCAGCCCAGCCCTCATTTCTGATGCAAAGGAGCCAGAGCTTAACTTCTCCGGGGAGGTTTGTTTTGTTTCATTATTAGCAACAGTTTATGCAAAATATTCCGTAACGAGTCTGTCCTATACCACCTGCTGGAAACTATCTGTGAGAAGGCAGGCAGGGCACGGTGCGTTAATGCAGCGATCCATTCATCTCCCACAGCGCGAGGAGGAATACTCCCACACACACACAGAGGGGTGCTGGCTGCTGCGGCTTTGGAGTGCTTTTACTGTTCTTGCTGTATTAAAATTTAATTACTTTTTAACTTAGATGCTTACATAGAACACAAACCATGCAGAAGGATAACTGTCAACCAGCCAGGACCTCTTTGGCAGGACATTGGGATCATACTTTATCCTTCTGGTGATGGCAGCTCTGGCACAGAATTGCTTCAGTTCTGTAAAATAATGTCTATATATGTTTGATCCCTTTGGGGAGACTGCCAAAGCACCAAGATTAATTAGCAACTTACCTAAAATACACTCTCTATTAGATAGATCTTAAAGGGTTCCTTATCCCAGACTGCTTTATAAAAAAACACATTTTGAAATGTTAATGAATCTACGTGACATAAGATGACATTTTGAACTATGTCTCAGTGCCCATTCTCATCTCCACACTAAGTAAAATGACTTTTATTAGTTTGATGACAGCTCTGCACTTACATCAGCTTTGCAGAGTTCTGGCAAAACCACAGAAAATAAACTCACTTGATGGACAATGCAGCATCATTACACTCCCAGCTACTGCAACATCCACAATCAATACAGCGTTAAATGTAAATAAGACAACAGGGATGTATCCAAACTGATGTGTGACCACAGTGCAGAAATAAACGCAAAGGCTCTTAGTAATTGTGTTGAAATGTGCATTCCTAGTGCCTTTCCTAAAGGAAAAGAACAAGAAGCAGGTAGCACATTGTTTGCCTGAGCCCTAGGAAAAGGTTATGAACTAGAAGTGGTCTAAGGAGGTTGTAGCAAGGTGGCCATTGGGTCTTTTCTCCCTACTAGCCAGTGACAGGACAAGGGAAAGTGGCATCAAGATGTGCCAGAGGAGATTTTGGTTAATACTAGTAGGAATTTCTTTACTGACAGGATTCACGGGCACTGGCAGAGGCTGCCCAGGGAGGCGGTTGATTCACCATCCCTGGAGGTGTTTAAAAGACGAGTAGATGTTGTACTTGGGGACATGGTCTAGTGGTGGACTTAGCAGGGCTGGACTGATAGTTAGACTCGATGATCTTAAGGATCTCTTCCACCCAAAACCATCCTATGATTTTAAGTGTCTGCCAGTCCAAGTGAGATGGGAAAACACCTTACCCTTGGTAGCCATGGATGTTTCACTTACTACTCTTCTTTTCCAAACTAGTTCCAACATTGCTGGTCAACAAGTTGGATTTCTCAGGGAAAAGCACACTAGTTCAGCACAGGCTTCCAGAGAGGTCGTGCTTCAGCTTGTTTCCAGCTCACAGAAGGCACTTGGAGGATGCACTTTGCCTGCATCAGCAGTAAGGCCAGGTACCGCAGCACAATCAGCCACACATTTCCCTTCTTCACTTGAACTTCAGGCTAACATAGTAAGTTTTTAGGCCAGAAGGATTAGTTCAGACTCATCCAGTCCCCTGGCAGCCCCAGCATGCGTGAGAACAGCAGGGTGGACAGGCACTGCAGTAAGAACCTCACCACAATGAGCAGCACACAACAACGAACGATGCACCACCGAGGGGTTTGTAGCAGCATTGGGACAGCCCAGGGCTGCAGTTACAGAACTCATTGTTAATGTAGCTGCGCTACTGATGCTGCTAAAAATAAACCAGGAAGACATTCCTCACCTAAGGCTCAGGAGGGTTCTGGTATGTAGCTGAGTCACGCAACAATCATTAAATTAAACACATCTTGATCCCCATCAGCACAAGCCAAAAATCCAAGCCTTTGGTGTGTATTGAAAAAGCAATGCTGCATCCACTGAAACAAGGCAGAAGGAAGTAATTTGAAGGTCAAGGTCTCCTGCAAAACAACTGCAGTAATAAGATCAAATTGCATTAAGAAAGGAGGAAGCGAGAACAAGCTCACGTATGTTTTCCTAAACAGAATTTGAGAGAAGGTGTTTAGTGCTCATGGAAGACATCAGGCTGACACCAACATCCAGTCAACAAAACAACACAAGCCTCCCCCATCTGTTAGCACTGCACACATTCTACTTGGAGAACTGTAAGGCTTCGCACTGCCAGTGGGATCATCTGTGCCAGACGCTTAACATGATTCATTAGCACTGGGTCAGCTCAAAGGTGTATCGCAAGCTCCACTTTTGATGGCTTTTCCCACACCACTTTTACCACTGCAGAATGAATCCCTCGCTATCATTTCATAGAATCATAGAACAACTAGGTTGGAAGAGACCCACCGGATAGGATCGTCGAGTCCAACCTTTCCCACCAATCTCTAAACCATGCCCCTAAGCACCTCATCCACCCTCACCTTAAACACCTCCAGGAAAGGCGAGTCAACCAACTCCCTGGGCAGACTATTCCAATGCCTAACTACCCTTTCCATGAAGAATTTTTTCCTTATCTCAAGCCTGAATCTCCCCTGGTGGAGCTTGAGGCCATTCCCTCTTATCCTGTCCCCTGTTACTTGACAGAAGAGGCCAGCACCCTCCTCTCCACAACCTCCCTTCAGGTAGTTGTAGAGAGCAATGAGGTCTCCCCTCAGCCTCCTCTTCTCCACACTAAACACCCCCAGCTCTCTCAGTCACTCCTCATAAGGCCTGTTCTCCAGCCCCTTCACCAGCTTTGTTGCCCTTCTCTGGACTCGCTCCAGAGCCTCAACATCCTTCTTGTGGTGAGGGGCCCAGAACTGAACACAGGATTCGAGGTGCGGTCTCACCAGTGCCTAGTACAGGGGGAGAATAACCTCCCTGGACCTGCTGGTCACGCCGTTTCTGATACAAGCCAAGATGCCATTGGCCTTCTTGGCCACCTGGGCCACTGCTGGCTCATGTTCAGTCGCTGTCAACCAGCACCCCCAGGTCCCTCTCCTCCTGGCAGCTTTCCAGCCAGGTTTCTCCTAGTTTGTACCTCTGCTTAGGGTTGTTGTGCCCCAAGTGCAGGACCCGGCATTTGGCCTTGTTAAACCTCATGCCGTTGGTCTCAGTCCAGCAGTCCAGCCTGTTCAGATCCCTGTTCAGATTTGTACCTCGGCCACTCAGAGCACGTGTATGTGTGCAGATGTGCATGCAGGTAGGGGATCCTAAAAACGTTAGCTATGCTTTTACTCAGGTGCAAGCACCTTGTCCATAAAAGAAAGCTATCAGATTTGCTTATACATACAAAAAGATTGTGATGTGCGCACTGGTCCCATTTTCATACCACCAAAGACATTGCAGCCCATTACAGCAAGCACAAGGTCATATTTAACAGGATTGATTCTCAGGACCTCAGTCCTCGGAGCTGCACCCAACAAGCTGGATTAGACTACCCAAAAAAATGTCATTCTTTACCACCATCTTGCTTTTTTCACCTTAACTCATAGCACTTACGACCACTCAAGGTCTTGAAAAGTGCCACAGCAGTTGCTTACAATCTATAGTGTCTTCGTACCATTTATACCCACTACTTTCTGCAGCTGACAGCACTGCAAGAACACATGGCAGGCGTGAGGCAAGTCATATTCTGAGAAGACAGTGCAGTTTTAAGTTATATGTTGGTTTAGTTATACATAAGGGAAAGAAAGGATCAACAAGAGTTTAAGAGAAAGATCCTGACTACTACTGCAGTTAAAAAAATAAACTGCAGCAAAACCCAACAGATTTCTCAGTTCAAAAAAAAAAAGACACGACATTCAAATATTAGTGTGCTCATTTTTTTAAAGGCCTGAAGCATTTTAATGTGAATACAGGCACCTTTGGGACAGCAGTCTGTCTTCTTTAGCTCCACACTTCAAGAGTTGCAAAACCAGGCCAGTCAATGGGTAACGCCGAGCATTCAAAGCCCCAGCTGCCAGAGTCACAGTGCATTTGAACTGACAGAGTACGATTCATCACGTCCTGCAGCCACAGGCATCTCTCAAGAGGTGAGAAGTCCAGCTCAGATGCATGAACTGCCTGAAATAAAGTGATTTTGCAGACCCGCTACCACACAGATCTTCATCTTGCATCTGCCTGATGTATAAACAGGCACCACGTGAATTCAGGGTGGGATGACACCTCCCTTCCCTGGTCAGGCATCTCATGCTCTTCCTTCCACACTCAAAAATGACTCCAATCTCTTTCCTTTTCCAGGGAAACTGCATTATTAGTCTCCTGCAGACATCCACACTCCAGCAGTAACATCAGAGGAGCAGAACTTGGCCGCATGTACAAGCTTTGGTTTCCAATTCACTAAGACCACTACAACTCATCTTTCCAGCGTAAAACTTGCTACGTGGGTTGAATCATAGAATCATGGAATCATAGAATCACCAGGTTGGAAGAGACCCACCGGATCATCGAGTCCAACCATTCCTATCAATTACTAAACCATGTCCCTTAGCACCTCGTCCACCTGTCCCTTAAACCCCTTCAGGGAAGGTGACTCAACCCCCTCCATGGGCAGCCTCTGCCAGGGCCCAATGACCCTTTCTGTGAAAATTTTTTTCCTAATATTCAGCCTGAACCTCCTCTGGCAGAGCTTGAGGCCATTCCCTCTCGTCCTGTCCCCTGTCCCTTGGGAGAAGAGCCCAGCTCCCTCCTTTCTACAACCTTTCAGGTAGTTGGAGAGAGCAATGAGGTCTCCCCTCAGCCTCCTCCAGGCCAAACACTCCCAGCTCTCTCAGCTGCTCCTCATAAGGCCTGAGCTTACTACTAGGAAAACTTCCACTGTGAGCCAGGTTAAATCCACCTCAAGAACTCTGACCCCCCCAAAGTGCTGTTTGTTTTATCTCACAAATCACTTCAATATGGAGGTGAAGAACCTGACTGCTGCCTAAGGCACACAGGAACAGTGGCAGAGGAAAAGGGCTGACTGGATGTCTGTAACGCTTTTATTCTAAAGTTTCCTTTTCTTCTGCCAAGCTCCGCTTCAAGATGCATCCTGTGATTCATCCGCCTTCAGATACCTCCCAGGAAAGCACGGCACCCCCTCTGACAGCTACAAACACCTCTATCTTTACAGCCACGACTGCTGCATAGAGGTTTGATGCACTCTGAGTTTTAGAGGTGAGGAACTGAAGGAGACAGGATGCACAGAAAGGCTGCAGCAATGCCCAAACCATCAGCAACAGCCTTCACAGACTCTTCTTACCAATATTCTCATACTTAATGCACAGAAGCAGCCTGACTTTACACTTGAGCGAGAGCAGAGACCCCTGAAGGAAGAGCTGGACGTGAACATCAGTGGCTGCATAATCTTGCCTTAAAGACCTTAAAAACTCAGGGACTGGCCAGAGAGGAAAGCTGGAACAACCCCCTACCTCCATGCTGCTTCTCAGATATTCGGGGTGAGGAGGAAGGAATGTCTCCTCTTATATCCACAGAAAACACTTTTCCTTTTGTTTAAAACTACTTGAAAACTCAATCTGAAGAGCACCCACTGCTCCGGCCCCCTTGGGAAAGGCCTCTCCAGGCCAGTTGGGATAGCAGCCAGCAGGTTCCTTGCCAGGCCAACAGGAGACACTGGCCAGAGCAGAGAGCTCCCACCTTCCCGTGCAGAGCGCGGCTCTCCCCACCCAGCACAGCCCAGCGCCGGACTCCCTGCCAAAGAGATGTGCAGAGCCAAGGAGCTGAAATCACAGTGGGATTAGCTGTTCATACAGATGCAGCAGGCGTAGTCAGAACGATCAGCATTAATAACAGGAGTGTTAGAAAGGGAATTAATCCTAATGTCTCTGGGACTAAGCTAGTTCAGTGATTAGAGGTTGATATTCAGGGGCTGAAAATGGGAGACCACCCCACTTGCCTCTCAGCCATCACGGATGGCCTAAGGGTAGGTATCAGGAGACCTTTAGTACCTTCAGGACAACACTTTGGGCAGCTGAGCCCCTCGGAGGCTGCCAGAAGCTGCAGAGGCTCCAGAGAAGTTATCCTCCCTATTTTACTCACAACATCCCTTTGCCACATACACCCACCAAGCTTGCCGCCAACCCCCTAGGATGCCACCGAAGCACATTTGCATTGAGAATCAGTGGGAAAACTTAACTTAAAAACCTGGTAACTTGGGACATTTGATGAGAGGAAGCCAGAATTCCTGAAAAGGAAACAGTGTGCAAAAACCGTAAACCTGCAATTCCAAGCTCCCCAGGCTTTACACAGCTTAGTCTCCATGTTGCCTTTGTTTAAACAGTAGGATATCCATGTTCTCTATCTGCTCTCCTGCACGCAACGCACCACATATCCTACCCTACACCTCCCACCCACAGATAATCAGGCTCTGGGAAGAAAGCTTGAGCAGATAACTGTGGAAGCCCGGAAAGAAGGAAAATGCCATTCCAGTGGGGAAGCAAAGATACGCATATAAATGAAGCTGTCCGCCTGGGATGCTGTTCTCGGTCTCTTGAGAATAGGATCAAGAATGTGCCTTATAATTAGTTTGTTTGTTATTTGTGTACCACATCCTTATTTCTATCCACTGAAATTATGAATAACTTAATTCACTCTCTTATTTTTGCTTGTTTTTGTTTAAATCAGAGCCATTCCTGTTGGGTAAAAGAGCCTGAAATGCAATTCACACTGACAATGTAAAGCAGTCTTACTGTAAACACATACCTGCCCTTCACATTCCCCCCAGCAATCAGAAACAATAAAACAGGTATTTATGAAACAGAAAGGTCAGTCTAGGATGTAATTCTGCAAGGGACAGAGGATGTTACAGCTGGGGGGTGGGAAAGTTTGAGAGACAGCGCTGTTGGCCTAAAGGCATTTTGGTCATTGACAGCGCGGAAGGCACCCCCGCTGCACTCAAAATCCAGACAGCGAGCTGTGCAGTCACCCTGCAATGATTTATTGATAAGGCTCCACTAATTTTGTGTTAGTCAGGCTCGTGCAATCAACCATCAAAAATCAGATCTATAGTACAAGTGGGTTTAAACCAGACACGGAAGCACATGGCTCAGAAAATACAGGACAGCTGGCAAGGCGCAGAGCGCACTCAAGGAGCTCACCTCCAGTTAGCATTAGGAGGCAAGGATTACAACATAAGACATTAATACAGAGGAAAATCTTGGCAGTAAGAAAGTAATCAAGGAGTAATTGACTGAAGGGAATCAGGTCTCAACCCTGAAAGCAGGAGGCAGTGTTAAATGGAGACGCTATCAAAGAACGCCCGTGGCTGTCAATACAAAAGCTACCTCCACAACTTCAGTCACACACCTGAAGCAGTAAGGCAGTATTCGCAAAAGCTCTCCCCCCAGGAGGCCCACTTCTCAAAATTGGGCAGCCCTAAAGGCAGAAATAAGCACATTAAGCACCATCTGAGCTGCTGTGATTAAGTGACTTCTCTGATCGAATATTTAATACAGCTTTGTTTGTTTGCTTTCCTTCTTACCTGCTGATGTTGCCTCGCTCCTGCTGTGACAGACTTGACAAGAGTATCTACTAATAGCTTGCACATGATCTGTAACAAAGACAGACAAGGTCTCTTATTAGTGGTTTGCTGACAGACATTTGGTTTTTCAAGAAAAACAGTTTATATTTTACACAGCTTCTCAACTGAGAAGAAAATGCCCCAAGAATGAGAAGTGCCCAGATATCAACAACAGCTTATTTGAAAATTAACAGCTTTGCTCACACCAGCCCTGAGTGAAATCTTGATCACAAGGAAATCCGCAGCAAAACTCTTAAATCAGAAAATTCGGGCAGAGATTTCACCCCCTGTGTTCTGCCTGTTCTTGATTTAAGTCTGCATCTGCTCGGTGCTTTATGTAGCCAGTTCCCTTTATGCAGAGGAACAGTACCAGAGGCAACTGAGAACATGCTGAGTCAGACTGGAGAATGTCAGAGCTTGGGGAAAGATCTGAACCTACATACTAAAGTCTATGTCAGGAGGAAAGCCTCTCTGCAGAGAAGGTATCTTAAAATTGTCCCTTGTAACATGCTGTGATTAAAACAACCTTTCTAAAGGAGGGCTATGTGCCAGCCGAGCTCAATGAATCTCTGTTTTGGCCTAATCCACTCATTTCTATGTTTACAGGCAAAATATTTCCAAATTGAGGGGCACAGTCAGAAGAAATGAGAAAGTATCTGGATTGCAAATACCTTCCTGGCATCCCTCTAATGTCATCTATCAAGGACTGGAAGGGATGGCCCAGACACAGCACGGGCAGCAGTTTGCTGTACAGTTCACCGATGCATCTCACAGACGGTTATTCCAACACCATCACCTGAAATGGCTTCTATTTTGAGGTAAGATGACTACTAAAAAGTTGGGAAGCTCTAGCAAGTGGGCAAAGGCCAGCTTTAAACAGTATCTGTGTTTATCTTTACCTTTGTTTTAGAAAAGGGATGAGCTTAAAGACTTCAAAAGCCATTTCTACAAGGAACAGTTACATGGAATCCACAGGCTCTGGAAACTTGCATGTGGGATCTCAAGTTTGCTGTCCATGTGGGCAGCACACAACCTTCTTTACTTCACTAACTTACATGGGTGGTATCGTGGGCTGGTGTCCTAAGAAACCTGGTATGCAAAAGAACTCTCTCCTGCACGGATTCCCTCAGAGCCAGAAAGCATCTTCCCCGGTTACACAAGCCTATGTCTCCTCCTATGAGACCTCAGTTCTAAAAAACTGAAGCCCTTGAGAAAGGCCTTCTGGCAACTGTTTCCATCTCACTCTGACCTATAAATCCCTGAAGAACTGTGTGACATTCAAAGCCAAGGCCTGTTCCTTAAAAACTGGCTGTCCTCCAAGCAGAGATCAACTCCAATCACAGGTCAAGTTCAGACACTATCCGAACACCCAGCTTGCAGATTAGATTCCAACTGGGCTCTGTGCTCTACAGCCTTCTTGAAGAAAACAGAGAAATTGTACACGTAGGTAAAATCAATTGGTTGGAAAAGACCTATGAGATCACCAAGTCCAACCGTACCTGTGCACTACTAAAGCTGACCCCTGAGCACCTCCTCTACTCATCTTCTAAATCCCTCCAGAGATGGTGACTCAACCACTGCCTCTGATTACCCTTTTGGTGAATAAATTTTTCTGACAACCAATCTGAACCTCCCCTGGTGCAACTTGAGGCCATTTCCTTCCACCTTACTGCCTGTCACATGGGAGAAGAGACCAACACCCACTACACTACAATCTCCTTTCAGGTAGTTGTAGACAGTGATGAGGTCTCTCCTCAGCCTCTTCTTCTCCAGCCTAAACAGTCACAGTTCCCACAGCCGCCTCTCATAAAGCTCGTTAGAGCAAAGCTGGAGAGGAGCTGCATTAGCTGTTTAGACAAGCTGGCTCCTTCTGCCTTTGTGCAGACCTTGCTCATCCGTATGGTCTTGAATACTGGTGAAAATCAGAGCAGCCTTCTGTTCATCTGCATTCTCCATGCAGTATCCCAACCCACAAACGAGATCCAGCCCTTCCGCAGAGCTGTTATTGAAACATGCAGTACTGAGAGTCAGACGAAGATCCTAGGAAACCTAACAGCAGCTATGAAAGCCCATAATAAAGCAGAGAAGTTTCTCTCCCTACTTTGCCCAGAATCACAACTCTACTTTGGAGTCACCAGAAGACAATGTACCACCCTGTCAGCAACACTTACTGGGAATCGTTTGAAGAGATCAAAGAACATGGAGCTTGTAAGGGCACTCTTCCGTTTACTAAAAAGCAGTGTCAGTGCTTCCCGATACAGTACTGCCACCCTCTCCACGTCCAAACAACCTGTGCTCAAAAGCTGTAAGGAAAAAGCAGAATAAAAAACATCACCAGTGAAATGCAAGGATGAATCACAAGAAATATTTCAACCAGCACACACAGATTTTTCCAACAACCAGATATCCTTGGGTAGTTTTACAAGGCTTGAAGTGATAGGACGAAGGGCAATGGGTATAAACAGGAGAGGGGCAGATTTAGACTAGATATAAGGAGAAATTTCATCACCATAAGAGCAGTGAGGCACTGGAACGGGTTGCCCAGAGAAGTCGTGGCTGCCCCATCCCTGGAGGTGTTTGAGGCCAGGCTGGATGGGCCCTTGGGCAGCCTGATCCAGTGGGAGGTGTCCCTGCCCGCGGCAGGGGGTGGAACTGGATGATCTTTAAGGTCCCTTCCAACCCAAACTATTCTATGATAGTGCATCCTCTTGCAGCAGTGCTGCACACCCGGTGTTCTCAGCTGTAGAACTGACCGAATCTGTAGATATTAGTGTATGTGGATATCTAGTCATATGTGCACTTCACAGCTCTGTCCAGGATTTCTAGGCACACAGCAGACCAGCCCTCACCAAGCTCAGGGACCCAGCAGTTCCAGAACCTTGTAAATCCTCCAATATACGGTGTAAATGCTCCAATATCTCCCTCTGGTGGGGAAGAAGAAACCCAGCAACTGGCTGAGACCTGCATAGGCCCCACATCAGCCAGTGAAGAGCCAAGAGCAGAGCATCGCATCCTGGTATTCCTGACCCTTCTCATATTGCCAGGGAAGCACAGCTCTCTGGGAAGAAAGAAAAATTAAGGCTCAGGAGGTCAAAGCTGGGATTTTCCCAATAGGCTTTTTAGAAACCTATATCCAAGGAGTTTTTCCATGGCCTCATGGCAGCAGCAGTGCGAGTTTGACCTGAGAACAGGACACATTAGCACAGCTTTAACTTATTAACTTAATAAAGTTAAAGCTGTGCTAATGTTGTGTCCCATTCTCAAGTCAAACTCGCAGTGCCACTGTAGCCAAAGACAGGCTAGAGAGGAACAGGGGAGCCAGATCTTGAAAGGCCCCAGTTGCCCAGTGAAGTCTCTATATTTAACACTAATTTCACATACACATCTGCAGGGGAAAACATGGATTCCTCCTCCCATGCAGATGTTTACTGTAAAAAGTTTCTTCTACAGTCACAGGATTTTCTGCAAATGTGGCCTGCTCTAGCTCCACTTTGCTGCTTACTGAAAAGCTCCAGATGATGCTCCCAAAGCAGAGCTCACAGGAACATCCCCACACCTTTGTCTCAATATCCTCCCGGCCTCAACACAACATCAGCACCAGCGGCATCACACAGACTGAACCGTGGCACCTCCCTCACACCAGCAACTCGCTTCAGCTGCTACTTGTGTCCTTGGCTGATCAAGACTACAGCTCTGTTCCTGCAGGAATAACAACCTTCCCTGGGAAGTACAAGGAAACACAAGCGTGCTGCGAACCTTGTCTAGCTCCAGCCTCAACACCAAGCATGTTGTTTGTACTCCCCATAAATCTCTGTTTTTCTTTTCAGAAAGGCCCAGCACAAAACATAACACTCCTGGTCTCTCACTAAGCCTCAGAAACACTGGCTATCATCTTAGCTACTAATAATAGCTCAGTGTTTCTAATTTCCAGGCCCTTTCTTGTCATGAGGTAGCCCTGTTTATTTTTCTCCCCCCTCAAAAACAACTACAGCATTAAGGCACCAATTCCTGTACAGAATTTGAGAGGTTCAGAAGCAGCTATGAACCCTGAGATGCTCAACCAGCTGGTGAAACACTATTTGCTAAGTTTCTAGTGAAGGTGACTGGACTGGGATGCCCCATATACAGAGTCACCAAATCCAGAGATCTGTGAAATTCAGCAGAGACAGGAGGTGAAAGGGAACCAGATACTACAGCTTCACAGCACAACCAGACAAAACGTTTCCCTGCAAACAACTACTATGGAAATGCAGGGATGCTCCATGCTCTCTTCACCCTAAGATAACTCAGCCCAAACATCATTGCAAAAGGAATTTGCTCTCATTCACCACTGTCCTGTGCCCCCCTGCTCCTCAGCACCCTCTTGGAAAAGAACGCAATAGTGACTGCCAAGAGGTTAATGAACAAACAGCAAATCAGCCAGGAGAGCACCATAAATACACATCAGGCTTCCGAGGCAATTAACCTCAATCCACTGTACATTAGCAGTCCCTGGTGGCTACGGGCAAGCCGGCACTGCAAAGGCAGAAGGATGAGGGGCAGAAGGGGATGGGGAATGTGAGAGCTTTACAGAAAACAAATCACGCAGACGGGTATCTGCAGGCAGCAGGAGCCATGAGACTGAATAAGCAAGGCCTACTCAGCAAAATGGGACAATGCAACTTCACTGGCATCACCCTCAGGAGCAGCCTGCTGCCTCACCTGAGCAGCCTGCGGGACGGCATTGCTCTGTTTCTCCAGCAGAGGGGTAGGAGCTGATGATTTATCGGACGTGTTTCCTTTCAACACTTTGAGCAAGTATAATGAGGCACTGAAAAAGAAAAGGAATAGGAGTTACCACAGTGTCTTGGAGCTACTGCAAAGGCACCTGGGGGCCAAGTGAAGCAGGCAGCTTGTTCTGTACCAAGGCAGGGCTGGAGAGTTCGAGAGGGCCCTTCTCTCACTCTAACCCATTTTTGCCAGACCTGAAGACTAATAGATCTTGGGAGGCTGCATCTTTTCCATTATCCATCACTGCAGTCAGATGCCCCTGCTCTCAGCCTGCATTCCTCAAGCTCCTGCTGTTTCCTATCTGATTTGACCAGCGCTACTTGAGGATTTCTGCATTCATGCGGGATTTTGGAGCCTGCACAGCTCTGGCAGCACTGCAGTGCAGCTCTAAGCCCAGGCTGCTGCGCCTGGAGAACTCAGGTAGATCAACTGCAGACAGTCTGCTGCTTTTGAGACACGCTGTTTCCTAACAGGCACATGTTTCCTAACGGATACACATACAGCTTATCCCAATCCACCCATATTTGATGGCAAAGGAGTGAATACTGATATGTACAGTCAGGACCCATAGTCATTATTGTCCTCATTGTGCTATCATAGAGACAGGAAACTAGAGTATTTGCAGAACGATCATTTCAGACAGGCTATAAATTCTACTCATTCCTGCACTGAATCACACACAACCCATTACTCCCCAATGAAGCCTCAAGGAAGCGCTTGCCGTGACTATTAGCAAAGCTGTACCAAATTGCTCCGGTATCAAAGAGCTCACAGAAGTTTATCACCAAAAAAAGGACATCAGTTTGAAAATGCTTCAGACAGCCAGGATGACTAACTAGTCCTCACATAAGAGATAGATGCCGGCACCAGCCTTCATCGAGTCTCTCACTTCCCAGAACTGTTATAACATGCAGTATTATACCTGCTTAGGAGCAGCCGTGGTCCCAGCACAGAGCAAACTTGCTCCTTTTTAACACTCACCTGAAATAATAGAGAGCCACTGAAGAATGAGTGTGCTTGCAGGCTTTTTTCACAAGCCTTTCCACAAAATCATGCAAATCCTTATTCAGAGCATCCACTTTCTTGCAATACTGCTTAGTTCGGCACAGTGAGTCCCTGAAAGAGCATTAAAAACAAAGCCCAAGGAATTACCTACAGAAAGAGCTATAAGTCCTTACCACTGGGCTCGGGGCAACACATGAACAAAGATGGTGCTAGCTGGGGGCAGCAAAGGAAGCAGTCACTGCTGTGGCAAGAAGGGTGAGGCAACTTACTGCTTCTCTCCTTCAAGAACATATTTAGGCAGTCAAGAGCTGGGGTCGTTTATCCTGGAGAAGAGGAGGCTGAGGGGAGACCTCATTGCTCTCTACAACTCCCTGAAAGGAGGTTGTGGAGAGGAGGGAGTTGGGCTCTTCTCCCAAGTGACAGGGGACAGGACGAGAGGGAATGGCCTCAAGCTCCACCAGGGGAGGTTTAGGCTGAACATTAGGAAAAAAATTTTCACAGAAATGGTCATTGGGCACTGGCAGAGGCTGCCCAAGAAGGGGGTTGAATCACCTTCCCTGGAGGCGTTTAAGGCACGGGTGGACAAGGTGCTGAGGAGCATGGTTTAGTGTTTGATAGGAATGTTTGGATTCGATGATCCGGTGGGTCTCTTCCAACCTGGTTATTCTATGATTCTAGGATTCTAAGTTTCCTCCAGATCTCCCACAAAGGGGATTGTCTGCCCCAAACCCTGCCTTTGCAGGCTGCTTCTGAACACAGGGTTTAGCAGAGCTAAAAATGCTTCTGAGGACATCAGGCAGTGGTGTGCAGAGCATTCATTGTGTCACACACCACACATTAGTTCTGTGTCCAGCCTGTATCGTGCCTCATTTCTGGCCGTGAACAGAGAGAATGTGCACCGTGCCTGTCTTAATAACGACTCATTGGGAGTTCTGCTCCAGCCACAGTGGCAACTCTGTGAGCCTAGGGAACTGATATGCGTGGTCTGACTCAGAGGTCAGAGGCCTGTGGAGATACGGCATGACACCACACCTGCGATACCAATGCTTATTCTTTAAGTTTTGCAAACACTTGAAGTCCTTTAGACTAGAAAACACAGATACTAATTTCTTTCCTGCAGGTTATGACTATATACTCAGTGTGTGTGTGGTGTGGGTAACCTAATTCTACATCACCCGTAAACATAGCATTTGTCTTCCACCTCAGAAAGACCAACATCTAAGATTCAACCAACACCACTGGTGTCTATCAAAAGCCACCACCTATTACCTGGAGGACTAAGGACACTTACCTGAAGATGTTGGCTGTCTTCTGGAGGAAGTCAATCTCCTGCTTGTCTGAGTCTGAGGTCATGCATTGTTCAATCACTCGAAGCAGGGGCTCAATAATGTCAAACACCAATGGGTTCTCCGATTGCTTAACCAAGAATGCTTCAATCAGATCCAGCACCTGCAAAGACAGTTACTGACATGAGAACTAATGCAGACAAGAACACACGATGGATATACCCAGAGCAGCTCCTTCAGATCCAAGCAGGCAGCAGCTGGAGGGGGCTGAAGAAAACTATTCGCAGCTGAGATCCATACATCTTCTGCTATCAGTTGTAATGCTAGGCCCTGAGAAACTCAAAGTTACAAATTTGAAGCTGAAGATTAAAGGCTGTCCATGGACTTGAACCTGTTTTGTGTAGTGAGACCATTTAGAAACAGCAGTTAAGAGAATCGCTGTGCACTTGGCCAGATCCGAAGTCGCTGTAACGTGGCACAGATCTCTGTCAGCACCACTGACTGACAGCTCTCACCCCCGCAATACCCCACCTTGACTTCCAGACAGTGCGTTAGCATAAAATCAGCCTCTTATAGCACAGCATCAGAATGAAAATGCAGTAAAGCCAAAGGCTCACTACACCACCCAATCTACATCTCAGCTAAACCAGCACCAGACTTTTCTAAATGTGAGCAGAGCTGGATGGCCGAGTGTCCTGGACAGCCCATGCTGACACTTGCTGGCCTGAAGTCATTATTTCAGTCACAAATAACAAGATGGTGTCAGCCATAATCCTCCAGATTCTGTTAGCATAACAAAAAAACGACCCTTCCATTGCAAAACTGTCAGAGGGCTTTTATGCACATCACACTACGGCCCATCAACTGATGGGCACTGACATTGGGGTACATGTGGGGAAGGACCTAATAAACTCAAGCACTTCACATCAGCATGATCACCATGGTTCAGTGATAGCACAGTCCTGGTTTTTGTTTTGAAGTAGGTATGTGAAGCCCCCAGTCCCGATCTTCCCATGCCAGGTGCTGCACAAAGCCAGAACAATCCAGCCCCAACCTCCAGGAGCTCATGACATGCATCAATGTCCAAGCTGTTGAATGTTAGTAGCTCATGGCACGCAGCTGGCTACAATTAACATGTCTTCACACCAAACATTTATCTCCCACCTTAATCTTGAAATCTCTCCGTAGGATCTTCTCTTTCCGTATCCTGCCTTTCTCATCCTTCTTCGCCTGGATCCGTTTCTGCTGCTCCGCAAAAAGGGCTGAGATGTTCTTGTCAAGAGCCATCATGGCCTCATCATCCAGCTCTTCATCACTCTCATCTCCTCCCTTTTGTTTTTTGAATGCAAAACCAACATGTTATTTCTCATACTTCAAAAAGACAGTGAGGAGAGAACCACAGCTAAGACCAGACTCACAGTAGGGATGGAGCTCCCTCTAGACCCAGAATAACAACATGGGAAGACAAAACAGATGCTCAGATCCATGAGAAATCTACCTTGTATTTCCTATCAGGTAATCCATGCTGCACAGTACTAACACGCAGAGCTAGAGAACTGGGAGAGGGAAGAGGCAGAGATTTTGACACTGTCCCCCTCTGTGCTGTTGCTCCTTCAGTAAAGAGGTTTATATATTGCTGTGTCTGCAGCCTTTATAGGAATCATTAACCCACACTCCAATACTGCTACAAGTCTCCAGAGTGGCCTGCAGGGATCACACTCCTCCACATAGCCCAACCAATACAGGCACCATGTAAACGTAACTCAGTGCTTTAGTTGACATCAATCTCACTTATTACAGGCAGGATACAAGCTGCATCAGGTGAGACTGGACAAGCAAAAGCACTCAAGACACACTTAACAATAAAGAGAAGAATAAGTGACTTATTCCCACAGCCTGCTTTGAAGATCCAGACCTCCTGCTTCAAAAGCCATACAAAGATGACTGCCAGGGTTATCTCTGCATCGGCTCAGATAGGATATGGGTAAAAGATAATCTTTCACCACCCCATCTCTCTTGCTATCTGTTTCAAGGCAGGCAATGAACACGTACCAATGCATTCCCTGCTTGGAGCACATTCATCAGCTGACTGCGGAAGTTATCATCAACTTCTTCATTCTTTTCCTCATCTCCACTGTCATTGTCTTCCTCAGTGTCTTCATCTGAGGAGCCCTCGTTTCCTTCTTCATCCTGAGGAAGAAAAGTTCATCTCCTGACTCCACCATCCTTCCAGTCCTACTCAATTCTCAGGTGTTCAGTTCTGGGCCACCCACCACAAGAAGGATGTTGAAGCTCTGGAGCGAGTCCAGAGAAGAGCAACGAAGCTGATGAAGGGGCTGGAGAATAGGCCTTATGAGGAGCAGATGAGAGAGCTGGGGTTGTTTAGCCTGGAGAAGAGGAGGCTGAGGGGAGACCTCATTGCTCTCTACAACTACCTGAAAGGAGGTTGGGGAGAGGAGGGTGCTGGCCTCTTCTCCCAAGTGACAGGGGACAGGACAAAGGGCAATGGCTTCAAGCTCCACCAGAAGAGGTTCAGGCTGAACATCAGAAAAACATTTTTCACTGAAAGGGTCATTGGGCACTGGCCCAGGTAGGTGGTGGAGTCCCCATCCCTGGAGGTATTTAAAAGACAGGCAGACGAGGTGCTCAGGGTCATGATTTAGTGGTTGATAGGAATTGTTGGACCCGATGATCTTGGAGATCTTTTCCAACCTTGTGATTCTGTGTGTCACTGGTCAGAAATAAAAACTCCAGCCTCCCCTCACCCTGTTGCCTTGCTTCCAGCCCTCCAATTCAAGTAAAAACACTCCAGATAAAGTGATACCAGGTCTTCCCAAGAACTAAAAGCAGAACATAAGAGACTTCTCTGTCACGTAAAATGAGAATCAGAAACAAGCTTCCAAAAAACATCTGAAGTAACAGCCCCCATCTGTCTCTGCATTCTGCTAATGCTTGTAACACTTTGTGACTCGAATCTCTGCAGTTCTTAAAACCTGAGATCTTGAATTCAGATGGCTGCACACCACAGAAACTATTCAGTCTGCAGCTACAAAAGAGGCCAATGCTAATGTCAGGACAGCATCTATTCAAACAGCCACACCTAAAACTGCTTTTTCATTCAAGGCCTAAACACACACTTCCAAAGAGTCATTTGTGTTTTCACTTCTAAAATAAATCTTAGCAGAGCAACAGCCATTTTACTGAAGAGGGAGAAATGCATCTGTTACCACAGATCAGAGACACATTATTTTTAAACAGCGAAGGTCTGAAGAGTATTTGTCACTGGCAATGGCACATATTTACCGTGTCCTGTGCAGATTTGATCTTTTTGCCCGATTCTTCCATCACAACAACAGCACTTTCTTCATTTTGCTCTTCGTATGGATCAAGAACCTGCAAAAAAAGAGGGATTTGTGGGTTTTCAGTGTTTTGTTTGATGCATTTGATGTGCATAACAGGCAGGGGTTTGGATTTGGGCACAGGAAACCACCTGAATAATGAAACAGTAAATAAGGGCATAACTTCATGTTAATATAAGAAACTAAAAGGGGGAGAAAACTGAAAAGGCTGGTGACATCACACATTTTGGTTTGTTACAAATGAATTATTAGGGTCGTTACTTGAAGTATCCAACAGCTCATCTGTGTAATCCACGTATTACTCTATCAGAAGACACTTCCTTACTCAGTAGTACAATGAATTCTGATTTTCAGTATCACCTATTTTTAGCACCTCTATGTTCAACATTTCTAGAAAAAAGAAGTTATTACCATTTATACTCACATAGAAAATCTACCAGCTACATAAACTGAACCTTTGGCCTAAAACTACCAAAGATGACAGCTCAAAAAGTTAGCAGATCTCAGGTTCCCATTAAACAAACAAGCAAAAAAATTCTAACCCTAATCCCAACTCACTGTGAGCTACATTTAAAATTCAGTAGCACACATCGTCAGACATTTTCTAAATCAAGGAAGCTTTTATTGAATCCCAAAATAGAGACCTCGTGCCTCACTTACATCCAGGATCAGCTGCAAGCCCCTCTTGGTCAGATTAGGGCATATCCGTACAAACACACTCTTGGAAATCCGACGTAGAAGTAGGCTGGGCTGGGCAAGGAGGGAGAGAAGGATTTCCACCATCACCTCAATCCATCCCGGCTCTTCATCACCTGCACAGGAATAAATTTACAGTGTCAGGAAGGCACAAAACCAGTGCATTGGCATGGCAATGAGAGTGCAAAATTATTCATCAAGGAAAAAAGACAGTCCTTCCAGGTGACTATTGGAAGTACTTATTCAGCAACACAGACCAGAAATAATCAAGGGTGACGCTAAAGCCACTAGCTGTATCGGAAGCCTACCAACCATAGGGAGAAGCATGCCTGAAATTGTCTTCAGGCCACTGCAAAGCCTTACCAGGTAACAAAACCTACTGTTTGTTACATCACTACTTAGATTTGTGGTTCTGCAGATCCCGTGAGCCCAACCTGGCCACAGTAAAGCCATCAGCAACAAGTGAGCAAAAGCATACACATCTGATACTGTTTCCAACTAAATCATGGAACCAGAGAATGGTTTGGATCGAAGAGGATTTCAAAGATCATCCAAAGGCAGTTCCAACTCATCTGTCAAAGGGAGGGACATCTTCCACCAGATCAGATTGCTCGAAGTCCTGTCCAACCTGGATCAGAAGTCACAGCAGCCCATGAAAAGTGCTGACATTTGAAACTGGTCCATTTGTCCAGAAGTCTGGGAATCCTGATCTACATACAACTGAGCCACCATAGAACTACAGCCTTTATTTTCACAAATACCCTCAAATTTACACAGATATCTAAGAATAACAAGACTGTAGCGATGACATCAAAAGGCCAAGCCAGGTTCTCTCCTGGCTGAGTTACAGCCTAGCTCCACAGACCCTAACCAAGGATAATCAGCAAACAGGCTATGTTTACACACAGGACACACATAGTTTGCCCAGAACTTGAGCTCTAAAAGTGTCAAGTTTCAAGCCTGCCAACTGCTAGGAGAGCCCACAGCTTTGCCTTGGCAGACAGATCCCACCACCTCAGGCAAGCTCCTGGCCAGTGCAGAACAATGAATCAGAGAAAGAGATCTTCCTTGGACACTGCTCATCTCAACAACAGTCAGCTCTGAAGCCCACCTGTCATTTAACAGCACATAGGTACATAAATTCCTTGCTGGAGCAAGGGACAAGTGATTTAGAAAGACAAGGAAAAGGTCTGAAGGAGAAGGGATTCTCCCGCGGCTAAATGCATCAAGCCAGAACTGATGCAGTCAGGGTTTCACAAATGCAGAACTGCCATTTTCTGTCTTTAGACAGACCATTAACAACCCCTCTCCATTTCTTTCCATAGAAAGGACTCACCAATCCTTTTACTCTCAGGTTCTTTGCTGAATGCCCTCTCTGTGCAGTTCAGAAGGTCACTCAGTACATCCATTGTTTCTGACGGATTCTGTTGGATCACAAGCAGACAGTAAACACCCCTTCTGAGCTCCCCATTACCAAGAAAGAATAGACAAAGAATCTGGAGACCTCTCTAAACAAGCACAGATACTAAAATTGGCCTTTGCAGAAGAAAATACGGACCTAAGTAAATATCACTCCACTCAACAGCAAATCAAGGGCAAAACTAATGCTCAGGCCAAGCTTTGCCCCTCTGTCTACAGCCAGTGTAAGACTCATAGATTATTAGCCGCCAAGTGCCCACTTCTAGAAGCCAGAGCCTGTGAAAGATTGCACCTCTGAACACAAAAAAACTCCCTAGCTCAGTGTTCAGGAAGCCCAGCAATCAGCCCATTTTACACTCATCAAATATGCTTCAGAGGTCTTACCTTGAAAAGATGAAGGGCCATTAAAAGCAGAAGTTGCTGGAAAGCAACTACTTTGGCACTGTCTGATTTATTTTCCTCCTTCTGCAGATCCTTCACAGCCTGAAGTGTTCTGAAGAAAGAAATTCTCCTGAGTCTTTCACAACAACAAATCCTTTCTTATGATCAGACTAAAAACATGACCAAATATATAGGATAATTTCCTGTACCTGACATTTAATTTATTGAACCTGGACACCTATAATACAAAATCTTTAACCACCGATAGCATCTCACCTTGGCTACCCTATAAAAACCTCTTAACGTGGGCACAGGACAGATCCCTAATGCTAGAGCCAAGGCATAGACCCCTGGGAAATAAAGAGTCACTGAGAAGTCAGTCCAGGCATTATTAGGGGAAAAGATTAGCAGAGTTACAGTCATGTTTGGAAGAGGAATTATGAGCAAAAATAGAAAAGAACATGGTCACCTACGCATAGTTAACACACAGAAGGAATGGGGTGATGAGAAAGAGAGGCATTCTGAAACCAGTTACAGGTGCAGGATGCTCAAAAGGAAGAAACAGAACTGCCACTGCTGTGAAATGGCTCTGTTACAGCTGCCAGAACAACAGCAGGAGAAGACAATTTCTATTTCATTAGTCCAATCTCACCTCTTCCAGGCATCGCTCTGTTCCTTGGTAAAAGGCTTCACAGCTTTGACATGACCGCTGGAGAGCAGCTTGTTGGCATATTGAACAAGGAGAAAGATCCAGAGCTTCCCATCTGCAGTCACACCATGGATGTGCTTCTCCCTCAAGGCTACAGCCTTTGCTGTATCTCCCAAAACAGTCAAGGTGTTTAAATTCTGAAGTAATCTGCAAGAAAAATAGCCAGCATGTTACTGTCAGAGGAACCAGGCGGCCTTCTCACGCTTTCCAAATCAATGCCCACTGACAGAGCACTCTCATCCCAGCTCATTTCAAGCCAGATTCACAGGACCCAAGTTTCAGCCCATCCACGCGCTCAAGCCCAGTAATGTACAGCTCGATGTCCCTCTGACTACTATTCTTAGTTGTTTCCCAGTCTGTGTCACACCATGTCCTCTTTGCTTTCCCTCCACTGAGGTTGGAGCACCAGCTTGGACAAGCATCTAAAAGCATCTGTTATTACCCACTGAGGTTGGAGCACCAGCTTGGACAAGCATCTAAAAGCATCTGTTATTACCAACTCCACCTCCCGTAGCACAGGGAGGACTGCAGAGCAGACACAAAGCCAGCAGCAATTTGCACAACCTCTTTTTTTGGTCCTTCCACTTCTAGCTTCCAAGAGAGGCAACAGAAATCTTACAAGAAAATGCAGTCTGAGCTCAGGTCTACATCCATCTGATCACCATATGTGTAGTCAGCAGGTTTGCAATGCAAAATTACATTATTATTGGACAAAATGTAAGGATCTTAAGGAAATCCATCTAGGACCTCCTTAAAAAAAAGCCATTCCCTGGTCCTGGAGGCAAATAAATGCTCCAATAGTAGCTCACAATCCCAAACCTCTTGCCCTGCCATTCGCAGGCTGATCTCACCCCCAGAAAAAAAGAGGAATTTCCAAGCTGAAAGCACGTAAGCAAAATCCTTACCCAAAGAAGTAGTTTTCTGTCACTGAATGAGCCTGTTCATCTAGGGGCTCTGAAGGAAGGACATTCGCCTCATGTATCTGGGGAGTCTTTTTCTCAGCCTTAAAGAAAGCATGGAAGAAGCAAAACCTGGAATGGAGAGAAATGAAGACAAAATTAAGAGTCAGATTGGTCATAAAGCAAAACCAGTCTGTGTGTGCAAACCAAATAGTGCCACATATTCACCACATTATTATTCAAGGATGTCCAAGCACTGAAAAAAAAAGTCACTCTTTGCAGTAAGATCCATTTCACGAGGTACAGAGGTGAGGCCACACAATACAATACTCAGACTGTCAGATTTTGGTCTTTTTCTCCAAGATTTTTAAACTGACAGATGAATGCTTATTAAGTGTTGATGCAAATATTAGAAGCAATATATTCAAGCAGTCTAGGTAAGCAGGAACCTAAAATCTACTGGAAACAAATGGCACTGAGGCAATTTTAAGAGCTTGAACTACTTATGACAAGAATTTGTTTAGCTCTGCAGAAGGTATTTTGTAAACAGAAACCAGTCTCCATAATGATTTATGTTATCAATAGGATAAGGGGTAGGGGTTTTAAACTAAAAGAGGAGGGGGTTAAACTAGATGTTAGGAAGAAATTTCTTATGCTGAGGGTGGTGAAACCCTGGCACAGGTTGCCCAGACAGGTGGGAGATGCATCACCCCTGCAAATATTCATGGCCAGGTTTGATGGGACTTTGAGCAACCTGATCTGGTTAAAGATGTCCCTGCTCACTGCCGGAGGGTTGGACTGGATGACTCTCACAGTGCCTTCCAAGCCAAACCCTTCTATGATTCTATGATTATGGAATATTTCTGCTACGGAATTTGTTGTGGGGACAGCTCACTTGGAATACTGCTACAGAGCTAAACAGAATTATTCCAAGCACATGTGGCATTCTGTCTTTAAATCATTCTCACCTGGAAATGTCCATCACGAGGCTCTCGTCTTTTTGTGCTTGACTTTCAATGATGTTAGCTAGGCGATGGATGATCCATTTTCTTAATCGATTTATCTTATATTGTGCCCTTTCAATAAGGAAGCAGACACAATTGGTAGTTTGAACACTATCCCAAAATAAATACAGTTCACACAACCCACTGCAACAAGAAGTGACTTTCAAGTATTTAGAGGCTTTACATAATGTAGTGAAAAAGCAACAGGTACATAAGAAAAGATACAGTCTTCTCACGTTTGCTATTTTCTATGTTAAAGACAGTCTATTTACCCCACTGAGGCACTGCGTTTTACCAAAAAGCACTTCAAGAATTGCAGAAGTGCACTTAAAACCTCACTCTACTGACAGCAGCATACAGATCTGCTGTTTTACCTGCTCATATCTTCTTTAGAAGAAGCCCCTGCAAGCAACACAGTATCCACAGCAACAAGTTCTGAGTATTCAGCCAGAAAAAGTGACAAGGACAGAACCTCCTCTTGGGAAGTTTTCCTAGCTAGAAATCCCTCCATGTGCCTATCAAGGATATAAGTATTTACAGGCTACTCTTGAGACATGGAAGTAGGTACTTTGCTGTGGGCCAAGGAGATGAGAGCAGTCAGGGCAGTTTAATAGCCAGATAAAAGGGATGCACAACTCCTACAAAGACCTGAGAATCTATAGGTAAAACGAAAGCCCCTGGAGATTTTTGCTAAGGGAGTCGTAAGGGCTAGAAAGACAAGAGCAAAGATTTCTTGGGTGATGCAATCTGCTTTGGTCAGGTTGGCTGGTTCGCACTGTGTTCGCTCCTATTTCCAGGATTTAATTTTGTCCCAGCAAGAGAGTCAGATGCTGGGGCTAAACCTTCTGTGACAGAGGAAACAGAACAGGCAACAACTGTCAACTCAAGAGAGCAAGTAAACACTGGCTGTCCAAACGAGACTTCACACAGGTAGCTACTCTAACCACTAACCAGAAAAAGAAGAGGAAGGTGCATTATCCATACACTCACGTGTTTACATTTTCCTGGTTCTGTTTTTGCCGGTTACTTGAGAAGTCTAAACAACAGTCAAAGTCTGGCTTGAGAAACATGTCTTTGAGCCAGGCAACATATTTTTGCAATGCCACTGGCTGCAGGTGTACAACTACCCTGGAAGAGCCGGAAAACACTGGATAGCCTTGATTGGTGAGAGTAGAGAAGCCAATCACCACCGCCAGCTGCCTCTCTGTGTCATCACAGCTTTTCAGAAATTCATCTATATATCCTTCCATCTCTGGAGCAAACTTAAATCGGTCTGGAAGCTGAAAAACATGGCCAAACAAGTAGGTTAGGAACCTAGCATAGAGTTCAAGTCTCTTTATGAGTACAAATCACCGTACAGATCTGACTGCAGTAAGCAAATCCAAGTCACGTGCCCAAACATTTGTGATAAGGCATACAACAGGTCATGAATTTCACCTCGTCGTCCTTCCCACATCACAGCTATCACTGTGAGCAACCACAGAATCCTGCCATGTACCAACTTCAACTCTTTAATTTGTGCCTTCCCCAACAGCAGGCTAGACCACACGCTGGCCAAAGCAGTTAAGCTCCAAGGCTGATGTGCTCTTATTTTGGGTGAAAGTCCAGGACGTTTCTAACATCATCTGCCTTAGACTTCCCCTCAATTTGGAAACTCCCCCGCATCAATTCCGGTCCCAACTAGCAGCCCTGGAGCCTGCTGACTGAAAAAATCCCATCTCCTCTCCCTGGTGTCTCAGAATGGTGTCTCAGAATTCTTTAGAATTCTAAAAAGAGGGGGAGTTGAGATGTTTAACCTAAAAAACATATCCTGAGGTGTTGCTGGTTTGTGCTGAGTCCTGACTTCAGTCCTGCCACTGACCCGCAAGGCACACAGCTGGCAGGCTGCTGGCCTCAGAAAGCTGTCTAGCAGCATGCAGACCACCAGGACTCATCCCACCTCATTGTACATGCCATTTCCTAATGTTTTTTCATTGCCTCCAGTGTTCAATCCCACTCATTTGTTCTAGGAAAAAAAAAAAGCATAACAGGAGAAGCCTTGAAGGAGGCAAGCTGTGGCTTCATTCCAAAAGTGCAATGTAGCTTCTGTATATTAATAAAACAATTTGTTTGGTAGAGCGTTACAATTAATACAGAGACCTGGCAGGTGTAGAAACATTAATCAAAGTCTAGGGAACACCGTTCTTTTAAATAAAGGGGCTATAAATTCCTAATCAACTACAAACGCATCCAACGTAACATAAATATCCCTGTAAGAAATCTCACACAAAACACAACTGAGCAGGCTCTTGCTTCCACTGCTGGAGAACTCAGTGCTCATGCAGCAGTACAAAAGCTGGGAGAAAAACTCCAGAGAGACTGCTGTAAGCGCACTAAACATGGGCTTCATCTGTCACCTCTCAACAAAAGCAAATGAAGGACTTGCTCCCCTGTTGGAAAAAAAAGTGGATTTGGGAAGATAACTGTCAGTAAATATTAGAATTGAGCTTTGTCTAGTTCCAGCTCCAACAACAACCAGAATCCTTTAAGAAAGTACAAGATAACAGTATTTGCTTTTCAAAACAAACAACCTATGTCAAGGAACAAAATGAAACAAAACAAACCCAGAAAACCACCAATTCAAACTAAGATCTTTTCTGTTTCCTCCTCTTCAGCAATGTTAGGGGGCTCTCCTTCCATTTAGTCAATCGTTGCCTCCAGTGGATTTGTATGTTAGAGACAGGGATTAAATTCACCATGTTTTTGATGCAGCAGGAAGAAGACATTGACCCCACCTGATTCACCATGCAACAAGCAGAAAACCAAGAAAACAACTCCATCAGCAGACAAACCCTAGAGAAAGCTTGTCCATACAGGGAGGCACCATGGTGCTTTATTTTGAGAGCAAACCCACACATCTGTTGCTGCTTTGATACCAGAACAGAAAGTCAGCAGAGTCCTATTTCTCCCGAGAGAAGGCAATGATTTTCTGGGCCCATATGAGGAGGTTAAGGATTATGTTACCACAACAAGTCAATCCAAATCCTGTTTTTATCAATATTCCCTTTTATTCTTCCTCCCTTTATTGTAGGGCTGTGCTGTTTGCTGCCTTCCTAGGAGAGAAGGAGGAAGAGGAGTTCCAAAATCCAATTCCTAAATAAAATTTGTGTTTAAACCTTGGATGTGCTTATCAAAATAAGCACTAACATAAACAAAAGCATGAGTTGTCCCATTTTGTCTCTGCAACATCCAGCACAACGACAGACAAAAAGGAGCTTCTGGACATGCAAAATCAAAAGGACTGCTAGAGGATACCATATGACACTGCCAATATGCTGAGGGCTGCCCTTCCTCTGCTTCACTCATCGCTAGAGCTTTCTCAGCAACACTAATAAAAGCAGATGGGTCAGTAGTGGAAATCTCAAACCCTTAAAATTAGTCTGAACAAAAAGACACAAACCGGCAATGATGATTGTACAGCTGAGTGTACCCAGTGGTCACACAATAACCTCGCTTTTACTAAGAGTCCAAGATCTAAAATTACATAAACTTTTTTCATACCACATCCTGGAATCATCGGATGGTTTGGGTTGGAAGGGATCTCAAAGCCCATTCAGTCCCACCCCTGCCATGGGCAAGGACACCTCCCACTGGATCAGGGGATCCAAGTCCCATCCAACCTGGCCTGGAACCCCTCCAGGGATGGGGCAGCCACCACTGCTCTGGGCAACCTGGGCCAGGGCCTCCCCACCCTCACAACAAAACATTTCTGCCTAAGATCTCATCTCAATCTCCCCTCTTGTATCTGAGGGTGGTGGTAAATGGAGTTAAATCCAGCTGGAGACCAGTGACAAGTGAGGTTCCCCAGGGCTCAGTCCTGGGTCCAGTCCTGTTTAATGTCTTTATCAACGACCTGGATGAAGGCATCGAGTCCTCCCTTAGCAAGTTTGCAGATGACACCAAGCTGGGTGGAAGTGTCGATCTGCTGGAGAGTCGGGAGGCTCTGCAAAGGGACCTGAACAGGCTGGACTGCTGGGCTGAGACCAACGGCATGAGGTTTAACAAGGCCAAATGCCGGACCCTGCACTTGGGGCACAACAGCCCTGAGCAGACGTACAGACTAGGAGAAACCTGGCTGGAAAGCTGCCAGGAGGAGAAGGACCTGGGGGTGTTGGTTGACAACCGACTGTACATGAGCCAGCAGTGGCTCAGGTGGCCAAGAAGGCCAATGGCATCCTGGCTTGGATCAGGAACGGCGTGACCAGCAGGTCCAGGGAGGTTCTTCTCCCCCTGTACTCGTCACTGGCGAGACCGCACCTCGAGTACTGTGTTCAGTTCTGGGCCCCTCACCACAAGAGGGATGTTGTGGCTCTGGAGCGAGTCCAGAGAAGAGCAACAAAGCTGGTGAAGGGGCTGGAGAACAAATCTTATGAGGAGTGGCTGAGAGAGCTGGGATTGTTCAGCCTGGAGAAGAGGAGGCTGAGGGGAGACCTTATTACTCTCTACAACTACCTGAAGGGAGGTTGTGGAGAGGAGGGTGCTGGCCTCTTCTCCCAAGTGACAGGGGACAGGACGAGAGGGAATGGCCTCAAGCTCCGCCAGGGGAGATTTAGGCTTGAGATTAGGAAAAAGTTCTTCACGGAGAGGGTGGTTAGGCATTGGAATGGTCTGCCAAGGGAGGTGGTTGAGTCACCGCCCCTGGAGGTGTTTAAGGTTAGGGTAGACGAGGTGCTTAGGAGCATGATTTAGGGACTGGTGGGAATGGTTGGACTCAACGATCCAGTGGGTCTCCTCCAACCTGGTTATTCTGTGATTCTGTGAAAACCATTTCCCCTCATCCCATCCCTGCATTCCCTGATAAAAAGCCCCTCTTCAGCTTTCCTGTAGGCAACGACGTGAAGATGGAAAGGGGGGCAGAGTGGAGTTCTGCTCAGGACAGGGTCTTTAATCCCGAGTAGGACAAGAATTTTCAGAAGACACACCTGAGTCGTTACCACATGTTCTCCGTAGTGCTGCATCACCTTCCCTTTGAGAACCATCTGTAGCTGATCCAGAGACAACAAGGGGAGAGCACTGCCCAGCAACCGGTAGCACATGTAACTGGGTGGAAACAAAGAAGATTCCCTCTCAGGAAGAGGCATAGCAGTAAAGCCACATACAAGGGTAAGACAGAGACGTGGTGTGTTACCTTTATTTACTGTCAAGTTAAATTTAATTTCAAAAAACTCCAGGATTTAGGCACCCTCTTGAGTTTCCCATGAATACCCAAATAATCAAAAGCAAGTGTTCTCATATGGGTCGTGAGAAACTCTAGGCACTTTCCTAAGAGAGGGCAGCAGAAAGACTGGGGCAAGAAACAGAAGGAGAATATGGAAAACAACAAACAAGCTATGTTAAAACAAACCTCACGGGTCCCGATTTCTCCTTCAATAGCCCATTCTCCACACCTTCTTTCCAGAACAGTTCAAAGGCACCTTCCTTCAGTGAAACTTGTAGCAAATCAAACGCTATACTGGGCAATTTCTTGTCCTTCTTCTCAGATTTGGCAGCACTTTGCAAAAGCTCAACAAGTCTAGAAGAAAGAAAATAATGTGAGGGATTTGGCCTGGAAGGGGATCACTGAAGGCCAAATTTATCCCGCTGAAGGACATGTAACATTTCCTGAGCACAGCAGGCTGTGCCTCCAGGGAGGAATGGCAGAGCTATAATTTAGGAACCTGCACAGCAGTCAGCACCTCACCCTTAGCAGCACCTGCAGTGGCAAAGACGAGCAGGTATCAGAATGAAACCACACTCATCTCACTGCTAGCCAAGAGACCAAGAATGCTGCGTTTCACGCTTCCATATTTAAGAATTTACCTGGGAATGTTTTCCTCATTTACAACAGTGGGTGAGCCAAACAGCTTTTTCAGTTTCTCAGGTTTCAGAACAGCAGGGAATTTCTGCATGCCCACAAGCAAAAGGTGCAGGTTCTCTGGAGATGTGAAGGCTGAAGCGAGGTCACTTTGCAGAACGCCAAACAGGACATCCTCAAACACAGCTTCAGGAACCTAAACAAGAATGAAGGTGAAAGCATCTGAGAAATACAGGAGGGCATTTGTCTCACTCAGTGTGTAGCATGTTAAAATATCTGCACTGTACGGCATTTTACTAAAAACTTGCAGTGTTCTGGAAACTTTAGAAATAGTATTTATGGTGACGCAACCAAAAATAATTATTGGATAATAATTAGTACTGCCATGAAATCCTCAGAGACTTAACCATGTGGAGCAGGACAATATGTTGTCATCAGACAGCAATTCTGGTCAACTGACTTCAGCTGCAATTGTTCTCTCGATATCTTAAAATACTACAAAAAAAGGCACAAAACCTGCTTATTTGTATTTTTTAAAGATTAGATTTAGAACACACTTAAATCTAACACTGAAACTGAAGTACCCAGAACACTTCCATACAAACTATTATTTAATTTTGATTTAAGACTGTTATTCTTCACGGCCCAAAACAAGGAAATAAAAAAACCTGCTATCACTTCCCACAGCCGAAAATTCAGCCTTAGGTCCAGGTGTGGTGCATAAAAGGGGTTTGCTTCAAGAGTTTTCAGCACACTTCTATTCAGAAGAGCAGAGGGTCTAAATACGACCCAGGCAAGTCAACCAGAAAAAAACAGATGGCAAGTTTGTCCATGATGAAAGCAGACTAATCTAAATGAAGGCACCCTTCCCAGAATAAAAGCATTTGCCCACACACAGTATAGGAAACAGCTCCCACAGTTTAAACTCGCTTTTCTACACACACTCCTTTAACTTTCAGCTGTGAACATGCTAAGGAAATAGCAGTCCCAAAAGCAAAGTCCTCCTGCCCACCGAGCACTGTGGCTGTACCTCGGACGTGATGTCGATAAGAGTTTTGCGAGGGAGATCTCTGAGGTGTGTTTGGTAACATGCCAGCTGCTGGAGAAGCTGGATGCTCTCCAGCAGAGCTTTCTGGTCCTAGAAAGGAAAGATAAGCCAAAACCAGAGGATGTATACCACAAACTCTGAAGGCTCAGGTAATAACCCCCTCCTAAGACGCTTAAGTCTACTTGCAATAAAAAACCTATGCAATCTTTTCTTGACAGGCCACTCAGCTTTCCCAAAATTGGTGTTTTCTGGCTGTATATGACAACAGATTCTCTTCCTTCCAGGAGAGGCAGGAGCCTCCTGTGCTATTTGACGTAGTTCCTACATTCTGGTCAGAAACAGATATTTAAGAAACACAAAAAGTCTACAGGGAACATAGCACAAATGATGCTTCAAGTCCCATCCTAACCAGGAGCTAATGACCCAGTTGTTTTCTCTGGATCCTCTCTCCACTTTAGACAGAACGAATACTGACAAACAACACAACAAGGGTGAAACGTACCTTAATGAGCCGGCCAGACTGAAACAGAGCCATGATGCCAAAGAAGTTCCCAAAAGCAGCATTTCTCACAAGTTTCTGAAAAGGAGGGGAAGAAGGAGGGTTAAGAATCCACTTCACCAAGTGGTTATATTGCACATTCAGCTACCACTCTGATCAGTGAAACACGACATCTGGAACCTCCAGCCTCGAAAACCGTGCCATATGAAGGTAACATGCTAAAAAGCAACCCCCTGCACTGTGTTTAAAAGCAACTGTCCTAGATTATCTTTACGTCCAATGGACAAATCTCAGCTAAAACCAGGCCAGATAATGTCATTACCTTTTCATTCCACGAATATTTCCTTTGTTTTATTTTAGCAATTTGCCTTAGCAAGAACCCCAAAACTAGAGTATCCAAGCACCAAGCCTTCCAAGAATCAGGAATGGTTAATTTAAACTAGCTGTTGGCTAACGCTGCTACGAGCCAACTCACCTTTTTCACTTTTTCCAGATTGTGTTTTTCTTTGATCTGTTCCAGGACGCTGCAGAGGGGAATTTCCTCAAAAGCCTGTAAAACCTGAGGAGATGGATGGAATAGCTCAGTTTGCTGTTCTTACAATTTATTCAATTTTACTGAGTTCAGCCAAAACAGAGATATGTTCAGCACAGCAGTAGGTGGCTGCCGCATCCCTGGAGGTGCCGAAGGCCAGGCTGGATTGGGCTTGGAGCAGCCTGATCCAGAGGGAGTTGTCCCTGTCCATGGCAGGGAGGTGGGACTGGATGGGCTTTGAGGTCTCTCCCAACCCAAACCATTCCATGATTCTAAAAGTGTAGCACCCTCCAAAGCTCCACAGCTGTCCCATGCTTGCTGCAGGAGCCTTCTGTACCCTCTGCATGAAGAGAAAAGCCCTCCCACCCCCCTGCAAAGCAGGACCCCAAGGTTTCCATGGGCAAACACTGACCTGTGCCAGGGCCAGGCTGAAGCCAGGACGGGCAGCTTCCCGGGTGGCTCCCAACCCTTCCACCAAGCGTTTCAGCGTGTACTTGAGCTCCTCATCCTGCAAGAGAGACAGTGCTGTGGGGAGCCTGGGGGATGTGCTGCCCTCGTCTGCATCCCTCCCCATCCTCCTGCATCCCTCTCACATCCCCTTTGTATCCCTGTGCTCCTGCATCCCTCCCGCACCCACCCCGCATCCCTGCGCTCCCTTATCCCCAACGCATCCCTGTGCTCCAGCATCTCTCTTGCATCCTTCCCACAACCCTGTGCTCCAGCATCTCTCCTGCCTCCTTACCCCAACCCTGTGCTCCAGCATCTCTCCTGCCTCCTTCCCACAACCCTGTGCTCCAGCATCTCTCCTGCCTCCTTCCCACATCCCTCTGCTCCAGCATCTCTCCTGCCTCCTTCCCACATCCTTGTGCTCCAGCATCTCTCCTGCCTCCTTCCCACATCCCTCTGCTCCAGCATCTCTCCTGCCTCCTTCCCACAACCCTCTGCTCCAGCATCTCTCCTGCCTCCTTCCCACATCTCTCCCGTATCCCTCCCGCATTCCTCCTGTATCTCTGCTCTCCCGCACCCCTCCCGCATCACTGCGCTCCCGCATCCCTCCCACATCCCCGTGCTCCAGCACCTTTCCCGCATCCCTCCGCCTCCCTCCCGCCCCTCGCTCACCTCCCTGCGCTCCCGCAGGTGCCGCAGCAGCCGCTCGGTGCCCTCCAGCCGCGCCTCCTGGTCGGTCTTGGCGATGTCCCAGAACAAGTCGAGGAAGGCTCGGCCCTGCCGCAGCAGCCCGCGGGGGTCGAGGGGCATCGCGCCGCCCTGGCCAAGCTCCTGCCCCGCTCCCTGCGGCTCCGACACGCCGTCCTGCCCCTGTCCCGCTCCCTGCCGCCGGGCCATGCCGAGACACGGCTCCGTCCCGGTCCCTGTCCCTGTCCCGGTCCCGCCGCACGTGGGGCCGCGGCCGCTCCGCCCCTTCCTCCTCTCCGCCCTGCCCGGTCCCTCACTTCCTTCAGTCCCGCGCCCTCCCTGGGCCGTTCTCCCTTTGCCCCGCTCTCCCCTCTGTCCCACGGGTTTCCCCCTGTCCCACCGCTTCGTTACTGTCCCACTCTCTCTCCCCCACCTCCCCCTGTCCCATGGCTTCACCCCTGCCCTCCCTCCCCTCTCTCCCATTCTCTCCTCTCTCTCCTGCCCAGCACTTCTCCCCTCCATCCCGCTCTCCCCTCCATCCCATGGCTTTCCTTCTGTCCCACTCTCCCTCTATCCAGCTCTCCCCCCATACCCAGATCTCCCGTCTGTCACGGCTTCACATCTGTCCCTCTCTCTTCCCTCTCTCCTGCTCTCTCCCATCTCACTCTCTCTCCACTCTTTGATAGGAATGGTTGGACTCGTTGATCCAGTGGGTCTCTTCCAACCTGGTTATTCTATGATTCTCTCTTCTCTCTCCTGCTCCATCCTGCTCTCTCCTTCTGTCCAGCACTCTCCCTCTCCAGCTTTTTCCCCTTCATCCCATGGCATCCCTTCTGTCCCACTCTCTCCCACGTGGAGTGAGTCCAGAGAAGAGCAACAAAGCTAGGGAAGGGGCTGGAGAACAAGTCTTATGAGGAGCAGCTGAGAGAGCTGGGAGTATTTAGTCTGGAGAAGAGGAGGCTGAGAGGAGACCTCATTGCTCTCTACAACTACCTGAAAGGAGGTTGTGGAGAGGAGGGAGCTGGGCTCTTCACCCAAGGGACAGAGGACAGGATGAGAGGGAATGGCCTCAAGCTCCACCAGAGGAGGTTCAGGCTGGACATCAGGAAAAAATATTTCACAGAAAGGGTCATTGGGCCCTGGCAGAGGCTGCCCAGGGAGGGGGTTGAGTCATCTTCCCTGGACATGTTTAAAAGACAGGTGGATGAGGTGCTCAGGGACATGGTTTAGTGATTGATGGGAATGTTTGGACTCGATGATCCAGTGGGTCTTTTCCAACCTAATGATTCTATGATTCAATGATCCCTCTCTTCCCCTAGTCCCACTCTCCCCTCTGTCCCGTGGCTTCATCTCTGTCCTCTCTCCCTTGCTCTCCCCCATCCCACTCTCTCCTCCTGTCCCGATCTGTCCCATTCCCTCATCTCTCTCCTGTTCTGTCCCACAATCTCCTTCTGTCCAGCACTTCTCCCCTCCATCCTGCTCTCCCTTCCAGCCCATGGCTCCCCTTCTGTCCCACTCTCTTCCCCCTGTCCCGCACCCCTTTGCTGGTCCCTCCCTTGCACCCTGGTTTGCAGCAGGGGTGCTGAGCCCTGTTCAGGTGGGGAAGAGACACTCAGGGGAGAAGACGGCTAAAACCCTGCAAGATGCATGTGGTACACAGATGGACACCAGACACATTGGCCATTGCGGAGAGTCCTTGTGTCTCTGGTTTATTATAACGACCCAGGAAAAGAGGAAACATCAGCTCATAGAATCATCAAATGCTTTGGGTTGGAATCTTTACAGGTCATCCAGTTCCAACCCCCTGCCATGGGCAGGGACACCTCCCATTGGATCAGGGGCTCCAACCTGGTCTTGAACGCCCCCAGGGATGGGGCAGCCACAACTTCCCTGGGCAACCTGGGCCAGGGCCTCTCCACCTTCATCATGAAGAATTTCTTCCTAATGTCTAACCTAAATCTTTACCCTTCCAATTCAAAGCCATGCCCCCTCATCCTATCACTCCATGCCCTTGTAAAAAGTCCCTCCCCAGCTTTCCTGGAGCTCCTTTCAGCACTGGAAGCTGCTCTGAGGTCTCCCCGCAGCCTTTTTATTCTCCAGGCTGAACAACCCCAACTCTCTCAGGCCTGCCTCGTGCGGGAGGTGCTCCAGCCCTCGCATCATCTCTGTAGCCTCCTGTGGACTATTCTATGTGTATGTATAGCTATATTTATGTATTATTTCTCTAGGCTGTCTCAGCCTCTCCTCATAGTAGAGACTAAGTGCCTCTGACCACCCCCGTGGCCTCTGGCCCCGTCCCGCCCCTCCCACTTTCTCCTAACGCTGGGGATCAGCAGACAGCGCCCCCACGCCGCCCGACCGACAGGCAGTGCCTCGGGCAGCCCCGCGGGGGCGCGGCGCTGGAGACAGGCACCGAGCGGGGCAGCCCCGGCGCGCGCCCCGCCTTATATAAGGGCGCGGGGTCCTCCGGGCGCGGTCCTGTCACGCTCGCGCGGGTAGGAGGCCGAGCTGGCGATGGCGGATTTCGATTCTTACGACGATCGGGCCTACAGCAGCTTCGGCGGCGGCCGGGGGTGAGCCGGGGTCGCTGCGGGCGCCGACGGGGCCTGGGAGCGGAGCAGCGCCGAGGGTTGGGCCCCGGCGCGGCGAGGGAAGGAGGGAACGGCGCCCCGCGGCCGGCGAGGAGGGGGCGCGGCCGGGCCGGGCCTGCCCCTTCCCCTGGGAATGGATGGCGGGCGGGCGCGGCGATGGGGCGGGGAGGGTCTCTGCCTCTGCGAGCCTTTCGGATCCGTCTTTCCCCGCCGCTTTCCCTTCTGCGGGGCATAGGGCGAGCCCGGAGGGGCGCGTTCCCCAGGCCCGCTTTGTGAGGCGATGGGAGACCGTGGCGGCCCAGGAGGGCGTGCTGGCTGTTCCCTCGCTTCATGGGGCGAGTGCCGTTGCTTCTGGGGGACTTTCGGGGCCGTCTTTCCCCGCTGCTTTTCCTTTCCTGGGGGACGGGGTGAGCCCGGCGTGGCGCGCCTTGTCGCTCTCGCTTTGTGAGGCGACAGGAGACCGTGGTGGCGCGGCAGGGGGTATTGGCTGTTCCCTCGCTTCATGGGGCGGGTGCCGCTGTCTTCAGGAGCCTTTCGGAGGGATGGGGGTAAGCACGGCAGGGCGCTTTCCCTTGTCCGCCCTGCTTTGTGAGGCGAGGAAGAGGCCGTGGCATTCCCGGAGGGGGTATGGGCCGCTCCCTTGCTACGTGAGGCGAGTGCTGCTGCCTCTAGGAGCCTTTCGGGCACATCTTTCCCTGCCGCTTTCCCTTCCCCGGGGGATGGGGTTGAGCCCCGCTGGACGCGTTGGCCCCTGGCCTTGTGTTGGGCCCGCTTTGTGAGGCGAGGAGGAGCCCGTGGCGTCCCGGGAGGGGGAATCGGCTGCTCCGTTACTGCATGTGGCGAATACCGCTAGGTTTAGGGCCTGGAAGGGGCGGGAGGAGGAGGGCGTCGCTATGTTCCCACCGGAGGCGATGAAGCGGGGTGGGATTTAGGGAGGTGCTGGGCCAGGTCCGAGCTAGGCCGTGAGGAGCTCTTGCAGGCAAAACCTGGGAGCTCTCCGTGAAGGATGAGCTCTGTGAGGCCTGGGGCGGCGGGGATGGAGGGGTTTCCGTGGTGCCATGGGGATCCAGGGCCTCAGGTCCTGGATCCCAATCCAATGTGAACTGGGCTTGTCTCATCTCTGTGTTTTTGTTGGAGTGTGCATATGGGGAAGGAGCTACAAAGAAAACCCAGCCGTTATGAAGTTTCTCCTAAATCAAATTAGGAAGGCGTGATTAGTAATTGACTATTTTGAAGGTTGATGCCATATAAGTTTTTTTGTGTGCTGAAATAATGCAGGAGGCATAAAACTGTGAAATAAGCTGTTTTTGCAAACAGGTATTAATGAATATGCTCTTCTATGATCTAATCTTTCGAGATATTTCCTAGTCAACGGTGTTTGTGTCCCTTCCTGTGCTTAGAGGGATAAATCTGTTTCATTTCAGGCTGTTGACACAGTAGGGAGTAGCTACCGCTGGGGTTAAGAGAGGAGTAAGTTTTTCAGTCTTTGGAAACACTGTGACACTCAAGCTTTGTAAGCTCATTTTAATGCCTAGATATTCTTCCTGTCTAAAGAAGGGCAAGTGGATGATGTAGCCACTTAAAATTTTGTTACTTCTTACCCTGTAGCAGATAACCTTCACAACAGCCTGAAGCAGCACTTGACACTCATAATAAATTCAGCTGTTATTACACAGTCTGCCCTAGTCAATGCATGCACCTTTAATGAAGTCATAAAATTAAAGTTTAAATGCTACTTTCATATTCAGATTTCTTTAATAGTTACTTCGCTTGCTTTCTGGTGAGATGTGGATACTTGTTTTGGCCAACTAAAGGTGTTCCAGTGATTAGTAGATGCCTGTTTCTGAATTAGCTGTAGTTTTAAGCCTCAGATGCTACTATTGAGTGCAATTTCTACTTGCATTGTATTTATCACTATTACTAGTAAGTTGTTAAGAGCTAATTGATTATTTCAGACCTTAACAGATTTCTGTGCTTTGTTTAAAGCGTTGTAATGTGTGTGGTGTCATGAAAACTTGACTATTCTTGAAGACTCTGATTAGAGAATCCCTTGTTAACCTAGTAACTCCTACTCATTTCTAGGCAATCTAGGACTATAAAAATAATGTAAACTCAGTTCAGATATAATAGTTTTTGTGGAAGTTTTGCATAACCTGGATAGGGAATGAGCATGGGATTTAAGTGTGACAGATGGAACACAGTAGCTTCCAACAAATTCTAATGTATGTGAGATATCTGCCTTTTTCTGATACTCTTCAAAATTGTAGTGGAAGAGCAACAGAATGTGGCTGTGGTGTGATGAGACAGAAGTTTTGCTAGTACACTGGCAGTGCCCTGATTAACAGCTGAAGCGTAATACTATGGTATGCAAAAGTTCTTCTATTCTAGATGAAGAGCACACTACTGTCCTTAAGAAAAGGCTTACTATAAAAGCTTTTTGGTAGGTGTTTTGGAGCCCAAGATTTGACAGAAGAATCTGTACTTAAACATACTGAGGCCTAGCGGAAACACTCTGAACATCTGAAGAGCTTCTCAAAGTTGAAGAAAACTGAGCATTTATCACTACTGACTTGCTGGTAGGCTGTTTATTTTGGTGTGGGCTTAACACTGGGCTTAATAATGCGGGGACCTTACTCATGGTTAACATTGACCTGAAGGTAAGTGAAAATGGAGAACTGATCTATATCCTTTCAGCGTTTTGGATCCTGTCTTACCCATTAACACTAAATTAATTTCTCCTAATTTTTAGGCTCGGGTAAGCTTTTTGTTAAACACTTATAATGCTTTCTGTAGAGATGGACTGTATTGATTGAATAAATTTGGTATATATTGGAGCTGTGATCTTGGAGACTCTTGACAACACTTGCAACCTGCTGCTCTGATGAAACACCAACTCTGGAATCCAATGGGGCTGTTGCCTCTGTGCTGTGCAAAGTGATAATACCGATCTATTGCTTTGATCCTTAGTGAAAGGCTATGAAAGGCTGATACTAGCATTTAGAGTAGTCTTTGTTTTGACCTTTTGACAGATCTTGTTTTCTGGAGAGAACTGAACTTTGTGAAGGAGTAGCTTCAAAATGAGTATTTTCCTTTCCACCTACATATGGCCTTATGTGTCATTTAACTTAGTCCACCAAAACTCTAATTACAGGGATATTTGTATCTGCATTTGCTAGAACAGAGATTTCCTTTTTAGTTTTCTGCTTTGATTTCCTGAAGAAGAGTTCCAGTAATTGTTTGATTCCTGCATTAAGATGACATAATTAATACCTAATTGTGTCTGAACAAAATCTACACAGATTGGGAAATGCAGATGTTCACTTCACATTTGGGTGTGATGCAGTTCACTTAGTTCAAGTATGTTTTTAATTATAGTTGACTTTTTTCCTGTTTTGCTACAAATGAGAGCAGCATCTTTCAGTCTCCTTCAGTTACTGAAGTCAGCTCCTTTGTTATTTCACTGTTTTGGTGTTGAAAAAAACTTAGGGAAGTATAGAAGCAGTTTCTTTTTGTGTTGCTCTACCTGATTCTGTAGGAATCTTAGTTTGGAACTTAGTTATTGACCGTTCCTGGTCTTCAAATGGAGACTGAAATACCCAATATGTAGTTACATATTTGATAATTGAGGCCTTAATGGCTCAAAATCGAAAGGAATAATTTGTTTTCTGACTTCATAGCAGAAGGGATTGCACAATAGGGCATGGATTTTCACACAGGCATCCTTTGAAGTTCTGGTGTGCTATGATAGAAACAAAGTTTGTCTGTAGCACAAAAAAAATCTTCTCGGGATTGCTAACTTGAGGGTGTGGTTTCAGCAGCAGCTCGAACTGAACAGAGTTGAGGTTGCCAAGAGCTGTAGTTGGAGCCCTTGCTTTCATCCTTCTTCCTGTGCTGACGAAGTGCTCCCTGCAGCTGCCCTGATCACCTTTTTGATCTGGCTGAGAATTCAGCTTCAGGACTAGTCTTTACCCAGATTTGCTCACAGAACAGATCACTTTCAGCCCAAGGAACATGGTGAGAGTGTTTATGAAGAGGGCCTGCTCCTTTTAAACTCAGATGAAACAATTCTGATGTTCCTATAGAACATAAGCACTAAGACTCTTTTTGGCAGCGAATTAAATGTATGTTGTTTTAACAGCTGTTTGTAAGGCCACAGATGAGAATTAAGGACAAAGGCACGGAACAAATTTTACATATTAGAGAATTCTTTATAACAGCAACCAGGCTTTCAAAGAGTTCCTCCTTAACTTAATAGAGTGACAAAAGTTAATGCTGCTATACATACACAGCACCCAGCTATAGCAGCTTTCATTCTCCGGTATATCTTTGAGTCTTAACTTGTTAATGGGACAAAAGCAGATAAGGAATATTGTCAAAAATGCTAAAATATGAGCTTGGGTGGACACTAAATCTATGCAGGTTGTGATTCAAGTGCATTTAGCCTTAAGCAGATAATGTTGGTGACACATGACTCCTGCTTAAAGCTGCTACCATAAAAAGGCATGAACAGGCTCACCTAGAAAGAGTTGAGGAATCTCATTCAATATTTCTGCATTATCTTATTCATTAGTAATAAAATATTTATTCAAGAATGGGAAAAAAGGCTGATGAGTACACTGCTTGCCCAATGGATTTTCTGACTGCATGCAGCCAGCCAGAATAAAAGGAAATTAACTAATTCTTTGGCCATCAGTATTTTAGGTAGGACTGCAGAAATCTAACTAGTCCATGTCACCCTAGCAAATCCTGCTTTCATACCGTTTGTGTTGCAGAATGAGCCTCTGGGAAAGGGAGCAGATGTGGCCACAGCCCAGTAGAAGTTAAGTCATTGAAGAGAGCTTGGGCAGAGCAGTAGGTAGGCATCTCAGGGAGAAGTCAAAGATTGCTCAGATGGGGCAAATGGCATAGCAACCACTGACCGTGGTGTCCTGCAGTGTGGAAGTCCAGGAACTGTAACTGAGGATTGCTTTGTGCCTGCAGTGCAAATCCTTCCTATCTGTGAAGGAGATCAAAGTTAGGTTTTGAAGATTAGGCTCTACAGGAAATTATCAACCAGGTGCATTACACTGATACAGTAAACAATTTGGTTAGTACAGTCTTGTTTTTCAGCAGCCAATGCCAAAAGATGGGAAGAGAAAACCTAGTCTAACTCAGTGTGATTCATCAGATGCAGGGGAAGGAGTAAACAACCCAGTAGCACTGAAGTTTGTTTCCCTGCCTTAGAACACCTTGCTCAAGCAAGTTTTTTGTTACATGTTTAAAAATGCTTTCCAGTCTGGATATCTGACAGTTATTGAAATAACTTCAGGGTTAGGAGAAGGTGTTTCTGTTAAGCTAAATGCTACTGAAATAATTTAGGTGGTTGTGGAGAGAGTGTTGGTCGTACACTATTTAGTTAAAAATGTTGGATCTAGCTTAATTTCAGGATAAGCTGATGAGCCTGTGCCATGCAGGTATTTCTTTACTGCTAGAAATTATTCTGAAAATCTAGCCTAGGTTGTGTTTTGTAAGAAGTAATGGTTTTGAGTAGGGGACAGCAGAGATAAGGTTACGTTGCTTTTCATAATGGATTGTGGGATGAGAGAGAAGTTAATTCATCACTTTATTACTGACTTCACCTGTAATGTTTTTAGATATATTGTTTGCTTAGTTTCCTGCTGAAGTACTGCATCAGGTAATACTAGAAAGGAGTTGGCCAGTACTGGAAGGTGCAGGTACAGGCAAAGGGGTAAAAAACTAACCAAAGTTGTGGAAAAATCCACTTCCAAGAAATCAAGCAGCACCTGAACAGTGCTATGTGCTGTACTACTGGCTGTGTTGGGTGTAGAGTTCCAGAGATGCTGTGCTTGCTTTCAACAGGTCTCGTGGTGGTGGCCTTGGTCCCCGCAAACAGAAAGAGCTGCCAACAGAACCCCCTTTCACCGCTTATGTTGGAAATCTACCCTTCAACACTGTGCAAGGAGACATAGATGCCATCTTCAAGGATCTCAGCGTAAGGAGTGTACGACTAGTCAGAGACAAGGAAACAGACAAATTTAAAGGTGGGTTTGGTGTTGTCTTAGTTGTTGATGGCTTGCTGGTAGAATACAATGTGGCGCTTCTAAAGTCACATTGATGGGGAATTTCAGTCTGCTCTAAAGCACCTTAGCTCTTTGGTCTCTGGTTTTTTTATGGTGACTTATGCAGATTTCTCATTCACTAGCAAGTAAACATCTCATTCCAATGAGATTCACTGTTACTTCTGTTGCCTTAAGGTATAGACTTACTTGAGTGACAACGGTCAGTACTTTCCCTGCCATAGAAAGACTTTCTCAAACCTTATTTGCCTTGTATGAATTGTAACAAAGCTGAGGTGTTTGACCCACTTAAGGACATGGATCTTAAGTGTTGAGTATTCGCACAGTCTTTCTTTAGTTCAGAAGACTCCAGTTGCTTCATCTCAGCCTTTTTTTAATAGACAAGGAGAAAAAGCAAGCTGTTCAGACAATTGTTCTAGAGGGTGCAAATCTGATTTCCATTGCAATTGGCCAGTGGAAAGGAACTATGTTTTTAAGTTACTTCTAGTGGGGGAAGAAAAGCTTAACTTGGGTAACAGTCTCTCTGTAAAGGAATAAATTCACTACTTTGCCAGCTTCTTGTTTAATAACGCTAGTAACAAAAAGTCAGTGTTCAGCTAAATAACTGCCTAACGGTGTAGATAAATCTGTAATGAGAACCCTATGGTAAAGGGAATTAATCAGGCTCTTTGGCACTTGTGTAATGCCCTTACTGTGTTCAAAGTCAGGATTGGTCCCCATTGTTAATAGGTGTAGGTAAATGCGTTCATCATTAATGGTACTTGGTTTTGGAGTTGTATGCATCTTATGATATCATAGCTAGTCTTTGAAAGAGAAGGGATGCTATTTTCAGATAGACAGGAAGACTAGCTTCTTACAAAGGCCTTTTAAAGTACTGCTACTCACTTGTGAGGTTTCTTCTTACAGGGTTTTGTTACGTAGAGTTCGATGAGGTGGAGTCACTCAAGGAAGCTCTTACGTATGATGGTGCAGTAAGTATTCTTGCTGTTAATTTATGAAATAACAGGGTACACGCAAGTCTTAAACTCCTTGGCAGTCCCTATAGTAAGTTCTGAAGAGATTCTCCCCTTTCTTTAACAGCTTTTGGGTGACCGATCACTCCGAGTGGACATAGCAGAAGGCAGAAAACAGGATAAAGGTGGCTTTGGCTTCAGAAAAGGCGGGCCTGATGACAGAGGTGACTTTTTTTATGAATTGCTTCTTAAAAAGAATGGTTTCGGTGATGATTTCTGGTGTGACCTACTGTTAAGACAAGGCATGCAAAATAAATGTGAAGATTATTTTGGCAGGAGATGTTTTACATGTGTATACACGTTTCTAACCTAGCTGCTGCCGCTCCTGAAATGTCTGGAATAGATGCTTTGTGTCCAAAAGCTGAATGTGTTGTCACTCCTAGCCCAGGAAGTGAGACCAATAACCCTACTAATGTATGATGTCTTGCAGAGGACAATCATAAGCCCAACAGTCTGATCTGCTACTATTTTATTATGATGTAAGAAAAGCGAGGAAGCACAAGTACACAAACACTTGTTTTGGGCTATCTCCTGTCCCAGTAAGAACAGGCTTTGCTTTAACTGAAGCTGAATTGAACCAGACTCACTAAAGGTTTCCATTGAATGTGTATTAGAGAAACTTTTCTGACTGCCTATTCCTGGTTAGTTTAAACTGATCTTTTGTTCCTGTGCAATGGAACTTGGTAGTACTGAAACAAAATGATTTTCCAGCAGCATGACTTTGGATATTGAAGGACTGAAACTTTGATTTGGTATCCCCTTGATCAGTCATTCCCACAGCTTCAGATCTGAACACAATTGTGGCTTTTTTCCTAGGAATGGGAGGAGGTTCCCGAGAACCCAGAGGAGGTGGATGGGATTCCAGAGATGACTTCAATTCTGGTACCAGTATTAACACTTATACAGATAGGCTGCCTCAAAGGCACTTAAAGCGTTCTAATTTTCATGTTGACTACATTTGTTTCCATTACTATTTTGACTGAATCTACTGTATGCCAACTTTGGACATCCTGCAGTTGCAGTGCAATTCCTCAGAGTGAATCCTTCATTGCCTTAAAACAGAGGAAAGAGTCTTGTTTTTAAATATTATGAAACAATCCTAAGTGGAAGAATATCTGTTCAAATCTAGCCTGTGGTGTCTAGGTTTTAAGAATTACTCAAACATGAGGCCAAGAACATTTCTGAATAGTAGCAGAAACAGATCATGTGGAAAAGCTGATATTGTATGTATTCTTTCATAGTAAAGGCTTTCGCCTGCTTAAGGAGATGAGACATTATATGTATTTCCTTGAACCAACTGACTTCTCCAAAGATGCTCCAGAGCACTTTAAAACGCAAAACGATCCTAAACCTTTAGATCTGTTACAGTAATGTAGACTGCAGTAAATGACTGAGCCTCCTGAGTGGAGGGAGCTGCTGGCTTTGCTGACTTCCAGTCAGTTTCTAGGTATTAGAATCCTGGGTGACATGACCACAGTTGCCTTTGTCCTCTGAAATCATGGGTTTGGTCCATTTTCTGATGAGGAGATGTTGGCAAGTGCAACTTTTCAATGTCTGGTCTCTGTGTGATTGGAGCGGACAAAGCAGAAGGAGCGGTAAAGTCTGCCCTTGCCACTAGCATGAAACTGGTGCTGGGAAGAAGGAAGCTTGCTGCAGCACTGCACTTAACCTGCCTTCGTAGCTAAGCATTCTGGTGGCACAGCTTTATATCTGTTTTGGCAGCTTCTTCAAATGCAGATGCATTTCAGCTTGTTAGATGCTGTACGAGTGATTTGTGAGCCAAAAGTTAAACGCTTAAGCTTAGTTGCTACAGAAGCTTTTTTTTTTCCCCAGGTTGTACAGCCCTGCTCTGAATCAAGGCTTTAGAGATGATTGGTTGGCACTGAAGTAAGGGACAGTGCTGCAACTCTGTCAAATGCTAAAGTGAAAAAGAATATCTCAAATGGGAATAAAACAATATTCTCTTCCAGGCAGCCTCTGAAAAGCAGTATATTCCCCGGAGGTTTGCTGTTAGCCTGGCGTGTCATCTGCAGACTATGAGGCCTTGGAGATGTGCTTTAGGATAGTCACTGGCACAAGTGGGAACTCTGGCCAGTGACAAGCAGTTCTCAAGGGCTTTTTTTCATTCATAAACTGAAGAAATGCAGTCAGCTTAATATTTAAAGTCCAAATTGTGTTATTCTCCTGGCTCTTTAATTAGTAAATGCTGGATCAGGTTATAGTAGAACTATAAAAAGCCTTGAGGTTTGGCTCTGTTTTTCAAAGGCTTTCTTTATGAGGGCAGTGTATTTCACTGTTCCAGACCTGTTTTCCCATTTGCTTTGCTCCTGCAGATTCCATGCTAAGGCTGTAGTCAGCGTGGTCTTCTGGCTGCAGACGTACTCTAAGTACTCTTAGAGTGGTCTCTGAATTCAGCTAATGATGTTAGCAGTCCGAAGCTGCAACTGAAGCTCATATTAAGCTCACGTAATGACATATTCTTCAATACTCCAATAAGCTTCTAAGTTGATAAAGGAGTTGCTGAACTTGCCGTAGCACTCGCTTTCAAATGGAATCTGTGTGACTCTTCTAGAACATGTTAGAGATCTGTGCAGCAATCTGTCTACAGACAAAGGCTCTCAGTGCATCATCTGGAACTGACAGCAGTGACTTTCAAGGTTTTCCAGTCATCCGGATAAAAGTATAGATGAAAAGCATTGCCAAATGTGCTCTTTAAATTTACTGTCTTCCATCTTCAGGATTCAAAGATGATGACTTCTTGGGAGGCCGAGGCAGAGGAACTCGCCCTGGAGACCGGCGACCACCAGGTGCCTCCATGGGAACTGGTGGCACTGGTCGCTTCAGAGATGGGCCTCCCCTTCGTGGGTCTTCCATGGACTTCAGAGAGCCAACAGAAGGTAAACTCATTATCTTCTGTCATTCACCCTTCCTTCTTGAAGGAGACTGCTGCTTTCTTTGTCAGGTTAAAGCTGTCCCCCTTCACAGACAGATCTTAAAACCTTCATGTTTGTTCTTTCAGAGGAAAGAGCACAGCGGCCTCGACTTCAGCTCAAACCTCGAACAGTTGACACTCCCCTCAATCAAGTAGCCAACCCAAACTCTGCGATCTTTGGTGGAGCCAAGCCCCGAGAGGAAGTAGTAAAAGAGCACGACTGAGTTTGGGGTTGAGAGGGAATGGGGAGGCGGGAAAAAAAGCAAGACAGTACAGAGTGACTAGCTCTGCTGGAATGTCAACCCTGCAGTTTACCATTCCTGCCATCTGGCATTTGTCCTCTTTGAAACCGAAAACACAGAGCTTGTGAATGCATGTCAGCTGTTAACAAGTGGTTTTTAGTACGTTCTTGGCTTTGCTGTATCTAGTGCCGGCTTTGTGCTGAGTTTCCCTCTTCTTTTTCCTTCCAAGCAGCACAGTTGCCAGCAGATAAGGCAGTGTTGCTGCTTCCACGAGTGTGGAGGTCTCTGAACAAAGGTGCTGCTTCAACTTCTTCCTTTCTGGGTTTGTTTTACTTTTAGAAGCACAGGTTAGACTTAGTTATTGCCCTGTATTGTTTCCTTTTACTTCCTCAGTGCTCCTCTTCTGACCTGCATGTCTTGTTCTGTATTGCTGTGGCTCTGAAGAGGAAAACTGAAGAGTCCAGATGAGTGGAACAGAAATTTACAGTTCTAACCTAGTAGTGCAATACCATTTATGACAATTGGTGACAATTACTGTATACAGCAGAGCCTTTAAAACAGAGGGGGATAACTGCCCTTCACACAGGTTATCAAGAACTATCAATTTGAATAGATGCAAATAAAATTGGCTGACCAGAGATGTGGTGGTGGAATCAGTAAAAGCCTCTGCTAGCAGACTCTTGCTGGCATCTGGCTGCTGATGTCAAAATGGTATGATACTACACTTCTGAGCCTGAGGTTAGTGCAGCAAAAACGTGCCTCTCTGAGCACAGCTGCTCACTGGCTCTTCCTGCTTACACTTTTTTTGCGTTTTACATATTTGGTAAATTTTTAAACGAAGTTTATACAAATAAAATTGACTTTTTTATTTTTGTTTAAGGTGTGTGTACTTTGCCACACAGTACATAATCACCTTTATGCCCTGTATTTCTTTGCCCAGTGGTGTGCAGTTTTAAGACCTCTGCTTTCTGAATACCATGAAAATGGACAGATTAGAAATTGTTCTGCTGTAGATTCTCTCATAGAAGTTTGAGTGAAAAGCATCTCTAATTGCTGCATCTCCCTTCACTTGAAATGGTTGCCAGTGTTGTGTGGGAGGAGGGAAACAGAGGCTGGAGCAAAAGGAGAGAGGTCATTAATGTTTAAAAACAAACCCTGATCTACAACACTGAATCCTTGGGCCCCTGATGCTAGTGCTGACAGCTTTTGGATAAGCAGCCAGCACACCAGAGTACGTGTGAGAGGCGTTTGGAAGCGTAGCTGCTTCACTACCAGCAGCGTCACTGCTAGCAGTGAATTTCTACCCGGAGGTTCCCTTTGTAATGTCAGAGCCCCAGCAATTTACAGAACTGCTTTTTCCTTCCTTCTGCCTGTCACTTAATCTGCTTCTGAGATAAGAACCATTTGTCTAACACTAATACTTAATTTAAGAGACATGCATTTGTGTGATTGTGTTCCAAACCAATAATTGACCTATTTACATCTTCAATGTGGAAAGGATTTTAAGAACAAATTCCCATATAAAAATCTCACCTCTAGTCAAGAAAGTTGACTTTTAAATGTTAAAAACAAAACAAAAAAAAAAAAGGAAATGAATTCTGAACACGTAACGCATTCTGCTTCATAACAAAAATAAATTTATGGATATGGTATTTTGTGAATGATCTTTTAAATAAAAGAAAACATTAAGTAATATTTAACATTGGTCTTTATTTGAGTCTGCTATAGCATGTTTCTCCCCCCCACCCCAGTTTTCAAATACTGTTAATTTGGAAATTGGCTCTGTAAATTTTATGGGGAAGAGTACCAGACCCATTCTTGTATGATAATGGGGGAGGAATCTAATCTAAACAACTGCTGGAGCATGCAGGGCACAGTGGAGTAGAAATTGTCTGTGTGTGGAAGTGAGCCCCAGTTCTTTGTCCTGGGGCTTCACTGTAACTTCATTTCTGTCGCTCAGGCTGCCGGGCAGTTTGGAAGTCGTGTAGCTTGTGGTTATATCACGCTTTGTGCCATTTCCCACAGGCTGTGTTCTACTCCCATCTGACCTGGATCTCCTGCCTGGGACAGGGAGAAATGTGTGTCCGGCTTGTCTGAGTCAGGGCAGGTTTGATGGGGAGCCTGTGGTGAGAGTGAAGCAGTGGGCTCGCTGCTCTCTTGCCCAGCTTCCCCCAGCTCTGCCTGCTGGCCTGTTCCCCACCGGGCAGAACTGTGGAGTTGTGACCGTGTCTGGATGGAGGGAAGGAGCTCTGACCTTCTGGCTGGTTTCACTGCTTTCTGTAGCATGAAAAAATTGGGAATGTTCCAGCCTTCCAGCTACTCCGTCCACTCAGTAGACCTGCTTTTTGGAACAGTTTGAGCAGAGAATCAAATCCTGCTCTGGAGCCATTTTTGAAGGCACATGTGTGGTGCTGACATCTGTCCTACATGAATGATACATTGCATCTTGGCTTGTATGAGAAACTGTGGCCCATAGGAGCGGGGCAGCGATCCTTCCCCTATACTTGGCATTAGTGAGGCTGTACATTGAATCTTGAGTTCAGTTTTGAGCCCCTTACTCCAAGAAAAACGTTGAGGGGCTGAAGCGCATCCAGAGAAGTGGAATGGAGCTGCAGAAGGGGCTTGAGAACAAGTCTTATGAGAGGTAGCTGAGGGACCTGGGGTTGTTTAGCCTAGAGAAAAAGGGACTCTGCTCTTTGCAGCTCCATGAAAGGACATTGTAGTGAGGTGGATGTTCTCTTCTCCCAGGTGACAGGCAATAGGATGAGAGGAAGTGGCCTCAAGTTGCACCAGGGCAGGTTCGGATTGAACATCTGGGAAAACTTCTTCACCAAAAGGATTCTTGGGCACTGAACAGGCTGCCCAGGGCAGTGGTTGAGTCCCCATCCCTGGAGGTGTTTACAAGATGGGTAGATGAGGTGCTCAGGGTTTAGTAGTAGACAGGTATGGTTGGACTCGATGATCCAGCCAAAAAGTTCTGTAATTCTGATACCCAGAGTTCTGTATGTAAGAGCAGGACAAGGTGGGTGGGGATGCTCTCCTGCCATGACGCTTGCCTGTAGCCAGTCTTTCAGACCTCCTGACAGTGGAAGCAGTAATTCTGTCACAGTGTAGAAGGGAATACTGATTTGTGCAAAAGACAGAGGTGGAAAATGGCTCATTCTTATGAGTATCTTTCTGTATCTGCTAATCTTTGATCAAGGGTTTCCCACAAATTAATGCAGTCTAATCCCAACATCGTTTAATACTTTTCAGTGGATCTTCATATACAAACATTAACGCACTGCCTGGTTTCTTTGGTGCATTCTGCATTGTGCTTCCCATCTGGCTGAGGATCAGACTCCGCCACTCCTTTTTCTTAGCCCCTTTCACAAATCTAATTGATTAATATTTTCTTACACAGAAACATTAAACTTGTTTGTGCCAACACTTGACAAGGCTGTATTTAATATATGAATGTGGCATTTTGGTTTTGTAGAAGGAAGCAAGATTTATTTTCCCTCCTCACATTAGCAAAAAGCAGTTAAGGTTTGATCTTTAATGCTTAATTTTATCTGCAGCTTAAAGCTGAACCTGGCATGGCAAAGCTTGGGCCGAGGAGGTTCCCAGTGGTGGGAACCAATGGGTAATTGACCTTATGGCTGTTAATACTCTCACCAAGTTATCCCTGATAGCTGTGCAGAGCTTGCTTCAAGCTTGAACTTAAGAAATAAACAAAACTGAAGTCAGGAATGCAGCAGAGGGGGTTTGGAGTGGAATTGAGTGAAGGCACAGCACTGCTTTGCTGCTGTAGGTGCTTTGTTAGGTTCCTCCAGCTCAGGAGGCTGGTGTGGCTCTGGGAGCTGTGGGACAAGGCAGGAGTAAGCAGCGGGCACCCAACGGGATGCAAAACTCCCCTGTCAGACACCGAAAAGTAAACCCCACTGAGGTCCCAAGCCTGGAGTGGTCCTGGGAGAGCAGATCCTGGTACTCAAACAGCAGCAGCCCAGTGCGGGCACGGGTGTGCTGCCAACTCGCTAGGCCGGGTGTGTCTGTAAAAGCATCCAAGGGGCTCTGTGCTTGTGGCCAAGAATGTTCTGATGGCTGAAGGAAGAGCTGGAGGAAGGTTTACATATTCAAGTCATGGGCTGGGGGTGCATCAAGTTAAATTTATCCCCTTGAGCGTGGCTGGCTTGCCTTTCTAGAGTAGCAATAAGATATTAGCCTGCTGAGATGCGCTGGCACTGCTGCGAGTCTCCAGTGCTGGTTGTGTGTTCCTGAAGTTCTGCTGGCTGTCCCAGAGCTGGTCGGGATAGACAAGGGTTTTGATCAAGACTTGCCAGGGCAGTGCTGGGTGATGCTGACACTTCTCAACATGACTGTAGTTTCAACCCTAACTTTAGCACATGGTATATAAAGAGCATTTGCTGCCTTTAGCACTGGCTGCTCACCTGTCTTCAGATGAGACAATCGTATCTTGAGAATCTAGAGCAAATCCTGTGATATCACAACCCCTCCTTTTTGCAGAAAAGATTTAAATAATAAAGCCAGCAAGTTTTAAAACACATGTGCGAGCTCTTCCTCAGAGCAGCTTCTAGAGCAGCCCCTGTCCCGCTGACTGCTTTGAACAGAGCTGTTTGGAGTGGGGATGCTCCAGGAATCCCCCTGTTCTCCCGAACGCATTGTGGAGATGCTGCATGCATCCAGTTTGCTCCAAGCAGTGTGGTTTGAAGCCAGGCATAGGTCTCTGATGTTCTCCAGCAACTTTGTGTTCAAGGCCAGGTTGGATGGACTTTAAGCAACCTGATCCAGTGGGAGGTGTCCCCCTGCTATGCCAGGGGGGTAGAACTGGTTGAGGTTTAAGGTCCCTTCTAACCCAAAGTGTTCTGTGATTCTTGGTGTGTGCAAGTACATCTCCTGACTGTTCACAGTGGCTTATAGGAGGAACACAGGCAATAAGCTGGTAACTACGAGAATCTTTAAACTGGTGTGAATTTATGTTTTATACACTGATGGTTTCTGTTTCGCTACCAGACAAGAGTGAAGGCTCTGAGGGAATGGGGCTGTCTGTATAGATCCTGGCATATTCTAGCACAGCATCGGTTACCTTCGTAGTCCTCCAAGGCAATTCTCTGGACTGGATTCTTGGCACACGATTTTGTAGGTGATTCTTGTCTTAGATTTGTAGTAAGAAGTGTTTCTATGGCTGAAGAGGAATTTGATTTCCAGCTGAGATTGGAATTTTCTATTCTGTTAGCTGAATCCCTCCTCTCAAAAGTCAATTATCCACTTGGATTTCAAGGAATCAAATGTATTTGAAGTGGCAGAGGGCTGTCTTCTATTGGATGCACACATTTTATCTATATAGTCTGCAATATAATCTGTTATGTGTGATACCTTTCACTGTATCAGTATTAAACCAAACTGATTAGAAGCATTCAGAATGGTGTAATCATATTCTTTGACCCTGCTTCCTGAAATGATTTAACCCTTCGTTGCCAGACACTTGGCTCTCAAGCCTGATGCACGGCAATCATAGCAATATCCTGATGGAACTGTGTGTTCCAGACTAACTGGGGGTGTGGGCACCAGCGCTGTGGGTGTGTACCTAGCACCTATTCTGTGTGTCAAGGATTTCCAGGGACCTCTGCTGGTTCCTGCCCGTGTCTGGAAGCCTGAAGCTTAGAAAGGTGTGAGAAATGGAAGACGGGCTTCTGGTTGCACATGTGCTGTCACAGCGTGCGTGCGATGTCGCTGTTATTGTGTCTGAAATCATGTTCCTCATCTTACTGTAGCTGTTTGGGTGACTGAATCTAAAGCATTTTATGGTTTCCTTTTCCATAGCTGCAACAACTCTGTTATGTGACATCGGCTGCTCCACAGCAGGTTCGTTCTGACGCTGGCTTCCCTCATTTCTATCCCCTTGGCAGCAAAGTGCATCCAAGGGCTTTAAGGACCGTCAGCGCTGTTACAGGAGCAACCTACTTGCCTGTAAGCTCACAGATTCTCATGTAAAGCTCTGAAGCATCCCAGCACCGATATTTTGGGTTTGTTATTGCGGCGAACGCTTGCCACCACCTTCCCACCCAGTAGGTTTCAGCCAGGTTAGTGTTCAGCACGGTCGGGATTCGCTTCCCACTCTGAGATTGTTTTGTTCGTGTCACCGTGCTCCCGAGATCTGCCTCTTTCTTTTAAATAAACCAAAAACCACTAAGTACCTCTATAAACCCCTGCAAAATCTGTACTGTAATGAATCTGTATAATTTGTATTGCTGTATAAAAATCAAATAAAAGCATTCAAACCTTCTAGGGTTTTGTGTTCCAATTTTAGAATTGTGGTGTCTACAAGGATGAGCTGAGCAGGATAGGATTGCAAAGAAGCTTTATAGCACCGTAGGGATGTACAGGACTGCTCTGTGCAAACATTACTTGGCCAGATTTTCATGGAGCACCCAGAAGCCTGAGCTGTGAGCGGTCTTTCCACTGGGTGGTAGCAGCAGGTACCTTGATCTCTGATTCTGTGACCTTCAGCTGTAACAGAGCTGCTTTCAGTTTCAGCTGGGCGAGATCGGGTTTGCAGTGGGGCGTGCAGCTCGGGTAGGGGAGTGGGTGGCACTTCCCCTTCAGCTGGGGAAATGCTCACGCAGCGACAGCCAAGAGGAAAGCCGCTCCTGGGTCTGTACCAAACTGTGCCTGCGCTGCTTTAGCGTGTCAGAAATTTTCCTCCCAGGATGTGGCTTTCAGTAAAGCTGCCCTGAAAACTTAGCAAAACAAGTAATTAGTGATCAGGATGAGACGGGGGCTTATTCTGCCAGGGGAATTGAATGCTGGTCTGCAAAGTAGGCAACATTTGAATCACACAGAATGACTAGATTGGAAAAGACCCACTGGATCATCAAGTCCAACCATTCCCATCAATCACTAAACCATGTTCCTCAGCACCTCGTCCACCCGCCCCTTAAACCCCTCCAGGGAAGGTGACTCAACCCCCTCCCTGGGCAGCCTCTGCCAGTGCCCAATAACCCTTTCCATGAAATTTTTTTTCCTAATGTCCAGCCTAAATCTCCCCTGGTGGAGCCATTCCCTCTCATCCTGTCCCCTGTCACTTGGGAGAAGAGCCCAGCTCCCTCCTCTCCACAACCTCCTTTCAGGTAGTTGTAGAGAGCAATGAGGTCTCCCCTCAGCCTCCTCTTCTCCAGGCTGAACACCCCCAGCTCTCTCAGCTGCTCCTCATAAGGTCTGTTCTCCAGCCCCTTCCCCAGCTTCGTTGCTCTTCTCTGGACTCGCTCCAGAGCCTCAACATCCTTCTTGTGGTGAGGGGCCCAGAACTGAGCACAGGATTCGAGGTGCGGTCTCACTAGTGCTGAGTCCAGAGGGAGAAGAACCTCCTTGGTCCTGCTGGTCACGCCGTTTCTGATCCAAGCCAAGATACCATTGGCCTTCTTGGCCGCCTGGGCCACTGCTGGCTCATGTTCAGAAGTGAGACAGTCTCTGTGTGCCACCACAGGAATTACTTTCTAATCACAGCTAGAAATCGAGGTGATCAGCTGGTCCCTTCACAGGACATCCCTCTGCCCAAGAGCTGCTGTAACACCTGGGGGAAAGGGAGCAGCTGCTCCACACCTTGGCCTTGGTTGGCGGCAGCCTCTCCCTGCTCCAAAGGGGCTGAGGAGTCGCGTGTGTCCATCCACGAGACACCTGAGGACTGACATGAGATGCCTTCGCTCCAGCCCATGCCAACTGTGGTGACGTCCGCACCATGGCCGTGACTCATCTCTGGAGCTGTGAGAGCCGTCAGAGAACCTATAAGCAAATATGGGACCTTTTTAGCAGCGCTGTTCCTAATTAAACAGATTTCTGGTGTGAAAGGCAAACTGCAATTCTCTCCAGAACATTCAGAGCATCAGTTCTGCTATAGAGAGCTCTTTTTGTAAAACTTCTATTATTGACTTATGTTTAAATACATTAAAACCTGTTTGAAAGCCCCTAATAAACTACTTCATAGCCAAGAGCTCTGCTAGAAATTCCAGTGTTGTAGCAACTGTTTTAGCAGCTGGAAAACCATTTCACACTGTGTAGTGTTCCTTACACAGAGGGCTGCCAGAAGCCACACAAGCAATTCCAAACTAGGTGTCTCTTCCTCAGTCTTTGGCTTGGATTATATCTACTGATTCCCAGATAGGCTTCTGGCAGGGGGCGTGGAACTAGATGATCTTTAAGATCCTTTCCAACCCAAACCATTTGCTGATTCTGCACCCAGATTCTAGGTGGGATCTGCTCTGAAAGGTGCACGCAAGCAATTATTTTGACACCTTAGAGTTGGAAGAGAGAAAGTCCAGATAGATTTGCATGTGCAGTGGTTAACTACCTTATCAAAGCAATGTTTCCTCTGTAAGCTCGATAGTAAAGCTCCCATCCCAAAGGTGCAAACGTTGTAAACAGTGGCTGGTTTATAATTTTGGTGATAATCGCCTCCTGCCACGGAGAGAGATGGATACAGGCAACTGGTTGAGAGGGCCCTGATTGAACTATAACTGGATTTCTCTTCAGATTGATGCTGGTGGTGGTACAGAAGAGAGGGCTCACAGAGCTCGAGTGAGAGACAGCAGGACACGGTGTTTTGTGTGTGGCTGTAAGGCTGTGCCCAGCTCTGTTGCACTCCAATAGCTACAAACATTCAGGAGTCTTGCCTGCATCTGGAGACTTCCCTTCTCCTACAGCAGGATACGCATCTCACATGCTGCAACAGAGCTCTGAGGGGTAAGTTCCCAATAATTCATAAACCCTCCTTATTCTATTCAAGCACTAAAATAAAATTAAGATGCTGATATTTCCTTAAGGGCACAGTGGAATCGTGCCCGGTGTCTGCAAACAGCCAGGGCTGAGGCATAAGAAATAGTTTTATTCTTACAACTCTGGACAAGAACTCCAGGTTTGGCCATTTGCAACAGTGATCTCAGGCTGTTAGTTGCCTTTTTGAGGGCTGATATAGAATCATAGAATCGCTAGGTTGGAAAGGACCCACAGGATCGTCGAGTCCAACCATTCCCATCAATCACTAACCCATGTCCCTCAGCACCTCGTCCACCCGTGCCTTAAACCCCTCCAGGGAAGGTGACTCAACCCCCTCCCTGGGCAGCCTCTGCCAGTGACCAATGACCCTTTCCATGAATTTTTTTTTCCTAATGTTCAGCCTGAACATCCTCTGGCAGAGCTTGAGGCCATTCCCTCTCGTCCTGTCCCCTGTCACTTGGGAGAAGAGCCCAGCTCCCTCCTCTCCACAACCTCCTTTTAGGTAGTTGGAGAGAGCAATGAGGTCTTCTCTAAAAACTAAGAGAGCATTTCCTAGTTGCTTTATCTGCTCTGAGTTTTCCCAGGAAGCATTTGCTGCTACCAGCATGCAGGATAAATCCCACAAAGGCCCTTTGCTAAAAGGAAGCTTGAACTGTTTTGGGCACCAGCTCCATCTGGAACTCAAGGGCTGCTTGGAAAAGGACCTTGGTGGTGTGTGTGGTTCCCCACCATCCAAGCCACTTCCTTTGCCCACACAGCAGACAAACCGAGCTGCCTGGAGAAGAGAAAGGCTGCGAGGAGGCCTTAAAGCAGCTTCCAGAGCTGAAAGGGGCTCCAGGAAAGCTGGGGAGGAGCTCTGGATCAGGGAGGGCAGGGACAGGATGAGGGGGGCCAGTTTTGAGCTGCAAGAGGGAAGATTGAGATGAGATCTTGGGGAGAAATGTTTTGCCACGAAGGTGGGGAGGCCCTGGCCCAGGTTGCCCAGAGCAGTGGTGGCTGCCCCATTCCTGGGGGGGTTCCAGGCCAGGTTGGATGGGGCTTGGAGCCCCTGATCCATTGGGAGGTGTCCCTGCCCATGGCAGGGGTGGGACTGGCTGGGCTTTGAGGTCCTTTCCAACCCAAACCATTCTCTGATTCTCTGAAATGCTCCAGGGAGAGTTTGGGCCATCAGCAGCCGTGGGTCCCTCTCGTGAGCTGGCGAGGGGCTGCCTGGCCGAGCAGCGGATGTTGAGGTTGGTGATTCAGATGATGACAGGAAACCACCAGAAACTGGCTAACGAGCCCTGGAGGAACCAGCTCCAGCGTCAGCGACTGCGGCGGTGAGATGCAGGAGGAGATGGGACGGACGGGGGAGAGCGTCTGAGGCTGCAGGTAAGGTGGGAGAGGATGGAGAGGGAAAAGGCCACTAAGGGTGTGGGGGGTTCATGTGAAGGCTGTGGGGACAGGGCTGGTGTCCCACTAATTGCAGGGAGCTCAGGGATCCTTGGTGAGATCTTGGTGACTATTTTAAAGAGAATTCAAGGTCATTCCTCCGAAAAACTCTCTGGAAAGCCACATTCTGGACGCTACTCCTCACTGCTGCTTGTGGCCATCACCTGCCGAGCTCCAAGTAATGAACATTACCAAACGTTCCCCTGAGCCGCGCTCACTCCCCTCTGGACTCCAGATGGGAGTCTGTCCCGCATGACCCAGACTCCCCGTTTTATGATATAATTCTCCATACTTCCCACCCCATCTGCTGATGGCAGCGTGGCCGTTTTTAATCACAGTATTTCTACATTCATATCTACTAAAACAGTCCGGAAGGCTCAGACTGAGTTGCCTCATCCCGGACCTGTTCCATACTGCTGCCTGTAGCTGCTGGGAATGCTACAGCCCACGCTGTTTTCCCCTCTAAATCCTACAAAATAGCTGGATTTAACGATGGTTTCTAGCCTCTCCATCAGTTTCAGGGCTGACTGGTATCCCATACCTCAATGTATTTATTTTATTGCATTGAAGTTCCTGGTACTAATCCTAGGGTGAAAAGAGCTTTGTCACGGCATCCGTTTTCTCTTGTGATCAATGTTCAGCGTAATAAGAGCTGTGAGGCAGACACTTCAGCAAAACGGGATCATTATGGGATAATCCTGTGTGATATTGGATATTTTCATCTCTGTGAAGTACACAGGAGTATGTAGTTACATATCTGTGCGTTGCCTTTCTCTGCAATTCCCAGGGTGGTGTCCCCCAGACTCCAGAGCAGCATGGAAGGATGCTGGAACACAGGAAATTATGGGCAAATACAAGATGCTTTGTGAATTGTCTCCTCATCCTGGCAGGCTTCTTGTAATTAGGAATGTGTGTTGTGTTTTCCACCTAAGGTTTTTAAAGCATGTTACAAAGTGATTATCTATCTTAAAGCCGATTTATCCATTCCAGTTGTCCCTCTAGTCCTGTGTTCTGCTGAAAAGCATCTACTGCTCCCTATTAAGAAATAAAGCCTGGTCTACTTGAATAGCTGCACAAAACCAGACTTGAGCTTCAAAGCAGCAGCTTTCCAAGGAAACCTTACACTGGCATAAAACCTGGTAGGAACAGGGAAGTGCAGACCTCCAGAAAGGAGCTTTTCTGGAGGCTCAATGCTGGTCATGGAAGTGGTTGCAACCACAGGAGCTTCTTTGGTGTGAGCCTTTGGTTTCCAAACCGATGGGACTTTCTGCTGCAATCTGTGCAGCGCAGGCAAACGGAGAGCAGGGCTGCTTTTCTTAGAGATGTTAGAGACACTGAGTCAAGCCGAACGTTGCATCTGTTTGACAAGTCCGTGCGCTGAATTTCAGACGGTGAAGTTTTAAATAAACTCTCCACTTTCTATTTCATGCGGGTGACTCATCCAGTCGCTCCGAATTAGCTTTAATGTGCTGCAAACTGGAGCAGAACACAAAGTGTTCCGGAGGGGAGAGGAGACCGTGTGATATTTCCCTTTGAGATCTTATGTTTTCAACCTATTTGTGAAAAAGAAAAAGACATAAACCTGCAATTTTGGTCTTTATTTTAGGGGTTGGGCTTGACCTCTGAAAGGAACTAAAATGACTTTATCAGAAATGGTGTTACAGACCCCCAGCCATTTTCGCCAATGCTGCATCACCACAACCCTCACCCTCCTGGGTTGTCACAGAATCACAGAATAACCAGGTTGGAAGAGACCCACCGGATCATCAAGTGCAACCATTCCCACCAATCCCTAAATCATGCTCCTAAGCACCTCATCCACCCTCACCTTAAACACCTCCAGGGACGGTGACTCAACCACCTCCCTGGGCAGACTGTTCCAATGCCTAATCAGCCTCTCCATGAAGAATTTTTTCCTTATCTCAAGCCTAAATCTCCCCTGGTGGAGAGATAAGGAAAAAATTCTTCACGGAGAGGGTGGTTAGGCATTGGAACAGGCTGCCCAGGGAGGTGGTTGAGTCGCCATCCCTGGAGGTCTTTTCTTGGCATAAAGTTTAAGTATCTTTTTAAATACTCTTAAAGGTTTTTAAGTGAGCTTTTTGCTTCCTCAGCCACTGTTGAAAGTTCTACTCTTTCCATCCACTAGGAATTTCCTTTCTAGCCTGTGTACAATCAGCTTGTACCCACTCATTTTATAAGCCAGTGTTACCTTATTTAAATTCAGCTTTTCTCCCTCTGGTGTTTCTCTCTCGCACGGATCGATTGTGAATGTCCATGTACCCTCTGTCTCCCCTTTAGGAGCCTTAGAAATGAGAGACCTTTCATCTCCCGTGACAAAACAAACTTCCCTTCCCTTGGCTGTTTATAATGAGCCCTGTTGCTGGGCTTAACCCTTAGTTTAGGACTAGAAACATTTCATGCCAGCAGCCAGGCTGAGAAGACCTGATGTCTACAGACTGAAGGATCTTCAGAGGAGGCTACAAAGATGATCGGAGGGCTGGAGCACCTCCCATGTGAGGACAGACTGAGAGTTGGCTTTGTTCAGCCTGGGGAAGAGAAGGCTCCAAGGAGCCCTTAGAGCAGCTTCCAGTACCTGAAGGGGCTACCAGAAAGATGGGGAGGAACTGTTCACAAAAGTTTGGAGTGATAGGATGAGGGGCAATGGGGATAAACTGGAGAGGGGCAGATTTAGGGCCCTGCAGCAGAGATTGGGACTTTATCACTACTTTCTCCAGTCCCCAGCGTGTTTTTCTCCCTGGAATCATGGATCTGGAGCAGGTGCTCCTGAGGTTTGGAGGGGCCGCGGTACATGGGGTCACTCAAGGCACGCACAGTGGCTGCACCCTCTTCCTCGTGCTTGTGTCAGTGCAAAAGAGGGGAAAATCAACTTAAAAGGAAAACGGAGGGATGTATAAAGAGAACAGGGTGCTTGGCTGTTCTCTGAATTTTACTCTCAAGGAGCTGAAATGAGATGGGAACCTGTTTTCTCCCTCTATTTGAATTCTGCAGCTTGAAACCAAGGCTGATCAGCAAGCAGTTAACTCTGTACCTGCTTGTGATCCACTTGGGGCTCATCACCCACCTAGGTGCCTGCAGTCTGTTCGTTGTCCCCACTCTCTCTCCAATGTGGAGAGCAGGGAAGGCACATTCAGCCTTCCAAATATTTTACATATGTGTGTGTATATATATATATTTATCTCCTGCCAGCCGTGAGGAGGTGCCTCCAGCCTTCTGCTTGTCATAAATCTGCTCATCACCTCCTTCCATCCACTCTTTCCCAGATGAGGTTTTACCCCAAAAGATAGGATTTCCATTGGCTTGGGTGTTTGAACACAAATCCCAGCCTCCAGGCTGGTGTTGTGCTTGTGAGAGGGGGCTGTGGGAGCTTTCACAGAAGGAGAAAAAGGAAAAAAAACGTAACCAGAAAGCCCCCAAACAAACCAGCCATGTCACAGCACTTTGTGTGGTGGATTTTGTTCACCAGCATTGACCCAACCTCCCTTCGCTGCCTCTTGCAGATGATCCACAGCTCATGATTTCCATGGGGGATGTTGAGCCAAGGAAAAATGATGTGAGGAACCACATGGGTTTGACCAGGCTCTGTCCCCGACTTCCTGACTGCAGCTGGGGTGCTGCTCCTGTGGGTCTCGAGGGGCTGGGCATGTTGTGAGTCTAAAAGAATTCATTCTGCTTCTCCAGAAACTGCTGCAAGAAACTTTGCAGGGAACCCCAAAGGGTCTATAAAGAGCAAAACCATGATGGAGTGAGTGCCAGGAGCTGTCATGTCCTTGTGAGCCCTGACAGCCTCAAAGGGAGTAGAAATAAACCCAGTTTGCTTGCAAGCAGAGAGGATGGTCCCAAAGCCAAGCCCTTATTCTGCTGGGTGAGTGATTTAGGGGCATCTGGATGGTGCTTGGGCACTGCTGAGAGGATGCTGACACCAAACCCCAGGCAGGTCCTCCTGTCCTTCAGCAATCTCTCCCTCCTGGGTCTCAGCAAGGCTGTGCTCGAGGGACTGGCTGGAGCACAAAAGGGAGATGGTGCCTTTCTGCCCCTTCCTCTGCTCCCTGGGTCATTTACACCATGCCCTGGAAATGAGGAGCCTGGCGTAGAGCTGGGATTCCAATACCAAACCGGACCTCAAACCTTCTGCTGGCATCCCTGGTGCCGTGCTGAGCGACTGGCACGGGCAGGAGGATGCTCGCTCAGCGCCGAGGGGCTCAGCTGCTGGAGGAGATCATCGAGGCTTCTCCTATCTGAATAGGGTATTGGTGTTTTCTATATTTTGAGCAGGGAAATGTTATTTCTTCTATTTTATGCAAGTGTTGAAGGTGCTGAGCAGGGCAGAATCAAGCTGCTGGTTTCTGTCATCTGTTCTTGATGTTTCTTCGATTGTTTTTAAATATCTTGACCTTATCGCTCCCTGCAACTGCCTGAAAGGAGGTTGGAGCGAGGTGGGTGCTGGTCTCTTCTCCCAGGTATGAAGGGATCAGAGAGGAAACGGCCTCAAATTGCACCAGGGAAGGTTTAGATTGGGTATTAGGAAAATGTCTTCACTGCAAGGGTTCTTGGGCACTGGAACAGCTGCCCAGGGAGGTGATGGAGTCCCATCCCTGGAGAGATTTAAAAGTTGGGTAGATGAGGTGCTCAGGGATGCGGTTTAGCAGTGGGCAGGTTCTGCTGGACTCAATGATCTCAAAGGTCTTTTCCAACCAAACGGTTCTATGACTCTATGAAAAATTAAAATGATTTATTAATTTCTAATATCCATTCCCTGGCTCATGCACGCTGGATTTACCAACATAACACAGGCTTGAATTGTAATAAAAGCAGGTCAGGTGGTGAGAAAGCCTCCTACCGAGAAACACTGTATCAGCCTTCGGCAAGTTGAAGCATCTCCATCCCTAGGGGCCAAAGAAGAAGTTTATTAAAAACAAGAATTAAAATAATCTGTAAGTAAAGAAAAACTGGCCCTGGGGAGTAGGAATAGGCTAAACAGTCTGGTTTGGAGCCAGCAGGCTGCTTTCTGTGCTATTTATAGGATGTTTTGTGTTTTAAAGGAAGAAATTGGAGCCAAATCATGCTGATTATTGTAAAGCGTTAGCTGCTGTTTGTGGAAGAGTCTGTCATGGGAAGGAGGGGAAGAGCCGGTGTCTGAGCCAGCTCAGCACAGGAAAAACTGCAGGGGATTTAATGTTTAAAGTGATTCTCTGCTGCAGGGAAACAACCAGAGCACCTTGTCCAAAGGTCTGGGCAGCCTTGGGTCTTTCAAAGTGCCTCCCTTTTTACCTCTCTTCTAGATATTAAAAACAGCATCTGCTGGCAGCGTGTGATGATGGCAACGTGGATTATGGGACTGGCACTGAATAAATCCGAGTGGGTTTTTCCTCTTTTCCAGTGCCCTGAGGGGAAGCCCATGAGACTCAACTCTTCTTAATGGCCTCAAGGTGCAGCAGGGGAGGTTCAGATTAGACATCAAGAAAGATTTCTTTACTGGAAGGGTTCTTGGGCACTGGTAGAGGCTGCCCACGGCAGCGGTAGAGTCCCCATCCCTGGAGGCGTTTAAAGGACAGGTAGATGAGGTGCTCAGAGATGGTTCAGTAGTGGTCAGATAGGGTTGGACTCGATGATCCCAAAGGTTTTTTCCAACCAAATGATTCTGATTCCTTCCCCATGGTGAAATGGGGGTTTGGGCACCAGGGTGGCCTGGGAACTCAGCAAACGCTTGGCTCTTTGGGGCTGCGAAGGCAGAGAGCGTGTGGCTCTTTGGGGTAAAAGCTTTCTGAGCAGCTCCAACTGAGTTTCTGAGTTGCCTCAGTGCTCACAGGTCCCCTTGCTGCTGTGTTTCAGGCTGGATGTGGCCAGGTCATGGAGTTGCTGTGGGCGGCGGCCGCGCTGATGCTGCTGGGGGCTGCGATCAGCCTCTGCGTCAAGTGCCAGCTCTCCGGTAAGGTCCTTCCCAGAGCCCCAGGCTGGGCTTGGGGGTCATACCGGGCATCTCCCTTCCTCTTGGGGTGCCCACTCCAAGTGGGTTTGGTTCTGCTCAACCACACACTGACTTGGGGAGCTCTGCCCTCACGGAGATGCTCTGATGGTGCCCAGAGAACAGGTGGAGGGGAAGGAGTGCAGTGATGGGATGAGGTGGGGCAGTTTAGAGGAGATTGAGATGAGATCTTAGGGAGAAATGTTTTGCTCTGAGGGTGAGGAGGCCCTGGCCCAGGTTGCCCAGAGCAGGGGTGGCTGCTCGATCCCTGGAGGTGTTTAAGGCCAGGTTGGATGGGGCTTGGAGCCCCCGATCCAGTGGGAGGTGTCCCTGCCCATGACAGGGGGTGGGACTGGATGGGCTTTGAGGTCCCTTCCAACCCAAACCAGCCTGTGATTCTATTAAACATGATTTTTAAAAGCTAGAACTATCATAACCTCTGCTCTCTGCCTCCACTGCTCTCTCATGCTCCTGATGTAAGAAGTTTTGTGAATGATTTATTGGTCTTTCTGCTCTTTAGCTCCCAAATCACCCTTTTCTAGAGCTTTTTTTTTTCCTTTCTCTTCCAGCTACCAAGCGAGAGAAGCAGCTGAGTGACCAGAGGAGCCAGTAAGTTGCCTTTCACAATTGCAATTCTTCCTCACACTGCTCACCCGGGCTGACACCCTGCCTGGAGCCAGACCCGCTCCATGCTTCACAGCTGAAATCTGGCTTTATATAGAACAAAATAATCCCAGAATGGGGCATACAGGGTGATGTGACCCAACCCAAGGCACTGCTGAGGAGTTAACGCCTCTACAAAGAATAACCCAAAACCAAACTGAAGCTCTGCCTGTGATGCCTGTTGGATAAAGGTCTGGGAGAAGTGTCCTGCTGCTCCCAAGATGAAGGAGATGTTGGTAACTTCATAAACAAGACCCTGCTTTTGGCTGGTGCTGGTGGGACCCTGTGCCAGAGCAACCACCCACCTGCAGTAAAGGCAACGAAGGAAATGTGCTGTACACACAAACCCCCCCTTATTTCCTTCAGCAACAGACAAACCACAGCTAAATCACAGAAAGTAAAATTCACAGCTGGCTTGTAACCTTTGATAGCGGAGCAACCATGGTGCAAAGAGGCTCTGTGAAGGTCTCCATGGGGTTGGGGTGTTTGCTTCTGTCTTGTTTGACCAGGACCAGACAAGGGCTTTGGTGTGGTCCACTGGAGACTGAAGAAAAAGGCAGCACAGGCTTCAACACCCATGGGTTCGTTCTAAATCGTCCCAACTTATTTAAAATTGTACCTGGATTAGATGGTTTGTCTTCTGGCTCGTTGTGTTGTGTGCACTTTTTCTGCTTCTGGTTTGAGCTAAGTTGGGGGGTTTTGCACTTAAAACGGTTTACCCCTGTATATTCGCAAGCTTTGCAATGAGGGACTTTGCCAGCATTTTTGCTTGTGCTGGCTTGGGACAAGGGGAATGACCCAGCTGAAAGGAGCTGAGGGGAGAGGGATGCTTTCAGGGTCCCAAAATTAGAGTTAGTAAGTGCCTGGATGCACCTGTTTTTGAAGAGCCACTCAGTCTCCTTGTGCTCTGAAGAGCAGTCTCCTAAGAGCAGTTCTCCTGTTAATTGAGAAGTAAAGGGGTTATTGGGCACGTGTGGTGTATTTGTCATGGATCACATATGTTATTTATTCATGTTGATGTTAAGGGATGCTGGGACGGGCAGGGACAGCAGCAGAAGTGAAGCAGTGGGTTTTGAAGCCATGCTATGCACAATCACCCATTTTTTTCTGGGTGAAAATGATCTTCTGGCTTTACCTGGTTCATAAAGAACCAGAATTACCCCAACCGATGTTTCTCTCATCCCTGGGTCCTTCCCTTGGCTGATGTTTGCTGCTCTGCCAAAGGCCCGTGAGCACATCTTGACTTTTTAAAGGGTCAAAGAGGACTCCAGTCAGTTGCTCTGAGCTAGTGTGGGTTCTGCCTGACACCTCAGCATTTCACCAAGCCCAGGGTGGAGGCTGTGCTTCCTTCCCTCCACACACCACACAGGGAAGCCTCTTGCATCTATTTCCCTTGTGATAGACCCCAAAATTCAACTGAGGTTATACCTCTGTTTCTTCCAGGCTTGAAAGCCAGCAGAGGTTCGAGGTGATTCAATCCCGTTCCAGTGAGTACGAACATGGGACAGGGCTCCTGCAGGGTGGGGGGTCCTACATGGAGAGAATAAGGAGAAAGTAAAAATAAAAGGGTCCCCTCAAAGCCAGATGGTGAAATGGTGTTAGACCAATGTTGCTGAAGCCACCTTTGATGCTTCTAGTGGTGTGAAAAAAATAAATCTCCCTTTGCATTGAAAATAAATCACCAGCAACGTCCTTGAAACGCAGCATCTTGCCAACCTGGCCTCTTCAAACCACTCTGTCTGCTCTGTTGAAACAAGTGTGGGTGAACCTGAATCAATAGAGGTGACTCACTTCTTCACCCTCTTACTGCTTCCTGCAGCAAGTTGGATTAGGCACTGACCTTTTGATTTTTATCCTGAAGTGAGCCGCTGGTGGGGTCTGTGTTAAATGTCACTGGCTGCAGACGGGCTCTGCGGGGCCACTCCTTTCCCTGTGACCAAGTCCCATAACCCCACTATGAGTTCTTGCTTTAGCCCAGCCTGAGCAGAGCTTATGACCTCCTGGTTCTAAGCATGGGAAAGGCCACTAAATCAAGTGAGTTTGGGAGAAAATAGGAAATAAAGCAATGGTTGGGACTATAGCTTCCTCCAGGGTGTGTTTGCCAGCTCTGAGGTCTGCACAGACACCAGCTTTCAATCATGGAATGGTTTGGATTGGAAGGGACTTTAAAGCCCATCCAGTTCCAACCCCCTTCTATGGTTGAGTATCCAGGTTGCTCAAAGTCTCATCCAACTTGGACCATTTTGGCCACTGTATACGTCCAAGGAACAATTTAGAAGCTGTTTTGGGATGCACTAGAGATAGGCTTGTTAATACTGGGGAGTCCTCTCTGGTGGATGCTCTGTTCTCATTGAAGTATCAGCTGCTACTGTAACCATTAACATCTCCTTCTTTTCTTGATGCTAGCTGTAACCCGAAGGCTGGAACAAATTAAGGAACCTGTAAATCTATCAATAGCAAGGTACGTTAAAAAGCCCAAACAAAGTCCAGCTGTAGAGCTAAGACTGGATGAAGTTCACCCAACGTGCACAAAGGTTTGGCATCTGGATGTGGCTCGGGTTATACTTTGAATAGTTCGGGTTGGAAGGGACCTTTAAAGGTCACCTGATGCAACTGCCTGCAATGAGCAGGGACATCTTCAACCAGATCAGGCTGCTCAGTCCATTGATACTCAATAGCAGGTTAAGATTTCATCTGGATTTTCTTCAGTCTGACTGCATTCTGCTGGCAACCATCTATCAATAAACTGACCCTGAGGGAATTAGCTGTGTCTGTCCATAATAAGAACATCATGAAAAAGACAGTCTTTGCTTGTAAGCGGTTTGACATGAGAAAGCCCCTTCTCCCCATCATCAAAACCCCCAGAAATGACATGGCCACAATAACTCCACTGCGCTATTCAGGCACAGTGATTCCCATCTTGGGATTTGATCACAATCTCTTAATTTCCTATTGAGTCACAGAACAGAATTGTGGAATGGTTTGGGTTGGAAGAGACCTCAAAAACCATCCAGTTCCACCCCTGCCATGGGCAGGGACACCTCCCACTGCATCAGGGGCTCCAAGCCCCATCCAACCTGGCCTTGAACCCCTCCAGGGATCGAGCAGCCACCCCTGCTCTGGGCAACCTGGGCCAAGGTGTCCCCAACCTCCATGTGAATAAATTCTTCCTAATGTCTAGTCTAAATCTTCCCCCTCTAATTTGAACAATGTGTTTCCTCGCATGGAAGCTGAACTCACAGGGAGATTTCATGGATGGTCCTTCTGTCTAAGTTACTGCTGTGGCTTATAACCCCTGATACAGTTTGCTGAGACCTGGGATTTTAGATCCATTTCTCTCTTTCAGGAAAACTGCTGAGGAGCTTGGTACCTACTGCCACGTGGGATATGGTGAGCATCTCCCCTGGGGTGGGCGCTCAATCTGTGCCCTCTCCATCCACGTGGGAACCACCTGCTGTAAAATTCGTGAATGGGGATGTTGCAAATCTTGGCTTGTTTGTGTAGGTGCTGGCTGGGAGATCCCACTGGTTTGGGAAGATGGAATCTCCCTGCTGGGACCCCAGGAAGGGCTCAGTAGGGGTTGTCCTGGACACAAGCTTCAAGGCGATAAAATGAACCGTACTTATTAGCACGATGCTTGTCTACACAACAGTGCTTAATAAGAAGAACCCTGGGTCTGGATTTCAAATCCAGAACTCATCCCACTGCAGCTCCCCTGTCCCGGATGCATTATCTAAAATATCACCCTGTCCGTGCCACCCCCCCTTCCCTGGGGCATCCAACTTTGCAGCCAAGTCATAGATTCACCAGGTTAGAAAAAACCTCTGAGATCATCAGGTCCAACCGTACCTATCTGCCACTAAACGATAACCTGAAGTAGCTCATCTACCCTGGCCCCGAGCAAAGACAGAGCTGCTGATGCCAAGATGCTCGGTGGCTCCATCGTCAAAGTGCTCCCATCACTCAAGTGTAACGCACCGCTCTGCTTTTCCCCAGGGAACAGGACCGAGTGCAGGTATCAGAATTTCCTGACAGGTAGGTGCCATCCCAGGGTGTGGGAGGGAATGCTGCCGAGGCGATGCGAGGTTACCGGGGATGAGAGCCATTTGGGAGAGCGCAGGCAGCCAATATTGCAGCTGGCAGAGCTCTGGCTTTGTCAGTTTAGTGATTGCTTCGTTACACGTGATTCATGAGCAGAGTGGAGGGGGTAGGATGCTCTGAGCCTTCTGCTTCCTCTGGGGCAGCATGAGCTGGCACTTGCCCAAAGAGGATTGTTGGCATGTGGGGCAGTGCTCTGCTTTCCCAAATTGAGGAGGAAATTCCCAAACTCCTTGGCAGCTGGAAGGATCTGTCCTTGAGAATCATAGAATCACCAGGTTGGAAAAGATCCATCAGAACATCGAGTCCAACCATTCCCATCAATCACTAACCCATGTCCCTCAGCACCTCATCCACCCGTCCCTTAAACCCCTCCAGGGAAGGTGACTCAACCCCCTCCCTGGGCAGCCTCTGCCAGGGACCAATGACCCTTTCTGTGAAAATTTTTTTCCTCATGTCCAGCCTAAATCTCCCCTGGTGGAGCTTGAGGCCATTCCCTCTCGTCCTGTCCCCTGTCACTTGGGAGAAGAGGCCAGCTCCCTCCTCTCCACAACTTTCTTTTAGGTAGTGGTGAGCCCTGGTTTTCTCAGGGGCTGGGGTGCATTTGGGCTGCTTCCCCTTGCTCCAGCCTCCTGGCTCTGCTTGTGGATGGAGTTCAAGGCCATGCTGGGGCTTTCTGGCTGCTGGGGACATCTCTTATCACTGCGCTTGAGGATCCAGTGGTGTTTTGGGGTGGTAGTTTGAGTTCATGCAATGGAACCGTGAGGTGACAGCAAACCCTTTGTGCTTGCAGAGGATTGTCTACAAGGGGACACTGGGGACGCAGCCTACGTGTAAGTATCTGGTCAGTACAATCAAGTGGAGCCGCACTGGTCCCTCACGGCTTTCTCGTAGCTCAGGCTAGGAAGCCCATGAGCTGCCACGGACAGCAGGAACTAACGCTGCTCTTCTTCTTGCAGGGAGCCCATACCTCTGGATTACTACAACTGCGCTCGATTCCTCACACCACCCAGAGGTAAGGCCTCTCCACTAGCAAGAAGTGGAGTTGTTTAGCCTGGAGAAGAGGAGGCTGAGGGGAGACCTCATTGCTCTCTCCAACTCTCTGAAAGGAGCTTGTGGAGAGGAGAGAGCTGGGCTCTTCTCCCAAGTGACAGGGGACAGGACGAGAGGGAATGGCCTCAAGCTCCACCAGGGGAGGTTCAGGCTTGACATCAGGAAAAAATATTTCATGGAAAGGGTCATTGAGCACTGGCAGAGGCTGCCCAGGGAGGTGAGGGAGTCACCTTCCCTGGAGGTGTTTATGGGACATGTGGATGAGGCGCTGAGGGACATGGTTTAGTGATTGACGGGAATGGTTGGACTTGATGATCCGGAGGGTCTTTTCCAAGCTGGTGATTCTATGATTCTAAGATTCTCCGGCTGCCAGCCTGGGTGTCCTGTGGCTCCAGGGATACCACAAGGCCTTGCTGAGGTCTGTGTGTCATTGCCGTGCAACCTGGGTTCCAGGAGACACATTTGTTAAAGGATGAGATGGAACCGTGGAATATAAAGGATGCCCAAGCCCCCATCAGTCCATCCACTGGTTAGCCAGCCCAAACACATCCCTGGCTCCAATTGAACAGGCTACTTTGTTGTCAATCTGATTCATAGAATTATAGAATCACCAGGTTGGAAGGAACCCACCAGATCATCGAGTCCAACTATTCCCATCAGTCACTAAACTATGTCCCTCAGCACCTTGTCCACCCGTCCCTTAAACCCCTCCAGGGAAAGTAACTCAACCCCCTCCCTGGGCAGCCTCTGCCAGTGCCCAATGACCCTTTCTATGAAATATTTTTTCCTAATGTCCAGCCTAAACCTCCCCAGGTGGAGCTTGAGGCCATTCCCTCTCGTCCTGTCCCCTGGCACTTGGGAGAAGAGCTCAACTCCCTCCTCTCCACAACCTCCTTTCAGGTAGTTGTAGAGAGCAATGAGGTCTCCCCTCAGCCTCCTCTTCTCCAGGCTGAACACCCCCAGCTCTCTCAGCCGCTCCTCATAAGATTTGTTCTCCAGCCCCTTCACCAGCTTTGTTGCTCTTCTCTGGACTCGCTCCAGAGCCTCAACATTCTTCTTGTGGTGTGGGGCCCAAATTTGTCTCTGTGCGGCAGCAAATTATAGAATCATAGAATCACCAGGTTGGAAAAGACCCACTGGATCATCGAGTCCAACCATTCCTATCATTATCCTTCACTGCAGTAACATTTGGAGTAATGAGTCTGGTTTGGATGAGCAGAGGCTGCAGCCCCTCAGGATCCTGCCCAGATGCCCAGGACAGGACACGTCCTCATCCAGAAGCTTTTTGACAAATGGACACCCTCATATTTTTTGTGTGCTTTGTTTATAGGATAGCGAATGGAGGTGGAATGAAATGCATCACTCCATTCAAATGCATTTTTTAAGGCAAATGTAACATCTATGAAACATTTTCACCTCCCTGAGTACTCAGCATATTTCTTTGCCAACCCATGCATTAATCTACTTCTATTTAAATTGAATTTCAAAACACAATAAGTGATGGGACAAGAGGGAATGGCCTTAAGTTGTGTCAGGGAAGTTTAGTGTGAACTTCAGGAGAAATTTCTTTACTGTAAGGGTTCTCCAGCACCAGTAGAGGCTGCCCAGGGAGGTGGTTGAGTCCTCGTCTCCAGAGATGTTTAAAAGATGGGTAGACAAAGTGCTTAGGGATATGGTTTAGTAGTGGACAGGTACAGATGGGCTTGATGATCTCAAAGGTCTTTTACAACCTAATAATTCTATGAAGACAATTTTTTTTAAAGGGGCTGGGTGGGGAGAGAAAAAAAGATTAAAAATAGCTTGTTTATTGAAAAACCTCCTACCTTATTAAAAAGGGGGGGAGAAAGAGAAATCTGAGTGTATTTAAATGAATGAGGTTTTTATCCCTTATTAGTTTGAATACTTTTTCTGTGGCTGAGGCCTGCTTTAGTCAGTTTAGCTGTTGCAGAGCCATATTGAGCGAACACCTTCCCCTCTGCCCACGGTGGTTTGGGCAGCAGAGCCCTCGCCGCTGCAGGGCTGTGTGTCCTGGCTGAGCTCCGCTGACCTGCTGAGCTCAGTGCTTCTCCCCTTTGGCTCTGGAGAAGCTTGGAGGGTCACAGCATGGGTGTCAGTGTTGCTTACGCTGTCTCCAAGCTTTTCTAGCAGTGACCACACCAGCTGGCGGGTGTCAGGGGTGTTTTCAGCATCGGTGGATGCAGGTTTTGAGGTTAGCTATACAGGGGCTCGAGTGGTTCAGCTGCTCAAGAGCTCATCCAAAGAGCTGAAATGACCAGCAACAGAACTAAGAGCTTGGGTTTTTTAAATTCTTTTAAGTCAATTTTGATTCTAGGTGCTAATAATTTGTGTACTGGGCTAAGACCAGTTCACCTTCCCTGGAGATGTTTAAGGGACAGGCGGATGAGGCACTGAGGGGCATGGTTTAGTGTTTGATAGGAATGGTTGGACTCGATGATCCAGTGGGTCTCTTCCAACCTGGTGATTCTATGATTCTAGGGCGGATGCTGTGCTTGGACTGGGGCTGAGTTCCTTCCCAGAAATTGAGAATAAGCCAAGAAGATGCCAGTCACAAGTTTAATGCTCACTGGGAAGGAAAACTCCTCCTTGATTTCTGCCCTGGGCTGGATGCCTGGAGGTTTACTCCTTGCCAGTGCTGGTCCTCCCCTGTTTGCCTTAGGAGCTGCTGTTAATTATGCTTATTGGGTTTTATTCCTATCTGTTAGAAAAGTCATGGTGTCTCAGGACCAGATTGGCCTCTCGCACTTAGGTGCTTCCCTGGGTGGTGCCGTGGCTGGAGCAGATCGCCCAGCGCTCCATGGTGATGCTGGTGATGCTCCCGAATCACCTGGTTCGATCGTCCTGGCGATGCCCTGTCCCAGCACCCAGGCTGTCAGCAAGATTACTGATTTTCTGCCTCATGTGTGTTTTGTTGTGGGGAAACACCCAACTCCAGCAGGTGCTGAGGGATATTCCCAGGTCATCTATGCTTCCTTAAGCTCTTCTCCCCCTTTTTCTTCTCTTCAGCAGAGAAAGAGGAGGATTCCCATTCCTATCAAAACATCATCATTGGAGAGTCTCATAGCTCTGATCCAGGTACGTGTGTTGCTGTTGTGGTCTATGCATATTGTATAAAGGTGTCTGGAAGAGCAGAGAGGGAAGACAATCTGCTCAGCCAAGGGAAAGCCCCCTCGTTCACAGGCTCAGCTCTTCCTACCAACTCCGTGCTGGTAGAACCAGGGTGCAGGGGCTGCCTCTGGCACAGAGCAGACCTGGAGCATTTTCCCTTTCTGCAGGTGAGACCTTACTTGCCAGGAGCTTGCCTCCAGGCTGATCCCTTTGATTAGGAGATCCCTGCAGCAATTCAAGAGCTTTGGGATCTGCGTTGCTTCTCTAGGTCTTTCAGTGCTGTTACAGACAAGACTGATCGTGGTTGTAGCCCCCAGCTCAGATTTCTCACTACATCCAGCCCAAAAATTGTGCAGCCTTTGAGCTGCTGGAGGATGGCATTGGACCACAGTATCTGCTTAGAATCATAGAATCACTAGGTTGGAAAGGACTCACTGGATCATTGAGTCCAACCATTCCCATCAGTCTCTAAACCATGTCACTCAGCACCTCGTCCAACTGTCCCTTAAACCCCTCCAGGGAAGGTGACTCAACCCCCTCCCTGGGCAGCCTCTGCCAGTGCCCAGTGACCCTTTCTGTGAAATATTTTTTCCTGATGTCCAGCCTAAACCTCCCCTGGTAGAGCTTGAGGCCATTCTCTCTCGTCCTGTCCCCTATCTTGGGAGAAGAGCCCAACTCCCTCCTCTCCACATCTTCCTTTCAGGTAGTTGTAGAGAGCAATGAGGTCTCCTCTCAGCCTCCTCTTCTCCAGGCTAAACACCCCCAGCTCCCTCAGCCGCTCCTCTTAACCCTTGTTCTCCACCCCCCTCACCAGCTTCGTTGCTCTTCTCTGGACTCGCTCCAGAGCCTCAACATCCTTCTTGTGGTGAGGGACCCAAGGGCTTAAGGGCTCCCAGCTTCTGTCCTGGGATCTTGCAATCAAAATAGTAAGTCAAGCTGGTTTCCTTCAGCAAATTAACCCAACTCTGTTTTTGCGCTGCTCCAGCCTGTCCTGCTCCTGCCTGGCTTTGTACTGAGCAATTGGAGGGGGCAGGAGCAGCAAGAACCAGTCAGATCCCTGTCCATGCCTGCAGATACCCAGGAGTGTGGTCAGGGCTGGAAAAGCAGTGAGGCACTGCCAGCAGACCTGTGCTGGAGTGGCAATCACCCTGCTGGAAGCTCAGCCACATGCACAAAGCAGTCAGAGGGGCGTTTCACAAAGTTCCATTTTTATTCCATAAAATTCAGCCTCTTCTCTGTCACAGATGATGCCGGAGACTATGAGAACAGCGCGGCGATACACGTATGGGAACTCCAGAGAGCGGAAGGTAGGGTCGCAATCGTTTACTCTTTAGGGATGGGGCTCACGGGCAGGGTGTCTGGTGCGCTGGACCAGAACTGACCACACTCAGGCCAGTGCAGCCATCGCCCCTGCCTTGAGTTATTTTTTGCCCCCTGGTCCGTGATAAACATCTACGGCAACGTGCAAATTGCTGCACGCTCTCTAGTTGAACGCTGCTGTGATGGACGTGGCATTTCCAAAGGCCACTGTGTAGGTGGCTGTGCTGAAACCTGCCCACAAGATGCTACAGGGCAGCTCTTCGTGTCCTGTATCTTCTTACATTTTGAAGATGCCCCGGTGCAAGCTCAGCCTTGTAATCCCCTCAGAGAAAGAAATGTGCAGCCTGCACATCCCGTGGGTCAGCCTGTGACTGTCCAGCAGCCACCGGGGTGTGTTTCCTTCAGCTAAACTTTAAAAAGCATTTTAATCTAATGTGTGGCTTCCTGTGCTGTGCAGGGGGGAGCCTGGCCTGGGGGATAGTGGTGAGTGTATACATGTATATTTAAGAGCCGCCTGTCTCCAGTGTGGAAGCTGCTTAAGTGAGCTGGTTCTTGTTATTGTGTTTGCTGGCTCTCTAGATTAAATCAAAGCCTGTCTCTTTGGGCTCTGAAAAGCCGTCCATGCTCACTGCTCACGGCGTTTGCCAGTTTTCCATGACTATTCTGCAGTCCCTTTAAGCAGACCTTGATGAGATTGCTTAGCTCAGGTACAGAAACATGTCAGCACCGAAGGCTCAACGCTGGTGGGACACCCAGAGTGTCTATGGTGCGAATGAGATTTTGATCAACCTGTTTTACCGATCAGTGCTCCCATCCTCCCTCGCAGCTCTGCAGAAGGAGAGCTCCGATGACGAGCCAGACTATGTTAACGCCATCCCTGCGTTGGGCCCTTCCCTTCTCTCAAAGAAAAGGTACGAAGAGAGCAAATGGTTGATTATTTCGGGATGGAGGGATTGCGTTGATGCCAAAGAAAGCTCGGCTGGAGCTTTGCCCCTTGCTGGTGGGGCCATCTGGTGCCCAGCAGCCCACAGAGGCTGTGAAGGGAGCGGGGACCTCCTGCTCCGTGCTCTGCCACATCTCTGGCTGACACCAACCGGGGACACAGAGGTGTCAAAGTCCCTGTCCCAGCGCTGCCCCCCTCCAAAAGGAACTCAAAACCGATTCAGAGCATCATCCGGCGACACCACTCTGTGCTGCAAGACAGGAACCCCCCAAAACCCCTCTGGTTCTGTGCAGCTTGGAGGCTGAGCAGTGTGAGGGATTCCCCGGGCTCGGCTGAGCCGTCCCTGCTGTGCTACAACCACAGATCCTGCCCCGTTATCAGCAGCAACTTGTTTCTGATGATAGAGAATCCCTCAAAGCAGTTGCAGAGCAAACCATCCATGGGAGCTGTAGGAAGGTTGTGTGACCCTGAATATATGGGGGATACAGCAGCGTCGGTGCAGGGGTGGTTGTGTATGGAAAAAAAGCAGCCCCAGCTATACCAAACAGTGCCAGGTTCTGCTTTAGCTGTCGCAGCTCAAAACAGGCTCTTGGACACTTTGCAGAGAGCTCACAGCCAACCCAGCTGAGCTTTCAGGAGGCACGTGGATCACTGAGAAAGGGAAAAACAAAAAGAAACCCCTGTGCTGACATAGCTATGTGGTGTCTGTACATGCTGGTTAGAGCCTGGAGTGCTGCTCGCCCTGCTCCAGACCGAGCTAGGACCGAGGCCAGAATTGCTCTCATTGTTGGGTTTCTACCCTCTGAGACCCAGCAGCGTTGTCCTTACACCACGTGCTGGTAGCTCCAGGGCCAGGCTTTGTATTCCCCAAACCGGCAGCGGGCAGACCCTTGGAATCGGATCTTTCCATGGAAAATATTTCAGATTTTTCCTGGCCGTGCAAAGCACAGTCACCCCACTCTCCGCATTACAGCGTTTGCTTTGAGCTTGTGCAGCCCATCGTGGCAGCGCTGGCTCTGATGGAGGCTGGAGGAGACACCGCACCAAAGGCAGGTTGCTCTTCTTTGGTCCAGGATTCAGCGTGTGTCACCCATGGCATGAAATCACTTCCCAATAGCACATGCATACGGTCTGGCTGGCAGCAAGCACAGCTCAGCCTCTTCTCCTGCCCATCAACACCTGCTGCTCCCCACGGTCCAACACCAGCCTCTGCTGGGATGCAGCTGGATATGGGAGCCCCATCCTGAGGAAACCTCTGCAACACTGTCCTGCAGCCAGGAATCTCTCTTTGCCCGAGCAACTCAAGAGAGTAACACAAAAACCAGTCTGTTTCAGATGCGGCTGCAGAGAAACTTGCTTTTTTCCCCAAGCAATTTCTTTTCTGAAGGTATTTATGGAACTGCCAGGCGTGATGTTCACGATGTTAGCTAGGTACCTGCAAGGAAGGAAGCTAGATTATCCATGACAAAAAAAAAAAGAGAAGTGCTATCATAGTAACTTTTATAAGCAATTCTGCATTTATTTCTCCTCCAGAGAGAAATTTCATGGAGGAGAGGATTACATTTCTGCATTCGTCAAGTTGAGGCCCAGCTTTTTGCTTGGATAGAACACACCAGCCTGTTCTGTTTGCAACAGGGGATGTTCAGGCTGAACATTAGGAAAAAATATTTAACTGAAAGGGTCATTGGGCTCTGGCAGAGGCTGCCCAGGGTGGGGGTTGAGTCACCTTCCCTGGAGGGGTTTAAGGGACGGGTGGACGAGATGCTGAGGGACGTGGTTTAGTAATTGATGGAAATGGCTGGACTTGATGATCCAGTGGGTCCTTTCCAACCTGGTGAGTCTATGATTCAACAGAGAGGGTGCCCCCTGCATTCAGAGTTATCAGAGGAACAACCAGGGCTGATCAATGCTGAAAATGTTCAGTGAAGGTGCTGTAAAGAGCACACCTGGTTTGGTGGAGAGCAGTGGTCAAAGCAGCACAGAGGCTACCATAAATCCCCCCCCTCAAAGTGATAAATAATGCTGTGAAGGTAGAAGAGGAACAAATGTCCTCCAAAGCACTGGTGATACAGGTTTTCTGGGAAACCCTCCAGCTGTAAGCCCTAGCAAAATGCTGCTGTGGCTGCATGTCTGCATTGCCTCTGGCAGCTCTGTGAGTCAATTAAAATTGCCAATGCATTTTTGCTGTTACAACGATGCCTGTTACAGCCTTTGCTGGCAGAACAATGCTATAAAATCCCTATATCTACCTAGTGCCAGCACAAGTTGTCCACCAAGGGAGGATGAATTCAGAAATGGGCTCTGAGCTCCTCTGTGACTTCTGATCTCTGCTCAGGGATCATCATCCAGGGGCATGGCTGGAGCTTCTGCTAATAAATGGACATAGAATCATAGGCTGGTTTGATTTGAAAGGGACCTTAAAGATCATCTAATTCCAACCCCCTGCCATGGGCAGGGACACCTCCCACTGGATCGGGGGCTCCAAGCCCCATCCAACCTGGCCTTGAACCCCTCCAGGGATGGGGCAGCCACCACTGCTCTGGGCAAACATTTTGTAGTGTGTCTCACTACTTGTCCTTGGAAAGAAAACTCAACAGGCAGTGGCATTAAGAGGATGAAAGCAGGAATTAGAAGACAGCAGACTGACTATTTTCCCCTCTTTGTTCCAGTATTCTATATAGAGTCTGAGGAAGCTGTAAGAGCACACCCAGCGAGCATGTGCACAGGGAGAAGGGGAGACTTTGATCCCCTGTGACATCTCTCCTCCAAACTGTGCCCAAGATCCTGCAGAAGGAGAGCTGCTGAAAGGAAGAAATGCTCAGCTTGACCTCCCACTGCAAACCTGCAACTGGAGGAAGCGCTCTGCCTGGCAGTCACCACGGCCAAGCTGAGGGCTCATTATCCTGTCTCATTTCCCCGCACGTCTACTCGAGGGAGTATGGCCAGTCCTGTGCAATGTTTTCTCCTGTCAGGCATGAAATGAATCTTTAAATTGCTGAGCACTAATGCAGCCAGCTACTTAATTTGCCAGGGTGACTCATGCACGATGGTATTAAGACACAGGGATTATGTTCTGATTTAGTTCCTACACTCTCCTACAGAAGCGGTTTCTTGCAGAAGAGGAACTAGCAAGGCGGGGGTTGCTTTTACAACTCTAGTTGGAGCTAAATAAGATACCAACCTGTTCACAAAAGCAAAAAGGATTAATCCCTGCTTTACCCACAGTGTGTAATTCACAGCGTCTGACTGTGGCTGTTTGCCTCGCATTTCTGGATCTGATTTATAATGATACAAGCACCCTGCAACGACTGAGAAGGTTGGAGCCACAGCTGCCGGCCTCAGAAACTGCATCCAGCTTTCTGTGCCTCTGTAGGAGCATCAGTCCTGCAACATAACCCTTGTAACATAACCCTAGTATCATCAGCGTACTTCATTATTTACTCAATTGTGTCTCTTGAGCCCTGAGGCACAGATTTGGCACCGTTGTATCATCTATTTATTAAAATGGAAAAGCCTCCAAAGACAATGGTTTATTATGGTTTGCTGTGATGCAGGTGACGCCTGCACGGTTGGGTGACACAGAGATGGGATGACACAAAATGACGTGCTGGATCTTATGGGGAGAAAATGTAGCTCTCTAAAAGCCTTCTTCCTCAAAATTGGTTCAGAAAGCTGGGCTTCAAGAAGAGGTGCAGCCCACGCTTGCACCTTCAGTGCTGGTAAGAGCTAGCAGAGAAGTAGAGCTAAGGGTGAGTGAGCCCTGGAGCGGGAGAAGGGGCTGTCAGGTGCTTCCTGCTGCAAAGGGCTTGGCTGTATTTTTAGCAGGATTGTTGAGACCACAGGTGGCCACCGTTCGTGTCGCTGAAACTGCGGCTGCTATGGAGTGTGACTTAGGAGAAGACTTTCTTATAGCTCCCATTAGCATGTTTGTTCCTGCTTCTACAGGTCTTCTACACAGAGAAAATCAAGTGCTCTTCGGGGATGTGAACGCACGGGAGACTACAGCCTGGCTTTCTGCTTGCCCCAACTCCTCCCAGCTCAGCTTCTACTCCCACCTGCTGCCTTCCTGATGTTTAAATGCTCTGCAAAAGGTTGGCCCAGGGAGGGAATACCGGTGTCCCAGGAAGCCTGGAGTAGGCATGTGCTGGCTCGGTGCAGGCTCACAGACAGGCAAGGAAGCCAGGAGATGCCTTCGTTACCGAAACAGCGTGCCTGGCTCTTGTGGGGCCGTGACATTGTCATCCTTGGTGACTCATTCAGCACCTGAAGAAGCTTCCCCTTCCCACAAAATGCTGCAGGCTGTGGCTCTTGTGTTGGAGGCTGAGCTGCGTTTTCAGTGATGTGCAGTGATGTTACAGCTACTGGTGATTCGTCTCTTAACCGGAGGGAGCCATTAAATGATTAAGAGATGATTAGCAGCAACAAAAAATCCTTGGCACACAGTGGCAGAGGACTCCCAGAAAGTTCCAGCCATTAGGTGAACGTGCAGCCAGAATTATTAAAATAGAAGCTTTACCGCTCTCCTTGCTAAGCAGGGAGGCAGATTAGAGCAATTACATGTTCCTGGCGTAAGGTCCCTCTGCTGCCAAAAGCTGAGTTTGAAAGTTGTGCAGCTGAAGTGGGCAGGGCAGGAGCTGGGTAGGGAGACTCCTTCCTCCTCTTACTGGAAGTCTGAGCAAATCCCTGCCTTGTAGCTCTCCAGCTGCGGAGACCGGCAAATCCTTTGTAAAGCTCCCAAAGCACTTTTCAGGCAGTGATCTCATCACGCTGGGTGATATCCAGGGACTGTTGTGGGCACTTTCATCAATGTTATAACACTCTTGTGCTGAAACATTACGTTTTTCCCCTGCAATGAGTGAGTATGTACGTGTGAGTGTGGTCGCCGATGCATTATCCTTTCAGGATTTGTTTAAAGATGTGCAAAGATTTGTGGTGCTCAGCCTAAATTGCTGGGTTCTGTGTCATCTGAACACGATGCAAGGAGAAACGCCTTCTCCCCTGGGTCCGTGTATCTCTTCCCTCACACGAGGTTGGCAGCCAAGTGAGCAATTCACTTCCTGTTTTTAATTTCAGATGCACTAGAAAAGCTGTTTTGGCCCTGCTGGTGTGCTTCTCAAATGGAGCCAGGGAGCTCCCGCTAGCAGAAAGCTCTGCCTCCGGAGAGGGTTCTACTTTGGTAGAACAGGCTGCACTGGTGGCCTCTCCGACCAACACTATTCTTCCTCTCAGTAAATGTGAGTATCATTATGTCCCTGCAGGGCTCTAGAGGATTAGCCCAGGGCGTCAGCTTAAAACCGGAGCTGAAAAGCAGCTACTGAAGAAAACCCCCTTAAATCAGGTAGGAACAGAAACTGGGATGCTCCACATTCCTTGCCCTTCCATTAGCACCAGCACAGCAAGCCAGACAGAGGACAGGTAGGTGCATCCAGTGAAGCAAGGGCCTCCAAATTCAGTGTTTGCTGCTGTATGAAACCTCCACTGTTAACACCTCTTCCTCCCCTGTGCAGCACTGAACATATTTAACTAGAAAGCAATGACAGAGTAGGCTGAACGTGAGGTACAGCCAAGGGAAAAATAGCCTCCTCTTTAAATCTGCCTTATTTAGCTTTTGGGGACAAAAGCTGTGACACTGTGGCTGGAGAAACCTCAGCAGCGTAAGCTCCTTAATACTAAATTATTAGTCATATATCTAACAGCGCTTGTGCTCGTAGTTACAATTCACTGACTGGGAATCAGAAGCTAAGTTCAATAAATATCTAGTGAAGGAAGAATGTACTTTGCGTATTACATCCATCATTCTAAGAGCTGTTTGCTTTATTCTACTTAGGAGCCAGCTCAAATGTGCCTGCACTTTAGCTGTCAATAATTTTATCTCCTGCACTTTGAATTAAAAGGGGTTGTCTTCAGGCTCTACCATCAGAACATTCTTCACTATATTAAGATCGCTGTGCACATATCTCACATCTCATATGGAAGCGGTCAAATTCAATTTACATTCGCTTTCCCTCTGCATGTCCCACCTTATTCCTCATCTGCACTGGCAAGGTGGTCTCCAAAACAGAACAGATAGGAACGCGAGATGCTGTAGCTTTCTGGCGTGCTGAAATTTTAGTAAAATGACATTGCATAACCTGGACAGCAATACCAGAAAAGGGAACTGAAATGCAAAGCATTGCAGAGCTCAGTAATATTTTTAAGGAAACAGCAAAGTAAAGAGCTGACACCATTCAGAAATGTGTAATATTTCTCTGTATGTTTTTGTTGAAGGTATCTTCCTCATCCAGAGTACATAAACAACACCTAAGAGCGTCACCTACTCAACAAGCCTCAATTCTAATTTCATTAAATATCCTTCTTCGTGTAAAAAGGGTCTTGGTCAGAGCACTGCTCATGGCGAGGCTTGAAGTGAGGATTAACAATGGGATTCAGCACTTGCTTCTCCTGCTGTTAGGTCTCGGTACCACTGACACAGGCAGTTTTGTAGAGTGCACTAGACAGACCTTATTGCCCTGAACTGTTGCAGTTCTCTCTTCTACGTTGGTTATGCCACAAGTAAGAGTTCTCGGGTCAAAGTAAATTCTAAAGCTTTATTGGTCTAAATAAAAAAGTACAAATAATTTTCTTAAAAAATAGAACCTGGTTATTTTCTCTGCAATTTAGAAAAACCAAGGGAACAGGCTCTTTGTGTGCAGAACTCGGGACACCCATGGAGCTGCTGACCTCACACACCAGGCCTTCACCTTCCAAAAGGGGAATCTCTAACTTGCTGCAGGGGCCACAGTCTTCTGGCAGAGCCGGGCTAGCAATCCAGCCATCTGTAAAAGTGAGTTCACACCTTCTGCTATCTTCATATGAGTGTACCCGATTTCCTAGAGATAAAGACAATGTCAGATCTTCTGGTTTCTCCCCCAGCCTATGTACAACTAACGACTAATCAGAACAGAACTTTTACTGCTATGAGACCAATTTCAGAGCCCCTAACACTTAGAGAAGCGTATCTTCTAATGCAGACCAACTAGAATGCCTTTTTCTCTTTTCTTTTTCTTTTTTTAAACCAAAGCCTGTGTTTCCCCACATCCTTTGTAAGGAGCAAGGTGCATATATTGAAGGACAGGTTTTAAATCTAAAGAGTGATTCCAATGCACCAGTTTACCATTTCTCAATATTTTACCATCTATTTGAAGTACGTGCTTGAAGAAAGCTCTCAAGGAGATATCTGAGGCTTTGATGCAAATAGTAAATTCAGCCTGCGTTATGTTTGTTATCAATTCTAGTGGATGACTAAAGTGACTATCGGCTTTTCTATGGGTGATTAGACTTTAAACTGCAAGCAACCATTCTTATCATAGAATCATTTGGTTGGAAAAGACCTTTGAAACCACTGAATCCAACCATACCTGGCCACTACTAAACCACACCCCTGAGCACCTCATCTGCCCATCTTTTAAATCCTTCCAGGGATGATGACTCCACCCCTGCCCTGGGCAGCCTCTGCCAGTGCCCACAAACCCTTTCGGTGAAGAAATTGTTCCTGATGCCTAATCTGAACCTGCCCTGGTGCAACTTGAGGCCATTTCCTCTCATCCTATCACTTATTAACTGGGAGAAGAGACCAGCTACAGCCTCCTCCCAGGTAGTTGAGAAAGTGATGAGCTCTCCTCTCAGCCTCCTTTTCTCCGGGCTAAACAACCCCAGGTCCCTCAGCCATTTCTTATAAAACTTGTTCTCAAGCCCCTTCCACAGCTGCGTTGCCCTTCTCTGGACAAGCTGCTTGTAGTGAGGGGTCCAAAACTGAACACAGTATTATTGACAAAGTGATGATGCAGAGAGGAAAAGAAATACTTTCTGCACCAATATGTAGCATTTCTTAAACACAATCCCCTGTGGCTGGATTAGGGATCACATCCTCATCCTAAAAATGCCCAAAAGACCCCCACCAGGAGCTGGCTAACACTAACCTTGATAAATTCCAGTTTCAGATATTCTGGCATTTGGAAGGTTTTACACACACGGAAGATGTTGCCGATCACATCTTCTGGAGAGTATCCAAGTCGCCATAGGTGGGCAAGAATCTGTGCAGGCAAGAATAATCTCATGTTTATCTGCAAAACTTATCAGCTAAGTCAAACATATTCACTTTTGGAACAGCTGTATGTGAGTATTGAAACTGCATGTACTATTCTTCAAATTATTTAACCTCAATTATTTAGCAAGTCATTTCAACAAGGTTGCTTTTTTGCTTTGGCTTATTCACCTGCATGAAAAGGTTGTAGTTCATAAGCTCATCTACATGGTATTGCCCTTATCTTAAGAAACAACACACAGAGTGAATTCTTCAAAACAAACAAGAATTCTGTAGAGAAAAGTGTCTGCCTATGCAGACACAGTACAGGAAAACCAACCTTGTATGCTTCATCAATGTTTGCATTTATGCAGTGCTGTATCATTTCTTTCACAAGCAGAGGATGAGGCTCATCACACACCTGTATTAAAGAGAAATATTATGCTGCAAAATACTAGAAGACTCTACATTAAACTCCTGGTATTATCACCAAGCTTTTACACGGCTGAAGTCCTGAATCAGACAAATTCCATAATACAGATTAAATCTGAAGCAATCTGCAGCTGCACACAGCACCGCTGGTCATAGTCTGTCAGTACAGCACGCTGGACATGCCTTGGTTTCTTACCAAATTAAACAGTTGTTATGCTCTTAGGAAATGCAGAAGATAAGGTATAATTTTCCTGGCCAGCATGGATTCTCCCACTCTATGTGCAGGATTGCAGCTTATAAGCACCCAAAGGACTGTAAAAAAAGACTGTTAATAAGAATTATTGCAGAAAGCCTGATGACAGGTTTTGTGATATGAGGGGCAGCTGAGAGAGCTGGGGGTGTTCAGCCTGGAGAAGAGGAGGCTGAGGGGAGACCTCATTGCTCTCTACAACTACCTGAAGGGAGGTTGTGGAGAGGAGGGAGCTGGGCTCTTCTCCCAAGTGACAGGGGACAGGACGAGAGGGAATGGCCTCAAGCTCCACCAGGGGAGATTTAGGCTTGAGATTAGGAAAAAATTCTTCATGGAGAGGGTGGTTGAGTCACCATCCCTGGAGGTGTTTAAGGTGAGGGTGGATGAGGTACTTAGGGGCATGATTCAGGGACTGGTGGGAATGGTTGGATTCGACGATCCAGTGGGTCTCTTCCAACCTGGTTATTCTGTGATTCTGTGATTTTCCTGCCATGGCAGGCTCAATAGCCTAAAATGAGAACACCCAATAGATTCAACAGTTATCACTGTGAAATTTCCCAGCAGTTATGCAGTTTGTGCATGTTGACAGAACTGGAAAGTCACAAAGTCTCAGATGTGCCATTAGGGACTGCCAGTGCTCTCTCTTTTTATCAAAAGGCACCTGGATTTCTTTACAGCCTAATGCTGTAATTGCTACAGATATGCTGCTGCCCACAAACCAGCAAAGCACTTCCAAAAGCTCACAAATCACACCAACAGCCTCACTCCGCTGTGGTGCTAACCTTCTAGCATCACTGTTGCACCCTCTTACTAACCTTAAATACATTTTCACTGTTTATAAAGCCAAATCCAGAGTAGGTAGACTGTAAGTTGTTTAATGCCTGTGAAAGGAAAAAAAAAAGACTTCATTTATTTTCTGAAGTGCTCTCTGCTCCTCACTCCCCTCCTCAGAGTGAAATACACTTCTCAGAAAATGGTGCCAAATAAGCACTTTTCAATTATGCCACAGAGTAAACTGCAAATGTACCAGATTTTGTCTCCTCCCACAAATTCTGCATCCAGTTCCCACCAATTCACTTTTAAAGAGCAGATCTGCCGTAAAACCTCACCAAACCAAAGAGTTTAGTTACTCTTGTGCCACAGGTCACCATCCCCTTTGCTTTACCTCTCCAAAGATAAATCCTTGAAAGCAACGGTTCAAGGGGTCTTTTGCTTTCAACAGAAGCCTTGCTTCCTCACTTTTCTCCTTTTACCTGTCTCATATCTCCTTGGGCCGTGAAGATAATGGCTTCTAGTCCATCATCTGTATACGGTACATTCTCTTTCTCGACAACATTCAGTAGCCTGGCAAGGATTTGTGAATCTGTCAGCTTGGTGTAACGCAGCACGGCACAGCGGGACTGAATGGGTTCTGGGGACAGAGGTGTGGAATTAGCATTTCCCTCGACAAAAAATACTTGTTTTCATCCAGAGAGAAGCTATTTCAGTTATCAGCTCTTCATATATGAAGCTCAGCTTTTTCTCTTCTCCTGGTTTTCCGAAAGTATACACTTAACATGCTATTTTAAAGTCTAAAAAAGAAAACTCTAAAGGTCTACATTGTGTTACCCTATAGGCAAACTTAAAGATCGTGTTTCAGAAAGGACAACAAAAGGGCTTCAATATCCAGTAAACAATACATCAAACATCTTAAACTGTAGCAAATTTAGACAGAGATTAAGCGCAAAGAGTGAGAAATCTGCTTCTGCAGTCAGGCATAGCCCTATCCATCAAAAACAGCTGTTCAGAGGGCTCACAGGCTACGCAAATTTACTCTTTGATTATTGGTTAGATGTAGAGGCGGCTTGATTTTTCAGAAGTACCGTGGTTCCTTGCAATAAGCAGGTCTGAGGTATTTCTGAAAATCACCCTGGAAGGCGGCCAACGGTATGGAGGACATATGACAAAACCACTCAGGACCAGCAGCACTTTACCTATGATTTTGTCAGAGGCATTGCAGGCAAGAGCGAAGCGTGTTGTTTTGGAATAAATTTCCATTGTTCTTCTCAATGCTTGCTGTGCTCCATCTGTCATGCTGAGGGGGAAAAGGAGTTAGGACAGATTTTTCCCTTCATTGCCTTATAGGTGCAGCCTAATATTTATTTTTAGACAAGCTCCTGAGTTTAATGATATCAGACAGTGCTCTGTAAATTACTTGATATTCTCGGTAGGTAAACTAAGCAGCTTTTCCTAGTCATGAGAAAAAAATCACCTAATGATGCAGGCAGTCACTAAGATCTCCATAAAACTCAACCATTAATGCTGTGAAGAATAGTGCTAAGAACACTACTTCTTATAAGCAGATGAAGCCTGTTTTCATTCAGTGAAACTGTAAATGTAAGCCAGACTCTCTTCAAAGTGAGAGAACCAGTAAACTAAAAGATGCTATTTCACATACAGCTAAACCCCAAAGTCTTCCACCCCAATATTTAGCATCTTCTTTGAAGCAATGATCTCTGCTTGATGTAATTTTGTAAGAACAGCGTTCAATGCATATTTATTTTCTATCAAATTATTTTTGATTGCCTAATATAAGCATCTGAGACTGTCCAGGATAGCAGCTCTGCCAAAAGGACAGATAAAATGCATTTCAATTAGTAGGTGACGTGAAGACAAAACCAACGTACCTGTCTGCTTCATCAAGGATGATAATTTTATGCCGACCTTTTGGAAGAGTGACCTTTTGCTGGGCAAACATTTTGATTTTGTTTCTCACAACATCAATGCCTCTGGAACGATAATTCAAGTGATTGGTGATCAGCAGGGTGAAATTACAAAACAGATTTTATTCAGCAGCCACAGAGGCTGAAGCGCTGCTGAGCTCCCTGTTCTCCTGCTGTTTTGTTCCTGCCCCTTCAGCTGCTCCAGCACAACTGTTGGGAATCTGAGTTATAAGCCAGGTAACCTAACTGGTTCAGCTTTAAACACCAATACCTCTTCTTTTTTGAGGCTTCAAAGACAGAATTCCAACAAAGATTTACTTTTAACAACAAAAGATTTTACTTTTTTATTCTGTTTAGAAAATGAACATTGTGGCCCTACAACTCTTCCGTAACTGATATTAACAAAAGCAGGTAAAATGTATTGTACTTGAAAACAACCCTCCAGGAAACACCCTCAAATACTTCAGGATAGGTCTGCCACAGAGCTTGGGAAATACAATCAGCCCTTGGTGTAGAGTCAATGTCTTCAACAAACTTAACACCCTTAATTCTACATTTTAATTCCCAATTGTCCTTACAGCCCTAATTTCTACCATTTCACTTATCTTCCTAAGCACTGTAGAGTTGTATTACAAACATTTCGCTTTTCATTCTTAGGAGGATGTTCATGAGTGCAAGAAATTTAACTCTTTAAAGTAAATTCAAGAAAACAGTATTGTTGTTTTCTGTACTCCATCAGTACATTTTCTGCATGAAAGTATCAAGTTTACAGAACATCAAGCAATGATACGTATGTTGATAGCTAGAGAACAAAGGTTGTCCAATTTTAGTTGGAAAGAACTGCATTAAAATAAATATTGGAGGCTTTAATATAGCACTAAGCCTGATAAGCCAGCCTGAGTTGAACTAAAAACAGAAATGGCTACTTGCTTCTTCATTAAAAGTTTAACAAGGTTTATTCATTCCCACCTGTCATTTGAGGCATTCAGCTCCAGAACAGCATCTTTTAATGCCGGACCAAGCAGAGCACGAGCCAAGCAGAGGATACTGGTGGTTTTACCCGTTCCTGGTGGACCCTAGAAATACAACAATGGAGCAATTGCTGAGTGTAAGGTAATTTTCTAAGCTGTGCTTTCTACAAAACTCCTCAGTTGTGAAAAACAGCTGCAAGAGAGAACACCAGAACAGAGGCTGAGTTCCAGATCCTGCCTACCTCCAACAGAAGAGAGAAATGCAGCATGGAGAAGCACAGGACATGCTTTGAGAGGCACCTGGGGGCCAGGTGAAGCTTGTAACCGAAGGCTATTGACTACTTGTGTATCCTGCCAAGAACACTGCTCCTCGGCCACACATTCCACAGTCTCTCTTACTAACACATTCAGGCACAATGCAAAATCTGTACTGGGAGGCTGTTGTAACCAGATTTCAGAACGCAGGACTAACACAAGGAAATACTGTAAAACACAGCAATACTTACAGCAATTATGATATTTGGTACGTTCCCCTCTTTTGCAAAGACCTAAATAGGAATAATAAGAAGAAATTACATAAGAAAATAGAGGGAACAAATAGTTTTCAATTCTATTCCACATTAAGCACAAGAAACAGAGGTAAACTATTCTTCCATCCTGTTTGAATTTTTATTGAATCTTGCTGATTTTATGGATTTTTTTAATTGAATTGTTAGAATTCAGTCCCTAGGATATGGAAAAACTTAAAAGTACTTAATCCCACAGGTCTTTATTGCTCTTGATTTTCCTTTCCCTCTGTTTTAATTATATTAGAGAATCATGGAAAGGTTTGGGTTGGAAGGGACCTTAAAGCTCACCCAGTTCCAGCCCCTGGCATGGGCAGGGACACCTCCCACTGGATCAGGGGCTCCAAGCCCCATCCAGCCTGGCCTTGAACCCCCCCAGGGATGGGGCAGCCACCACTGCTCGGGAAAACCTGGGCCAGGGCCTTCCCACCTAAGCTTGTTGGGATAATCTTTCTGTTAATAAACACTGTGTTCACAAACTAATTTGTCAAGATAATTATTACTCTTCCAGAAAAATGTTATATTTATGGGTTTTACTGTTGTTACATAAATTATATTTATTCATTGAAATAATATGACTGTAACAGCTACAAGTTTCCTCAGCTGTATCAAACCAGGGCCAATTTAAACAACAGCCAAATTTAAAGCGTGTTTCTTTCCAATGCTACTCAAACACGACCTAAATCATGTAATCTCTTAAGTAAATCAGAAAGGTTTTTCTGCACTTACTCAAATAGGGGTGTAAAGATATAAAAGTACTTTGATTGCTCTGTGGATCTATGTAGAATTGTGTTATTTTACCTAACCCCCAAAAAACCAAAGGGACGGCTACCTCCAACCTGCTCACAGTGTCTTCATTTCCAACTATTTCACACAGTTTCATGGGTCTGTATTTTTCCACCCTGTAAAAGTAAAAAAAAAACAAACCCACACTTCAGCACATCCTGTGTAACGTTAATAGTGCTCTGCACTGACAGAAAAGGTTCCCATTAAGACAACATGGCTCAAGGATGACCTGATGTGTCTTCACTGCGAACAGCACAGGGTCCCCCTCCCTGCTAAGCGCAGGATTGCACAGTGCGAACTGCTAGAAGGGTGTTTTACTTCCATTAGTGTGAAAAAAGGGGAAAGGAAGGAAAAAAATGCCCAGAGGGGAAAGGACTTTGGTGCCTCAGGCTGTTACCAGGGCTTAGGGGAGACATTATAGAATCATAGAATCACCAGCTTGGAAAAGACCCACCCGATCATCGAGTCCAACCATTCCCATCAATCACTAAACCATGTCCTTCAGCGCCTTAAACACTTGTCCCTTAAACCCCTCCAGGGAACCACCTCCCTGGGCAGCCTCTGTCAGCGCCCAATGACCCCTTCCATGAAAAATTTTTTCCTAATTATGTTGTGCTAATGGTTAACACAGGGCAGGGCTGACTCTGCCGAGGCTCCAGTGAGATTTCTTCTTTCAATTTTTCCAAGTTTATACTATCTTAATTCACATTTAAGACAAATATTCATGTTCAATATTTAATCATCTGAAGTTATATTGAAGTTGAAATCAGAATGGTACCCCATGTCAATGCCAAGGACGTGTCTACCCAATGGCCTGGAAAAGGGAGAAAATTATCTATTTTTGCATCAGTTAAACACCGTTAATTCATAAAGGAGCAGTCAGAAAATCACCTATGCCTACTCAGCCATACTAAAGGCTTACACTGAAGTGACAGCCTGAACTCGAACAGGATCAATAACCCTCATACAGAACCCAGTAAGTCAGACATGAAACCCAAGTTCATGTCTCACAAGAGAAATCAAAATTCTTGGGAGGTGTTCTCCCCAGGACAAAATACAGGAGCGTGTGACTCTGCGTGTGTGTGTGTGTGTGTGTGTGTGTCTGTGTCTGTGTCTGTGTCTGTGTCTGTGTCTTTGTCTGTGTCTGTGTCTAACCAGACGGGCGCCATAATGGAAGCTCCATGAGAGTCTCAACATTCCCGCCAAAAGCAAGCCCCGCCCCTGCGACGTTTCATTGGTTCAGCCGCTGCAAGCCCCGCCTCCCCTCCAGTCTCGGCCACAAACCCCGCCCCCGCAGCGTTTCATAGGCCCCGCCAAGACCAAGTCCCGCCCCACGTATCATTTCATAGGCCCCGCCAAAAGGAAGCCCCGCCCCCGCTCCGTTTCATTGAATGCTACGCCACAAGCCCCGCCCCCACCGCGTTTGATTGGCCCCCGAGCCCCGCCCCCGCCGCGCGCCAATGTCCACGGCCGCGCCCCCGCCAAGGCCGCCGCGCTCCCCGCCGCCCGCGCCGCTCACCAGGGCAGCTCGTAGTGCCCGGAGGCAGCGGCCGCCGAGGGGTTTGCGGCCCCGCGACTGGCCCCCGACGCCGGCCCGGCCTTCTCGGCCTCCGCCTCCGTCTCCATCATGTCCATGGCGGCCCCGGCCCGGCCACTGCTTCCCCGCCGCCTCAGCGAGGGGCGGGCGGCGCTCGGGGCCGCCTCCCGGGGCGGGGTGAGGGGAGGGGCGCGGGGAGAGCCCCTGCGGGCGGGATGGAGTCACCCGGCAGAAAGGAGCTATGGGAGCGGGTCCAGAGGAGGCCACGGAGACGATCCAAGGGCTGGAGAACCTCCCATGCGAGGACAGGCTGGGAGAGTTGAGGTTGTTCAGCCTGGAGAAGAGAAGGCTGCGGGGAGACCTTAGAGCAGCTTCCAGTGCTGAAAGGGGCTCCAGGAAAGCTGGGGAGGGGCTCTGGATCAGGGAGTGTAGAGATAGGACAAGGGAAATTGTTTTAAGGTGAAAGAGAGGAAATTGAGATGAGATCTTGGGAAAAAATGTTTTGCTGTGAGGGTGGGGAGGCCCTGGCCCAGGTTGCCCAGAGCAGGGGTGGCTGCCCCATCCCTGGAGGGGTTCCAGGCCAGGTTGGATGGGACTTGGAGCCCCTGATCCAGTGGGAGGCGTCCCTGCCCATGACAGGGGGTGGAACTGGATAGGCTTTGAGATCCCTTCCAAATCAAACATTTCCATGATTCCATGGTTCTACTGATGGGTTGATATAATAAAAACAGCAATGTTTTTGCACTGTAGGAGCGTAAACCTTTATTTCTTCTTTTAACTACTTTTATTGTCAGACCTGGAGCTGTTGGAGTGTGTCCAGAGGAGGCCCTGGTGGATGAGAATGTCTACATGAGCTGGCAATGTGCAGTCGCAGCCCAGAAAGTGAACTGTATCCAGGGCTGCATCCAAAGCAGTGTGACCAGCAGGGCATGGGAGGGTCTCCTGCCCCTCTGCTCCACTCCTAGATCTCTCCTGGCACTCTGCCTTCACTTCTGGAGTCCTAAGCTCAGGAAGGACATGGCGCTGTTAGTGTGAGTTCAGAGGATCTGAGGGTTTGAACAACTCCTGTACAAGGACAGGCTGAGAGAGTTGGGCTTGTTCATTGTGGAGAACAGAAGGCTCTGAGGAGACCTTATAGCAGTTTCCAGTGCTGAAAGGGGCTCGAGGAAAACCCGGGACAGACTTGTTAGCAAGGCCTGTTGTGACAGGACAAGGAGTAATGATTGTAAACTAAGGGAGGGCAGATTTAGACTGGATATAAGGAAGAATTTTTTTACAGTGAGGATGCTGAAATACTGGCACAGGTTGCCCAGAGAAGTTGTGGAGGCCTCATCACTGGAAACATTCCAGGACAGGTTGAATGGGGCTTTGAGCAACCTGATCTGGTTACAGATATCCCTACTTCTGCCCAGGCATTGGATTGGGTGACCTGTAAAGGTCCCTTCCAATCCAAAGCATTCTACGATTGTGTTACCTCCTATGAAACAGAAACAATAAACGATGGCATCACAAAATACTGTGAGTACCTGCATTCTAATGGAATGAGTGGTTCCGCTGCTCCTGTCAGAATCTGGTTATCCGTTCTAGTGCTCAGTAGTTACCAGGGCCTTGGTGCCTCCTTAAGCTCTGCTTGTGCTCCACGTAATCAATGACATCTGTGTTAGCTCAGAGAGCAGAGGATCTGCCCTTCTGTCATTGGAGATTGGTGTGAGACAGGAACTTGGAACTGATCATGCATAAAGCCTTGTGTGAGTGGTGATGCTCCTGTAAGGGAGCGCCTTCCTATCGCTTGCCACAACATTTGCATTCCAACGTTACTGTCAGTGCCCGTTAGCTGGTGTTTTGGGGCTGGCTCATGAACATTTGCAGACGAGAGTGTCGCCTTCAGCCTGTGGAAATGCTGCGGCTTGTGGCCAAACAGTGATGCAGTTTGAGTTTCTTGTAAGGCTCTACAGTTCCAGAGGGTGAAAAATGTTACAAAAAGTGCCATCTTGTATCTGAGGTTCTATGTAGGCAGGGAAGTGAGTGCTTTAATCTTGTTTTGTATATTATTTTTGTTAATACATCTACATGATTCATAGTGGTTTTAGAGTAAGCGTTATGTAAGACTGAAGTTGTAAGCGGTCTGCAGCCTTTTTATGCCTGCCTGAATTGACTGTGGTTTAACTTCCCTTCCATTGATGGCAAAGTAGAAAATTAAATAATGACATGATTATTAGGCATATGAGAGGAGGACAGATGGCAAATTCAGACTGTTTCTAGTGCACATAGACTCATAGAATGGTTTGTATTGTAGGAGACCTTAAATCCCATCCATCTCCACTCCTTTGCCATGGGCAGGGACACCTCCCACTGGATCAGGTTGCTCAAAGCCTCATCCAGCCTGGCCTTGAACCTCTCCAGGGTTGGAGTAGCCTGTACTGGATGAATACCTTGTTCCTGTAATGCCTTAAACTCACTGTGTTGTTCTTGCCTTTCTATTTAACTGATGGCAGTACTCTGAAAACTCAGTAAAACACTGCAGCTGCACACAGCACTGCTGGTCATAGTCTGTCAGTACAGCACGCTGGACATGCCTTGGTTTCTTGCCAAATTAAACAGTTGTTATGCTCTTAGGAAATGCAGAAGATAAGGTATAATTTTCCTGGCCAGCATGGATTCTCCCACTCTATGTGCAGGATTGCAGCTTATAAGCACCCAAAGGACTGTAAAAAAAGACTGTTAATAAGAATTATTGCAGAGAGCCTGATGACAGGTTTTGTGATATGAGGGGCAGCTGAGAGAGCTGGGGGTGTTCAGCCTGGAGAAGAGGAGGCTGAGGGGAGACCTCATTGCTCTCTCCAACTACCTGAAAGGAGGTTGTGGAGAGGAGGGAGCTGGGCTCTTCGCCCAGGTGACAGGGGACAGGACGAGAGGGAATGGCCTCAAGCTCCACCAGGGGAGGTTCAGGATGAACATTAGGAAAAAATATTTCATGGAAAGGGTCATTGGGCACTGGCAGAGGCTGCCCAGGGAGGGGGTTGATTCACCTTCCCTGGAGGGGTTTAAGGGACGGGTGTTTAAGGCTCTGAGGGACATGGTTTAGTGACTGATGGGAATGGTTGGACTTGATGATCCGATGGGTCTCTTCCAACCTGGTGATTCTATGATTCTAAACTGTTACAATGTGTGTTTCTTTGGAGCATGGTCTTCCAAAGCACCACAGCCTTGGTGTGGGCAGCAACTCTTTACTTACCCACAGGGGTTCTGGAGTTTATCAAATATTTATTGAGGGCACAAGTATTTATTGGGGGCACAACAATATTGACAGGGATGTGTGGCAAGCAGTTAGGCAGACCCAAGCCAAAAGTCTGAAAACTCATCTATCCTAAAATGTGGACTTATTTTATTGTCAGTCTGTCTGTTGAGATTGCAGGATGCATCCAGGATGAAATTAATTCCAAATTCATTGCTGAAACGGCAGAACTCTTTTGGTGTGTGATTAACAGTGCCTGAATACACATGCATGCAGTAGATGAGTTTCACTCTGAACGGTGAAAAACTCTGGATTTAAGATTTATTCTTTCTGACCCGTCTCCCTCTCACACCAAAAGTTCTATAGACAAAGCTTACTAAGTATTTGTGATCAGTAAAGAGTAAAGATTGAAGGCTTTTTGCTAATGATTTAGTTAGCAAGGGGGATGCTCCTCTTGGGTGTATTCAATTAAGAGAAATCACCACCAGAGAAATAAGTAGTGATCTTGTGGTCATCCCAGGGGCAAGGAAGTAGAAGCTGCAGGTGCTGAATGTACGGAACGTGTCCTTTAAGGACCTGTTGTACTTGGGGACATGGTCTAGTGGCAGACTTAGCAGAGCTGGATCGATAATTGGACTTGATGATCTTACAGGTCTTTTCCAACTGCAACTGTTCTATATGAAGGCTTTTCTCAGATCAGCTCTGGTCAAGGGCTTGCGCTTTAGCCCCTACAGGGAAACTAAAGCCCAGTGCCCCAGGTTTTGTCAGAGGGCAGGGTAAATGCAGAAGTTGCAGCAAAAGAATTGCAGTTTTGCGTGCTGTGGTTGGTGGAACTGAGGGCGACTTGTTTTGAGCTTGAACAAGAAGCTGGAATCAGTGAAGGCATTAAAAGTGAGGCAGTAGCTGAAGACAGCAAAGAGCAACAGTGATGAAATGATGATGGGAGATGTGAGGTGTAAAATCCTGAAGACAATAGAAATAAAAGACAAGAGAAGAAACGACCTTTAACGATCATTAGTGAAAGTATGTATCCATAATAAAAATTTCTTGTATACAGTGGGTTTGGCGGGGTGGGGAGAACCGTATTGAAGGTCATTTTGCTTTTGGGTTAAATCTGTGAGTTCAGCTTACTGTTATTGTTGGACTAACGCTAAAATGCATTATTGAGCAGGTAAAAGGCCAGAGGCTGGGACCTCGAATTGAGAGAAGTGTGGAGTTGCTGTGGCTGCTCATTCCCAGTCCCACCAGCCCCATGATCTCAGTTAGAGCTGTCACCTCCCATTTCAGCGTTCTGTTGTTCAGCAGCCACAAGTAGGTCACGTAGCAGCACAGATGGTCTTGCTGCCAGGGAAATGTGGAGTCTGCAGTTTCCATTGAGGCTTCTCCCTGTTCGCTCGCGCTCCCTTTCACACAGTTAGGTTGGAGGCAGCAGAATGAATTCTGATGCTACCGACCATTTTATCTTGTGTTCACTGAGGCTGAAAGCATAAAGCAGAGCTGGGACAGATGCCAGGAGTGAAAGTAATGATGGGGTGGGTAGAAGAGAGGCTGGGCTGGTGCTTTATGAAATAGGACAGCACGGCATTAGGGGGTTTCATGGGCTTGGCATGTCTGCACCATTACTGAGGGGGGCCCTGACTCTTGTAGAGCTGCTCTGCTTGAGATCTAAGAGCAAACCCAGGGATGATGCTGTCAGTCTACACAGGGCATTAATTTCTTTTTGTAACATCAGAGCACCCTTCCGTTCTTCATGTATTTATCCATACGCTGTTCCTGGGAGGTGCAGTTGTGCTGATCTGTGCTAACGTCACGAGTACCATTTAAAATTTGTTCCTAAACATGATGGCTGAGGTCGTACATTTGCCCTCCACTAGCATGCTGCCATCTCCTGGGTTGTTTCCCCATCCCATGTCTCATCCTTCCTCTCTTGTTAACATCTCTGGGTAAACCCAGGGTGACATCTGCCCACCCTGTTACCCAGATGCTTTCCTTTGTGGCATCTCATTGCTTTTTACATTTTTATTAAGTACCTTTAAATGTTTTTGGTTTTTTTTAAAGACTGTCACACTAAATTATAAGCAGTCTCAGTCTGCAGTTAGGAAATTCATACTGCTAGAAGTGAAGCAAGTCACAGCTTGTGGTGACAAAGTAGCTGGAAAGACCCATTCCAGCTTATTGCGACCAGGAGACTCTAAGGTTGTAAATACTTACAATTCTCTTCTATAAGAACCTGAGAATACTTAACAGAGTGGATTTAGATTGTTGCAATTTTAAGCCAGAAAAGCTTTGTGATGATTTTTATGTCTATGTGTTGAGGACAAATTATAATTGCCCAGTGCTTTACACTGAGTGACAAGAAAAAGACTCAGGAGCAGTGACCTGCTAGTCATGCCCTCCTGCTCTTTGGATGCTTAAGACTAAGAATGTAATGGAAATACTTATAATTCCTTTCTTTATTTTTTTAAGCATATTCTGGAGAAGCAGGAGCGTCCAGTACAAGACTAGACGTGTGGTTACATCTTTAGTCAGCAGAGGGAGTGTGGACACCTGTGTTCAGAGCCACATAGGATCATCCCGACAGCCAAGAGACCAGACTTCCTCCTAGAATTCCTCTTTTGATTGCAAAAAAAAAGTAATTCCTTTAAGCATACGCTTTCCTACATGCAAAACGTAGTTGTTGGCTACTAACCCTGTTGATAAAGCTGAAAGCATAGGAGAGGGGAATGCTCCTTTGTGCTGGTCGTGCTTGCCACCTTGTGAGAGCTCAGCTGCTTGCACCACCTTGGAGATGGCATTGAGTAGTCCCTTTTTCCTCCATGTCGGGATCTTGTGTCACCATCAGTGACAACTGGGGTTCTCTTTGCATTCCTGCCTGCCTCTGGGGAGGATGTGGACTCCCCTGATCGCTGAGAAAGCCACTGTGTGCGTGACTTCTGTTGCCCAAGGGAGGTGTTGCAAAGAGCATCCGGCAGCAGTGAGTGCCTTGCTGGGACTCCCTTGTGCAAGGGGAAGGATCCTGATGAAGAAGGAGCCTGGTGGCTCTGTGAGCCTTCTGTTTGGACACAGCTCCCACACACTGGTTAGAAATGGAGACAGGCAGTCTGGGTTCATCCATTCTTCTACCAGTGTATTTAGTTTGTGTTTTCGGGCATTGCTCTCCCAGGTCTCTGTTTCCCATGAGGACGAGCATATGGACTGACTTTATAGATGTTTGTTGGAAACTTCCAGAGAAATTTGCAATGAAGTTGATACAAAATGGATTTTGGGTTTTTTTTTATACTATTGCTTGGCTTTTGGTCAGGCAAGGTGAGCCATGAATACAGCACGGCGCTTCTGTAGCACATCCAGCATTTGTAGTTCCTTCTGTTCATTCCTTACATCTGCAGTCTGGTAATATTCTGTACTGACTGCCCCTAAGTGGTCCTGCCTGACAGCATGTAACCCTTTCCAGTTAACAGAATCATAGAATAACCAGGTTGGAAGAGACCCACCGGATCATCGAGTCCAACCATTCCCATCAAACACTAAACCATGCCCCTTAGCACCTTGTCCACCTTAATCCCCTCCAGCGAAGGTGAATCAACCACCTCCCTGGGCAGGCTCTGCCAGTGCCCAGTAACCCTTTTGGTGAAAGATTTTTTCCTAATGTCCAGCCTAAATCTCCCCTGGCGGAGCTTGTGGCCATTCCCTCTCGTCCTGTTGGATGTAGGCTCTTAAATGCTGGGCAAAACTGGATCAGAAGCATTGTCTGCCTGAATGCAGCAAAATATATCTTAAATAACATTCATTTGCACTCATTTTCTGTCTGTGAAAGATGAAAGGCAATAATGTTGATTGTTAGGAGCCAAGGAATTATCAGGCTGTTGCACTTTGGATTATTTCAAGTCTGCAGACCGTCCAACCTGGCCTTGAACACCCCCAGGGATGGGGCATCCATGACTTCTCTGGGCAACCTGTGCCACTGTCTCACCAGTAAAACCAAGATTTGATGCAGGCGTGGTCTTCAGGGGGTTTTGTTGCTTTTAAAGTTTCTTTCTACCACAGGAATGTTAGGGGAAGATTGCACTGACAGAACTATTTCTCCCCCCCCCTTGCCCCTCATACTATAAAGAGCACCTTAAATATGAATTTATTTTTTTATATAATCCCACTACATACCAGTATTAATCCATATGTTTTACAGCCACCCAGGAAAGCTTTGCATATAAAATGTTGGCATTATTAAAGGAATGGCTGCTGCTGCATCCCAGGGCGCATTTTGCTGCCTCACATGATGTGTGGGGTTTTTTATTATCTTGTTTTCTTGCCTTCTTTTCATACTGAGTGCCCTGCTATGACTTGTTTCTCATTTGCTTAGCCCTGCAGGGGAGATATTCTGGGGCCTCATATTCATTAGTTGGTAATTAAAACAATGAAGGATGGGTGTCGATGTAAAATGCTACGTTTCTTTTGTAATTTGCAAGGGGTAAATCTCCTCCTGCACGCGTCCTCTCTTAGGAAATCTGTTAGAAAGTGGTAGGTAGCTTCTTTTTTCCCCTTGCAGATTCCAGGAATCTGCCAGGAAGAGTTCAGGCTTCTCAGAAAGGGCTTTTCTTAGTGTTGAACAATTACAGTTAGAAACAGTCAGCCCTGATGATAAGATTAATGGAATTAGGAACAGCTCAGGATGTGCTAGGCTAGAGCTGCAAGGGGACCAATGGTTGTTTCTGTGCATACAATTATAGCTTACAGGACACTTCTCTGCCTCCAGAGGTTGACAGATGACGTCTGCAGCTTCACATTGGTCTTCTACAGAAGGTGAAGGGTTGCAGAAATTTTCTCTACAGATATTAAGTTTTTTTTAATAAGAGTACAAGGAAATGGAAGGGGCTGTCTGACTATGTGGAGAGATGAGATCTCTTTTCCTAGGAAGGTGATTTTTCTGAGCTGGGGTGTGTTCTTATTCTGAAGGCACGTCCAAAACTTTAGGTGACATGTTTTTAGGACGTGAGAGGAGCGTGGCAAGGTAGGGAGAGAGGTTCCTTGGAGAACTCAAAGCAAGACCTTGTGCAAATGACAGGGGTAAAAATCAGACTCTCCAAACCAAACCTTGGAGGGATCCTATCCTGATGTGCATCCACGCTGGCGCTGCAGGACATGTTCCCTGTGGTGCAGTGACTGCAGGCAGGAACCCCACTAGAGGACACCTGAGTTTCAAAGAATCATAGAATCACCAGGTTGGAAGAGACCCACCGGATCCAGTCCAACCATTCCTATCAAACACTAAACCATGTCTCTTAGCACCTCATCCACCCATCCCTCAAACCCCTCCAGGGAAGGTGACTCAACCCTCTCCCTGGGCATCCTCTGCCAGTGCCCAGTGACCCTTTCTGAGAAAAAATTTTTGGATTGTTCAGCCTAAACCTCCCCTGGCGGAGCTTGAGGCCATTCCCTCTTGTCCTGTCCCTTGGGAGAAGAGCCCAGCTCCCTCCTCTCCACAACCTCCTTTCAGGGAGTTGTAGAGAGCAATGAGGTCTCCCCTCAGCCTCCTCTTCTCCAGGCTAAACACCCCCAGCTCTCTCAGCCGCTCCTCTTGTTCTCCAGCCCCTTCACCAGCTTCGTTGCTCTTCTCTGGACTCGCTCCAGAGCCTCAACATCCTTCTTGTGGTGAGGGGCCCAGAACTGAACACAGGATTCGAGGTGCGGTCTCACCAGTGCCGAGTCCAGAGGGAGAAGAACCTCCTTGGACCTGCTGGCCACGCCGTTTCGGATCCAAGCCAAGATGCCATTGGCCTTCTTGGCCACCTGGGCCACTGCTGGCTCATGTTCAGTCGCTGTCAACCAACACCCCCAGGTCCCTCTTCTCCAGGCAGCTTTCCAGCCAGGCTTCTCCTAGTCTGTAGCTCCTTAGGGTTGTTGTGCCCCAAGTGCAGGACCCGGCATTTGGCCTTGTTAAACCTCAGGCCTTTGGTCTCAGCCCAGCAGTCCAGCCTGTTCAGATCCCTGTTTGTTCCCTGCTGCACTGGGTCACCACACAGGACATCCAGGGTGCGCTTTGCCCTTTCTGATCCTTCCCACCATCGCAGGAAGGCTGGTAAGAAAGCAGGTTCCACGCTTCCATCCTCCACCCCGACCTCTGTCTTGGTGTCCCGGATCCTTCCCAGCTTGTGACCAAATGCCCCCAAGAAATATTTACTTCCTGGTTTTTTTGCTTAGACCTCCAGAGGCCTCGCTTTTTTTTTTTCATGAATAAAATATGAGCTGTTCTCCTGGAGCCGTGAAGGGAGGAAACCACTGCCAGCTGGTGTGGCCACCGCTTTTTATTGCTGTGGTTGCTGATGCCTCCGCCCTCGCTGGCAGGGAGTCCAGGGAGGGAGGAAACAGCTCCAGGGTTTAGTTTGGTGGCTGTTCCCAGTGTCAACTGGGCTGCCTGGAGCCCATGGGAAGGAACAACTTGCTCTGTAATTGCTTGTTTCATGCAGTTTGTAACCGCGGAGTTTAAATATTTGTTTGAACTGAAATTATCCCTGATTTATCTTTTGCTCAGAGCCCATCACTGGCTAATGCTCAGTTTTCAGTCTATTGTAGCCAGCAGGTATTTCCCTGGTGCTCCCATATTTTTTTTATTTATCCAGATGAATGCGGAGTTGCACACTCACTTCTCTTAGCTGAATCACCTCTCTATTTTTCCAGCTGTTTCCACAGTTTAACAAGGTTATTTGGCATTAGCTTCATTTTTCTGCTTTTATTGCAGCTCCTCTTGTCTTGGCTTCTTGTTCAGATTTAATAGACATGCTTTGCAATTAATAATGTTAAATACCCTCTTGGTAACTGCTCTTGAGCTCCCATACTTTGAAGACAGGACTTTAGGGATGAGGTGAAGGGGTGTCAAACTCCGCTCTCTTACCCATATGAGTGAATAGCAATGTGTTGTCTTACCCACAAAAGTATATGGTATATTCTTGCTGGGCTTTGGGAACTCGTATCTCCCTAAACATCATTTGTCCTGGTGATTTCCAGGCTCCAAACAAAGTGTTTCAGGCAGGTATTGATTTTGACCGTGTGATTGGAACCAGAGCTGAAATCAGGGACCGATTCCTACACCATTACTGCTTCTCTCTCTTGATCCTTCTCTTAACATAGTTCCTGAATTGAGTACTTTTATCAGCTGAGAACAGGCTGGGTTGCTAGATATGAGTATATTTTTATAACAGTTTCCAAGTCTGCTCTGGGATTTAGCTTTCCAGTTCTGCATGCATGCTTGTTAGTAATATTTTCATAGAATCTTTACTGAATGACTAAAACCATCATTCATCCAGGCAGCACACTTGCTGTAAAAAAGATATAGAGATGGTGAAATTGAGAAGAGACAGTTTTGGCCTAGAACGTGGCCTTTATCCAGTACATTGAGTACAACTGACTTCTTCTTTTAATTACTTAAATCATTACATTTGTGCAGATTTCACGCATGTTCATACATGTGTCTCTCTGCAACTATTTACATGTTTGCACATGCAGGACATCTGTGTATGACACTGGATAGATTTACTTGGTTAAATACCAATTGTCCAGTAGCTCAGAAAAGGTCTTGGATGTTGAAAAATACTACTTTTAACCCCTAACCATGAAACATAGATCTCCCCACCCCTACACTGGCTATTTGGTGGTTATTCAGTTATTTCACACACTTCTGAGAGCTAAAATGAAATTAATAGAGTCATTGAGATCATTCATTCAGTGACTCGGTTGTCATGAATTTAAGGTGCTGTTCATTGCTGCATTCTAGGAGGATTCCTAAGGTGCTTCCCAGGCAGGTAGGGCTGTATAAACAAGTGTGTCCCAAGTCCTTTGTGACTATACTGTCCTTCAGAGACAACCCTCTTTGTCTGATCAGTGAATGCCTATTAAAACCTCCTGAAATGCAGGTGATAAAGGTGCTGAAAGGCCAGAAATTCTTACATACTGTCACCAGAGTGGATACAAGCTGGACTTGAGCTGTTGACTTTCTCTGCCTTGCAGGTGTTCATCTCCTGTAGATAGATGATACAGTAATATAAATGCCACATGCACTGAATTACCTCAGCTTAGGAGGTGTTGGAATGGAATAGAGAAAGACAGAGCTGCACACACAGTCTTTGTTGTAAAGGGGATATATAGCAGCTACATGAATGTGTCTGGATTTATCATTCAGCCGCTTCATTGAGCTTAACTGTTAGTGGATGTGAAGGTCTGAAACCGTACAAGCAGAACACACAGAACACCCTTCATGAACACCCCTTGTTTCAGTGCATTGTAATAGACACAATTGGCCTTCCTAAATCTCCACTCGGAATGGAAATAGCATAATTATTGCTAGTTGAAAATCACCTCATAGTAAAAGTGATAGTGTGCATAAGGATACATGGATGTCGAGCAAAAGCAGCACAGATGAGCTGGACACACCTCATCTGGACGGACTGTAAGTTATAAATTGGTTTGTTAGAGCTGGAATTTTATGGAAACAAGTCATTGAAAAGAAATCTCAGCTGGCAGAGAGTAACCTTGAGCAAGGCGTTTGAGTACTCATGGAGCTGGGAAACAGGGTAAGAGGCAGGAATAAAACTGGAAAAATCAAATGCCGCAGTCAAGTGGATCTTTCCTAAGGAAATAAAGGAGGTACAAACTAAAAGCTCTCTCTACTGGTATCCCATTGCACCTGTGTTCTGCTGTCTCAGCTCCATGTGATGCAGGGCAAGACCTAATCCTGACAGGGGCTCTGTGTCTGCAAACCACAGTACAGCAGTGCACGCTTGGTGTGGAGTTGGCTTTTCATGATGAAATTCATGGGGGTTGCTCCTACACGTGAAGTTAAACCATGCTTAAGACTTTTGCTAAACTGGGGCCTCAGTTCCCTGAGGAAATCAGCAGATTGAGAGCGTGATTGGGTGCTTGGGTGTGGTTTCCTTGCAATGGGTGACAAAACCATCTTTCTCATTGATACAATCATGCAGCTGCGGTAGGGCAGGGGCTGTGGAGGTGGAAAATGATTGCAAATAAGCTGCTGGTGCGGAGATCAGGGTGGCTTCCAGCAGAGAGGGCTGGCAGCACAACCTAGCTAAGCCCGTGGCTTTGGCAGTCTGCAGGCACTGTTCTTGTGAAAACAAGGGCCAAAATTGTTGCAGGTCTTGTTTCGCTGGGAATGACACCCGCCTCCTTCATGCCCACACTGGTATGAGAGAAGAATTTCACCCTTCTCTCTGCTTCAGTGGTACAGGCTCACATTATTTTTTGCTGTGCTCCACACCTCTCGAACCCATACAATCTCAAGGCAGCAGTGAGGGAGTGAATCCAACACGGTTCTGGTTTCTTTTCACCTGCTGCCCAGGCTGACCTGCTTATGTACTTGTAGATCGACCAGGTGCCCAAACTCATCTTTAAATATAGCGATGGAGCTTTTTGCAGTGTGGGGATAGGGAGAGCGGGATTGCCCTGCAAGCCTGAAGTGCTGTTTACAGCATGTAACATCCAATATTCTCTTTATTTTCTATGGAAACAACTTCAGGGCAGAGCCCTGCATTACAAATCTCCTCAGCTGCTCCTCCTGTCAGCTCTGTGAGGGGGGATCTGCGTGAGCCGGGGGTTGGAAGCACGGGAACTGTCAGACTTCAGCTCCGTGACTGTTGGGATCTGAAGGTCACTGCAGTATGTCATTCACAAGGCAATTTTCTCTGGGATTGCAATACAGTCGGGGCTTTATTTTACGACCTTGATGTCACAAAGTATTAATAATCTCTTAAAACAAGCCCAGTTGCAAAACAATCCGGTGAGATTTGATCATTTGGTTTTGGTCAGCATTTATAGCCTGATTAAATACCACTCCAAGTGATACATGGGTATGGATGTGAGTGGGTGGGTGTACCTGCTGTACTTGCTTATATACAACAAGGAAATGCATTTTTCAGCCTGTTGGGAGCTGTTTCCCTTACGTTTTAAGCTCCATTTGCAAATATCTCCATCTCTTTTATTTAGGTTATAAATACAATTTGCATGCTGGATGCATGTGACATGGCCAAATTCATATCTTTAAGTGTTTGTCACAAAAAAAAAGACTCTACTATTTTCTTATTTAATTTCTTCAATAAATATCTCTAATAGAGACTAATAGTAACCTGCTATATCTGTTCTTCTGCCACAAGCATTCTTAGATGTATTGCAAAAGAATATAAAATGAAAGGCACAGGTGAATTCCTACTGGCACAGACCAGAGCCTGTTTAAGTGAATAAACCCTTTAAGACACTGACTGTTATCACAGGCTCAAAAGAGAGCGAGAGAAACCTTAAGTGTGATATCAAATGATTATAGAATCTATTCAGAGAAGTTTATATTTCATCAAGAGTTAAGAGTAGTCTGTGACTTTTTAACTCTAATTAGAATTAACATAGCTCCAGCTGCAATATAATTATCTTAATTATCTTTAATATATTCTAGCACTGAGTTCTGCAGGTTAATTTACCTTAATTGTTTTTTTCCACTTGTTAACTTTATAGGTGTTGCTGCCCTCCTCAGATTCTCTTTCTTCTAAATGAACACACAATTTACCTGCTTTCCTTTCTTTCTCTTATATCCTCAGAGCTAAGTAGCTGGCGTTTTCCAAAGTCAGGCTGTGATGCTTGCTGGCATGGGTGGGTCCTAGTACTTGTACAGAGGGACTACAGCACAGTCTTGTCAGGAATATTGATTGTAATGACAGCATTCTCTATCTAAACACAGTTCTTGTGTGTCTGCAGGTGTTCTGTTAAGGGATGGAGTCGGGTTAGTGGCTGTGATGCACTCTGAAGATCAGGGCTAGTTGTCCATTTGGACGGGACTGAGCATTTGCAGCACCCATGGAGCTTATCCGTGAGTGTTTAGGACTGAGATAAATCTTACAGTGGGCACCATAAGCTATTTTAAGATGTATTTTCCACGTTTAGCCTGGTCAGCATAAAGCACTTTACAGATCAGGTCGCTATTGTTGTTCCTCTTTCACTTTTAGTGAAAATGGGTGTTGAGGCATTTTTCTTTTACACAAGCAGTAAAACCAGAAACTAGATTAGAGTCTAGTTGCCGTGTGTCCCCAAACAGTGCTCTATAGAAAACCACATTGGCAGCGTTCTCACAGTGATTCTTCCTTACTGGAACGCATAATACAATTTATGTAGAGCAGTTAATAAAATTAAATAGGCAGGAAACTGAAGAAGTGTGTGCAAGATCCTGGGTCTGGGTTATATCATGGCATTTGACAGACAAAATCCACATTATATTAAGGATGTGCTGTAACAAATTTTATAATATGAAAATGAACACCTGGCAAAAGATCAGGCTTTCTCAACATTTTCTTTTACATCTGTTTTAGTAGGGCCAGGATTTGTGGGAGTCATGACTGCAATTTCTGCCTGTCAATCACTGTGTTGATATCCAAGTGCTGAGTGAGGTCAGCTGGGGCATCTTGCTACTCTGCTGTCACAAGATGTATTATTTCTGCGTAAAGAAATTATCTCCTTTTATAAAGACATCACACTGATTCTTTAAACCTTTTAGTGTTGTACTGGAAGATGACAGCTGGGATCAGGGGATGGTTGAATGGGCTGATGGTGAAAAGACAGTATGGGGGGAAAACTGAAATTCCAATATGTGGTAGATGGCTCCTCTGTGCTTTTCCATGCTTCTATTGCATGGACATTTCTGTGAAAAGAGAACAAAATGCAGCTTAACTACCATCCAGTGCTCTTCCAGAGACAGAAGCGCAACCCGTTCCCCTGCATCAGTACTGAAACAAGATTTAATAGGTATTAGACTTACGCTGTGCTCATTACTGTGGTATTTAAGTTAGGGTGGTCAGAGTCTTTGGCTGAAACCTCTCCCTAATTAAAAATATACATGTGTTTGGGAAGCAGAGGGCAGCTAGCTGCACTGCGGATGGCCTCCTACCTTATCTGTTCTCCTGCTGCCTTAGACAAGAAAATTGCTAATATTCCACACCTCTGCATGGAGCCAACAAAGCTCTAGCAGAGCTCATTAATGTGGGCTTAGGTCTCACCCAGTCAACAGAGCTAGCTGGGAGCAACTAGCTTACTGGCTACTCTAACAACTAGAACTCAGTGGGCTGTAGGTGATCCTGCATGGGACTGTAAGCCTTTACACTTCTCTATGCTTCAGTTTTCTCTGCTGCCAGTTGTTACAGAGATTGGTTTTTGTGTACTTTGGGATTTTCTGGGAAAGAAGATCAATGGCATCATGTCTTCTCCCAAGTGACAGGGGACATGATGAGGGGGAATGGGCTCAAGCTCCGCCAGGGGAGGTTTAGGCTGAACATTAGGAAAAATTTTTTCACAGAAAGGGTCATTGGGCACTGGAACAGGCTGCTCAGGAGGGGGTTGAGTCACCTTCCCTCCAGGGAAGAACCACCAGGTTGGAAAAGACCCACCAGATCATCGAGTCCAACCATTCCTATCAAACACTAAACCATGTCCCTCAGCACCTCATCCACCTGTCCCTTAAACCCCTCCAGGGAAGGTGACTCAACCACCTCCCTTTTTGGTCCTGGTTCCCGTCCCTCGTCTTTGATCTTCTAACATGCTCCAGGTCATGTGAAGGAAATGGGACTCTCACCTCTCACAGCCACTGTAGCCTGGGTAGAAAACATCTGGTGCAACAATTTGGTCTGAAATAGTATTTATATCAGGGCACAAACAACAGGGAAACAGACTGCTTTTGTTCGTAAAGTACAGGCTGATTTAGTTTATTACAGACCCTTTTCAACAGGTCAGAGGGAACAGTAAATCTTCACTCTGGCAGCAATGATAAAAGTCTGGTGGCCCCTGTACTTGGAGCAGAGGCAGACAAGGGGAATAGTTTTTTTTACATACAATGACAAATAGTGAATCAGAAGTGATTTTGATTTGAAGTGCACAGAGACAAGAGCTCAGACGGTTTGTAAACAATTGGTGCTGGTATATGTGATGCTTTGACAACTGGAAAAATACAGTTACCCCATTATGAATGGGTTTTGTCTACTTGTATTTTCCTGAGGATATGCTGAGCTACACGGAGTTGTGCAGGGAATTACCAGAGGCTTCATAAAACAGGCTGCGGCTTCACCTAATGAACAGAGTGCAGGAGACACTGCTGGGAGCTCTAAGGCTGGCTTTCCTCTCTGACTTAAACCTGTGTAACAAGAAATGCATAGTGAGTGAAGTACAGGAAAATAATGCCCTAAGTCTGGTAATCTCCGTTCTGCACCCAGCTGTGCTCCTGCACTAGAGTGAGCCTTCAGATCCAGTTCCTGGGTCTACAAAATCTATGTGATGTTACTCACCATTAGAATCAGTAGGTGCTGTCCCAAGTTCCTCAGTGTGCAAGGAGGTTTACTTTAAAAGTGTAGAACAGCAAGCAGACTGTGCTAATGATTAAATTATATTGATGGTTGAAGTTTAAGTAACAGCTAATACACTAATTTCAGTATAGGAAATATGCAAAAAAAGCAGTATGAACTCCTCTTGATCTCCATAATTAACAAGAGCTGCCATGATCCCTCAATATATTTCCACCCACACTTTCTTTTATGTTAACAGTGGGTAGGAACACACAGCAGTCAACTTTCATAGAATCATAGAATTACCAGGTTGGAAGACACCCACCGGATCGTCGAGTCCAACCATTCCCACCAATCCCTAAACCATGTCCCTAAGCACCTCATCCACCCTCACCTTAAACACCTCCAGGGAAGGCGAGTCAAACACCTCCCTGGGCAGATTGTTCCATTGCCTAATGACCCTTTCTGTGAAGAATTTTTTCCTTATCTCAAGCCTGAATCTCCCCTGGCGGAGCTTGAGGCCATTCCCTCTCATCCTGTCCCCTGTCACTTGGGAGAAGAGCCCAGCTCCCTCCTCTCCACAACCTCCCTTCAGGTAGTTGTAGAGAGCAATGAGGTCTCCCCTCAGCCTCCTCTTCTCCAGGCTAAACACCCCCAGCTCTCTCAGCTGCTCCTCTTGTTCTCCAGCCCCCTCACCAGCTTCGTTGCTCTTCTCTGGACTCGCTCCAGAGCCTCAACGTCCTTCTTGTGGTGAGGGGCCCAGAACTGAACACAGGATTTGAGGTGCGGTCTCACCAGTGCTGAGTCCAGAGGGAGAAGAACCTCCCTGGACCTGCTGGTCACGCCGTTTCTGATCCAAGCCAAGATGCCATTGGCCTTCTTGGCCACCTGGGCCACTGTTGGCTCATGTTCAGTCGCTGTCAACCAACACCCCCAGGTCCTTCTCCTCCAGGCAGCTTTCCAGCCAGGCTTCTCCTAGTCTGGAGCTGCTCAGGGTTGTTGTGCCCCAAGTGCAGGACCCGGCATTTGGCCTTGTCAAACCTCATCCCATTGGTCTCAGCCCAGCAGTCCAGCCTGTTCAGATCCCTTTGGAGCCTCCCTGCCCTCCAGCAGATCGACACTTCCACCCAGCTTAGTGTCATCTGCAAACTTGCTAAGGGAGCACTCGATGCCTTCATAACTTTGTAGAAAGCCTTCTTTCAGAGCACTTTCCATCAGACTGTAGAAGCCACGTGCACTCCCCTGAAGGGTCCTGGAGCCAGATCTTTCCCATGTTGAGTCCTGGCCAACAGTTTCATTTCTTTCAGTGGAACAGAACAATATCAAGCTTTTATGAAAAACATACCCAACAGGCACCCAAATAAGCACCACTGGCTGTGCTGAGCATTTCTGGAAGGAAGACTGAGTAGAATTCCTATCACTTAACTTCAAACATCTCATTTGGTCTAATTCTTGACTCCCCCTGTAATTCATGGATGGAAGTGGGCATTGTTGGAGAGCAATTAATCCAGTTTAGATGTCTGCAATATGAGGGGAATTACACCCCAGTGCCTGTTCCTTGCATTTGTTATGAAGGAAGTCTAGACAGTTGGTTTAGTTATAGATGTCTGAACTCGGATGAGAGGTTGCTTTCACCTAAGGAGTTGCAACAGAATCTCCTGGATGCTAGTGGCTTTGCAGCAGCTCTTGGTTTGATAAGAAACGCCTGATAGCACGGCACTACTTGGCTGATTTTTTTCAACTGTGCAAGATCCTAACGGTTTAAAAGCTGTTTATGAGAAGTTTCTGAACTTCAGGCTATGCCTGGAATGGGTAAGGCCTAAGGCAGTCACTGATCCTCAGGATACGTTCTTTCACCAGCTCTGTAATCAATGAGAAAAAAACAGCTTTTCTTTAAATCCCTGCTTTTATCTCATTTCTCCCACCAGTGCTGGAATTCTCTGCTCTGCCACCAAATGCAGCCAGCTATTTATAATGTCAGCTTGAATGAAGAGGAAGAACTTATGCTTTTGTTGCGGCTGCATCTTTGAAATGATGAAAATTATGTAACTGCAAGTTGACAGCAATGAAGCTGCACAATGGTTTCAAATATAGTTGATTCTGCTACCACTCAGTTCCCACAATACATCGACAGGACAAAGGGACGTATCTGGCAGGGGTTTCTAGGTGTGTAGTAGGGAAAAGGCTGAAAGGATTCAACTCAAAAGCTGTTGTTGACTTCTGGGGTGCTGATGTCACTGACTCATTTCTGCTCTCTGTAGCCTTCAAACGTAGCAGATTTAGGGGAAATGCTGCAGGATCAGGGCTTTAGGAACCATGAACTATTGGTACTGGACAGATCATGGCTCTCGTCAGCCCTTTGTGGAGAGGTTCAGGCTGGACATTAGGAAAAAATTTTTCACAGAAAGGGTCATTAGGCACTGGCAGAGGCTGCCCAGGGAGGTGGTTGATTCACCTTCGCTGGAGGGGTTTAAGGGATGGGTGGATGAGGTGCTGAGGGACATGGGTTAGTGATTGGTGGCAATGGTTGGACTCGATGATCCAGTGGGTGTCTTCCAACCTGGTGATTCTATGAGTCTGTGATTCTATAGGTGCTGCATCTGCTGCTGGGCAATATAACGAAATGCAAAGATGGTTGAACACTTTAGCCATTTCTTATCTGCTGTCCTTACACCAACAACAGAGATAACAGCAAACCACAAAACGTTTGCTCTTTCTGTTTCCCTAGATGCATGCAGGCGTATTCCCTTGGTTTTCTACACTATTTTGTCTATGTTTGTCAGGTTAATTTATAAGAAAACAGCTGCAAAGCTTTACAGTGATCCCATCAGCTAATGCAAATACTGACCAAATCAGAATAATGGCTCAGTCAAGTGCGGACAGTTTTGATTGTCTGTGAGCAGCCACTTTTCAAAACAAAATGTATATCATCTCCATGAAATAGGAGGGTGGAATATAGCAATGGGTTTATCAGGCAAACGTGACAGCCTCATATAAGAGATTGCATAGAGGCTTTCTACGCGTAATGCTTTATTTCAAAGTCATGGTTCTGCTCACCTGTGTAAAATTAACTCCTCATATATTCAAACGAGTTTCCTGTGCTTCTGGGGTCAGCAGGGCAGGGTTGTTTGCTGGCACACAGCTCCTGTGAATAAATAACTGGTTATTGGAAAATAGTAGTGCCACTTTGAAGAATGATGGGATTTCAACAGTTGTTTTCTTCCTGAAGCTTTGTGAACAGCGGGTACAACAATAGCTGAGGGATGGCTTTGTGGCAGAGCACTCGGTGGCAAAGAGACAAATCTAGTCTGTGGTTACTTCAGCCACGTCACTGCAAGAGCTCTGGCCCCAGATGATCTTTCCTTCTCTCCCTGGAAATTCCCCTGAGAAAGTTTAGTCAGAGAGGCAGATTTCTCAAAATGATTCAAGGAAATGACTTAAGAGCTGTGAAATTTTTCTAGCTTCATCTTACTGAAGGCAGCGGGCTCGATTCTTGGTTTTGCATCAGCGTTACAGAACCCGAGTGTGAGGGAAACCTGGCTCAGTGGTGCAGGTCTGCCTCTTTTTTCACTGATCCAGTGGGAGGTGTCCCTGCCCATCATAGCGGGGTTGGGACTGGATGGTCTTTAAGGTCCTTTCCAACACGAACCGTTCTATGATTCATTCTATGATTCACGGAGCGTGCAGTGCCTGGCACAACGGTCTTGGATCGCAGGACGCCTCGAGTCGCTCCTGGAGCTTAACATAAGGAAATTGTTACACTATATGACTATTTGAATGCGGAGCCCACGGGACAGCCGAGTTCTAAAGAAGAAACAAAAGCACTTGTGAAATTCAAGACTTGAGCCACGGAAAGGGAGAAGCAATGAGAATCGTGCCAGCTTGCAACGTAGCATGTCGGTCCTGGGCCCTCGTCCTGCAACAACTCGAGAGTGAAGACGGAAAACAGCACTGAGCTATGTGTACCACAGCCTGTTGGCAGCCACGATGTAACCCCAGGCTTGCTGACATCCTTTGTTGTAATAGAATCACAGAATAGAATCATCATAATGTAGGCATAGGGCTGAAAATTAAACATTTATATGGATTTTTTTGTACTGAGAACAAGCCAGTGTATGTAAGATACAGCAGAAGATTGTGCATTTGATTAAAAATGCAAAGGTTTTTAACTCCTGAGCAATAGCTGACTTGAAATCCTATCCTGAAGCACCTGAAAACATTACAGAGCATGCGTGTTTTTCCAAAACTGCTTTAAGTTTACACTCCTCCTTCTTACAAAATGTATAGCTGCATGTAACACTTCTCATTAGTCTCTCTGGAACTTGGAAAGGGAGGGCACCAGCATCGCTCCCGTTTTGATAAGGAAAGAAACTGGGATGTAAGGATGGGAACAGAGCTGGTAGAGCGGGCAAACCAGGGGTGAAGCTGGACAGAGAGGTGTGAGACCTCCTGTCGAAGTCCAGAGCCCGAGTCACTTGGCATCTCCTCGCCTAGCTCCTCTCCTGGTGACATTCTGTCTCCCTAGGCAACTACGGATTAGAAAGGAGACTAAAAATCTGGTATTTAGAACCGTAAAGCAATGACTTGAGCTTGGATGTAGGGAAAATATCAGAAAAGGCACTGAACGAACCGTTGAAGCAGAGGCGTCAGAATCAGGTGCTTCAGGTTCTATTTTTGACTCGGACCAGCCATTTCAGTTTGCTTTGCTTTGGCTTCCTCTCTGCAGGAAGGAAAATGAGGATGCTTGCGGCTGGCTCCTGGGGCCGGATTGTCTTGCCAAGGCCAGGGCTGTCAAATCTCATCTTCTGGATGATGCTCAGTTGACCTCAGCTTCATTCTTCTCTGCTTTGCTGCCTGCATCTCCTTCACTTGCATCTCTGTTGTGCTTCCCTGGGCCCACGTAGAGTCACAGCACCAAATTTCAGGACCAGTGCTAGGTGGGAACATCTCCACGACCTTCCACCGTAGCATCTCACGTGCAAATCCACTGCCCGCTGGGTGATTTAGGAGGCCTGTGGAGCTGGTTAAATCCATCAGATAAGGCCGTGGCTCTTGCACAAGCACTTGCCAGAATTAAAGACGTAACCTCAGGACACGGGCACTGGACAGGACCCTGCACCGTTATTTCTCCATCCAGTGTAAACCCAGGCTCTGGGAGTTATCAGCAGGGACAAGGGTGGTTATCAGCTCAGCCCACCCTTCCTACCTTGGAATGAATGAGCTCCCCAGGCTGCAGGTGCTTTAGCTTTGCTCAAATCCCTCAAAAAGCCCCAGTAATTTGGGCTCTCCCCTTTTTCTTCGCAGGATGCACCTCCACCTCCCCCTGCCCTTCTTGCATCAATCAGCCACATAAATTCAAGGCTGCTCGGAAAGCTCCTCCTTTCCAGAGCCCAGCCCTGGAGCAGCGAGGAAGGGAGGCCGCACCTCAGCCGAGCAAAAGGTGAACTTCATCATTATATCGTTTTTAAGGGCTAAGTGCGGGCAAACGCCACCCTCCGCGCTTCTTCTTTTTTTTTTTTTTTTTAATATTTTATTTATTTATTTATTTATTTATTTTCCACCCTCCCACTTCGCTTCCGGCGCCGCCGAGGCCCGGCAACCAAGGGGATTTTGGGCGCGGGGCGGCCCCTTTGTTCGCGCGGGCCGCGCGCCCGGCCGCACCGCGGCGAGGGGAGCGGCGCTCGGCTGCATCCCGGTCGGAGCGGGGAGGATGCCCGGGGGTAAGGAGGCGGGGGGCGACAAAGGAGGGGATCGACGGGGCCGCAGGCAGCGCCCACAGCGCATTGTCCTTGCCTAGGGGAGGGGAGGCACCGTCCTTGGGTGCGGGGGGACGGGGCTGCTCCGCGCTGCCCCGACACCCCCAGAGAGGGATGGAGCAGGGGAACCCACCGGGGCTCCGAGGGGCTCCCACCGCGAGGGATGCAGCCCTGAGCTCCCCACACACCCCCGGGGATGCAGGGCACCCGCTCCCCCAGGGATACAGCCCCCTTCTCTGCACCCACCCTCCAGCCCACTCAGGGATACAGCCCTTGCCCCATGCACCCACCCTGACACACACCTAGGGATGCAGCCCCCTCTCTGCACCCACCCTGACACACACCCAGACCTGCAGCCCCCTCTCTAGCCCCCAGCCAGGGTGGCAGCCCCCTCTCTTGCACCCACCCATCCCAGGGATACAGCCCTGCCCCGTGCACCCACCCTCACACATACCCAGGGATGCAGCCCCCTCTGTGCCCCCACTCAGGGATGCAGCCCCCTCCCTGCACTCACCCATCCACTCAGGGCTGCAGCCCCTGCCCTGTGCACCCACCCTGACACACCCCCAGGGATGCAGCCCCCTCTCTCCACACCCACCCGGGGATGCGGACACTGACGTGCAGCCACCCACCCAGCTGCACTCCCACCCACCCAGCGATGCAGCCCTGACCTATGCAGGCACCCACCCGCCCGCCTAGGGATGCAGCCCCTCACCCATATCCACCTACCCACCCACCTAGGGATGCAGCCCCTGACCCATATCCACCTACCCACCCACCTAGGGATGCAGCCCCTCACCCATATCCACCTACCCACCCACCTAGCGATGCAGCCCCTGACCCATATCCACCTACCCACCCACCTAGGGATGCAGCCCCTGACCCATATCCACCCACCCACCACCTCAGAGATGCAGCCCTGCCCCATGCACCTGCCCAGACACACACCTAGGGATGCAGCCCCCTCTCTGCACCCACCCAGGGATGTGGTCTTGCCCCGTGCACCCACCCAAACATGCACCCAGGGATGCAGCCCCCTCTCTGCACCCACCCAGGGATGCAGCCCTGCCCCGTGCACCCACCCAAACATGCACCTAGGGATGCAGCCCCCTCTCTCGCACCCACCCACCCGTGTAGGGATGCAGCCCCTGACTCACATCCACCCACCTAGAGATGCAGCTCTGCCCCGTGCACCCCTCCAGACATGCACCTAGGGATGCAGCCCCCTCTCTCGCACCCACCTACCCACCCAGCACTGCAGCCCCTACCTGGCTGCCCATCCCCGTTCCCCTCTGGGGCTGCAGCCCCTGCCTGTGCCCCCAACGTGCCCACCCGAGGACGCGCCGCTGGCTGGGTGTGGGTTTGGTGGCAAACACACCCGCTGGGTCACAGCACATGGCTCTGGCTGGGAACAGCTGGAGAAGCTGGGAAGATGGAGATAAGAGTGGGTGTCAGCATCGATTGCTCGGCGCTGAGTGAGTTTTGGGTTTGAACTAGGAAGAAAATCTTTTGTCTCTGAGAAGCTGGACTGCTTGCTGGGCTTGGTCTCCTTTCTGGTTCTTTAATGATCCTGATTTCAACATTAACTCTGTATTGCAGCCTGTGGTGGGGTTTTTGTCTGTAGGAAGATGTGTTTCTGAGGGAGGGCTGCCTGGGTTGGCAGGTCTCTGCCCCTTGCATCTCCAGATACAAACCAGCGAATGGTCCAGGGAAGCATCCAGGGATGGAGGCAGAGGCACCACGCATTATCTCCAGGGTATCTCGGAAGGCTGCAGCACGTTTGGGAAGTGCTGGGAGACAAAGCACTGTGTCAGCACCGACTGCTGTTTGCTGCTCCGTGGAGCGTTGGTCTCGCAGGCCTGCAAACCTCATCTCAGAAACTCAGCCTGCTGGAATGGATGTCAGGCTTCACCAGCCCATCCATTGCTGTTGGCTGGGAGGGGTTTTTTTTTTTGAGGGTGACTTGCAGTTTGAGCCATATCGGGTCTGTGTGTGGACAGAGGGGTATTGAGGTGCTTTGTTGGTCTTAGCCTCCATCCTGTCACCTGTGAGGCAGCATTTCTTTATGCAGTGATGCTCCCAGAGAGCCCCTTTAGTCAGAGCAGGTCAGTCCTGCCCATCATTGCTGGAGGAGTAGATGCATTAAACGCGGTGCAGCTGCCTGTTCTTAAACTTAGATTTGGCGTTTGAAGAAGTTACCTGCCTGCGTCGAACAGCTGTGTTCACCCAAAAAGGTGTCACAGCGCCTGCCAGAAATCAGAGAGCCCCAGACTTCAGAGGCTCAGCTCTGAGACAAGCCAGGAGTTAAACATTAGCACCATCCATTACAGCGCGTCGGAGAGAAGCTGTGCAGGAACCAGGCTGTCATCTCAGGAGCTTATGGGGGCTGCCTTCAATTAAGGGAAACCCGTGCGTTTCAGGAGGTGCTCTTAGGGTAAATATGGGCTGGAATATCTACTGCGGCCGAGGGTTGGTGTGTGCTGCTCTTCTGCTTGGCTCCCTGCCGCCTCTTGCCTTGGAGGCTGCCGTAATTTACTCCAGCAAGTAGCAGTTCCTGGCGTGTTTCCTCTTTCTCCCCCCTTGTGCTTTCACTCTGGCAGAAGAAATGATGAAGAACCCATCGAGGGATTTTCCAGCATCAAGAGGTGCAGCTCTGGTGATGCCAGTTCTTCTTCCCTTGTGTTACAGGGTAGTTAAAATGGATAAGGGCGTGGATTTCAACTCCTGGTTGAGGCTGCTGGTTTTATCTGTCAGAATGCTTCCTCTATCCATGAAGCTTAAGGAAATTAATATTTCTGGGAGGAGGGAAGGCATCATAATTCTGGTGAGGAGGAGGCTGTATATTAAGTAAGTTCCATCCCCAGATATGTGGTGTTGGTTCCACTTTGCAGCTTGTATACATTGCATAACAAGGTTTATCTACCTCTAAAACTCTGGGAAAATCCAGGTATAGGTAGCAAGATCTGAACGTATCTTGTTGTTAACCTACTTTAGACGCTAGTATACACTTATTTATAGAGATATCTATAGATAATTATAGAGAGATCTATTTTTGTCATAAATAACTTATGACCTGTTTCCCCCTCCATCTCCCACGGGCTCTGAGCACAAGAATGACCAAGGAAGTTGCTGACGCGGGGCAAGAAAGCATGTTTGCTGCTGTTTTATTACTGAGTTAGCCAACAATCTCTGGCTGTTGTTCTTTTATCACTGTTTTTGTGATATTTACAGTACGATTTCAGGGTTTGTTTGCCTGGGAAAGCACCTTGGCCGATAGTACCGGTGATATCAGACCCCAGCAAGACTGGAGCTTTGTTTTACTGGTCAGTTTTCTGAAACAACCAGATTAGTTAAGGTGCTGAATAAAGAAACCAAACTGCCCAAGGTCACTCAAGAAGCCCAGGTTAGAGACGAGTCCTGTTCTAATCCTGCCTTCTCCATGTGACCATCCTTCCCATCCTGCATGAAAGCTCTTGTCTCTGTGGCTGATGCTGGCAGAGAAACACAAAGTCTGTCAGTGCATTGATGCACAAAGTCTCTTTCTGCAGTACCACTGAGCTCTTGGAGCTTCCCCCCTGCTCTTCTGGGAGGGCCCTGTGTGCTGTGTCTGTCTTTTGTGTTTGTTGAACTGCAATGCTAAACAGGACAAGTCAAATCCACTTTTCTCGTAGCTGGATTTAATTTTTTGCTCTTGTATTGTTATGCAGTAGCTCTTGCTGTAGCTACCAGTGGAAAAATGACTTCATTGCACGTGGCTCTGAGTCTGGCACCTTAAACTGATACTTATTGCTATTCCAGAAAAAAAAAATAAAACCAAAATGCCCATTAAAAAAAAAACAGACCCACAATATTTCGGCATACGATGTTTTTAGAAGTCATACCCATGCAGTGGCACTGTTTGTTATCTCCTTCTAAATGAGTGAAACTGCGTTCAGTTTTGGGTCCCTCACTACAAGAAAGATATTGAGGGGCTGGAGCGTGTACTGGGAAGGGGAATGGAGCTGGGGAAGGGGTTGGAGAAAGAGTCTTATGAGGAGCAGCTGAGGGACCTGGGGTTTTCTAGCCTGGGGAAGAGGAGTCTGAGGGGAGACCTTATTGCTCTCTGCAGCTCCCTGAAAGGAGGTTGTAGCGAGGTGGGTCTTGGTCTCTTCTGCCAATTAACAAATGGTAGGATGAGAGGAAATGGCTTCAAGTTGCACCGAGGGAGGTTTAGATTGGATATTAGGGAAAATTTCTTTACCGATAGAGTGATGAAGCCCTGGCAGAGGCTGCCCAGGGCAGTGGGGAGTCTCCATCCCTGGATATGTTAAAAAATTATGTAGCCGTGGCACTTCAGGACATGGTTTGGCAGGCACAGTGGTGCTGGGCTGATGGTTGGATGGGATGAGCTTAGACATCTTTTCCAACCTTAGTGATTCTATGAAGCAGCCGTGGTTGCTTTAGATGCAGCATGAGCAAAGGTGTGTGAAGAAATTAAACCAAGCGTTATCATATTTTGTTGTCACAGTTTAAATAGTTTTACTGCCCTATGATGGAATAAAATATGATGCTAACTTGAGTTGGCATTGAAATGAGGTGGTACTTTCCTTTCAGTGCTTTATTTTTGCTAATGTTTACCTGCCTGGATGCTTGTCGAGAGATGTACAGATGTGCGAAGTGCCCTGCTGTGGACTCTGAGCCAGCAACGAAGTCCTCGTCTCCCCATCCCCGTCTGTGCTCGGGTACAAGGGGAATGTGAACTTTGTTTATTGGGAGATTTAACATTCTGAGCTCTGGTGCTGATTCCCCTCAGAACTCTGTTTGTGCCTGGGAAAGCCAAACACTTATTTTTGAGAAGTGTTTGTACTCTATAAACACTTCAGAGGAACTTCCCAAATCCTTTGATGTAAGACTTCCCAAATCTTTGATATTCAGGGAGACAGTGATGTCTGACAGACTTGACTCTTCATCTCTGCCACTGGTTTTTGAGTAATCCTGGGAAGAAAACTTTTCCTTCTCTGTATCTGTTTCTTCCAGGTACAAAGTGGGTGATGCATTTCTGACCTCGTTTGAGGTTTGTGAGTGGAATGCTCTGTGGATGTTGGATAGTTGGATCTTGGAATGCTTTAATTGCTTTTCTTTGCTTTTTGATCCCTCTCCTGTGCTCCCATACACAGATCCTTTAAAAAGATAATGCAAATAAAATTGTATTGCTCGTGCTGGAGCTCTTGGTCAGGAAGGATCCAGTTTTATGTTGGTGAATAACTTTCCCAGTGTAGTAAAACAGTGACGCGGGTATTGGTTGCACTGAAGGGTCTTCACAAAAATTTGTGGAGGCAGAAACTTCAAGAGGTGATGTGATCCTGCTCTCTGTGCAGGGTTAGGACAGTGCATCGCTGTCACTCGAGGCAGACGTTTGAACTTTTTATTGTTTTCAAAAAATAAACGTGGGCAGTGAGGGAGTTTAACAGAAGGTTGGAAAAGACCTTGAAGCTAATCTAGTCCAACCATCAGCCCAAGCCCACTATACCTACTAAACCATGTCCATGTCTACCTGTTTTTTGGACACCTACAGGGATGGAGACTCCCCCACTGCCCTGGTCAGCCTGTGTCAGTGCTTCACCACGCTGTCAGTAAAGAAACTTTTCCTAATATCCAATCTAAACCTCCCCTGGCACAACTTGAGGCCGTTTCCTCTCATCCTGTTGCTTGATTGAAGAGATGAGCACCCACCTCACCACAACCTCGTTTCAGGGAGTTGTATGGAGTGATGAGGTTTCCCTTCAGCCTCTCAGGACAGTCGGGCTCAAGTTGTGCTCGTGTTGTAGTTGGAACTGCTGAGTGTGAGTCTTCCCCTTTGTTTTAGTAGCTGCCATTGTCACTTCGTGTCTCTGCGTGTTGCTGTACAAAGGCTAAGGCTGAGGATGTTTCATTGATAAAGCCAGCACAACATCTTCTGCAGCATGAACTTTTCCTGCAACACGTACTCTGGAGGGTCTCCCAAACCAAGGCACTACCCTCTGGTGCAGTCCCTAACAAAGGCTTTCTCTAGCTGGTCTGTTCTTTTTCTTCTTTTGACATGTTCCTCCCTGCTTTATCCATTGCATCATGCTCTGAAAACTTCTGTGTCCGCCAATTAGTGCTGGAAACTTTTCAGTAACCCTGACAGGCGCAAAAAGCAGCTGCCTGTGGCAGCAAACAGCACTGGCTCATCCCTTGCAAATACTCCCATTTGTGACCCGCAAGCGCGTCCTGGAGATGTCCTGGCTGGGGAACAAACCTCTCTAGAAAGAGGCCTCTCCTGGAAGATGCTGAGGATCATAAGATGTGTTTAATGGGCTTTTTAGCCTCTTATTCAGCTGTCCATATATTGTGTGCTGTGCTACCTCAGTGGATCTTGTCAGCCTTCCTTGTGAAGCCTAGTGATTAAAGCCTGCTCCGTAGGCTATATTTAGCCTGTAGCTATTTGTTTTATAACCAAGATCCTTACTGTGCAAACTGGAGTAGGTCAGTCTGCAACCTTGAATAAGAGGTAGTGGAAGGCACATAGGGGGGTTGGAACGGAGTGATCACAGAATCACAGAATAACCAGGTTGGAAGAGACCCACTGGATCGTTGAGTCCAACCATTCCCACCAATCCCTAAATCATGCTCCTAAGTACCTCATCCACCCTAACCTTAAACACCTCCAGGGACGGTGACTCAACCACCTCCCTGGGCAGACCGTTCCAATGCCTAACCACCCTCTCCGTGAAGAACTTTTTCCTAATCTCAAGCCTAAATCTCCCCTGGCGGAGCTTGAGGCCATTCCCTCTCGTCCTGTCCCCTGTCACTTGGGAGAAGAGCCCAGCTCCCTCCTCTCCACAACCTCCCTTCAGGTAGTTGTAGAGAGCAATGAGGTCTCCCCTCAGCCTCCTCTTCTCCAGGCTGAACACCCCCAGCTCTCTCAGCCGCTCCTCATCAGGCCTGTTCTCCAGCCCCCTCACCAGCTTCGTTGCTCTTCTCTGGACTCGCTCCAGAGCCTCAACATCCTTCTTGTGGTGAGGGGCCCAGAACTGAACACAGGACTCGAGATGCGGTCTCACCAGTGCTGAGTCCAGAGGGAGAAGAACCTCCCTGGACCTGCTGGTCACGCCGTTCCTGATACAAGCTAAGATGCCACTGGCCTTTTTGGCCACCTGGGCCACTGCTGGCTCATGTTCAGTCGCTGTCAACCAACACCCCCAGGTCCTTCTCCTCCAGGCAGCTTTCCAGCCAGGCTTCTCCTAGGTCTTTAACGTCCTTTCCAACCCAAACCGTTCAATGATTGTAAGACTTCTCTTTCCCAGCTGGTAAGTTTGAGACATTCCAGCTGATGACCAACCCACCAGCCAGTCCTAGTGGGGATTTAATGATGGGCAGCATGGCACAAAATGCGGGTTGTGTTCTGCCTTACAGCAGCCAGAAGGGGCTGAAATGGATGCTGCAAATTGCAGGAGTGAAACAGCTTGGAAGGTGGATTTATATCTGTGCCAGAGTTCCTCCTGCAGGACCAACAGCCCAGGGCAAGGCTTTGGTCCTGTTTCTGCTGTAAAGCCCAGGTTTCTGCTGTCTACTGAATCCCATTAAATGTGTGATTGCGTTGACGTGGGGTCTTTTCCCAATGCACCTGAGAGCGTGCATGTAGATACTGGCCAGTGGAGCACAGAGGGCTTAAGTGGTGAGCCCAGCATGTCCCAAGGTGTTTTCTGCTACACCAGAAAGATGTTGCATTCTGCTCCTATTTTTTTTTCTTTTCCTGTCTTTTAACCAAACCATCTGCAAGTTTAAACTCGCACAACTGCACTCCCATCAGACAGGCTGTCATAACACTGCACTGAAAATGAAAACAGTTCTGAGTTTTGAAAAACTTAAATGTGCAAAGAGAGAAAGGAGAAACCAGCAATAGCAGTTGTTACCCATTTTCAGCTCTTTGTTCCTCCAGCCTTTCAGTTACTGTCTGCAAACCAGGACTGACCTGCAGAGGAGTCTTCATTGCAGGTGTGGTTGTAAAAAGGAGGAAATTCAGTGTGGGAGAGTCCTGGGTCCTGTTTTTATTTCGTATTTGAAGTCCGGGGCAGAGGTTAGATTACAGAAGCGCACAAATCAAAATCTGTGTTAACCTGAGCTGCACTGAATAACAGATGAAGTGCCAGGGTGAACTTTAATGCTGCACTAAATCAAGCAGTCAAAACGCAGGGAATTCCAAAAGTTCAGATCCTTCTGCAGCTCTGCACGGGGTGCACAGCATGCCTGAGTTATTGGAGAGCTCAGTTTTATTTAAAGAAATAGTTTGTTCTATAGTAAAATACCAAGCCATTATAATGGAATCTGTTTATCATGTATCATTGTCTGCCCTGCACTGCGCCTGCTCTCCTCATATTTCTTTCCCAGATACTGTTCCATGACAAATAACGCTTTCTCGGAATAGGAAACTTGGATTTTGTCAAGGCCCCTTGAATTGCAGAGGAACCTTTCTGTGGAATTGAGAAGGATTGGATTAAGCCTGAATTGAGCTGGAGGACAGCAGCTCTGAAATCTCCACGTAGACTCTGTTTGCTTCCCATGTGAGCTGTGCAGTTTTGGTGCCGTGTCCCTATATCCTTCTGTACGGATGCTGTCCCCTGCTCCTGGGGGCTTAACTCCCCAGGACATTTCCCACAAACTAGAGATAGTTTTGCTCTGCAATTAGTGCAGAATGGTTGCTATCTACTGTTGTCAGTCTTCAGCAGGCGCTTTGCCAGCGGGGGAGTGGGGAGCGTGAGCTCATCAACAAGCCCATAATTATTCCCCAGTTTGTATGTGATGACTTCCTTGAATGTCCTTTGGGCTTTGTTTCCCCAGCTTTGCCTCACGTTTTGCATTGTATCTATACATTTGCATTACAGTTAAGAGTGCAATGGGATGGCTTTGCACGCTCTTTCTTTAATAGCCATTTTTCTATAACAGGTGATTAGTCTATCCTAGTGGTAAGAACTAGCTTAAATACCTATATTTTTAAATAAAAGGCCTCTAGGCTTTCTTTTTTCATTCTGTGCTAATGATCATGAAACTTGAATGAGAAAGATGATGAAATGCAGGCCTTTTTAGAGGTTAATAACCTTTCAGACACGGAGAGGAGACTGCATAGTAACAACACAGCTTTATGGCTGAAGAATCAACTGTAAGGGAGAGAAAAACCTGTTAGCCAACACAGGATTCTAGGATCCCTGCTTTTTCTTGTTTGCAGATGAAGGAAATAAGCTCTTTTTTTCCATTCCTGAAGTACTCTATCTCCATTCCCTCTATGGTAGAAGGAAAGATTTTCTTGGGAGAGAGGCTGACCTTAATTAAGAATGAACATCTCCTGTCTTGTGTACTTTCAATGAAGTGAAAAGATTTAATCTTGATCTGCCATATGCTTAAGAAATGGATTTCTGATCACTTGTCAGAAGGACTAACTAATCAGAGAAGTGAGAAGGCGATCGTACGATTACCTTGGATTGGATGGAACGTCTTAAGGAATTAAAAGATGAAATTACCCTTTCTTCTCAGCATAATCCCTGTCTCTATTAGCAAAGCTGCAATTTGGCTTTATCAGATCCTGTCTCTGTGTTGATCGGATTCATTTCGTGTCCCTTATGCAGAAGACTCAGTGGTTTGAGTCTGGCCATAGATTTTGATTTCAAGGCAAAACACTGTTCTTAAAATCCCTAGCCTGTCTTTTCAGCGTGGCCTGTGTTACAGAATTGTGAGCCTGGGCCACCAAATCTTTACCTGTCCTTGCCTCTGGCATGTGGTCACCTGGGCAGTAACATATCCTAGAGGACTTGAGGAGCCGGAGCTTTATTGCATCAAAGAGCTCATGTTCCTGGGAGGGAGAAGGTGCAGAAAAGCTTGGAAATATGAAGTGGATGCAACTCAGAAACAAGAAGTGAAAAAACATTGTATCTTATAAAAAATACAAAATCAATCTCTCTAGGTCAGTAAAGGTTTTGCATTGGGTCTAGGAAAGGAATTCCAGAGCAGGCACTGAAAGCAAAAAAGCCTTTAATCTGTGTGCTCATCGTTGAAGTGAGTGAAGAGCTCCTCCAGCGATCGGTTAATTGAGTTCTTCTCTAGCAGCTTGTTTTCAGAGAGATGTTGGGCTACAGGTATTGTTTTCAGCATTTACAGAACCTGATGCTGGAGGTTTCTGCAAGCCGTCATGCTGTTTTCAGGGGGACATTCTGCACAGGGAGTGCGACACGTGCCAGAGCGCGTTGCTGGAACAGGCACTTGTGGGCCCTGTGGGGCGCAGGGGTTGTTCTTGGGCTGCGTGGAGGTAGGTCACTCTTGTCCAGAGCCCCAGAAATTCCAGAAAGGCCGGGGGACTGAACCCAGAAACCTCTCAAGGCTCTGTACTCTTTCTGAAATACAAAGCCAGAGCGTGTGTAGAAAGTTGTTCCTGCTTTTATATTTAAGTCTCCTAAACGTGCATGCAAGGGATGTGTCGAAACCAAAGTGCTGGTGGACCATCCTCAGCTGCACATGGGATTTCCTCTTCCCTGTAGAGGATGGGGATTTACCTTGCAGGCATAAAATGCGCTTTCCGTTACTCCATATGGAGTCGCTGTTATTACGTTGTCAGAGCAGCTGCAGACAGAATTCCTGGTCTTTCCAAGCTGTATCTTTATGACTCATGTAAGAGGGTGCAGATTCATCTTGTGATAGCCCGTAAATGGCTGAAACACTCCTTGCAGATGTGCTGCCGTTGGGCTGCATCCCAAAGCCTGTAGTTCCTCATCCTTGGTGCAAGCATGAGGAAAACAGGCAGTATTTTAAGTAATGGCACAAACAATGCTTCATAACAGATTATCTTAGATGGGAGTAGGTAAAATCACATTGTACAAACATTTTCCTGTGTAAATACTTGTTTCTGAAGTCACAGATTATTTGCGTGAGGCACAATTGTTTAGGAGAAGTTTTTTACTTTGCATTGTCTTTGTTTATCATTAACTTTCTGTACCACATAACCTTGACTTCCTTCTTTCTGGTAACTCAGTGCTGTTCTTCATCTCTTTTTATGAGCTTTTGTTGTGAAAAGGTGTGACCGAAAGCTTCACATTTAATTACATGTAGATTCCAAGTTTAGAAAATTGGAAAGCAAAATTTTGGTACTCACTTTTTGGCTATGTATTTAATGTTAAGAAATAAGGAGTTATTTCCCCACAAAATATTGTATACGCAAAACTGGTACAGCAATGTTCAGGTACAGCCAGTCTAAATCCCACTTGGGTCTGCATTCACAATGAAATTCCTGTCCTTTCCTAGGGTTTCGTGTTGGGTAAACACTTCTTACGTTGAGATCTACCCAGAAGGAAGCACCAGGCAGAGGGTGGGATTCAGGCCAACTCAGTCTGGTGTCAGAAAACCTGTTCTGTATCTTGGCAGTTCTTTCACTCGGGATGTCAGGGTCAACAGATCCTCAGATTGGCCAGTACCCAGAGGGGATTTCTTCTGGGGAGTCTGCTTTGTTGCTTGTGACCCTCTTGAACGGGGTGGTGTTCCATGTGGTAAGCAAGTACTTGTGTGCCTTGTTGAGGGCAGGAGGGATGGATCAGCAGAGGAAGGACATGGAGCTGTAGGAGTAAGTCCAGAGGTGGCCACGGAGATGATGTGAGGGCTGGAGAACCTCCCGTACGAGGCCAGGCTGAGAGAGCTGGGGCTGTTCAGCCTGGAGAAGAGAAGGCTGTGGGGAGACCTTGGAGCAGCTTCCAGAGCTGAAAGAGGCTCCAGGAAAGCTGGGAAGGGGCCCTGGATCAGGGAGGGCAGGGAGAGGATATGGGGAGGGGAGCGTTTTGAGCTGCAAGAGGGGAGATTGAGATGGGATCTCAAGAATTTATGTTTACTTGTGAGGTTGGGAGGCCCCGGCCCAGGTTGCCCAGAGCAGTGGTGGCTGCCCCATCCCTGGAAGGGTTCAAGGCCAGGTTGGATGGGGCTTGGAGCCCCTGATCCAGTGGGAGGTGTCCCTGCCCATGGCAGGGGTGGGACTGGATGGGCTCTAAGGTCCCAAACCCTTCTATGAAGCAGAGAAACTTGTGGATAAGCTGTTACGTATTGCCAAGACTGACAAAGGCTTTTGCTTCCAACCCTTGTTTTGTGTTATTCCTTTACTATGTTTAAGAAATAATCTGATTTTATGCACCTCCAATTGTTTCTTGGGTTTAATGTGAGTTCTTCTGATGCGTGGCCAGCGCTGTGGGTAGTTGCATACCTGGAGATATTGATCCTGGGGAAAGGTGTATTTTGGATGTACATCTGCACTTTGTTGAGGATTGTTCCACTTTTTGAATCTGAGCCCAGGTGACTCAGATCCAGCTGTCCCTTCTTCTAATGAAAAGACAGAGAACAGAATGTTTTGGTCATTTGAAGCAGGCTTTCATATTGTGCATTCCTGAGATGCTTTCTTGGTTGTGGGAACAGACAGAACCATTCATCTCAGTATGGAAAGATGCAGGAAGAATCTAGCAGAGATCTAGAAAATGCTTATAATCTGTGTCAGCTTGGAAAAGGAAGAAAAACAAAATAGGCAGGGCTGGTGGCCCTGGAGTATCCACAGGGACAGATGGGCTTTTGTTACAGTGTGTATGGAGAAAGTCACATTTCCACAGGGTTGTATGGGAAGGCAAGCTTAGCTTGTGCAGTTAGTATAGGGAGTAGGAAAAAAACCCAGCCATGTGGCATCGTATTTGCCTGTGTTAAGCATCTACTGCTGCAAACAGATTTTTTTTTTTTTTTTTCCTGAAGGGCACTGCTAATAGAGCCTGTTGGGATGCTGAGAGGACGATACAGGAACTCAGCACAAGTTGTTATCGCTAATGGAGCAGGGCAGTGCCCTGTGGAGATACTGGCCGATGTCCCACGCCGAGGATGTTTCTGCAGCACAAAAGCTGCATCACTCAGTTGGACTATAACATGGGACTTGGCTGGCTCAGGGCAGTGCTGCTCTGGGTGGTGAAGGTGACCTGACAGTCTGATTCAGAGGAGCTCCATCCTCAGCGTTCAGAGCTGCTTGAAAATCTGCTCCTATGTTTTTATGTTGAAACAGAGGAGACATCAGTGATGGAGAAGGAGGATCTGTGCCTAGCAGCAGATGTAGACGTCTTTAAAGATGTCCCGGGTGTTTATTTTTATCGCTGTGTTTCTAAGGAGTAAAATTTTCTCAAGTTCATCCTCATTTCCCTGTGAGATAATGAATGTGCTGGTGTATGCTAGGGCAGTCATCCCTTTTTCCTGGCTTCAGTCATTGTGCAGCTCTTGGAGATAAGAACGAACTTAAATACATCAAACTTTGCTCCGCACAGAGCGTGGCTGGACACACAGCAGGGATCTGGGTGTGATGTTGGGGTGGCCCTTTGGAAGGTTTAGAATCCGGTGTGTGGTGTGGAGCCCCCAGTGAACACGCTGCTTAACTGGTCGCGGTGATTTTATTTCTGGATGAAAGCAGCTATCTGTCCAGAGGGCAGCTTAATTAGCAGCCTGTGGAGTTCATTTGTTTTTCAGTATTAGTATGTTGAAAGCAAATATGTTTGCATAAGGGGTTCTGGCAGAAGTCGTTATGCAGTGGGAATGCGCTTCCTCTGATTTCTCTCCCCCTACGTAAAAATAAAATCCAGCCATCCTGCGAAGAAGCAGAATATCACAACATCCTGTGACTGGTGTGGCAAGCTGAGCTTTGGGGACAGTGAGAATGAACTTCAGGGAGGGAGAATGAATTGAAATTCCATGTCTCATCATAGATGAGCAGTGAAACAGAGGAACAACCTAAATTTACCATCTCCCTAAAGCCTGTGTGGTTCTGCCTGCAAAGTTCAGGAGCCAGGGACTCCCTCTAACAGAGACCTGACAAACTGTAAAAGAAAAAAAGAATTCTACTGGCACCCTTTTCTACTTAAATTCTGCTCTATCACTCTTCTATCCTTCCCCCCTATCCCCCATCCATGGTCCCGGTTGTGGATTCAATCAGCCGTCAGGTTTTATCTGGAAGAACCAACATCCCAACTTGCTTAATCACAAGTGCAGCATCAAACTTTGTAACTGAAAGGCAGGCCTGGGCGATGAGAGGGGTAAACCCAGGAGTGAGGGTGTGAGGACAGCAAACCTTCAGGGTGAAGGTGATGGAGATGGTAGAGCACATCACCTGCCAGCAGAAGTGCTAGATATCAAGTTGCTCTGTAAAATCAAAGCTAGCCCTGGGCAAAATGTGTCATTGGAGATGGAGTGGGTGGGAGAGGGATGCCTGATGGTTTGACAGAGGGGAGGAACCAGGCTTAGCAATGTTTCTCACCTCCAGATTCTGTTACTTGTCTCCCTGTTTTATGCTAAACAGGGCTGGAAGCTGCAGCCTCCACTCCCGCTCTGAGGGCCTCTGAGCCTCACTGGCTCTGTCACGAGAAGGCTGTTTTCTCTCTTTCTTAAAGAACTGCTTGCTCTTGTCCATTGTTCCTAGTGCTGTGATCTGAGCATCCCCCTTCCCGTAAACAGCCCTGACTTCTGTGTAAGCTAAATACTCCCCAGTGGTGCTGTCTGCAGGTGTCTAAAGCTGCCCTAGGTGTTGAACACCCTTTGTGGGGGGCTAAGAAGAAGAGATGGGGCTTGATTCCCTTCGGTTTTCACTCAGGTTCCCTCCCCAGGCTGACTCTGCTGTTCCTTCCCGTCTTTGTCTCCCAAAGCCGGTGTGGGATAACTGACTTCTGTGGTGTCTCAGGTATTTGTGACCCCTCAGGAATAAAGTTTTGGAATTCTCCTTGTGGTTTTTCCTCCTCGGTGTGTGCTTGCAGCTTTCCCTGGAGCCCTGCCAGCCCTCCCTGCGCTCTGACCCAGCCTGTGTTGAAACCCTTACTCATGCCTTAATCACTTCCCATCCCTGCTCTTGCAATTCCCCCTCGCAGCATCTGTAAATCTTTGCTACGTTCGTTCTCCAGAGGGTGCCTGCAACAGGCTGCCTCCCTCCTTGGCCCATGAAGCAAAGCCCCTTGCTTTGCTCTCCTTGCAATTCCCTCTGTTGCTGTGTCGGTGTTGTCCCTCGTTCACTCTGCTCCCACCTTCTTCCCTCCACATCCCAGCCTTAGCTTCCTTTTGAGCGATAGTCTCAATTTTTCAATTGGTTTTCTTTATCCTTTGGGAATATTTTCGCCGTTTGGGAATATTTTCGCCGTTTGGTAAAGCAGCTTAGCTATTTCCTGTATTTTTTCTTTTCTTCTTTTAATGCTTTTTGCTTGAAGAGTTGTGTGATGGTTACTGCAATGGGCTTGCAAGGAATTTGGGGGTTTTATTGCCTACCAGGAAGGGAAGAGTTATGTGACTTCACCAACGAGTCATGCTTAGATTTTGGAAAGTCTTTTGCAGTGTTACTGCAAATCTATGAGGTCAGGTGCCTTTTTTTCTGTAATATGGCTTTGGATTTGTTCTTAATGAAGGGAGCTGGAAAGCCCCATCTTGGACAATTCCTCCTTTGCATTTAGAGAAGCTGCTCAGAAGCCTGGTGGAAATAGGGGCCATGCAGCAAGTGTCTTGTGCTGAGGGCTGTTAGTGTGCCTTTGGGAGGCTCTGGCAGTGCTTTCCCAGAGCAGAACTGAGTCTTGGCTGATGCATGAGCTGGGATTTAAAACCAGTCAACAATTTTAGTTGCTTAAATCCCTAATTGAAGTTAAATTCCTGTTTGGTGGTTCTGGGATGCTTCAGCTGTGGACCAGGACTACAGGGTTAAAGGCTGCAGGACTGGGGAAAAGAAGGCAATCATCACCCTTGGTTTTACAGGAGAAATGAAAGATCCACACCCTTCTAGGGGTGTGAGGAGGGAGCTGGGCACTGCTCTGGGAGCCTGTTCGGTGTTCTCCCACCCATTCCCCATCTGATTACGTTATACTTTTCTCTTCCAGGTCTGTGACGATGGAAGAAGAGATCCATCATCGAGAAGCCTGAACGGTAATACCAGGACAGCTCTTTGAAGCCCTGGCAATAGGAGCCTGAGATACACGAGACAGCAAACATGCTGAAGCCAAGTGGACTTAAAATCCCTGGCAGGGCCGGGAAGCACTCCGGCCTGGTGGGACGGGCATCGGGCACCACTGCAGCTGCCGTCACCACTGGTTCAAAAGAAGGTAAGGACTCGATTCATCAGGGGCATGAGCTGAGCCACGTGATCACCTGGCTTTAGAGACAGAAGTCTCGTGGTGCCAGTGTTCAACGGATGTGAAACTCCCTATCTGTGCATAGATTGATGGTGAGCATGAATCAGAACAAGTGTGATGGGGTGGGTGGATGGCCTCCCTCTCCCAAGGAATGCACAAAGCAGGCAGCAGGTTATGGAGTGCGTGGGAGATGATAGATCCTGTGGTATTCAGGGCTGATGGAGAGAGGTACTGCCTCCTGTCTCATTTGTTTGTGTACCTGTACAGACACCTCACTCGAAGAGCTGGTAATAATTCAGCAAGTGGGAGCCTCACCCCCGACCCTCTGAGATCCTGTCCTGTAGCCATTGCTTCTGGCCTGTGATAAGGCAAGAGTAAGAACCAGGCACTTTAAGGTGATTTGTCCTTGAATTAATGCCTTTGAACAGAATAATTTGAAGCTTTGGGGTCTGAATAACGATTTACCTCGACACACATAACCACACTTTACTGTCTGATCTATAGCCAGTGTGTACGTAAGCTATACAGATTGCCATGGTACAATATAGTTCAGAAGAGTTTGTGATGCCCTTTGCTTAGAAATCATATTTTTCTGGCATCTTTGCTGCATTATCTTTTTATTAGATATATTTTAGCAAATAATGTACAAGTTTTGCGTGTGATGTTTTTCATTTCACTTGGTTGTAAATGCCTTTCCTCTTGGTTTTGGGAAAAGCATCAGGATTCTGTATATCCTGTCTAACACTTGTACATTCAATGTAGTACACTTTTAATTTTGAGAATGTAGCTGCCTTTTTGAGATCTGTCAGCCTCTTGTCCTGTAATAGTTTATGTCATTGCCCACATGCCTGATTACTTTGCTATGTGTTTCTGTCCCAAAAATATATAGCATTTGGCAGAAGCAGAGAAGCCTTCTACCTGTCACTTTTAGCATAGGGGATAATATTGGACAAAATTGGCTTTAGCATGCTGTGACCAGTTAGTCTGTGATAACAATATTGTAAAAATGAAGCTGACCAGTCTGCTGTCTGTTGAATAGTGCAGAAGTATTAGTTGTTTAAAAAATAACCCACATCCCACCCCCAGTCTCTCTGAAGTTGCTGTTGTGGTGGGACACATCTCCTTGTCCCCTGAACATCCTCTTATGAGAAGGAGCTTCGGGCATGATCTCTACATGGGACTTCCATGTAAAAACCTCACCCTTGCTCTGCCCTGTTATTACGTCTCAGGGCTCTGCTTCCCCTCTAGGCTCCTTCAGCTGAGTTTTCTTTTCTTTCAGTGATTGGTAGCATATGTATCATCTCTTCCACCTTGTCAATACTTGCCTTGAGCAGTATTGTAAAACCCACAGTTTTCACTTGCTCTTTTGCACAGGTGCAAGGTCTTGTTTGAGGGGCCAGGCACTGCCTGAGCTCATGGGCTGAATTCGTTGTTTTACTGTAGGGAGTGGAGCAGCTCTGCTCTTCCTCAGCTGAGGACTTGGCCCTATGCGTAGAGAAAAACCTTTGGATCGAACCCTTCTGTGTTTGAATGGGTTTTAATAATTTAATAATTCAGTATCAAAATAGAAGATAATAAATTTCTATTTGCTGGAGAGAAGGGCAAATTGACAAAGGAATTTCTTAGGATAAGGTTTATAAGCTTGGCTGTTTATTTTGAAATTATTGGACCTGTCTCTCTATTTCCCCCTTGTTTCTCCTGGTATGGTTGAGAAATGAACTTGGATTCCAGTGATGTGACTGTTGAGCTTCCAGCTGCAGCTCTCTTGAAGTGCTTCATGCCAGATTTCTAATTGCAGTGTGGCGTGGACTTATCTTCGATTGATTTTTATCATGAGAGAGTTGGGGTTCTTCAGCCTGGAGAAGAGAAGGCTGCGGGGAGACCTTCGAGCTGAAAGGGACTCCAGGAAAGCTGGGGAGGGGCTCTTGATCAGGGAGGGCAGGGATAGGATGAGGGGGAACAGTTTTGAGCGTCAAGAGAGGAGATTGAGATGAGATCCTAGGGAGGCATGTTTTTCTGTGAGGGTAGGGAGGCCCTGGCTCAGGCTGCCCAGAGCAGTGGTGGCTGCCCCATCCCTGGAGGGGTTCAAGGCCAGGTTGGATGGGGCTTGGAGCCCCTGATCCAGTGGGAGGTGACACTTGATGTGCTTTGAGGTCCCTTCCAATCCAACGCATTTTATGATCACTTAAAGAAAAAAAGGAGAGAGAAGATCCTAGGCCTGTCATCCCCTCGGAGATTTTGCACAGAGGTGTCTTGGCGAACACAGTCAGTGTGTATGTGCCAGTATGAAAGAGTCAGCATTGATCGTCGGCACTGGGGTCCAATGCTGCCTCTGAGCTGAATGCAACACTTGTGTGCTGGAGCTTTTGTGCCTTGTTCAGTGACAGCCGTCCATCACGGGGATAGATGGTCAGCAGAGCCGTTCGAGCGCAGGCAGGATCTCTTCTCCCAGGTGACAAGGGACAGGATGAAAGGGAATGGCCTCAAGCTCCGCCAGGGGAGGTTTAGGCTGAATGTTAGAAAAAAAATTTTCACAGAAAGGGTCATTGGGCACTGGCAGAGGCTGCCCAGGGAGAGGGTTGAGTCACCTTCCCTGGAGGGGTTTAAGGCACGGGTGGACAAGGAGTTGAGGGACATGGTTTAGTGATTGATAGGAATGGTTGGACTCAATGATCTGGTGGGTCTTTTCCAACCTGGTGATTCTATGATCCTATGCACCAAACTGAGTTTGACCTTTGACTCAGAAGTCCTAAATGAGTTGTTCCTGGCAAAATGTACGGAGAAGGGAAGAAGCCCTGGGACAGGTGGCTGGTGCCAATGTGCTGTGAGCTGTGCTGCTGCTCCTCTTCCCCTTGGGATGGTGCAGGAGGCTTTGCAGGAGTCCTGGAGCTGCTGGAGCACTTGCAGCACCGAGCCTTTCCTACCTTGAAGGCGAAAACAGAGCACAACAGGGCTGTTTACCCAGCATATGCTTGGTCGATGGCTGCAGTAGGGCTTGTATCATCATCATCTCACTCTGTGAGAGCTGCTGTATTTGCGAGGTCTGTGCCTGCTCTTGCTCTGGCAAATCTCTTCAAAGACTTGGTCTTCAGTGACTCCTGCTCCTCTCCTGCCCAATGATGATCTGAAATGGTGACAAAGCATGCATCCCAAAATCCTGTTGCCTTTCCTTTCTACCTCAATCTGAGCGCAGCAGCATCCCACAGCCCAGGCAGTCGTGGGATCAGCCTCTGGTGGGGAAAACCTCCAAGAGAAAATATTCTTTTTTCTGTCAAAGGGGCTTCTTTCTTTTTCGGTGTCCACATCACGAAAATCCTGATTGCAGCAGGCACTGATGTAGACTTTGGGGATACCTGCAGCCAAAGAATCTGGTGGGAAACAGTCTTGGACACTGGATTCCATTACCTTTCCAGGGATTAATCAGGTCAGAGCCACAGGAGGGTGATGGAGCTTTGCCCCACCCTCCCTGCTCTGTCTCTCTGGCCTGAATCGCTCAGCCTCTGGCTTCTAAGTGCATCATTGCTGTTAATTCACGGCGCTGCTGATAACCAGCCCTTATCAAGAGGAGGGGACTCTAAGTCAGCCTGAGGGCTGTTAGCGCTGGAGTATGCAGTCAGCACTGAGCGCTTTCCCCATGGTCACACCAGTGGTGCCTTTCTAATGTACAGAGGGACAATAGCAGAGACAGAGAGGCTGAAAACAATTTTCTTTTGTGTTTATTGTGAATAGTGCAAAGAGCTTTTTCTTTTTTCTTCTCTTTTCTGTCCCTGCCCAGGAAAGTGCCCTCCTGTGATATGCTGGGTGTTTGCTAGGATGAAAGTGTTGTCTAAAGATGCCAAGCTTTACATTAGTCTTAAAGTTGCATGATAGAGGCTGTATGGGAAGCATTTGAGAAGCCCTGCAGAAACTGTGAGCTGTGCTCTGTGCTGTCCCTGCCCGTGGCAAGGGGCTTAGAACTGGACTATCTTTAAGGTCCCTTATGACCCAAACTGTTCCATGATTTGCAAGAGCTCTGTGGGCTGTCTGTGCATAGAGAGTGCTTCCAGGGGATTGTCAGAGTCTGCAGGGGGAGCTGAGAGTACTGGACTTTTCTGAGCTCATGCATTGTCTCCCCACTTAACTGCCTCTTGCCAGAAATGCCAAAGGGGACTTCCTCATTTTCTTATGCATTTGGTGAATCACCTGAGCCCTACAGCTTGGTGGAAGAAAACCCTTTTTGTTTGATTACGAAATGCAGTGCTAGAACATTGCTCTTTTCTGATTTGCTATCTTGAGGGCAGGCAGAAATCTCAGAAAAGCTTGAAGTATAGTTATGAAAGACTAATAAAAAGCTAATAAAGTGCAAGACTGAACTGTAACAGTGTACAGTCTGTTGGCTCGGAGCTGTCTCTTGGCTGTGGTGGCCTGAGGCTGGCTCAGAAAGACCCCTCATCTAGATTGTCTTCCACATTGGGTGTCAAAGAAAGTGCTTGTTCTCCAGTTGCACCTGCGAGTTGTTCAGAGAGCCTTGAGATGCAAATGGATTTTGGAGAGCTTTGCACTTTCGTCCTCCTACCTCCCCAAACACGGATCAATCTTGTCCACAGAAGTGTGAGGAGATGTGCTTTCCTTTATTCCCAAGACTGGAATACACAAAGATGCTTTGATTTCTTCTTCCTCTTTCCCGCAGCACTCTGTTCATGTTCTTTTGTAGCAAGTCAAGTGTCTCTCATCCATCTCTCACCTATTCCTGGGCCGTAGAGCTGTACCCTGCTAAGTGTTTCCATGTACTCTTGACAACTTGCATGTCTAACAAAACAGAGGATGGATACAGATGTAGGATGCTGGGGATGTGTATGTATAATTCCACAGTTGATAGCTTTAGGTTTCCATAGAGATGCATCTGATGTAGTCAGGATGTGCGACAAGCGGGCTTAGTGTATCCAAGTTGTTTATCCTGAACACTTACTTGGAGCCCCTGTTTCTCATCAGCTCACAGAGTGTCTGCTTTGAACTTCCCTGAAGTGGAGCCTGGCTGTGTCCCCTCACTGAGCTGGCACTTCCGAAGTCCCATGAGGTGTAAGGGCTCCTTGTGGTGGCATTCTGGGCTGGCTGTGTTGTGTTGTTGTGGCTGGAGGCTGCTTTTTTTGTGAAGGAGAGCTGAAATGGTCATTTCCACTGAAAGTCAGTGGGGGAATGGCACCTGATATAGATACTTGGAAAAGATTATCCTCAGTAAGGGTGTCCATGCTTACCGTCCCTCTCCCTTCACTCCCATAGAGCTGCAAAAATAGGAAAACTAAGTTCTGCTGCTTTGTGGTAACTATTTTCCTTAAAACCAGACTGAAAATTCATCTCTGGCTGTCTCAGGAGAGGGTTTCCCACAAATGCATTGGCCTTTTTCCTATGCTTGAAGGAAAGAAAGTTACTGCTCTCAACGCCCTGTGCAAGAGGTTTCTGTGCTGAAGGTACGGGTCACTTGTAAAGGGCTCAATGTAATGTTTGGATTTCTTGTTTCTTACAAAGCTCATATGTCTTGGTTTCTTTCCCACCCTCCTCCTGGAAAAGCCTGCTCTTGCCTGGAGTTGCAGGATGGAGAGAGAATGAGAGCTGTGATGAATGGGTGCACTCAACCCTCCCAGCTGGTGGAACAGGTGAAGGCTGCTGGGAAGGGGAGCATTCACAATTCAGAGGGGTTTTTGTCTGCACAGAGCAGCACTAGAGTAGCTTGGGTAGAAAAAGTCTTGTCTTTCATACTGTGTTTTGCTGTCAGCTGGCTCTGGTGTTCATTTACAGAGCTTTTTATGGTTCTTAAATCTCTTTAATGAAAGAATTCTGGCAAATGGAGTGGGAGAAAAGGAAAATTAGTATTTGCAGATGGAGCTGGGCAGCACTGGAAGTCCACACTGAAGGCAGAAAAGCCCAGACTCATTATATTTTCTGTGATACTTAAACTCATCCAGTCTGAACCCAGCCCGCGTCTTGCATTTTGCAGATGGATCCTGTCTTTTGGAATGGGCAGGTACGAGTATCCAGGACCTGAATATCACATTTAGGCATGGCTATGTGTGTCAAAACTGCTTATCAGTGGGTACCCAGTTTTATTGCCAAACCCAGTACTTGGATAGCTAAAATATATGGCTTTGCCAGGAGCCTGGGAATGCCTTCTCATTTTCATATAAGTGTACATACATCATTTTTCATGAAAAATAAATGTACAGAGCTATTAATATTTGCTGGCTTAAAGTCCACCTTTGCAAGCGCCATGTGATGCTTTTGTTCACTAAAAATAAAAGTGAAGTGGACTGGAGCACTCACAGGGCCATTAAAAAGCAGAAGGTGACTGGCTCCCTAGGGTAATTAAAGTAAGCAAGTTGCAATAAGGGGTTTATAAGCCTGAGCTGTGCTGGTTACGGGAATAGTTAGTTGCACTTGATTTCTGGTTGCTGAGCCTGGTTCCATCCCAGGGGATGGTTTCTGTGCTGAGGGATAAGCACCTTGGTGTTCAGGCTGTAGCTGGGATGGGTTCGCTGGGTGCAGGTCCAGAGTCTGCATTAGGTGGGATGTGTGGTCAGAGTTACTGGGTCTTCAGAGCTCTCACTCCAACCTGAATGTGATCAATCAGTCCCAGGACTAGAGAGCAAGGAGAAGAAGCTGACAGAGGGTCGAACAGACTGGACTCCATGGGTTACATCCCGGGTGCTGCTTTGCAGTTGAAGGAGGTTTCCTGTGAAATTGCTGTGGTGTAATTTTTTTTTACCAGGGTTGAGTTGGCTTTTGAGTTTTCTGGGGGGTGGTGGCATTAACTCTTGTCTTCTGATTCGTTTTCTGAGGGCTGCACCTGGTTTCAGAGACTCAGTAGCTCTACAGAAAAGTTCCTTCACATCCATCTAGACCCCAGCATTAAGGAGTCATCTCTGCAGGAATTCTGCCCAAGGAGTGTGAATCTCCCCACCACCGTAGCTCTTCTGTAGGATTAGTGCCTTACTCTCAGTGGGAAATCTTCTTTTTTATTTCTCTGCAACAGGATTAACAGTAGCATCTTGGTGAATTAACTGGGAAATCCCTTGTTTGCCCCTAAATTTTCTCAGGGTTTTGTTGGAGTAAATCAGCTGGTTGCATAGCAATAAGAAATTATTTCTATTGCCTCTAGGGTTATTTTTCAGTACAACAGAGAGAAGGAAGGTGTCCTTGATGTGGAATTCACGCCTTGATGATAAGAGAAAGGTTGGGGTGGTTATTCTCAGGTAGTCATTGATGGTTTGGCAGTGTCTTTGCACAGGCTTTTTTCATTAAGCTGCAAGAAATACTGCTGAAGCTGCCAGGTTTTGTATAAATATTACTCCTCATTCCCAAATAGATATGAAAAATGCTAAACTACTGTTTTGTCTGAAACAAAAGAAATGGGGTTGTGGTGTCCACAGCTGATTGACTGGCACAGGCATAGGGAGCCTAATCTTGTCTGTTCAAAGCCTTTGTGCCTCTTGATTAACTTGGGATGTTGTGCACTGGTGAATTGAGAGGAAAGACCCCATATCAAGAGGCCAGAGGCCTCTTGATATGGGGTCTTTCAAGCAAATATTTGGGTTTTGGGTGTTTTTTTGCTGCAGGCCTCGTGGAGCGATAGGAATTGTCAGCTCTCATTTGAGTGCTGTCTTCAATTAAATCTATGCTGCAAGTGTGAGTGGGTGTTCCTTGAGTCAGATGAGTGATCCTTGCTAGAAATGCTTCATTGCTGTCTGTAAAGTTTGATTAGGTCTTCTTTGATCTTAACAGGTCTGTGTACACAACACCTTCAGTTCCTACGGAACTGGGAGGTGCCAAGGAGTGTGTTTTAAGATCAAATGCCTCTGGCTACTATGGTATCAAGCAGATTATCTCTCAATTAGTACCAGGTGGGGTATCCACTAAACACAGGCAGGCGTCTGTTGAAGAAGTTATCAGATACCAGAAAGGAAACAAGTGTGAGTTTTCAGGGGTCTCACAGGAGAAACTGCAAATGAGGGTTCGAGAGCTGCTGGTTTGCTAATTTTGGATGGATGTGCAGCTCCAATGGAGAGTTGAGGCTGGGAGAGGAGCTGAGGTGGCTGTGAAGGGCAGTGCAGTTGAGGGGTAGGAACTGTGACAGCCACGGGAGAAACTTTTGAGTGATTGTTAGAGCTTGAGCGTGCTTGCTCATTGTGTAGGGTGATTGAAGTGCCCTGCGTGTGGGTTGTATGGCTCTGTACAAATCCACTCGCTTGCGGACATGGATGCTCTTGTGAGACCCTGCATATTTGCTGCTAATCCCCTCTGCCTATCCAGAAGCCAAATGTTTCCTGGCATGGTCGTAGCCCAGCTGTTTGACTATTAGCATAGGGCTGGTCTTCAGCTCACATGGCCCTTTTATGAGCCTCTCTGTCTGAAATATGTTTTGTTCAGGGTTTTCTAGGTGGGGGTTTTAGCCCCTGCCCCATTCTGCTTCCTCTCAGGCTGGGAAAGGACCTCAGACAGCGTTTGTCTCCCAAGGAGAAGTGGTTTGATGTATTGCTAACAATACAAAAGGACATCAAATCAATCTTGATTTAATCAGCTTTACAGGTGACATCTAGAGAAAACTGGGAGTCTGATTTTAATTGTCTTAATCATGAGAGGCTCTTAGAAGGATTTGATATAGTTAATCCTTAATATTCAGTGCACTCGTAGGCTGAGATGTGAGTGCACGCTGAAGGCATATGGAGGTCAGACGTCCTCCTGCTCTCTCCGTCCATAGCTCCTCACAGAACAGCAGGGAAAGAAAATCTGCTTCTCACAGATGTTCAGCTTATGGTGGCTTGAATATAATGAACCAGATCCTGTTCAGGCGGGCTGGTGTAAGTCTGCTGGAACACGAGTGCGCTTTGCAGTTACACCCATTGGAGTAAGGGTGCGGCTTTGGGGCAGAATCTGCTCTTGCATGTCCTGCCTCAAACAATTGAACTAATCCTGCAAGAGCAGATTAATCATTAGAGGCCTGAGCCAATATGTATTGAAATCAAAGGAAAGATTCCCTTTGGTATAGATTCAGGATGAGAATCCGTAGGATTACAGTGGCCCCTGACTGTTGCTGTGTAGTATGAACTATTGGAACCATGACCCTGCACGTGAGCATCCTTCTTGCAAGCAGTTAAATGAGTGAATTGGTCTGCACCAGAGCCTCAAAATATTTAGAATACAGACATTCTTCTCTCTTTTGGGTTCAGCAGGATAGAATCATAGAATAACCTGCTTGGAAGACACCCACTGGATCATCGAGTCCAACCATTCCTATCAAACACTAAACCATGCCCCTCAGCACCTCGTCCAACTGTGCCTTAAACACAGAATCACAGAATAACCAGGTTGGAAGAGACCCACCGGATAGGATCGTCGAGTCTAACCATTCCCACCAATCTCTAAACCATGCCCCTAAGCACCTCATCCACCCTCACCTTAAACACCTCCAGGGAAGGTGAGTCAACCTCCTCCCTGGGCAGACTGTTCCAATGCCTAACGACCCTTTCCATGAAGAATTTTTTCCTATCTCAAGCCTGAATCTCCCCTGGCAGAGCTTGAGTCCGTTCCCTCTCATCCTGTCCCCTGTCACTTGGGAGAAGAGCCCAGCTCCCTCCTCTCCAACAACCTCCCTTCAGGTAGTTGGAGAGAGCAATGAGGTCTCCCCTCAGCCTCCTCTTCTCCAGGCTGAACACCCCCAGCTCTCTCAGCCGCTCCTCATCAGGCCTGTTCTCCAGCCCCTTCACCAGCTTCGTTGCTCTTCTCTGGACTCGCTCCAGAGCCTCAACATCCTCCTTGTGGTGAGGGGCCCAGAACTGAACACAGGACTCGAGGTGCGGCCTCACCAGTGCCGAGTACAGAGGGAGAAGAACCTCCCTGGACCTGCTGGTCACGCCGTTTCTGATCCAAGCCAAGATGCCATTGGCCTTCTTGGCCACCTGGGCCACTGCTGGCTCATGTTCAGTCGCTGTCAACCAACACCCCCAGGTCCTTCTCCTCCTGGCAGCTTTCCAGCCAGGCTTCTCCTAGTTTGTACCTCTGCTTAGGGTTGTTGTGCCCCAAGTGCAGGGCCCGGCATTTGGCCTTGTTAAACCTCATGCCGTTGGTCTCAGCCCAGCGCTCCAGCCTGTTCAGATCCCTTTGGAGCCTCCCGACCCTCCAGCAGATCGACACTTCCACCCAGCTTGGTGTCATCTGCAAACTTGCTAAGGGAGCACTCGATGCCTTCATCCAGACACTGAACAGGGCTGGACCCAGCACTGAGCCCTGGGGAACCCCGCTTGTCACTGGCCTCCAGCTGGATTTAACTCCATTTCCCACCACTCTCTGGGCCCGGCCAGCCAGCCTGTTTTTGACCCAGGAGAGTGTGCGCCTGTCCAGGCCAGAGGTGACAGTTTCCGTAGCAGAATGATGTGAGAAACTGTGTCAAAGGCTTTACTGAAGTCCAGGAAGATACATCCACAGCCTTTCCCTCGTCCAGCAGCCGAGTCACTTTGTCATAGACAGCGATCAGGTTAGTTTGGCAAGACCTGCCTTTTGTGAACCTGTGTTGACTGGGCCTGACCCCCCGGTTCTCTTGCACGTGCTTCATGATCCTACTCAAGATCACCTGTTCCATGACTTTCCTGGCACTGAGGGATATTTACTTCCTTTTAAAGTAAAGATGCTGAAAGGTTATATCACCTTAAAAGAAATTGGTTTTATGTCACAGTGAGGTCATTGAGAAAACTCCACGTATCACAATGCTCACAATAAAAGAATGAGTTGTAGAAACTGGACTGTCTGTGACTTCAGCAGCTCCATTCAGGACACAATTGGTGATGTCCCTGCTACAAAATGTGGCTGTTTTGGCAATGCTGGTTTCCAGCACAGTAAACATGTCCCATGTGTGACATCTGGGTCAGGGATGGCCTGGGGGATGCATGGTCTCGCTTACAGTATTCTTTGAGAAAGGAAATCTTTGTCCACCGGGCTTTTTAAATGATTGCAGATGAAGGCAGTGATGAATTTTGGTAAGAGTGCCTCTTAAACTGAACCTACCCCAAGAATTCAGGAGAATTCAGCATGCTGCCAGAGCTCTCGTTCACGGAGCAGCATTATAGAGGAGTTTGCTGCTGCTGCAGGAGAATTCCCAAGCTACTTTATCGATGCCTACCAAGCACAAGCTGTAAGTGATTCTCACTTTGTGTAATTATAAGCCTGCTGTGCACATATAAAATATGTTTAGACACTCTGAATGCTGCAGCACCACCTGTGGAGCCTGGGGCTGCGAGGTGGGTCAGTATTGTGTGTTTCACACTCAAGACAATTTAGAGAACTGGGTCTTGCCCCATGTTGATCGGTGAGTCAGAGGTGGAAGTGGAACAGTTATCCTGACCAGCAGTATTTTCTAGCTGTTTGCTTTCCCAGTCCTGGCACCAGGAGCAGCAACTTCCCTCTCCGATGCTGCTTGCCATTGTCCTTTTCACTGACTAAAATGCTGCATCTGTAAACAGTTTGTGCAGTTGTAACTTGGCTGAGAGTCTGCAGTCACTGAGCATATGAGGCCTGTGTCTTAGTCCTGTGCTTGGGGTCTGCTTATCTTATTTCACACCTAAACATCTACAGTTGTTTAGGATTCCCATCCCTGAAGGTGGCAGGAGCCTGTATTGCTGTATAATTTATTTCACAGAATTGCTTTCTGCACAATGTTATATTTGGAGGCTCATATATTTGGAGGCTTCAAAAAAGCCTGCCAGGCTTTAGAAGGACTTGATGCTGGCTTTGAACAAAACATTTCAGATAAGGATGGTGTGATGGTGAGAAAATCCTAACCCTATAAAGGGCTTGGGGGACATCATCGTCACTAATTGACTGCTGTCTTGGCCGGCAGCTTGCTATTCAGAGGATGAAAACATGAAGCTGATCATCTGATCATTCTGGAGCCCTCAACACAGGGAGGACATGGAGCTGTTGGAGTGAGGCCAGAGGAGGCCTTGGAGGTGATCTGAGGCCTGGAGAACCTCCTGTACGAGGATGGGCTGGGAGAATTTGGGTTGTTCAGCCTCGAGAAGGCTGTGGGGAGACCTTAGGGCAGCTTCCAGTGCTGAAAGGGGCTCCAGAAAAGCTGGGGAGGGGCTCTGGATCAGGGAGGGCAAGGACAGGACAAGGGGGAAGAGTTTTGAGCTGCAAGAGGGGTGACTGAGATGAGCTCTTAGGGAGAAATGTTTTGCTGTGAGGGTGGGGAGGCCCTGGCCCAGGCTGCCCAGAGCAGGGTGGCTGCCCCATCCCTGGAGGGGTTCCAGGCCAGGTTGGATGGGGCTTGGAGCCCCTGATCCAGTGGGAGGTGTCCCTGCCCATGGCAGGGACTTTGAACTGGATGGGCTTTAAGATCCCTTCCCCACTCCCAAATAATCCTACGTTTCTCTGATTTCTGGTGATCCCTGAGACCTAGAGCTGTTTGGTTTGAGATCCCTGTTTCTGTGTTCATATCATAGCTGATATATTTTAGGGTCGGATCTGGATCATCATAGTCATGTTTTCTTTCAAAAAACAGTAAAAAAAGCATTAGGCATTTGCTGCAAATAGGTGATCTGGATTTTCTACAAATGATGCCTGTTCATGTACAGCTCATTGCCTTTTCAATTGGATACTTAGCTGTTTAAGCCAGATATCTGGAATCAAGTAGATGACTTGGTGTTAATCTGCTCTCAAATATCCTTTTTATTAGATTAGGGAAAACAAAAACAGCCCAACAAACTCTGTGTTCTTCATAGCGTGGATGTCTACAATCAGGCTATTGTGTGCCCTTCCCGGGAGATGTATAGCCCGTGCGATATGCGCATGGATGTATGGCTGCGAAACTAAATGGCCAATGAAGTCATGAATCAAAGCTGTGTTTCAGCGCAGCCCTGGCGTTGTGTGCAAGTTTGGCAATTAGGAAATGTTGGTACCTCCTCCAGTTCCCCTGGGATCGCTGTGGATGGCCCTTAACGTGTCCATCTCACACAAGTCAGGTGGATGATTCAAAGTGATGGTATAATTGGATTGTTGTCATGTTTCCACTGGGATGGGAAAATACCTACGTGCAAGACAAAGCACAGTGTTTGCCTTTCTGCTGATACCATCCCTGTGGTTCAATTAACAGTGGCTTAACTCCCTGCTGTCTTCCAGGAGAGCTGGTTACACTGAAAACAAGCCCCTCAGCATACTGCTAGGACCTAACCAAGCATCCTCATTCATTATTGCATGCAGGGTTTTTGTGCTTTTCCCCTCAAGACTGGCTGCAGAAATACCTTTCCCAGCTGCAGGCTATGAGTTCTTGCAAAGAGGAATCGCTGAAGATTGGCTCAACTCCTGCCAGGGGGAAGCAGGGCAAAGTAAGAGTCATAGAATCATGGAATGATTTGAGTTGGAAGAGACCTTAAAGCCTACCCTGTCCTACCCCTGCCATGGGCAAGGACACTTCCCACTGGATCAGGTTGCTCAAAGCCCCATCCGGCCTGGCCTTGAACACCTCTAGGGATGGCGCATCCCTGCAGTATTGGGAACTCAAAGAAAAGCTTGTGGTTGTACCTAGGAAATATTTGAGGTTCCGCAGGCAGAAATGAGTAGGGGAGATGTTACTGATGTGGTCTATTGGTATGTCTAACCCTTCACATGGGGAAGACCTCCAGGTGCCAGCAGGACTCTTGCTGCCTCAACTTGCAACTTCCAGCTGCGCAAATGCAGCCCTGGCTTGAATTAAAGGGTGCTTTCAGCTTGAGTTGGGGCCATGTGGGCCCCTAAAGTGCTGCAGGCTCCCAGTGGGAGCACAGGTACGAGCAGCATGGCTCATCAGCTGTCATGCCAAGCAAGAAATGCTGCGTTACAGTAGAGCTCATCTGACTTGAGTAGGGTAACCAGATCATCTGAGTGCTGTGGGGCTGTAAGAGAGGGTTATAGGGCTTGTTATATACCCGAATAAGTGCTCTGCCCAAAGGCAGTCTGTGCCAAAGTTAGAGTTGAACTAGTCATTCTCACAGTCCTTTAACAGTCCTTTCCCTTGGGTTATCGGAGATACGGCCTCTCTGCTGGTGTATGGCTGCTCAAGTTATGTTCCATGAATAAATATCCAGAGTCACACACACACAGAACCTTGTTCTGCATCACATTCCTTGCACAGGCTGTTGTTTTTGGAGCTGCTGGTCCCCTGCTCTGGCTCTGCTCTGCTCATAAAGCAATAATTACTCTCTTGTTGGAGCAAACCAGGCTATTTTTTGGTACCTTCTTTTCTATATTTTATTGCTAGTGAGCTAATTCTATCATTTCTGAATGAATTAAGTCAATGGCCTTTCCGTGTGCACCTGCTTGAGCAATGCGCTGCTTGGCTGCTCATCCCTTCAGCTAGTGCAGTAACTGGTTTGGAATGGCACCAGAATCCATCTGAGTGGGTTTTATGGGGAAATGATGCCTGAGCAAAAACTCTACATTTTAACATGGCTGTGAAATTTCAAACCCCTGCTGCTTGATTGCTTTTCTGGTAGAGAGAGAGAGCGCAATGTGCTTTACTTGGTTGCTCTCTGAGACTCAAACTTCTCCAGTTCAGGACCTGTCCTGCTCCTCTCTCTGTGCTCTGCCTGGGAAATCGTTTATAAATGTCTCATTAAAGACCTGTGTCTGCCTTCTTTTCTTTCTTTTTGTCAGCGGATCAGCTCACTGAGAGCAGCTGTCCTTACTTCCGTAATAGCAGCCCTGAAACCACGCTTGTGCCTTACAAATTCCCACAGCCTAAGAAACTGCAGACAACTGCGCACGTATGTACGCGCCGGGGTTTGTAGACATGGTAGGTTTAGACTGAGCTCTTTCCCAAGCTTTTCTGTGCTGCTTTGAAAAGAAAAGCCTCTGGGAAGTTAGCTTTGTGCTAGGTTTAAAAAAGAAGCGGAACATATGGTGGGATTCCAGCGATGCAGCCGGAGAGTCAGAGCTGGGGGTCAGCGCTGTGGTGATCGCCGGGGCTGCTGGAAGGAAGCTCGCCGTGTGCGGTAGGAGCCGTCCCTGTGAGCTGATCTCCCCTGGCTGGTGTTCTCTCTCTCTTGGGGCTGTCCACGGGTTACACTGGCTGCTTTCTAACACCCCTTTCGGTCTGTAAGTCTTTTAGTGATTGCAGTGACCCAGTGTGCATGTGGGGCTGGGGGGACAGAATTTATTGAATCTTTACAGTGAAGTGCTTGTTTAAAAGGAAAAATGAAGGGATTTTATTATTTATTTACAGAAGAATGAAGCCTGTATTATACAGGCTTATATTTCACAGAAAGGGTCATTGGGCACTGGCAGAGGCTGTCCAGGGAGGGAGTTGAGTCACCTTCCCTGGAGGGGTTTAAGGCACAGGTGGACGAGGCGCTGAGGGACATAGTTTGGTGTTTGATAGGAACGGTTGGACTCGATGATCTGGTGGGTCTTTTCCAGCCTGGCGATTTTATGATTTCTATGCACCAGGGGTTACTTTATCACAGTTTTAGTTGTTTCAAATGGGTCCGTGACTTCTTTCTAGAGGATGGGGGTGGCATGGGCTGTGGAGGAAGTCATGGATGCTCCATTCTTTTTGTGAAACCTGAAACACCCTTAAAATTCTGAGATTTTTGTTTTCATTCTTCTTTGGGAAAACGTGGTGCTGCTCCAGGGGTTTAGTAGATGGACCCTGTTTCCAGACTGGGAAATGTTGGATGGCATATTGAAACAGGAATGCTGAAAGAATATCCTTTACGCTTTTAAAAATGATACTTACGTAAAAATTAAGACTTTTCCCTTGAGACAGATAGATCCTTCCATATTCTGCAAGTTAATTATCCCGCAGTGAAAGAAACCTTGTGTGTTTTCTACTTGTCACTCGCCTCCCTAGTGCCCTGTGCTGCCAGAACCAATCTGTTCTGCATATTTTGTTGAAAACCAGTGTTTATCTGAGAAACTTAGTCCTTGCACGTAAGAAATATATCTTTGAGTTTAGTTTCTTTTAAGAATTGGACTGGATCTGATCTAGCATAGCAGGTAAACCCTGGCGTCCTCCATCCCTCCCCTCTCCAGCAGGCACCGAGAATGCCAGTCTCGCCTGTGGCAGAGCAGATTTCGTACCAGTCAGGCTCTTGAATGAGACCTTTATAAGAAAGGCTTTGTTCAGAATGTCTGTTTGAGGTTCAGTGCCCTCTCAGCTGCCCTAGTGAAGTCAAATATCTGCCTCAATGGCCATCTCCTTGCTTTCAGTGCAAAGCAGTTTTGTAGTGGTTCTGGTTTGATTTTGCTCACTCATTCATAGTTCTTTCTTACTGTCCTCTTTTCCTTCCTCCTCACCACAAGTTTCTTTTGAGGTATGTCTGCCCTCTTCAAAGGAGTCAGAGCTGGCAATGCCTGTGTTGTATCGGATCTTAGTCCCCATGCTGTGGGGGTTATTCCAGGGAACAGCAGGGGCAGTGGATTTCCAAGGTGCCAGATGCTGATCTCGTCTCCGTGCCAGTCACTGCATGAAAGTCCCATGGGACAGGCGATGACAGCCTCAACTTTTCAGCTCTGAGCTTGCAGAGCTTTCAGTCCTTGTTTCCAAGTCAGCTATAAATCTCTTGGGCTGGTTCCTCCCACGCTGTGCTGCCAGGCATTGGGCTTTTGCCTGCAAAGCATCGTGCTGTCTTGCAGTCGCCTCTTCCCTCTCTTTCTGCCTTATCCTGTGGCTTGAAAAGGCTGTGATAAATCTTTCAGAAAACAGCTGCTTCGTTGCTGCGCTCAATAATTTGAATTTGAGTACGGCAGAGTGGGCAGGCTTTCACTGGATTGCCGACAACGTCATGTTTATGTAACCCAAGCTGCTCTGAGAAGCTCCAGTCCCTCTGTGGGAACCTAGAAATTGTGTGTGGGGTGAGGGCTCAGCGTTGCTGAGCGCTGTGGAGGCAGCAGGCAGCCAGCCCTTCTCCCACAGGGGATCCCATTAGCCTGGCTGCTGCTGCTGACGCTGCCAAATGAGGCCGTGCCTCCCTGCCTGCGCGGGTGGCAGCTCCTGGGGCTGCAGCAGGTTGACCTTCTTGTCTCTCACCTGGTAGACCAGCTCTTGTAGTCAGTGGGGACTTAAGCTTTGACAGCGGATACGCTGAACTGTCCTTCACTGGACACAAAAGTAACGTGTTAGCAGCAGGCTCACAACAGGCTATGAATGTGACTGCTTGAAATTGCATCTGCTTTATCTCCAGGCTCCAGAAGGTCAGAATCTCTCCTGTGGAGTGAGGCTGAGTGGCCTGGGTCTGCTTAGGCTGGAGAAGAGAAGGTGGAGGGGTGACCTCATCGTTCTAAGGGGTGGGTGTCATAGAATCACCAGGTTGGAAAAGACCCACCGGATCATCGAGTCCAACCATTCCTATCAGGCACTAAACCATGTCCCTCAGCACCTCGTCCACCTGTCTCTTAAACCCCTCCAGGGAAGGTGACTCAACCACCTCCGTGGGCAGCCTGTTCCAGGGCCCAATGACCCTTTCCGTGAAAATTTTTTTCCCAATGTCCTGGCAGAGCTTGAGGCCATTCCCTCTCATGCTGTCCCCTATCCCTTGGGAGAAGAGCCCAGCTCCCTCCTCTCCACAACCTCCTTTCAGGTAGTTGGAGAGAGCAATGAGGTCTCCCCTCAGCCTCCTCTTCTCCAGGCTGAACAACCCCAGCTCTCTCAGCCGCTCCTCATAAGATTTGTTCTCCAGCCCCTTCACCAGCTTTGTTGCTCTTCTCTGGACTCGCTCCAGAGCCTCAACATCCTTCTTGTGGTGAGGGGCCCAGAACTGAACACAGGATTCGAGGTGCAGTCTCACCAGTGTCAAGAGGATGTGGCCAGACTCTGTTCAGTGGTGCCCAGTGACAGGACAAGGGGCAAAAGGCACAAACTGGAGCACAAGAATTTGCATCTTAGCAGGAGGAAAACCTTCTTTTCTTTGAGGATGACAGAGCACTGGAACAGGCTGCCCAGGGAGGCTATGAAATCGTCTCTGGAGACATTCAAACCCCGCCCGGATGAGCAACCCGCTGGAAGTGAAGCTGCTTTAGCAGAGGAGTTGGACTGGATGAGCTCCAGCAGTCCCTTCCAACCCCTACCATTCTGTAATTCTGTTTCCCCTTCTGCAGGGGAAGCTCTAACCATATCTGCTGGACATCAGTCAGTCAATTTCTGTAATGTTATGCTTTGAGATGAAATGATATTGCAGAGCCAGAGAGGCTTACGGCAATTTTAATGTAAAAGCACTGGCTAAAACCCAGAAAACTGATAGGAGCTGATAGGTATTTGCTTGTAAAGTGCACTGCTGCTCTACACCTCCGGCTCTTAGTGGAGAGTTGTGGTCTATTGAGTGGGAACATATTGTCTGCCCCAAGTCCTTGATACCTCCCTGGAGTTGGAACAGAGGCAGGGTCTGACATCCCAGCTGAGACCACATCCCAATGTCATCATCCAAGCACTGAACCAAGCAACGAGCTTGCCTGCTCTAATGTCCCTTAAGCTCTTGCCCTGTGGCAGTGCGAACAGCCGTTATTCCTTTTAGCTGGCACCGTGTGGCCAGCTAGGGTTTTCCAGCTGACAAAATCTCTCTTTGCTTCCAAATGGGCAGTATCTTCCCCTGATTACGGGACTGTCCTGAAGCCCTGCCCAGACCGGGGGGGAGCAGACCTGGTTCCCAGATTTCTTGACTGGTTAGTTTGGTTGCAGAGCTGCACGTTGAGAGATGCCTGTGATCTGTGAGGCGTGCTGCCCTGTCACAGGTTAGTGACATCTAGAGCGTGTATTGTCCTTGGGTCTCATGACAGTGACAGTTCTGCCAGGCTGGTGTGGGTTTTCTTGCTGGCTGGTGGCTGAGAAGCTTATTGGTGGCCATGGGGAGGGAACCCAGCCTGGCAGTGGACAAGCAATTCCATGCTGCATGTCAGGCTGTCTTGTGATATCATGGGATTTGAGGGTAAAATCCTCCAAAATATAAAATGCAGAAGGAAAAAGATCCCTTTTAGGGACTTTGTAAAGTTCTTTTGTAAATATAGTGTGTGTTCTTGTTTCCTCCTCCCTTCCTGGCGTGAGATGCTACTGTAATATATCTCTTGTAGTCTTTTTTTCTTTCTTTCTTTTAAATGTGCCTCCATTTTATCAATTAACTGCCTGTCTCCTGATACCCATGGCAATGCACCAGGCTGTTGTATTTCTGCTTCTTTTGGCAGTTGGGGTGCCTGGCATGTGTCTTGGGGGCACTACGACTACAAAAGGGTTCTGCAGGGAGTAGGAAATGCACGGGCAACACTCGCTATGCACTGCTTCTTGTGCTAAAGTATTTATTTTTCTCTTCCTCCTCCTCCTCCTCTTTAGAAACAAATTTCCTTTCCTCTTTGTTTCAATCGCTTGGTGATAAGAAATGAGCAACTGAAGTGCTGGGGGAGGTGGGAAGATGTGGAGGGAGTGGTTTTGCTGCACTTAAACATAGTATGAGGCTGAGCATCTCATGAGGGGTCCTGCAAAGAAGGTTAGTCCTGCTGATGCTGCAGAGCAAGTGCTCTCTTCCTCCCGTTTCAACTTTCAGAGCTTTTTTGAAGGAAGGTTTCTTTCTCCTTTACTTCACAAAGCTGTCTTTTCCCTCCTTCCTACACTGTTTGCAGAAGTCCTTGTGCTTCCAGAGGTTTTGGACACATGGCTTTCATTGACACGGTTAACAAGAGCCATGTGAACAGGCTGAAGCTTTGGTTAAAACCTTTAACCCCTCCAGCTTTTGGCACTGAGAGATTTGTTTGGCTGCTGAAGTACTGGTGCCCTGTCAGTGGGAGGTGCACTGTCTCCGCGGGCCCCCAAAACTGATGGGATGAGTTTACAAAAGGAGCCCTAAGCACCAGATCTGCTGTGGTGGGTTATTAATGTGTCACACGTGGGCTTTATGAAAGCTAAAGGGAAAACAGAGATTTGGAGTTGGATAAATGCACATTTAGCGGATGCTGTGTATGACTTTGATTTGTAAATTGTTGTTCAGCCCTGAAAGCTGTGACCTACAGGAAGAACACTTAAACAGTAAAGAATGAGCTCATGAACACAATAGGGTTGTGAAGTTGGAAAGCTCAAGTGGAAGAGGTCCTGCTTACTGCTTGTTGCGCCTTGGGAGGGAGAGAGGGAGGAGCTGCTGTTGCAGTCCTGTCTAGCAAGGTTTGTGTTGAGCAGATCAGCAGAGGGAGATCTTCGTGGACTAAGGAGAAAAAAAATCTTTTCCCATCATCAGCTTCCAGGTGAGCTGCTGAGTTAGATGCCAGATTGTGACGTTCAAAGAGTTCCTGTGGCTTCTTGATTGGCATCACCAGGGAACAGCAGGGTTAGAGTAGAAAATACTAAGTCTATGCTTTGAGTTTCTCTTGTGTAACTCTGTTCTCAACTTCATACCCAAGATCTGTACCCTTGCTTTGCTGTTAGTGAGTCTCTTGGAACTTGCTGGTGTTTATCTGAGGAGTCTAACTAGAACAAGATCATCTTTCTTCTCCAGAAACAGCAAATCCGAATGACAGAGGCATAGACCAGCTCTTTAGGTGCCTGTAGGTTGGAGAAAACTCAGGAATTTGGGGCTTTTGGGTGGTGTTTCTCTAAGCTGTAAGAGCTACTTTAAAAGCAAGGAACTCCAGATATCAGTCATTGGAGAGCAGTGCTGTTAGCTGATGTCTGGGCTATCTCAAGATACTGGTGGGATTGAAGACAAGCTGCTCAGCACTGCCTTTTGCTTTCTGAAAGGCTGATGACCAGATACCTACCCAGGAGTATCAGAGCTTAGGCTGCTCACAATGCTCTGGATGTTGTTTGACCATCTCGTTAATGGGTCCATCAGACCTGAAGCTAAGAAGAATGGGTTATGCTGGATCACAATGACTCTTGGCTTCTCTGAAATCCTAGTGCGCAAAAGCCTGTTAGCTTCACTGTAGAGAAATCAGTGGCTTAGTTGTTATTTGGTATGTGGGTGATGAAGGTCATGTAAAATACCAAGTTTTTACAACACAGACTTAATGAAGAAGGTGAACCTTCTGGCAGTTCCTTGCTTAAATCCTATCTCTTTGAATAATTCACCTCGTGCTGAAGAATAATAATGCTTCTGCCTGTACTGCTCTGCTTGGGAGCCTGTAATTAGATGTTTCCTGGAGATTGTGCAATTACTGTGGTTTGGCAGGGCTGCCTGTCCGACAGGCACCTCGAATGCATGGAGTGTGTAAGGTCCCTCTGAAATTTTGGCTTTATGGGGAGCACATTGTTGCTCCAAGAACCCAATGAACTGTTTTCTTTTCCCAGATCAAATCCAGTTTTGAAGTCGTTTGCTCTTTTGGTGAAATACAGCAAGTCTAGCTGTGGTTTTAAATCCTGCCATGCTGTTTGTTCAGCCCAGGGCAGCCTTCCTGCCTTTCTTTGCTCAAGTTTCACTGCTGGAGTTTTGCTTATCACAGCTACATTGCAGAGGTGTTTGTGAGCCAGTGTAACCTGCGTCTTGATGGTTAACTAGCAGCCCTGATGAAGGCTGCTAGTATGCTGAAACTCGGGCTCCAGTAGAACTAGAAAATTAGCTTTGATCTTTAGTGAATTTAGGTGCAGCCCCCTGAGTTCCCTGTAGAGAAAAGTTGAGTTTGGCTGTTCTGCCTGGCTCACGTCTCATGTGTCTGTCACACGTCAGTGGCACAAGGTCTGTGTTAGGCAGAAGGTCCAACCATGAACAACCAGGATGGAAGCTGTGTTTCTAATTTGACTTATTCTTATACCCGTGAAAGGAGAGGGATGCTTATGTCAGGCATTGCTGGTGATAAATCACTGCAGCCATCTCAGGTTATTACGCAGATTTTTTGTACCTTGCTGGTCCCCAATCCAGCTACTTTCCTGTCCTGTGCTATTAAGTGTTGGGATGAAAATGATGCCTTTATTTTCTGCTTATGATTGTCTTTATGGTTCACATGGATGAAGCCCTGTTGCTTTCCCTCCACTCCTATTTAAAATATTTTGTAAAGATGAAAAAAAATCTAACTAACCATCCTTAGAGTCTTTTATTTTTTAAGGTGGAACCAGTTCTTGGGTGTGACACCATCCCTCTAATGGAGCTCCATTTGACATACCATCTCTTACAAGACTGAGAGTAACACAAACTTGAAAGTCAGATGTTTGCCAGAAAATAAATAAGTTAATGAAGAACGTATAAGATTGAGGAAAGTTTAAAGCACGGCGAAAGGCAAAGAGAGGGCAGCTCAGAGGCTGCAGGGCATCCCTTTCTCCCAAGGAGCTGCTGAGCTTTCCCTGGAGTGCTGCAGACTTGATTGCTGCCAACCTTTTCAGTGGAGAATGGTATTTCTGCCACTGCACTGTGCGTGCCCATCACAGCACAGGCCTCTCGAACATGCCCTGTGTGCTGTGTGTGTCCAGCTTGGCCAATGTTCTCAAGAGCTCCTCCAGCTCCAGCCCACCAAGCCCAGTGAGCAGGTTGGAGGTGGTTCTATTTATGAGAGGACTTTGGATGGTCATGCCTCAACTGTGGTGCTAGATCAGCTGAGATTCAGAGCAGCCAGAGGTGCTGCTGCCTGCCCTGAGCCAAAAACAAATCGGTGCGATTGTGCTGTAGAGATTTTCCAAGTGTGTTGACTCCGGAATCTTATGATAACCAAAGCGTTGATATTAATCCCTTTCAATGCTGCCAGTTTAGCAGAAACTGTAGGTTCTTTCTGCTAGTTCAGAAACACTGGTGCTCTTTTCTTTCCCCTGACATTAGACCTTTAGCAAGGCTTTGAAGTATCTTAGTTTGAAAGCTTTTATGCTCTTCAGGCTTCCTGGGAGCTGAGCCTGATCTGTCAGGTCCATTACTTCAGAAAGAGCTGTGCAAATGGTGCAGGCTGAGCAGTAGTGATGGCTGAGGCTGAACAAGTTTCACAGTTCATTTCAGATAAGCACTTGAATTTGGCTTGTCTCTGCAGCTGCCTGGGCGCTCTCTGTCAGCCTTGGCTGGTAACAAATAAAAATTGCTTCCTGAGTGTGCTTTTGGCTGTTGCGATTGGTGGCTCCCAGAAATTTCAGCTTAAAGAGTCCAGTTCACTTTCATTGAGTGCAGGATCATAGAATCATCATAGAGTCATGGAGTGGTTTGGCCTGAGGGGATCTCAAAGCCCATCCTGTCCCACCCCTGCCATGGGCAGGGACACCTCCCACTGGATCAGGGATTCCAAGCCCCATCCAACCTGGCCTTGAACCCCTCCAGGGATGGGGCAGCCACCACTGCTCTGGGCAACCTGGGCCAGGGCCTCCCCACACTCACAGCAAAACATTTCTCCCCGAGATCTCATCTCAGTCTTCCCTCTTGCAGCTCAAAACTGTTCCCACTTGTACTATCCCTGCCCTCCCTGATCCAGAGCCTCTCCCTAGCCTTCCTGGAGCCCCTTTCAGGACTGGAAGCTTTCTCTTCTCCAGGTTGAACAACCCCAACTCTCTCAGCCTGTCCTTGTACAGGAGGTGCTCCAGTCCTCGGATCATCTTTGTGGTCTCCTCAGGTCTTGCTCCAACAGCTCCATGTCCTTTCTGTGCTGAGGACTCTAGGATGTGTGGGACTGAGTCTCATGGACACACTCCCTACACTGAGTACCCTTGGGACCTCGGTTGCCAAGAGATGAGGATGACTGAAGGTCCAGGGAACATGATTTGCTGGATCTTATTGTGTGACCTTATTTCCTCAATCTTGTGTGGTTTCTTTTAGGGCTTTACTTATCTTTCAGTGTCTTTTAATGAACTCCATATGTCCTTTCCTTTTACTCCCCTTGGCCGAAAGCCCAAAGTTTTTATCAGGAGAGTTTGACACTGGGGTCATCAAGAGCAGGGTAACTGTCAGCCCATTTACTTGGGTTGTGTTTGTTCCCCTTCAGATGCTGGTTGCATAGTTAAGGATCTCCTTGTCTATCATGTAGAGTTTAGCTGATCGAGGGTGTGCTGGAGAGTGGGAACAGGACAGTGGATTTCCAGCATCACTTTCAGCTTTCCTTCTCCCAACGAAGCATTGCTGGAGGTCTGGCTTTGGCTGGATGGGCTGATGCTGGGATAAAATTGTTCTTCATTGCAGGTTTCATTGAGTTCAGCCCTGGGGAGGCTGTGTGTGCTGCTTCCTGTTTATAGTGAGGCTGTTTATATTGAACGTGTCCCAGGTGTCTGATTGCTGCTGGGTTCTGCTCCAGCAAAGAGCACAGCAGCGCTTGGGAAAACAGAGTAATTTAAAAGGCAGCTGTGTGGTCCCCCAGGAGCTGTTTGTGCCCTTGGTGGGAAGCTCAGTTCTTGGAGTACCAGCTTGCCTGTATCCAAACACATAAAGTTCTCCTAGTACCAGGTACTAAGACATCAGGGCCTCACTTTTTCTTTTGTGGTTTTTTTTTTTTTTTAAAGTTTTTTTCCCCCTCTTTTATACTATTTTGGGATTAAAGAATGTTTTTGGCATCTTTCTTCTAAGCAACAGTTCTTTTGATCTCCTTTTCACCCTTAAGCACTTCCCACCACTCCTGTCTTTTTGAGCTCCTTCACACTCAGGCTGCCTTGCAAAGTGCCCTTTGGTGCTCTGATGGGATGGGGGGGCAAGTGGGAAAAGGGGAGTGAAGACACGGGGTCAGTTCTTTGTTGAGTGCGAGACGTTCAGAAACCTGGAGATTTCTGTACACGTGGATTTCCTGCTGAGAAAGAGGCGTAAGTAATGGGGTCACTCAGGTCTCAACCTTCACCCAGTGTAAACCTGCAACCTGAGTTGTCCCAAATGTTTCCTTTGTGTAAATGCCCTTTCCTGGTGTTTTTGGCTGCTTTTTAGGATTTCTCCTTATACCAAAACCTCTTTTCCCTTGATTCACAGGCTCACCTTTACACAAGCAGGGTACCACCTCCACCGCCAGCACTGAGAAGTCGGGTTCAAAGGTTGCCGAGGTGGGCGATGATTTCCTGGGAGACTTTGTGGTGGGCGAACGTGTCTGGGTAAATGGAGTGAAGCCAGGTGTGATCCAGTATCTTGGGGAGACTCAATTTGCTCCGGGCCAGTGGGCAGGGGTTGTTCTGGATGACCCGGTGGGCAAGAACGATGGCTCTGTCGGTGGAGTACGTTACTTTGAATGCCAGCCGATGCAGGGGATTTTGACGCGACCATCCAAGCTGACGCGGCAGCCCGTGGCCGAGGGCTCGGGAAGTGATGCACCCTCCGTAGACTCCCTGACGGCTCAGAACTTATCACTCCACTCGGGGACGGCCACACCACCTCTCTCCAGTCGTGTCATCCCCCTCCGGGAGAGCGTCCTCAACAGTGCCATGAAGACGGGCAACGAGTCTGGATCTAATCTGTCGGACAGTGGGTCTGTGAAAAAAGGGGAGAAGGACTTACGGCTTGGAGACCGTGTGCTGGTGAGTTGATCGTGGGGCCCCCTAAAAGGCGAAGGACAATAATTTGTCCCTTCCCTAAGAACTCTGAAGTTCAGGACAAGAGAGAAGGAGGAGAGGTGAGAAGGTGGTGAGGTGTGGGACAGAGCATGGTCTTGGAAGGGGATGCCTGGAGCAAGCAGGGTAGTGAAGCACTGGAACAGGTCCCAGGGAAGCAGTCGTGGTGTCAAGCCTCACAGTATTCCAGAAGCGTTTGGCCAACACCCTCAGCCCCACTCTGTGAATGTTGGGGTTGTCCTGTGCAGGAACAGGAGTTGGACTCAGTGGTCCTTGTGGGTCACTTCCAACTCGGGATATTCCATAATTGTATTCTGTGGTTCCAGAGGGATGGTCATTGCCCATCCTGGGCAATCTGGCTCCCATCTGAAGTTAGCATGTAGCGTTTCCTTTGAAGCACCTGATTCCAATACCAGTAGTGGTGATGAGGAAAATGTAGGCAGCCTTGTCATCTGGTTAATAACAGGAGATTGGTAGAACTTGGCTCTGCAGCCGATATGAACCAGGAGAAGTGTGTGCAAGGGGGTGTTGGAGCAGTCTCAAATGTCCTTTGTGGTTTTGGAGAGTGAGTTTTTCTGCTGGCAGTAGCAGCAACCCTGGGCAGGCTGTGGTTCAAGCTGATGCAGTTGATATCTTTGCTCTCTGCAGCCGGACGGGGACCCTGGGCAGCTGAGCCATGCTGGAGCAGCCTTGTGTGGCTTGGGAGTACTGAAGGGCTGTGGCAGACCACACACATCTTCCGAGTCAAAACTTCCCATGACACAATCTACTCTGAGGATTTCAGCATCTGTAGTGTCCAAATGTTGGGCATCTCTGGCATTACAAATCCATTTTCAAAGCTACCAATGCACTTGCACGCCAAAACACTGTTAGGTTGTCCAAGAATTCTCATTTTAATTAAATGAAATGTAAAAAAAAATTAAGTTTGTTCATTTTCAGAGGAGGGAAAGCAAAGATAGATTGTGCGTGTGCCCATTGAATGTGATGCTCAGTAAATGTAGTGTGAACACGTGGAATTATAGACCTAGTTGTGGAGGTGAGAAAGTTCTATAATCTCAAATTTTCCCTGAAATATGCATGGCCTTCTGTATCATGGCAGGAGCTGACAGCTGTGCAGGGGTTTGTTGTTTGTCTCCTTCCTGAGTTGACCAGAGTCTGCTTCTTGTCCCTTCCCATCCTTACTGCCAGCAAAGCTGCTGCCATCCCTCCTGGTCACACAGGCAGGGAGAAGTGGCGGAGACATCTCTGTTTACACACGTACAGATGCTTCATGTTGATGTGTTAAAGCAGCCACACATGGGGAGAAATGAACCTGAGGAATGGGTCCTCCTTTGATGAGTTTATTTCTTTGCTTCCTTGTTCTACATTACCTGTTGTGGGGAGTGGGGAGAGTGCTCAGGTGAGACCTTCACATTTTAGGAGCAACAGTCATAGAGGATAAACTGTGGCATATAAAATGTACCTTCAACTTAGAATCATGGATAGTTTAGGTTGGAGGGGACCTTAAAGCCCATCCAGTTCCAACTCCCTTGCCACAGGCAGGGACACCTCCCACTGGATCAGGTTGCTCATAGACTCAGAACTAAGCTCTGTTCTGTCTTAACCAGCCATGCAATGGAATAATGTTCTCCAGAGTTTAAGCCCTCTCTTCTCCCTACTGTAGGCTCGCCAAGGCGAGATCTGTCCACTCAATACTCTGCTTTCCTCAGTGGGCCCATGCACACTGAGACTTCAGCGTATCCGTGCAATACGAACAGTTAGCATCTGTCCCCTTGGCTTCTGAGTTGTGTTTTGGGGTTTTTGGTTGGTTTTTTTTTCTGTTGAGTTTTTGTTCATTTTTAATGAAAGTACATCCTTAAGCCCACTCTCCCTGCTTGCTGGTTTATCCACCCCAGATGTTATGAGATAGTTTGTGCTATGATTTGTTAGTGTAATAAATAGCTCCAAAGGAGCGAATCTGGAATGAGCTCAGCATCTCCCTGGCTCTCCAGGAATGCTCAGATTACGGGAACATCAGGAATTATTTGCATGCAGTAGAAGTCCAGGAAAAGGGCAGATAATGACAACGAGAAGAAATAACTTGCCATTATGGTTAATTAATGTTCTTGGCAGGTGGCTTCTCTTAGTAATGGAGTTGTCAGCTAATTATGGTTGGTGTTTGTATCCGTAAACAAAAATTCCAGATTAACCCAAGTTGTCTCAAATTCCCTGAGTAAATCTTTATTCTTGCCCTCTCTGGGTTGGTACAGTTTTACTCATTACTTAGCCCGTGCTTCTCTGAAAGATTTATCTTTGTATTTGAGATGACTTTTAGGAAGATGGGATCCACCAAAGGCTTTTAAAGGGAGGGAGGACCTGTGGTCTGTAATTGAGTGGATGGAGCACAGGGATGCAAGGATCCCTTCCAGGTTTGCAGGACCTGCACCTGGCTGCTCTGTGTTCTGCTCATTCCCTGCTAGTGGTTTTCTTTAACTTCATTAAAGCCCATTATAGCTTGAAGGCATTTTGACTTTTGTTCCGAGACCATTTCTGTCTCTCTAGCAGTTGCAAAAAGTGAGTTTTAGCTTTCCATTAGAAGCTTTCCATCAGAAGAATTAGATAATATTTGCCTTTGGCACTTTCTAACTCAGACTTTTTCCCAGAGTTGCAAAAATTGCATTAAAGAGATGAAAACCTCGCTCTAATGTTGTAGAACTCATCTCTTGAAGTCTGGCAAATGTATGTGGAACAATTAACCTTTGCTTTAGTAGGAAAGATGCTCCCTAAAGTATGATCATTGCTGGAGTGCTGCTGTTAATGTGAGCCTGGCTTGGTGCCTTTCTCCAAGGAAAAAAGGGATGGAAACAGAGCAGTTGAGCATTTTCTGCTTGGGAGGAATCTAGGCTGTGTTTTTCGCCTAAGAAAATGTGGTTTTTCATGCTTTGGGGAGAGGCTTTCTCAGCAGCTGAACTCATTCCACCCTAGATGTGGTCGCTTTGGTAAAATGGGAGGGAAGGAGGTGGCCGTTCTCTATACGTAAATTGAAATAAGAAATAATTAAAAAGAAATTCCTCTTAATAGAATTGTTCTGCCCTTCAGCCATCCTTCCGTCTCCTGACTGGGATTCCGTACTGAAATGTAGTAATGAACAAGACTAGAGGCTGGGTTATATCCCATGGCTGATGGGCTCTGCTATGGGGTGTTGCCCCAGGCACCCTTTGGGTGGGTTCTAGGCTTGTGATTTTCCTAGAACTTGTAGATGACCCAAACTAGAAGAGATGCTGGGATAGCAGAGAGATGCCGATGGGGCGATGCCTCAGCAGGGCCATTGCTGGCTAGGCTGGTGGAAACAGGTTCTGGGCTCCCTCCTGAGCAAATGTGTGGTTTTAATCATTTTTTTCTCTGCATGGTGGTTTTGCTTGTGATGCGTTGCAGCCTCTGGCTCTTGCAAGTAACGGAAAGGTTTTGTGAATAAACTAACGGTGTGCTTTTCTGGAGCATCACCCCGGCACACCCAGCCTGAAGCTGCAGAAAGCCTTTGACCACCTGAATGAGAAATCATTTCTATTGCTCCCTGGCAAGGAGAACTGCAGGCAAAACCCTTCTCCTTGGGCAGAGACAACCACTTGCTCTGCTGCTGCCAGCTTGTTTTGAGCCGTTTCAGTGCTTGCAACTGAAGCCTTGCTCCTGTGACAGCACTAGAGGTGTCAGGAAGGAAAGATTCGTGCTCCACTTTCCTGACCATCAGGGCTCCCCCAGCCTGCTGGGGTCTGAGAGGTGCAGCAGTGCTCCTGTGTGGACTTTACAGTTTCTTCAGGATGTATTTCCTGATCAAAAACCAGGCAGTAAAGAATGAGGGATCCTATTCTGCAGTTCTACCAAGGCGGTATCTCCAGGGAAGAGGTTTTTGGTATTTCATTGCCTGCTTTCAGCTCGGTCTATAAGGAGAACAGTGGTTGCTATTTCTGTGCTGGAGAACATTGCTGTATAGCAGAGGCTAAGACCTTGCACAGGACCATGGGAATGGTGGATCTCCATCCCTAAGATGATTTGTGATGGGCAGTGGGAAATGCGGTTGTCCAGTAATATGCAGGATTCAAGAAACAGGACATCTAGGTCTCCTTGCCCAAGCTCTTTTCTCACCATAAGAGATTGTTCCATTGTGTGGTGTCACTGCTGTTGTCACAGCAGTAAGTGTTCCCTGTCACTGCAATGAATCTAGGAGGAAATAAATAGCCCAAAGCAACCGCCCTGCTGCCACATTGACCCATCCAAGATGACTTGTGTGTGCACAAACCCTCCTAACCACTCATTAGGGCTGATGCTTTGGCCAGTCCTCATCTTCTGTGCACAATATCTGTCATTAAATAGGAGTTGTAAGTGGCCTGTGGTGGAGCAAACTGTATTATTCCTGTGGGCGGATTTCGTATCAGAGACAGCCTCAGGAGGGGGTGCTGTAATTCCAGGCTTTCTTCTTACCCACATCCTGAGGGCATTTATTTTCTCCCTGGTGCCTGAAAGATAGATGTGCAGAAATGTCTCACGTCAGCAGTGCTGTCAGACTCGCCCCTGTGCGATGCCGAGTTCTCCTGTGGGGTGGGAAGGCACAAAGAGAAATGGCTGGAACAAAAGAAACGATAAAACCTCCTGTAACTTCACACAGGGAGGTCTATCCTGTAATTCCTGTCTGCTTCTTTCTCCTCTCACCCTAAAAGCCGGTTCTGCCATTCACAGATGGAGTAGTGACTACCTGGTCAGATGAAACTGCCGATGGCCTGATGCCACCTGAAATAAGTTGTAGTTAGAGACAAACTTGAACCACGAACTATGTTTCCACCTTATCACCAGCTTGCTGAACACTGACCCTGATCGTCAGGTGGGACAGAGCCAGGTCATTGATGGCAGACATTTCCCACAGGTGTACGCATTCACCCCCTTGCACTTACAGGTCATTGTTTGTGATCTGTAATAGCTGGACTAAAACATCTGTGCTGCTGCAGAAAGCATCCTCTGATAAATCAAGTCATGTAAAATAATCTGCTGCCATCAATGCATGGAAGAACTAAACCAGGTCAGGGCTTGGAAGAACACTGAGCTAAATAACATGCACTGGGGAAACACAGCTCTACCATTCTTAGATCAGGTAGCAATAAGCTCCTTGTCTGGGCGAATGAGTGTAGGGAGAAAAATCCCCTTTTTTCCCCCCAAGAAAAAGATGCCTGCTTGAATTTACATGCTGGATCCAGCTTGCAGCTCAAACGAGCAAGCAGCACTTGCCCAGTAAGGGTGAGCTCGTGTTTCTTTTTAGTGTCATCCACTGATGGTGTAGAGCAAGCTGATATGCTGCACATTGAAGGTGCTTTTCCCCACCATCCCCTTCCTCTCTTTTCCCCCAGGTGAGCAGTTGGAGAGGCTCAGGGCTCTGCTGGGACCCATCAGAAGATGCAGGACGCTTGCTCTGGTGGTGTGTCAGCGTGCTGTGCTTGGGCACTGTTCCCACCTCTGGGCAGCAGCACGCTGTCTTGTTGAAATGCTTTGGAAAGCAGCTGAGAAAATGTATTTAGATAGGTAAATTAGAATTTTAAGCAGGCAGGACAGCATAATCTCCATGGTTTCTGCTTGGGCACGTGCTCAAGGAGGTGTCTACAGCCATCACTGACCCCTGAACCACATGTGATGTGGTGGGAACAGTCCTTGTTGGCCTGAATGACTCTTGGAATTTAATTTTTCCTTTTTTCCAGAGCAATATTGGGGGGTGTACTGCAAACAGGCCATTGTCCACAGCCCCTGGGTTGGGGAACCCTACTAAGAGGTTCTTGCTGAAAGAAAGAAATTACTCTGTGGTGAGCAGGGAGGACATAAGGGGAGAAGAGCAAGTGCTGGCTGGAGGGAGTCTGCCCAGCGGCAGCCAGATAGAGATATGGCCTGGTGCTCATTTGGTAAATTGTTTAAATGCTATTTTAGCAGCTCTGATGAAGACAGTGTCTGAAGGGATTAGCATCATTGTCTTTTCAACCCTGGGATGCTGGTCTGGATCCAGTTTTGTCATTGTGATGAGAAAACCATAGTAAAGCATGAATGATGTCAGTGATGCTACAGCTAGCAGGGAAGAGTGTGGATGCCCTTCAAGGAGGACACTTTGTCTGACTCACCAGTTTGGATACAGACCTGTTAAATATTCCTGGCTTCATTTCATTGTGAAGGTCAAGCCCCAGACTGTCTCCTAAGACTGTTGGAGATCTTTCCTTGAGGAAAGGCCAGGTCAGGATGATGGCCTGTAGTCAAAGGCATCAGAACCAAGGTGGAGAACTTCAGTCTGGAGCTGAAATTTCCAAGAGATCACAGCATGTGGCTTTGAGGCTGCTGGAATCCAGCTGGAGAGGATGGACCACAGTGAGCTTGGCTTAAGCTGATCGTAATTGTTTTCACCTGAAGCAGTGAAACCTGAAACTTTAACGCTGGTCAAAACACTCTCCAGACCAAACTAAATCAGATATCACTGTGTCAATATGGTTTCCATTTTTTTTTTTTTTGAGCCTCAAGAAAGAGCTGCTTTGAGCTGCTTTTTGGTTTGATTTGAGGTTTTTTTTCCCCAAAGTGGCATATCTGAGGTGCCAGGGTACAGCTGAGCTTGCTAGCAGCCTTGTTCACTCTCTGCTTTCCTGAACTCCAGATGCTGGGCAGGTTGAAGGCATGAGTGGCTCTGATTAACGTGCCAGACTGAGAGGTGGGGATCAGATTTCCATATGTCTCGGGGTGGTGCTGATGCTAATGGCAGCCTGAGGTGTTTGTGGGATGGAAATCCTCTGGTCTGCAGCATGACCATGGCGGTCAGGTTAGAGTAGTCGGAGCCAGCCACACTTGGCTGCCTATCACACCTACATTGTGGAGCACAGTATCAACGGTGGACACAGACAGGAGGGGCAGCTGTGAGCTGCCACACGTTATGCTACGTGATTCCTGCCCTCCCAGGCTTTCACAAGCTTCCTTTTATCTCCCTTCCAAGATGCTACCTCTGATTTATTGAAGAGTTCAGCCTGGAGAAGAGAAGGCTGCAGGGAGACCTTGGAGCAGCCTTCAATACTGAAAGGGGCTCCAAGAAAGCTGGGAAGGGGCTCTGGATCAGGGAGAGCAGGGATAGGATGAGTGGGGACAGTTTTGAGCTGCAAGAGGGGAGATTGAGATGAGATCTTAGGCAGAAATGTTTTGCTGTGAGGGTGGGGAGGCCCTGGCCCAGGCTGCCCAGAGCAGGGGTGGCTGCCCCATCCCTGGAGGGGTTCAAGGGCAGGTTGGATGGGGCTTGGAGCCCCTGATCCAGCGGGAGGTGTCCTTGCCCATGGCAGTGGGTGGGACTGGGTAGGCTTTGAGGTCCCTTCCAACCCAAACCATTCTATGATTAAACAGACACTTCTGGTTTGATGAGGCCATTTCATGCATGGATACAACCTGCAAGCTGGCTTTTTCTATAACACAATATTTATTTTAGCAGTATTAGCAGATCATCAAGGCTGAATAAATCCCCACGTCTGAGTCGGATGAATTTTCTAGGCTCTTCATCCATAAGAGTATCTTTGTGCCTGCCAAAAGATGGGAGGTTCAACAAGCACTTTGAGTGCTGGCGTGAGTGTGACAGCCTGATAGTGGCTTCAGGCTGAACTGCCAGCTCTGTCAGGATGGGGAGGAGCCTGGGCTGTCGAGGAGCAGATGTGTCCAGTCTGCCTTGGGGAAAAGATGATGCTGGCGAGAGGTGTTTCATAGGAAAGATGGTAGAAGAATTATTGCTTGAAAGAGAAAATGCATTGCTTTGAAAGCAGAGAATCACAGTGCTGTTTAGGGGATTGTTAGAGCCGATCTGTGCTTAGCATCTTCGTGCATCAAAAGAAGTGTGGCCAGCAGGTCAAGGGAGGCGATTCTACCCCGCTGTTCTTCTCTTGTGAGACCTCATCTGGAGTGTTGTGTCCAGTTCTGGAATCCTCGACATAAACAGGAGATGGAACTGTTGGAACACGTCCAGCGGAGGCTACAATGATGATCAGAGGGCTGGAGCACCTCCCATATGAAGGCAGGTTGAGAGAGTTGGGGTTGTTCAGCCTGGAGAAGAGAAGGCTCTGAGGAGACCTTACAGTGACCTTCCAGTACCTGAAGGGGCTACAAGAAAGTTGGGAGGGACTGTTTACAGAGGCTTGTGGTGACAGAACGAGAGGGAATGGGTGTAAACTGGAGAGGGGAAGATTTAGACTGGACATAAGAAGAATTTCTTCACCATGAGAGTGATCAGGCCCTGGCCCAGGTTGCCCGGGGAAGTCGTAGCTGCCCCATACCTGGCGGTGTTCAAAGCCAGGTTGGATGGGGCTTGGAGCCCTGATCCAGTGGGAGGTGTCCCTGCCCATGGCAGGGTGTGGAACTGGATGAATTTCAGGTCCCCTCCGACCCAAACTATTCTATTCTATTGGTGGATGGCTTTCTGGTAAGAACATGACCTGCTCTTTTATTGAGCAGTGGATAAGCAATGACACAATTAATTATGTGTGTTCTAAGGCAATAGGGCTGGTTATTTTCTCTCCTATTTGGAAACAGCTTTCTCAAAATCTGTGTGTAACTGAGTGGTCGTATTGTTTGTGTGGATGGTGGAGTGGGACTCTCCACTAGAGGCCCCAGATTTCAGGTTTTTAAGGTGTTTACATGAAAGTGTGTAGTTAGAAGATCAGATGGCTTGGGTAAAGGGGTATCTACCTCAATATCTGTGATAAAAATTCAATAAAAATAAAAATTGAGGTAGCTTTCTAGCAATAGTAAAGTGTTACAAATAATTCAGATTAAATGCACCTATATCGAGTTCAACTTGCAGCTAAAGAAGTGTATTAGAGTGGTATTAAATCATTGTATTAATATTAAAAGAGGCTAAATCTGGTAAACTTGACAAAATCAAAAAAGGTACTGCTATTTGACTCTGAGTGATGGGTAAAAAATTCTACTGCAGTTGTTCAAATAGGACACTTGAGGCTTCAGAGCTGGATTCTCTGGTCTCTTCAGGTGTGGTTATCTGCAGGCTGGGAAAACTTTCTCCTTTCTGTGATCCATTTTCAGAATTTTTAGGGATTCAGAAGTGGTAAATCTGTGCCATCCCTCTCCTGGAATGTACAATTGGGAGATTTCTGCATTTGGCTGTCTCTCTTTTCTTTAGGACAATATTATTCTGTTGCTACTCATTTATGTCAAATTTAATATTAAGAAAATTCATAACCACCAGTTGTTCAAGATAAAGCTGCAAGTTTAGTTTAAATATCTTTTTTAAGCTTTCTCCCTTGAATTGAGGCTTTGGCAGAGATGAGCAAAGAAAAAGGTTCAGTCATTTCTAGTGGAAGGCTCCATTCCTCCATCCACACAAACAATATGAGCACTCGGTTGCATCCCTGTAGACATTAGTTATTTTGAGGCTGTTCCCAATCATATTTACTTCAAGTATCAGCCTTTAGAAGAACCCTCCTACTTTTCCATCTGTCTCTTCTCAGCCCAAGTAGCTCAGCAAACGTAAAGGAGCTTCCAGTGTAGAGGCAGAGGCAGCTGCTGCTCAGTGTGATGCGCTCTCCTAGCAGGGATCAAACGCAGTGTTCTAAGTTCCCGACTTGTGCTTTCCTAGAGCCTTCTCAGCATGCTGAAAGCTTTAAGTTACCCATAGGAGCAAAAGGTTTGATATAGTCTTACTTCTCCGTGGAGGGAAAGTAACCTGTGCTAGTGGCAGCCTTACAGCAAGATGGGATCCTTTGCTGTGCAGCACGCTAGCGTCATGAGTTGATGTAGGATGTGGAAGAGGTCCTTTTTTTTGCACAAAATGCCTCAATTTTGAGAGGTTTGCTGGCAGAGCTGTTAGCTGCATCCTAGCAAACCCTAGAGGGGACATCTGAAGAGTGATGGGTGCCTTCCTGGGTCAGCTTGTCCTATTGATGTCCTGTCCCAGTATTGCTCAGAACCGCCAGCTGAAAGAGCACGGAATTGAAACTCCGTTAGTCCAGATCTTTGTTCTTTATGGAAGGCAGAGATAAGCTTAGTGTTGGTTTAGGAATGGTTGGACTCAATGATCTGGTGGGTCTTTTCCAACCTGGTGATTCTATGATTCTATAAACTGCATGTGGAGGGCTTAAACTCCTTCACAGCCTCACAACTATATGCAATGAGTTGACGCTTTGAAGTATGTTTCCATTATGTTTGTCCTGATGTCTTCCAGGCAGGCAGGTCCAAAAGTCTTGACTTGTAATTATTGGAGAGACATCTGTGGCTCTAGGAGAACTTGATATGAAAACTCTCCATTCTGGTTCCATTGGATCTAAGAGAAAACACCAATGATGTATTTTTTCCACTCCATTCTCCATAGTTGTCCCAGCTTTCATCGTCTTTTGGCAGTGCCAGTGCTGCTGCCTCTAACCTCTTATCTCCAACAGGTTGGTGGGACAAAGACAGGAGTTGTGCGCTACGTGGGAGAGACGGATTTTGCCAAAGGAGAGTGGTGTGGCGTGGAGCTGGATGAACCTCTGGGGAAGAACGATGGAGCAGTCGCTGGTACAAGGTACGATGAGCTCTCAAACCCAGCCAGGGGCATGCAGGGTCCTGCCCAGCTCAGAGTGTGGCTGGGGGCCAAATCCTGTTGGATCTGGGAGGAGGAGGACTCAGGGCTGTGTGGGGCTGTTTGTTTGGACGTTGTAGGTTGGAAGGAAGAGTCCAATTTTGAGCTTTCTAGGCTTTGAGGTGGCTTTGCAGGGAGATCAATAGAAACCTCATCACTGGGGTATTTTAAAACAGGATGAGATAATGACTGTGAGGAAGTAACCTGAGTGGTTTCAGGAAATAGGAGAGAGTAGAGAGACAAGATGACTTACAGTGGATTTAGGTTTTGCTAGAAACTGGTTCTGTGATTGTATGAGCTCTGCTTTCTGCCTTCATAGATGCAGTGCAAGCAGCAAGTTTATAATCCAGTGTGTCAGGACTGTAGGAGATAAGGGTTTGAGTTTGTATTTTCCCCAGTTGGATGTTATTTGTTCTCTTCTTTCTGGAGACAAATTTACAGAGATCTGAAAGAACAGCTAGTGGTGCTGTCTGTCCTTGGACTGATTCTGTGCTGTGAGGGCTGCCTGCTGATGGATCTTGCCACCTCTGGCTCCAAAGGCACCTCCACTATTCCCTTTTCCAAAAAAAAGCCCTTGGTGATATCTATACAATGTCTCACAGGCTTGCTGGGAAGCTGCTTCTATTCCTGTAGAAGTTAGAGGAGGGAACGACCCCCAGCATCAGAGCTTGAGCTTGGAATGTTCAAATCTGAGTTATACAGCAGCACTTTGACCCTGCTTCAAATACAGGTGGAACAGTTTCCTTGTACTTCAAGTTTCTTCAGTGGAACATATAGTTCATTTCTTGGAATTTCTGAAGGGAGTCTTGTATTAGAGCTGAGATTGAGCTTTGAAACTGAGCTGAGAGTTCCTCAGGTTCTGCACTGAAGGATTCTTATGTTGGGTCAGCCTTGTTTGTATTTAAAATAAGAGAGGTGCTGCTGTGTTCAATGTCAAGACATGAAAGCAGTGAATGACTGGCAGCAGATAGCTGAGTTCCAGTCTGTTTTCAAGAGAAAAGAACCGGGTTGGTAATGTAAGTCATGGAGGGAATCCAAATCTTTCTTTATCATGCGCAGCAAATTATCTGTAAGCTTAATTTTCAAGGTGTTCAGAATTGATTTATTGTCTCTCCATGTGGAAGCTGTGGAAAGCTGATGTATGTAAGAGCTCTCTCTCATCCTCATCCCTCTGTTGGTGTTTTGAAAATCCAACTTTTGGAAGTCATCTTTCTAATGAAACTGCTACATTTTGGATTTGGTTTCTATGGTGTTTACCGTGTTTATGAGCTTTCTCTTTTGTTTCAAGTTTTATCAACAGCAGGAAGAATTGAGCTCCATGGCAGGGATCAGGGATGAATTACAAGGTTTTATTTAAACAGGGGAGGTTGAGGGAAGTCAGCAAGGCCATCCCGGCCCCTTACAGCCAACATCTTCAGCAGTAATGGGTATCAGGTGATACGGAAGTGATAGAGGTGGACTGTCCAGCTGCAGGGCTGTCTGTCCAAAAATGATCTGGCTTCAGGTTTGCAGTGTTGTCCCTGGTCATCCTTTCAGCCTTCATCCAGCCTTCTCATTCCCTTGTAGCACAGGCTGATTTTAACAGCAGAGTTTTGGAGTAAAGGAAACATAGCAACACTGACTCTCCTGGTGCCCACCCACACCCCTCAGTCTTCCTTACATTTTCTGTGGCTGCACTGGATTCCTGATACTGCCCTGAGCTTGTCCTGCAGAATCAGCCTGGGCAGAGGCCACACAGGACTTTATTCTCTCTCTGCTTGGCAGTGGTTGCCATCTAGTGAGCATCTTTGGCCTGGCTGCCCAAGACCAGCACTCCCTCTTCTACACAGCTGGAGAGTTGAGTCCAGAGAGCCAGCTGGAGATGTGAGGCTGGTGGGAATAGCAGATCAGACATGGGTGAATGAGCCAGAGGAATCTGTCACCGTCTGTGCTGTCTTGGATTCTCCAGATGAGTCGGTGATGGATCAGCTGGAAATTCGAGGAGGATTCGCTGGGATTCTTCTGCGGATTCAAGAAGGGCATCCAGGTCTGGGTGTGCATGAAGGGAAGGAGGAAGGGCTAGGGTTTCCCAAGCAGCTTGATGCTCTCTGGTGGAGGCTGCCAACAGGCTCTGGCTCAGTAGCAGTGTCTGAGAGGAGGAGATCGCTGCGGTGAGCCCTCTCTCTGTGCATCACACGGGTGCTGCTGCAGCACTGGGGAGTTTGCATCTGCTTTCCTGTCTGCACAGACAGGAAGACTAGAGAGATGCCAGTGTGGTTTTCTTGGTGTCTTATCCACAAGGCCAGGCACATTCCACTTACTCCTCTCTAGTACATTAACCCTTGCTTGCTCATTTTACTGTTCTTCCTCCCATCTTTGCTCCTGTGGGATTCTTTGCCTACTAAGCTGCTTGTGCTTTTGCTTTCATACAGTCTGAAACTCATCAATGACAGGCCTTGGACAATGAAGATTTTATCTGTTTCAAAACTTCCTATGCTCTTGCCCACCTGCAATTTGCAACACTGTCACAACCCTGCTTTTCTTCCCTGTTTCTTTTCTGTAATGTGATCACAGAGCTCCTTCTGGAACTCCTTCAGGAAACTACAGGCCTGTCTGTCTGACCTCAGTGATGGAAAAAGTCATGGAACAGGTGATCTTGAGTGCGATCATGAAGCACATGCAAGAGAACCGGGGGGTCAGGCCCAGTCAACACGGGTTCACAAAAGGCAGGTCTTGCCAAACTAATCTGATTGCCTTCTATGACAAAGTGACTGGGCTGCTGGACGAGGGAAAGGCTGTGGATGTATCTTCCTGGACTTCAGTAAAGCCTTTGACACAGTTTCTCACAGCATTCTGCTTCAGAAACTGTCCCCTCTGGCCTGGACAGGCGCACACTCTCCTGGGTCAAAAACAGGCTGGCTGGCCGGGCCCAGAGAGTGGTGGGAAATGGAGTTAAATCCAGCTGGAGGCCAGTGACAAGTGGGGTTCCCCAGGGCTCGGTGCTGAGTCCAGTCCTGTTCAATGTCTTTATCAATGACCTGGATGAAGGCATCGAGTCCTCCCTTAGCAAGTTTGCAGACGACACTAAGCTGGGTGGAAGTGTGGATCTGCTGGAGGGTCGGGAGGCTCTGCAAAGGGACCTGAACAGGCTGGACTGCTGGGCTGAGACCAACGGCATGAGGTTTAACAAGGCCAAGTGCCGGGTCCTGCACTTGGGGCACAACAACCCTAAGCAGAGGTACAAACTAGGAGAAGCCTGGCTGGAAAGCTGCCTGGAGGAGAAGGACCTGGGGGTGTTGGTTGACAGCGACTGAACATGAGCCAGCAGTGGCCCAGGTGGCCAAGAAGGCCAATGGCATCTTGGCTTGTATCAGACACGGCGTGACCAGCAGGTCCAGGGAGGTTATTCTCCCTCTGGACTCAGCACTGGTAAGACCGCTCCTCAAATCCTGTGTTCAGTTCTGGGCCCCTCACCACAAGAAGGATGTTGAGGCTCTGGAGCGAGTCCAGAGAAGAGCAACGAAGCTGGTGAAGGGGCTGGAGAACAGGCCTGATGAGGAGTGGCTGAGAGAGCTGAGGGTGTTTATCCTGGAGCAGAGAAGGCTGAGGAGAGACCTCATTGCTCTCTCCAACTACCTGAAGGGAGGTTGTGGAGAGGAGGGAGCTGGGCTCTTCTGCCAAGTGACAGGGGACAGGATAAGAGGGAATGGCCTCAAGCTCCACCAGGGGTGGTCAGACTGGATATCAGCAAAAAAATTTTCACAGTAAAGTTCATTGGTCACTGGCAGAGGCTGCCCAGGGAGGTGGTTGGGTCTCCATCCCTGGGGGTGTTTAAAAGATGGTTAGACAAGGTGCTCAGGGACATGGTTTAGTGTTTGATGGGAATGGTTGGACTTGATGATCCAAGAGGTCTTTTCCAACCTGGTGATTCTATGATTAGCACTCAATGAAAGCAGTTGTTGGTTTTCAGACAGGTTTGGCTTATTTTTCTCTTTAGCCAAGTGTTCTGGACCCAATTCCTGCTTCTGGACTATAAAAGGTGATTGTACCTGCTGGACTAGATGATCAGATGTAGTGTGATGCAAGTTTGGTCTTGCTAAGAGCTGTCAGGGGGCTTTTGAGGGTCTTGACCTTTGCTGTTGTTGTACAGCCACGAATAGCAGTCTCTTGGACCTGAGGAAGGGGCTTTATCATCTTGTTGGTCTGCCTGTGCCTCCTCCAGTTTGAGAATGTGATGCTGAGCAGGGCTTTGGCTGGTTTGTAAGTGGGCAGGGAGTTGTTTTTTTCCAAATGCTTGTTATAGGTAAAATTGAGCTTGAGCAGATGGTTGAAAAGGGATCACTTTCTCATCTGGTTGGAGGTGGGGCTGTTTTCTGGCTGCCCAAGCACACAGAGGCTGTGACACGACTGTGGGGCTACCAGAATTTAAAAGGGAATTGGGGAGGCAGCTGCTCACATCTGGAGAGATAGGACTATGTTAACAAAGCTGGATTTGTGACATTTATTCATTAGGATCTGGTTTTTATGTTAACGTAGGACACATGGCCCAGTATTTTCTCCTGAGCTTCATCTGAAACTGCTCTTAATGGAGACAATTTTCTGTGTTGACTACTCCCTTGAAATGAGGGATGCAACCCCTAGAGGTGATCGGGTTTTAAACATTGCAGTGCAGGTGGCCAGCAACAGATAATTTCTGCCTTGAGCTGCTCAGCCCAAGCTCTGAAGGGACTAACAAGGTTTGATGCTGTGGGTTTTGACTCATTTGTATTCAGGAAGGGGAATCCAGAGAGACACAATCATGGGTTTCACTGCAGTTGTGGAAGAAAGTTTTCACCATAATTATCCAATTCTCCTCTTTTTTTTTATGCTTGCTTCTTTCTAAGTTTCTTTGCAAGGAAACCAGTTTCCCTTTCGCTGCCACCCAGAGGAGGTGGCACACACTGGAGTTCACTCTAATGGTATTTTTAGCTTCAACCTTAGGAGCTGCGTTTTCCCCTTTTGTTTTGGGAGGATCATTTATACAGAACTGTGTGGTTCAGGTCTTTCTGTTCGACATGCTTTGCTGTGTGACTTTCCTGCAGAGTAGGGTAGAGAACACACGTGAGTTTTGAGAAGGTTGGCTTGTCGTGGTAAGGAAGCAGCACGTGTGCTCTCACTGTGTTTCTGTGCTGGGATCTTTATGCTGTCCAGGCTACCAGATGGGTCCTTCCTGGCATCTCATCAAAGTGTGCAATAACAGAACCTGGCAGTTATCTTGGGTTTCCCCGCTTAAGCACCACAAATGTGAACATGGAGGTTGCCACTACTCTTAGGTGGCAGTAAAGGAAAAATAATCCAACCACTTGCATGCAGGAAAAGCAAAGCACTAAGAGATGAGCTGAGGGTCCAGGGTTGCATATTGCTTAGCAATGCCATTCTGCAAGTCTTGGGTGAGATGGATGCTCAATGACTTCTGAACTGGTGCATCTCCCATCCTATAGGTATTTTCAGTGCCCTCCCAAGTTTGGCCTCTTTGCTCCCATCCACAAGGTGATCCGAATCGGGTTCCCATCAACCAGCCCTGCCAAGGCGAAGAAGAGCAAGCGAATGGCCATGGGAGTGTCTGCCTTAACCCACAGCCCCAGCAGCTCGTCCATCAGCTCTGTCAGCTCGGTGGCATCATCCGTTGGGGGCAGGCCCAGCCGCAGTGGGCTGGTAAGTGGTTATTTCCAGATGTTGTGCAGCCTTCATCCACTTCTGCTGTGACTTTGCTCTACAAAGTGGGAGGGTTGGGGTTTTGTTTCAGTGGCTGCACTGAGCAGCGGCTCCTTCCCCAGCAATGGATTGAGGGAGGCGTGGGATACTGGTTCCCGTCTCACAAATAGGGCTCCCTCCATGGACACGAGAAACTTAACAGATACTGAGTGATTGTGACCTGAACTGCTACTTGCAATGAGACAAATATCAGCTCCGCCAGGAGGTTTTATAAAGGGTCTCTGCAGAAAAATGTCTTTGCTCCTTGTCCTGCATGGTTGTGTAGCAGTGTGCTGCTGTTTAACAGCGATGGGAAAGCTCCTGCAACGGCTGCGTTTTCCTGTGGAGAGGTGACACTGGCTCACATGCCACATGCTTTGGAAGGTACTCAAGAAGGCGGACAGCAGAGCAGGCAGTGATATTATTAAAAGCTCTGTTTCTGCCGTAGTGTGTGCTGCAGAGCACCTGCAGTCAGCTTGGCTGGGGAATCGGGTGCTGCCTCCGTTACTGGGAGTGGATCCAACCAGTCCATACCAGTCTCCAGCTGAGATAAGTCCTCCCTGCTGAGCTCACTGTTTGAGACTGCGCCAGTGCAGGTCATCACTGAACTATCTTTGAGAAGGGAGATGATACTCTGCATGATAATCTTTCCTGACCCAATTCCAACCCCATGTGCTGTCCTTTGGGAAATGGTTCTGTCATTGCAGCGTGGCAGAGCTGTTGAGCTCACAAGTAGTGTTCAGATGCTTTGCAGACGTGTTGGCTGCACCTGTAGGATCTAGGGCTGGAAGTACAGCTCTGTTTAGTCTAATAAATGATCCACAGGTGAGAGGCATTCCAGATTTAACAGGGAACTTCAAGCTATTCTGGGCTGTGAAGGACATAGCTTTATTCCTATCCCTTTTTACCTTGTCCAGCTGACAGAGACCTCTTCTCGTTACGCCCGAAAAATCTCTGGCACCACAGCTCTCCAGGAGGCATTGAAGGAGAAGCAGCAGCACATCGAACAGCTGCTGGCAGAGCGAGACCTGGAGCGGGCTGAGGTTGCCAAAGCCACCAGCCACATCTGTGAGGTGGAGAAAGAGATTGCCATCATGAAGGCCCAGCACGAGCAGGTAGGAGGCGTCGTGGCTTTATCACTAGCACACAAATATAGAATCACCAGGTTGGAAAAGACCCACTGGATCATCGAGTTCAACAATTCCTATCAAACGCTAAACCATGTCCCTCAGCACCTCGTCCACCCATCCCTTTAACACCTCCAGGGAAGGTGACTCAACCCCCTCCCTGGGCAGCCTCTGCCAGTGCCCAATGACCCTTTCTGTGAAAAATTTTTTCCTAATGTTCAGCCTAAACCCCCCCCTGGCAGAGCTTGAGGCCATTCCCTCTCGTCCTGTCCCCTGTCACTTGGGAGAAGAGCCCAGCTCCCTCCTCTCCACAACCTCCTTTCAGGGAGTTATAGAGAGCAATGAGGTCTCCCCTCAGCCTCCTCTTCTCCAGGATAAACACCCCCAGCTCTCTCAGCTGCTCCTCATAAGGCCTGTTCTCCATCCCCTTCACCAGCTTTGTTGCTCTTCTCTGGACTCGCTCCAGAGCCTCAACATCCTTCTTGTGGTGAGGAGCACATGTCCTCTGAAAGTTTCAGATCATGATAACGTAACCTGTGTGTTGCTTCCTGATCTGAAACCTGAGCTCTGAATTTGTCTTGCTCCCTTTAGCTGCCCAGTCTGACCTTGGCTGTGACTGCGTTGCAGTGGATTTTGATGCTGTTGGACACTGCTGAGAACATGAGCTCAATCCATGTCACTGCTTTCCTGCCAGAGAGGATGTTATCACGTGAATTAAGCCAAGACATCTCTAAGGAAAACAGGCTGATCATTTTAGCTTTTTTGCAGAAGCAGTTGTGCAAATGATATTTTATGCACTTGAACACTTAAAGAGAGGAGTTGTGTTTGTGCTGCTTGTCGATGTAAGGCTCTACAATGACTGCTGTAGCCGTGGATTCCTTGGTCATCTTTCTAAATCTCCATGAGCTGCTAAGGAGCAGGGATGGGCCTGTGTGTCTGTAGTGGGCCACACCTTCAGAAATGCAGAAGTTGGCAAATTACTGCAAACTGACATCTTCATTGTGTTATAATATTTTCCGGTAATTACTGGGAACAAATGAATTAACACAAATCTGAAGTGTCTCTCTTGCTTCATGGCCAGGGCTGAACTTCATCTGGTAACGTCAGACCAGATTTTCAAAGCTGTTCAGGCTTCATATCCTAAACTATTAATCAGAGCTGAATTCTCCAAAGGGTTCAAGTCAGAAAGACACTGAAGTGTGGATTAAATTTACAGCTGGAGGAGATGGAGCAAGTTTTTTTGGTTTTGATACGTACATACTGGCTGTTTTGGAAAATCTACCTTCTTACCATAGCGTCTTCTGAAACAGATCAGCAAAACCTTCTGTTCTTTTGTTCTGTTTCACAGAAAGGGTCATTGGGCACTGGCAGAGGCTGCCCAGGGAGGGGGTTGAGTCACCTTCCCTGGAGGGGTTTAAGGGGACGGGTGGGCGAGGTGCTGAGGGACATGATTTAGTGATTGATGGGAATTGTTGGACTCAATGATGTGGTGGGTCTCTTCCAACCTGGCGATTCTGTGATTCTATGATCCTTTTCTAAACAACTCTGTACTTCAAATATTGTTCACTTCTGTTCTTGGGCTCTTTTTGCTGCAGTACGTCACAGAGGCAGAGGGAAACCTCCAGCGAGCACGAGCCCTGGTGGATGGGATACAGAAGGAGAAGATTGAGCTGTTGAACCAACTGGAAGAGGAAAAGAGGTAAGGCAGGATTGGATAGATGGGGAGAAGGTGAAGTCATGGGGGGAGATGAGGCTTTTGCCCAAGAACATCATTTGTTGGATCTAAGGAGAAGAAAATGACAATGAAAGTCATCTTTGGATGTCTTCTTCCAGTACTTCAAATACGTCTTCCCCTCTCCTGGCCACTGTAGTCTCCCTGCATGTTGGGAAGGGCTGAGCTGCTTCAAGTAACAGGAGGGTTAGAACAGTTTTGTTGCAGTTGCACGTTTGATGTGACTTTTTTCTAGGTTTGGACATTGCCTTCAGATATCCTTGACTAAAGATACAGTATCATAGAATCATAGAATAACCAGGTTGGAAGAGACCCACCGGATCATCGAGTCCAAACAGAACTGTACTGCATAATAAACAGAACAGTGCTGGTTGGGCCATTCCTGACTCCTGACCTTTCTGTACGATCTGTTTTTGCTAAAGGCCTGTTCTTTCCCCTCTCTTTGTGATATGCTGATCTTAAGACCATTCCTTCAGAGGAAGGCAAGTCAGACTGGAGTACAACCTTACCATAGCGTAATTTATCATCTCCTCACATCCCAGAGGCCTCATCCATGTATATTTGATGAGGCATACATTTCCCCTCTGGATAGGAGTGGAGATCTGTTTGCCATTCTTGGAGTCCGGTTGTTCCGTATGCGTAATTAAACTTTTCAGTGGGAATAGAAAGAGGATTTTTGTGTATGAAGTAACTGAAAACAGCATTGGTTTCAATTGACTGATGCCCCTCCTGAGGACGAATTGTTCTTTCGTGCATAAGTCTTTCTAGCCTCCTGGTAGGCAGCTCACTTTCCCAGCTCCAGGAGACCCTTTAACTCAAGACAGCTGAGTTCTTTCCTAAATATCAACATATGCCCTCTTTAATTAGAGGGGATTTAGACAAGGAAATTTGTTTATGAAGTTAGATGTGTACACTCACAGCTTTTTTTATTTGTAGCGGAATCAGAGTCCATACATCTGTCTACCACTGCAACATTTTTTAAAAACCATTAAAGAGAACAAAGAGAACCAAGTTTGGTAGGAGATTGAGTTGTTTTTTTGTCATCACTGGATTTTCTCTTCATACTTTGAAGAAGAGTCCTTGGTTCTGTGCATTTGTGCATGTGGGTTTTTATGGGCATTTATGCTTGACTGGCCTATAAAGTCCTTGGTGAAGGTTTTCTGCCAGGGTAGCTCCCCACTTCCATGTTGTGGAAAAGGAGCATTGCCCACCCTCTGCCAAGAAGACAGAGGCTCTGTTCCTCGTGGAGAATCTTGGATGGAACTTGTGCATTTGGTACAGCTGTTGCCTGCTTCTCAGCTGCAGGATAATAGGCTAAGAAACTCAGGGAGAGCCTGGCTATGGCTTTCATGTGTTCAAGATCCTGGTGTCAGCAAGCAGCAGTTGGTGTAGCAGAAAGAGCATCTCTGTGAGCACGGACCTTGCATTAAATCAAATGTTTACTATGGGGAAGCCTGGCTTATTAACCGTCTTGCTCCACATATCTTGCCGTTTAGCTTCTGCTGAGCTGTTTGTGTGCAAAGTTTGTCTGTGTCCCTCTCCTCTTGGGTTTTGGTTGTGCAGGGGAGGCTCGTGTTCAATGGCTGTTTAGAAATGAGGTGCTGAACTGGGAGTTGCTGATTGCTCTTTGTCTCTTTTCCTCTCCCCAGGAAAGTGGAAGACTTGCAGTTCCTTGTGGAGGAGGAATCCATCACGAAGGGGGACCTGGAGGTAATTCCTGATAACTCTTGCTAAAATGTGGTCTCAAAGCCTGATATTGCATGTGGGTCCTCACTTGAGTAGTTTCTGCCTCCTTTTGCTCAACTCTAAACAATCCTGTATCGATGGGTTTGGACCTGCTGCAAACACCATGGTACAAGCTGTGGAGATTGCGTTGCCCAGTGGCCAATAACGCTAGGAGCTGCCCAGGATTAATCACGTGCAGCCAGCCCGGCTTTGAACATTGCCATGAGTTGTCAAGCCGTGTTAAAATCTGACTGTACAAATGCATTTCAACGTATGTTTCTCCACTGTCAAAATGAATCGTCTGCTCAGTCCCTGTCCCTGCGGTGTCCTCTTACAGCAGTTAGTGGGCACTCACAATCTCCCAGTCAATGCAGTTCGATTCCAGCTGAAATGCCAAGTATTGTTCAACCTGCAGAGTCCTTGTGTGGAGTCCTCTCTCCACAAGGTGGGGTTTGACACTGGGATGCCCTTCCTTTGCAATGCAGTGAACGCTGTGAACTGGAAGTGGTGTTGTGAGCTCAACCTTGAGTGGGAGGCTTTTCTGTGGGGGGCAAAAAGGGATAAGAAAATACTTCTGTGGAAGCAAGGCTCTGCTCTACACGTGTAGGTCAAGGGGCTTTCCCTTCTCGTTAGCTAGAGTGCCAGATTAGTAACAGCAAGAAGTGTCGAGGGACCTGCTCCTCTGCTTCGCTGTTATTCACATCAATAAAAACTTGGGAAAGTGGGCAATGGAATACGGTGCTTTCACCCTCTTGGCATAAACCTCTCCTTTTTATCCAGGAGCTGAAGCAGAGTAATATTTGACAGGGTATAAACCAGCAATGCACTGAGAGCAGGCTTTTTTGCTAAAGGATGGCAAGTGCAGTTTCTGCCTAGTTTGGGGAGTACAAAGTCAGGTTTCTGTTGAATCCTGAGCTTAAGTGACGGGTTCCCCCAATGCTTTAGAGAAGGGTGATTGATCTGTCACTGCCTTTGAGAGCAGTGAATTATCTCTGTGTAAGCTCTAGGTGTTTAAACCTGGCTGCGGAGTAATGGCAGTGGGACCAGCAGTAGCTAGCAGGTACGTTTAGATATAACTGAAAAAAACACTTGCTAAACCTACTGTGACATAAGTGCTTCTATAACTGCAGATCCCAAACTGAGGATAGATCTGATTTTTTTGGGGGGGCTGGAAAGGGCTTGCTTTGCAAATGAGGATGTGGTCAAGCTTCCTACAGGCTACCAGGGTCCTGTCCCCACTTCCCTGCTTTGACAGGACGAGAGGGAATGGCCTCAAGCTCCACCAGGGGAGGTTCAGGCTTGACATCAGGAAAAAATATTTCATGGAAAGGGTCATTGGGCACTGGCAGAGGCTGCCCAGGGAGGGGGTTGAGTCACCTTCTCTGGAGGTGTTTAGGAGACGGGTGGATGAGGTGCTGACATGGTTTAGTGATTGATGGGAATGATTGGACTTGATGATCCAGTAGGTCCTTTCCAACCTAGTGATTCTATGATTCCCCACTTGTGTGTGCTGAAGAACAGGGAAGAGTTATGGGGCAGCCTGGTTTCCTGCAACCCAGATAACTGACAGTGTGAGTCCAACAGTAGTGACAGCACAGATGCTGTCAGAGGATTTTGTGGTCAGTTCTTACCCTCTGTCCTTTCTAATTTGGGTGCTTGGACTGAATGATTGACACACTGGAGTTAATTCTCACCTTTTTTGCTTTGTTGGGGAGACAGGATTTCCAGAAGGAAGGAATTCACTTAAAGAAAAAAAAGCCCTCTTCCATAGGAAATGAGGGGGATAAGTGCTCTTTCATGTAGCAGTTTTCCTGTTAAATGGTTGTTCCTAATATTCTTCAGATAAAATCACAATGAAGTCTACCAGTGGCTGCTAGCACAAGCCTTTGCCTCCCTAGCTAGAGTTCAACTAACCACCCAGACACCAAAAGCAAATGCCTTGCTTATGATATGTAGTTGTTGAACAAAGCTGAGACTCTTGGATGTCAAGCATGGCAGGGAACATCTCTAGAAGCAGTTTGACCAAAGAAATCAATGTGTCTGAAGCCTGGAGTTACGGGTCTGGGTTTTGCACTTGGGATAAAGAAAGTGGAGCTGCAGATTTAGCCTTAAAATGTAGTTGCAAATTAACCCTTTTTTGATCCTGATTGGCAATAGTGAGGCTGTGGCGCTTTAGAAGCAATTGCAGGAAAACAGAACCTTTTAGGAATGGCTTTTTGTAGTGGAAGGTTGTTATAGGGAATGTTGACTCTCTCATGCTAGTCTCCTGGAACCCACCTCATGCCTTGAACACCAGTGCAGAGTCAGTTTGTAATTGGTGAGTAGTAATTTAAGGCTAATAGCAAGAAGTAACTCAAAAATTCAGATCTGAACTTCCTCAAAGAGCCAGAAAACCTTAGATTTGAGACTCTGGATGGCAAAATGATTTGCATAGAATAAGAAAAACAACAGGAGTCGATGGAAATCTTAAGTGAAACTCTTATTTAAGGGCTGTAAACTATTGATCTTTCTTCCCTGATTATTTGTTTTCTCTATTTTCATATGTTTTTCCAGACTTGGAGAATACCAGGATCGGTAGATAGTAAGCAAGCTTGGCTGGGAACTTGATTGTCAGCCTCAGAGGCTTGAGAGGGTTTCTTTGGGAGATACAGAGATTAGGTTTGTAACAGGTCAGTGCTGTCAGGTAGCCAAGATCTGAGCTGCTGCTACCAGCAAAGGTGATTTCAAAAGTTTGTGTTGCTGAAGTTTTCCTTGGGGATTTTGAGCTTGTGGGAAATGAAGAAAATTCATTAGTATCAATGGAATAATTATCCCTTTAAGTAAAATAGAGCCTGGAGCTCCATGTAGAGATGTGGATCTTTGAGATTTGCAGAGTGGGAGAAGCCACTCAGTACAAAACTAAATGTTTTTATTCTTTATGTTAAGATGCATTCAGCCAACTTTTGCACTTCCGTGGTATTATTTGGGGGAGTTTGATGTTTGGGGTTTTGAGACCACAACTTATTCCCCCTCTTCTGGGATCAAACAGAACACATAAAATAGAGAGTAGTCAGAATATATCTGGCAGTTGAGATCTCAACCATCTATGAATACACATATAATGATACCTTTCAAGCCATAAACATAGATTTTTCCAAGTGTCAGTTTTGTACACAACTAACTAAAACTTGTTTTATTGTAGGAAAGGGCAAAAAATCCCTAAAACCAGTTCCCTAAAACCCCCTTCCAGAGGAGGAAGCAAATAACCATATGGAAAATGAAGGGCAGAAAATGGTGGTTAAATAGAAATGGTTCTGATCAAGTTTGTTTAGGTTTTGATATTTTAAAGGAAGATGTTGGGTTTGTAAGCCAAAAATTGTGAAGGACAGACTGTGTGCATTAGCTCAGGTCTCCTCTGCTCTTTTATTTATGGGAAATTGTACATGCTATTGCAGTAGCAGGAGAATCCTGAGGTTTGCCACCAAGCACAGCTACGTAGCACGTTGGCTTTAAAGCTGAAGGACACCAAAGTGATGCCCTGGGTTGCTGTGCCTGGATGTGGCAGGCTATATAAACTGCTTCTGCTTAGTTTCGTCATCTGCTTCAAAAACAATAAAGGCAAAAGCTAACAAAAAAACCTCATAGCTCTGCTTTGTATACAAGGCTGTTGTTGAGTCTTAGAGTGCAAAAATTGCTCTGGAATTCATAGCAGCCCTATTCAAACCAAAAATCGTTGACTTGATATCACAACAGCTTGGTATCTAAATTTCTTTGGGATTCTGCCCCTCTACTGTGCTCTCATGGGGTCCCATCTGGATCCTTGTGTTCAGTTCTGGAGCCCTCAGCACGCGGAGGAGGTGGATCTGTTGGAGAGAGTCCAGAGGAGGCCGCAGAGATGATCCAAGAGCTGGAGCACCTCCTGTACAAGGCCAGGCTGAGAGAGTTGGGGTTGTTCAGCCTGGAGAAGAGAATGATCTAGGGAGACCTTAGAGCAGCTTCCAGAGCTGAAAGGGGCTCCAGGAAATCTGGGGAGGGGCTCTGGATCAGGGAGGGCAGGGATAGGATGAGGGAGGATGGTTTTGAGCCTCAAGAGGGGAGATTGAGATGAGATCTTGGGGAGAAAAGTTTTGCTGTGAGGGTGGGGAGGCCCTGGCCCAGGTTGCCCAGAGCAGTGGTGGCTGCCCCGTTCCTGGAGGGGTTCAAGGCCAGGTTGGATGGGGCTTGGAGCCCCTGATCCTGTGGGAGGTGTCCCTGCCCGTGGCAGGGGTGGGACTGGATGGGCTTTAAGGTCCCTTTCAACCCAAACCATTCTATGATTCTATTCTATAGTTCTTTCATTTGCTTTCAGTGCAGAGTATTTTTGGGTTTAGCAACTTGCAGTGTACAATCTGACCTGCTTTTTTCCTCCCCACCTAGTTCAAGCTGTCTCTGGAGCAAAAGAGGATGGGAACTTCCAAATCTTTTTTTTTTCAGGCTACTTTGTGATTCTTCTTGAGAGGAGTGCAGAGAATTGCAGCAAGATCTTTGCATTCTCTAATGTGGTGCAAGGGGCTAGTATGGGTGGTCTGCAGCAGTGGGAGCTTTGCTTTTTAGGAAATGCCTTTGGGTTAGGGTTGATGGAAGAAAACAATGAAGCAGCTTTCTACTGCAGAGGGATATTTTACCATCACAAATTCCATGTTTTTGTGAATTGCCACTATGAGTACCATGTAAAACCCTGTAGTGACTGTTTTCTGTTTGGTTGGATTTCTCCTGCTTGTTTGGATCTTTTATTCTCCTCCTGTTGTGAACTGCCTTTCCTTGTCTTGTACACTGAAGATGATGTTGCAGCCCTCTCTCTCTCTCTCTCCTCCTCTCTCTCCCTTCCCCCTTGTCCCATCTCCACTCTTCTTTTTTCCCTCTGTGTGACCAGACTCAGACGCAGTTGGAGCATGCCCGCATACGGGAGCTCGAGCAGAGCCTGCTGTTTGAGAAGGCACAGGCTGAAAAACTCCTCAGAGAATTAGAGGACACCAGGGTAATGGACCCCCACTGCCCTGCCTGCAGACCAGCGTGCTTGCCCCCTGCGTTGATGCTCATGATGCCTTGCTTTGAGTTTCTTTTGTTGAGTTTTGGGGGTTGATTGATTTTTTTTGGCTTGAATTTAGACTTCCCTGATTTCTTTGGTTTGGTTTTCATTTGCTCTCTCTCCTGGAAACGGTAGTATGGTATAATTTCTAGCTTTGCTTCTTGCGTGGGGATTGGTTTCTCAGATTCAGTTTGCTTCTCTGCCCCATGCCACCATTTGACATGAGCTCTTCACAATTCATCATTTGATTAACGTGCCCAAATAATATCTGCACCCTGCACAATTCATTCTGCCTTGAGGCTCCCCCGGCTGTAATGGGAAATAACATTGCTTAGCAAAAACAAATCAAAGCTTTCCCTTTGTCCCTCTGCCCAGCTGTGGGAGCTGCTGTCTGAAGTGGAAGGTCCTGGTGAGTGCAGGTGGACCAGCTCCGATCCCTGGCTACATCTGCAACAGGACAGGCTGCCCAGATGAAAACTAAATCTGATCCTAAAAGAAGCCACACGTGGGAAGGGCTTTTCCATGCCGCCGTGGTGTGGGAAGCAGTGAAGTTGCCTGCAGTGAGCTTGCTTCTCACAAATGGATTTGTTAGAGCTGTAGAAAACACAAATGGGAGGTTCTCCAAAAGGGCTAAATGGTTTGAATGCCCCTGTGCTGATCTGAAATAAAAGATATCCAGCCTCCTGGGCTGATGGTCAGTGGGGAAAATGGCAATTGAAAGGGGATGGATTTGATCGCTTGTATTTTGGCCTGGTTTCATCTTTTATTCTGCCCTTTTCTAGTATTTCATCTAGTCGGATCTCCTCCTTCTCCATCCACAGCTGCAGCAGCCTGAACTCCCTGTGCCTGGCGGGTAGTTCAGCCCTCTTAGATTAAATTCAGGTCATAAGACATTGATCCATTGCCTTTATGCTCGATGTTAACCGTGGCCAGATTTATTGTCTTGCATCCTCTAGCCTTCTATGGGTTTTGACTTTGCTAATAAACTCTAATCAGTATTCCTGTAAAAATCCTTTTTTCCTTTTTACACCAGGGCATAAAAATGACAATGCAGAAGAGAAGTCTGTGGGCTGAGGATTGCTGAGCAATAAAGGAAACATGATCTGCTTCATGCTGGTTTCAATGCTTGTGATGTTCCTGCATGTGCAGTCACTTTTCCTCTGTGCATCATCTGGCAAGATGCCTGATGGGGAAATATAATTCCCTTCCAGGACGTTATTTTTATAAACCACTGTGGCTCTCTAGCGAATTGCAAGGTTTTTTCCAAAGATGTGTGTTTCTCTCTGGAAAACGAGGGGGTCATCTTAGAAAAAGCAAATTGCAATTGACCCCAAGACATCACTGTTAGAACTGGTGATGGTTACCCTGGTGCAAAACTGTACCCAGATCAGAGGGTGCCGGGTGTTCCTTTCCTGTTTATTTGAAGTTTGACTCATGTACTTTGGATTTGCTTCCACTGGAGCGCACTTGCAAAAAGGGAGGCTGAGAGGTAGGGACTGACTTTGTCTTCTCTGTCATATTGCAGTTAACCACGGTAGCTGAGAAGTCCAGAATCCTGCAGCTGGAGGAGGAGCTGAGCCTGACGCGCAGTGAGGTGGACGAGCTTCGTCAGTGCCTCAGGAGCTCACACCAAGCAGAGACCCCTGAGCATAACCTTGGCTTGCAGTCAGAGGCTCTTCGTCTACGAGATCAACTGCTGTCTGCCAACAAGGAGCACCAGAAGGAGAGCAGCCAGCTAAAGGAGAAGTACGAGAAGACGTTAAAGAAGTACCAGCAGGAGATGGAGAAGCTGAAAGCTGTCAATGAGAAGTATGCGCAGGAAATAGTTGACTTAAAGCATAAAGTTCAGCAAGCCACTAATGAGAACATGGGGCTCATGGACAACTGGAAGTCCAAGTTGGACACATTAGCATCTGACCACCAGAAATCTCTGGAGGACCTCAAAGCCACGTTGAACACGGGCCCTGACACCCAGCACAAGGAGATAGTGGAACTGAAGGCAGTGGTGGAGAGTATAAAGATGGAGCACCAGCTTGAGTTGGAGAACCTGAAAGCAAAGCATGACATTGAGACAGCTGTTCATATAAAGGAGAAAGAGAGCCTCAAACTGAAGTTGCAGGAGGCTGTGGATGAAGTGGAAAAATGCAACAGCAACTGGAAAATGCAACTGGAAACCAAAAGCAATCAGCATCTTCTTGAGCTCCAAGATGTGAAGGACAAGTGTCGAGATGCTGAGCTGAGGGTGCATGAACTGGAGAAACTTCATGCTGAATATAAAGATCAGACGGAAGCAATAGCTTTCTTGAAAGAGCAGATATCTTTGGCTGAGAAGAAGATGTTGGACTATGAAACATTGCAGAAAACCGAAGCTCAGAGCAAACAGGAGATCCACAGATTGCAGGAAAAAGTGCTTGTCTTAGAGAACAAGCTGCAGTCCATGGAGGCCCTGAATCCTTCTCAACATGCAAACGTATGGCTTCTGGGTTATTCTGCTTGTTTGTTATCACTCTTGGTAACCCCTCCTAGGAGTAGCCCTCAACTGCTGCCTTGTGCAGTTTTCTGAGGTCTTGAAGTATCTGGATGTTTTTATGTTCCATTGACAGAATGGATAAACCATGCAGTAGAGCCCTTTTCCTCCAAGGAGGAAGTTGTTGAGTGAAGCCCCATAGAGGTAGGGGTGAGGTGGGAGAAAAGACATGGCCCATGCTGAGATCGAGCACGTAGCTTGCTCAGCACATGGAATGTGGTTTGAGAGCCTCAGGGGGATGAGTTGGTGGGATTGGGTGGGAGGCGCCTGCCAGTAATGCAGTGGAGGCAGTGGGAAGCCTTGCAGCACATGTTGGAGACGCAAGGAAGTGTTGACTTTGAGGATGATAGTGGAGGAGCTACTGGCAAGGGTCAGGGTGGCACAAGGCTGGGCAAATAAAATGCCAGTTGAAGGGAAGTCTTGAGCCTCACAGGGAAGGGTAGGAAAGAAAAGGGTAATTATAGAGTAGATTTGTAGATTAGATCTTAGGAAATAAATGAGATCTTAGTGAGAAGTGTTTTGCTGTGAGGGTAGGAAAACCCTGGCCCAGGTTGCCCAGAGCAGTGCTGTTTGCCCCATCCCTGGAGGGGTTCAAGGCCAGGTTGGATGGGGCTTGGAGCCCCTGATCCAGTGGGAGATGTCCCTGCCCATGGCAGAGGTGGGACTGGATGGGCTTTGAGGTCCCTTCCAACCCAAACCATTCCATGATGCTTTGATTTGCCAATGTGAACAGCCCCACTGCAGTGGGTTGTATCTCTAGGCAGCAAAGTCAAGTCCATGAATTACTGTTGGCCGAAGCAAGAGCTTCATGCATGCAAAAAGGCACCCTCAACAGGAGAGGAGAAGCAAAAGCCTGAGGAGTTCACAGCATTGCTGGTATTTCAAGGGTTGCTCAACATGTTTCATCGAATAAAGACAATTGTGAGCAATTAGTACAGCCAGGGCCCTGGGAAAAGTGGGTTGTTATTACAACGTGTCATATATTATAGACAATATCCCAACAGGAATGGATGTAAAAGGAGAAGCTGGAGCTTTTTTCCAGAGCCCTTTAAATAAGTGAGAGGACTCTGGGGGATATTGATATTGGATTAGAACCAGGGAGTCTTGAAATAATTATTTTACCTCTAGTGTCGATCAAAATCAGGAAAATATGGGAAGAAATGCATGGGTGAAAGCTTTTGGGTGTCACAGGACAAATTCTTTGTAAATGCCTCCACTGACTGCAGCACGAACCTTCCAGATGTTTTGAGACAACTGTTTTGTGAACATTTTTCCTAGACCTGTAAGCGAGAACCACAACTGCACTTCCAAAGAGCAGTTCAGTAGTTTAGTGGCACCAGGAGTGGCACCACTTCGAGTGCGCTCCTGCTTCTCTTCGAGACGTTCCCCAGGAGCTCGAGTTAGGCTGGAGGGTCTGGCCTTGGGGCTTTCGGTGGTGGTGGCCGCAACTGCTTGGTCTGGGGTGTGTGCTGAGATCCCAGGGCTGAGTTGGGACTCCTGCAGTGGAAAGCTTGGCCATCAGCTCTGCATCCCCTGGCTTTGCATTGCAGGATGAGGAAAAGAGGATGGGGAAAAGGCAGATTCCTCTGTGGGATGAGCACTGCTTTTTATTATGTATTCATTCTCTTATAATTATATGATTTTTGTCAACATTTTATTACTGGTTTTATAACTTTGGACGCAGTCATATTCTTCAGAAGATGAGGGACTTGTCCGGTAGGTCTCAAGTTGAATGCTAAAGAGCATTTGCACCTGGGTGTTTGTCGTGGTTAGCCACAGGAGGCTGATCACCAGGAGAGCGGCTCTTCCATCGCTCTGCACAGGTTTGAAAGCTGGAACCAGAGCTCGGGGAGAAAACCTGTTGTCGTTTCCTGGGTGAACCTGGATGGTTGCTACCTGTGGGTGCTCTTACCAGTTAACCCTTAGTGCCCAGCTGTAAGGATGACTCCTAAAACACTCTTTGTTTCCCCCTCCAGAAGGATGTAAACCAGGGAACTGTGGCTGCTGGATTCTTATGCTTTGAATGGGGCTTTGTGGTTGTGAATTTGCTTAGAATATTTGGGTAAATATTTGGGTTCACATGTCATATTTTACATTTATTTCAGATGATTGAAACTAATGATATTTCAGAAGAGAAGATAAAGATGAAGCAGACTATGGAAGGTAGGAAATGGTATTGTTTTTTCTTGCAGAACCTGTGGCTTATGTGCCTTCTCTTCCTTTAACCTTCTGCTCTTGCTGTGATGACTGTGTGAAAGTGGCTTAGGAAACCTTTCTATCTCTCAGATTTGGTTGGATGGCTTTTGTTGTCTGGCTTTTTCTCCCCTCTAATCTGGCTGAGCACATGCAGGGGTGGATGTTTTCACTCGTGTTACACGCTCACCAGGCAGATGGTTCAGGTTGGAGACAGATCTAGCGAGATGTGCACACTTCCATCCCATCAATGATTTTTACAGCAGGTAAAATCCAGACATTAAATGCAATTTTCTAACAGTAGATATTGATGTGGCTGGCTTAAAATAATGGGGTTTGCTTTTTTTAATTAAGCTTACTATAAATCAAAACCATCCTTTTAAGAAAATGCAGAATTTGTGCTCAGAAAATTAGCTTTGAAACTGAATTGTGCTCAGTGCCTCTCACAAAGAGGGTAAGTGAGCAACAGTGGATCTGGAAAGAGTGGAACTGGCTGGCCAAGGTGGGTTTTGTTTGGAATGATGTCCTACCACATTGCATGGCATCTGCTTTTGGGTGTCTGGGAAGGATTTAGGGCTGATCCAAGACATGTAAGGTGCATCCAGATCACATCTTCCCTGGCTTATTCCCAGGGGCCTCATAAGCCTTCGTTCTTTCTTAGGCATCAGATTTTAGCAGGAAACATTATCAGTGTAGACCACAAAGGTGATTTCTGACTTGTCTCTACTCTGGTCAAATGTCATTTGGCTTATGAGGACATCACTTTGGCTCAGTTATCCACCTCTAAGGAGTCTGTTCTCTGCAAACCCCTTGTGAAAGTCCTGCTGAGAGCACAGCAATCCAGACAGAGGTTACCAGGAACTTTCACAGGCTTAAACTTCATTTAATAGATATTTTTTTGTGTAATTTGAGCATCTCTCCAGCTATCTGTGGATTCAGACAGGTGTTTCATCCCATTCTGTCTGCTCTCAGTGCTAGCTGGGCACAGTCAGATGGCGTTGTCACGGTCTTTGTGGGTACAGGATTATATCTCTTACACCAAATTGTATGGTGACCAACAGGCAATTCCTGCCGAGTGAGGGCAGAGCATAACTGGCTCCAGCAGCCACAGCACTGCTTTTGAAGTGGCCACTCAGGCACAGCGTGGTGTTTCCACATTGAATAGGGCTGTGAAGATGATCTGAGCTCCCAGTCCTGAAAGGGGCTCCAGGAAAGTGGGAGAGGGAATTTTTAAAAGGGGATGGACTGATAGGATGAGGGGGAATGGCTTTAAATTGGAAGGGGGAAGATTTAGACTAGACATTAGGAAGAAATTCTTCACAATGAGGGTGGGGAGGCCCTGGCCCAGGTTGCCCAGAGCAGGGGTGGCTGCCCCATCCCTGGAGGGGTTCAAGGCCAGGTTGGATGGGGCTTGGAGCCCCTGAGCCAGTGGGTGGTGTCCCTGCCCATGGCAGAGGGTGGGACTGGATGGGCTTAAAGGTCCCTTTCAACCCAGACCATTCTGTGGTTCTATGAATAAGCCATAAAGAGATGTGTAAAAACAGCCAGTTCAGACTTGATCTGCAAAAGCATCATACTTCAAATCTACTTCAAATCATGCTCTGAGCATGGTAACACATCAGTTCCAGAAAACGCATCTTTTAAAACAGTCACTACTTTTATTGTGGGAGATAGCACAAAGAAATGTACCTGAAAGTTCCTTTTTTTGTTTTTTCATTGATGGTTTATTCCCTTTCCCCCCCTCTTCTCTTTGAGGTTGCTTTCTCAAACCTGTCCTAGCTGTGTATCCTGCCTCCTTATGCCTGGATGGTGGTGGGATGCAGTGAAAAACACCTATTATCTGTCTCCTGCTGCATCTCTGCTGCAGGAAGGTGCCACCACCGTGCCCTGTTGCACCCCAACCCGTGATCGCTGTTGTGATTTATGCAAAACATTTTCCAAGCTTCTAACCTTTGTCTTTTCTTTTCATTCTCCACAGATCTACAGGACAAGCTGAGTAAAAGAGACAAAGAGGTGTCATCGCTGGTGTCCCAGACTGAAACTCTAAGGGCCCAAGTAAGTGGTAAGTTTCCCTAATCCAGTGGGAACTAGGTGTTTCCCTGCTCATCCTCGTACTGATGTTGAACAAGGACCCAGATGTTGAAAAGGGCAGGTATAAAGCATGACCCTGCCTGTCTCTTAGTGGATATTGTCAGTAAAAATTTGTTCACAAGTTCCAGTCTCTTTTCAGGAGTTGAACACAAGCCCTAAAGAAGATATTTATATCCTCTGAGAAGGGAGGTTTGGGTTCGTTGAATGTCAAAAGCCAACAGAAGCAGAAGTGGAACTGGGTGTGTTGTTTCTGAGCTCTCCCCTTAAACAGGGCCGGATCCAGAGATATCCAGTTCTGTGCTGTTAGGAGGGGGAATTGGGAAAAGGCAGAAAGCAGGAATGTAAGTAAAGCATTAAACGACCTTTTTTTTTTTCTCCCTGTATCCTCTGCTTCTTGTAGCTTTGGAAAATAAAAGCAAAACAGCAGAAAAGAAGGTTGATATGGCGTTAAAAGAAAAGAAGAGGCTGGAAGGTGAACTGGAAGCCTTGACAAAGAAAACGCATGATGCTTCAGGGCAACTGGTCCTGATTAGCCAGGAGCTACTCAAGAAGGAAAGGTCAGTCTGCAGTTCTGAAGGTTGGAGCTGGAGACGTGAGGGCTCTGTGTGTGTTTGTTCAAGGTGCTGTTATTTACCACCAGAAGAATGGAGGATGCCACCACCACCATTCATCAGAGGTTGAATTGCTGAAGCCCCCAGCAGCTTTTATGTTCTTTTAAAGAATGTGGTTAAAATTAGGGGCTGTGAATTATCAATTTCACTGCTTGCCAGGAGCTGCACGACAGCTCAGTGCCCATGGAGATGCTGATTGAAGTCACCTACGAGGTAGCTAAGCTGGCTACTGCCCTGCTCTGAAACACAGAGCCCTGTGCAGGTCCCAGGGACTTTAAAGCTGGTACAGTGGAGAGGACAGGAGATCTGAAGCTCCTAATGTGTTAGGAGTTGGGTCAGGTTTGCTCACTGGTCTCTCTTTGGATCTAGAAAGGTGGGAGGGAGCACAACTGAAGTGCCATTGGTGTGACATAAGGAAATGTCTTCACCTTCTCATGCTGCTTCTTCCAGGAGCTTGAACGAGCTGAGAGCTTTGTTACTGGAGGCGAACCGGCATTCACCTGGGCCAGAGCGGGACTTGAGCCGGGAGGTGCACAAAGCTGAGTGGCGGCTGAAGGAACAGAAGCTCAAAGATGACATCAAAGGGCTGCGAGAGAAACTGGTTGTGCTGGTGAGGGCACCAAAACCCCTCCTGGCCTTGGCCTGAGGAGGTCTCTGTGCTGCCCGTGAGGGGTTCTAGCCCTTCACCCTTACTCCGAGTCTTCATGCTTGCTTCTGTGCTACTGAGCATCTGCTGGAAACTTCCTTGGCGACGCCTGTGAGCTGTGACCTGGCTAAGCAGCATCTCATTAAGCAGCAAAAATGTCCAGCTGTCCTTCTGCAGCATTTTTTTGTTCCCACAAGTTTTAGGTCCATGGCTAAATAGGGCTAAAATTTGTGGGAGAAGCTGAAGGTCGGTCAGTTACCTCACGTTGTTTTACACGTTCTCTGATCTAGGAGTAAGCCATGTCCTCTAATTCCTCTGTACTTCAGTGTCCTCCAGTGGCTGAAATGTGAATAATTTATTTGAACTTGCTGGAAACAAACTGGAGCTGCTGCCGGCAGCACTCGATATGATTCCTGTGCTCTGACCCCATCTGCTGTTGAAATCAAAACATGGTTATATCAGTTGCTATGGATTTCTGCTTTGCTTGGTTTCTGTAGTTGTTGCGTTTAATCTAATATGCTTCTATTTTACCTTTTGTTGTAAAAGGACAAGGAAAAATCAGTAACGGATCAGAGGCGATACTCCCTGATCGACCCCTCATCAGAGTCTGAAGTGATCCGGCTGCAGCACCGGCTGGTCACCACGGAGGACGTGCTGCGCAGTGCACTGGAGCAGGGCCACCAGATGGAGAAGCTCATGGAAGCGATGAGGCTCTCCTCGGAGAAAACACAGGTAGAGCATCGGCAATTATTTCTCTGGTCGCTCAGCTCTCTGCAGTTGTTTCTCTTGAGAAATCTCAGAGAGGTGGAGTTGTTCAGCCTGGAGAAGAACCTTAGAGCAGCTTCCAGTACCTGAAGGGGGCCTACAAGAAAGCTGAGGAGGCACTTTTTACAAGGGCGTGGAGTGATAGGATGAGGGGAAATTACTTTAAATTGGAAGGGGAAAGATTTAGATTAGGCGGTAGGAAGAAATTGTGCACAATGAGAGTGGCGAGGCCCTGGCCCAGGTTGCCCAGAGAAGTCGTGGCTGCTCAATCCCTGGAGGTGTTCAAGGCCGGGCTGAATGGGGCTTGGAGCAGCCTGATCCAGTAGGAGGTGTCCCTGCCTGTGGCAAGGGGTTGGAACTGGATGATCTTTAAGGTCCCATCCCACCCAAACCATTCTATGATTCTATGATCCTTTCCTGTGCTTTGGGGGTGCAGCAGTCAGCTGAGTTCCTTTTCACTCTGCTGGGAACAGCCCAGCAAGACTTTGTTCTGTCAAATGTAGCTTAAAACTAGGAAAAGCCTTGCTAGCTGGATCCTGTGTAGTTCTGCAAGAATGGTTGCTAAACGTGGTGTTCCGGGGAAAGTTGCAGTGTGAGTAACTGTGATGTGTGGCCGCAAATCTTTGCAGTACATATGCTTTATAATGTGAAAGTTGAGGGTTCTGCCGTCTCTGTTCTTTGAGTGGATTATTTCTTTGCAGTCCAAAAGCACAAACTTTGGAGGTGACAGGGAAAATGTTTTCCATTTCTCTAACTAGTTCCTGGAGGCATCTCTGTATCTGATCTAGGTTTGCTGATGGACCATGGATGTTCCCATTCCAGCTGCTATCTTCTCTTCCTGACTACTGGTCTCCCCTTGTTTCTTCTAAAATGAAGTTGCTTCTGCTGTCTGTCTTGCATCCTTCTTTGTGAAAACAAGGGCTGCAAAAAACTTGACTCTCCCCATCGGGCTTTCTTAGTTCTGTACCTCTGGTGTCTGAGCCCTGACTGATTCCTCCTGTGAGCTGACCTGTCCCTTGTGCCAAGCTTTGTGCCTCAAGACCCCTTTCACTCTTCTAGCTGTTTTCTCTTCTCTCTGCAGCCAGGTCATGGCTTTCAAAGCCCAGATGCACTAGTGCTCCTCTTGTACTTGCTTGTGTGTATGTTTAAATTCTTAGCTGAGAAACGCCTTCCTCTTCCAGAAATGAGCTACAGTTCACATCCAAGCAGACCCCTTAGGACAGAACAAGCCAGTAGGCACACGAAATGGGCAGAGAGCTTGTTTTCCCTGATGCAGGTGCAGATACGTTGTGGTAGGTGATCTAGGGGTTTCAAGTCTTCTCCTCCATTGACACTGTCTCCTGCACAGTTTTCAGATAGACCAAATAGCTGTTTGCATTGCAGTACTTGCAGGGAGGCAACCAGGAGAAGGGTGCATGATAAAACTGCTGCCCTGAGAGCTCTGCTGGTTCAGCTGAGCATCTGTGCATTGCAGACAGCCTCTTTTTATATCCTTGGCACCAGAGAGGGCACCTCTAGTCATGATGACAAACTTGTGGCAGTCCAACATGTCCTGTAATCCTGTTGGTACCTCCAGAGTAACTTCAGCTTCTGCTGTAACTGCTGTGTGTCAAATGGAAAGGCATCATGACAACCTCATCTGTTGGAAGCTGAGGGGTAGGAAAAGTCATTCTATTTGATTTAGTGCTAAGTCCTTGAGAAAAGAAAATCTTCCTTTTTGCATTCCTGTCTCCAGAGGTGGTACCGGTGGTAATTATTTCTTCGCCAAGTGTAGAAAATACCTAATCTTACATGAAGTGAGTTGGAATGGACCTTATGAAGTCAGTTAATCTATCACTGCTGTTACTGTGATACTGTCATGCTTAAGGAATCTTAGTGATATGACAAGATAGCATTATGCTTTTAACTACACACCGTGGTACTGAGAGGCAGATGGAGTATTATTGCAGGAAGCTAGGCTTCAAACTTCTATTGATGCCAGGTTTTTAAAGTGCCTAGTTACTAGGAAGTCTGGATCAAAGCTCCCTGGTTTCAGTAGTGGTATCTGTTCATCCTTTCCCTTTTGAAGGGAGTTGCTAACCAGGGACTGTCAAGCTGAGCCTGAGGACGTTGCTGGCCTAAAGAAATCCTGGTGTGATAATTAGGGAGTTGATGGTGCTTCCCCAGCAGCCACGTTTCTGCTGTAACCCATTCCACACTGCCTTCTGACCTTTTGTCTCCTCTTGGACAGCCTTGGCATCGCACTCCCTTTGTCTGCAAAGCCTTCACTTTGTAGCACGTTCAGGGAGGAAATCTCCAGACTACCACGAGCTGTTTTCCCTTTGCAGGCTTGGTGGCCACTGCGCTCTGCAGTCCTTGATGTGTGTGGCCCATCTGGCCTGGCTTTTAGATGAGGAGATGCAGGATCTGGGTGTGCTGTGTCTTCATCTCGTTGTTGAGTAATTGCTGCTTTGCTCTTTCCATGCCTGCAGCTGCAATGCGTTTGTCCTCTAGTAGAGGAAGAGGATCTTTGCCTTTTCCATGTTTTGGGAGACCCCAATCTCTCAGCTTTGCAGGAGAAGACTAGGATTTGTCCCTCGGACCTTTTCTTCAAGAGTTTGCATTGATTGCTCTGGGAGCCTTGATTTAATTCCAAGTGAATTAAACCACTTTGTGTTCATTATTGTGACTATGTACTGAGACCAAATTTCAGACCTAATTCCTGGTATCTGGTAGGTGCTTAGCACACCCGATCTGAGCACTACAGGGAGATTTGAATCTCTGCCTGGTTTTCCTGCCTAATCCAAACCTTTGTCCCATGCGGTTGATTATTCACCTTCACGGTCACACTGAGGATGGGAGGTGGGTAGCTAGGACTCCTCTAATCATGGGTTTTAAGCCTTACAGTCTTGTCTCTCCATACTGTCTGGTTTGCTGCCATCAGCACTTCAACAACTGTGAATGTGATTACCAAGAGATGCAACTGGCATCTGGCAGGCTGTGTCTCCAGGCTGCACCTTTCTTCTCTTGTTTGTGCTGGTTCTGCTGTCGTTTTGAAGCTGAAGGGCTCCATATTGATCCTTGGTATTTTAGTAATACTTCGCATTTTATCAGTAGTGAATAATATTCAGCAAAGGGGCATGGTTTAGTATTTGATAGGAATGGATGGACTCGATGATCCGGTGGGTCTTTTCCAACCTGGTGATTCTATGATTCTATATTATCCCTGCTGAAGAAACATTATAAATGTTTAAAAGTTCTTGTGCTTTCTAAAGATAGAACAGCCTGTCCTGGCGGCCACACTTGTCCCCAGAGATGGGAAATGGCAAATGTCGTCTTTGCTGCTGGGATGTTCACTGTGCTGTGTTCTCCAGCTCACACTGCCCTCGGCTCAGGGTTTGTTTATCAGGATTTGAGAGTCAAAAGCGAAGATCAGATCTGTCTGGAAGGAAATCAAGGTGGTTTGTAGCTAGAAAGGATGTGATCCAACATATGGGGGGATTAAGCCGGGATGCAGAGGGCAAGAAGCTTCTTGGCAATAGTGGGGTGGGATTCTTGCATGCTCCTTTCCTTGTGTGAAGTGGCTGCTAAGGAAGGAGGAAGCAGTCTTGGCAGACTTCAGCCTTTGGAGGCAAACCACAAAGCTCTGTGTTCTCCCTTCAGTAAGAAATGTTGGACTCGATGATCCTGGAGGTCTTTTCCAACCTTGTGATTGTGTGAAATGTCCATTCTCTTGCAGACTGTTGGAAATTCTGGGTCTGCTAACGGGATTCACCAGCAGGATAAGTCCCACAAGCAAGAGGTAAGTTATAAACAGAACGTTGTTTAAAACGACAACTGTTTGATGTGATTTCTTGCCTGCTGTGCTGGGGACAGCTCTTGGTCAAGCTTTGCTGGCTGAACTGTCTCCATCCATGTCATTCCCACAGCAAAAGTGAGGGGCTTTGCACAACTTCACTTCCCCAGAATGGTAGGTGCCTCACCTTACCATTAAAATCACTTGAAACCAAAGCATTCTATGATTCTATTAATGGTTTTAAACTACGGGAAGGTAGATTTAGGCTGGATATAAAGATGACTTTTTTTTTACCAGTAGGGTGGTGAAACACTGGTCCAGATTGCTCGGGAAGGTAGTGGAGTCCCCATACCTGGAAACATTCAAGGTCAGGTTGGATGGGGCTCTGAGCAACCTGATCTGGTTGGAGATGGCCCTGCTTCTGACAGAGGTGTTGGACTGGATGACCTGTAAAGGTCCCTTCCAACCCAAAACATTCAATAATTCTAAGCCATCAGGAAGATGCTAGTGAGGTGCGAAGTAGTGGGTCAGGACGTGGCAGGCCTGGTAGCATCTCACTCCGTGCTTCAGTTTCCCCTTCTTTATAAAAACTACTGTACTTGTCCTCGTTTTGCCTAACAAGCTTTCTTTTTCTTCAGGAGAATCTCTGATAGAGAAGAGGTGAAGAGGATCATTTCACACCAGTATCAGCTCCTGTGCACAGTCAGGAAAAACAATACCCCATCTGGCTTTAGCACCTCCAAAAGATTACACAGTATTTTCACTTTAAAGCAGGACAATATTTATAATATACTAACTGATGTAATCAGGACAATCCTGGAGCCCAGTTTTCCAAGACAGCCATTGATCCAGGAGGGAGCAGAAAGATCTCCTTGGGTTTGGTTTTCTAACCTGTATTAGTTTTAACTGTGGAATTTGGATTGCTTGGGCTGCCCTTGTCCCACCAGCTGGATGACACCTGCCCTGAGTGGTGGCTGAAGTGGCAGCGAGTCCTGGTGACCCCACAGGAGCTGCAAAGGGTTTTGCTCGTGGTGTTCAACTCCAAAGCGTGTGCCCAGAGGCTGCGCGCTTCCCATGTGGTCTGGCCCTTCCCTTTCACCCAGCCTAGTGTCTCGAAGACCTGCACAAGTGAGCAAAACCTGCCTGGTTGACTGTTCATGCTGGCACGCGTCGGCTGAGGAAGACAGGGTGTGGGGAAGTGCTTCCCTCCTTGCCTTGTGGAAGACGTCACTGTTCTAGAGCACGGAGGCTGCACTTAGTACTTGTATCATAGCATGTCACGGGGAATAATCTGATTTTAGAAGGCTATTTATTTTGTTTCTCACCCGTTGCTGTTTGGGGAAGGAGCTGTGGTAGCTCCAAGTTTGGGGCAGGCTCACCTCGCTCACATTGTCCTTTCTTCCTGCAGAGAGATAGCTGAGCAGGACCTCCCGTGCCCTGGGCCACAGCCAGGGTGCCCAGCCTCATCCCCCTAAAGGGTGTGTGTTTTATTGGGTCTTTTTTGAGCAAAAGACTCCACAGATGTCTGGATCTCAACATTGCTGGCCTGTAGGGCTCCACGCTGGCCGTTCTCCAGCACTGTCCTTGGAAATGAGGAAGCTAAGGTGCTGCTGTAACAATTCACACAGTAGCGACTCTCTGTATTTGGTGGGTACAGCAGTTCTCTGCATGTTCCCAGTACGAGCATTTGGATCAGGAGGAATCTCAGACTGGAGCCAACACAGCTCTTGTGTCCATACACAGCAATGCAGGCCCAGGCAAGGGTCTTGTTCCTTCTTCTGAAGGCCTTCCTCTCGTCTCTAACTTTGCACCACAGCTCCCAAGGGATATTAAGATGGAGGAAGGGGATAATGTGCTCTTAAAGGTGAGAGAGAGTCTGGTTCAGAGTCACTGTTTGGTACCACAGGGAAGGATCACAGCAATATTTTACCAGATTTGCCCTGGTGCCCAACTCCTCCACTCTTTGGAAGCTCTTGTGTTATTCTGGGAAAGGCAAGAAAGAAGAGACCATTGAGAGAGGAGATCTGAGCCAGGCTGCAGGCAGGTGAACATCATGGCATGTCAGCTTCATTGCTTTCTGCCCTGATTTCCTACGAAATTGTGTTTCTTTCTCTTAGTGGGTTACCAGGCTTTTCTTGAATAACAGGTGGCCAGAAGCAACCTGGGAAAGGCTTGGGCTTCCTGGCTGCAACTCTGCCACCAGGACATTGCTGAGCCTAGGCTGCAGTTCAGTGCTGGATCTTGTCACTTGATGCAGGATTGGTGACCTCTCCCTTTGTTGAAAGGGAAGATGAGAAAAGAAAGTGGCTTCAGAGGTGTAAAGCAGGTCAGAAAACACAGCTTAGGTCTGGCCCATGGCAGGAGGAGTCCAAGTTTGAGATATAGCTGGCTAGAAATAATTTGAATGGATCCCATCCTACCTTGCAGAAGTGTTTAATCAACTCTTGCTAATGACCAGGAAGATTACTACATCTCTGACTAGCTCTGGGACTTCCCAAGGGATTATAGGGGTGGTCTCAAAGTCTTTCTGGTTGGTGGATTCATCTCCTAAGTGCTTTAGGAGATCCCAGAGGGAGTGTTCGTTGTTGCAACTCGTAACAGTGAACACTGCACTGGGAGCTGCTGCTTTGAGGAGTTTAAGGCTGATGTGTCCCAGAGTGCTCCTGTTGGCTGGGTGGTCTCTGAAGTCACCTCTGCAGCTCCTGCTGGCTTGAATGGAGCTAACACCGAATGCTTCCTGCAGCGCTGCCTGTCTCCAAGCCCAGGGCCTCCTGGCCACCTGCAGGTGGGAGAGCCCTTTCTGGTTCGTGACTTATTTTCCCTGATAAGTCTTCTAGTGACTTGTGACCAGCTGCCTTCATCTACAGAGGAAAGATACCTGCATTTCCCACCTCCCTGGCGGAACCTTTGGCTGCACAGGGTGGAATCCCCCAGGAGTGGTTATGGGGACCATGTATTTGGCTCTGTTTAAGAGATCCAAAGTTGTCAGGGTGGCAGTGGTTCAGGTTGGAGGAGTCTCTGGCTTCTGATTCCTCCCTGGGACCATCACCTGCGAGTGGCTCAGACCTGTGGCTCTTTCTGGTTGACTCAGATGAGAACACAGATGGGTAAGAGCAAGTTTAAAGTTGGTGATGTGGTCATCTCTGGCTGTAAATAGTTGTACTGGTCCCTAAGGATCAGCCAGGAGCTGATGACACGTCTTGGCTTTCTGTGGAGGCTGTGTGGTATTTGTGTAGCAGAAGGGTGAAGCCAGGTCCCCTGTGTCCCCACCACACCTGAGATTCAGATCTGTGGGAGCTGCTCCTCACACAGGACCGTGCAGCATCGAGAGGAAGCGCCGTCAGATGCATCCTATGTGTTTCAGCTCAGCCATGGAGGAAGTTGCCTGGAGGAGCTTCTTGAGGGCACCCATCTCCCTCTGCCCCTCTGAGGTTGTAGAGACCAACTAGGGACAAACTTGGAAAGGACAGGGAGGAGATTCCCCAGCCCCTGTATTTATTTGTAAGTTTAATTGCTATTTTTACCTATGTGGTGGTGTATAAAGTTACTTGATGATATTTGGTCCTGCTGGCTTAGGTTTGTGGGGGGAGGTTCTCAAGGGCATTGGAGCAGTGATGCACCCATCTCCTGTTGTTGGTCAGGGACTGGTTCCTATTTGTGCCTTCGCTCCCTTTCAGCCTCGCTCTTCCCTCGATCCCCCGGAGCTGGTACGAGGCGCTGCCTCCTCCCCAAACCCTCTGGCTCGTGCGTGTCATGCTGGTTTTGCAGCTGGAGCATCGATGCCTCAGCACCAGTGCAGGGTGGGCAGCAGGAGGCAGCTGTGCCTGTGCTCAGCACCCTGCTGGAGCCCAGAGGGGCGCTCAGCACCCTGATGAATCCCTCAGCACCCCAGCAAGGACTGGTGCCCCGGTTGTGAGACTGTCCTTCCCAGCCAGCTGCGTTACCCAACAGTTAGTGATGCTTTGCTGCTGAAAGCCAAGATGTTACCCAACAAAGAGTCTTTGAAGTGGAGGCTGCTCTGTGTTTAGTGATTTCTTCTCTAAGACCAAAGGGAAGAGGATCAGTCTGGGTTGGTGAGTTCAGCTTTATCCCTCCTACAGCATCCAGAGAGCTGGAGCAAGGGCACCACTGCACTGGGACCGTGCTGAACAACCCAAGTCTCCAGCCAAGGCTTTCCAGCTCTTGCCCAGCCGCCAGCGGCTCCCAACCTTGCAGCAGAGATGCATGAGGGTTTCATTGAAACAAAACGATGCAAATGACACTGTAAAATCCTTACCAAAAAATCCAGTACTCATTGTTTGGCAGCTTTAGCAGCTCGGCACTATCTTGTAGGGAATTATTAACACACTAAGATCCTATAGGCCTCATGTAAGTCACCAGAATAAAGCCAATACTAGATGTATAAATGGATGATAACCTTTTACCCGTACGTTATGTATTACAATTTTGTAGCTTAGTCATTTTTTGGCTATCAGATTTTGTTAGTATGATATAAAAAAAGACAAAAAAAAAAAAGGTTTGACTGCTAATGTCTATTTTGTTATTTGATTCATTTTATTCCTCCCTCTGTACAAAACCTGTACAAATCTCGGTCTGTGTAACTACGACAGAAGTGTATTCCTGTACTATCCAACCCTGTCCTGGCTTGCTGGTGTGGTGAGCTCGTTACTAAACAATAAAATCTGTGGCTGAAGTTGGGCCCCTGGGGGTGCGTGAAGGGTGTTGGGCAGTGCTCAAGCTGCGATGGAAATGGCTGGGGGTGAGGGGGGGGGGGTTCCCTTTGCAGCTCAGATTTGAGAATTTGGCAAGTCCCAGCGGAAGCAGAGACCTGGAGCCGTCAGCGTTTGGGCTCTTCCCAGAGCAGGGTTTGCAAACGGTGTGATGCACGGAGAGCCGGCAGTGGTGTTTGCTCTTCTGCAGCCTGCGCTGGCGGTGAAGACGATCATCACCTCCTTTCAGGGCTGCTCTCCCTGTCTGCTGCTGTCAGGTACCTCCTGAGCCACAGAGTGATGGTGCTGTTGGTTTATCCATGAGTATTTTCCCTCTCCATGCATCCCTGACACCCAGGAAGGAGAGGATTGTCACTGCTGTGCTGAATCCCCCTCCCCTTGTGAGCCTGGCACTTGCTCACATGAGCAGGGCCACCTGGACTTTGCAGGGGCAAAGAGGCTGGGTCATCTCCATCCCTTCCAGCTCCTTCCTGCAGATCTCCAGGACGCAGGGAATTGGATCTCTGTGGATTGTCCCAGGGAGGAGTTGGGTTGCTGATGGATCAGTGTCTGTCTCCAGCCCCACGTGCAGGGCTGGATGAGTACGAGGACTCAGCCCTGGTGTTCCTGCAGGGCACGAGATTCAGGCCACGGCTCGAGCCCCAGCACCATGCAGGTACCTGGCCGGGCACACGCACTGTGCAGGTGGAAGAAGAGGTTGTCAGTAACATTCTCAAAGTCAAGCAGGATCTCCGGGTTCCTCAGCATCTGGGCCCTGTTGGGCAGGAATTGGAATTTACTCCAGGCTTTGGTGCTTTTTGGTTTTCACGGTGCAGCCACGACCTCTCTGCTTTCTTTGTTTCGTTGCCAAACCAGCCACATTCACACCCCCCTGACTGTGCAGGGTGCAGAGACACCCCAAGCCTCTTCCAAAAGCTCCCCCTCCACCCTGAGAGTGGAGAGCAGAGGGACTGCCTGCAGCCCAGCTCCGTGTTGGTGCCACTTCCACACCAGGCAAGGAGTGAGAGATGCGGATTTCTTGAGTGAACATCCAGAGCAAGCTCTGGAGCGAGTCCAGAGAAGAGCAACGAAGCTGGTGAGGGGGGTGAATAGGCCTTATGAGGAGCAGCTGAGAGAGCTGGGGGTGTTCAGCCTGGAGAAGAGGAGGCTGAGGGGAGACCTCATTGCTCTCTACAACTACCTGAAGGGAGGTTGTGGAGAGGAGGGAGCTGGGCTCTTCTCCCAAGTGACAGGGGACAGGATGAGAGGGAATGGCCTCAAGCTCTGCCAGGGGAGGTTCATGCTGGACATTAGGAAAAAATTTTTCACAGAAAGGGTCACTGGACCCTGTCAGAGGCTGCCCAGGGAGGGGGTTGAGTCACCTTCCCTGGAGGGGTCTAAGGGACGAGTGGACAAGGTGCTGAGGGACATGGGTTAGTGACTGATGGGAATGGTTGGACTCGATGATCCGGTGGGTCTTTTCCAACCTGGTGATTCTAAGATTCTGTGATTCCATGGCATCTGCTTCCGCCATGGGCTTCACTGTCTTCCAGCGGCTGGAAGGAGAATAATTTACTTGAACTTTGCTTGGGAAAACTCTCTGGACACAGGAAGGTCCATCCAGGCTCAGCCCTGGCCCTGTGCTGCTCCAGCGTTTGTGCCACCCCTGCTCCGTTGCTCCACTCCCAGCACGGAGGGGACACTCCAGCAGTGGCTGTCGAGCTATCCCCATGCTGGCTGCCAGGTGACCAAGCAAATCTACTTTTCCAACTGATGCTCTTGAAGGGAGATGAACCCACAAAGGACATTTCTGGGGGCACAGGAGGCTCTCCCAGCACAGCTGGCAGAAACCAGTAAGTTTTCCATCAAGCTCTGGGCAGGATGCAGCGGCCGTAAGCACCACATCCCTGCTCAGGGCAGGTGCCTCCAGCTCCATCTCTTATGGAATTCCACTGTGTGATTCATTAACGAGCATGTTTACAATCAAGTGCCCCAGCCCTGGTATCTCCTAGAGATAACACTGTAGCTCCTGCCTTTGTTTGCAGACATCACATTTCAGTGCTGTTAATCGTACGGTGAGGATTAATAAAACATGAAGTTTAAAGATGCCTAAATCGCAGCGGGGGAGCTGGTAATCTCTGCCAACAATAATATTTGCACTTTATTTTCATCCTTGCATCCAGCCACGGAGCGGAGCCTGGGCCGGGGAGCAGCTCTGCTGGGTGCAAGTGGACAGGGTGAGGGTGTCCCGGGATCCCAACAGGCTCCGTGGGCATTGTGGGAGGGTCAGAAGAGGCAATGGGTGGGATGTCCTTATTCATCCATGCTGGACACCTTGTCTCCCGGGATGCTGTGCTTGTGCCTTAACATGGACAGGTGCTTCAGGGATGGGTTTAATCCAGGGCTGAGGTAGGGATGAGATATGAAGTGGCCTCTCACAGTGAGGACACATGCAGAGGTGACATCTTTGCATGGTTGTGGCCACCCTCTCCTAAAACTGTGCATCCCACAGCCACCCACGGTCCATCCCTTTGGGATGTCCCCCTTGAGGGGTGCAGGTACCAGGTCTCTGCTTGGTGCTGGGAGACCTGTGGGCCACCAAAAATCATCTGCTTTAGTCGGAGCTGCCCATCTCCCCTCCCAACTGCAGCTCCTGTGCTGCCATCGGGGCTGGGAAAGTGCTGCTTCCCTGGCAAGGCTGTTTCCTACCCATCTCTTTGCTGCCTAACAAGCATCCTTGTCAAAATAGCTAATTTCCTTCCAGAACAAAAAGTCACCTGAATACATTTGGAAGCTGTATTGCACTATCAGGGTAATCAGAATTTAATTTGATGCAGTCAAGGCTCTAAAAAGATGTTATCAGGGGGAACATCAAAGCTGGATTCCTGCGCTTGGAAATGCAACTGGAATGCCTAGTCCAGATTTCTCATTTTATCGGAGACTTTAAAAATATCAGTCTAAATAACAAAAAATGAATATTAAGAGTATTTGCAAATTAATGTCTTTTGTAGCTGAACAAAGGCCACTGTCTAACCTACTTCTTTTGCATGTCTGGGACAGTCTCTTATTAAATCCTAATTATACAATTTTGTTGCGTCTAATGATTTCTGCACTTGCAGGAATTAAAGCTGAAGCTCATTTCCCCATTTGCTGCACCGCGCTGCTCTTCAGGGTCTCGATCCTGCCAAGTGAGTCCGGTGGGATGGGAACCTGGGCTTGTTCCTCCCCTCCCATGTCTGTTCTGTATCCGTGGGGCTTTGTGTCATTGCTGGTGTTGGGGACAGCTGAGGAAAAGCTCCAGCTCTCCCTAGTGAACGTAGTCATGTGACAATTTCTGGTTTTAAGGTACAATTTCAGAAGGCAGAAAAGTGTTTCTGGGCTTCTGGGGTGCCAAGAGAGCTAAAACGTGACCAAAACGCACCCTGGAGGTGGAGCGCTCCATTTCAGATTTAAACTAGACATTAGGAAGAAATTCTTCACATGGAGGGTGGGGAGGCCCTGGCCCAGGTTGCCCAGAGCAGGGGTGGCTGCCCCATCCCTGGAGGGGTTCCAGGCCAGGTTGGATGGGGCTGGGAACCCCTGATCCAGTGGGAGGTGTCCCTGCCCATGGGGGACTGGATGGGCTTTGAGGTCCCTTCCAACCCAAAAGATTTTATGAATTTGCGGAGGTTTTGTTCACCTGCGGACCCCAGCTGTGCTGTAGCGGTGCTGATGGTAAGACAAGACAGGGCAGAGCAGTGGCCTTGACCGTGCTGACTTCAAACACCACGATTTCTGTGCCAAGCTGGTCAGGGTGGAGGGTGACAGCACGGCAGCCCCTGCCCAGCACTGCAGCCTTTGCACCCTCTCTGCCCTCAGCTCCCATTTCTGCAAAGCCCGATCCCCCCATGCAGGGGACACAGGGGACAGACCTGTCCCCAGCTTTAGCCCTCGGAAATGTGGCAGGGGAGCTTTAGGGGAAAGGAGGTTCAGTCAACTTCGTTAGGGAAATAACATGAATCTTGTGTTCAAACCTTTGAAGTGTTAATTAAAAAGAATTATGCAAAGGAGCAAGGATTTGAAACATTCATTTGAATCTCAATAAGGCATCTGTATTAAAAATAACAGCGGGATCAACTACAGATACAGCAGTTTGGGAGCAAAATGGTCCTGGTGTCCCCGGTGCTGTTGGGCAGCTGGGTTCTGCCCTGAACGGGCGCTGCAGAGCTTGGCACCATGAGAGCCTGGGAAAACACTTCTGGCCTAATATTTAAAGATCTTAAAAGTACCTTGTTTAAAAAAAGACCCAGTGGGGACTGGGGGGGAAGGGGGGCTGGTGCGGTGCTTTGCTGTAGAGCAGGGGAAGGAGAGGTGGGTGCATGGGCTGGGAAAGCAGATGCAGGGCTGAGGGCACCCAGACTGGGGCACAAGGCAACCTCTTCACAGAATCATAGAATAACCAGGTTGGAAGAGACTCACTGGATCATTGAGTCCAACCATTTCTATGAAACACTAAACCATGCCCCTCAGCACCTCATCCACCCGTGCCTTAAACACCTCCAGGGAAGGTGACTCAACCACCTCAACCCCTTGCAGCCCCTTAGACCCCAAACCGTCCCCAGCGCATCCCCTTCCAGGCGAAACCAGAGGGATGCGCCTTTCTGGCATAGCCTTTCATTAAAACCCCCAGCATGTCCCAGCCTGCGCTCATTCCAATAAAAAGCATCCAGGGTATTAATTACCAGATCGACGGATAACATCGTTAAGTTTACTTTTGTGCTGCATGGACCCAACGGGAATGTCAATGCCTGCTGCCCTTGGCATCGGCGCTGCAAGGGCACAAGTGGGTGGGCACCGGGTGAGCTGTACCGGGCCGGCACCGAGCCCCAGACTGCAGAGAACCGATACTCTCAGCCCACTCCCAGGGTGGGGGGAGTAGGCACAGGTTCTCCGGTGGGGCTGGCTTTGCCAGGCAGTGAGTTGGGGGTCAAATTAGGAAAAAAATTTCCACAGAAAGGGTCATTGGGCACTGGCAGAGGCTGCCCAGGGAGGGGGTTGAGTCACCTTCCCTGGAGGGATTTAAGGGACGGGTGGATGAGGTGCTGAGGGACATGGTTTAGTGATTGATGGGAATGGTTGGACTGGATGATTTTGGGGGTCTTTTCCAACCTGGTGATTCTATGAAATGCAGCCCAAGCAGGGGATGGGGGGTGAGGAGCTTCACTGGGGCTGTAGCCCTTGGTGGGGAAAGTGCTGACAGGCAAAGCTAGAGCCTCCCTGTGAAATTATGTGATGATTTCAAAGGCTGAGGCTGTAACCTCAGCTGTGAGGTGGATTAAAAATGTATGAATATGGGCCTGATCTCCGTCAGGGCTCAGGGCTGGTGCTGCCCCCGCAGCCCCTCGTGCCCCACTGGTGGGAGGAGGAGTGTTGCTCTCAGCCCAAATACAACTCAGGGATAACCTCAACACTCACCTTCCCGCTCTGGGGAGTTTGAGGTTCCATGGATGGGGCCTCTCCGGTCCCGTTTGTATGCCTGAAGTCAGACCCGCCTAGGGGTGCTGCTGGTACCCGTGGCAGCTCCCTTGTGCGTGCAAAGGATTCCCTGTCCCCTGAGCTAATCAGTGAAAACCAACCCTGATGACAATGTCAGCGTAGGAAAGACCTTTCCTCCTCCCAAGTGTCATCGAGCTGGAAAGGATGAAGGGGTCATAAAACAGAAATCTCCTTGCTTTGCTCCTCAGAACACTGTCTGGAGGCTCTGTTTAGGAGTGCCTTGCCAGGCTCTCATCAGCATGGAAATAATTCAAGGGATGTGCTTAAGACAGCTGGAAAAGCACTTTATCGTTGCACCGGAGCAAACTCTTTCTGCAGCACCGTGTTCAAAGGACGGCGCAACCGCCGGCAGCTGGCACCGCAGCCAGATATGTGAAATGCAGATAGGCAGAGTAAATATCTGCTGTAAGCCATGGCCGGGTCCCAGCAGGCAGGGAAGGGAGAGAGGGGTTTATTTTTGATCTTTCTACAAATATGTTGGGGACCAATAAATTTCAGCTCAGGTTCTGCAGAGAATTCATGCCAGTTGTACTCAGCAGCAAATTTGAGCACTGATGGTGCGAGGGCTGGAGCACCTTCCATCCGAGGACAGGCTGGGAGAGTTGGGGCTGTTCAGCCTGGAGAAGAGAAGGCTGTGGGGAGACCTTAGAGCAGTTTCCAGAGCTGAAAGGGGCTCCAGGAAAGTTGAGGAGGGGCTCTGGATCAGGGAGGGCAGGGACAGGATGAGGGGGAACAGTTTTTTTTAGCTGCAAGAGGGGAGGTTGAGATGAGATCTTAGTCAGAAATATTGTGCTGTGAGGGTGGGGAGGCCCTGGCCCAGGCTACCCAGAGCAGTGGTGGCTGCCCCATCCCTGGGGGGGCTCAAGGCCAGGTTGGATGGGGCTTGGAGCCCCTGATCCAGTGGGAGGTGTCCCTGCCCGTGGCAGGGGTGGGACTGGATGAGCTTTGAGGTCCCTTCTGACCCAAATCATTCCATGATTCCTCCTACGATTCTGTATCTTGCAAAAGAATTAACAACACTTTAGCTGCCTTGGTGCACAGCTCTCCCCGTAGTAGCTGGGTTCAGTGCAGGACTGACTCGCTGCAATCACAGCCCATAAACCAGTGGTTCATTTGCTGCATTCAAAGCCTTGTTCCTTCAAGTGCAAGAGCTGGATGGGAAAGCTCTTTTTTCCCCTCAGCCCTCAAATCTGCAGACCCTGGTGTTTTCCCCTCTAGGCTTTTCCTTGCATGGGTGTTGCCTCTCCCAGCTCCTTGCATCTGTCCTGCTCACCCGAGATGTGCTCGAGGAGTTGGGGGGTGTCCAGAAATGTCCCACTCTTTGATCTATAATTTAAAAACCATTTTGTTTTGCCTTGGTTGTTTTAACCAGCAATTTGCTATAGCAAAAGAACACAATACCCCCGTAGGAAAGAAGAAATAAACTCATTCTCTCAATTAAATTTCTCCCGACCTTACTAAAACTTTTTCCCCATTCCCTCTTCTAAAGAACCAGCTTTTTTTTTTTTTTTGTGATCTCCAATTCCACTGAGAGACAGAAGAAATCAGCATATCAGAGAAAACAACGATTCTTGTGATGCCCAGCAGTCACTAATTAACAAATTAAAAAGAAAAAAAGGAATCTTGCTGTAGATAGGATTGTTTTCTGGCGATGTTGCCTTTTCTTTTGTTGGCACTGTGACAAGGAACATCTTTATTGCTGCAGATAGAACAGATTAAACCATCTCTCTCATGCTGCTTGCCTAGTTGGATGGGTTTGTGCAGCTCATTGTTTCATCCCTCCCAATACAACATCTTGCCCCCACTTTTATCCCGTGGTGGTGGGTTCTTTTGGAGATGTGGGTAGAGGTGAAAATTGCAAGTGTTTAAGGCATTGGATCTGTCCCCTAGCTGGACCAGGTGTCCTTTTAATAAGAGTCAGCATCCCTAGGGGTTGGGGGCTCAGAGTAACCGAATTCCCCTGTGTGGACTCAGTTCCAGGAGAACATCTGGAGAACATGGAATCATAGGGTGGTTTGGGTTGGAAGGGACCTCTAAGCCCATCCAGTTCCACCCCTGCCATGGGCAGGGACACCTCCCGCTGGATCAGGGACTCCAAGCCCCATCCAACCTGGCCTTGAAACCCTCCAGGGATGGGGCAGCCACAGCTTCCTTTGGCAACTTGGGCCTCCCCACCCTCATCATAAACAATTTCTTCCTAATATCTGAGCTGGTGGCCTTCAGAGAGCTCCAAGAAGCGTCACCCTGTAGAGTATTTGCTGTGGTGCTGAGTCAAATGTGATGGAGAGAGCAGGACAGCAGAACCCTGCCCAGAACCGTGCCTATCCTCCACAGGCAGCACCCCCTCCTTCTCCTCCTGCGCTCAGATGACCTAATTAAACTAATTTTGGTGGATTTTTTGGGAGGGTCTGGCTTTGAGATAATTAGCCAAAAGATGCCCTGATTTCTTTCTTCAGAGCAAGAGCTTCCATTTAATTATGCAGCACATTTCCATCACCATGCGTGCTCCCGGGGAGGACTTGGGGACCAGCACCAGCCCCGAGGAGCCTCATCCCATCAAACCCTTCATCCCTGTTGGGGTTTGCTGGGATCCTGCCCAGCCCTCAGCGTGTTCCTACCAGTGCAATGAGTTTGCCAGGCCTGATGCCACGGGGAGGGAGGCGCACGGGGCTTGACATTGCTGAGAAGCCCCTTCCCCACCCCTCCAGAAACTGGGAAAAATTGTTTTCCCTTCAAATATTTTCTCCTCCTCGTGGCCCCGGAGCAGTAATAAATCATCACTTATTTAACCAAAATCCAGCTAATGGAGCAGCTGCATAATGTGGGCTTCAAAGGGAAAAAACTGTCAGCAGTTTCCAAACTTTCGAGGCTAAAATGCTGTCGAGTTATTTTTAATAGTTTTTCATTTGTTTTAATTTGCCGGGCCTTAATGGGCAGAGAGGAACTGGGAAAATAATCATTTCCACATCAGAGGGTATCTTCTCGGCCGGCAAACGCAGCCCTGGCCTCCCTGTCGCCGGGCGGGGGTGGTTGGGGACGGTGGCAGCACCGATGGGGCTTCCTGGCAAGGCCGAGCCCTGTTCTGGTGAACGGGGGACACCCACTGGGCCGTGCCAAGCTGTGCCAAGCTGTGCCAAGCTGTGCCAAGCTGTGCCCTGTGAGAACCTCATGATGTTCAACAAGGCCCAGTGCAAGGCCCTACTCCTGGGTCAGGGCAATCGCTGGTTTCAGTACAAGATGGAGGATGATGTGATTGAGGGTGGCCCTGCAGAGAAGGACTTGGGGTGCTGGTCGATGAGGAGCTCAACATGAGCTGGCAATGTGCAGTCACAGCCCAGAAAGCCAACGGTGTCCTGGGCTGCATCAAAAGCAGCGTGGCCAGCAGGGCAAGGGAGGGGATTCTACCCCTCGGTTCCTCTCTTGTGAGCCCTCAGCTGGAGTCCCGTGTCCAGTTCTGGAATCCTCAATGTAAGAAGGAGATGGAGCTGTTGGAACGGGTCCAGAGGAGGCTACAAAGATGATCAGAGGGCTGGAGCACCTCTCATATGAGGACAGGGTGAGAGAGTTGGGGTTGTTCAGCCTGGGGAAGAGAAGGCTCCAAGGAGACCTTATAGCGACCTTCCAGTACCTTGAAGGGGCTACGAGAAAGCTGGGGAGGGACAGTTCACAAAGGCTTGTGGTGACAGGACAAGGGGGAACAGGTATAAACTGGAGAGGGGCAGATTTAGACTAGACATAAGGAGGAATTTCTTCACTATTAGAGTAGTGAGGCCCTGGCCCAGGTTGCCCAGAGCAGTGGTGGCTGCCCCATCCCTGGAGGGGTTCAAGGGCAGGTTGGATGGGGCTTGGAGCCCCTGATCCAGCGGGAGGTGTCCCTGCCCGTGGCAGGGGGTGGGACTGGATGATTTTCAGGTCCTCTCCAACCTAAACTATTCTATGATTCCATGCCAAGCCTGGCCCTAATGCGCCATGCCAAGCCAGGCCATGCCCTGCTGAGCACGTGCCAAACCAAGCGGCGTTGAACACAACTCTGCAGGGCAAGACAGCGCCAAGCTGGGCAAGACCAGGACACGCCGTGCCGAGCCAAGGTGTGCCAACCTGAGCTTTGGAAGGCCAGGCTGTTCCAAGCCTTGCTATGCCATGCTGACCCAAGCTGAGCCTTGTGGGGCAAGGCTGCCCTGAGCTGTGCCAAGCCTCACCATGCCGAGCCAAGCTGCGCCAAAACACTTTATGAGCGGAGCTGCACAGAGCCATTCCATGCCAAACCATGCCACGCAGGGAAGGCCATGAGGAGCTGCTGTGCTTCTCCCTGCTGAGCCATACAGTGCCACGCCAAGCCATGCCAAGCCAAGCTGCTGAGCTGTGTTGTGCCACGCTGAGCTTGGCCGGGCCATGCCATGCTGAGCTGAGAGAAGCCACGTGGCGCAAGGCGGTGCAAGGCTGAGCCGTGCCATGCCTGTCCATGTAGGACCAGCCCATGGCAAGCCACGCCACGATGAACAGAGGAGAGCCACGTGAGGCAAGGCTGTGCCAAGCCACGCTACGCTGTGCCAATCCATGCAGGAGCAGGACACACCATGCGGAGGTGAGCTGAGCCATGCGGGGCACGGCTGTGGTGATCCATGCAGGATGAGGCCATGCCAAGCTGTGCTGTGCCAATCCAAGCCAAACCCAGATGAGCTCTACAGGTCAAGGCTGTACCAAACCATGCTAAACTATACAAAGGCCACACCATACCAAGCCATACCATGGCAAACCACGCATGATGAGGCTGTGCCAAGCTGCACTGTGCAAATCCAAGCCAAACCCAGCTGAGCCATCCAGCCCAAGGCTGTCCCAAACCATGCTAGACCCTACAAGGGCCACACAATAGCAAGTCAAACCATGCAGGATGAGGCTGTGCTGAGCTGTGCCATGCCAATCCAAGCAAAACCCAGACAAGCTCTACAGGGCAGGGCTCTACTATACCACGCAAGGACCACACCATACCAAACCATACCATGCCAAACCATGCAGCATGAGGCTATGCCAAACTGTACCATGCCAAGCTGTGCCATGCCAATCCAAGCCAAACCCAGCCATGCCGTCTGGCTCAAGGCTGTCCCAAACCATGCAAGGGCCACACCACACCAAGCCGTACCATGCCCAACCATGCTAAGCTGAGACAAGCCATGCAGGGCAAGGCTGTGCTGAGCTGTGCCGAGCCAATCCAAGCCAAACCCAGATGAGTTCTACAGGGCAAGACTCCACTATACCATGCAAGGGCCACACCATAGCAAGCTGTACCATGCCAAACCATGCAGGATGAGACCGTGCTGGACCGCTGGGCTAAGACCAATGGCATGAGATTTAACAAGGCCAAATGCCGGGTCCTGCACTTGGGGCACAACAACCCAGCGCAGCTCCAGATTAGGAGAAGCCTGGCTGGAAAGCTGCCTGGAGGAGAAAGACCTGGGGGTGTTGGTTGACAGCGACTGAACATGAGCCAACAGTGGCCCAGGTGGCCAAGAAGGCCAATGGCATCTTGGCTTGGATCAGAAACGGCGTGACCAGCAGGTCCAGGGAGGTTCTTCTTCCTCTGTACTTGGCACTGGTGAGACCGCACCTCGAGTCCTGTGTTCAGTTCTGGGCCCCTCACCACAAGAAGGATGTTGAGGCTCTGGAGCGAGTCCAGAGAAGAGCAACGGAGCTGGTGAAGGGGCTGGAGAACAGGCCTTATGAGGAGCGACTGAGAGAGCTGGGGGTGTTTATCCTGGAGAAGAGGAGGCTGAGGGGAGACCTCATTGCTCTCTCCAACTACCTGAAAGGAGGTTGTGGAGAGGAGGGAGCTGGGCTCTTCTCCCAAGTGACAGGGGACAGGATGAGAGGGAATGGCCTCAAGCTCCACCTGGGGAGGTTCAGGCTGAACATTAGGAAAAAATTTTTCACAGAAAGGGTCACTGGACACTGGCAGAGGCTGCCCAGGGAGGTGGGGGAGTCACCTTCCTGGAGGTGTTAAAGGCACGGGTGGACGAGGTGCTGAGGGACACGGTTTAGTGTTTGATGGGAATGGTTGGACTCGATGATCCGGTGGGAAACCTCCAACCTGGTGATTCTGTGATTCTGTGCCGCGCTGTGCCAAGCCAAGCCAAACCCAGCCATGCAGCCCAGCTCCGGGCTGTCCCAAACCCTGCTAAGCCACACAAGGACCATGCCGTGCCAAACCCAGCTATGCCAACACCAACAGGTGGCGACAGGTCCCCGTTGCACCCCTTTAACCCCTTCGGTGCCGAGCCGCGCCGAGCCGTGCCGAGACGGAACGTCTCGGCACGGCTCGGCGCGTCTCGGCACGGCGTGTAAAGGCTTAAACGAGCTCATTCTCCCCTTTAAACGCCCCCCCCGGCCGGTTCTCGTGCTGGTTAATCCCGTATGTAAATGGCAGCCAATGGATGGTGCCGTTGCGCGGGGTTGGGATTAGCGGCGGGGCGAATGGCTGGCACTTTTACTGGGATTACAGAACAAAGAGCTCCTCTCCCTGCCCGGGGTAGGTTTTTTTCCCACCCCCTCCGTTCTTTTCCTTGTCCCTTTAAGCCCCTACCGGGCGGCGGGAGGCGGTGGGAGGCGGCTCCATCCCGGCCCCCCCCCCCCCCCCCTTCCCCGCCCGCCCCCGCCGCTGCCGCGCAGCCTCGCCGGGGAGGCAGGAGCGCCGCGCCCCAGCCCCGCGGTGAGGAAAAGTTTGAACCCCCCCCAAACCCTCCCCTTCTTCCTCTTCACCTTCCTCAGCCTCCCCTCCTCCTCCTCGGGCCGCTGGGGGTCGGGGGGGATTGGATTGATGGTGCTTGGGGGGGGGTGCGGGAGGGAGCTGGGGGGGATAGGGGGTGTCGGGGCTTGGGGGGTGGTGTGGGGCTGGCGGGTGCTGGGCTTTAGAGGGCTGGAGGGCTGCAGGAGGATGCTGGGGGGTGATAAGGCTGCAGGGGTGAAAGGGGTGTTAGGGATGCAGGAGGATGCTGGGGGTGATAGGTCTGTTGGGGGAAAGGGGTGTTAGAGATGCAGGATGATGCTCAGGGTGATAGGGCTGGGGGGTGAAGGGGGTGTGAGGGATGCAGGAGGATGCTGGGGGTGATAGAGCTGGGAGATCAGTGGGGATGTTGTGGGGCTGGGGGATGCTTGGCTTGATAGGGCTGGAGGGCTGCAGTAGGTTGCCGAGTGGTGATTAGGATTGGGGTTTGGAAGGGGGTGTTGCGGGGCTGGGGCTGCTTGGCTTGATAGGGCTGGGGGGTGCTGAGGGTGATAGGGCTGGGGGATGAACGGGGTGTTAGGGCTGCAGGAGGATGCTGGGGGTGATAGGAGGTGTCAGGGCTTGGGAGATGTTGTGGGGTGGGGGGCTACAGGATGATGCTGGAGGTGATAGGGCTAGAAGGTGAAAGGGGTGTTAGAGATGCAGGAGGATGCTGGGGGTGCTAGGGTTGGGGGAGGTATGGGGATGTTATGGGGCTGAGGGTGCTTGGATTGATAGGGCTGGAGGGTGAAGGAGTTTAGAAGGCTGAGGGGCTGCAGGAGGATGCTGGGGGGTGATAGGGCTGGGGGGTGAAAGGGGTGTTAGGGTTGCAGGAGGATGCTGGGGTGATAGAGCTGGGAGATGCAGGGGATGTTGCGGGGCTTGGTAGGGCTGGGGGATGCAGGAGTTTGGAGGGCTGGAGGGCTGCAGGAGGATGCTCAGGGTGATAGGGTGGGGGTGCTTGGCTTGATAGGGCTGGGGGCTGCAGGAGGATGCTGGGGGTCACAGGGCTGGGGGATGGAGGAGTTTAGAGGGCTGGGGGGTTGCAGGAGTTCAGAGGGCTGGGGGCTGCAGGACAGTGCTGGGGATGATAGAGCTGGGGAGTGAAAGGGGTGTTAGGGATGCAGGAGGCTGCTGGCGGTGGGATGTTGGGGGATGTTGCGGAAGAATAGGGCTGTGGGATGCTTGGTTTGACAGGGCGGAGGGTCTGCTGGGGGGTGATAGGGCTGAGGGCTGCAGGAGAATGCTGGAGGACACAGGGCTGTGGGATGCAAAGGAGCATCAGGGCTTGGGGGATGTGGCTGGGGATGCTTGGCTTGCTAGGGCTGAGAGTCTGCTGGGGGGTCATAGAGCTGAGGAGTGCCGGGGGTGTTAGGGCTGCAGGAGGATGCTGGGGGCTGATAGGGCTGCAGGATGCCAGGGGGCATCAGGGCTTGAGGTCTGTTGTGGGGCAGTAGGGCTGGGGGATCCTTGGTTTGATAGGGCTGGGGACTGCTGGAGGGTTGTAGGGCTGCTGGAAGCAGCGGGGGGCATCAGAGCTTGGGGGATGTTGCGAGGATTGGGAAATGCTTGGCTTGACTGGGCTGTGGGGTGCAGAGGGGTGTTGGGGCTGCAGGAGGAAGCTGGTGGGGAGAGGCCTGTGGGATGCAAGGAGGTATCAAGGCTTGGGGAATGTTGTTTGATTTATTAGGACTGGGGGTCTGCTGTGGGGTTGATAGGACTGGGGGGCTGCTAGAGGGTCATAGGGGTGCGGGGATGCTGGGAGGCATGAGGACTTGGGGTTTTTGGGGATGAATAGGGCTGGAGAGCATACTTGGCTACCTAGGGCTGGGGCATGCAGGGGGATGTAGGGGGATGTCAAGGTTTTGGGGATGTTGAGGGGCAGCAGGGCTGTGAGGGGATGCTTGGCTTATTAAGGCTGGGGGAGTGCAGGGGCCATTAGGGCTACAAAGGGATGCTGGGCTCGTTAGGGCTGGGGGGATGTTGTGGGGCAATAGGGCTAGGAGGGGGGCATTAGGGCTGGGGTATGATGCAGGGCGATAGGGCTGGGGTGTTGGGGGGGCTGTAGGGCTAGGGGGACATGCTGGGGGTAGCAGGGATAGGAGCATTGTTGAGCCCATAGAGGCTGGGAATCATTAACCTGGAGGGGGTTAATGGTGGGGCTGGGGGAGATGCCAGGAGGCAATAGGGCGGGTCGGGGGGCAATAGGGGGGTGGTAGTGCTGCAGGGGTGCTTGGGGTGGTGGGGCAAGGAACAGCAGGGAGCAATAGGGCTGGGGAGTGAGAGCGCTGTGGGGTGCTGGCCCTCGGGGTCCTCCACAACAGTGTCCTGCATCTCAAAGGCAGCTCCAGGGCCACCGGCTGCCCCAGCTGAGGCTGGTGGTGCCGGGCAGGAGGGGAAGCTGCAAGCAGGGCTTTGCTGGGGCTCGCCTCCCTCTCCGCTGGCGCAGGGAAAGGCGGCAGCGCGGCTGGAAATAGAAATGCAGCGTTGAGCTGACGAAGCGCTCGGGGCTTCGGTTAGGCTGGGAACACGGCTTTGGCACCGCGGTTCATGGGGTGCAGGGACAGATATCCTCTCAGCTCCCCAGTGCTGGCAGAGGCAAGTGGAAGTTTCCCAGTGCGTGGAGACGACCATGATGAGGAGAACGTTGCTCCCTGGGGAGATGATGCCCTTGTCCTTCCAGCGCGAGGGGCTGGCGGTGGGTTTGTCTGGGATAAGCTGTGAATCAGAGCCTTCCTATTAATGCGTCTCACATCGGAGTGAGCCTCGGACCCGACAACACCGTGCAGGTAATCCTGGGCACCGGGCGCGCCTGGGCGAGAGCACTTTGGGAGGTGTTGGTGCTGCCGAGCATCGCTGCAGAGCCACGGGAGGGGTGTTGTGGGTACTTCGGGGTCGGTCGCTCAGCCTCCTGCCACATCCATTGCCCTCAGCGTGCGAGCTCTGGGCGTTGGAACCACTGGGGACATTGGCAGGGAGCCTTGCGTCACGGGAGCCCCCAGCTTCAGGTTGACTGCTGCCAGTGCCACGCCTGTGGGTACGAGCATCTTTAATTCCACAGGATCTCAGGTCTGGGACCCAACGTAGCTGGACCTGCTACGTTGGGTGTTGCCTGTCCAAGCCTATGGAATTTCCTGCTCCTGTGGAAACCACCGCAGTGCTCGCTCGGAAAGGAGGAAACGATGTGGTGGCCGCTGGCCTCGGACCTGACCCCGCTGGTGGCTGAGGCATGGCAGTGGGCGCTGGCACAGTGGTGTGTGCAAGGCAGGGTGGTATCAAGCAGCCAGTCGGGTGTCGGAGTTCCCTTAGAGCCACAGCAGCCCAGTGTAGCTCTGTGGTTGCCCACGGGTGCCGCGCTCCTCTCCCTTTGTGCCCACAGAGGCAGAGGATGGGGTGCCGCAGTTTGAGGCCATGCCACTGGTTTTCCCACGGGTTGCTGCTGCCCGAGCTGGGGTTGCTTCTTAAGGCTGCGGGTTTTTTGGGTTCAATGCTACGCAAGATGTGTCGCCACTGGGTGTGGGGCAGCAGAGGGGGTCTGGTAGCTGCCCTGGTGAGGTGCCTGCCGGAGCTGGGGAGGGATGAAGGGGACACATGCTGGTGGCTGCTGCCACCTCTCTCTGCTCTTCCTCCCAGAAAGGTTTCCATGTCTCGGTTGAGGAGTTGCTGGTGCTGCTCGCTGCTCATTTAGGTTCATGAACAAGAAGGCAAGAGAGGAAGGATGGAACCTGCTCAGGGATGTACTTAGCAACCTGCCCTACCAGGTTGGGTGAGAGAGCCGGTGCCCTCACTGGCAGCCCCGCACTGTCCCAGGAACCTAGGATGATCCCAATAGGCATCTGCTGGGACCTTGTGTGAGGCGGGAGGTGACAAAGAGGCTGGGCTTTTGGACAGGCATGGAGGGGACAGGTCTGACTGCCCTCTGTGATGTGCATCGCGTATGACTTGAGTGATGTTCTGCTCTAAGGAACGCATAAAACCCCAAAACCCAAAAATCCCAGAGCAAAACAAGTGACCTCTCGCTGTTGGAGCTAATGGGGGATTCCCATCTGCTGCTCCCACAGGAAATAGCTCAGATTTTTTTCAGCAATTATCAATGCCCTGTACTTCCTTTGGGAATTTCGGCAGCTGCACCATGGCAGCCAGGCTGGAAGAATGTGGAAGGACTCCAGACACCGGGCAGGCTCGTCCCCAGCTGGTTGCTTGCTGCAGGGCTGCCCCCTGGGCTGGGAGCAGGGCTTGGTGCCTGCCATCCCTGGCGTGGGCAGCAGCAGTGCCCTGCCCTGCCCTTTGCCTGATGGGCGCAGTTATTCCTTGTGCCACTGGCATCCAGTGGCGGGTGGACGCAGTGGTGGTTCATCCTGAGGCTCCTTGCTCCCAGGATGGGCATAGGTGGAGGGTGATGGTTTAGGGAAGGGAATGCTTGAGCGAGGGGCTGTTGGTGCCCACGCTGTGCTCCTGGCCCCCCAGCGATGTCTGCATGTTGTACCTCCTCAGCAAGGACAAACATCCTCTGGTGCCTCAGATATGAACCCATCCTGTGTGCCTTCAACCACTGTCAGAAGTCTTCCACTTGAGCTAGAGGAGGAGAGGAAAGGACTTACTGGGAGCGATGGGCCGGGCTGGGGTGCTGCTGCTGGAGAAATCCCCCCCCAAGCGGCTGGTGCATCGCTGTTGCGGGCAATACCCCTGAGTCTCGTCCTGGTTCAGGAGCTGCTGCCAAATGCCACATTACAAACACTTTGGCGGTGGTTTCCGACAGATTTACCCATACATCAGCGAGAGCTTTCCCGTAGGTAGGATGCTATGAAGAAAGTGCTTGGTACACAAATCCCCTTCTCAAAAGCAGGCTGTACTGAGGTGGGATTTGCACTCCTGCAGGCAAGGAGCTTCTCTTTGAGTTTTCTGGCTTCACGTTGCCTCATCTCTGCTCTGTGCTGATCTGGCTGTATTTAGGACAGAATTAACCTCAGCAGGATGAGCAGGAGACCAGTGAGGAGCATCGCTCTGCTGCTGCACATCTGCATGGATGTCATCGTCCTTTAGCAGGGCTTCCCCTCTCAGAGCTGCTCTCCACCTCACGTGAGGAATGAGGCGTCTGTCTTCATTGTCTTTAAATCTGCAACATCAAAAGAAGCAAATGCTGGTGGAGAGCTTGGTACAGACCTAGGAGGGGCTCTGGAAATGTGCCGTCCAGTACCCACCTGCATGCCTGGGACCTCTGCCCCAGCATCAGGGAACCCAGATGTCCCCTGATCACGGGTGACATCCCCTACAGGGTGTGCTGGGGTCTGGCTGCACCCCTGAGCCATTCACACAATGAGTGCAAAGACCTTAGACCTGATGCTGATCTGCTCCTGGAAACCTGGGAGCTCATGGGAGCTGGGAGGGTGCTTTGAGGCACAGATCCCTCTGGAGGTGGTGGGAAGGAAACTAGTGGGCAGGATGTTTTTTAACTTCTTGCACCTTTTGGGGATGTGTGAGAGTGCTGATCGCTGCCCGAAGTTGTGTCCCTTGCTTAGCTGGACACTTTGCTGTTTCTGAAGGAGAAACCTTCCCTTGTAATGGGTGAATGGAGATTGGAGGGATTTGCCCACTTCCAAGAGAAACACGTGGTGCCCAAACCCTGATAACCGGCAGCTCTGGTGTGTAGTTTGGAGAGAGGCTGAGAAATCACTTTACACAAGAAGAGGCATTTGGTAGAGAGATGGAGCTAAGCCCCATCCCCGGCAGAGGCACGGGATGGATGTGTGGGACCCCAGTCACAGGTCACACTAGTGGTGAGGCCATCAAGGGTGTCTTGGCTTCCGTCTCCCTCACTAAGAAAAAGCGAAGAACCTCAAAGCTTTCCCTCTGGTAACTGTTGGAGGAACGTAGAGGCGGTCAGTCTGTCTTAGGGAAAACTCGTGGTGCATGAAGTGGAAGTCCTCTGGAGCAAGAAGATGCTAAGGAAATGAAATATGGCAGTTGGTGAGGATGACCCCCTTGGTTTTGTCTGCTTGCTGTGCAAGAAGGTGCTTCATCCGTCTTTAAAGAGTAGCGTCTCTGTGCCCAGGTTTCAGCAGAGCTTGTGTCTTGCCTTTCCCTCCGGTTGTGTGGACGTGTCTCCTGCCAGGGAAACAAGCCACTCCTTAGTGCCTGCGTGAGGTGACCTTGCCTTGGGGCACTCAGTTTATTGGGTTGCTGATCTGCTGCTGGAGCTCCAGCCTGGTGGCACCAAAGGGTTGGCCCTGGGCGGTGGAGATGGCTCCGGCCATCGCACTGGGGATGGAGATGGACATGACTCTTAGAAAGGTGAGCAGAGCCTCCTCGCCAGCAAACCCAGATGAAAGAGCCAAACCCAGCCCTGCTTCTAAATTAGTGGCGATTCTCAAGCCTGAAATTAAGCCTGGCCACTTTGTAAGGGCTTGGCACTGGGAGCACGTGTGGCATGTCACATCGATGGTGGGAGCCACACTGGTAAGGCAGGTACTGCCCTCCCCTACCTGCTGCCAGTCTTTGCGAGTCTCTGGGATGTCGCAAGGCTTGGGACGAGGCTTGAGATGAGTTTCTGGGATGCTGGTCCGTACCCCATTGCAAGTCTGAGACCCTTGAGGGAAATGCATTGTAGTGGTAGGGCTTTCCATGGATTGATGGTGCTGCTTGGACCTTCCCCCAAGGAACCCTAAAGGATGGTTTGCATTTGGGGCTGGACCGGTGCTGAGCCACTGGGGATGGGTATTTTGCCTTTTCTCCCCTAGCACTGGTGGGATGGGGCTGTGCCTGCTGCGATAGGGCTTTGGGATGTATTTTAAGACTCCCATCACAGTCGCACTCCTCCCCATTGGGTCAGTTTTCTGCTTGTTTCATTACAGGGCAGGAGACGGGGATGGAAAACCTGTAGGAAAGGCAGGATTCTGTCTCCCTAATTAGTTGGAGCCTGATTATCGTTTCTATCCAGAGCTCTGGTAATGATTAAATATGTGGGAATTATCTTTATTATTTGTATTACATTAGTATTTAGCAGGCTAGGACCCTGTTTGCCACGCAAACAGTGAACAATGGTCCTTGCCTGGACTCTGGCACACGCATTGCGTGTCTTGGGCTGAGCGGGTTTGCGTTTGAGCCCTGTGAGCCCACAGCATCACTTGAATTGCTACTGCAGCTCTGCTTCCCGGTGCTCAGAAGGATTTAAAGCATTGAATTGTAGGTCTTTTTTGGTGCATACTAATCACATGTGTTTGAGTATGGGGTAAAAAAAAAAAAATCAGTGTGTTAACATGACCTGTGAACTTGTGATTTTTTTTTTGATATGTAAAATATATTTTTTTTTTTCTGGTACCTGGGTTGTTGAATCCCAGGAGTTGGCTGCTGCTTTTAGACGCTCTCGCTTTATTGTTGGAGGACTACAATAAAGCAATCTCGTTAGGTAAATATAACGATGTTACGATCTACCATCTGCTAAAGTGCTGTTGTGCGGCGCTGGCGTGATGGGAGCTGCCGCTGTGCTGCTTCTCCCCTGCTCTTTCTTGCCAGTGTCCGCCACGGGTCTTGCACGTCCTAGGAGAAACACAAGTCGTTGATATGATGAAGAAAAGGCTTGTCCTTATGTTTTCCTCCCTTTAGGCCAGCCAGGGGATGCTGAGCTGTGGAACCCTTCTGTCCAGTGAGGACCGATTCCCATCGGAGTGTGGTGGGGGTGTTGGGATGGCTTTAGGCTCATCGGCAAGTCCCACTAAAACTGGGTCACCACGTTGCAGATCCCTGGAGATCCTGATGTGAGGGGATGCTCTGGTCTGCAGGGATGTCCTGAGATACCACCAGGTCACTGAGTCCCACAGCATCATCCTTGTACCCATGGGATCGGTGGGACAACCTTGTCCTGATGGCAGCAGGGACCCCTCCCCGGGTGCTCGAAGCCCTTTTGCAATCGCCGTCGGTAAAGATCACGCTCGGTCAGCAAAATATGTGAGGAACTCTGCTTGTTTAAACTGCCTTTGGGGTTTTGGGCCTTAAATAAACATCCTGGTTGGGGTTTGGGTTGGAGGTTTTCATTGCGGGAAAGGCAGGCGGGGGAAGGGAGCCGTGCCAGTGCCCCGAGTCAGCGTGTGCGTTCTGACAAGGTTATAAATTAGCTTCATTAGAGGAGGATCACTGAAAATAAATTGCTCTGCACCCTTTAGGGGCATCGCTGGGCTGTAATTTCATCTTGCCTTCCTGGGGATGAATGACTGGAAACACCTTACGTGAAATTGGAGCAATTTACCCTGGGTTAGAGCTTGGTGGTTTTGCCCCCTCAAAGGTGCAGCCACCCCCCCATGTCCCCAAATGAAGCTCAGCTAGGGGCTTGCGTTGGAAGTTGAGGGTTAGCTGGGGTTCCCAGCAGATCTCTGAAGAGGAGATGGTTTGCTAGGTGCCAATAAGCCCGTCTACGAGCCCGGCACACGCTGGCCCCTTCCACCACTGCCCCAGAGCTTCCCTGGGAGATGCCTGGCTGGGGAGACGAGCGTGCTGGGTGTTGGAACTCTGAAGAAGCAGCACATCCGCAGTGGGAGCGGGTGGCTGGCGACCTTTAACAGGACATGAAACATTTATTAAAGCTATTAGAATTAGTGTCGGGTTGTATATATTTATTTGATTTAAAAAGAGAAGGGTGGGGGGGAATCATAGAATCATAGAATAACCAGGTTGGAAGAGACACACCAGATCATCGAGTCCAACAGGAGAGGTGAGTGTGGTCCGAGGGCCCTGGGAGATGACTGACCTGGTGCTGCAGTGAATCCCCAGCCCTCCTCGTGCAAAGACCTGGCTCCGGGATGGATCCAGCATCCACCCGTGCCTTTCCCACTGCTTCTTGCTGGATCCTGCTGCAGGTGAAGAGCAGGCACCCAGCATCTGGCATCAAAAATCCCACCTTCATCCTGTGTTCCTCAAGTACTTATCATTACGATGGGCTATTTTTTTTCCCTCCTTGCCCAAAGGTTTATTCCTTCATGGGGAGGTGGAAGAGCACAAGATTAACCTTGCATCTCTCCCACATCGTCTTCCCGCAGCCGCCCCTCGGCTTTCCCGAGCTACCCCTCTGAGGATTATGCGCTCTCTTGAAAACCTCTTTGTTTCCCCATGTTTGCTGTTGTAATTTATGTACGATGCCGTCACATGTTGAAAAACAAGGTCTTTATCTCCGTGGGAATTACACCTGCAGAAATCCAGCCCTATCGCTGCCTGTGCACGAGGCTCTCCATGATAAAAGCCGGCTCCGGCGCTGCAGCAGCAATGCAAAAGTTTCCTCTGTGTTAGCTGCCGGCAAGAGTGATGCTCACCTCCCCTCTGCACCTTGTAGTGTGCAAATTCCCTCATCTTTAAATACTCCCCGAAAGCAGGTTGCTTAGGTTGTGGCTTGTAAATTCTCATCCTCCTGATTTCTTTCTTTCTCCTCTAGCAACATAGGTATCATTGAAATTTTTTTTTTTTTTGGCTGATTTATTTGGCTGGTTGATTCGTTGTATTTTCTTTCTGCATGCGAGATGCATATTTCCACGCTCACTGACTTTCTGGCGTGCCAGGGACCCAGCGTGGTGATGCCGATGGATGGAGCGGAGAGCGCGGGGCCAGGGATGCCTGTGGGTGGCTGGCAGCCGCGCTCCTGGGAAGGGCTATTTTTAACAGCTGGGATCGTGCTGGGTTGCTATCGATGCGCCGGAGCACGTAGGCATCCTTTATTGTTTTAAACCTGATAATTAAAAATAATGCAGAGTTCTGCTGTGAGCAGTCGCTGCTGAGGACGGTCCGGGATGCCGGCTTTGCTCCAGCATCTGCTCAGCTCCCACGGGTTGACGTCTGCATTGGGTAGGGAAGCCGATGCCGGTTGCACCCAGATCCAACCCTTTGGAGATGCAGGACCAGAAGAGCAGGAAGGGAAATGGCTTCCATTGGGGCTGCAGACGAGGAGAGCAGTGGGAGGGTGGCTCACACGTCTGGCTCTCCCCGTGTGCCCCCTCCCAAAAGCAAACTGGCAGCAGCTGGGGTGCACTTCGGCATCGCCTGGAGGCAGAACACGGTGCCAGGGTCTCCCTGCTCTCCCTCCTCCTATCTATAACTCCCTGTTTGTGGTTGGAGCAGCCTCAGAGGTGCCAGGCTAGGTCTGCAACCCCCTGCATGCTCCCTGCCTAGAGAACGCCTATGGAAAACCTTATACCAAGCTCTGTCCCTCTTAAACCCACATGCTGTGGTGTATTGAGGGTTTTTCTGTCTTTCCCCCCCACCCCTGCTTTTTCGAACCTGCTTTTCACCAGTGGTGCTACAAAAAGCATTTAAGCCCAGAACCTTCCTTCTTGGTATTGATTTTGCTTTCTGCTCGAGTCTCTCTGTGTTGCCCTAGGTGTTTTGAGTAGCTGGAAGGATGCTGGGGAGAGCAGGGCTGCCTTTTTGCGGGGGCTTCCTATCCCAGCAGCGGGGCTGGAGAGGCATCGGTGGGGATAAAGTGGGACCTCTCCTTGGAGGCACTGATGTCCCGGGGGTCATGGTTTAGGGCTGCAAGGAACATTCCTTGAAGATGCTGAAGAAATGCAGGATCCCACTCAGCACCTGGAAAAAGCCTCTCACAGGACAGTCAGAGTCATTTGTCCTTCACATCACCATCTTCAGGGAGAGGTTAAGGTGCTTCCTCCCATCTTGGTGAAAAAGAGCATCTTGCTTTTAATCAGGATTTTGACTCCTCCTGGGTAAGCGACTTTGCAGAGAGCGAGACACAGTGGCAAAGCAGCTGAAATAAACCTGCCTATTTAAATATTTACTTGCCCATTATAAAGTAGCTCCGTGTTTATCTGCTGTGTGTGTGGTGCAAGGAGCTGTTCCAAGAGCTCACCGGCTAGTCTGAGCTTGGCACGCTTGCCGCTGGGCAGTGGGCACTCATTGCTTAAATGCTTGACGCCTATTTAAGGGGAATTGCTTAAGAAATTTAATTCACAATCTCAGGCGCTGTGAGTCTTGATCTCAGTGTGGCAGAAGAGGGATGGTTGTGGACAAACGTGCTGCTTCCCATCATTCTGGCTGAAGCAAGAGGTAATTAGGGGGCTTTGGGGTGAGTAGGTATTTGAAAATTCTCATTTCTTTATTGCTTTCTGCAAGTTTTGTGGCATATGAGGCTATGTGGGTCTTGGTGGGGTCTGGGGTGTGGAGCTGTGCTTGGTGGCATCTGGAGCTGGGGTGATGGAGAGCCTGAGCTCGTCCCTGGTGGTGCAGCCCCTCGTTTCCTATTGTAGAACAGTTAAGATGAAAATTGTGTTTTGAAGCAAAAAGGAATACAAATTAATTTAGAATGGAGTAAGATGTTTTACAAGGAGATGGTGAAACACTGGCATAGGTTGCCCAGAGAGGTGGTAGAAGCCCCATCCTTGGAAACATTCAAGGTCAGGGTGGATGGGGCTTTCAGAAATCTGGTATAGTTAAAGGTGTCCGTGCTTGCAAGGGAGTTGGTCTCCATGATCTTTATAGGTCCCTTTCTCATGTATGAAGACGTGAAAGGGTTTCCATTTTTCAATGCTACAAGTGCGTGTATGAAAAATAAGCTCAAAAAAGCTGTGTGCCCTCTGCCTTCCTTGTGACAAAGTGCTCTCTCTTTGCACTGCCCCAAAAATCTCTTTTTTTTGAGGAGCCGATCCTCATACCTTGTATCTCCTCTCCTGGAAGCATCACCATCCCAGAACTACATCAACATCAAGCCAACTCCCACACCAAACCCATGATATGCATGGTTTTTTTCTGCTATTTATGGGGTGTTTGAGCTGGGCTGTTGTTTTCTCCAGTGGCAAAGAACCAGGGTGCCTTATTGCTGCTTCAGCGCCCCCTAAACCCACCTTGGGCACCCTGAGAGGTAGCGGGTGATGGACATTGGGTGCCTATTTCCCTGCCCTTGCACCTAAAGCAGGCTCCGAATTTGGGATGCTGCTTCTCTTGGCTCTTTGTTGGGTGCCAGAGCTGTTGATTAAGGGAAATGTGCCATGAGGCAGCTTTGCTTTGCAGGATTAAAAGCAAATAAATATTTATGTGCTATGCAAAGCAGGCCCAATAAGATATGCGTATCATTGGGAATTTGAAGTGCTTTCAGTTTGGGCCCAAGATGAAGGGGTGCGTGTGGTGGCGCGTTATGTAGGTTTCAAGGGATGTTTTTCCTCCTGCTGCACAAAAATAAAATTGAGAGGGGAAAAACCAAGTTTTTTTCGCTTCTTGGGCTGCTCTGGTCTTGGGTTTTGCCATCTCGCCGCATCCTCTTGTCTTATAACGCAGGGATGGAGAAAAGCCAGGGAGAGAGGGCAGTGCAGGCAGCATTTCATATGCAAATATAATGCTGGCCCCGTTCCTAATATTCACTGTGTTTACACGTAAATGCAAACAACTGTTGACTTAGTTTCAACAGATAATGTGTTTCATAACACAATGGAAATGAGAATTACGCTGGAATTTAGCAAAGGGAACATGTGTTTCCATGAGACCTCAGGCCCCAAGTGCCGTGTCGTGGTCGTGGTGGTGCCGGCATCGCTGGGGCTCAGTGTCTTTGGGGACCCCTTCTCGCTGGTGTTGGGGGATGCCTCTGCCAAATGATTTGCCTTGCTAAAGCACCCCAAAATGGGGTGAGTGAGAGAGGAGGGCAGGGCTGGTTGGCTGCAGGATGGGCAAGTTGAACCGGCTCACCAGCGAGGCTGGGGAGGGGGCTGGAGTCCCCGTGAAGTTATAGGGACCGGGGCTGAGCTGTGGCCAGTTTTCACTTGGGAATCATAGAAGCATAGAATAACCATGTTGGAAGAGACCCACTGGATCATCGAGTCCAACCATTCCCATCAATCACTAAACCGTGCACCTCAGCACCTCATCCACCTGTCCCTTAAAACCCTCCAGGGAAGGTGACTCAAACCCCTCCCTGGGCAACCCTGCCAGTGCCCAATGACCCTTTCCGTGCAAAATTTTTTCCTCATATCCAGCCTAAATCTCCCCGGCAGAGCTTGAGGCCATTCCCTCTCGTCCTGTCCCCTGTCACTTGGGAGAAGAGCCCAGCTCCCTCCTCTCCACAACCTCCTTTCAGGGAGTTGCAGAGAAAGAACTTGTAGGAAAGAAGGTGCTTGTGTGCTTTGAGGGGGACTTGCTGGTCCAGGCCACAGTTGGAGCCCAACTGGCACATCCCAGGAGGGAGGTGGTGGCCTTGTCCGGGTCACCTTGTCTCGGTGTGACTCCGAGCAGAAGCATGCAGACTGTGTTTTAGGGCCAGATCCTTCCTAGCCCAGGGCAGCACTTGCAGGGCGCCCCAGAGTCAACCCCAACACTGTCCGGGGCGGCCTTTGAGTCACTGCTCAAATTGTTGGCCATCAGAGTGGCTCTTGCCACCTCCTGCCATGGAGGATCCCCTGCACCACTCCTGGGATGCTGCCTTGCTCTTCCCAGGTAAAGGCACCCATGCACCTGGGCAGCATCCCATAGCCCCGAGGAGCAGAGGCATCGCTGGGAAATGGGTGGTTTGGGTGTTGTGTGTGTGTAATCGCTTTCTCCAGGCATGGGTTTGTCCTGTCTGGCTGTTCTTGGTTGCCACCCAGCACAGCAGGGCTTGAGGTGCTCAGGGTGCTCGTTAAAAAAAGGTGAATGAGTACAGCAGGGGGAAATTTTGTGATGTACATCCAGGACATATTAGACACCAGCAAATCTTCATCAGGTAGTGCAGGAATAGGATGAGAGAGAATGGTTTTAAGCTGAAAGATGGGAAATTGAGATGAGATCTTAGGAAGAAATGTTTTGCTGTGAGGGTGGGGAGGCCCTGGCCCAGGTTGCCCAGAGCAGGGGTGGCTGCCCCATCCCTGGAGGGGTTCAAGGCCAGGTTGGATGAGGCTTGGAGCCCCTGATCCAGTGGGAGGTGTCCCTGCCCGTGGCAGGAGGTGGAACTGGATGGGCTTTGAGGCCCCTTCCAACCCAAACCATTCTGTGAATCTCTCCCCAAGAGATCAGAGAATCACCAGGTTGGAGAAGACCCACCAGATCATCGAGTCCAACCATTCCCATCAATCTGCCAGCCACTGTGGACCCCCAGCCGCCCCCAGGCCATGGAGCTGCTGCTGGGGTGGGCAGTGATGCAGCGTGGCAGGACTTGGTGTGATGCCAGGGCCCAGGGAAGCCAGAACCATCCTTGACCAGCCCCATGTCAGCTCACTGGGGAGAGTGATATCTGCCTGGGGTGGGTGGGGGCCGCAGAACCCACGGCTGTTGGTGTCTGGCAGCCGGCAGTGATGCCGAGCCCTGATAGCGCTGCGGTAATGGCAGGGTTTGCGTGGGAAGCAGCAGGTTTCCAGGTTGCTGCCATGGCCAGAGGCTGCCCGGGAAGGGCATGGGGAGCCAGCTGGACGGGGCAGGGAGCAGCATCGCTCCTCCCCGGTGGAGCTGGGGGTGTTTAGCCTGGAGACGAGGAGGCTGAGGGGAGACCTCATTGCTCTCTCCAACTCTCTGAAAGGAGATTGTGGAGAGGAGGGAGCTGGGCTCGTCTACCAAGTGACAGGGGACAGGACAAGAGGGAATGGCCTCAAGCTCTGCCAGGGGAGGTTCAGGCTGGACATGAGGAAAAAATTTTGCATGGAAAGGGTCATTGGGCACTGGCAGAGGCTGCCCAGGGAGGGGGTCGAGTCACCTTCCCTGGAGGGATTACGGAACGGTGGATGAGGTGCTGAGGGACATGGTTTAGTGATTGATGGGAATGGTTGGACTCGATGATCCGGTGGGTCTCTTCCAACCTGATGATTCTATGATTCTACTGCCATGCTGCCTGGTTCCTTTGAAGGGTCATGCTGTGGTTGGGGTGTGGTTGGCTTCACTATCGTCTGTAGAGTCTCCTGCCTGCACCAGATGCTCAATTCTGGGCAGGTATTGAAGTTACAAGCTACAAGTTGCAGCCAGCACCTTGCTTGGCACACGAGCTCCTCACAGCAGGGCTGGAGCAGAGGGCAAGTGCTGGGGCTGCTCAGGACCTGCCTTCACCTTTCTGACTCATCCTGTAAAATAAAACACGGGAGAAGGGAGCGGGCAGGAAGGGGGAGTTTGACACGTGAGATGCTCCCATCTCTGAGCCTCCTCTCATCCCCTTTAGAAAGCCATTTTATCTTTTTTATTGAGCTTATTTATGTGGCAGAGAGTCAGGGCTGGGATTAGCAAATAGCCCGTCCTGTAACGCAGGGAATACTTGATACTGAGACACCAGCAACCAGAGAGAAATATTAGAGAGAAAATTAAAGCGTAATGAGATTAGGCAGTGGCTTTCTATCAGAGACCTCCTCACACAGAGGTAATTACCTGAGAAGAGCAGAAACCACTTTCCCAGGTGATGAGTGGTGGTGGCCACCATCTGGGGTCAGTGTCGGGGAGCATGGGGCCACCCCAGTCCTGCCCAGGAGCTAGGAGGGTCAGTGCCATCAACAGCAGCTTTACATAAGGAAGAAACATTCAGGTTGAGTATTGAAGAGCAAGATGAGGTACCTACCACCATCACTCCTGTGGTGAGGACCGCGGTGGATCATCCTCTGCTGAGCCCTTGCAAACTCGTTGATTCCTGCCTGGAGTCATCGCATGTTTGCAGTTTGGGGATATTTCTGCTAGATAATTCATAATAATCAATATTATTATGAGTTTTCTGGAACAGCATCCAGTGAGACAGACACAAGGTGGGTATGCAGACTGGGGTGACAGCCAGGATGGGGCATCAGGCACCGTTCAGAGAAAGCAAACCTTGTACCAGAATGTGGGGCAGGTGTGGGCATCATGCACATGGGATTTTTCTTTAATTTAGAGGGGAAAAATAGGAGGGGGCACACAAGAAACCATGTGCCTGTGTAATATAGCATTCAAATTAGGCACTTGGTGACTGCATGGAAAACAACAGGCTTTTTATGTTGGCTCTTGGGGTAGGAGGAGAGCAGGCTAGAATAAAGATTTACAGTGTTTGGGAGATTAAAGGCCCTTGGTACATTGTTCAAATACCACGAGATTAGTTTCCAAGGAGACGGATACCAGTTGCCATAGGCACCGGGGGGCCAGGAATTAGGATTGCGATTTTTTATCCTGATCACGCAACCAGTAGCTGAACACTGCTAAAACTTGGGCTTTAAATAACCCCAGCGTTAGCTTACGCACTGCTGAACCAGAGCCTGGAAACTGGATCTCCCTTCGTTCCCCCAGCCCCAGCGCCTGTTTGGGTGGATGGAGGAAGACCCTGGATATTGACTGAGGGGTGCAAGGGGTTATGGGGCTGGGGAGTGAAGTTGATGTAACCCCAAGACCAGCTTTGCAGGTTGTGCTGTGGCTTCTGGGCTCATTGCATCTCAATTTTTCTGTAGATTGCCGGCATCTTCTTGCGATAACCAGGAGTCACTGCAGTGCAGGAGCAGGGATGTACTGAGGGGTGGAATTAGTCGTCTTCTAATTTTGGCTTCCCCTGGCTGCCTGCTTCTGGGAAGTGCAACCTGAGCCCTGCTGCATGAGATGCCAGATCCGTGCCCTTGCTGCATGCCTCTCCTTCTAGGAACTGCAGAACACTGGGTTTTGTCCAGGCTGTGCTGAGCTCCTTGCTGTGGGCTGGATTTCAGGGCTGAGCATCTCCTGAGGAAGGAGGCTTAACTCTGGGAATCATGCAGGTACCAGGTCCCCATGGCTGGGTGCCTTTGCTCACCTGTTGGGCACCATGAAGCCATCTCTAGTCTCACTGCCTCCAGCCCTCTTTGCAGGGCAGCTAGGGCACAATCCAGCTCAGCCATGGCCGCTTTCCATGCATGGTGCTCACAGCATCGTGTATTGTGAGTAACCCTGAGGAGAACTTGGGGGTGCTGCTGGGTGAGAAGCTCAATGTGACCTGGGCTTGCAGCCCAGAAAGCCAACCATGTCCTGGGCTGCATTCAGAGCAGAGGGACCAGCAGGGAGGGAGGGGATTCCGCCCCTCTGCTCCGCTCTGTGAGACCCATCTGGAGCCTGCATCCAGTTCTGGAGCCCTCAGCACAGGGAGGACATGGAGCTGTTGGAGCGAGTCCAGAGGAGGCCATGGAGATGATGTGAGGGCTGGAGAACCTCCTGTACGAGGTTGAGAGAGTTGGGGTTGTTCAGCCTGGAGAAGAGAAGCCTGAGGGGAGACCTTAGAGCAGCTTCCAGTGCTGAAAGGGGCTCCAGGAAAGCTGGGGAGGGGCTCTGGATCAAGGAATACAGGGACAGGATGAGGGGAACAGTTTTAAGCTGCAAGAGGGGAGACTGCAATGACATCTTAGGGAGAAAAGTTTTACTGCGAGGGTGGGGAGCCCCTGGCCCAGGTTGCCCAGAGCAGGGGTGGCTGCCCCATCCCTGGAGGGGTTCAAGGCCAGGTTGGATGGGGCTTGGAGCCCCTGATCCAGTGGGAGGTGTCCCTGCCCATGGCAGAGGTGGAACTGGGTGATCTTTTAGGTCCCTTCCAACTGAAACCATTTTATAATTCTGTGAGTCTCTGATTCTGTGATGTGCCCTCTTGCTCCCATGAGCAAAGTTGTGGGCAGCACCAAACCATGATATTCAGGAGGAAGTGACATCTGGTCAGTGCTCTACATCATGAAGCGAAGGTCCAGCAACAGTTCCATTGTCCTTATTCCTGCATGGGGGTTGGACTGGATGGAATTTAAGGTCCCTTCCAACCCATTCTATGATCCATCTCCTGCAATGGTGGGAGCACTCCACTTAACACTTAATTCCACACCTCTTTACCAGCATGTTTTTCATATTTCTTCATTAAATGAAGTGGCAGTTGCTCAAAGCAAGATCTTCTGTGTCTGCCTGCCATGAGATTGTGGCGTGGAAAATTGTCTAGAGCTGAAAGCTCTGCTGCTCAAGCTCCTCGGGCAGAGCAATCCCTCCCAGCAGCCGCTGTGACATGGAAGTGTTTATCCTGGGGGAGATGAGATGCAGCTTCTGAAGGGCACTTGATCCTGATCTGTCTCTCTTTGCACTAGATAGAAGACTACCAAAATCTGACTGTATTAGATTTGCGTGCGTGTGCCTAGGCCAGGCTTAACGAAATCAAGGTGGCAGCAGAATTCATCACCCTGTTTTGGGAAGGAGATCTAAATTCCTGCAGCAGATACATCCTCCCGTAGGAGCCTCTGGTTTGCTCTTTGCTTCTTTGATAAGTGGGACCAAACTGCAGCAGGTAATGGATCATCTGGGAAACAGGAGCTGAGGTGGTGATGCCGGTGGATGTTGGTTTTGTGGTGCTGGTGTGTACGGGAGGAGCTTTTCCAGCGGGTGCTCTGAGTTTTATTGGTAAAATAAAACAGGAGACGAGGTGTCCAGAGATGGGAGCTTGTTCTGCCCAGTACTATGTACCTACCTGGAAAGAGGTGAAAAACTATAGTGATTGAGGGAGCTGGGAATGCTGGCGGGGTGAGGGCTGCCGACACGGTGGGGATGTGGGCACAAGCGTTTGTATAACCTGGGCCATCCAAGAGGCTCTTTACCCCCAGCTCTGCTGCTTTCAGACTTTTGCACAAAGGTAAAGTAGTGAAAAAAATGGAATTTGTGGATGTGAGGAGAGATGTGGTAGTGGTTCTGGGGCTGGGGATACAAATGTGTCCGCAGTGGGTGCTTGCTTGCAGCAGGTACATCAGCAGGACGACACCCTGAGTGCCCCAAAATGCAAAGCCCCAGAGGGCAGCACCGCAGGGACCCCTGCAGCAGCATGGGGCGGAGAGATTAGGAATCGGAGAGCTTTGGGGGATACTAAGACATTTGAGAGTATCTCCAGTGCCCAGGACCGCAGTTATCTGCTGTAGTGCCGGCATCAGTGCCCACCTTGCACCTCACCGCCTGCTCGTGAAGCATCGTTAGTGAAGCAATAAGTCACCTCAACACGAGTTGGTTGGCTTTGCTCCACACTGGCTTGGGGTGGAAAGGATGCGGCTGCGGGATCCAGGACTGGCTCTGAATTTGGTGTAAGGTGTTGGGGTTTAGCCGGATGGCACGGGAAGGTTAAAGCCATAGCGTTGTGAGTAAATTATCTGTGTGGAGCAGAAATCTCCGGCACCACAGTGAAAACCCCAGGCTGGTTATTCTGTAAGCGTGGGGCTGTGTTGTGGTGCTCCAGTGCCTGAAACGGCTTTGGTCATATCTGCTGGCTCCACTGATACTGATGTTTGCTTAAGCGATTAGAAAAAAAAAAAACTCCAAGTTGAAATCCAAGCCCGGTCCCTACCCCTGGCTTTCACCCTGCTGCGGTTCATGTGGTGTCCAGGTTTTTTTTCTCAAGCAGCTCCAGCTCGCTGGGCACCTCGCTGCTAGTGGGTCACTGCCTAAGAAAGGGATCTCAAAAGTCCCTGAGATGGAGAGGGGCAGAGAAACATCTTCTGAGTTGCTGCCGTTTCCTCATCGATGAGATAAACCTTAGCGTGGGTCCTATCAGGCACTTGGCAGAGGCTGCCTAGGGTGGTGGTGGAGTCCCCATCCCTGGAAGTGTTTAAAAGACGAGCGGATGAGGTGCTCAGGGGTCTGGTTCAGTAGTGGGCGGGTATGGTTGGAGTTGATGATCTCAAAGGCTTTTTTCAACCAAATAATTCTATAATTCTGTCCCACAGCGATGGCCCCAGGAGGGACGTGGAGAAAGATCCCCTTGCTTGGAGGGGGGATGCTGTTGTGGTACTATCAAAGGACCTTATTTGTCACTCTGGCTCCTATCAAGACAGCTCCTGATGGGTTTTGAAGCGTGTTTAATGATAGCAAGAGCTAATTGCTTAAATGTCCTTCAGGGCTGGTGTAATTTTAAAAAATCCCCTTTAAATATGCCCTCCTGGAGTAAAAGGCAATTACTAATAACATCCCTGCCTTCTCATTGTTCAGTGCAGGTCATGGTTACATTCACATGTCCACCAGACAGGCTGTAGGTGCTGGTCCTGCTCCCTTGGTCCCAGCAGGGTGAAGGTGGCTGAACATGCTGACCAATGTCCCATGGCTTGTTGCGTGTTTCAGGTTGGCCAAGAAGCCCAAATAACACCTTCAAAAGTTCTCCACGTGGATAGCGATTTCTCTTGCTCTAATGTCCCCCCAGGCTGTTCCTCCTCTGCCTAGGAGGGTAAATGGCCTTTAATCCATTTCAGGACCTACTTCAAAGCCAGGTTGGATGGGGCTTTGAGCACCTGATCCAGTGGGAGTTGTCCCAGCCCATGGCAGCGGGACAGAACTGGATGGGCTTTGAGGTCCCTTCCCACTCAAATCATTGTATGATTCTATGAGATAGATATGTTATATATTCCATATATATTGATATATATTTTTCACTGTTTTGCTGGAACTTGGACTCTCACTTGGCCTTCCCATGGTCTTACCAGCACCACTGGCAGAATTTTCCTGGAAAAATGAATAAGTGGATAATTTCCAGCCACTCTTGCGTGGAGCCGCAGGCAGGACTGGTGCGATGGTCATTTTTTTCTTCTTTTCCATTTTTTCCTCACAACGTGCTGAATGGTTGAAGCTCTCATGACTTTAAATTCCTGTTTGGCTCCCTGAACTGGGAGCCAGCCCACACTGTTGGAGGCTTTATAAACATCCTGGGCAGGTGCACAGAGGGATGGGGATTTCCACAGAGATGCTGTGATGTCTGTCGGGCAAGAAGGCACCAATGGTAGCATTTGTTTGGGGCTCTCCATGCTTCTCCCTTGCTGCAGGAAGACCTCGGTGCTGCAGCTGAGCCTGTGTCCTCCAGCCTGTTGCTCTTGGATGCAGTTGGTGGTTTAAGGGCTGAGCTGGAAGATGTGGCCATTGCACTTACCGGTGCTCATGGGTTCGTGTTGGGGCACCGGCAATTGGATTCTTTACCCTGCAGTGGTTTTGAGTGGCTTGGTGTCCTTGCAGGGTCCTCATTACAAGAGATGTTTCGTGTGGTGAAAATTGGCAGGGTTACATTTTTAAGATACAGTAGACCTGCAGGGAAAAAAAAGCGCCAAATAACTTGTTTTAAACCCAATATTTGTAGGAAAAAAACCCCCAGCATTAGTAGAAGTCAGCATAACAAGAAGCAGATGCAGGATATCCTCGGTCCCTCCTTGTTGTTTGGCTGTTCCTGTCTCACAGCATCTCCCATGCTGCATTGGATTTGGCCCCTAAAAAAGGGATTATTGCCTTTTTTCTTTTTTTTTTTCTGATGGCAAGGGTGGCCCAGAGGAGAGGAAGGCATGGGGAGAGCCAGCAAGAAGTTCAGCTCAGTTTTGCGACTCCTGGATAAGCACATGGCTTCCTTTGGAGAACAGGATTTTGGGGAGTTACGCTAAATAAAGCTTTTGTGTATGTTGGGGTGAAAGCCTTGGGTGGATGACAGTGGACAGCCTTCTTCCATAAGGCTTTCATGCATGACAAGGTGAAAGCCGCGGGGAGAACAGCGGTGGAGATCCTTCTTCCAGCTCTGCCATGGCAGTGTGGAAACACCAGCTTGGCTTAAGAAATAAGATGCTGTCTTTTTCTGGTTGTGGCACGGGGCTGGAAGTCACTGTAAGGCTTGAAAAGATAAGGGGACAATAGCTCCCTTGCTTTTAAATCAATACCAGGAGCTTAGAGCAACACTCTCTGCTGCAAACCCATCTCCAGCCCGGCCAGCAGTGCTGGGGCCGCATCGTGCGAGCTGCTGGCTCATGTAAACCCCTCTCAATTCCTCCTTATTGAACCTGTTTATAATTTGAGGGATAGAACAACACAAGTTTTCTGCTTGGAAATTTCCTTTGGGGGGTTGTTGCTAGCTTGTTACGGGTTTTTTTTTTTACGGTTTTGTTTGCTCCAAAGGCTTTGGAAATGGTGACGCAGCTTGCAAGACTGGAGGATGTTTATTTTGGGGAAAGATGCTGCTTCGCGGCAGCAGTCAGAGGGATGAAGAGGGGGTGTTCCTGCTATGGGGACGAGGTCTAGGGGTACCATGGCTATTTCTGAGCCTCCTCATGCACCTGGTTTTCCCTTCGCTGCAGCCTTCATGAGCAAAACTCCCCTGGGGCCAAATTTATAATCTTTCTTGGGATTATAAAGTAGAGGCGAGGAAGGAGGTGTCGTAAGAGCTGAGCAGGCGATAGCATCCTGGGCTGGCTGTGGCAGAGCACCCTTTTCCCTGGGCTGCTCGTCCTGTCCCCAAACGACGCATTTGAGCGAAATAATAAAATAATAATAACATTAGATAATAAAATAAAGTTTTATTTAATATTAAAAATAAGGAAAAGCAATCTGCTCACTTTGTTTAGCCCCATGATGATCCCCGAGTCCTCCTGTGCCCCCCGGGATGGGACTTGGAGTGCAGAGGTGAGATGGAGCTGGGGCCAGAGCTGAGCCTCTTTTCACTGTAGGCTGGGAGGGGGGAATCAACCCCTTGGTGTGTGCTCTGGGGTGGGATTTCAGCAGGATGGGTACATGGTGCCCCGGGAATAGGCTGGGATGCTCTGCACCCATCCCGCCTACCCCACTCCCTGACGCTGGCCCTAAGTGCTGTAAGAACGGTTTACCCCACTTTTCCAAAAGATTACTTTTCCCTTTGATTAGACAAACAACTTCAAGCCATACATCTTAATTTGATTTGAATAAGCTGTGTGCTTGCTGTGAAGTTTTTTTTCCTCCCTTTTATTCACCCCCCTTTCTAAATCCGCTGTCGCTGCTCTTCGTGACCGTAAATGATTAAAAGCTTTACAGGAATATTGTGACCCCATCCCTTCAAGTCCTGTTGTATTACTTGGGTCATATTTTTATTATGATTTTTTTTTTCTTGTCAAGTGATTCTCCCTTTTTCTTGTTCAACGATCAGCCAGGTGGAAGGGATTAGTTTTGTCCTCGTCTCCTGCAGAGCAGGGAGAGGGTGCAGGGACCCTGCCCCATTTCCCACTGACATTATCCTGGGTTTTCCCTTCAGTTCCCCCTTTGGGGCCAGATCCAGCGCATGGCTTTGCTTTCTGCAGCTGAGAGAGGAGCAGCTCTTCCCTATGTTACTTCCTTCAGGAGGCCCTGGCCGAGCAGGTTGGTGCAACCTGAGCTCTCCGAGGGGCTACGACCAACCCTACTTTGCTGGAAGGCAACAAGAGCATCCATGTTGCAGCAGCCACACTTAATAATAATTAGGGCACTCAGAAATACATACAAGCATGAAAATAAGGTTGTTTTCCAAGTGAGTGCTTGTTGGGGGGGTTAAGAAGGGAGTGATGCTTCCTGGACCGAGTGGTATCCCGATGGGAGCCCCCAGGCCATGGCTGGTCTGATGTCCTGCCGGCCGGGAGAGCAGCTCAGGGCCGGCATCTGCACCGCGGCCGCCTCGCTGCTCCCTGCTAGCTGCAACAAGGCAGCTGCTCTTAACACAGCATCGATTAAAAGCAGAAATCTTGAGTTCACTGCCCCCGCAGGGCTGTGCGCAGGGGGAGGTTCTACGTGAAATAGTCCCTTGTCTGTCTGTCTGTCCGTCCATCTATGCTCAGGCAAGAGGGACCGTTTCCCATCGTTGCTGCAACCCTTCGTGATGGTCAAGCTGGAGGTGCCGGGCAGAGCCCCAAGATGTCGAGGCGCTGTCTTGGAGGGTGGGAGCACCCAGGCTGCAAGGCTGTGTAGTCCATCTCCTGCTTTATTTTCTGAAATGATGTGTGGTTTGTTTTTTTCTTTTTCCCAAGATCATCCTGGAGTAGAAGGCTCAGCCGTCAGCTTCATGGGGGCAGTCAGTGCCATTAAGAGGTGTCAGCTGGGCCAAAGAGCGTTTGGTTGGGGGGCAGCAGAAGTTTCCAAAAGTGCTGGTGAGGCCTTGGCACTGCTCGCTGGAGATCTCATCCAGAGCGATTCCTGAAATTCACGCATTATCTTTTATCTAATGGGGAATGGTCTCCACCCTCATTAGCTTGTTGCATGCCCTAATTATGCACTTTGCAGGGCTGAGGGTGTGTTCATCAGCTCAGGCACCTGCAGAGATGCCAATGTGAAGGTGACTTGTTATTTTGAGCCAAAATCCACTGTTTCCCTGGTTGCATGGGGCAGCATGGCCCTGTTTTGCGAGCAAATTCCTTCTGTTTCATGCAAACTGGGGCCAGAAGGTGAACTTCGATTTTTGCTGCTGACTTTTAACCCTTGTTCTCAGCAGGGCTGAGCGGCCACGGTTATCGGCTGAGCCACAAATCGAGTTACGTGCAGGCAGCTTCATTCATATTCCCCGTCTCCTGCCCGTCTCGCCTTGTTAGAAATTCTCCAGCCTCTTTTATCCGCTTGCGGCTTCGAGCACATGATTTACGATCCGGTTGGAGTGGCTCCCGAGCATTGCTGGCTAATTTGCCACCCTTGATTCACAGGATTAAAGCCGGGTGGTGCAACACTGCCCTGCGGATGGAGGGACGATCACCAGAAGGGACGATGCTGGGTGGGTTGCGGGTGCCCCAGTGTGTGAGCAGGGCACTTTGTGCAGGATGAGGCCCTGCCTCAGTTTCCCCTGCAGTGTCACCGTGGCTCGTGTCTGATGGATGGAGGCCTGGCACAGTCACTGCATGTGTGACCAAGCCCTTGTGTTTTCTCCCTTTTTCTCCATTTTGCAGTGAGATGCTGGGTCTGAGCCCCTTCTTGGCTGCTGGGTCCTGGCGTGATACCCAGTCCTGCTTCCCCTGGCACGGTCCCGCGAGAGCTGCGGGTGGGATGACTTGGTGACAGAACTCCTTGCCTTTATCCCTCGGAATGAAGGCAGAACACTCCGTGGCTCTGTCCTTTGGGTGCCAGGCTAGGGACAGTGAGCACAGGGTCCTCGCAGGGATGCACATGCCTCCCTCTGCTCTCTTAAGCCTGCAGAGCTCAGGCACAGGAGAACTCTTATTCCCCTTCACCACCACGTCCTCGGGCTCAGCCCAGCCTGCTTGTTTGAGGTGTCCCCAAACTGGTCAGTCCAGCGTGCCCCACGCAGCGCTGGCATCTCCCTAGGGGTGAGTCCCAAGGGCAGGGGTGACCTGGCCACTGCTGGGACACACGGCATCAGCCCTTGCGTTTGGTTAGGGCTCAGCCGTGTCCACAATTATCTGCCTTTAGCAGAAGAGACGTGGCAACACGGGGCTCAGGCTGGCCCTGGCCTTTCTCTGTGCTTCAGTTGCCCCTGTGTCTCCACACCAGCCCTGTAGCCCGCGGCACACACCAGCGTTAGGCTGTGCAGGTGATGCTCAGCTCTCCGTTAATAACAGAATCACAGAATCACAGAATAACCAGGTTGGAAGAGACCCACTGGATCGTCGAGTCCAACCATTCCCACCAATCCCTAAATCGTGCTCCTAAGCACCTCATCCACCCTCACCTTAAACACCTCCAGGGACGGTGACTCAACCACCTCCCTGGGCAGACCGTTCCAATGCCTAACCACCCTCTCCGTGAAGAACTTTTTCCTAATCTCAACAGCCATGCATATACCTTTTCTGTTCTCTTTTCAGGTGAATATGGCCCTGGCAGGGAAGCCTTTAGACGTGACTCTCAGCACCTCCCGAGCTGACCAGTGGAATATGGTTTTCCCCAAGAAAGATGAAATCATCACCAGCTTAGTGTCTGCCTTAGACTCCATGGTAAGAGGCTGGTGGCAGCCCTGTCCTCCTTCCCTCATTTCACCTCCCTGGGAGCAGGGCTGAAGCAGGAGGGCTGTTGAGCTCATCCCACTCCCCTCCACTGCCAGAAAGCTCAGGGAGCTTGGAAATGAAAATCCTCTCCCGCCCTGACAGCCATACAGATCATAAAGTCAGCCCAAGTTAATCTCAGATGTGTATTGTTTTTCCATTAATATTTATATTGGTATCAACTGAATGTAGGATGGTTGGGGTGGTTTTTTTTTTTCTTGATGTTTTACCGATGTTACCGGGAGCTTTTACACAACAGGAGAACAATGGCTTTTATCTCCAAGAACAAAGAAAATAACTTTCATATCTTTTGACGTCGAATTCCCAGTGGAAACCTTGCCTAAGTCAGCCGTGCTTACATAAACAAGATAACTGTCTGGATTAAGTCTCGTGGACCAGAGCTAATCTTATTTTTAACTGTGAATGTGATCAAGAAGGGAAAGCGGGTGTGTAGTAACAAATGTCTAATGCAATGTGACGTGCTAAACAGCCCTTCCTTTTTAAAACCAAGTCATATTTAATGTATTTATCTTGGATGCATCTTTTTCCCCTACGCAGGTAGGGCTTTTTTTTTCACTAGCACTAATTTCCTTCATTTTACCCATCACCACCCCACTAAGGAGCAGGTTCCCCAGAGCCAACACACCCCGATTGGCTTTGATGATTTATATACGTTCCAGCCCATACAGCAAATTGCGTTATCATAGTTTGGCTTCTTAATGAATATACATGATTCTGCTGTCCTCATTACATGCTGACACTAGGGCCAGGAGGCCAGGCTGCTCCTGAAATTCAGCCTTGATCCCAGTGCTTCAGCAGGGCTGGGCTCTACACCTACTGCAGCTTTGCTCCCTGCATTCATGATAAATAAACCACGGGGCCACGTGCACATTGCCAAGTGGGCTTAAGGTTTGGATTTGTTCTCCCTTCAAACCTCACATCCCCCAGGTTTTATATTTATTTTTTGAGGAAAACACTCTCATTTACTATTGGGTTCTTGGAAGGAGTTTTCTTCAAAATATCTAGTTTTTGGGATGCGATTCAATGCCCTCTTCTTGAAGAAGAGGACATGAGCCAACAATGTGTGCTCACAGCCCAGAAAGCCAACCGTGTCCTGGGCGGCATCCAAAGCAGAGGGACCAGCAGGGAGGAAGGGAATTCTGCCCCTCTGCTCTGCTCTGGTGAGACCCTGCATCCAGTTCTGGAGTCCTCAGCACAGGGAGGACATGGAGCTGTTGGAGCGAGTCCGGAGGAGGCCACGGAGATGATGCAAGGGCTGGAGAACCTCCTGAGGCTGAGAGAGTTGGGGTTGTTCAGCCTGGAGAAGAGAAGGCTGTGGGGAGACCTTAGAGCAGCTCTTTGGACCAGGAAAGCTGGGGAGGGGCTCTTGATCAGGGAGGGAAGGGATAGGATGAGGGGAACGGTTTTGAGCTGCAAGAGGGGAGATTGGGATCAGATCTTAGAAAGAAATGTTTTCCTGTGAGGCTCTGGCTCAGGTTGCCCGGGGAGGCAGTGGAGGCCCCATCCCTGAGGTTGTTCAAGGTCGGGTTGGATGGGGCTCAGAGCAACCTGATGTGGTTAAAGGCATCCCTGCTTCTGCAGGGGGTTGGACTGAGTGACCTTCAAAGTTCCCTTCCAACCCAAAACATTCTGTGATTCTAAGGTAGCATGACCCAGTGCAGAGACTGGTTTAAGCCTGCAAAAATCAACCCGGCTGTAAATGCCAGCAGGGAGCTGAAGGTAGCTCTGGGGGATTTGTCCATGGGCATGTTCTCCTGCTCCCACTCCAGTTGCCAGCATCCTCTTGCCCCTCCACGATGTCGGGGACAAGTGATGTGTCTGACCGGAGCTGCCAATAGGAAAATCCCCCCTGTTTTACCCATTTTAATGGTGACGTGGCGATAGCGTTGGTGCTGTAGCTATGGGAATATGACTCAGGCTGCCAGCACTGTGTAACCATTATAATATAAAAAATAATAATAAAAAGGCACGTACATGTATATATTAAGTAGAGCAGGAAGCACACATTACATAAAATAGATTAGTAGAGGAAGTCTTTTCCATCTCTTTAATGTTTTGCATAACTGTACAAGAAGAATCATTCAGCTAATCCAGACTTTGACCATATTAGTGTTCTGCAACTGAAATAAGATTCCCATGCTCCTTATTTCATTAGAGCCGGTGGAAAAATATGAATTGTTCTTAGTGTGTTGTTTTTTTTTAAAAAGGAATATTTTCTTTTAAAGAAATAGTATATAATGCTTACTTTTAGGACAGGAACAAGTGAAGCAAAATGATCATAGAATAGTTTGAGTTGGAAGGGACCTTAAAGATCATCTAGTTCCAACCCCCCTGCCGTGAGCAGGGACACGTCCCACTAAATGGTTCTTGTTTTCCAGTAAAGCAGAGCTCAGCTGGATTCTGCTGCTGTGAATTTGCTGAAGTGTTTAGGTCATGTCGTAAAACCCATGAAATTCTGACCCAAACCAAAATGCTGTTTTTAATGGGGGGAACTATTGACGGGAAGGAAAAAAATTCCACTGGAAAATGGCAGGGGGTGCCAAGTGGGGCCGCTCTGACCCGTTGCCTCCCCGCAGTGCTCGGCGCTCTCCAAGCTGAATGCGGAGGTGGCTTGCATCGCCGTCCACGAGGAGAACGCCTTCATGGTGGGCACCGAGAAAGGACGGGTCTTCCTCAGCACCCGCAAGGAGCTACAAGCCGACTTCCAGAAGTTTTGCAGTGAGTATTCCTGCCCGCGTGGTCTTTTCCTGTGCTGAGGTTGGTGCTCCGGTCGTGCCAGCTGGGGCCCCCACGGTGCATGAGGGGTTGTGGTTCAGAGGAGCAGCATAGGGCTGTCCATCCATGGAGCTGAGCAGTGTTTAAAGACATGGAGAAGGCAGGTGAGACCCATGGCTGGAGCCTCTTCCTCCCCACGGAGAGCACCGCGTGCCCTGGTTCTCCTCTCCAAAAGCATCGGCCATGGGGCTGGGCGGCTGTTCTGCCCCAGGGCTGTCAGTCTGCAGCAACACTGCCCATGGACTGGAGTGGCTTTTGTGGACTTAGCAGACATAGTTTGTCCTAGTGATCCCCCAGGAGCTGAGAGGCTTTCTTTGGCCAAGGCTTTCTTTGGTTTTGGAAAGACAGAGATGGATTTGGGAGTTGGGAGTGTTGGTTGTGGAGCTGCTTATATTTTTTGAGGGGCTAACAGTGGTGAAAGGTTGACTTGAGCGAGAGCTGAGATCCCAGTGGTGTCAGATTGGCATCGCCAGGTATTGAAGAGATGTGTGACCCTGGTGGCAGCTCTGCATGTGGTGGCGCCAGACTCTGTACCTCTACCAGCACTCTAAAACCAGCCTGGGAGCTGAGAGGAAAGTAGAAGCTGTGCAACACATGTGAACCTGCGCAACACATGGGAACCTGCATTTCTTGGACGACATCATCCCCAGCATGCCAACCACTCCTTCCCAGCTCCATGCAGGAACAAGGATGGAATCTGTCTTTGATGGTGCTGGGGAGACCCCAGACCCCAATCTACTCACACGTGCTGCCCGTGGTGGGATGGTAGTGGAGAGAAACATCCCGGCTGTGTGTGCACACACATGGTGTTGATGGAAACCATCTTGGTGCTTCATCCACTGGAGAGATTGCTCAGGAGGTGTTTGCTCTAGTGAAAACAGCACTGTGAAGCTGTCAGGGCCGCTGTCTGCTCGGTTTATTTGCTGCATGTGTGTGGGGTGAGCCGGCACAGCTTCGCAGGAGCAGCTCCCCGCCAAGGCTCCTCTCTGCTACTCTGTCCTGCCCACCAACTCAACCACGCCACGTGCTCTCGTTAGTTCTCCTCCTCTTTGGCATGTTGGGTTTGTAGGATGGGAGGCATTTTGAGTATGTTCACTGTATTTGTGGGTGACTTTGCTTCCCTTCCCATCACCCGTGAGAGGCAGGGAGATATCCAAGTGGTGAACAACAACGGGGTGGCCAACAGGAGGGAGCTTCCTCATATAATAATGCCAACCACGTCTCCCTAGAGCTCACAGTATCAATGACCATCTGCAAATCTCACTTTTATCTACATGTATCCTGGCTGGTGACCACCGCTGTGCTGGGGCAAGGTGCCAGATATTGGATCTCGATTCCACTCTCCTTTGGCTTCATTTGCATCTTTGTCAAAATGAAATGGTCACATCTGGTTGAGAGCACAAATTCTTGATGATGGGGTTCGGGCGAAGTGGCTGATGCCGGAGACAGGGTGAAACGTGATAACTCTGTCTTGAATTATAAATGGCCCAGGCTCAACTCCGCTCCATAAACCTCTTACAACTGGCACGCAGTAGAAAGCATCCCTGGAAGTGCCTCTGATTTATGGTCTAGCTGCCCCCTTAGAAAGGATCTGAAATAATCTAAAGCAGACATCGCTGGGAGATGTAAGAAGCCTCTTATCTCTCTGGGTGTGCAGACCTCGCTTGAACGCTCTGGTTCAGCCTTTCCTGGTACATGGTGTGGGGACTTGAGAGTGATCGGGATTAATGTTAACAGAGGAGAGTTTGCACCCAGCTGGGAGGGAGGCTCAGTCGGAGGAGGGTGTGGGTGCAGATGCATTTCACCTCCTTGGTAAACCAAAAAAGTTCTGCAGGGGTTGTTTCCCTGTGCTGTGGGAGGGATGCGGAGCTTGCCAGGGTTGTGTGGTGTTGGGTGGTTGTTCCCTTTCTTATGCCTTGTTCTGTGGGTACCCTGCGTGGCTCTTTCCCCCATCCCAGCGATCCCATGGGCTGTTTCCATGGGAGGGATCCACAATGCCAGGGACAATCACCGTCAGGAGCCTGTCAAGGATGATGGAAGAATTAGTCCTTAGCCACTGAAAATCCCCTGCGAATCGCTTTGGATAGAGCGTCAATAATGCACTTGTAGTGTTTAATTCTCTGTGCGTTCAGAGATGCAAGGAAGTCATTGCCGAAGATATGCTTTATTTGAGGTTTAATGGGGGAAATTAGCAGGAAGTAGCTGGTATTACTGAGCTACGTGATGCTGAAGGGTAAAAAAGTCTCAAAGAAAGGCGGATTTTCTTTTCCTGAGAGATTGAAGGCTAAGCAGATTGAAACCGGAGAAAAGGAATGCGCTGCCCAATTAATCACAACAGTTTCAGTGCAGCTGAGTGGGTAAAACCAGGGAAGGGGAGGGCATGCACGGGATGGTCCAGTCCCTGGCTGGCAGGGACTGACCCTGCTCCCAGCAGTGCTGCTGGCTGACACCTTCTCCTGCATTCTGGGGGCTCCTGGATTCTGTGGCCTCATCTGAGATGGAGTCTGGTGTGGGTGGGAGACCCAGGGCACCTGGGTGAGAGGACTTTACTGATGCTGTGGGGGCAGCAAGGGGCCTGGTGTCTGTGGGGCCCTGTCTTGCATGGGTTCAATGGCTTTTCAGCCACTTGAAAGTGTACACGGCATCGCCCGTGATCCCTCTTCTCACCACAGCGTCTCCCATTTTATCCTCTTCCCCCTGCAGGAGTCCAGCAGAGGAAGGAGGAGGACGCAGAGGCGCAGAAGAAGGCAAAGGAGTGCGGGCGAAGCGTGCTCAGGGTCTCCCCAGACCAGGGATCAGACGTGTACCTCCTCAGGAAGATGGTAGAGGAAGTGTTTGATGTGCTTTATAGTAAGAACCTTCACGCTTCCATTTGGGGATTTGGATTGCCCCAGGGCTTGCTGAGCTGCCTGGTGCCGCCGCCAGACGTGGCTTTCAGCCCCAGCCTGGCTCTCCAGCAAGGGAGCAGGGGTAGCATGGTGGGACATGCTCCTGCGTAGGGTTAGCGTTGAATTGAGATGGGGTCCAGCAGCTGCATCTTCACTTCCCAGTGCCCCAGGGAAAGAAAATCCCTGTGCTGAGGGGAGCATCCTCTACCCCCAGCACCGGGGGAAGGCTCTGCCATGTACTGAGTGTGGTTTTTCAAGCACACCTTTATGCCTGACAATTTGTCTGCCTCCTCTATCAGGGCTCTGTGGCAACTCTCTCATTCTTTTCCTAGGCAAGTCTATTTAATAGGAAAAAAGATTGTTTTTCCAGCAAGCAGCCCCACAGCCCCAGCTCCAAGAGACAAGCTGGTGCCATTCCAGCACATGCATCATCCCTGGCAATAAAGCTTCTGCAATTAAAATGTAGATGACCATATGGCTGTTGATATGTAACCCAGTGGGTTGCAGAGCTCCCTCTGGGCCCAATCTGTGGAGGCTGGAGCGGTGGCAGCGCCTGCTTCTCACTTGGGATGTCCCTGCTGGAGCCCGCACAGGGTGGCTGGAGGTGGCAGCCGTGCTTCTGGCTCAGTCCCTGGCAGCAACTCCAGGGATGTGCTGAGACAGGTAGGAAAAGTGAGATTAGCTTGGGAGAGCCCCCCAATATTCCCCCATGCTGCTCGGCAGGTTGTGTTAGCCCAGCATGATGCTTTGGAGGAGCTGAAGCTGTGTGGCTGGACCGGCTACGGAACCGGGTGTTTTGTTTTCCTGAGTGCAGCCTCCCCATTGCAATTTGGGATTTGGGATGTGCTACCAAGCCCTGCCTGCACCAGGCAGGCCTCCCTGAGCCCAAAGTGCAAGCGTTGCCCCTTTTTTATGTGCTGGGTTTGGGAACAAGCTCTCCCACCACATCGGAGGGTGACATTGGGTGCTCCCACCAAGCACCTTGGGCTCACGTGCCTGATTTGCTGCTGCTGGCTCCCCTCGTCAGCACCTGCCGCAGCTTCACGTTCAGAAAGGGGCGGTTGCAGCCCTTCCCCCAGGGATGGACACTTGCTGAGGTTTTCTGAAACCACTTAAAGGACTTGGATGTGATGTTCCCATTAATGGGGGTAATGGTAATCAAATCCTCTGGCTGCCTCAGTCCAAACGGGAAGGGAGGGACAACGCAGAAGAGCCAAGGGAATGGGATGAGGAGGGCGTTCCAGCACGAGTTGGATCCCCACTCGGAGCTGCGTGTCTCATTTTCCTTCTGCTGCGAGAGTGCCAGGCTTTGCAGGCCTCTTGGGAACGTGGGAATTATTCGTATATGACATATCATAAATATTTAATTGCATAAAACCACTTGATCAGGGTGTGTCCGTGTGGGATGTACAAACCAGGCCGCTCATACCTTGGGATGAGTTTGTGATGCTCTTCGCCTTGGCGAGGTCTCCAATCTGGGGTGGCTGGCGTTGCTATGGCAGGAGGAAATTGGGCATCCCTGGGCTAGTGCTTTTGGCCCTGGTGTTAGGTGTGACTCTGCCTTTGCTGCTGATTCAGTAGGACCAGCTCTTTCCATGCTTGAGCTGCTCTGCGGTGGAATCCATTGGGTGGATGCTTCCCTCCTGGTTTGAGTGGGGAGGAATATGCAGGATATAACAGGTGCCCCAGGGTGATTCTGTTTCCAACACCAAGAGAACTGTCAGAAACTAACAGTTATCTTTCTTATGGGATTTATATTTTTTATCCTTTCGGTCGCTTCCCATCAACAGGGAATGGAAACAAAAAATCTTAGAAAATGCTCAGTCAAAAAGATCGCGTATTCCCTCTAGAGCTGGGTAATCTCTGCACCAACAGGATGACTGATTACCGCCGGCTTCTATTAAACAGGCATTAATGATGATTATTGTCTCTCTTTAGCTAAACCATGAGCCTCTGCACGGCGATGCGAGCCTTGGTGAAGGTCACTTTGACAGTAATGCATTCCCCATAAAAATATGCTCAGGGAGTTGTTGAGTGTCGGGTTGATAAGGAGCCAACGTGGGCACGAGGAGCTTCTCCCCGTGATAGAGGGAGGTAGAAAACTGTTAGAGCCGGTGCATTGGGGCAGGGAAAACATCAGCACCCTCTGAGTTTGTGCTAATTGTACTCGTGGTGTTGTGGTGCAAGGGTTTGGTTTGAAACTTCAGTTATTGGCTTAATTAAAGCATTATCCATCCCACCTGTAAGGAACCTTGATGGCTCAGGCAAGTTGCACATCATTAGTTATCATGCATTGCTTCAAAGAGCATGTTGAAGAAATCATTTTTAACAAGGACTTGCTGACAGCAGCACAAGATTTCCAGGGTTTCTGTAAGATCTTTTGGTGGGGTTATTTTTGAAGAAGAAGAAAAAAAAAAGAACATATTTTAAGGAAAAACAGCAATAAAAAATCCCACAGCTATTTATAGGTCCCATAATCTCCTCTGCCTGCCCAAAACCTGCAGAAGAAGGTGCAAACACCTTGCCACAAAGCCAGATGTTCTGCCTTTGGACGCTGCTTTGCCAGACAGGTTGCATTCCAGCACGGCTGTTTCTTCTGCTTTGTGCTTTCAGCACCAGGTTTATTGGTCATGGTGACTTGGTTGGTTTCCAAAGTAATTTTTCCATGGAGAACAACTGAAATATAGAAGGGGCTGGTTTTCTGACAGCATCTTGTCTGAAGAGCATCCCAGGTTTGGGCGTGTGGGCATTTAAACTGGTTTAGAAATCTCTGTGTAGCTGCGATGCTTGCTGGTTGTCTTCTGCTGCCAGGGAAGGGAAAGAAGTTCAGTCCCAACTCCTTGAGGAGATTTGGGTGCCAGAGGTACAACTGAGCCAGCCTCACATAGTGGGGACAAAGAGGGACTCTGTGCCCATCATCAAGGAGAGAGGATGAGGTTTATGGGCTGCTGGAGGCAATCGTGGAGGCAGATATATTTATGTTGGTGCTGCTTGAGAATGGTAGGATGGAAAGAGGCTGTTGGGGTTTTTTTCTTGTCTTTCAAAGTGCATTGAGGCTGCCTGAGAGCACCAGCAATCAAAGTACTTCTCATTCTTCCAGGAGGTAAAATAAGAAAATTGACCAAAAATAAGGTACCCAGAATATCTCAGTAAACATGAGATAAAATCAGTGCAAGCCCTTCAGCCTCCTTTGTCAGCTCTCAGCTCCCTCCCAGCTTGCAGGTAGCCACATCCCTTGCTGGCGCTCAGCCGGGTGCTCCAGGGAGGTGGGTTTGTGCCAAGTGACCCCAGCTGAGGATTTTACTGTGCAACCTAAAAGATGAGACATCTGCTTATTGGCTTTTAGAGCTCTTTATTAATTAGCACTTGAAAAAAAAAGGCTTGCAGGTCCTTGTGTGCTAAGTGCAGAGGTAGGGAGCGGTTTTCTTCTCATAACGTTTCCTCTGGGATCTCTTGTTTCTGCGTTCGCTCCTCCAGCCCATCTCGGCCACGGTCAGGGCTGTGGGATGTCTTATCGGTGTTTAACTCTGCCCCCTCCCCAGGTGAAGCTGTGGGGAAGAGCACCGTGGTCCCTTTGCCGTACGAGAGGTTCCTAAAAGAGCCAGGCTCCCTGGCAGTTGCCGGCTTGCCTGAGGGGATCAGCTTTAAGAAACCCATGGAGTACGATGTGAAATCCCTGATGGCCATCTTAGAACACAGCCACAGCATCCGCTTCAGGCTAAAAAGGTAATTTTGGGGATTCCAAGGGGCAGGAGGGCAGGGAGCTCTCAGGATCAGGCCTCCTAGAATGCTGGTAGAAGGTGGTTTTGCATGGAGCTGGCAGGAGGCTCCCTCCTGTCTCCTACCTTCTCCTCCAGACCCAGAAACCTGGGTCCAGCTCTGCCAAACCCAGCCTTGCATGGAAATTCATCTGTGTCAGTGGCTTGAGACCGTTTTGGACTCCTTCCTATAATAAATGCGTGTAAACGTGCTCATTGACCGCATCTCTTTATGCGTCTCCACCAAAATTTTCACTGCGGTTAGCTAAGTGCTTTTCTGTCTCCAGAGAGATTTCCAGTGTGAATGTTGCCTGCTTCTTCCCAGGCTGAAATGAGGTTCTGAACACTGGATGAGGAGGGAGGCCATGGTGGGACAATCTGCCCATTTTGGCCATGTTTCCACAAGGAGTTTGGTGGTTTGGGTGCATTTTTTCATGTGTTTGCCTAGCTGATGGTATCTCAGATCCATTCAGAGAAACGCTGAGCGCTACCTAATTCCTCCTCTGAAGGCTCGGCACTTCTGGAAAATCAGGCTGAGAGAGCTAAAAGTAGGACATGCAGAATTTGAGCTGTCTGTGAGCTCGTGGCCGTCTGTCTCATGTGAAGCACGTGGTCTTCCTCTGTCTGAAGCTCATCCTGGAATCACTGAGGACCCCATTGAAGGTGCCGTGAGCCCTGAGGGCTGGGACAGTCAGTGGAGTCAAGTGATTATGGTCACACGAATTATTTTACTCCTTAAACACACCAGGCTGAGGAGCTAGGTAGCTTTGCCCTAATATAAATGCTTTAAACGACCCTAAAAACTAACCTGCTCTGCTTAAAGAAGACAAAAACAGTGCAGGTGCCTGAAGAAGGTGGAGGAGGTAGGGTGGTGGCTGTAAAATCTAAAACAAAGAGCCCGGCAGCCAGTAGTGCAGCCTGTCTCACCCTCCCAGGCACAGCTCTCCTTCCCCCTCCAAATCCTTGCTTATCCCAGTTTAGCAGTGTCAGGGACCCAAGGAACTTGTTTTCATCCTCCTCTTCTCCCTTCCTTCCCCTCAGGCCGGCAGATGAGCCCAGCCGAGAGCCAAACCCCAGTGTGGAGTTGACTTGTACCTCCCTCACCTCCAAGGGTGGCTGGGACTCTGGTGCCAACGGCCCCGTGGCCAAACCCACTGGCCAAGACAACCCCTCGACCGTCACCAACTTCTTATACGGCGTCTCGCTGCCCTCCCAGATCGCCGTCGACCTAAAGCAAGAGGTGTCCCCTGGCCTGCCTGGGCCGACCGCAGCCGGCGAGGCGCTGGTGCCCAGACCCGCGGGAGAGCTGAAGGTGCCTTCCTCACAGGAGTACAGCGACTGCTGTGGTAATAGCCTGGAGTTTGCTCTCAGACGAGGGCCTGGTGCGAAGCCCACCCCACCCCGGCGCTGACAGGGGACAGGCACAGGGGTTTTGGAGGTCCTCGGATGAAAAAGCGGTGCAAAGTTTCACCCGCACGGAGATAAGGGGACAGCTCTGCTGTGTCGTGCCACCCCAGCCCTTCCCTAAGTGCCTCCAAGGTGCTAATGGGGCAGCACTTCCAATTCTGCCTGGAAATGCCAGGTGCCGGAGAGGGAGCCGGGGGAGATGGTGGGGGCTTGATCTGGCCAGGGTTGTCACAGGCCAAGGTGCACGGAGGGGTCAGGTTGGCATCACCGGTGAGGGTCAGCACCCAGGGGCTTGTTTGGGTGCCTTGAGCATCGGTCAGGCTCTCATCAACCCTTTCTCCTTGTCTCCCCTCTTGTCCAGGACAGAAATCGTCAGTCCCTGGAGGTCCCCTCATCCAGAACGTGCACTCATCCAAGCGCATCCTCTTCTCCATTGTCCATGACAAGACAGGTCTGTGTCTCACTCCAGTGTTGGCCAGCAGGCACCTCTTATGGAAAGGTTTCCTCTCAACCTCCTCTCTCCCTAGCAGTCTCCCAGCCACCCTCATGCTCTGCAGGGCCTTGGCAGTGCAGCAGAGGATTTTTTTCCCTTGCTGCAACATCTCAGCCTGACAGCCATGACCTTCATCCCCACTTGGGTCCATCGCTGCCATCTCCCTGATGCTCAGTCCTCAAATGCAGCCGGCCAGCTGGGAAACCCCATCCCTGCTCCGTGTGTGAGGAACTGAGGTGCAGCCTTGCCTGAGCCGTAAACAGCAAATACCCACTGAAAGCTTGGTCAAGAAGGCCAGTGGCATCTTGGCTTGGATCAGAAATGCATGGCCAGCAGGTCCAGGGAGGTTCTTCTCCCTTTGTACTCGGCACTGGTGAGACCGCTCCTTGAATCCTGGGGTCAGTTCTGGGCCCCTCACCACAAGAAGGATGCTGAGGCTCTGGAGCGAGTCCAGAGAAGAGCAACGAAGCTGGGGAAGGGGCTGGAGAACAGGCCTTATGAGGAGCGGCTGAGAGAGCTGGGGGTGTTTAGCCTGGAGAAGAGGAGGCTGAGGGGAGACCTCATTGCTCTCTCCAACTACCTGAAAGGAGGTTGTGGAGAGGAGGGAGCTGGGCTCTTCTCCCAGGTGACAGGGAATGGCCTCAAGCTCCACCAGGGGAGGTTTAGGCTGGACATTAGGAAAAAATTTTTCACGGAAAGGGTCATTGGGCAGTGGCAGAGGCTGCCCAGGGAGGGGGTTGAGTCACCTTCCCTGGAGGGGTTTAAAAGACAGGTGGATGAGGCGCTGAGGGACATGGTGATTCTATGATTCTCTGATTATTTCAAACCATCTGAAACTCGCTAACCCCTGCGTGATTTTGCATTAGCGCCCAGAGGGAGATCAGCAAGCAGGGAGGAGACTCTGCCATTTCCCCACCTCCACCCCACCCAAGGGAAATGCAGCCTAAAAACGCTGATGTGTTTATATCCAAATCCTTGCTTGCCTGCATTCGAAAAAACAGAGAAAAAAATATGGGTCGGAAAGTTGGGAAAGAGAAGAAGATGAAAAAGCTCCTCTGTGAAATGGCCATGCCTTTCAAAGGTTCGTTTCATGTTGAGTTTGCTCTGTCCCAGAGGCTCTTTCATTTCAGGGTTGAGAAGTTTTATGGGGTCATTTCTTAGGAATCTGCTTTGCACATGCCCAGCTGCAGAGGATGCTTGGGGCTGGGGCTGGGGAAGCCCAGACCTTATCTGCCAGCCTGGCAGAATCTGCTCAGGAAAGGGGGAAAACATTCTTTTTAAAGCAGCAAAGTCTTGTTCCTGCTTCTCAGCGCTTTGCGCGAGAAAAGTGCATCTGCTGTGTACGAACCATATGGAAGATCCTTATTTCTTATATTTTGTTTTGATAGATAAGTGGGACAATTTTATAAAAGAAACTGAAGATATCAACACCCTTAGGGAGTGCGTGCAAATTCTGTTTAACAGCAGATATGGTGAGTAGGAGTTAATATCCCATTATGCATCTGCAGTGCTTGTGGTTTGCATATCATTATATAGCAATCATTTTTGTTCCCTAACACAGCAGCAGAAGCCATATGCTAGAGCTCCCTTCTCTTCCTAACACATTTAGCCCAGCAGCTTCCAGGCTCTGGGTGTCTGCTGAAGGTTATGTCAATATTTCCATATGGAGCACCCCCCTCACCGTCGAGGAATTTACAACTGGGCTGTAAAACGGCGTGGCACGCCGGGTCAGAGCACCCGGGCACTGCTGGCGGCTGAGGGGGAGCAGAGACGTGCGGCTGGTTTAAATTAACATGGCAGGGAAAAAGGAGATTGTTGTTACTGCAGCTGCCTTTTCCCCACCTGCACGGTTTACAGGCATCTTTGGTGCTCCCTTTGCCATGGGCAGTGGTTTTGGGGTAGTTCCTGGGTGTTTGGGCAGCTGTAAGTTCAGGAAATTGCTTGGGAGTGAGCTGATGGGTTGAAGGTTGTTGCCTTTACCATCAGGCTGTACAATTCTTGAGTTATAGTTTGGCTACAGACGTACTGTGACACCTGTGAATTATATACGACTGTAGGTGAGCTCTGGAACTTCTAATTTATATACATGCTATGCACCTCATGAGTTACATAGCTGAGCGACCTGCTGTTACATCACAAGGAGATTGGGGTCGGCGTATGGGCAGATCATCTCTGGTTTGAGCAACCCCAGGAACGTTTTGGGGGATGTGGAGGACACCACTAGCTGTATTTGCTGCTGCATCGATTCCCCGTTGTCCCATCTCCCGTGGGCGAGCTGCTTCTGGGGCTCACCTGGTGGGGCAAGCAAAGCAGAAGAGGGCAGGAGGCACTCACTGTGCTTGAGTTCAAGCCATTACACCTTCTTTTTGTCATCCATGAAAGGAAAAGCACGTGTTTAAGCGAAAACCATGTGTTCCCCTTTCAGCTGAAGCCTTGGGGTTAGACCACATGGTCCCCGTCCCGTACCGGAAAATCGCTTGTGACCCCGAGGCAGTGGAAATTATTGGCATCCCAGACAAAATACCCTTCAAAAGGCCTTGCACCTATGGTGTCCCCAAACTCAAACGGATACTGGAGGAGAGGCACAACATCCACTTTGTCATCAAAAGGTGGGTGGCAAGGGGGACTGCATGGGCTTGAGGGGTTTAAGCTCTCTTCCCTCTGTGCTTATTTTGACACCCAAGACTCATTTAGCCCATTTTTTATGGAAAAGAGCTAAACACCCGTTGTACAGACAGAAGTAAAGGATTTTATTTCCTGTGCTCCCAAACCTCTGCTTTCCATCTCTCTTCCTATTTTTTGGTGAGGGTGTGGCAGGGCTGGCACACCATGGTCACCCCTGAACTCGTACCACACTGTTTTAATTCTGTGCAGACAGTGCCAGTGCCATCCTAAGCAATTTGAATGGTATTGGGACCCTCTGCTCATTTAGCATGCACGGTGGTGTTGAGCTGATGGTTTTACTTTGTGATCTTGGAGGTCTTTTCCAACCTTAAGGATTTGGTGGGTGGGAGAGGTGCCTCTGGGTGGGAAGAGGAACATCCATATTCACACTGCACGGGGATTTCCCTCCACCTTGTTTTGCCATGATCACTTCTGGCTGTCCTGTAGTTAGGATGATGAAGATGTGGTGCCTTCAGGCAGGGAGTTGTGTCTTGGTGTCTGCATTTACGCCGGCGGAGGACTGAATGGTTTTCTGGTTATCTCTGCACTGTGCAACCCCTCTTTGCTTCTCTGTCAGGCAAAACTGCTTTATTACATATTTATTTATTCGGTCCCTGCCCATGCAGAATTTGTGTTGTTCCCCTGCTAGAAGTGTGAAACTATGGCACAGAAAAACACCAGCTGAGGCTCCCAAAGGGGCTAAAATCACCGACACCAAGAGCACTCTGGCATCCTAAAAGGAATTTGCTTTCCGGGTGTCAGCTGGTGGAGGAATTGCTTTGTCTTGTGCTTTGTGGGGCTAGATCAAGCTCCAAGATATAAAGGGGGCTCCAGGAAAGTTCTTCAACATGCAGTGCAGGGATAGGATGAGGAAGAATGGTTTTGAGCTGCAAGATGGGAGATTGAGATGAGATCTTGGGAAGAAATGTTTTGCTGTGAGGGTGGGGAGGCCCTGGCCCAGGTTGCCCAGAGCAGGGGTGGCTGCCCCATCCCTGGAGGGGTTCAAGGCCAGGTTGGATGGGGCTTGGAGCCCCTGATCCAGTGGGAGGTGTCCCTGCCCATGGCAGAGGTGGAACTGGGTGATCTTTTAGGTCCCTTCCAACTGAAACCATTTTATAATTCTATGAGTCTCTGATTCTGTGATGTGCCCTCTTGCTCCCATGAGCAAAGTTGTGGGCAGCACCAAACCATGATATTCAGGAGGAAGTGACATCTGGTCAGTGCTCTACATCATGAAGCGAAGGTCCAGCAACAGTTACTACAGTTCCATTTTGGTTAAGCCAGCCAGTAGCAGCTTCATTTAATCAGTTAATTAAATGAAGGGAATGACTTATAAGCAGATTTAAAGGTGCTTTAGTTAAAGAGCATATGCTGTAAGATGGCTTGGTTGCACAACAGGCTGAAAGGCTTTTTTCTTTTTCTTCTTTTAGCTGAAAAAATAACTCATTTTTTTTTAGGGAATGAATAAAATTACTATTTTGACTTGGTTTAATGCTGTTCATTAATAAAACCTAAAATTCAGTCATTAGAAGCACTTATTTCTAATCCCTTTTATTTCCTTTCCTCCTAGGATGTTTGACGAGAGAATTTTTACAGGTATGTTCTACACGTCCAATGATTTATTGCCCACAAAATGGAAAGATTTTCCAGAGAAGTAGAGTTGAAATTATGTTCCCTGTAAGCAGGAGAAGTGCAGAACACGTACAGTTGTGCTCAGTGAGGAGAAGCCTTGTCTGTGCCCTACACCCAGACGTGCTGGGATAGCCTTTCCTGGGATCAGTGCAAGGACTGTGCCCTCCCTTAAATAGAATTTTGAAGGTTTCAGTGAGTAATCCCAGGTGTGTGAGGCTGGGCTGTGGCCACAGGCAGCACATGGTATCTTCTCTGCTTTCAGGAGGAAGAATAATCACTGCTGGGTTCCTCACTGGTGAATTATTCTCTTTTTTTTTTGGCTGGGAACTGCTTGCATCATCCAAGCACTATCTGTTTTTAAAAGAAAACAACAAAAATCCATTTTTTTTCAATCATAGAACCCTGGGGAGTGGGTTTCTTTGGCTTTCTTTGCCCTGGGATTTTACTCTTTTTGATTTGAGCTGGAGAAGACAGAGGAAATGGCCTCAAGTTGCACCAGAGGAGGTTTAGACCGGGTATTAGGATTAATTTCTTTACTGAAAAAGTGGTGAAGCATTGGCAGAGGCTGCCCAGGGCTGGGCAGGGGAGTCTCCATCCTTGGAGGGGTTAGAAAAAATAGTAGCTGTGGGACTTCAGGCTGGATGGGGAACTTGGGCAGCTTGATCCACTGGGAGGTGTCCTTGCCCATTGCAGGGGATTGGAACTAGATGATCTTTAAGGTCCCTTCCAACCCAAACTATGCTACAATTCTACAGTTTATCAGGCACAGTGGGGTTGGGCTGACAGTTGAACTGGATGAGCTGAGAGGTCTTTTCCAGTGCTAATGATTCTATGATTGCAATTGCATCTCGGCAAATAAGACAGATGCTGGTGCTGTCCAACCTGACCCTTGATCCAGCAGCTGCCCCCAGCTCACCATCCTAATACCTGCCTGAACCATAGCACTGCACCCTATTTATCACTACCGAGCCCCATTCCTGATCGCCTGGGCTTGGCTCACAAGTAGCGACGTGTTTTGGGATTGTTGTTGTTGGGTTGTTTTTTTCCCCAAGCTGCCAAACCCACATGCTGGCGGCTCTCCCAACAACACCTTCTCCTCTGACATCCAGTACCTGAAGGGGACCTACAAGAAAGCTGTGAAGGGCTTTATACAAGGGCATGGAGTGATAGGACAAGGGGGGAATGGCCTTAAATTGGAGGGGGGAAGATTTAGATTAGACATTAGGAAGAAATTCTTCACAAGGTGGGTGGCGAGGCCCTGGCCCAGGTTTTCCAGGGACATTGTGGCTGCCCCATCCCTGGAGGGGTTCAAGACCAGGCTGGATGGAGTTTTGAGCAACTGGATCCAGTGGGACGTGTCCCTGCCCATGGCAGGGAGGTGGAACTGGGTGATGTTTAAGGTCCCTTCCAGCCTAAACCGTTCTGTGATTCTATTCTATCATCTCCGCTGGCCAAAATAATCCTTGTGGCCCTGCGACAGCCCCAGCCCCAAGGGTGCTCCTTGGGGACGATGACACCAGAGCTACCCAAAGAGGACCTCCAGCAGAGCCTGGAGCGGATCCCAGCCCAGTAGTGGGGGCTTTCTTTGTCTCCAGCCCCCTTAATGGCCTATTTTCTCAAGAAAAGGATATTTTAAACTCTAAAGCACCCCCAAGGGATGGAGCGCTGAACTGTGTCTTGGGATGTTTGGATTTTCCTTGCAAATCCATTGTGGTTGTGTGTTATCAAGGAAGAGGCATCACATATGTCTGTGCATGAGCTCAAGGGCTGCTGATAGAAGTCACCGTGCAGAGTTCGGGGATTATGTAGCAGGGTGGTGGCAAGTGGAAATCAGAGGATGAGGCAGCCAGCCCTGCAGGGCTGGGGTGGATACCAGTTCCCCTTCCCCAGCCTGGTCCCTGCAGGAATACCAGAAGCTAAACACATTAAACCTGGCATTTTCTGAATTGTGTCAGCACATCTGACCGTGCAAAAAAAAAAAAAGAAAAACCAAGCATCTGCTGAGTCAGGAGGTGCCATTCTTGCAAAGACACTGTTTTCTGAGTGGAGCTGTATTTTAAGTTGCCGACTGCAAAGTATCCCAAAGCTTCCCCATACAGTTCTGCTCATCCTTTAATTAAAATACCCACCACTGCTAGGAAACCTATTTTTGCTACTCCCCTGGGTAGCAGCTTCAGACGGGCTTTGCTGCTGCAAGAACAAGATTTGGTCCATAGAAAGCACAAATTAAAAGGAGCCTTTTGGCCTGTCAGTAAATAAATAGAGTCTTTAAGGCTCCATTGCTGCTGACCCCATTGCCAGAGCCCTGCTTTTTCTTGCAGGCTGGAGCTGAAAGGAAAAAGGCTCTGTGTTCCCACAGATGGGATGTGTTTTAAGAGAGTGGGAATGTCACGATGGCACTTTGAGTTGAGACCAGTGAAGGGCCATTGGCAACTGCTATTTAACAAGATAACTGCATAGTTTCTGCAGCCTTGCCTTGTTTCATTCCCTCCTTCCCCCAGCACTAATCCTCCCTCTCTTCACTCACCTTCTCTGCCTGATTTTCATTTCCTACCCTGCCATCAGATCACTCTTTTCATCTCCAAGGTCATTGCTGAGGCGTCATTTCAGCTCCTTTCAGGTTGCTGAGGAACAGGGAAGGGAGAGAGGAGGTTTTTCATGGTGACAAGATGCTTTTGTCCCTCTCCGTGTCACAGCAGCAGAGATGTCTCTTGCTGCTTGTGGGGCTTGGATCTGTGGGACAGGGCTGCGTGTGTCACTGCTGCTCTGGGCTTTGCTGAGCTCCTGTCCAGCCCAGTCCTCTCCCTTGGGGCAGAGCTTGCCACAGTCCATGACCCTGCCTGGGTTTCCTGACCCCAGTCCCCTCCTCGTGGCACCCTGTCCATCCAGTCAGCCCTTTCTTGAGATGCTCCATGCCTGCCAGGCCTTCCCAGCACACGCTTAGTTATGCAGAGGTGTAAGCAAGCATCTTGTTATTATTTTACTGCCTAAACCCAATTAAATCTGCACCCTTACCTATGCAATGAGGTGACTTTGGAAAACCTGTTCCCACCCTGACCTCAGCTCTGGGGCTAGCGGGGCAACAAAACGAGTTGCAAAAGCTGCATTGTTGGCGTCTTCTAGTTGCTAATTCTGGTTTTGCTTTTCCTTCCAAACCCACCCTGCGCACCCGGCACCAGGAAGCAAATTTACCAAAGATCCAACCAAGCTGGAGCCCTCCAGTCCGCCCGGGGAGATCTCCCCAGAGCCGCCCCGCGGGGCCATGCTGGACCTGGCAGGGACCTCCCAGGCCAACAGCAGGTAAGCAGCACTGCCGTCCCTCGGTGACCACGGTGGGAGAGCCCTGGTGAGCAATTTGAGGGGCATTAACTTGCACAGGTTATCACTGTGCTGCTGGCTTGGGGAAGGATGGGCATGGGAGGGCGCGATGGGTGCTGTTGAGTGAGCTGCAGCGTTGGGGAGGGGTAGGTAACGTGGTGGGTGTACGAGTATCTTGTTCCCTAAAAGCCCACTGCTACCGTACAGCTAGCTGGCACTGCAGGAGGCCAAGCACCCCGTCCGTTTGTGAGCCAAAATAGCAAAGTTTGGAATCGCTGATTTGGTACAAAACTGATGAAATTGGTGCCTTGCCCAGGCTGGCTGGGATTATCTGCTTTAGCATCTCTGGTATTAAGGCATGGCCTAAGGATTCACCCTCAGCCAGCACCACAACACAGCATCCTGCTAATTAAGCTTACTTGGTTATAAAGCACGCAGGGGGACTAGCAGTGGATTAACAGATGCTTTAATAAAGGTGAGGTTATAGAGTTCAGGAGGCTTTTTATGAGAGCACCTGTTTCTGGTAAAATCATGCCACGAGCTAGACTACTCTATAATACGTTGGCAGGGCCTATGGAATGTATAGTGCTGCTTACCAACATGTCCTGGGAAATCCAGAAGGCATTTTCTTCCCTGTAACCCCAGTTTCCATCATTTTTTGCTTCAAAACCAAGGTAATATTTAGCGCCAACACTTTAAATAAGGGAAATAGAGCAGCAGTTCATAGCGGCGCTCATGAACGAGGCTGTGCTGCAGGGAAAGGAGCCTTTTCCAGCCTCCCTCACACAGCTGGCTGTCATGTCACAGATGGCTTGACAAGTGCTCCTCAGCATCTCCAGCACAAAGCCTTGCCTTCCAGCACTGATGCCTCCACCAGCTGGGGCTGCAGACTGTGCTGCGGGGTTGGTAACCTCTGCAGGCTGGGATGAGGAGATGAGGTAACTTGTCCTTGTCTCCTCCATGCCATCTATTGGGTTCTTCTCCTTTCTACATGAACCCACAACAGGCTGGAGTCTACTTCTTACTGTCCTCAGTGCTCTTTCAGGTTTCTCCCCTCAAATGTGGCTACTGTGTGCTGGGTGGGTGACCCTGCTGTGTTGGCAGCATTAGAGCGAGCAGCGAGTAAGCTCGGTGTTCCACCGAAATCTTGCAGCTTCAGAGGGCAGAGACCTCTCAAGCTGCCCAACCCACAGTGCTGGCATTCATCACCCAAACGTCTGGATATCTCCAGCTTCAAAGAAGGACTAGGGATGGTTTTATCCCAGGGGATTGGGTGGCCTGTGCACAACTTTGCTGTCCTGCTGCTGTGAGACGTAAGCCGTGTCCCCTCCCAGGCTTTGTTTTGCTAAACAGAACCATCCAAATTATGCTTGTCCTTTCTTCCACCAGGGATAGAGTACTGGCAGCACCCCATGGGTATCACTCATTCCCCATGCCGTGGTGATCATAAAATCATAGAATCACCAGGTTGGAAGAGACCCACTGGATTGAGTCCAACCATTCCTATCAAACACTAAACCATGTCCCTCAGTGCCTCATCCACCCGTCTCTTAAACCCCTCCAGGGAAGGTGACTCAACCCCCTCCCTGGGCAGCCTCTGCCACTGCACAATGACCCTTTCTATGAAAAAATTTATCCTAATGCTCAGCCTAAACCTCCACTGGCGGAGCTTAAGGCCATTCCCTCTCGTCCTGTCCCCTGTCACTTGGCAGAAGAGCCCAGCTCCCTCCTCTCCACAACCTCCCTTCAGGTAGTTGGAGAGAGCAATGAGGTCTCCCCTCAGCCTCCTCTTCTCCAGACTAAACACCCCCAGCTCTCTCAACCGCTCCTCACAAGGCCTGCTTTCTAGCCCCCTCACCAGCTTCGTTGCTCTTCTCTGGACTCGCTCCAGAGCCTCAGCATCCTTCTTGTGGTGAGGGGCCCAGAACTGAACACAGGACTCGAGGTGCGGTCTCACCAGTGCTGAGTCCAGAGGGAGAAGAACCTCCCTGGACCTGCTGGTCACGCCGTTTCTGATCCAAGCCAAGATGCCACTGGCCTTCTTGGCCACCTGGGCCACTGCTGGCTCATGTTCAGTCGGTGTCAACCAACACCCCCAGGTCCTTCTCCTCCAGGCAGCTTTCCAGCCAGGCTTCTCCTAGTCTGTAGCTGCATGGGGCTGTTGTGCCCCAAGTGCAGGATGTTACCTGCATTTCACATTTCCCTGCTTCCTTGCACTGTTGGATGTCAGGGCTGTGTAATACAAGCTGTGCTGTGTTGGAGCTCTGCCCAAGGAGGTGACTGCTCGGATGTGTGGCTTCATCTGAAGTGGTTGCAGTGAAGAAGAGTCAACCGTGGGCATGAGGAGGGGGTTAAGGGCATGGGTGGCTGGGTTTGCTTGCTTGGACCGGGTTGCTGTGGCTGATGTTGGTTTGCTCTGTGTCTTGGTATCGTACCTGGGTTGCAATGGTCAGTGCTCAACACTCTGAGGACAGCACCTCAAAATGCTGTGCTGGTGACGCTAGGCTGTGGGAGCACGGCTGCTCGTCCCCTCTGCCAGAGGGAGGCTGGTGGCAGCTGCATTGAGGCATCCGTGCCAGAGCAGGGCTGCTCGAGGCACTGTCGCTCTGGCATCTCGCAGTGGGGCGAGTCAGCCCCACTGACCAACCATTTCAAATAGGTTGGAGAAATCACACCCTATGAGTGCCTGGTTCTCTTCCTGATAATGCAGAGATTCTGGAGAAGAGGCTCAGCCAGAGACGTCTGTGATGGGAGCTTGGCTGTGCTGGGAATTACACTCAAATCTCCAGCATCCTCTGATGCTAGGGCTGAGTCACAAAAACATTCTTCATCCGTTTTTTGCTCTTTGCACCTTGCTGAATTGCTCCGTATCTGGAGGCATTTAGACTTTGGGAGCAGGAGAGCATCCACTATGCACTGGATGCTTCAGATACCACCGGCCTCTGAACATGCTGTGGGGCTGAAACCTGGCCTGCGGCTTCTCGTTTTCCCGTTCATTTGTTAACATTTGCAATTAGGACACTTCTAATTTTTGCAGCAGAAGATCCCACTGTGCGGTTAAATTGGTGTGCCTGGAAACAAGAAGGTGGAAGGAGGGTTTATTAGGGATGCCAAGCTGGATTTTGTATAGCGATAGGTAGATAACTAGCTGCTGCCTATCTGCAGGAGTGTGGAGGCAGGGTGGGAGATGAACTTCACTGCTGCAGAGAGTGGCTGGACACTTGCAGACCTCATACAGCCCTCACTGATGCTGCACTGTCCCCATCTCACCTGCTGCACCCCAGCTGTGGGCCAGGTAGGGGTTGCACGAACCAGTAAAACCACTTTAGAAGACCTCGTGGAGGAAAAACTAGGGGGTTTGGGAGTGATTTGGATCACCCTGCCCATGGTGCTGCTGTGAGATGTGGACCATGCTGGGCTGGGTTGACCACCTTCCACTGGTCTAAGTCCAGCACAACCTGAAGATCATCCTGGGGTCCCTTTCAAAGGTATCCTGGCCGTGTATCTACGTATGCATTGTTCCTGATTTATACAATGTGTGTGTGAAAATTGAATTGGGTTCCTGTGCACTTCTGATTACAAAGGGAACTTGCTCTGCCCACCATCAGAGCAAATTTAGAACAAGAGGGAATGGCTTCAAATTGTGCCAGAGGAGGTTCTGATTGGACATTAGGAAAAATTTTTTTACTGACAAGGTTCTCGGGCATTGGCAGAGGCTGCCCGGGGAGGTAGTTGAGTCCTCATCCTTGGAGATGTTTAAAAGACAGGTAGATGAAGTGCTTAGGTGTATGGTTTAGTAGTGGACAGGTGCGGTTGGGCTTGATGATCTCAAAGGTCTTTTCCAACCTAGTGATTCTATGATTCTAAATCTCCCCAGATCTCCCAATGTATTGATAACTTCTATCTACAGGAAAATCATGTGGCTATTCAAATCCTGCTTTGTTCTTCCTGCAAATGAGGAACCTCTGTTCCTTGGCAGGAGCAGAGCATTCCCATAGCAGTGATCCACCCAGGTCAGAGTCCAGTCCCAGGGAAGGGACAGTGCCAGGTACTTGATTCCACCCACTGCAAAGAGCAACACACACTTTGGGGGAGCCCTCACCTCTACTTTCCCTAGGGAAAGGTTGACTTTGACCTGAAGTGGGAGGGTTTAAAACCCTCCTGAGTCTCCTAGGTAACATACACAGTACTCTCTAGACCAGAGGTCCCTTTTACCTGTACCACGTTTAGGAAGAACATTTCAAGAGCACACCTGGCTTCCTTCGCGTTGCCCGTAGCGTGTTCTGCTGATGCTGCAGAGTGGATTTAAGCGAGGGAGAAGTGCTTCTGAGCTTCCCCACCCTGAGCCAGCAGGGATATGGCACTGGCTCAGAAGGGTTTTCCTTCTCCTCGAAGGACCAGTGTTGTGGAGGAGTGTGTTTTCCAGTGCTGTGGTTGTTCTTATTAAAGAAAGAGACATAAAGCAAGCGCATCCTGAGAATGCAAAGTAATCTCATTTGGATGCCGAACACCTTGTGTAAATTCCTGAGCATGCAAAGTTAACTGTAGACTACGTTTGGGATGGAGCCCAGTTTTCAGGAGAGGAAAGCTTTGGGCAGAATAAATATTTACCAAATCAATTGACTTTTTTCCTTTCTCCCTATTTGCTTTAGCTTCATGAGTAACCACATTGCTTTACGCTCAGCTCTTTGCCGCAAAGGGATGGAGTTGGCCAGGTTTTGAGCTTAAAAGCCCTCTTGCTTTCAGGAGCTCTCTGCAGTTTCATTCATCAGTGTTCAGAGGCAGGACTGCTTAGAGCAGCTTCCAGGGCTGAAAGGGGCTCCAGGAAAGCTGTGGAGGGGCTTTTGATCACGGAGTGCAGGGATAGGATGAGGGGGAACAATTTTAAGCTGAAAGAGGGAAGATTGAGATGAGATCTTGGGGAGAAATTCTTTGCTGTGAGGGTGGGGAGGCCCTGGCCCAGGTTGCCCAGAGCAGTGGTGGCTGCCCCATTCCTGGAGGGGTTCAAGGCCAGGTTGGATGGGGCTTGGAGCCCCTGATCCAGTGGGAGGTGTCCCTGCCCATAGTAGGGAGGTGGAATTGGATGGGCTTTGAGGTCCTTTCCAACTCATGGTTCTATGACTGTGGTCAGTAGTGGTGCAAGACACAGAGGAAGGTTTGGGAGCAGGGTTTATTTGCAGAGATTATTCACAGATTGTGGCTTTCCCTTGCAGCCATGGATGCTGTGCTGCTTCTGGGACCGTGGATGCAATGTTCACAGAGATCCCTCGCAGCCCTTGCCTGGCATTGCAGGGGGCTGCAGTTTCTCCCTCCTGCCAGGGTCAGTCCTACACACACCACTGGGTTTTAAGCACTCCCTTTGGCTGCTCCATGACCACCTCTCTTGTCTGCCTTTCCCTTCCAGGTCTGAGAAGTGTAGTGGTTCTGAAAGCTGTGAACCAGGTGAGGAATAATTCATTTTTCTCTTGCAAAATAAGACATTGTGGGGGACACTGAAGAAAGTAGCCTTTACAGCAACTTGGACATGTGGTACCAGTTACGCAGTAGCCCACAAGGCAGTCGTCTCAGGATTTTATTCCTGTTTGATACATGGAGGGTCTTGCTTTGTGACTCCAGCTGGGTCCCAAAGGTGTGTAAATTGAAATAACAAGATTTAAGCATATGCTTAAAAAGTGATGGTTAAGTTCTCTTCTCCCTGAAAGCTGCCACTCTTGGGTCACTGAGAAAGCAGCAGTGTTGGTGCTCTGAGCACTGAGTGAATGAGAAGGAAATACTTTTCCCCAGGGTTATGGGGGCTTGGACCCATTGAAATGCCACGCTGAGCCTTGCTGTCCTGCCCGCCCAAGCTGTGAGTCAGCCCCTTGCTGAATTCCACCCTAAATGAGGAAATTTATCTGGAGATAAGGGACCACTAGGCTGAGTACGGGAGCCAGCATCCTGTAGGGCAGCCTCTGGAGGCCATCTGGTCCGGCATAGATCATGTCCTGGTGTGATGTGCCTGCAGTCAGCCCTCCTAGAGCACGGTCTGTAGAGGGGCTTGTTTGGGAGCATTAAAAATGCCAGGAATCCTCATTGGAGACAGCTCCTCCTGCATCCCCACCAGCACCTATTGACAAGTCAGTTCTTTTTAAGTGAGGAAAGTCAGGAAACAAGCACATAACAAGGACTGGTGGCCAGTTCAAGGGCACCGGTGGCTCCTGCCAGCTGAGCTGTTTGCAGAGGCAATGCCCACAGACATCCTTTGGGTACCTCCTTTGGGCTTGGTGCTGCCGGGCCCCTTGGCCAAGGTCTCGTAGCTGCAAGATGCTCTGCTGGCACTGAAGTTGTGACCGGCTGCAATTTCCCTTCTCGCGTTGATGGGCAGACGCAGCGTTGCTGGTTCCTGTTGGCAATTTGCCTTTTGTTGCCTTTTCCTGTTAGGTACCTCAGGAGAGCTGGGTGGGATCAGGCAGATCAAAATCGAGCCGGATGAGCTGGACATCATCCAGATCACCGTGCCAGGTAGGCGCTGGGGTACCAGCTGCGTGCAGTGGCCTCTGCGCGGGCAGGGTTGCTGCCTCGTGTCTCAGCAGTTTGCTTTGAGGTGTTTGCAGGGTATCTCCCGGCACAGAAGGTTCCCCTTATGCCTATGCAATGATCTTCCTTCACAAAAAGTCACTTTAGGGAATATATTTGGAATGAGCTGGTTTCCTGGGAGCAGTGGAGGGTGTTTTAGGGCTCTTTATAGTTTCTCTTTCTCCTTCATTGCTTTTCTATCTTGCCTTTTTCCTGGTGAAAGTGAGCCTGGTTTCCTGCTTCCCTTCATGTGCAGGCTTGGAGGGTGCTTGCAGGGTGCTTTTACTAAGGTCCTTAAGGAGATAACAGCCTGGTTATGGAGAGTTTCTAAGAACAGGGTTATTATTAAGCATGTGCTGAAAAAAGTGTTGGAATCGGTGACTGATGTTTCTGCCTGGAAGGGTCAGTGCTGATGGAGAGGAGCAGTTGAGTGTTTGAGGGGCAGCTGGGGGAGTCCTTTTCTACTTACCTGACCTGGACAGTAAATGGTTGGATGGTCCTCAGGGTTTGATGAGTGGATAGTTAGCGCTTTGCATTTTCAGTGTGCTTTACAAACATTAATTAATGATCTCATCAGAATGAGGGCAGCAACAGGACTCACGATGTACCCGAGGGTGAGGGATGCTGGGGACAGCAGGGAGGCTGGGGCGATCTCTGTTGCACCCACCATTCCCTTTAAGAGAATGGTATCTAGGGAGCCCCACCAGGATTATCATAGAACGGGCTTAATGCACAATTAATATCAAGAAGGAGAAGGAGCAAGGTATAGCGGCAGATGAAACGTCTTAATTTTCAACTTGGCAGCTAATGGAAGAGAAGAAAGCTAATACATAGTGAGCTGGTGCGTGTGAGGAGGAGAAGGAGGTGTTATCACTTCTCCAGTGCTGGGTAGATCACACTTCAAGTCCAGAGTCCACCTTTTCTTGGCATATTTGAAGACAGAGTTCAATTAAAGGGAGAACAGCTGCGGGCAGGGAGGAGGATTAGAAGGAAAGAGGTGTTCACCTACAGGGAGAAATTGATGAAATTTGGATTATTTATCCTGTGAGGTGATGATTAAGATGACCCGACTGGAGTGTTTAAGCTAGCTGAAGGTTTATTTAAAGCTAAATGTGGATAGTGCTTTGAGGGTGTCAGAGAGCCCAGCATTAGGGGAGACGGCTTTAAATGAAGAGGGCATATGGATTATGTAAGGGAAGCCCAAGGAGATGTGATTTTGGAAAGGAAGGCAGCATTAGTGCAATGGTTTTCCACAGTGGAGTAGCTAAGTTAAGCAGCATTAACATTTTAAGCCAACATTGTGTGTCTAGATGAAGTTAAACCAAGTAAGTTGTTTTGAACTATTTTTGCTCTTCACTTTCTGCAGAGGTTAGGAAGAAACTTCTACTCCTTTCCCTCGGGCTGAGAGGTTGGGCGAGTTTCAGAGCCAAGCTCTGGATGGTCCTGGGGAGGAAGAGGGCAGATAAATCCTTTGGAGTGGTTTCTGGTGCAGGGCAGTGGTGTGCAGGGCTCCTGGGAAGAGCCAGCACCCTTTGAACCCTGTTTGGGGATGATGCTCCCCTGGCATCAAAACAAAAGCTACCCATGGCATTTTGTCCACAGACCGATCGCCTGGTTCAGATGAGATGCACGACCCAGTGCCCACGCACATGGCCCCGGAGGAGCCGAGCTACATCCTAGAAACGGTAGCAGGTACCACAAATGAAGCATCTAGGAGACTGTGCGGGGGCATGGGAGTTCATGTGCGTGTCAGAAATGAGTAAGGTGATGGAGTTGGGTCCTGCTTCCAGAGTTGTGGCCTCAATCAGGCCATCTGGGCGCTCTGATAGACAAACTGGTGGCTTTTCCAGTATCACCACTTCTTCCCAGCTCCAGCAGGCTGCAAACCCTGGCTCCTCTGCCTGGCTCATGACTGGGATTTTCCTGGGGAATTTGTGCTGGCGTTGCAACTGCCCTCACTCATGCTGAGTCTTGCCTCTCCCTCGAAGACCGTGCCGATGCGCTTGGATGTGGATGATGGGTTTATTCTGCTTATGCAGCTCCTGGCATGATGCTGCCAGCCTGAGCCTGTGCTGGGATGTGTGCTCAGGGCTCAGTGAGGGGAGGGTGCAGCTGGGTGACTGCAGGGACCTGGAGATCTCATGTTCATGTCTGGTCTGGTTTTTGCTGGTGCGAGCCCCCACTAATCCTCCTCTTCCTCAGCAGGGACGGAGAAGGGGCCCAGCGAAGAGTCGCGACATGAAGAAAAGCAGCTGGAGGGACCAGGTGTGTGTACGATGAGCACCAAGCATCGCCCATCATTGCAAGCTTTTGGAAGGCTAGATGAATGCAGCTGTAGTTTTGATTGGGTTTCCTGGGCTTCCTACGTTATCAGTGAAGCGTTCAGACTCCAAAAAGCTCAGCAAAGATGGGTACCACCACGTCACCAGGCTCTGTCCCCCTGTCTTTTGCCTGGATTTACCTTTTCTCCTAATTTTTCCTCCTTGCTGCTAGCAGAGCACAGAGGCAGGTGCATCACTGCCCTTCCTTGTTCACAGATGAGCTCAGAGGCCGCTGTCGGAGGGCTGGCATTGATTTGGGAGACATGAAGAGTGTGTGGCCAGCTCTGCTGGAATTCAGGGGCTGCTCACCTATGCTGTGCATTGCTTGCCCCAGAGGCAGCTTCTTTCTCAGAGCATTTCTCTCTTTTCTTTTTTTTTTTGCAGATGGTATAGGGGACGTTTTAAGTCATTTGAGGAAACAAGTTGAAATTTTGTTCAACACGAGATACGGTAAGATGGTCATTCACACACGTTCATCATGCCGAGTGCTGGCTTCTGCCATGGGGAGCTCCTAATTGCTCAGAAATGTCATCTACTGCTTCCAAACCAGCAGCTGAGTAAAGGTGCAATATAATTTGTTCATTTGCTGTCTGCTGGGCGTACAAATGCATTTGAAATCTCCCTGGGCCTTGTTATTGCAGCTCTTCACCTTGGTTTCCTCAATGCCTTTTCACTGGTTGCAGCCCAGCAATTGCTGCCGAAATTTTCGGCATCCCTCCAGCGGATGGAAAGGTCAAAGTGGTTCTCTCCATCTCTTGTTTGAAATATCAGAGAGGGTTTTCCACCTGACCTGGTCATGACGTGGCTCAGGAAGGCTGGTGGGACCCCGGCGCTAGGCACTGGCACTTGGCATGTTCTGTCAAACCCTTTTTAGAAGGTTATTTAACCCAGAAGAAATACGAGTCAGCTCACATGTATTTTGAGAACTGGCAGAAAGGTTTTGCGGCTGGCAGGACTAGGAGATGCTTTTCTGCTCAGCAAACCCCCAAAGCAGGGGCAGAGCTGAGCTGCAGCCCCTGGGCTGGGAAAACCCTTCATGTCTTGGGGAGAGGTGAAGGGCTGGGTTACTCTTGGGCAGGGTTGGAGGGAGCCCTTGCCCACACGTATGGGATTCGGTCCTGGTTTCTCACCTCTGGACAGAAGCGTTCAGCTATATTTTTGGCAATATTTAGCGAAGCAAAGGGAGCCCTCACCATGCCAGGCTGGCAGGGCACCCCCAGGCACATTCCCCATCCCCTCATCTGGCAGAGGGACATCCAAAGAGGTCTGAACATGGGGTCCCATTGCCTCATTGAGAGACCCTTGCAACATTTATAGGGAGCCACAAGGCAGGCTGTGTTAACACAGCAAATACAAAAAGCAGTTCCTGGCAGCTGCCTGGCTCTATCCCTTGGCTTGTGTCTGCCATATCAGGGTTATCCCCAGCAGGGACATCTCCACCAGGCACAGAGTGACAACAAACTCTCCATAAACCTCTCCAGCCCCTCACTGAAGTATCATCTCGGTGCTGCTTTGACCCAATACGGAGGCCCAGCAAACTAATGAGATTTGGTCCCCACGCAGCGAAAGCGATAGGAATCTCAGAGCCGGTCAAAGTTCCCTACTCCAAGTTCCTGATGTACCCCGAGGACCTGTTTGTTGTGGGCTTGCCAGAGGGCATCCTACTACGACGCCCCAACTGCTTCGGGATTGCAAAGCTGAAGAAGATCCTGCAAGCGAGCAACAACATCCAGTTTATCATTAAAAGGTAAGGCAGGTGGAGGGGTCATCCCCTGGGGAGGATGTTCCTACTCAGAGCTCCTGAGGCTGTGCAGTGGCCTGGGGAACATCCATCACTCGGTCACCTTCAATCAATTTGCTTGATTAGAAGCAAACCAAGGGTTTGTGCCTTGTTGGAGCCAGCCCTGAGAGGCAGCTGTGATTGATGTCATTTCTGCCTTGATGTTTTTTGGGTTTATAACCAGATTTTGCACAGGTTTGGCCACAGCAGCAGGGAGCACCCAAGGGCGAGTGAAGGAGCCTGAGTCATTAACCTTTAGGGTGCCCAGGCACAGGGCAAGGAAAGCAGCAGGGAGCCCTGTGGAGGTTTCCAATGGGAAGTGGCTCCAGGTGAGGTCCAGATGTGCACCTGGGATGCTTGCAGACATCAGGGAAGATGCTGTCCTTGTGCTAGAGAGCAGGGGGTGTCACCGGAGCTGGGGGTGGCGTGAGAAGCCACAACAGCAAAAGCATCACCCTGAGAGAGAGAACGGATGCAGCAGAGATGGATTTTGAAATGTCTTTACGTGTCTTGGGTGTTTGCTTACCCAGGTGCTGATGCAGCCTCCCTTGCAGAGGCAGGAGCCAATGGAACCAACGCGGTGGCTAGCTGAAACAGAAAAGAAATGTTGGGAACACAGAGATTTTATGGCATCAGACCAGCAGCTACCAGGCCAGCCCAACTACACTTTGGGATTTCTGTCCCCATCCCAGACCATTTCTCTGTGATGCAGCTTCAGCAAAGCTCGTAATGAGCCCTGCTATCACCTCACGGCAAGGTTTTAGCATTATGTGCTGAAGTGAAAATGTTTAGGGGCCAATCATGTTGCAAAGAGCGGGGCACACCTCCTATCTGGAGTGAGTCCGGAGAAGAGCAATGAAGCTGGTGAGGGGGCTGGAGAACAGGCCTAATGAGGAGCGGCTGAGAGAGCTGGGGGTGTTCAGCCTGGAGAAGAGGAGGCTGAGGGGAGACCTCATTGCTCTCTCCAACTACCTGAATGGAGATTGTGGAGAGGAGGGAGCTGGGCTCGTCTGCCAAGTGACAGGGGACAGGACGAGAGGGAATGGCCTCAAGCACTGCCAGAGGACATTCAGGCTGAACATTAGGAAAAAATTTTTCACGGAAAGGGTCATTGGACACTGGCAGAGGCTGCCCAGGGAAGGGGTTGAGTCACCTTCCCTGGAGGGGTTTAAGGGACGAGTGGACGAGCTGCTGAAGGACATGGTTTAGTGTTTGATAGGAATGGTTGGACTTGATGATCTGATGGGTCTTTTCCTACCTGATGTTTCTATGATTCTGCGATTCTATCCCTGAGAAATGTGCAGTATCATGTCTGTTGAAAGCCTGTAGCTGCTGATTTTAGCTGTCCAGCTACCTCCAGCTTAAGCTCAGCCTGGGGAGCACCACTTTGGCTCACTAAATGGCCTGTTGGCATGAAAATTCTTTCCAAGGTCCCTTCACTGCATTGCAGGAGCTTTACAAGTGCGTTAGCCAGATGCAGTTAGTGGTTTGTGGCTGTAGGAGCATCATCCCAGGGGATGCTGGAGCCGCAGACTGTCGCTGGCCAGGGAGCTCACACACGTGCCCTCTGCTTCTTGCTCTTTTCCAGACCGGAGTTACTGGCAGAGGGCGTAAAGGAGCTGGCATCGGACAGCCCGGCAGCCAAAGGTAGGCTGCGAGACGCCCGGCAGCCGGGCCGTTAAGGACTAGGTAGGAGAGGAGTGAGAGCGTTTTCCTACAGCGCATCTCTTGCCTTCCCTCCCCACCTCGGTTTTTGGGCTGGAAATCTTCCCCTGTGCATCCCCTTCAGTGGCACCAGGAATCCTAATTCCTCTTCTGTCCCCTGTCTCAGCTGCCGGCGAGAGGGACTCGAGCGAGGCGCTGCTGGAGGACGCTGTGAAGAGGCAGGGCTTTCAAGGTGAGGGTCTGGAGGCATCTGAGGGGGCTTGAGGCAGGGTCTCCACTCCGTAGTGGAGCAAAGGGAGGTGGGAAGGGAGCAGCCGGGGGCGTCAGGGCTTGGTGGGTGGGCAGAGGAGCAGGACAAGGCCAGGATGGGGGATAGGAGAGGAGGAGGTGGGAAGGGAGGATGGGAAAGACAGGCAGCTAGAAGAGAAGATGCGCAGCTGGGGCAAGCAGTCCCATAGGTCCAAGGAAGAGGTTTGAAGTGCTCTGGATTGGTGCCCTAGTTAATCGGCTTTGCTTATCTCGCCATCTGACCTTGTGAGATGCATGATTAACCCCTGCAAGCCTCGGAGTTTGCCTTTTCTGGGGCTTTGTTCACCTGAGTGATGTTTGTATAAACACACTCCCATCCCATGCACTCCAGCAGCCACTACAGCAGCTCTGTCAGGGCAAGGAGTGATGCTGAGGGGCTGATGGTTCGAGGTCAAGAACTGCCCCGCTCCATCATCCCTCTCCTTGGGCTGTGGGGGCCTGGGAGGGTTTGCAGAGAGATGGAGGCTTTTCAAAGGCTTTGCCTTTTCAGAGAGACTTTGGAGTGCTTTTTATTTTAACGCTGGTAATTATCGCAACTGAATCTTCGATTTCATGCGGCTTTATTCTTAGCAAACAGGCGGGGGAAAAAAAAACATATTTCTGTTTAGATTATTTTTAAGGACTTTGAATGGCCCACTCCAGAGATTAGCTAATTGCAAGATAAGGACTTTCCTATAATTAGAAGATGGCATTACTTGAAAGTCACAGAGTGCCTTTTAATTTACAGGCAGAAGTCCATAATTGTTTCTTTATTTTACAGAAAATTATGATGCCAGGCTTTCCAGAATAGACATCGCTAACACGCTGCGAGAACAGGTCCAAGACCTGTTCAATAAGAAATACGGTGAGAAACCAGGGTGGGAGTCAGTTTTATTCCCCCCTTATGCCCTCCTAATTTTTCCTTCCTATCCCACCCCTCTCTTGCTGGTTCTTCCTTGCCAGGTGCTTTCTCTTGCCTCCCCTTCCCACACAGCATAACTGGTACCTCGGAGGGCTCGTGGTGCCGTGGAGCGAATGATTCTATGTGGGAATACGTGCTCGTGCTGCCTGGGCAGCTCTCGTGCAGCACGGGTGACCTTGTGATGGAGAGAATGCTGCAGCAAGGCAGGGAAATGCTGTTATCCCCATTTTCTAGGCAGGTTCCCAGGTACTCACAAAAGCAAGGAAAGACCTCAGAGAAGGACCATGCCTATAGATTTATCTCCAAATAATGCCCAAAGCAAAGAGTAGCAGCTTTCTGTCGCTCTCACTGCACTGCACGGGCACCAGCATATGGGACAGTGCCTCTTCTCGGCCTCGTCAACTCTCCTGTACGCACATGGCTGCCTTGGGATTCCACTGCTTCCATCGTGGGGGCAGCCTGGAAGCGTTGGTCCTTCATCTAATGCCTGGGGTCAGGGATGGAGCTGGAGCCATGGTGGAAATGTCCTGAGTGGCATCAGAAGTGTGACCAGCAGGGAGGGAGGGGATTCTGCCCCTCTGCTCCGCTCTGGTGAGACCCACCTGGAGCCCTGCGTCCAGATCTGGAATCTTCAGCACAGGGAGGACATGGAGCTGTTGGAGCGAGTCCAGAGGAGGCCACGGAGATGATGTGAGGGCTGGAGAACCTCCTGTATGAGGCTGAGAGAGTTGGGGTTGTTCAGCCTGGAGAAGAGAAGGCTGTGGGGAGACCTTAGAGCAGCTTCCAGTGCTGAAAGGGGCTCCAGAAATGCTGGGGAGGGGCTCTGGATCAGGAAGTACAGGGATAGAATGAGGGGGAATGGTTTTTTGCTGCAAGAGGGGAGATTGAGATGAGATTCTAGGAAGAAAATTTTTGCCATGAGGATAGCGAGGCCCTGGCCAAGGTTGCCCAGAGCAGGGGTGGCTGCCCCATCCCTGGAGGGGTTCCAGGCCAGGTTGGATGTGGCTTGCAGCCCCTGATCCAGTGGGAGGTGTCCCTGCTCATGGAAGAGGACTGGATGGGCTTTAAGATCCCTCCCAAACCAAGGTATTCCATGATTTTATTATCCTACATGCTTACTGTGCCTTTACCACTCTCCTCTCTCCCCAGGTGAGGCCTTGGGGATTAAATACCCCGTGCAAGTGCCATACAAACGGATCAAGAGCAACCCAGGGTCAGTGATTATAGAGGGGCTCCCCCCTGGGATTCCCTTCAGGAAGCCGTGCACCTTCGGCTCGCAGAACCTGGAGAGGATATTGGCTGTCGCCGATAAAATCAAGTTCACCGTGACGAGGTATGTGGCAAGAGGACAAGAAATGGCTGAGAGAGCTGGGGTTGTTTAGTCTTGAGAAGAGGAGGCTGAGGGGAGACCTCATTGCTCTCTACAACTGCCTGAAAGGAGGTTGTGGAGAGGAGGGAGCTGGGCTCTTCTCCCAAGTGACAGGGGACAGGATGAGAGGGAATGGCCTCAAGCTCCACCAGGGGAGGTTCAGGCTGGACATCAGAAAAAGATTTTTCACAGAAACATTCATCAGGCACTGGCGGAGGCTGCCCAGGGAGGTGGTTGTGTCCCCATCCCTGGAGGTGTTTAAAATACAGGTAGGTGAGGTGCTCAAGGACATGGTTTAGGGGCAGGTAGGAATGGTTGGACTCAATGATACAAAAGGTCATTTCCAACCTGGTGATTCTATGATTTTATGATTCTAAGAGGAGTTAGCTACCCCACAGGACGGGGAGAGGAGGGAGCTGACCTAAAGGCACCCCCAGCTCTGCCAGCCCCACTGGGACAGGGCTCTGAATACTCTAAATGCCTCCAGCCCCAAGACAGCACTTGAATCGGTGGCTAGCAGTTCAATAGAAAAGAAGAGACCCTAAAAAAAGAGACTCCAGCTCTTTCCTCCTATCTGCTGCCCAGTAGGTGCTGGGGAAGTCACTGGGGGGAGAAAATGGTGCTCAGTGATGTGTATGTACAGGCAGAGAAGTCCCAGCACCTTTTCTAGGAGGCTTGAGACAGGAGAGACGTTGCTTGATTTATTGCTGGTGCAAGGCAGTACTCAGGGTCCCACAGCGCTTGGTGAGACGCTGGGCGCTGGTTGGTTGTGACGGGGTCGTGTGGGTTTTGCAGCCAAAGGGAATGGACACAAGTGGGAGGAGAAAAGCACTTTATCAGTGTAGCAATCTGAGGTGATATGGAAAAAACTGGTTTTAAGAGCAGCTCCATGATCCCTTCGCTGGGCCACACTGCCTGTCTTCTTACCGACACAGCGATGCTGCCCTGAGCAGAGATCCCAGCTGGTCCTGCAGGAGTTCTGAGACAGCGTGCGGGGGACAGGCTGATCTGTAACCATCCCTGGCCCGTGCGAGGATGCTCTGGCCAGATGTGTTGGCTCCCTGGTGGTGTTTCATTTTAAATCTCCTTTTTTCCTTATTTTTTACAGGCCTTTTCAAGGACTCATCCCCAAACCCGGTAAGAGATGATGCCTTTTTGCCTAAGCAATGCATTGAAGTGTGTGGTGATGGTCAGGGAGTCATAAGCTGTGGATAGTGTGTGATAATTTTATCAGCTGGGGGAAGGTTGCCCCTGACTTCACTTTACTGGGCTTTCCACTTTGGTTTTGTTATTTGGTGCATCTCCTGAAGTTCCCCTGACCGAGGCAGCTCAGCATCACCCATCAGTATCTCTGCTCTTGCCTTGAAATGATGGCATTTTTCGAGAGCAAATCTAGTGCAAGGATCTGTGCTCTCTATTTAAGAAAGCATCCACTTTCTTAAGCTTTTTATTCAAAGAAATATGTGTTGCAATGAACTGGCAGGTTCAGTGGTGAGGAAGAGTCATTGGAAGGGTGTGAATATCCCCACAGCCTACTGGGAGCTGCACCTGCACGGCAGTGAAAACACAGGGGGAGACATGGGAGAGGAGAGGATGGGGTCCTAGAGCCTCATACTTCCCTGAGCATCACTGCAGTGGCTCTCTCGTGCTTCTAAGCTGCCCTGAAAAGAGCTGGCATCAGAAAACTGGGTAAAAACCTGTCTTGGTTTTAAATATCTGTGATTACAACTGTTGGAAGACCAAAAACCATTCTCATCTTTATTGATGGCTTTGCATTTCCTTGGCCAGCCTCCGTGGGGATGGCACAACTTGGGGAAGACAAATATGACAGGGAGGAAAACATTTCTGTGCCCTTCTTAGGAACAGCAAGAAGGTGCCGGACACCTGAGAGGGCTCAAACAAAAGGCAAAGCTGTCTGAGGAGCTCAGTCCATGGTCCGAGCGTTGATGCTCTGCATCCCTGTGACCCAGCCAAGGTGATGGAGAGGTCCCCCAAGACCTCTGTGGACCTTAAACGAGCCCTTGGTGAAATGCAAGTTCTGAAGAACTCTGTTTTTCCCTGGAATGACATGGCTATAACGCCAGAGTGAGCTGAGGATGGATCCACTCCTCCAGCCACATCTTGTCTTCTCGTGCCTCCGTCGTAATCGGTGTAATCACGTTACGAGAGGCTGATCTGACACAAATCACACCATTAACGAAGGAGCGCGTCAGAAGGCAGATACTTCACCCTGCCAGCTGGCTGGGAAATGCAGCCTGATAGATAGAGATGTAGAGGAAATTGATTTTCTTTTCGATGCACAACAGGTTTTTTTTCACCTTCTCCAGCTGAACGCTCCCCCCACGGGCTGCGCCACGCTAGCTCAAACCCAATAACATCTTTTATTCTGTGTATTGTGGTACCCAAGCGGGTTCAGGAGGAGGTTGCAGCATCCCTGCTGGGCTCAGGGCTTTGCACCCTTTCCTCCTGCAGTTTTTTTAAATAAGAGCAGTAGCAGGTGAGGGGCTTTCCTCAACATCTCAATTTATTCTAAACTATTTCGTATGTTTGCTAAATCTTCAGAGACAATTCCAGGCTTGTAACTTATTTCCTAGTAGTCAGACTACCACCGGAATGTCTCCTCAAGAAAAAGGATTTTGTCCCCCCAAAAATCCTCATTGACAGCAATTAACCTCTCATCAGCTTTCCAACCCGTTAAAACAAAAGTGATGGTGGCACCACAGTAGTACATTCACTGCTGCGGCTTTGATTGCTTTTCACCTGCCTTAACAAAACGAATGATTTCCAACTAGCCATAAATTATTAAAAAATTAAATTTAAGAGTGTTCTTTTTACTTCGCTCTTGTGTAGTAAAGTCCTGCCACGTAAAATAAAGAGCAGCCACAGAAGCGCACGCTTGACATTAAATCAAAATCAATGAAAATCACTTTTATCTCATAGAGGAGCATTGAAATGAAAGCAGTAGTTACTGCCGAGTGGGATGGTGTTGCAAAGCTGTCTGAAACCTGGAAAGCCTGGGAGGTGACTGGATAAATATATAGGAGGTTATGGTTTTTTGTGGATAATTTTGGCCAAGAATTGTATGAAAAGTACACATTTTAAAGGAAAACGGGAAACTTAACATAATAATTCTTTTTTTAAATCCCTTTGGGAGGATTTTAGTTGCCTTTAGGTTAAGTTACAGGGTTTAATTTGCTTTAAAGACATTGTTCACCTCCAGCATTGCAAAGAGCATCCCGGGTAACTGCAGAGCTGCGGAGGACTGGCCTCCTTATCTCTCTCTTTTGGGGACACCCATTTTTTAAGTGCAACAGAAACAGATAAAAGGATTTCAATGTAATCTGAGCACGGGGCATGCTTTTTCCTCAAGATTATCTGTAATTTCTCTGTTGAGATGGTATCTCCCCCCTAATGGGTTGCAGTGGAGGGGTGAGCTGTGTGAGGGGGGCTGTCTGTAGGGATGCTGTTTGCAGAAGATGATGGTTTTGGCAGGGGAATGAGGCTGGGTTTTGGAAAAATAAAGGCAGTGGTGCTTCCCGGTGCCTGGAGGAGCTCAGTGGCTGCACCCTTTTCTGTGAGGACGCTGGCCCCGAGGTCACCAGTGCCTCTGCCAGCACTCTACCTGCGCAGCTTTAATCCAGGAGCACAGAACCTTCCTGGCATCTACATGTATTCCTTTTAATTTTCCTTCTTTATTCTCCCCACTCTGGCATCTAGTCTGCAAAAAAAGACCTTCAAACCCCCTTTTTTCAAGGCAGAAAGATCTCATGGCATTAAAACCGAAGTGGGAGAGCAGGGGTGAAGCTCCAGTGCTATAAATATGGCACTTATCCTTTCTTTTCTTCTTTTCCTGAGGCACAGAGATACAAAACAGGCTTAATTTGAGCCTTTGGAAGAAAAAAAATATCAAGCATAAGTAATCTAGCACACACACAAAAAAATCTTTCTGTATGTTAATTTTTATGTGCTTTGATTGAAAATGTACACCAGCTCCATCTGTCCTATTCCCCAAACTCCCTACCACCCTGATAGATTATTTCCCATACTCTAGTTAATAAAGTAGGGCAAGCAGTGTTCTTTAATTAAAAAAAAAACACACACATCCAGGCATCCTTTTTACATTTCTTTTTTTAATCACGAGAGCACAATCCTCTGCAAGACTTTGATGAGATGTGCCTCGCATCGGAAACTCCTAGCCAGAAAAAAAGAGAAGAGGAAAGCAGTTGGTGGGGCGGCGATGGGAGCTGAGCGCATCTTGCACCATCACCAGGTTGCTTGTTGAGGTCCATGCTCCTCTCCCTTCACCACCCAGCCCTGACTTTTAACCCTAGCGGGAGCAACCACATTATTTTTCCTTCTGATCCATCCTCCTGTTATCCGGGGTGAATTATTTTTTAGTGTTAAGCTGGTTGGTGTATCCAGTCCGAAGGTGGAGAAGCGAGCAGGTAGTGTGAGTAGCTATGGAGCTTCAAAGTCTCTTTTTAAGCACCTCTGTGATTCCAAACACCTTTTTATTTGCCTGATTTGTCTCCTTTTCCCTTTGCCTGCGTGTATCCTCATGCCAACGGGAAGGTAGCGCCATCGCCCAGCTTATCCCAGCCCTTGTGTTTGCTTTGTTCTTGCCTCCCTCTCACTCCCCGCCAGCCTCAGACCCTGCCGTGTCCTTCAGAGATGCCAAACCCCCCTGTTTTTCAGGGTGCTTGTTGAGATGGGTGCCACTCCATCCGAACTATGCTCTAGCACTGAGGGATGCATCCTGTACCTCACAGCACCGTGGCCCTGAGCTGAGTGGGATCCTCCCATAGTTAAAGCCGAGCAGCACTTGTAGGCTACCAGAACATTTTAATTATCATTCTTAATGAGTGTGTTTTCAAAACTGCGCCTTGATCTCTTCACCTGAAACGCTGAAAATGCCTTCAAGTTGCTGCCCACCGACTGAAACGCTGCGCTGCTCTTCTGAAACCTTTTCCATTTCATATTGGGGAGATGCTGCTGTGTGCTCCTCTCCCTCACAGCCTGCCTGCCCCCCTGCCCACGCTGCCGCCTCCACTCCTCCTTGACAGGAGGAATGCCAAAACCTTTTTTCCTCTTGCCTTGGACTCTAGCTTGGCTTTCCCTGCGCTGCCACGACCCAGCTGTGTCTTTTCCCCTTCGCACTGCGTGTTTTTCTAAGCATTTTGCACAGTGGGTGCTGCTCGCAGGGTGTCACCCAGCGATTTGGGAGACTGTGACCACCAGCATCACTTCTGATCTGTCCGGGTCCAGCTGCCGGCCGCTGATGGCAGGATTTGTCCACCTACAGCCCAGGTGATGCAGAGTCCAGCTCAGCATTGTCTGTGCTTGCAGCCACCCTGTGCAGAACCCCGTGTTTTTCTGTTCCAAACCGAAGGGTTCCCCCTGCACAGACAGTCAGGCTGTGGAGGCATCGGCAGAGCTCTTTGTATTGGTCTTTGCAGCGGCTGCTTTCCTGAGCCTGCTTGAAGTGTTTGATGTGTGTTTTGAGCTACTTCACATTGCTGGTATCTTTCCTCAGCAAATTCAGACATGCATCCCTGCTCTCTCCCCATATCCTCACCAGTTTGCCGCTGCCTGCGTGCTGCAGTTTGGCAGCAAGAGCCTCCCTGCTGAGCTCTTCCTTGCTCCGATGCTGTGATCCGCAGCCCCCGTCCCTCCTGCCAGCTCTCCAGCTTCAGCGTGATGAGCTGCTTCGTTCCTCCTTTTGCCCATCATGCAAATCCTGGCCCTAGCCCCGGTGCTGCTGCTTTTCCCCAGGAAATTCATTTCTTTTTGATATCGCTCGTCACTTTAGAGTTAGTGGCAAGCGCCAACCTCTCCTTAGGGATCCCTTTTTCTCCCATTCCCCCTGTTGCTGCAGAACTGATACAATTTCCCTGTTTGCTTTTCATCTGCTTTAACCTCAGCTATTTTTTTTCCCCCACCAGCACAACCTCTGCGGCTTTGGTATGTGCATCCCTGGGCACGTGTGGACCTTGAGCTGCTCAGGAGGGCGAGGGATGCTTGTGGGCTCAAGTGCATCCCAAAACAGGTCCCTGGTGCGTGATGGAGAGCCCTGCCTGCCTGCCCACCTCACCAGGCAGTTATTGAGCTACTAAAAGCATCTCTGTGCCAAGGTGCCTCGGGATCAGCAGAATTTTTGGCTGCTAGGGACAGTGTCATCCTGGGGTTTGCTTTTGTTTGTGACCGAGAAACCAAGCTGCAGCACTCATGGCTCTCTTTTTCTTTCTCTCTCTCTCTTTTTTTTGTCTTCTTTTAACTTGCGCTGTAGCCCCTAGACGGATAACATCATTGGAAAAAGCCTACGCTGCCTTGAATGGTACGTAGCTCAGTTGATGCATCGTAGATGGTAGCAGACAAGGAATGCACTTGCGTTTTAATATGGGAATGAAAATGTCTTAAACCCCCAAATTGCAGGTATTTTTTTTTCCTCTCTGCTCTGTTTCCCTGTGATACCAAGAACTGAATGATGCAGGATGTGTTTAACAGTGTTTAATTGTTGGTATTAATCCTCTCTGCGTATCTAAGCACCGTTAGCACAGTCCCTGGGCATCGGTGCCGGTTCTGCTCCAAACAAACCAAACCGCGACGTTATCCTCAGCTCAGCCATGTGTCTGAGCAGTTAATTTGTTAAGAAATCCACTTGCTGTTCAGAAGGGCAGCTTGCACAGATTTGGATTGTTTTGTTTTGGTTTTTTTTGCTTTGCTTTAACATACACTCTGGGCCAGATTTCGTGTGGGCTCTGGGGATTTAACATTTACACTGATTTACAGGAGTATAGAAGGGCTCGCCTGCCTCTCTCTGTGGCAGGGCATGGCTTATCTCTGGCAAATCCAGCCATTCTCCCATCAGCTGGGATTCTGTCTGCGTGTCTAGATGTTAATTGCCTGCTCCCACAAGTTTATAGCTACACTTTGAAAACACGCATATGTTGAGCTAATTCTAACTGTGTTTAAACCCGAGTCACTGTGGAGCAGCCTCGTTAAAGCAGCAGTTTTGTTCCGGATTTACACAGGGCTGTGTAAATCTGAAGCTGAAAGTGAGGAAAAGGGCATGTATTTATCTCTTAAGATTCAGGGCCAGATCCTGATCGCTCTTAGCAGCCTGTCCTGGCTGGGTGTTTCTTTGAGACAACTGGGATTGCCTGAAGGAGGCATCTGAGCCGCTTTTTCCAGTGGGGTCTGTTGGGTGGTAGCTGTTTCCTGGTGAAACAGGCTTCACACTGGTTGTTTGGATAGCAGGAGGTTGTTACTCCAAGTGCATTCAAGGATGTACATCGCCTGGGATGCTGGTGGTGGCACAAGGATGAGGAGGAAGGCTCTGCCAGGTACCCTGCTCAGTTGTGCCGTGGCTTCACCACTGAGATCTGGGCTCTGCACGTGGCATCAGGAACCCAGACGCAACCATTATTTCTCCATCGCATACCTTGGATTTGGTTTTGCTGTGGTCTGTTAAAGGCACTAGAAGAGCAGGTAGTGTTTTGGGTCCTGGTGTCCAACAGCAGACCCCTAAATTTGCTTTCCAGAACAACTAAATATGACTTGCTGTTCCTAAAAGAAACGTCAAGCTTTGACAAGTGCTATTGGAGAAGAACAAATGGTTCTTTCTGAATGTTACCACTTGTACCTAAGTGCCTGTGGAGTGCAGGGCTCCTCGCTCTAGGAAAGTAGGATTGGAGGGAAAACAAGCCAAGTAAATGGCTACTGTTTTAATTAAAAAGAAAAATTGAAACACAGAACTGCAGCCAGCAGCATGCATAAACCTGCTTTAGAGGAAGGATTCAGCACATTCCAGGGATGTCAGTGGCTTCAAGTTGCACCACAGGAGGTGCAGATTGGATATTAGGAAAAACTTCTTTACTGACTGAGTTGTGAAGCCCTGGCAGAGGCTGCCCAGGAGCAGTGGTGGCGTCTGCATCCCTGGAGGGGTTCAAAAAGCATGTAGACATGGCACTTGAGGACACGGTTTAGCAGACACAGTGGGGTTGGGCTGACAGTTGGACTTGATGATCTTAAAGGTCTTTTCCAACCTTAATGATTCTATTCCTTGAGTCAATTATTTCCCTAATCCAAATGGATAAAGTCAAAAGTTGATGGAGATCCCTCTCAATCAGCAGGGCAGGTCTGCAGGAAGCAGTGCCACTAGCTGGAGCCTCCTCTCTGGCTTCTCTGTTATGCATGCTCAGTTCCAGGTTTTTCTTGGCATTTATTTGTGTGGAATTCGGGAGTCCTGCCCGCTGCAAAGTGGAAAAAAACCTTGGGGTCTCGTTTCTTGCACTTGGGGTATGAGCGGAAAGGGAAGAGCTTCTGAGTTTTTCAGTCCCAGAGAATTAAACAAGTGAGAACACTGAATTTTGGTGTTTCTTTGTCTGCTACCATCTACACATCCATACGGGGAGGGTGTCTACAGCCCAGAAACTGAGCAGCAATGACAAGGAAGTCACAGAGGGAGCCTGCAGGCTTTGCCCCTGCTGCAGCCTCAGGAGCAGCACCAAAAGGCAAGGGCTTGGCTCTTGAAAGCAGGGCTCCTTGAGGACATTTATTTGATTGTCTTCTATTTTATTTATTTTTTGCTCCATCCTTTTCAAGCTGCTTTGTTGCCATTTCTGGATTTTTTTTTCTTAGTCATATCTTAGTTATATTATTGCTTTCAGGTGGAGAAGACACTTTTTTGAGGCTGTACCCTGCAGTAGTGGGGTGCAGACATTTAAGGGTGTCAACTTCTCTCCAGCCCCCTTAGTATTAGGGTGGCTGAGGTGTGTGATGTCTTTTGGGGTGCTGAGTGCTGGATTCTGGGACCTTGTGCAGGGAAGCAGGGACTCGTGTCAGGTTTTCCGCTTGCGTTTAAACCAAAATTGCAAAACAATTGCTCAAAATCAAATTAAACAGCTGCAGACTCGAGGCAGAGGATGCTCGGGTGCTGAGGTTTGCAGGCTGCACCTTGGTGATGTAAATAGCCGTCCTGGATTTCCATGTATTTATATCTCCTGGATTTCCCATAGCATCCTGGGTGAAAATGCTTTCCTTGGGTGTGGTGAGGCTCGTGGTGGGGATGCCTCTACCACACCGAGCCAGCTCTGTGCTGATGGGTGACCCAGCAAGAGGCAGATAGGGTTCATTCAGTCCATGCTTTATACTCGCGAGGCAGAAAAGCATCAAAGGGGGCTGATACAGACCCAGTTGTTTGTCCTGGAGCCTCCTGAGGATGCTGAATAGCTGGGGGAAAATCTCCTGCCACAGGCACATCGTTTGAAATAAGAAAACGGAGGAGAAAGCGTTTGGCACGATGAGGATAATTAAAAAAGCTAGTAAAGCCAAGCTGATTATATGGCATATTATAAAACAATACTGTACTTAGGAGCCCAGCTATAAAAGTGCTATCTCATTCCTTGATATCGCTTGTGGGAGCCTTCGTGGCGCTGAGGGCCGGAGTCTCCGTTGCTTTGCATATTTTGCAGTCATTTCCAGCACCGCAAAGCGAATGTAAAATGCTCTCAGCCGTGGCAGCGCGTGGCAAATGCAGATTTGGCAGCGTTTTATAGCTACTTTGCACAGCTCTAAAAAGCGACGCAAGGTGCAAGCACAAAGCAGCCACCCCTGAGGCGTCCCCCGCGCTGGGGGCAGAGCCACCGTGGTGGGATGGGTTTTCTAGGGGCTCGGAAAGAAACAGGATATTTTATTCCCTGTCTGCTTTTACTTTGCAGATGAGGATGATGCCAACAGGCTTGGAGAGAAGGTGATTCTCCGAGAGCAAGTGAAAGAGCTTTTCAATGAAAAATACGGTGAGTCTCCTGTCTGCACGCATCGCCGAGCCGGTTTGTTTTTGCTGACAGCAGCCATAGTTAAAATTAATGCGACTGAAGGCCTCTATTTATAGGCCAAGCGCGCGGCTGCTGCAGCGCAGGTTTTGTCCCACTGCTTCACGTTCCAGCCTGTCCCCAGAGACGTTCTCCTGTCTCCTGGCAGGTGGGACCGTGACCTTCTTGTTGACTGCTCCTCTTTGGCGAGGGGAGGGAGAATGGAAAAACGCAGCCGAGGAGGAGGATTTGATGAGTCTGGTGTCAGCCTTCGGGGTGTTTTTAACGTGTTCTGCGCTGTGGTGTGTGCTGAGCATGCCTGCCCCGTGCCAGCGGGCTGGGAGCAAGGCTGGAGCTGCAGCCCGACGTGGGGCTGGAGAAAAGCTCACTACAACCGCAGCAGAAAAGGAGGTCAGGAGGCTGGAGAAGATTTGCAGGCTCCTCGTGCTGCCTAGCAAAGCCCTCCTTCTATGTCATTGAAAAAAAGGCACGGTAGGAATTGCAGCCGAGTGCTGGGGGAGCGTAGGAGCCAGCTGCAGGGGGCACAGCAGCGAGCAGCATCGCCGTCTCAGCCATGCGGGTACAAGCTGCCACTGCTCATGGCTGTCCCCGTTACTTTGTGTAACTGCTAAGTGGTTCTTTCTCAACGTGTGGGTCGCCGGGCAGCTCAGCAGCCCCCCGCTGCTTTGGTGCAGTGTCTCGCCTGTCTCCCCAGAAGTGCCAGAAGGAGAAGGAAAAGCCAAAATGATAACCATGCAGCAGGGAATGTGATTTCCATTCTCTCTCAAGCCTCCCCTTGTCAAGGCTGCTTACCCTTCCCACAAACTGTTTATTATGGGGTGCTGCTCACAGCAGGGGCTGCGTGCTGCTCTGGGGCAGATTGGACCCCAAGGATGTACCAGCGCCCCAGGGAGACAGGTCCCAGTGCTCTGAGCATCCCCATCCACCCTGGCTCAGCAGCACTCACCCCGCCTGGGCTCCGAGCCCACAGCTGATCCCTGTATTCCCCTGGCATGGTTTCTGGAGCACAAGATGCCAGGCGGCCTTCAGGAATAAAGTCCCTGCAAGGAAAGCCAGAAATGTGGCTGAGGGGCAGCTCACGCCTCTAGGTTTGGGGGCTGCAGAGACGTGAAGCAAGAACAGGTTCTTACAGTCAGGACCAACACAGGACAGGGACTTTCACTGCTTTGCCACAGTGCAGGAACTGAAAGGATACCCAGAAAGATGGGCAGCAGGTTTAAGTTGTGCAGAAGGAAATACTTTTTAATGCAGCAAAGAATTAAATTGTGGTATTTCACTGCCATAGGGTATCGTGGTGCATAATATGGGCAAGAGTGATGTGATGATGAGTGATGGATGTGATCTCCACCTCAGTGACCCCTAAACCTGCTGATAGCCAGAGGGCAAGAGGAGATGGGCAAATCCCTCCCCTTTGCCCTCTCTCCTGGGCTGTCTCCCAGCTGCAGGCAGGCACAGGCAGGGTGATGGGTGGTTTACAAACAGCCCTCCTGTGAGCCCCCGGGCAGGATCTGAAACGGAGACCAACAGAGCAGGCGGACGTGAAACGGCTGTGTGGGATGTGGCAGTAGCAAATATTGGGTACCATGGCAGCCGTGGATTACCAAAGTCCTCCCAGGGCTCTTTGTCCTTCAGTTGCTCGGGTCTGGAGTCCTGTAGGGTAAAACTGGTGCCTTGTCCTCTGCTTTGCTGTTACAGGAGAGGCTCTGGGCTTGAACCGGCCCGTCATGGTGCCCTATAAACTCATCAGGGACAGTCCCGACGCCGTGGAGGTTACCGGGCTGCCAGATGATATTCCTTTCAGAAACCCCAATACCTACGACATCCATCGGCTGGAGAAGATCCTGAAGGCACGGGAGAGCATCCGGATGGTGATTATAAACCAGCTCCAGTAAGTTCCCCTAGCTCCGTGACCAGGGAGGCTTTCTGTTCATTAAGTGTTGCCCTTGCTTCTCCAGCAGTGAGTGGGTATGTCACCACGCAGCCACCAGCGTGGGGCCAAGCCACCACGAACCTGCTGAGGACACACTCCATCCCCAGCATCCGCTGTCCTGCGGGAGGTGTTAGCAGGGCCTCCGTATCTATTCTTTCTCATGCAGTTTGAGATGATGATACTGGGAAGGGGCGTGACATGGGGGGCAGATAGTAGGATGGCTCAGAGACCCAGCTAAGTTGTTTGGGGTTGCTTCCCTCTGTGGAGCAGAGGAGGCTCCGTGTCCCATCTCCACACAGCTCGGGGTTGGGGTCTGGGTTGTGTGCATGGGGGAGAACAACGTCTGCCTGCTCTCACCCCTTGTCTCTCCCACAGGCCGTTTGCTGAAATCTGCACCGAGGCCAAACAAACAGGTAAGGGGAGGGCTAAGAACTAATGGTGGCTTTCCCTGCCCTGAGGCAGAGAGAATATATGGGTGAAAGAGATGGGGGTTGTGGGGAGGCGTTCGAACCTCCTGCATCCCCAGGGGAGGCTGGGGAGAAGTTCCTACTTGGAATAAGAAAAGTCAGGCTCAGCATCTGTTCAGGAACAAGCTGTCCTCTTAAAGGATTCCACCTCTGTGAGCTGTGAGGAGACTGGGCTGTTAGACTCAGACTTTCAGCAAATTCTGGAGGATATGATTATCCCTTTTCCATTAGCAATTTACTCACCATGAGCAATTTATTCAGTGGTTAAAGCCCTTAATTTGAACCACCGTTTAGCAGTTGAGCTTCTAAGGAAACAAGGTTTCTGTGATCACTGGGAACACATTTCTCTCTCTGTCCCATCTTCCCCAATAAATCTCAGCCAGTTTTAATCAAACGTGTCAGAATTAGCAGCCCCAGAGATAATTAGGATCCTATTAGTTTTATGAAAATAGATGTCTAGGTAGAGAAGGGAGATCTGGCAAGCAGGAGCTTGCCTGCAGCATGCTGTAGAGAGAGATGCACTATTTAGATGAGATCTCACAATGAAATGTTTTGCTGTGAGGGTGGGGAGGCCCTGGCCCGGGTTGCCCAGAGCAGTGGTGGCTGCCCCATTCCTGGAGGGGTTGAAGGCCAGGTTGGATGGGGCTTGGAGCCCCTGATCCAGTGGGAGGTGTCCCTGCCCATGGCAGGGGTGAGACTGGCTGGGCTTGGAGGTCCTTTCCAACCCAAACTGTTCTGTGATGGGTGTATCACGTACGCAGATGTATGTGGGCGTATTGTCATCACATCTGGCAACTTCATGGCCCCAAAGCATCCAGTGCAGATACAAAGTCTGAGAGTATCAGGCTTTGAAAGTGCTGGAGTTTGGCATTAACTTCTTTGGGGTTTTTTCTTTGCCGGTGCCTGAGGAATGTTGGCAGCTCCATGCCAGGTTGCGGAGGCCAAGCCCGTGTCACCAGGGGTGGCACAGCAGATGCCTGCGGGGAGACTCTCGCCAGGAGGCGAGGACGCCTCTCAGTGGGATGAGTCCCTGCATTTAGGGATCACTTGCAGGGCTCAGACACCTCATGCCTTCCCTCTTCCCCTGCAGAGAAAGACACCAGCGTTCCCAAAAGGAAGCGGAAGAGGATCTCCGAAGGGAACTCGGTATCTTCCTCTTCCTCATCTTCCTCTTCCTCCTCTTCCAATATGGAGTCTACATCATCAACAAATCAGATCTCACTTGTGGTAAAGCCTTCCAAATATTAGGGGGGTTACTGCCTATCTTTCTGCTTCAGGATGCTGCTCTCTGCTCTCCTTGAACCATCACCACCTCCCTCTGCCTACAAACACGTGTGACATAAAATGGCACAAGCAGGTTTGGTGAAGGAGGGGACCTTTTCCTTTTCCTGCCAGGTTTGTCTGTAAGGGGAGGTCAGCGGAGCAAAGCACCCGCTGCCTCTCCCACATCAGTCTAGGGGAATACTCGGTGCGTGGCATTAGCGGGAGCCACACATGAAACCAGCCTGAGCAAATCCACTAGCCCCACTGAGCTCAAATAAGGGTGCTGGTGGCAGTGACTTGGCCCCATAGCAGCTCTTGGCAGGACCTGGAGGTTCCCTGTGGTGAGCACCGGGACTTTAGTAAAGCCTTTGACACAGTTTCTCACAGCGTTCTGCTTCGGAAACTGTCAGCCTCTAAGCTTCACAGGTGCACACTCTCCTGGATGGAAAACTGGTTGGCTGGCCGGGCCCAGAGAGTGGTGGGAAATGGAGTTAAATCCAGCTGGAGGCCAGTGACAAGTGGGGTTCCCCAGGGCTCAGTGGTGGGTCCAGTCCTGTTCAGTGTCTTTATCAATGACCTGGATGAAGGCATCGAGTGCTCCCTTAGCAAGTTTGCAGACGACACAAAGCGGGGTAGAAGTGTGGATCTGCTGGAGGGTCGGGAGGCTCCAAAGGGACCTGAACAGGCTGGACCGCTGGGCAGAGTCCAAAGGCATGAGGTTTAACAAGGCCAAGTGCCGGGTCCTGCACTTGGGGCACAACAACCTTATGCTACAGACTGGGAGAAGCCTGGCTGGAAAGCTGCCAGGAGGAGAAGGACCTGGGGATGCTGGTTGACAGCGATTGAACATGAGCCAACAGTGGCCCAGGTGGCCAAGAAGGCCAGTGGCATCTTGGCTTGGATCAGAGACGGCATGACCAGCAGGTCCAGGGAGGTTCCTCTCCCTCTGGACTCGGCACTGGTGAGACCGCACCTCGAGTCCTGTGTTCAGTTCTGGGCCCCTCACCACAAGAAGGATGTTGAGGCTCTGGAGCGAGTCCAGAGAAGAGCAACGAAGCTGGTGAGGGGGCTGGAGAACAGGCCTTATGAGGAGCGGCTGAGAGAGCTGGGGGTGTTTAGTCTGGAGAAGAGGAGGCTGAGGGGAGACCTCATTGCTCTCTCCAACTACCTGAAGGGAGGTTGTGGAGAGGAGGGAGCTGGGTTCTTCTCCCAAGTGACAGGGGACAGGACGAGAGGGAATGGCCTCAAGCTCCACCAGGAGAGGTTCAGGCAGGGAAAAATTCTTCACTGTAAGGGTCATTAGGCAATGGAAGAGTTTGCTCAGGGAGGTGGTTGACTTGCCTTCCCTGGAGGTGTTTAAGATGCCGGTGGATGCAATACTGAGGGACATGGTTTCGTGATTGATGGGAATGGTTGGACTCGATGATCCGGTGGGTCTCTTCCAACCTGGTGATTCTATGATTCTATGAATGTTGCTTCAGCTCCATCCCAGGAGTGATGCAGAGCTCCAATGTGTATCCAGATTGTGAAAATAGGAAAAAAAATCAGGGAGATGCATCCAGCTGCTCTACCTCAGGGCTTGGCTTCAGTTGTGGATGACAACAAGTACTTTAAAAAAATCAGAAAAATAATTAAAAAACACATGAGAAATATAAACTTAGAAGGCTTTTTTTTTGTCAGGTTTGCCCATGGTGTTTCAGTTTGGGGTTGGTTCTTTTATTGAGTTTGCAGCCCAGAAAGCCAACCCTGTCTTGGTCTGCATCAAAAGCAATGGGAGCAGGAGGGACAGGGAGGTCCAGTTCTGGAATCCTCAGCACAGGAAGAACATGGATGTGTTAAACTGAGTCCAGAGGAGGCCACAGAGATGATCCGAGGGCTGGAGAACCTCCTGTACAAGGCCAGGCTGAGAGAGCTGGGGTTGTTCAGCCTGGAGAAGAGACAGCTCTAAGGAGACCTTAGAGCAGCTTCCAGTGCTGAGAGGGGCTCCAGGAAAGCTGGGGAGGGGGTCTGGATCAGGGAGGGCAGGGGAAGGATGGAGGGGGATGGTTTTATGCTGCAAGAGAGACTGAGATGAGATCTTGTGAATAAATGTTTTGCTGTGAGGGTGAGGAGGCCCTGGCCCAGGCTGCCCAGAGCCGTGGTGGCTGCCCCATCCCTGGAAGGGTTCAAGGCCAGGCTGGATGGAGCTTGGAGCCCCTGATGCAGTGGGAGGTGTCCCTGCCCAGGGCAGGGGTGGGACAGGATGGGCTTGGAGGTCCCTTCCAGCCCAAACCGTTCTGTCATTCTTATATGGAAAGTGGGAGCAACAGCCCATGTCAGAACATGTCAGATATGATGTATGCATGGTTTTGGTTTGTGTCCTAACAGAGACTTTTACCTTCTTTTTCTCTCCCTCTCTTTCAGCAATGGCCCATGAACATGTATATGTTAGACTATGGTGGTCTAAACGTCCAGATCCCAGGACCCATTAACTATTAGACCTCAATACCGAATAAGAACCTCAAATGAAAGAATAAATAAATAAATGTAATTTATGTAAAAAGTGTATATTCCAATATGTATCAATGCCTTTTAGTTTTTCCAATGATTTTTACACTATATTCCTGCCATCAAGGCCTTTTTAAATAAAAATAAAAAGTGTTGCCTTGCTCTTAAAAGTATTTATTTTATTCCTTATATTATTGATAAATAACATTTATAGGTAAAAGTATAAGAGGGCACCCTGAGACAAGCCTTGTTGTGCCATGGCTGCTCAATAAAACCCTTCGTGTCACCAGTGCTCAAAACCAAGAAGTTTGACACATTTTAATGCTTCATTTAATTTAAGTCAAAGGAGTAATTTCTTTGTAGAGTGGCAGGAGGAGCAGCAACAAACTGCAGCGGTGAGAGTGGAGGGAACCAGCCCTTACGAGCATCAGAGCCCTCTGCCCACAAGTCCCGTTGACTCTGGAGCAAAAGCGGGTTTGGATTAAGCAGGAAAAGAACTTTCAGGACCCCCACCCAGGGAGTGAAGTCCCTCCAAGCCCTCTGGTGTCTGGCCTCCTGCTGCCCCAGTTTGGAAAGGCAGAAGCAATTTCGATTGCGTGTGTGTGTAGCTGGCTTTTGAAGCAGGAAAAGACGTTCATCCAGTAACCCTCTTCAATATTTCTGATTTTCTAAGAGACTTTGATGCCTTACGGGAGGAAGGCTCCTGCAGTAAGGACAGGCTGATCCTGCTGATGCTTTACAGGTTCCATAACACTGGACCAGGAGCTGCAAGTAGCATCCAGGGGAGCCCCTGGGTTCCTCCACATGCCCTGGGCTGCTTCACCCCATAGAAGAAGCAGCCCAGAAAATTGAGCGGTATTATTTGAAATGCCTGCAATTTTACTTTGATTCCACTCGTAAGAATTTGTCAGCAGAAGCAAATGGCCCCAGCAATCGCAAGTATTGCACTTGTACTTTGTGTCAGCTGAGCACAGGGGAAACGTGGTGGGAGCAAAACATTTCTTGTGAAGAAATGTTTTGCTGTGAGGGTGGGGAGGCCCTGGCCCAGGTTGCCCAGAGCAGTGGTTGCTGCCTCATCCCTGGAGGGGTTCAAGGCCAGGTTGGATGGGGCTTGGAGCCCCTGATCCAGTGGGAGGTGTCCCTGCCCATGGCAGGGGTGGGACTGGGTGGGCTTTGAGATCTGTTCCAACCAGACCATTCTATGATTCTGTGAGCAGCGCTGGGCATCGATCGCTCCAGGCTGCAACGTGGGTCACAGTCTCTTCACGGAGGAAACCTGCCCCCAAAGTAGCATCCATGATCTGCTGGAGGGCGGACAGTAGCGGACACAGCATCAAAGTCACTCGTGACAGCTTTTCTGAGTGCAATGTCCTGCTTTATTTGGTTTTGGTCCGCTCAGGTCCTTCTCTTTTCAGGCCACAGGAGGGTTTTGATGGTGGGTAGAAGCATTTCAAGGCAGCTGCAGTTTTATTTCCTGGCTCCGGACTTGTATTTGCTGTGGAATTAGATGCAGATGATCACATGAGATAATAAAAGCTGAAATAATTGTAGGAGATGGCACAAAGGCAGCAACCGAAAGATGGCAAAGATCTGTATCCGTGACCCCAATTAGAGATACAGTTTGACATCTGAGCAGTTGGCGTCAAAATCTGAAGCCTTTCGTTATTCTGCCTGATGCTCAAACCTGTGGCATCTCCAATTAGGAAACAAAGATGCAAGACTCAGAGGTAAAAAATACCTTTTTTTTTCTTCCAAAATGTCTGAAAGGGGCTTACTCACAGATCAAACCCCACAGAGTCACTGTCTCCTAGGAGGGCACACTCATTATATTTTGACTTTTCTCTCTCTCTTCTTTTTTTTCTGTTAAAAAACTAAAGGTTTGATGCCGTAGCAGCAAAAGTTCAGTAATGAGTGGAGATGTTTGAGGCTGCCCCAGGTTTGCTGCTGGCTCCCGGCACCCTGCGAACACAGGGGAGGTTGGATGTAGGGCTGGAGCCCTGCGCCCTGCACGGGGCCCTAATTACTGCTGCTGAAAAGCAGGGGGGAATGCAGGCAGTGAAGTTAAATTAGGGCATGGGAGCTACGCTGGGGACTAATGATTTAGCTCAGAAAGCCAAATGCCATCGTAAAGGCTGTAAATGGAGGGAGGGAATGGAAGCTGAGCAAGGAGGCAACATAGGGCTGTTTCACCACTCGCCGCTCCCCAGCTCATCCCCGGCTCAGAGCCTGGTTAGCAGGGGAAGGCACGGCTGAGGGCAAAGCTCTGAGCTCAGGTTTTCTTCCAGGAGTTTCTGGATCCATTTACTGGAGCTCTGCGTGCCCCAGCCCTGCTCGCCAAAGGGCACCAGTCACCACCAGTGTCCCCTGGCTGGGCTTGGAGGCTGCTGGGTTCTGGTACCAGGTACATTTTTGGGGGTGAATAACAGTAATTCCCGCTGGAATTTCAGTGAGTTTCAGGGCCACGACACCCACTTTTCATTTTCCAAGGCCAGGGTGGGAAAGTCCTGCCCCCGGTGCCTGTGTTTGCTCGTGATGCAGGAGCACTGACCCTTCCCACACTGGAAAAATGACAGATATCACTTCATTACTGCTTTCCTTCGGCTGTAATTCTGACAGCTTCCCTAATCTTGATGCTGCGGGATATTTTTATACCCAGTTTTTGTGATTAGCTGCTGAATGGGATCCGCACCATTACAATTAGATGAGTGAAGATGCGGATATTAACACTTGAGCCACGTTTCTCATTTATAACTTTTCAAAGACTTCGGTTGGGGTTTTTTTGTTGTTGTTTATGTGTTTACAAATCCAATAACAATCCTCATTAAGAGTTGCAAAACATGAAGCCATTTTGATCTCAGGCAGATGGCAGCTAAATGAAGTTTAATTAAAGAATGAGAGCTTTGATTCAAATCATTTTTAAAAAATATAGTTCACCGAGATGCTAGTGAAAAGCATAAACAGCATCTGTGCTTTTATTCAGAAGCCCAAATGCATTTGGGAGGAAACGCTTTGCAAACTGTTTTGGAGCAATCACGAGTTGTTGGATGGAGCTGAAGGGGCCGGCACGGCAGGCTGGGTGCCTGCGAAAACCTCCTTCCGTGGATGCTATGGTGAGGCTAGGGAACGGATAACGCAGCCAAGCATGAGGTCTTGCTTCCTTTTTTGGGTGTTATTTCAATTTTTCAAGTGTTCGATTGATGCCAAAGACTTGATTTGACATACAACAGAGTTTCAGGCTGGTTTTGAGCAGTCGTTACACCCCACCCCTCCCCACAGTAACCCCTTCTAGCACCGCGTGGTGCAGTATGGCTAGCATATACACTATGTGTAGAGCTTTGTAGCTTGTAGAGCTTATAGCTTGTTGCTTGGCTAAGGCTAAGGAAAAGGAGGCTGAGGTGTCGGGGAAGACTCCATCCTGGTGGTGCCAAGGCTTGATTGCTCCAGGAGCTCCAAGTCAGCTCTGGCTGCTGGTCAGATCCTGCATGCACACCTGGCCATAGCGGGGTTTAAGACCCACTGTGTGCTGGTTCACAGGATGGTGCAAGGGAGAGGACAGATGGCAGGTGCTTTTCCATACCAAAATTTTCTGTGGTCCCAGTGAGAAGCAGGCACAGGTTTCTGTGCGGCTCTTTGTCTGGCAGGCAGACATCCAGAGTCTTTCCAGGAGTGGCAGCTACTTGACAGTGCAATAATTCGTATTTATTTTGTGTGTCTGCAAGTTGTGCGACCTTTAGCCATGGCTTTCCTTCCCCCACCACTGACAGAGGATCCCGCTGTGCTCAAAGAGCACGGGGTGTTCAGTGCTTTCCCCCTCCCATATAACTTGTACACAACACAGAACTTGTGCTTTGCTGCCATTTGGATTATTTTCTCCAGTTAATGGCTCTTCAGCTCAAACTGGCAGAGGCTGCCCAGGGAGGAGGTTGAGTCACCTTCCCTGGAGGTGTTTAAGGCACAGGCGGATGAGGTCCTGAGGGACGTGGTTTAGTGATTGATGGGAATGGTTGTACTCAATGATCCAGTGGGTCTCTTCCAACCTGGTTAGTCTATGATTCTATGATTCTATGATTCTGTTGAGTAGAATTACCTAATACAGAGAAAGACACCCCACTGATGTCCCTGTGCCTCTAGATGGGAGAGCTGGAGGGCAGCAGTGATGCCGGAGGCTCTGGGGTCAATTGGCAATGGAGCTGTGGTGCTATAATTCATGAAGACGCTGCCAGTGGGGTATCTGTGTCTTTGGTTAAGTGAATGGATTAAACAGTTGTCTTGGACTCAGATTAACAGGTCTGTGGGGTATAAAGACAGATTGATGTAGCTGAACTGAGCTGGCACACTCTCATGCTAGGATTAATGTCTTTTCATGAGTGGGTTTTTTTGAGGGGCGATGTTTAAGTGAAACGAATCTCTGTGAGCCATCATTAAAGTTATTTATTAAGCTTTTCCCTGATAACATTATGAAGTGGGCACCTCGAGAAGGGACAGGCTGAATCCTCAGCAAGACCATTCATCTTACTGAAATGGCTTCATAGTCCTCGTGGCAGCGGGCTGGGTTTTCATCACTGCCTGCAGGATTTGGAGACGCAGCACTGTGGCACATCCACTGCCGTCCACAGGCTCGGGGAGGAGGCAGCTCTGCTGCTTCACCTTGCTCTGCTAACAGCAACTGGTGACAGAGAAGATTGATGGACACCTCGCCTGGGAGCAGCTGCCTGGTCACAGGAGGGTGACGAGGCTCCTCATTAACCTGCAAAATGATACCTCTCTGAGAACGCCTGGGCCGGAGCTTTTTAAGGGAGAAGGAGGGAGGGGAAGGGAAGGGTGCTGGGAATGGTTCATCAAGGATCACGGAAGCACCTATGCTGCTCTGTGCCAAAGGATGCCATGAAAAGTTTGTGTGGGCTCAAGGGGAGGCTGGAGAAGAAGCTTGGAAGCAAGATCTGAGTGAGTACATGGGAAAGCACTGCCTGTGTTGTCCTGATTCTTTTCCCGGGCCACCTGTGCCCAACCACAGTAGTGTCCACCTGCACCATGACCCAGCCCTGCAGCCTCAGCAAGCACCGCTGTGCCTGTGCAACCCAGTGCCTGCTCTGGAGAAGCACTCTGGTCAGGGAAGCGTGTTTCATGGAGGCTTCCTGCTCTTCTCAGTCCTCTGGACATACAGCTCTAAAGGTATGTAGAGATTTGCCTGGCAATTCCATTTCCGAGGTTTGAAAGAACTGGGAGGTGTCTTGTGCTGGGAAAAGGAAACAGGACTCCTTTTGTCTTGCCTCTCAGATTAGTTGTTGTTCCTGCTGAACCCACATTGAATTGTCTGAGCTGGTTTGGACCCACCAGGCTTCTTCTCTGGGTCTGATGCTGTGGGAACACCAAGGAATTGCTTCTGGCACCTGCACAGGAGTGTTCTGGGGGCAATCCAGCATCGCCCAGCAGTGAGGTTCTGCCCCAAAAGAGGCTGCAGTTTAGTGGCTTGTGGTGATGATCTCTCCTCCTGTCCTGCCTCAAAACTTTCACTGAAACAGTTTCCCATTTCTCTGCCTAAATCAACACAACTGATTTCCAAACAGATGAGGAGAACTAAGGAAACAACCACCAACAACACCGCAGCTGGCACCGTTGTTGCTTTGCCGTGTGGTGGCACAGGATTTCCTCTGTGTTATATAGATACTACACCAGCTTGGGAACCTCCTGCTGTAGCTTAGACCCTGGCAGCGCTGGTATCAGTCTGTGGAGAGCTGACTGCAGGCTCAAGGTCTCATAAAGGATTATAAAACCCTCAGGAAAGAACTGCATCTGACTTTTCTACAGGAACAAGCTTCCTCACAGTTGCTCTACTGACATAAATGGTTCATTTTAAGCTGCTGGTTATGTTGCTGATATCTGCATCAGTAAATCTGTCTTTTGTTGCAACCAGGACAAAAAAAAAAAGACCCCCTTCTTGACTCCCAGATGTTGACAAAACTGAGTGCAGAATAATTGGAGATAAGGATGCAATAGGCTGATTATGTTTAGAAGCACTAATAGATCTGCAGGGGTAGAAGTGATAGTGACAGCTGACTATGACAGATAAATACAAATCAGATGGCCCAGTGTCTGTGTTGGGAAGCCTTTGCGAAGGGTGGCACTGATGTGCCAGAAAGCTCTTGCAAGGAGTGCTGACACGCTGCTCATGCTGGTGCTGCCAGGCACCTCCCTAGGAATGGCACCTCTCCCAGAAGGACAGCGAAGGATGGGGACAAACACACTCTCCCTCAGTGAGGAATGCACAAAAAAATACTCAGCTCTGCAGCTGAGGAAATCTCGAATCTGGTTTTGTCTTCTTGCCACCAAGATGATCAGGGCAGAGAGCTCCCAAGTCCTGGGCTCCCTCCTAGGAATGCCAGGCTGCTCCTCGCTGCTCAGTTTAGAACTGTTTTACTACCACTTTCAGGTGGCTTTTGGTGCCTTGGGAGAAGCCGTGCTGTGCCCGGAGGATGTGAGTAGATCCAGGTGACAGGCAGGTTTAGAGCAGCCCTCCTCAGGAGCTCAGAACCCTGGAGGATGTTGCCCAACACAGCGAGCCTGCTGCCAGCTCCCCTGTCATTGCAGCACAGCTTACATTGGCAGGAGCCCTTAAGGTGAAAGGATGGACAATGTCTAGGAAGGTCAGACTAGGACCATAACCCGTACACAGGTGAGTCCCTAAATGTTTTGTTGGGATTGATTTTTTACCTTTCTATAAACCCCTTATTTCAGTTTAGCTGCCAATGAAATAATTCTGTAATGTAAAGCAAAAAATGCTCCCAAATTCCTTTCTTCTGTGAATGTAAGTGAGTAGAAAGGTCTGTCATCTTTAATTGTAAACAAGAATCCCTTCTCAGCCTTTGGTGTTGTGGGTTCTTCTATTGAATACGTAGCTGCCCGTATTGTTGGTCTATTTGTCACTGGAGTGATCTAGGCTCTGTTTTTCTGCTGGCAAAGATTTCTTGGTGAAGAGCACAGGGTGGAGGAAGAAAAACCCAACCCAAACCAAAGAATTTCCCCCCCCAAAAGCTCTCTTGGATGCTAAAGCATCACTGGCAAACTCTAATCCAGTATAATTTCTTCCTAATAGCAATAAAAAAATAACATATTTGAGAGACTGGCTGAACGTATGAGGCACAAGGGCTGTTAGCTTCTGTGTTACTTGGGGATCTTTGTTCTGTGGCTGAATAAATCTGCAGTGCTATATGAATCCGTGTTTGCTCACTCTGTCCTGCAAGTGCCGTGACCATTTTGCAGCAGGAATAATTACTTGGCAGTCACGGATACTTTTAGTGTCCCCAGCTACCGTGCCCATTGAAGCATCTTACTGCACAGATTTGCCAGGTAATTTTAAAGTGGCAACTTCTACTGTGCTGTACGGAGATGCATTTAGGAGTCCCCATTGCTGGCACCTGCAGTTTTGGGTAGTGTGTCAAACTAGGTTTTTTATTCCTGATCTTTGGAAAGGTGCATATGTGCTGTCACTGTGACCCTCTGTCACAAAACTTAGTTTTAAATGCTTCCTCTTCTTTTGAAGAGTTACGGTACCTGAGCCAATGCTGAATTCCTGCTTGCTCTATAGTCTCTAGGCTGTCATTTTAAATGATGGTAGTAGAAGGTTCCTGATTTAAGATCATCATTTTGGGGTTACGTGGAAGGGAGAGCCAAGACATTCCAGTACATCCTTCCTTGCTAGGCCTCCCAGAACATCCTTTACTGGGGGCAGAGGAGTAAATGATAGCAGAAAACAAGGGAAGTGCTTTTACTAGCCAAATATTTGCACTGCCCATTTGTTCAGCAGCCTTATCATGAGCACCACACTCAAAGTAAAAATATAGCATGTCCTTATTTACTATTTAACAGAGAAAAAGCTTAGTGAAAGAAAACTATGGAGGGATCTAGAGAAGTGGAACAAAGGAAAATTGGTAATGGAGCATGAAATAAGCTTATCTGGAGCTGTGCGCTGGAAAACTGCAGATCACTACAGTCTTGTTCCAGTCCATCACCACCACTGTTTTCTGACACAAACAGCATGTTGCTGCTCCTGGGCTGTAGTGGAGTGAGACTAGTTTGTATTAAACAAATACTTCAGCATAAGGAAAGAGATTATATTCACATAGACGAAAGACGGTACATAGTGGGAATCTATGAACTTTATGCTCTGAGGGTTTGATCCCTGGAGAAGAGAAGGTGGAGGGGAAACCATATTGCTCTCTGCAGCCCCCTGAAAGGAAGTTGTAGTGAGGTGGGTGCTGGTCTCTTCTCCCACGTAACAAGCAATAGGACGGGAGGAAATGTCCACAAATTGCACCAGGGGAGGTTAAGATTGGATATTAGGAAATATTTCTTTACTGCAAGAGAGTGGTGAAGCATTGGAACAGGCTGCCCAGGGCAGTGGGGGCATCTTCTTCCCTGGAGGGTTTCAGAAAGTTTGTAGACGTGGCACTTAGAATCATAGAATAACCAGGTTGGAAGAGACCCACCAGATAATCGAGTCCAACCATTCCTATCAAACACTAAACCATGCCCCTTAGCACCTCATCCACCTGTCCCTTAAACACCTCCAGGGAAGGTGAATCAACCCCTCCCTGGGCAGCCTCTGCCAGTGCCCAATGACCCTTTCTGTCAAAATTTTTTTCCTGATATCCAGCCTAAATCTCCCCTGGCGGAGCTTGAGGCCATTCCCTCTGGTCCTGTCCCCTGTCACTTGGGAGAAGAGCCCAGCTCCCTCCTCTCTACAACCTCCTTTCAGGTAGTTGTAGAGAGCAATGAGGTCTCTCCTCAGCCTCCTCTTCTCCAGACTAAACACTCCCAGCTCTCTCAGCCGCTTCTCATGGAGTTCAGGACATGGTTTAGCAGGCATGGTGGTGGTATCTTAACTGGATAGTCTTACAAGTCTTTTCCAACCTTAAAAACTCTATGACTCTACAAGAAGTGGGACTGGATCCGAACCCCTCATGTGTGAAGTTTTTGCAGGGGTTTTGAAGTTTTCCTGCCTGGAAAAGCAAGTGTATGGTGAGCAGTGTAAGACTGGGTGGTTTCTACTCGCCCTTACCCCTTCACAAATTCGTTAGCATTCCAATAGTTTCAACAGGCATACACTAAGGTTGTCAGACTCTGATGTTAGCTGGAAATTGTCAAGGTTACTTAGATTTACCCACAGAAACTTCAAGGGCGATTTGACTGAAATCCCCTGTGCTACACTTAGCTTGAGGTTAAATTTGTAACTCCTTGCATATAGTGCAGCAAAGCCTTCTGATAAAGACAGCCGCAATCTCGTGAGTGATAAAGAGAATAATGCATGTTTCTGGGGATAAAACAGAATAATCCCTCAAACTACTGAGCAAGCGGTAAAAAAATTGTATGTCTTGGTCTCAACCTCTTTTCAAAAGATGACTATGAGCTTGAAATGGAATTTCTCTCTCTCTTTTTTTTTTTTAATAATAAAAATAACTCTGAATTCAGCTCCTTTCTTCTAAAGTTTTTGGTTTCACAGTCTGGCTCCCTTGATGAAATGTTTCACTTGCCTTGTAGTTGTGTGAAAATCTTTTTCAGTCTGTAGCTGAAGCCCAGCTGGTTAACTAACTAACTAGTAGACGGAAGAAGAGTGATACAAAATACTTTAAACCAAGGAATTTAGATCAAAGTATTTTCTGCCAGAAGACTTAACTATTCATTTGAAGCCAAGAAAGAATATCAAGATTAACTGGGCAGATGTTACACATAACAGGCAGCTCAGGAAACTGCTGGTAAAGATCCACGGAGGCTGCATATTGAGCTGGATGTCTTTTCTTAAAGGAAGCTGCTTGAATCTCCTTGCCTCCCTTCTCCTTGCCTCCCTTCTCCTTGCCTCCCTTCTCCTTGCCTCCCTTCTCCTTGCCTCAAAAACCAGCCATGGAAAACTCTCTGAGTGCTCCTGGGCTCTCCAGAACTGAAGGCAAGAATAAAGCCTGATTTTTTTTCCCAGGCTCTGAACTGAGGGAGAAATTCTCACGGTCCATAGTAATACATTACAGTTGTTAATTACTCTAGCTACTAAAAACATACAAGTTATTTCCAGTCTGAGCATTGATTTACAACACCCCGTGAATGTCTCCAATGGATTTAGAAGCCTTAAGGAACCAATTTTGCAATTAGTCATCTTGTAACCACAGTGGGTAAACATTATTCCACATGAAGCATGACTTAAATTAATTATCTGGCTTCAGTTAACTCCCAAACTTTATCTAGCTCCATAGCTCATAGGGCTGGATCAGGAGGTAGAGAGGGATACAGAAGAGTAGGAAGAATCTTGTCCTGGAGAAATACCAAATTTCCACTCTTCTGAAGACCCACATGGTAGCAAATGATCCATGGCAACAATGGTTTTAGCAGTGGGAAGAAGTTGATGCGTATGACTCGGAATAAATCATGACGTGATGCTGTGAGGCGTCTTCACTGCAACCAGGAACAGTCCATACTTGCAGGAGGAGAGCCCAGATGCAGCCTCCAAATGATGTCCTGGCAATGAGTTTCTGTTTTTTATGCAGGTAAAACTCTTCTGGTCTTCCAGGAGGATTTTCTTGAGTTGTTTTTGGACAATGTGTACTTAGGACACCAAAACCTATGTGAAATGGCCAGTGCAGGCTGCATGTGCAGGAAGTACAGCTGGAAGATGACAACGTGTCATTCTGGAGGAGTGATGCCTTCCACTAAAAATGGAATATGGATTTGGAAATGAGTTGTGGCCATTTGGTGTCCTCTGTGCTGCAGTCTTCACCCAGAGGCGATACCTTTGCCTGCCAAAAGGAACCATCCAAGTGCTGCAGGGTGAAATCTGGTTTAGGTTAAGGTGACGAGGGAAGTGGGCGACGGCCTTTTTGTCTTTTGGGTTTTGAGGGAGTGTTTTGGTGGGCTTTTGGGGGGTTGTTTGGTTCTTGCTAGGCCACTGCAGAATGCTTCTGTCTCCTTTCCCACAGTGTAAATCCTGAGAACAGTTATATCCAGCTAAACACTTGCAAAGGAACCACCAAGAGCCACAACATCTTGAATCACTCAAACCCTTTGCTCGGGAGAGGTTCACCAGCACTCGCAATGGGCATTTGCTTTGTGCAGTCTGTAGCATCAACAGCAATGGAATGGGAATGGCCAAAGTGTCTCCCACAGGGTCCTTTCCCAGCAGACAGATTCTCAGCTTTATCCCCTGCTTTGATTTATCTCTATTTCAACAGGGAGGAAGCTAAATGCTCCCAACTAAGCATTCTTCCCTTTTCTTTAAAAATGTGATTTACTTGCAATGGTAGTGTTTGGTGGTTCCTCATGACCAGTTCTCAACACACTGAATGCTTCAAAAATGTAATGGTATTATATACAACACGATAGTCCTACACACTCTATAAACAATATGTTGATGTTTAAGATAGTTTGATTAAAAACTGAGCTATTTTTAACTGCAAGTTTTATTTATTTGGAATAAATTTTGACACACAATGTTTCCCTTTAGATGGAAAACTTTATATCCACCTTTATCACATTGAACTTAAACTCGGAAAAGAACAGTGATGCCAGCTGGAGCATCTGCCTGGTTCTACCCAGGAAAATAGATCTCATGGGTGGCATCTCATGTGCTGAGCCCCTTTGTGAAAGCAACAACTGAACCTGCAGCAACAGGGAAATGACTTTGCTATGATATTATTCAACACTACCCTGAAGAAGGCTTGTTGCTTACAAGCGACTATTGCCTTCAGTTCTGCAGTGCCTGGGAGTACTTGGGGTGTTAACCCCAGCTGGTTTGGGGGTGGTTGTAGGGGATGGGGAGACCTTAGAGCAGCTTCAAGTCATGAAAGATGCTCTAGGAAAGCTGGTGAGGAGTTCTTGATTAGGAAGGGCAGGGATAAGATGAGGGGGGACAGTTTGAGCTGAAAGAGGGGAGATTGAGATGGGATCTTGGAGAGAAATGTTTTGCTGTGAGGGTGGGGAGACCCTGACCCAGATTGCCCAGAGCAGGGGTGGCTGCCTCATCCCTGGAGGGGTTCAAGGCCAGGTTGGATGGGGCTTAGAGACCCTGATCCAGTGGGAGGTGTCCCTGCCCATGGCAGCGGTGGGCTTTGAGATCCCTTCCAGCCCAAACCACTCTGATTCTGTGAGCAGCGCTGGGCATCGATCCAGGCTGCAAGGTGGGTCACAGCCTCTTCATGGAGGAAAGCTGCCGCAAAAGCAGCATCCATGATCTGCTGGAGGGCAGACAGTAGCAGACACTTCTCTTTTCAGGCCACAGGAGGGTTTTGATGGTTGGTAGAAGCATTTCAAGGCAGCTGCAGTTTTATTTCCTGACTCGGGACTTGTATTTGCTGTGGAATCCTTTTGTGAGTCTTTCAGTCTATGATTCTGTGACGTGCTCTCTTGCTCCTGTGAGCAAAGCTTTTGGCAGCACCAAAACATGATATCCAGGAGGAGGTGACATCTGGTCATAATCATGGAATCACCAGGTTGCAAAAGACCCACTGGATCATCAAGTCCAACCATTCCCATCAGTCACTAAACCATGTCCCTCAGCACATCATCCACCCGTCCTTTAAACCCCCTCCCTAAGCAGCCTCTGCCAGTGGCCAATAACCCTTTCTGTGAAAAAATTTTTTTCCTAATGCATCGCTCCTGGGATGGAGCTGAAGCAACATTCATAGAATCATAGTATCACCAGGTTGGAAAAGACCCACTGGATCATCGAGTCCAACCATTCCCACCAATCACTAAACCATGACCCTCAGTACCTCATCCACCCGCACCTTAAACCCCTCCAGGGAAGGCAAGTCAACCACCTCCCTGAGCAAACTCTTCCACTGCCTAATGACCCTTACAGTGAAGAATTTTTCCCTGCCTGAACCTCTCCTGGCAGAGCTTGAGGCCATTCCCTCTCGTCCTGTCCCCTGTCCCTTGGGAGAAGAGCCCAGCTCTCTCCTCTCTACAACCTCCCCTCAGGTAGTTGGAGAGAGCAATGAGGTCTCCCCTCAGCCTCCTCTTCTCCAGGCTAAACACCCCCAGCTCTCTCAGCCGTTCCTCATCAGGCCTGTTCTCCAGCCCCTTCACCAGCTTCGTTGCTCTTCTCTGGACTCGCTCCAGAGCCTCAACATCCTTCTTGTGGTCAGAGTTGCTACAGTTCCATTGTCTCTTTTGGTTCGGCCAGCCGGTAGCAGCCTCATTTACTCAGGTAATTAAACGAAGGGAAGGTCTTCTGAGGCGATTTGAAGCCGCTGGAGGCCGGGCTGATGCAGAGGGAGGCGGCTCCGCGCGGTCCCGGCGAGTCTCGCGAGCCCCGCGCCTGCGCGGCCTGGAACGAAAACGCTGCCGGGAGCGGGGCCGGGAGCCGCCCGAGCGGGTGAGTGGGGCCGGGGCGGCGGGGTCGCGGGCAGCCCCCATCGCAAAGTCCAGCGGAGCCCGCCCCAGCGCAGAGCCCGGGGCGGCCCCCCCGGTGCATCCCCCAGCACAGCACCGACCCCAGCACCAGACCCGAGGGAGCCCCCCCCGGTGCATCCCCCCAGCACAACACCGACCCCAGCACCAGACCCGAGGGAGCCCCCCCCGGTGCATGCCCCCAGCACAGCACCGACCCCAGCACCAGGGGCAGCCCCCACAACTACCCTTCAGTGCAGGCCCCAGCACAGAAACATCCCAGTACAGAGCTGACCCCAGCACAGTCCGTGGGGCAGCCCCCTAGCAGTCTCCTACACAGCCCTGACCCCAGCACAGCCCCAAGGCAGCCCCCAGCAAAGTCCTGACCCCAGCACAGACCCTGGGACAGCCCCCAGCAGCCCCCAGTAAAGCCCTGACCCCAGCACAGACCCTGGGACAGGCCCCAGCAGCCCCCAGTAAAGCCCTGACCCCAGCACAGACCCTGGGACAGGCCCCAGCAGCCCCCAGTAAAGCCCTGACCCCAGCACAGACCCTGGGACAGGCCCCAGCAGCCCCCAGTAAAGCCCTGACCCCAGCACAGAACCGACCCCAGTGCAGAGCCCAGGGCACAGCCCCCAGTGCATCTCCCAGCTCAGAGCCCACGCCAGCACAGCCCCGACCCCAACACAGCCCTGACCCCAGGGCAGAGCCCACACCAGCACAGAACTGACCCGAACGCAGCCCCCCAGCACAGAACCCGGGTGGGTATTGATGTCTCTGTGCCTGCCCCGTGCATCCCATCCACATGTTGCGAGGCATTGCAAGTGCTGTTCCCCAGGGCTCAGTCCTGCGTCCAGTCCTGTTCAATGTCTTTATCAAGGATGAAGGGGTTGAGTGCTCCCTTACTAAGTTTGTGGATGACACGAAGCTGGGAGGAAGGGTTGATCTGCGTGACGGTTGGGAGGCTCTGCAGAGGGGTTCGAATGGGATGAGACCAAGAGGATGGGGATCAACAAGCAATTGGACATTCAAAAGTCCATAGGGGTAGATGAGGTCTATCAAAGGGTGTTAAGGGAGCCGGTGGAGGTGCTTGCCAAACCCGTTTGCATCATCTACCACCACTCCTGGCTGTCTGGGGAAGTTCCACTTGACCAGAGGCTGCCAAATGTAATGGGCCTGGACAGACGAATCCTCTGCTGGGTGAAAAGCTGGCTGGATGGCCAGGTCCAAAGAGTGGTGGGGAATGAAGTTCAATGCATTTGGAGGCCAGGCACAAGCGGTGTCCCCAGGGCTCAGTGCTGGATCCAGTTCTTTTCGATGCTTTATCCATGGTATGGATGAAGGGTAGACTGCACCCTTATAAGTTTGTAGATGACACGAAGCTGCAAGAAAGTGTTGGATCTGCTGGAGGGTAGGGAGGCTCTGCAGAGGGATCTGGACAGGCTTGATCCATGGGATGAGGCTCAGCAAGGCCAAGTACCAGCTCCTGCACTTGGGACGTGATAACCCGATGCAGCACTACAGGCTTGGGGAAGAGCGGCTGGAAAGCTGCCTGGCAGAGAAGGACCTGGGGGTGCTGGTCAACATGGGCAGAGAGATGTTCTTTTGGAAGGGCTATGAATTCCTGATTTTCTGACAAAAAGTTACTGACGCATTCCCAAATGTTTGCTTATGGAATTGAGTTTTATTCCTGATCTGGGATCCTGGTTAATTCCAGGAAGAACGCACGTAGGTGATTCCATTGAAATCATGGAAATCGATGTTCTCATGTACAGGTAAGTGTTGATGGAGACCCAGAACTAAAGTAATTGTTATCTAAGGTGATTGTTGTGTTGGCTAAGTCCTTCCTGCCCCCCTCAAAGATTGTTCAGGATTTAATGGAGCTTCCATAGAGATGTAAACAACCTGTGAGGATGTAAACTAGCTGGTGGAGATAACATTCTCTTGGATGTGCTCTCCTCTACCCCCTGTTTTCATTCAGCGTGGCCTCAAACGACAGCAGTCATCTTCTACAAGTGCTACTAGGAAGGGAGGGAAGGTAATAGATCTGGAAACCGAGGTAAAAGTGATAAAAGCATGGTGAGGAAGGAAGAGATGTTATAATTGGTCATGATCTAGGTTTGGAGCGTTTGATGAGGAAACAAATACTGCAATTGTAATACAGTACAGTAATCTGTTGGATTTGTATAAATGATTTTGAAGGCATCCTCTGTTGTGATGGCATTGAGGTGCTTAAACAACCTCTGTGCCTCACTTCACAAGAGAAAATGGGAAACCTCAGCCCCGTGAGGTGGTTGGTAAGAGTGGAACAGTACATTAATGTTGTTATTGTCTGTTACTACTGTATCTTAATCATTGTTACTAATTTGTGTGATGTTATACTAATGTTAGGTTTTTGGGGGTTAGTTTAGCCTAAGGTTATGTCAGGTGTATACATCAACTTGCTTAACAACAAAATCAACTAACGGTGTTAGTAACCATAAACCACCCTTGAGAAAGGCACAACAGTAAATAAAATTACACTGGTAAAGACAGAAATTATCAGGTGGTCAGGACTGCTGGGATTAATATTTCATTTTGTTTACATGGTTCACTGTAGTTCATGTGCTTGAAAACAAAGTGAATTGTTCCCTGAGTTTGTCTGGCTTTAATACAGAGATGGAGCTTTACGCTAATGGTTTCTTAACTACTCCTGTGAAAGCAATCAAAGCTAGTTAAAAAAATAACAAGCAGACGGTAGATAAAGATAAGCGGTGGTACTAGAAACTGTTTGTGCAAGGCACACGGCCCGGAACAGGAAACCACATCCTGGAACAAAAACAATGTATGGATAAGAAATAGCAATATATGCAAACGGTCAGGTAGAGACAGCGTAGAACCTATCAGAATGTAACACAACCTGTAGATTCTGAATATACCCCTAGAGTAGCCAGTGAGGTCGCAACTAATAATTTTGTATGTACCCGCTTTTGCTGTAAATGTAACCCCACAGACACAACCGGGGTCACTCTCCTGTGTGGGGTGGCCCTGGCCGGCCAGTCTGTTTTTTAACCTCTTGTGCAAGAAGATAGATTTTGGACCTTGTTTTTGTTCCCACTTGCTGTGCCCATCTTGTCCTTTAGATTGTGGACCCTTACACTACAAACCAGGTAATACTTAGATACTGCATTTTCATGTTAGATAAAATTTCATAATTATACATCAGTCTGTATTAGAATCTTTAGAAATAGTGAAGATCAAATTTAAATATCTCTTTGCAAACAGGATTATGCTGGCTTATGAATGGGAGAAGTCTGATGGCAGTTGCTGGAGTCATGTTAAAGTAGCAGAAGTAGTTGCTTGGCCAGAAAGTCATCACATGGTGCTGAGTATCATACCTAGAAAAATGGGAAGTAATTATCACTTGGTTTGAGGGGGAGGGGAATTGGCTGTGTAATGAACTGTGACAAAATGAGGCTGGTTTCGTGTGACTTTGTGCTGTGTGGGTGCTGTTGGGTGTGCTGAGCACCAGGTGTTTTCACCCAGAGCTCTGTTTGTTAGGAGCCCTTGTTCTCTATCCTTTTTGTCTATTGGTTGTGGACAGAGAAAAAACCTGAAAGCATAACTCTGTGAACCCTACAGTAGGGATTTGGGGTGGTTTGTTGGCTCACTGCGAGATTGTAGAGCTGGAGTGGGAGATGTTGCTGTAAGTGTGGCTGCTGGTGTGTTTTGTTGGGGTAAGACCTGCTGGAACACTTGGTGCTGCCTCCGATTCTGCTGCTGTGAGTGAAATCCCTGCAGTGGGACTTGGATTGAAATGGTACCAGCAAACATTCCAGATGGATCACTGCTACCGTGCTTGTGATGGTGTTGGGTGTGAATGCCAAGAGTGAGCTTAGCAGGGCACCTGCTCCTTGGGTGAAGCCCGTGAGTGCCATGCCTGGATTCCTGGTGTCCTGAACTAGAAAGCGACATAGGTTAAGGTCAGGGAGATAAACATTCTTAATGTTTGGTGAGCAAAGGAGCAAGCGGGTTGAATTTAAACATGATATGTGCTTTTCCTGAATCAGCTGCGCTGCTGCTCCAGATAAAAGGCTGCAAGAAAGGCAAGAGGGATACTTTCATGGAGCGTGTGTGGGAGACGTGTAGAGTCTTCCAGCAAGTTAAGGCTTCTAGGAGGCTACTGTGCTGTCTTTGAGAGTGATTTTTATTCATTCTTAGCAGGGGTTAATAAGCTGGATTCAGTCTTATCCAAGAGCTGACCAGGCATATGTGCATGACAGTGCTCTCCAGATGATGAGTCTAGGTTTGTACCTCCAAGGGAGCCAACTTCCATCTGCAAAAGCTGCCAATAAGCCAGAAGAGATAAACCCAGATGGATTTGAGTTGACTAAATGCCCTCTGTTAAGTCTGTGTTGTATTGTCTCTCCTTCCTGTTCCTGATGTTGGGAAGCTTCACCCTCGTGGGGTTTGTTTTGGTTTATTTTGTTGTTTTGGTGTAGGCTGTAGGCAGAGTAAAGTCTGCCAGATCTTTCTCTGCTTCTCCTCCTTGGATTAAACTGACTCCAATCATCTGGAGCCCAGAGCTGCGTTTGTTTGGTGTGGTCCAGCAGTGTTTGTGTTTCAGAATAGGCTGGTCCTCCACAGAAGTAACATGGGTGTTGCGCATCTGAATTGATTCATAATCCACATGCATCAGATGCAGATGGTGAAGAACTGGCAGTGTGTTCATGAAGGGACTCCCAGATCCATTGCTTCTGTTTCTCTTTGACTGTGGCTGGGAAAAATATTTCCTTTCAAAAAATAGCTGTGTGTATCTGAAGGCAGGAGTGTGGCTCCCTCTGAGCGCCCTTTCTGTCAAGCTGCTTGTTTCCAGTATGCATGAGCAGTCTGGTGGTTCTACCAAATTGAAAAGTGTTGCCTCTGGAGTATTCGTGTAATATTAAGATCACAGAATCATAGAATCACCAGGTTGGAAAAGACCCACTGGATCATCGAGTACAACCATCCCTATCAAACACTAAACCATGTCCCTCAGCACCTCATCCACCCGTCCCTTAAACCTCTCCAGGGAAGGTGACTCAACCCCATCCCTGGGCAGCCTCTGCCAGTGCCCAGTGACCCTTTCTGTGAAAAATTTTTCCCTAATGTTCAGCCTGAACCTCCCCTGGCGGAGCTTGAGGCCATTCCCTCTCATCCTGTCCCTTGTCACTTGGGAGAAGAGCCCAGCTCCCTCCTCTCCACAACCTCCCTTCAGGTAGTTGGAGAGAGCAATGAGGTCTCCCCTCAGCCTCCTCCTCTCCAGGCTAAACACCCCCAGCTCTCTCAGCCGCTCCTCATAAGATTTGTTCTCCAGCCCCTTCACCAGCTTCGTTGCTCTTCTCTGGACTCGCTCCAGAGCCTCAACATCCTTCTTGTGGTGAGGGGCCCAGAACTGAACACAGGATTCGAGGTGCGGTCTCGCCAGTGCCGAGTACAGAGGGAGAAGAACCTCCCTGGATCTGCTGGTCACGCCGTTTCTGATCCAGGCCAAGATGCCACTGGCCTTCTTGGCCACCTGGGCCACTGCTGGCTCACGTTCAGTCACTGCAACCAACACCCCCAGGTCCTTCTCCTCCTGGCAGCTTTCCAGCCAGGCTTCTCCTAGTCTGTAGCTGCACAGGGTTGTTGTGCCCCAAGTGCAGGACCCGGCATTTGGCCTTGTTAAACCTCATCCCACTGGACTCTGCCCAGCGCTCCAGCCTGTTCAGATCCTTTTGGAGCCTCCCTACCCTCCAGCAGATCCACACTTCCACCGAGCTTAGTGATCAGTGGTGTGCCATAACAAGGACGATGGATCATCGTAATGGAATTGCTGTGAGCAGATGCTGGTGAGACTGTCCTAACCCTGTGTGCATCTTGGCCAGGGCAAATGTGCTGGAGAAAAGTGATGCGGGTAGGTTTGCATCCCACCAGAGTTTCTGCGCTAAGTTCACTAAGAAACTTCAGCTATAACTTCCTCGGAAACACGGGATCACTGAGCCAAGTTGTAGGAAAAGTAACAAAGATTTTTAGCCAAGATCTGTTTAAAAAGATGCATTTGCACTTAACAGCTTGTGAGTATTAATCTGTACAGAGTGGAAAAAAACAACTTCTGTCCTTTGTCAGGAGGCCAATATTTGGGCAGAGTTAAATATGCTGAAACTGTGTCTTGGCCCAGAAGGTGAAGAAGCCAAGGGTAAAAGCTGCAACAGCCAAGAAGCAGTCTAGCTTCATTAGATTTTTTTAATGGTATATTTTTTGTGTTCTTCCTTGTTCCAGCTTTGTAGTGAAATGTGTGCTTTTGTACTCTGCCAGCACAACTTTTTTTCCCCTAAAATCAAGTGGTCCATGGTGAACTAGCAGGAGCTGGACTTTTCCCTGAGAGTGAAGCAAATCTGCAGTGGTGTGTAAGGATGAGCTGATGTGAATTCACATCCATCTGGAATTTGGCATTTTTGGGGGGAGTTAGATCCTTTTCCATCAGCTTGGCAGGATTTGCTTTGGTGATTGTGATACTAGGTGAGGGATTAGGGGAGGGAAGAATGCTTTAGCATCCACTGCTGCTTTTCAAGAGCAGCAGACAATGAATAAGTGTGTCATTTTGGGAATACTTGCCCACCTTACATTTGGTGAAGGGTGAAAACATGCTGTCTGACAAGCAGCAACTAGGGAGGGTATCCGTTACCGGTGGGTTTATCAGAATACGTGTCTGTATGAGTGCAGGGAAGATGGAATGTAACTGTGTTTTATGGATTTGTTTCCTCTGCCTTGCGTATTTCAGTTTCTTGGCTTTTAAAAGTAGAAGCTGGGAGGGAGCACAGCCAGGACAACTGACCCCAACTGCCCAAAGGGCTATCCCACACCACATGGTGTTGTGCTCAGCATATAAAGCTGGGGAAGAAGGAAGAGGGTTGGGAAATTTTGGAGTTAGGCTATTTTTCTTCCCAAGTAACCATTACATGTGTTGAAGTGCTGGTTTCCTGAGGAAGGCTGAACACCCGCCTGCTGATGGGAAGCAGTGAATGAATTCCTTGGTTTGCTTTGCCTGTGCGTAGGGCTTTACCTGTAAAACTGTCTTTATCTTGACCCACGAGTCTGCCCTCACTTTTACCCTTCCAGTTCTGTCCCCCATCCCACTGTGGGGAATGTGTGGGTGGCTATATGTGGCTTAGTTGCCAGCTGGCCTTAAACCACCATAAGCAGGAATGGCTAAGGGTTGCATCCTTGATGCTCTACCAGTGTATTTTTTAAAGCTTTGTTCACTGTTGCAAGCCTTTGCTTGGGCAAAGGCTCATCTTGGCACAATTAAAGTGAAGGATTTATAGGTAATTATAGCTAATACTAACTGATCTGGAAGTTCTTTTTTAACAATACGTGATTAAGATTAATAGATATATCATGTGGTACTCTGGCAGCCAGCTTCTAATTGTGCAAAGGATCGTTTTTAGTTTTGTGTGGTGTGGTGCTGGGTACGGTGTTAGACTTTTTTCAAGGCTGGGAGTTTACATTGAGCAATGGTGTTGTCACATGTATTCTAAGAGCTGGATCTTGCAAAGGCACCTGCATTCATTACATCTACTGACCTGTAGTGTATTCTTTATGATAATAAACACTGTCCCAGTCATATAGATAAGAATAGTGGAGAAAATGGTTGCTTGAAAGGGAGAAAATGCTAAAATGTTGGGGAGGGGAGGAAATTTTATCTCTGACTTGCTGTCAAGTGTGTAGGAAAAATATTCTTTTGCAGGCACGGTGCTACAGAACATCTCTTGAATCTACATTAAACACTGATCTGGCATCATGCAAAATCGTTAAAGAAGGAGTATCCTGAAAATACAAGGCACTATGGCTTTATGCTTTGGAAAGACTCTTCCAAATGTTACTAGAAGCAGCATCCAAAGATAGCCTAACCTGACTTTTGATCCCAACATTGTTCTGAGATAGTGAGGTGCACCAGCAGCGTGGCTTAGGCTGTGCTGTCCTCTCTGGCTGTTTGTGAATCAAACTGGGACCTGATCCAGTGGAACTCCAGCTTCCTGACTTGATTTACTGTGTGTCTGTCGATCAGAAACCGCCTTGCAGGGTCGGGAGCAATTCCACCCTGGGGCGAGACAGCCTGAGCTGGCACTTCTCTGATGTGTTTGGGCATCCATAACCTTCATGTGATCACTAGAATGTCCTTGATTTGTTTTCTGCATGAGGTACCTCTGCAAATTAGAAAATATGTTTACTTTTGCTTTTGTACAGCCTGATTTTTTCACCTAGAATAGAGTAGGTGTGAATGTTTGCTTCACTGCCGGCTTGGGAGGTGTTCAGCAGATGCAGAACTGCACCAGACAGTGAGTAGAGACATGGGAGAAAGGGGAAATTTGTAGTTATGTTTCATTTTTAAGGTTGGATAGTTAAGATAGAATTTTTAAAAGTGCGAAAGCTATTATTTAAAATAGCTGTTGGCATCCCAAGCATAAAGGAGTTCCAAAAAGGAGCTTAAGAACTCTGTTAGGTATAAAAATTCATGGCTCAACAAAGACTTATTTATTTACATCACAATATAATTCTGTTTTCCCTCTGATATTCCACAGGCAATAAGTAAGCTGCCTCCCTTCCTCTGAAGGATAACCCCATCAGCCTCTGCCTCCCTGCCTCTGGCTGACGCCCTCTCAGGTCAACAAAACAGTTCAACAGTTGCTATTCCTTTATATTTACTCTTGGGAGCTGAGCTCCTTTTCCAGACCTGCTGAGGAGCTGTTTGCCTGCTCCTCAGTGCAGCAGATGCTGGTGTTCACACCTCTCATTACCTGCATCCTCAACCAGCTGCTGATTATTCCCCTGCCGGTTTATCCATAATGTGGTTTTAAAGCTGTTTAAAGCTTGCTGACCTGTTTGAAGAGCCAGAGGCTGCCGGGTATCTGTGAGCTTGTGATGTTATCAGCTTCTTTTTTTCCTCCTCTGCAGTTTGCAGTCTGAAGTGCTCCAAGTCAGTCCTGGTCCTGGCTGGGACAGAGTTAATTTTCTTCCCAGCAGCAGCTGTGTGTTAGAGTGAGCATGAGAAGAATGTTGCTAATACGCGGATGTTTTCAGTTGTTGCTAAGAAAATAAAGGACTTTTTTTGGCTTCCCATGCTCTGCAAGCCAGCAGGTGCACAGAAGCTGAGAGGGAGCAGAGCCAGGCAGCTGAGGCAGGCTGGCCAAAGCGAGATCCCATGCCATATAACATCCCACTCAGTGCATAAATGGGAATTTGGCTGGGGATCACTGCTTGGGGTCAGCTGGATATCAGTCATCAGGTGGTGAGCAATTCATTGTGCTTCACTTGTTTTATATGTTCTATTACTGTTATTCTTAGTCTCCCTTCCTTTGTTATCCTATTAAACTGTCTTTATCTCACCCTGTGAGTTTTCTTTTCTGGTCTTTCTCCTCCCCATCCCACTATGGGGCGGAGAGGTGAGCAAGCAGCTGCCTGGTGCTTAGTTGCCAGCTGGGGTTGCCACAGCAATGCCCCACCAAAAGAATAACACGGTGCCTTTTTTTCCGGTGTAAGCATGTATTATCCCATGCAATGGGATCACGCATCACTTTGAAAACTGGGGCCACATTGGGTGTCCAGGTTCTACAGGAGCAGCAAGCTGTCCCATTGAGCTGTTGTGAAGTGTCTCGTTGAGCTGAGCTGTCTTGACCTTTGAGGGGGTTGTTCTCAAGACTTGCATGTGGAGTTGTGACATCTCTGCTGGTTCTCTCCTCCTCCAAGCATGGCAGGTTATCGCTTTAGAGATGTGTAAACATAATGAGTTGCAGCACTTCAGTAGAAAAATGTCCTCTTAGCAGCTGCTGAAACATCATTCTCAATGTATTCTTCCATAGACAGCTCTGCCAGCAGAAGCGTAAACAAGTCCTTATTATTACTTGTATGTTGAAGTTGAATGTCTCCTGAATGAGAGACAGAAAATAGGTTTAAATCTCTTTTGTGTCACTGCTGAAATTTGTTTTTTAATTTCAGCACTTTAATTGGGACCACTCAGCTTTGGAATTAACTCTGCAGGTGAATAAGATGAATGAAAGTGTCATGTTCTGGGTACGGATGCGGTAGTCTCTGAGGCCGTGATTTTGGGGCTGTGAGCGATTTGGTTTGAGATAGGCCCTGATAAATTCATGCTGCAAATTACCAGAAGGGTTGTTCTAATCCTTGTGTCACACTGGGATTTGCCATTTCTTTTCCACACTGTTAAAGCCAGTGTTTTTTGCTGTGGTTATCTAGTTGCAAACATGCTTAGAAAGAAAAATCAATTCAAATTCAGCCAATTGGTTATTGTGCGTCTTTCCAGGTGCAAAGGGTTTGTGGTCTTGTCATGGCACAACATTTTAACTTGTGAATGTTTAGCTGGATGAAGCAGCAGGAAAAATAATAAGTAGGAGAGCGAGCGCTTCATATTGTTATTAACCTGTCCATTTACTTGTGTCTGTGGTGGACTGTGTTCTGGGGAGTTTTCTCATTTCTTTGCTTATGTTAGAGAAGTTTTTGTTTTCTTGAACTGTTGTGTATGTCTGAACAAGGCTTTTCTTTCATTTCATAGGAGGAAAATGGCCCAGACTACCAAACTAGCAACATCCATCCATGATGAGGACCACTCTGAAAGCAGAATGGTGGTTACGTTCCTCGTGTCAGCACTTGAGTCAATGGTCAGTAGAGAAGTTTAGCGGCTGTGCCGTAACTCTGCCTTGGCATGGTTACAGCGATGTGTTGCCTCCTTCTGGAGAGCAGAAACAGCCTATTGTTATATTCTTACCTTTGTGCTTTCCAGCAAGCTGTAACTCTCTCTTTGCTTGTGGAAAATCATGCTAACCCTTGTCTTAACAGTCATCTTGCTTCTTGTTGTGGTGTGATTGTTCTAAAATATTTTTTCAAATAAACAAATGGGCAATTTCTTGGTTGCTCAGGTAGAGCATGGTCGAAAGGCAAGAGTGTTGTTCTTGTCTTTTGTTGTCTGTAATATAGAATGAATAAATGGTCTTGAACTATTTTCAGGCAGTTGTAGTGGTCTCTCTTGTCTGCCTCCTTTTCTGTGGGTTAAACAGCCCCAGTTCCCTCAGCTACTCCCAGAATCCATGGGCTCCAGGCACTGCCCCAGCACCATTCCCCTTCTCTGGATGCGCTCCAGCCCCTCAATGTCCCTCCTGTACTGATAGGCCCAAAACTGAACCCTGACTGAGCTCCTGGCTGAGGGAGCACTTGATCCCCTTGTCCAGATCATGGATAAGGATATTAAACAGAACCTGCCCCAACATGGAGCTCTGGGGACACTGCTTGTGAGCAGCCAGCAACTGGATTTAGATTCTTTCACCACAATTCTTTATGCCTGACAATCCAGTTGTAATTTTACTCAGTGAAGAGTACGCTCAGCTAAGCCATAAGCAGCCAGTTTTTCCAGGATAATGCTGTGGGAAACTGCAACAGAGGCTTTAGCAGGTAGACACCATCTATAGGCTTTCTTCCACCCATTAACTGGGTCACCTTGTCACAGATGGAGATCGGGTTGGTCAAGCAGGACCTGCCTTTCTTACACTCATGCTGACTGGGCCTGATCACCTGGCTATTCACTTAAGTGCCACCTGATGACACTCAAAACTCTCAGCTCCATAACCTTCCCTAGCACTGAGGTCAGGCTGACAGACATGTAGTTTTTGAAATCCGCCTTCCAGTCCTGCTTGCTGACCTCCAGTCAACTGGGACTTCTCAGTTAGCCAGGACCGCTGATAAATGATGCAGAGTGGCGTGGTGAGCGCTTCTGCCAGCTTCCTCAATATTCTTGAGTGGATCTTATCCAGTGCCATAGACGTGTGTGTGTCTACGTGGTGAAGCAGGTTGTGAACCGTTGCCTCTTGGTTTAAGGAGGCTCTGTTCTGCTCCCTGACACTGTCTTCCAGCTCAGGGGGCTGGATACCCTGAGAACAGCTGGTCTTGCTGCTGGTGACTGAGGCAAAGAAAATGTTAACTCCCTCAGTCTTTTCCTCATCCTCAGTCACTGTGTTTTCCCCCCACGTCAAATAAAAGATAGAAATTTGCCTTAGCCCTCCTTTTGTGGCTCATATATTTATAGAAACATTTTCAGTTGTCTTTTACGGTGGTGTCCAGAAAAAGTTGTAGTTGGGCTTTTGCCCTTCTGTTTTTCATCCTCCTGAGCTTCCTGCCCCTTCTTCCAAAGGGCATAAACTCTTTTTTTTTTTTTTTCCCCTGGGTTGCAGCCAGAGCTCTCTGTTCAGGCTGGTCTTCTTCCCTCCCAGCTTGTCTTCTGACACATGGACACAACCTGCTCCTGTGCCTTTTAAGATTTCTTTCTTGAAGAATGTCCATCCTTCCTTCACTCCGTTGCTCGTCAGGGTTGCTTCCCTGGGTCCTCTGTTAGCTAGGTCCCTAAACAGGCAAAATCTGCTCTCTGAAGTCCAAAGTGATTTTTCTGCTGACCCTCTCCTTGCTTCTTCAAGAGTTAAATGCTCTATCGCTTTGCCATCGCTGTGCCTAAGGCAGCCCCCCACCATCACATCACCTACCAGCCCCTCTCTGCTGGCAAACAACAGGTGCTTACTCCCACCAGCTGCATTAGGAACTTCACTGCAATGCATTCCAGGAACCTCCAAGACTGTATTGTATTTCCAGCAGATATTTGATGTGTTGAAATCCCCCACGAGAACAAGGACTGGCAACCATGAGACTTCTGCCAGCTGCTTACAGGATATTTTTTCTGCCTCCTCATCCTGGTTGGTGTCTTTATAAGTTGCAGCAAACTCTTGTCTTCTGAGCTCCTAGGAGAAATTGGCTTTTTGTGATCGCTTCTTGATTATCCCACTGATTTTCTTAGGGTCTTTGCTCTCTCCTTGTGCCACAGGTTTCCTGCCTGACTTCTTTGCCAAACAAAGCGCACGTAGGGGCTCCCAGGGAAGCGCAAGCCTTCCGCATAGGAGGAATTCACCTGAGCCTGAGCACAGCAGGCAGGACGAGGTAGAAAACAGGCAACCTTCCTCCTAGCACCACACTTTCACAGAACACGATGTGTGGTAAAAGTACTCTGGATGAACAGAACTCCTAGGCACTCTCTTGAAAGTTGGAGTAAGACACGCAACATAATTATCTAACAGGGAAGTGATAATTTCACAAGGATTGATGTCATAAATAGTTTTAATTAAAAACAGAGCAATCTCTTGAGTCCAGACAAGGCCTTAATTTCACTGATGCATCTACAATGCTTTTAAGATTCCTGATGAAAAGCACTCTGGATGTATAAATTATCTTTGGCTAATGGCTGATGTTATGTTACTTGCAGAAGTAAGAACTGTTTTACATGATACCACATACATTTCTATTAACTACATGGTAATAAAACCTGTTTGTTTTTCTTTTTATAGTGTAAAGAACTTGCCAAGTCCAAGGCAGAAGTTGCCTGCATTGCTGTATATGAAACAGATGTGTTTGTGGTTGGAACTGAGAGAGGAAGAACCTTTGTCAATTCTAGGAAAGATTTCCAGAAGGATTTCCTCAAATACTGTAAGTTTCTATGTTGTACATTTATATTTCACAAGCTGTTTAATGTGTATTGTGTGATACTAATAACTTCAGGGAGCAAAGTTCTGTAGATTGTGGCTCCATGCTATAATTACGTGACTGGCTATGGGAAAACCAGCTGTTAAGGAATGTGAAAATGATCAGTAGCAGTGGTTATGCTTGGAAGTCTTATTTCAACTGTGGCTGGAAATGTTAATTTTCTTCTGAGATTGTGACGAGGAGGTACAGTAACAAGTGTTAGCCTGTCTACCTTCACAGCACATACTGTGTTTCCTAATGCACCTGTATCCCCTCCTCCAAGTCTTTTTTCTTCTCGGAAAGGCTGGGTGGAACATTGAACCAGGTAGTGGGATACTCTGTCAGCTCAGAAGTTCCTGGCTGTTCAGATCACTTCACGCCTTGTTAAAGCAGATGCACGTTTTGAACAAGATATGCATTTAATGACTTAAAATTACATCTGCCTTACTTTTGTATTTCAAGTACATCTGGGTTGTGGGGTTTGTTTAATTTCTTTTTTATCATAACACAGCAGAACTTTTGCGTCTATAAAACACGATCTGTTTGAGACAGGACAGTATTTTTAGGTGCTGAGTTTCAAAGATTCGGGGACCCTTTGGGGGAACATTGATGTGCTCATTTAGGGAAGTGTTGTTGATGGACGCTGCTTAATCAATAACCTAGGGAACCTGTCTTTTCCTGCCTAGGAAGAGGAGAAGCCATGGGTCAAGAGCAGGGATGGGAGAAGCATCAGTCTCAGGGGGGAGTTTAAAAGCCACAGCTGTAAAATGTTCTGGCTTGGCTGATGAAATAATGCTTGGAAAGCAACTATGCTTAATTTGTAGCAGAAACATTTGCTTTTAACAATGCTTTTGCTGCTAGCTAAAATTCTCCTGGAGGTCTTGAAGATCATTTGTTTGTGGTGGGACTCTGGAGTTTTGCCATTGTGCTATTGGCTTGGACAGTGACTTGCTTTGTGCATAAGTGTATTTACTGCAAGGAGAGTCGCCACAATGTTCCATTTTGGTATCCAAACTGATGCCAAAATGCAGAATTATAACATCAGTGAGGAATCAAATGTGAGTAGAATGAATTCCTGTTTTATTTTTTCACAAGGGCAGTCTTCCAATACTGGTATTAATGGAAACTGATAGCTGGATAATGGAGTGAAGTTCAGCTTTTCACCTGATTTCTAGTGTTGTATGTTCCTTAAAGGGCTTCCCTGAGGTCTTGGGTATTTTATTTTGTTGTCAGTGCAGTGGTATCATGGGCCCTGGTGTGCTGGAGGCTTTGTACTCTGGGCACATCTATTGGGAAGGAGTCTGAAATAACTGGGATTTGATGTTTGATCTTACTGGCTGGGTCTGTATTCCTGGTTCTGGATGGTGGGAGACACTGGATTCTCATCCATGCTTGTGTTTAACTGTATTGGATGTGGTGTCTATAGATATGTGCCTGTGTTTAAGTCTTAAATTAGTTCTCATCATCCCAATCCTTTGCTTTATTCCTGTTACAAGACACTCACTCTTGGGCAGCATTTTTGTACTGTCAGGCAGATGAGATTAAACAATATCCACTTTGAAAACAGTGTTTTCGTCGTGCTTCTTGCAGGACATCGGTGTAGATGTGTGTGAATGAAGCCAACTAACCTCAGTCATTGCGTTCATGGTTTTACTATGTGCATCTCCCCTGTAGTTCCTGGGGAGTTTGGAGCTGAAGGTATTTTTCTCCCAAAAAATACTGACAGAGACATTGATAATTCCAGAAAGTGTGACTTCAGAACATCAATTTTCAGGAATAATAGCTTTACATATTCCTTTTGATGCCGATGCCATCACTGCCTTGATGGCTTTGAAGTCCTGCTGAGGTTTATTGTGTTGTAAGATTTGATCTAATACTTAGAACCATGGAGGCAACAGTTCCTTTCCCCTCACATCTTGTTTCTTCAGTTAAATGTGAAGCTCACTATAGACAATGTTACCTTCAATTTTAGTAGGTATTTTGGAAAAATCCAGGAAGACTACAGTTTTGTGTGTATTTAATAAGCTTTAATTGGGCCCTTTTTGTTCCTTTGTGATTGATAAAGGCTTCCAAGAGATTCTTATATTGCCATTGGAATTCAGCCTTTCAAAATGCAACTGTGATGACTCTGGAACACATTGTGCTGAAAATATTGAGAATTAATTCTCCACTTGTGCAGGTCTCTTAGTTTAAGTATAACAGAAGTGTAGTTACTAAGTATTCCTCGGGTTAGGTCTGACTCTGTGACAAGCCAGCATGTGTCTCCAGTTTTTACTTACACCTTTCCCACATCCCTTTTCTATAATCTGAGTAAGTATGAACAGTTTCAAAATTTGGAGGGCTCAGGCTTCAAACCCACTGCTTATTTTCTGTAATGAGTATAATTTAGTGAGCTAAATTAATGAAATGTGTCTATGAGGTTTATGAAGGTTGTAGCACGTACGCTTTCTAGCAGAATAGGCATGATAAAAATAACAGTGGTTTAGTGAAAACAGCACTGGAGTTTGGTTTCCTGTGGTTTTCATTCGCAATGACTTTCACCCACATGGGTTCCCTAATGCTGAGCTGCAGGGGAAGGAGGAGCCCTGTGCTATCTCATCTACTTTATTTCCCTAATAAAATGGGTTAGGGGCAAATTGTAGCAGTGCTTTGTTAAATGCCATTATGGTTTATGTAGTGAGTGTTGAAGAGGCAGTCAATGAGTATTAGTTATTTAAAACTGGGACAGATAATGTATTCTTTTGAACTGTGGTTAATTCAAATGGGTGCAAGCCCTGTGCTACAGTGAAATGGTTTGTTTCAGTCAATGAGGAACTGCATGTGCTTGTATGCATAACACGTAACTTGGCTAACCTGCAGTCTCAGTTGCCCTAAGCCTGTGTAAGTTTGTCTTGTACACAAAAAGGTGTATTCTTCGAGTGCCTGCTCATATTCAGAGTATGGATGAGCAGGGATACTTGTGCATTGTGTGCAATCAAGATCATACACGTCTTGCCCTATCACTGCCTTGTTAGTTTAGTTGCGTGACCCACAGTTCCTCCTGGATGGCCCTGGTAGGATGCAGTGTCTCCTTCCTATCTGGATTGCTGTGGAGTTGTGGGTTATCAGCCACAGTAAACAGAAGACACGCCTGGGGTGTCTCAAGAATGCTGCCATGTATTCATCTTCAATGTCTTGGCACCACTCTGCTTCATCCCTAGCTGTTCATCTGCTCAAGCTGGAGGCTGCCTGTATGGGATTAAAGCAAATTTGTTAATGCCTAGACCTTGCTTTCCAGGCAGCATCTTCCCAGCTGTGCCAAAGAGGTACCACTCACTTTTGCCTTTGCTTTTCCTGTTCCCTTCAGAGCCTTCCCATCAGTTTTCTTGGCTGGGTGCTGTCTGTGCAAGACACCAGAGGTAGAGTGTCTCAGTGTTCCCCTTTCTGCTTGCTTTCCTGGTCTGTTTCTAGGGATTCTCATCTTACTCTTGATGTGCTTTGAGTGGCGTGTCTTGCTGCTTGCTTTCATTTTTGTAACGGATGAAGCTGTTTAGCTGTTTATGTGTTTAATCCCATCTGTATCATCTGTAAGCTTTGACTATAAGCCATGCTGAACGGGCTGTGGTAGTGCAGGCCTGAGAGCGTCTTGCAGAGATCCTGTGTTTAGACGATGGTAGGTGGGAGTCAAGCTACAGTAGTGTGAATATTTTATTATCTTAGTAGCTCTGGGTTATATTTAGACTTGTGCTTAAAAACGTCTTTGATTCAATCAGCTGAGACAGCCCATGACATTGCAGCTGGCTGGGGAGTGTGTGTGTGTGTGAGCTGCTGGGCTGGACATAGTCCTGTTATTGTACTTCATTTGGATGCTCCTGGAATGATGTAAATACAGTACTAATAAAGTTGATTTGCTTCTTCCTTACTGTTGTGCTTACCTCCAATTATATTCTGTTTATCTTAACTTGCCGTAGCTGTAGTGATTCAGCAGCATTTAAATGGGATGTTTAGCTTTCAGCTCTGAAGCAGAGTGGATCAGACTTGAAATTGAGCACAGACCGAATCCCCTGACCTGAATGGAAGCAGCCTAATACCTTTGCAGTATTACTGTAATGGAGGTTATTAGTGGGTCTAACTGCTGTTGATTGTATGCGTTTGTCCTTATTACGGTATTTGAAGGACAGTCTTCATCATCATCTTTGGTATCACAGTGAAAATACCATTCCGTAAGTAGCTGACATCGTTTTACATTGCTCAGAGGCAATTCCCTTGCTGTTAATGCAGCTACTTTAGAAATACCAGTTCTTCTTGATGAAACTAGTTTCCCACAGTCGTTTTCTTTGGCCCAAAACTATTCTGTGGCCAGCTGAGACTTCTGTGGTTTTTGCTGTTCCTGAAGCTACAGAATATTTTGGAAGAGAAAGGCGTCAGTAAATTGTAGACATAAATAGTAAATGAAAGAAAAACAGTAAGAGCCAGGCAGAGGATTAATCGTGCCAAAGCACTGATGGAGTTGCATGTGTTGCCATTATTAATCTGTTACGATTTCAAATGCAAACAGGGGGCTGCATCTGTGGTTCTTGCTTTGGCCTTGGTCTCCCAGTGCACTGCCAAATGGGTACACTTTGCAGAATGCATAGCAGGGAAAAAGGATGTTGGAATAGGTGCTTTATAAATCTATGACTGTCAGGGTGCTTTTCTGTTGCCAAGCCAAAATTATTTACACCTCTGTAACTCTCAACATCATTTTTCCTGCCAGATTTCCTTGCAGCTATTTGGGAGTGGCCTCTTTAGAACAGCCTCTGCTAAATGCATGTTCTGTTTGCGTGTCTGCTGGAACAGCTCTTCCCAGTCACCTTTAATGGGAACTTAATCAGCTGTGGCTTCTGATTGTGTTCCTGAGTTTTCATCTCCCTCTTTGCAGCAGGTGACTTGGAGTAACTTTGCGCTTCTCCAGATTGCAAGACCAGAAGAGATGGGCAGCTGCTTCTGGCCACACTGCCTGTAGCCTGTCATCATTTCCCAAACTGATTGTACTGGCAAACATACGTTTACCCCTGCCGTGTCTGTCACCTGGGAGTTAAGATCTTGCATCTCTGCTAGTGGAAGGGATCATGCAAGTGTTCCCTTGTCCATTTTATGTTACGTGAGCCAGGTTGCATCATACCTGTTTCGTTATGCTAACCTGGCTGGCTCTGCCTGGATTTAATGTGGAAGAGTTCATAATCCTTTTGGCTTGGGAGAGTTGTGGGCATGGTAACTGCTGGTTTCCCCTTGTGGATCTTCTACTTCTGCAGCTGTGTGAGAAGGTCATCTGCATTTGTGCCCGGGCCTCCGCATGACTTTAAAACCTCTGCTCTGTGAGTTGGTTCAGGGGGTCCTCATCTCCCTAGGATGCTACAAGGATGTACAGAGTTTCCTCACTTCTAAAGCTTGTGGGGTATCTTTATTAAGTAAGAGGAAGCATGAAGCTGCAGATGTTCCTGCCTGAAAGCTGGAACTGTGCAACATACATTGACAGCTGCCAGCACTCGAGGCTTCTGCTTTCCCATCTCTTAACGTATTTACATCACATTCATTTGAAATGCCAGTTCATATTTTGCATCTATTTCTGCCCCAACTCTTGTTTTTGAGGTAGTTTTCCTGTTGTGATTGTATCTGCTTGGTAAATAAACTGAACAGTGTTCATTCTTGGAATCCCCAAGAGATTTTGTTGGGTTTTTTTGCTTTAATATTCAACTGCTTTCTGTTTTGTATCTGCAGAATATGCCTATGAGTTAAAGCATCTACCTTTAAAGACTTGATCACTTTATTCCTAATAAATCACATGCTTAGGGATTACTTTAAAAATAACATTCCTAGCACTCACCAAATAGATGCAGTTACACATAATAACAATAAAATCCAGAGTCATCTGTCCTATCTTTCATACTGGGAACTGCTTTTCTCTCTGCCATTGCTGTGTCCATTTGAGATCACTGAAATAGTTCAGTTTACACTCCCCTTCTGCCTGACCTTCTGAAATGCGAAGCGTGGATTTTGACCTGCCCCACGCTGTGTATTTCTTAAATAATTAATACGTGTTTATTAACTGAATTCTGTGTAAATAGCCTAGGTCTTCGTGAAGGACCTGGAACTTGTTCTCATATATTTTAGTTTTAACTTGTGGCCTGCTGTACTCTTCCTTTTCTCTTCTGCTACTGTTCTCCTTCCCTTTTTACCCCAGCTTCCCAGGCTGGTAAAAGGACTTTCCTTCAGCGGGGTGGGTGGTGGCCAGCCCTGCTAACCATTAATTTTCTGATGGTCTCCTTTGCAGCTCTTTTTCAGGGTATTAGGGGAGGAATTAATCTGGTTTTCTTAAGCTTCGGTTACTGGCCATTTCCCTCATTTTCATGTCAGTTGCCCCCTTTTCCCATGTTCTCCAGGTGAAATGAAGAATGCATTTTCAAAACCGCTGTTATACAGTTGGACGCAATTGATTTTTAGGGACTACGTTGCTTGGCTTGATTGTCAGAAACTGCTCACATTCTGCCTCTGCCCAGCCACTTAAGGGTTGTGAAGCTAACAGCTGGTTTAAAAAACCTGATCACGAAGTCCAGTCATGTTTCAGCAGAGACCACCCATCTCATTCCCTCGGAGCTGCAAACAAACAGAAAATCACTGTAGATTGGTGATTGTTTTTAAATTCCCTGGCTCTTAAATTCTGCCTCAGGTGATTTGCTTTTCTTGTGGTGGTGAACCTTTGATAATCGTAACGTGATTTTTCTTTAATTTGAGATTATTGTCTGATTTCCGCAACTGTAAGATCAAATGGCCTGAAAAATCTCACAGGTGAACTGGGTGGATGTGTTATAAAACCAAGCAAAATGCTTTTAGCCACACACATATATTTTTCTGCTGTCGTTGCTCATAGTTGTTTTCAGAGAGTAATTTTCCTCAAGCAAAGTGAAGAATTACGGGTACGTGAGTGTTGTCACAAAATCATTGTTGCCCTCAAGTTGCTTCTCAGAGCGTCTGCACAGAGGTGACATTCATACTCTTATAATCACTTTGTGCCTTTCTCTACCTGGGGGATTAAAACCCACCCCATTAAAATCCTTCTGAGGCTGGAAGATGCATTAGGTACCATGGGACTGACAGCTCTTGTGCTAGAGGAGTGTTGAACTCTAGCAGCTTCAGATGCTGAATCCTTCAAGCTTTTCTCTGTTGTTTGTGTAGCATCTCATCTTCAGGTCGCATTTTGGGGGAAATTTAGTTAAGTAAATTGTTTCTCTGCTAAAAATTGAGGTTTATTTCTTATTCTTTGTGGAGTTGTGGTCAGTGCTGGTTTTGTCACTTGTCACAGTGTGACACAGCCAGGTGCATGCTGCTCCGCAGAGGGATGCAGCCAGCTTCCTCTGCTCCACATCTCTTCCCTCACTTGTAGGGAGCAAGCAGACACACTTTATGGCCTGTTTCAGACTGTGCTTTAGTGGACCTTTAGATTAGATGCTGTATAACACTGCTGAGCTGTAACTCTCTTCATCGATTCATAAGCATAACAGCATCTGTTTAGGGCAGGATGCTGCAGACTCTGCCCATACAGAGGTCAAGGTGTAGCTATTGTTGCCTTGCAACAAGACTAAATCGCTAAGTTTTTCAAATATTCCATTCTTTTCCTAGCACAAAAATTTTTGTAAGAGGCCTTTTTTTTTACTTTAAAGCAGCCTATTCGTTTTAGAGTATATTCAGTTCATATGGGTCATGACAGCTGGGAGATTCCTTTTCCAGCCAAATGGTAGGCTAGGCTCTGAAACCCAGGAAGGGTTTTAGATGATGGTTTGCCGATGAGGAAGGGTGTTCTGGAGAGCCAGAACGTCTGAATAGTACAAGAATTTAAGAGGCATTCAACCATATATGCACTCCGAGTGCAAAATGAGGATTGTTACTGGTTGGGTCATTGTAATCATAGAATGGTTTGGGTTGGAGGAGACCTTAAAGCCCATCTAGTTCCACCCTCCTGCCATGGGCAGGGACACCTCCCACTGGATCAGGGGCTCCAAGCCCATCCAGCCTGGCCTTGAACCCCCCCAGGGATGGGGCAGCCACCCCTGCTCTGAGCAACCTGGGCCAGGGCCTCCCCACCCTCACAGCAAAACATTCTTCTCTAAGATCTCATCTCCATCTCCCCTCTTGCATCTCAAAACCGTTCCCCCTCGTGCTATCCCTTCATTCCCTGATCAAGAGCCCCTTCTGAGCTTTCCTGGGGCCCCTTTCAGCACTGGAGGCTGCTCTAAGGTCTTCCCGGAGCCTTCTCTTCTCCAGGCTGAACCCCAGCTCTCTCAGCCTGTCCTCGTATAAGAGGTGCTCCAGCCCTCGGATCACCTTCGTGGCCTCCTCTGGTCTTGCTCTAATCTTGCAGAAGCTAGAACAGCTTTTGCAGAGGAACTTGACTCATCATGAAATACACTCCCAGCTGCATAGAATACATGACATGCTATTTCTCACCCTTGCTGCCTACGAGACTTGATCTTGTTTGTCAGACTTTATAGATATTGACCTTCAAATGTGGAAGAGAGCAGGGAGAAAAATGCATTACGTGAGCACAAGAAAATGGGTAAAAATCATGTCATAAAATCCAACTATAACGGTATCTCTTGTATTTAAGAAGGCAAATTGCTGTGTCTTTTTGTCTGCAAAAATTTTTGATGGGAAGTCAGTAGTGTTGTCATCTTATTTTTGTTTTGCTTATTTTTAGACAGTGTGGGTACACTTCTGAAAAGCTACTGGCAGAAAAGGCATTTTCAGTGAATCAGTCTCTTCTGTGGAAAAAACCCACCCAAAAAGCAGCACTGCACTTTGCTATAAATGGAAACTGGTGTCTCTTACTCCCTAGTCGGCAGGCAAACCTTATGAGCTGTCATTAACTAAGCTCCTCTGTTATGGGTAACTAATAATATTGCATTTTTGCATCATTTGTGTTAGGGTGGGCGCTGTCGTACTGCAGAGAAAGCCCAAGTGTCAGGCCTGAAGAGCTAGAGAGCCAAATATCACATGGACGTGGGATCCCAGGGCACAAACCAGATGTGGGATCTATAGAGGAATGAAGGAGTTCTCTTTTAAGTGAAGATTTGAGTTTTTAAGATTACAAATGTGTTTTTACTAGAAGTACTGCTTCTTCAGCTCATTTCACAACCCATTTGTAATCAGTTGGTCAAACTGATTCTTACTTACTCGTATCAGCAATGCTGGCAGTGCAGAGGCAGTGTTTCCAACGTGCCGTTGATATTCCCTCGCTCCTTCTGCAGTGGCTTTTGCTCAGAGACAGAAAAAGGAGTAGGGCTGAAATCTCTGTATCTGTTCTGCGTGACAATGGCTTGTTTGGCACTTGGCAGTGAGAGATACAGACTTCAAGTGTTTTCTGAAATAGGGGGGCTGTTGTGCCGAAAGTCAAATCCCTTCTGTAAAAAGTTCAGCTAAGTACATACAGCATAGACAAAACAGGATATGACATAGCTACTGAATAAGATGGCATTTTGACTTCTCCCGGGTGACTGTCTTGGTCCTTCTTGGCAGTTTTGCATTTTATTTCTACTGTATTATCCTCTCCTGAGATTATTAGCATTTTCAACCTCCTCATACCAAAAAAGCCAGTTTGGATGCGCCTCTTTACTTCATCGTTCTTAGAGAATCACAGAATAACCAGGTTGGAAGAGACCCACTAGATCATCGAGTCCAACCATTCCCACCAATCCCTAAATCATGCTCCTAAGTACCTCATCCACCCATTACACCTCAGAAGATGATATTTACAAAAGTTACGAGCAGGATATATTAATTTTGGAGTAAAGATAAGCACAGATAAGTGTGTTTACCTCTTGAGCAAATAAGTTGTTACGACTTTCTAGCAGGAATACCTCTTGAGTGTCTGCTGTCTGAACTGGAGGGCCTGGGCTTTTAATAACTTGTTATTTTATTTTTGTCTTATTCTCATAAATATCTTCCAGGTGTTACAGAAGAGGAAAGGGCTGAAGATCTGCAGGAAACAAAGACAGTACCACCTGGAAACAGGCTGACAGTGGATATGGTGGAACTTGAAGCTCTCAGGAAGTCCGTGGAGGACTTTTTCTGCTTTTCCTATGGTGGGTGCTTTAAAGACTGCAAAATATCTGTTCTGGATTTCTTTATTTTCATACCAGAGGAAAGCACTGCATCATCTTAGTTTTGCAACAGGGCTGATTATATAAGGTAATAGTTTTAATAGCCAATTATAAAACATACACAAATGTTGCATGGTCTTCTTCTGAATGTGTTTTGTGGGATGTGATTTGAGACTATTGCACAGTGCAGCCCATTTAGTTTTCCTTCAAGAAAGCCTTTGCCGCTCCATGGGTTCCAGCGTGCTTAGTGCCAGCAGTGCTTGGTTTCCTGTAGATGTGCACCATGCTTTCACTCCAGTCTTCTCCACAGCTTTTACGATCATAGAATAGTTTGGGTTGGAAGGGACCAGTTCCAGCCCTGCTGCGATATCAGGGACACCTCCCACTGGATCAGGCTGCCCAAGGCCCATCCAACCTGGCCTGGAACACCCCCAGGGATGAGGCAGCCACAGCTTCCCTGGGCAACCTGGGCCAGGGCCTCCCCACCCTCATAGTGAAGATTCTTCCTTATGTCGAGGCCAAATCCCGCCCCTCTCCAGTTTATACTCATTGCCCCTCGTCCTGTCACTATGAGCCTTTGCAAACAGTTCCTCCTCAGCTTTCTTGTAGCCCCTTCAGGTACTGGAAGGTCGCTATAAGACCTCCTCAAAGCCTTTTCTTCTCCAGGCTGAACAAGCCCAACTCTCTCAGCCTGTCTTTGTACAGGGAGGTGCTCCAGCCTTCTGATCATCATTGTAGCCTTCTCTGGACCCGTTCCAACAGCTCCATCTCCTTCTTATGCTGAGGATTCCAGAACTGGACACGGGACTCCAAATGAAGTCTCACAAGAGAGGAATGGAGGGGTAGAATCCCCTCCCTTGACCTGCTGGCCACGCTGCTTTTGATGCAGCCCAGGACACGGTTTGTTTCTGGGCTGCGAGCGCACGCTGCCAGCTCATGTTGAGCTACTCATCCCTCGGCACCCCAAGTCCTTCTCTGCAGGCCGCCCTCAATCACATCATCCCCCAGCCTGCACTGAAATCAGGGATTCCCCTGACCCAGGTGTAGGACCTTGCCCTTGGCCTTGTTGAACATCATGAGGTTCATACAGCCCCACTTCTCCAGCTTGTCCAGGTCCCTCTGGGTGACATCCCATCCTTCCAGTGAGGCAACTACACCACTCAGCTTGATGACATGATGGACTCATCCTTTTGCAAACTCACTCTTGACCTCATAACTCTCTCCTGTTTTTTGCTAGGTAAAGCTTTGGGGAAGTCAACAGTGGTACCTGTGCCATATGAGAAGATTCAGAGGGACCAGTCGGCTGTGGTGGTGCAGGGCCTGCCCGAAGGGCTGGAATTTAAACACCCAGCAAACTACAACGTCTCAACCCTGAAATGGATTTTGGAAAACAAGTCAGGGATTTCATTTATCATCAAAAGGTCATTTGCTCTCTCTTGTGCTGGTCTGTCCACTTTGGTTTTATACTTAAACTAAGTACAATTAATTTTAATTATTGAATTAAGACCTTAAAGCCTGTTTTTCTGATACAGGAGTGTGCTCTCTTTACTGTTACATGGCCAAACAAGTAATGATGTCTTTGTTAAAGCTATGGGTTTTGCTTTCCATATTTCCACACAGGCCTTTCCTAGAGCCGAAGAAACACCTTGGTAAGTTACAGCTTACTCAAACTAAACAGAAACAGATCAGAATTTTAGATTAAATAGCAATATAGATAGAAGATTTGGTCTAGTGGATAAAGGGTCTAACTGTGCAGAGATCCCTAGGCTGTGAGTTGCCTTACTGATGGAAATATAACCTTTTCCTTGATGTGTTCTGCAAGGAGCAACTCATTAGAGATAGAAGTAATTCTATTCCATTCTTCATCCTTTAACTGAAATTAAATCTAGTGTGAATTGGAGAGTATCCTGTGGAAAAGAGATGTGAACTGATGATGGACTGCATTGCATTTTTATTAGAAGATGCCAAGACCTTGCTGTGATCCATATTCCAATACATAGGTGATTTTGTCACTTATGTCTTGTTTTAAAAATCGATCTAATGTTCTGAAGTGGCTTGATGTTGTAGTTCCTATGAAAGCCTCTATATATTAAAAAAATCTGAGACTCACTACTAGCTTAGAAGAAATCTCTTCTCCTGTTCCCTTTATGGATCATGTTGCTTCATGTGCAAAATTCATATATGTGAGGATTTGATTTATGAAGCAATCTCTATAGGAATGTGGTCAAAGAAGAGAAGTTTCACTTTCTCAGGTGAAACAGCCAGAAGTTGATGCTGGGTTAGTAAAATTAGAGATGCATTGCCTGGCCTAATAAGAAGACCAGAGACTGGGAAATCAAAGAGATTCGTGTAATTATGTCTTTCTACTGAAAATGCAAGGCAAGTTTTCAGTGTGGTAAATGACTTTCTGTAATCAGAATGGTTTTGGGTCTAGCTGTAATTTATGACTAAACTGACTCTCTGACACTATCCATTTTCTTCTATCAGAACTCAGGTGAAAGATTCGTTTGCCTTTGTTTCCCAATATTATCACTTAGCACCATGAAAGTGCAGTGAAAAGCATAGTAGAATGCAGATTTGAAGTAATTTTGTATGGGGCGTTGCTAAATAGTTTAATAAAGCAGTGTAACAAGATCTTTCCCTCATGTCTATGAATACATGAAATACGCACATCTGCATGTAAAATGTGAACAGGCTTTTTGCTTCATGAAATCAATGTTACGTTTTCAGTTTGTGTTTAAGGTAAAAGGAGTACAGGAAATTCAAAGATTGTCTTTTAACTTTCAGGAGCTCATGTGACAGATCCTTCACATTCAGTTATACCTCCAGGTGGAAGGTGAATTTAAAATCATGCAGTTTTTTTTATCAACTGTGTCATTTGATAGAGGTTGTTTTTTTTTCTCTTGTTGTGCTTTTTCTGTCCAGCTGACCTTTGAATAATTTTTGCTTGCCTGGATTTAAAAAAAAAGCATGGAGCTGAATTTTCTCTTTCTTTTAACTGTTACTTATGGGGAAACTGTTGCGAATTAAACAGATGGCAAAGTCAGTTTAATTAGCCCAGCGTGTGTTCTTAATTCACAGTATGTCAGTCAGGGATAAGTTTGTCATGTTTTGTGATTCAGCAGCGATGGGGAACAGATGTAATGTTGCTTCCTTCCCCCTCCTCAATTAAAAAACTAAAATAGGGGGGGTTTTTTGTTAGTAAATGAGATTGTACCCGGAATAAATAAAAAAAGTTGATAATGTGAAAACAGCGATCAGTTTTCTGTGCTTCTGAGTTTGCTTTTCATTAAATGATAAGCATACTTTGAATATTGTGTTTGTGCCAAAAATGTAGAGCTAGGAGATTCCTGGCAATTCCTTTGAAATAAATCAGATGAGCTGAGATGCAGGGTTTTTGTTCTTGTGTGCCTACCTGGAAAAAAGTACTGGGAAATTGATTTTACTCGACAACTTGTAAAGCTTGAAGAACTTAGCAGAAATGTGATCATTGTTTTTTATAACATCAATGTGCTTGATTTGTTTGTTTTTGTAGTTGCCCCCCTGTTCAAGTGAAAACAGAACCAAACGAGGATTCCGGTAGGTTCAAAATTTTGTCCTAAATTGCAACATAATGGTTCATTTCTGTTCAGAAAATTTATTTTAAGCAAGGATAGGAAGCTTCAAGAGAAAAGCAATCCTTTATGCCCAGGGAGGTGATTGAGTCATCATCCCTAGAGGTTTTTAAAAGACGGGTGGATGAGGCACTCAGGAAATGGTTCAGTGGTGGATATGTATGGTGGGACTCGATTATCTCAAAGGTCCTTTCCAACCAAGCGATTCTGTGATTCTATGAAAGAAAAACTATTCTTTCCTTAAAAAGTGCCCACTTTTCAATTGGTATTTTTATCAAGTATTAAAGACTCTTTTATCCCCAATGGAGAAAAACTTGACAGAATGTCAATTTGCCAGAAAAAAACAGAAATATATGAATGATAAATAGCAACATACATTATTTATTGTTAAGGATATGCCCAAGCATTCCCGAGGTGCCCTGTGGGTGGGACACGATCCTGCCAGGTGCTGTGATCTGCAACAGAGCCATGCTTCAGTGCACGCTGTGAGATAGAGGCGTGAATAATCCCATTAAAGCCCGGTAGACCACAGGGGTGCTTAGAGATCAGCTGATGACTTTCTCTGTTGTTGGGTTGAGCTACACTGCTCAGCATTTTGTATAAGAATGAAGCGTTCACGTTTAGTCCATTTTTTTGTTCTAGTTCTTTGTGCTAGAGTTGTGGTTTGGGCACCCTTTATGGCTATATGGAGCTTAACGTTGGCAAAGAATTAACTTGAGCTTCTTATCAAGTCAGTCCCAGGCTCTTCCCAGTGCTGCTTTCCAGGCATTTTAAGTAATTCTTCTTTTGTCAGAATGTATTGAAAACATTTTAGGGAAAACTGTGAAGGCTTATGGAGCTGGTAGTTCACTTGAAGGAAGCCAGGAGCAGTTGAGGAGCTCTGGTGTTGCTCCACTGGTTTGATGCAGGTGGAACCTAAACTTGTCTGTGCAGAACAGTGAGTGTAAGCAGGTCTGGAAGTACTTCCAGTACAACCAGTGATAAAGTCTACTTATTTTGAGGATGTGGTGGGCAGAAAAGGAGGATTTTGCAAGGATTTGTAGGGAAGCATTTCATGCCGAATCCCTTCCAACCATGTCCAAACTGAAACATAAGAAACCAGCAGGTCACTTCGGTACCATTGTTTCAGCTCAGCAATTGTTTGGTGCCTTTTGTCTTCTTTTTTTTTTGAGTAGAGACCAGTTAGGATCTTGGTGGGTATTTAGTATGGGTTTTTTTATAAGAACCTGGATATTATTAGTGTCCATATTAGATTCCTTTTTTGCTTTGACAGGAATTTCTTTGGAAGTGACAACAGTAACGGTGAAGAAGGAATTGGATGATCCTGACTACTATCAATATGATATTCCAGGTACTGATACTAACTTTCGTATGTGTTTATCTCATGAAAAGATTGATTACTTAAGCATTGTTCTTTCTATGCCTCTTTTTACTAATTCTTTGTCCTTAAACATAAAGTTTCTTAGCTCTGTTAGGTTACGTTTCCGTGCAGGCTATCATTTAAGTTACTCTGAAGAACTCCAGAAGTAAGTGCAGGTTTTCTGTAGATTGAAATGACCAGTAATTAGAAAGTTGTAATAATAAGTGGCAATGTAAAGTAACTAGAACCCTGAATTTATTATTTCAGCCAGTTTGCATTTGTCATTAGGTTAATTGAGCGATGCAAAGGAACATAGGCAAGCTGCCATGCATCTCTGAAAGATCACTGCGTGTTCAACAACCAAGTGCAAACCAGCACATACTTTCATTTTGCAATGCTACATGTTATCAAGATAATATTTTTCTGTGTGTTTAAACACAGAAGATTCTCAAGATTATTTTCTAATGTTCTCTAATAACTAACGGCAGGCTGGTATCAATATTCTTGTACTGGCACATCTCAAATAATGTGTGAGCACTATTCAGAGAGATCTTAACCGTGCAGCACAGCAAAATGCCACCACTCAAGTTCTGAATTTGAAAGGTGAATTCTCTGGTGGAAGGATTGTCTTCTCTTCCTGTTTGTACATTGCCTAAGGAGGTGGATGGTTTTACAAGCAAGATGTATAAAAAATAGATACCTTTTTTTGGAGACAACCTAATGAATGTTCCTTCCAAAGCCAAGTCCTGTCATCTTTTCAGCCCCTTGTGGCTTTCCATTTCATGCATAAAAGCAGTCAGAATTTGGCCAATAGCCTGAAGTGTTATCCAATGCTGTTTCTTGAAGAGAGTCTGCACTGAAATAGCTTCCTTACAGAACATTGTGCTGCAGTGTAATTATCTGAACTCAAAAATCCTTTTTATACAATGCGCTTCCATAGCAAAGTTTAAGCAACGTGGATTTGTGGTGGAGATTTCTCTTGTCACTTGCAGAACTCAATATTTAAACCTTCTCGTTAATGAAGAGCGGCATCTATCTTTTGCAGATAAAATGGTGCTCAGTTAATAACCCCCCGTTTCCCCACTCACAGCGTAGGCTTCCAGACTTGCATTCCAAAGATTCAAACCTGAATATTCTGGTAGGAGGGATGGGGTGCTGTAAGCTAAGAGTCATTGCTGTGTCATGTCACGTCACCTTCCCTGGAGTTCCTTTGAGTTGTTGATGCTCAGATTGAATCCAAAGGTTGTACAGAGAGCAGAGAGCTATAAATTCAAAGGGGTTTGTGTGTGCAGAGGAGTGAACCTTAGAAAAGCACAGTTACCCTGCAGGGTGACACAAGTCTGTGTTGCCTTGTAGAGAAGTGCTGCAAAATAAAGACAATGGCTGGGGTTATAGATCTTACTAAAAATACCCTGAAGCAAAGGCCAGGCTTACCGATTTATGAGGAGATACAACTTAACTGTTAGAGAACAGCAATCTGCTTGGGGCTTCCTGGAGAAAATGATTTACTGATGAAATTTAACTATTATTGTTTTTCTTGGAGTGTTTGCTCCCTCTCACAGCTCTGTAATGCTGACCAAAGCACTCTGAGCCTCAGTGGCACACAGAATTCTCCCATCAATCAAATAGGGGTGGAAATTGCACCTGTGGGTGGATGTTCTTTTAATATCTTATTATCTTTTTGTAGGTTGCGGCATTTGGATGTCACCATGAGTTAATACTGTAGTACTAAATTTAGAGATGTTTTGGCATTACAGAGGAAGAAGACTGAGGAACAGGGACCTGAGCCATCAAAACTATGTGGGTGTTTTGACAGAGCAGTAGGGGCAGCTTTTCCATCAGTGGGCAGTAGCAGTATGGCAGTGGGTGGGTTCTTCCATGATCCTGGACAGATGTGAAGGTCACTGCTGTGTTAAATGCTTTGGGTGACACCACAGAGAACCTGTTCTGGAAGAAAGTCCAGGTTTTGACTTACGACTAAATGAGGAAAAGGACAAAGCAGAGACCTGCAGGATTAAATAACACATGGTGGAGCATTCCAGCTATTACAGTTAACATTCCTGTATATAACTTATCTGCAGCTACTAGGTATTATGGCTTTTATGAAAAGAAACATTAGCCACAATGTTATTTCTTAGCTTAGGGGTTGAAGTGTGATTTAGTCTTTGAGATGTGGTTTGTAGTCTTTGATAAAGCGTATCACTGTGCTGTGGGGATAGATCTTTTTCCTTGGTGGTTGCAGAGGGACCAGCATCCGTTTCAGCTTGTGCTATGGACCAGGTCGGTATGAGCAGGATCTGATCCTAAAGGCAAGCAGGAGGAGCATGCCTTCTGTACTGTATTAATATAAATAGATCTCTGTGCCTGTATGCCCTACCAGTGTCTGTACCAGCTTCCTGGCATTCAGGGACTGTTCAGCTGGTGAATAAATATCTTGGGAAGGAACAGACGCGCAGCTGGCCTTCACACTAGAAGGCTGTCTACAAGATCCAGGCTCTCCTGAAGGCTTTCATGGAAAAAAATGAGGTCAAAATACTATCAGTGCCAGAATGAGAGCAGCTCTGAATCAATTAAGAGAACAGAATTGAGCTATACTTTTTTTCTTTTTTTTAAATTTACGAAGAAGTAGGAATACATCAAGAAAATTCCTTGGGGCTATTTGGCATCTTCAGTCCTCTTTTTCAGCAGAGTGAAGCAAGGCTTTTTGGAGACACAGCCCATGCAGAACTGAGTAACTTGCTGACTAAGGACCCTAAGGACCAAGCTTTTCCTAAACAAGGCATGTTATCCCATGAATTTTGTGAATGTGAGTCTTCTGTTACCACTGACGCCTGAAAGTTCAAACAAAGAACTGGAAGCAGAAGGAAGAGGCTGTAAACAATGTGTGCTGTGACTTGGCTGATAAACCACTGTCTAATGAACTGACTGGTTAAGCTTACAAACCACTCAGAAGGGAGTAAACAGCTGCCTACATCTCTTTTCTGTAAAGCACCGTGTATTGGAAATGTTAGTGAGGCAGTTAAAATAATCCATTCATCCAAACCCAAATGAGATCGAAAATATCTTCTGCTGAATCAAAAAAAAAGGGAGGGGGAATGTGTCCGTTGATTCTCACTCTGGAACCTTGAAATTCATGAATGTCTTTTAGTATGTCTCTATGGAGAAAATGATGATCTGATGATCTCCCAGAGAAGTGATGTCCTTTTCCATGGGGCTGTAAAGCTGAGCTGGCAGTGCTCCAGCCACCACCATGTAAGGCTCAGTGTGTGGATGCTCTCTTAAACCATGAAATTCCAGAGGATGCCTCGAGAAAACAAGCAAGCAGCGTTGTGCTTCCTAAAGGCGCTCTGATATTGTGCGGGTGATTACATATTGTTCACATTGCTGCCATCTGTGTTGTGAAAAGAAAGACCAAAAATGGAGCATCACTGATGAGGCCAGTCCATGAGATGATAAATCTATTCTTTCTGCCAAGTGGCACAGGTTTGGCTGGTAGCATTAGGACGTAATCCAGTGGAAACTGAGGCTCGGAGGTTTGTGCTCGGTGTCAGTAGGTGGGAAAGATTAGCTGTGACTGAAGGGAGTGACATCTCTTATTTTAAAGGGATGGTTAGAATGTGAACAGTGACGTTAGTAGCAGGCTTTTCAGAAGTTTGTGAGGGTGGCAATAGCCGTCTTTCACAAGTTTCACTGCCGTGCTGAGATTCTGCTGCAAGGTTTTACTGCTAACGTGTCCTGTGGTTTTAGTAATGAAGTCTTCCACCTTGTGACCATGCTTTGTGCCCTCTGCGATACCTGCTGCAGTGGAATTAGGTTCTTACCTCTCAAGTTCTTGTGATTTCCTCATACATCTATTCCCAGATGGAATATTTCTTTCGATCTGATTTCCACTGTACTTGGTTTGGGCTTTTCTTAGTGATGTCCTGTGTGTCCGTCTGCCTTTTATGTGTGTGGATGTAGTGAAGTGAAAATGTCTCTGCTTCTTTTAACGTCTCCTGGTGGTAGAACTTGCAGAATTCTTTTGAATTTCATTTTCTGGTTATTACTAAATTAATCTAGCGGATTATATTGCTTTACACTTTGTAAATTCTGAAAAAATTCCTCTGTTAAAGCATGATATTATGAAAAAAAAACCCCTCCAAGTTTCATAACATAAATCTATATAAATCACTTTTAAAAAGACTCTGATGAGTTTACTACACATATTGTAGTTTTTATTGACATTAAGGCTGAGAGGATTGAATTTGCTGTGCATAATCCCAAGGGCTGTAAGCCTGGTAAGTGAATCTTTTTAACTGAAGAAATCTTTCTTCAAGTTTGAATGTGTCAAAGCCTTCTCATTTTCCTTGTTTTATTTGTGTCATTGCACGTGTTTGCCATGAAGGTAACGCAATGTAGAGACCGTTACAGAATATGTAGGTTAAACAGTCCTGTCGGGATTTCTGAATTAAAGAATATACATGAAAATATGTGCTTATAACAGGATATTTGCTTATAATAGGATGCATACTCTTGTGTGTCAGTGCGGTGTGAACGCTAATAACTGCATGTTCAGAAGAGTTCTTAGGAACTGACACTCCTATCTGGCTGCACACATGGAATATGCTGATTTAAATAAAAGCAAATTTAGGCCATGGAGACATTTTCCAGCATGCCCCAGGAGGCCAAGTTGCGTTCCCGCTTGCCCTGAGTGGTTGCTAATCACGCTGTTTGATGAGAATTTCTTCTCCTGTGCCTGGAGCATGGCAGTGTCTCTGGCTTCTCCCTGCTCCTTTTCCTTCATACACATTTTCTTGTCTTTGGATTTGGTCTCGGCATGCAAGCACCACTCTTTCTGGAGCCGTGTTCTGAATCAATTTGCAGGAGCTCCTCTGAGGTGAACAGGCTGGACCGCTGGGCTGAGACCAACGGCCTGAGGTTTAACAAGGCCAAATGCCGGGTCCTGCACTTGGGGCACAACAACCCTAAGCAGCTCCAGACTAGGAGAAACCTGGCTGGAAAGCTGCCAGGAGGAGAGGGACCTGGGGGTGTTGGTTGGACATGAGCCAGCAGTGGCCCAGGTGGCCAAGAAGGCCAATGGCATCTTGGCTTGGATCAGAAACGGCGTGACCAGCAGGTCCAGGGAGGTTCTTCTCCGTCTGTACTCAGCACTGGTGAGACCGCACCTCGAGTCCTGTGTTCAGTTCTGGGCCCCTCACCACAAGAAGGATGTTGAGGCTCTGGAGCGAGTCCAGAGAAGAGCAACGAAGCTGGTGAAGGGGGTGGAGAACAGGCCTGATGAGGAGCGGCTGAGAGAGCTGGGGGTGTTTAGCCTGGAGAAGAGGAGGCTGAGGGGAGACCTCATTGCTCTCTACAACTACCTGCAAGGAGGTTGTGGAGAGGAGGGAGCTGGGCTCTTCTCCCCAGTGACAGGGGACAGGACGAGAGGGAATGACTGGACATTAGGAGAAAATTTTTCACGGGAAGGGTCATTGGGCACTGGCAGAGGCTGCCCAGGGAGGGGGTTGATTCACCTTCCCTGGAGTTGTTTAAGGGACGGGTGGACGAGGTACTGAGGGACGTGGTTTAGTGACTGATAGGAGTGGTTGAACTTGATGATCCGATGGGTCTCTTCCAACCTGGTGATTCTATGATTCTATGAAATAGGAAAACGTTCACAGGCAGAGGGCAGGAGTGGGTTAAAGCAGCACTGAAAGGGCTGCCTGTAAACTAGGGAATCCTGTAGAGGTTCATCGTTTGAATCCCTGTAAATTTAAAAATCCCTGTGAAGATCTGAGCAACCAAATTAGGCAGAACTATCTCAACCAAACATTGCTGTAGCCACCTAATAATGTTTTTCTTTCAAAAATATGATGTCTAAATATTGATTTTCTTGAACAACTCTGCGTATTTGTGTAGGTACTTTCGGTTGAACTGAAATGCTCATCAAGTCTGATCGTGACCAGTCTTTTCTATCTTCTCTCACTTACTGTGTATACGAAATAATGAATTTCAAGTATTTCACTTACTTGCCTTATTAGCAGTAGCATATTCTGTTGGGAAGCTATTAATATGAGTTGTTGATATGCTTGTAAACCTAGCTCTAAATGACCGTAAATTCTGGGGGGTAATGTGATCCACGAGCTGTGTTTGCAAGTGAGCACAGGATTCAATTTATGCAGAACAATTAGTCCAAATCCTTCTATTCCAGTGAATCCTATATGTTACTGTATGCTCCGCATCCGCTGAGTTTTAGATACCGATGCTATTTCTGTGCTATAGAATGATCTCTTGCTCAGTGTGAAGCCATTTGTGCTGTAGGCAGTTCCCTCTCTCAGTTGAACTGCGGGAGTGCCAGAGCATTAAGCAGTAGGTTTTTAGGGGTGTTAATTTAATCTTTTAAGTGTCATTTGTGTGCTGCATTCTGCACCAGCCTTTTTATTGCGGTCCATACACAGCCATCACAGGAGCTGTTGTGATGAAAAGCAAACAGCCTTGAAGTGTTGTAAACGATTTTAATCTCCCTGAGTTTGGCTCTTTAACATAGATAGAAATTTGAACATCCAAAAGGACTCCCCAGGACTAGAAATTTCAACAGAAGTTGAAAAAGATTTAGCCAATTAAAAATTCATTGAAAAGAAGCAAAACCATCAACACTTCATGTTTTAAAATCAGCTTATTAACACAAAAAAAATATTGAAAACCTGCTGTTCGGTGTGAGTCTGATTGTTCAGTAGCAGAAAAATACACACCCCAGCCATTGCCTGGTTGTGCTGGATGAGTAAGGATTTCTGTATTATTATTTCACATGGTCAGTTCTAAGTTCAACATCACAGAAAGTATGAAATGAGCTGTGATATGTGAAGTTACTTGGCAGATTCCTCCGTGGGCTGGGAAAATGTATTTGTCATGAGAAACACTTTAAAAGCCATTCTCTTTGTTCCCAAGCAGGCCCTTCCGAAATATCGGAGATGGATGAAAAAATTGCCCTTGCAAAAAGTTACACAGGTAGAACTTTTAGTTGTATTTTTCTCACATGTGTGTTTTTAAAATCAAATGTGTGAGTTTTACTTTTCCACGCTCTGCTTCCTTGGTTTGAAGTAAGAGTTAGGCTATTGAAACTAACTATTAAACTTAACAGAGTGAAAATTACATTTTTCTTAATTTTTGGGTGTCCAAGTAGAGACGTACAGAAAGGAACCTCCTTTCTTTCTTTTCTAAATCCGAAAACATTACTTTGACGCACTAGTGATTCGTGGAAGTTGATATATTTCTCATTAATTCAGTCTGTTTTATAACTGTTTATAAAGTTTAATAAATGTGCTTATGTGTTACAAGTACAATGTAATAATTTCTTTCAGCTATATGTGAGGTGAGGGGGTACAGACAGAACAAAGTACTTGGAAGGTCTGTTTGGTGGAAGGAGTTCCATAGTGTATCTGAAAAATATTTACTCCAAAATTGTACATTTTTTTCCAGCTTACAGTCTGTGTTAACACTGGTATTCAATTTGCAAACACTAGAAAATGCTGATCTGCATTTCAGCCTATGAATTTCTGTGTAACATCAGAGGCCTCCTGCTGGTCTGGATTTGAGATTCAGAAACGGAGCCTTCTGAATGTTGTTCATCTGACCACAAGAGTTCTGGAATTTTTGCTTATGAAAATATTTACTTTGAATAGTTGATGTTAAAAGGTCCTTTTGTATTTTTATTTTGGTATATTTTTTACTTTATATTTCTCTGAAGGAAGCCATTAGGGTTTCAAATACCAGTAGAAGGTTAGAGATACAAATTGTTTTTTGTGAGAATCATGGATCATCATCATGTTGTTCTTTACAGAAATATTTGAGAAGACAGCACCTTAATTAAAGTTTTACATCTTCTCCAATTATCCTCTTCACACATTTCCATACGGTTGGCTTTTGGGTGTTTTGTTTTGCTTTTATTCTCCTAAATCAAGGCACTTTGTGACTTGCTATAAGCATGTTTTTATGGGAGTTTTCACTACTTAAATCAAAAATTGCATTTGTAAGGTACTTGTCACCCAGTATCTAATGCTTTGATGCGATGTTAAAAGACATCGTTCTCCAGCTAGTTTCATTCTGAGCACCCGATTCCCAAACCTGAGTTGGGAGTATTTCTTGGACATCAAGGCCAAGTTATGCCAGCAGCAATATTCAGTTTTGCAAATACCATTGATATGCTTTGAAGGTAAATATCACCATAGTTTAGAGTATAATTTCTGAAATTTCAAAGCATTTCTCTTGATAAAGGAGAATTCTTTGCTCTTGCTGACTGCACTATTAACTCTGGCATGAACTTTATGCTTGAGAAAGGGAAGCGTGATACTAAATGACCAAAACTCTGACTTTGCTTTGGTGATGACTATGTAGAATTCTATGGCGACATATGCTGAGCATAACGCTTTGTCTCAGCACATGGTTTTGTTCACACTCTTTTTCTCTGTCATGTTCTCCTGTACAAGTTTCCATAAGAGAGGTGCTGCAAGTTGCAACCTGGTTTTGCTAAGTAGACTAAACTTGTTGGTTTTGGAGGTTAGCACTTATGAAAAGAATTACAGGCAGTGATAAAAATTGCAAGTACCAGTCTAACTTCAATTTAATTTATTGTTTAAATAGGCATGCAGTGTGGACAGTGTTGTCTGGATTCTGTAAAATAAAATTATTTATTGCCGATCCTCACGAAAATAAGTATGAAAGAAAAATCAATGGAAATGTCTGGATTTTATGAACTCTGGTGTATATCCTTCCAAGTAATACATACACTAGGCATTTAAAGTTGTTCCAAGAGTTTCTTTGAAAGTTGCAACCTGGGATGCTGAAGATTTGCAGGAATGATTTTTTTTCTGCAAAGAAAACATCTGAGGAATGTGTGAATGTAGCTTTTGGTGCAGATCACTGTGGGATTTCACAGTTTTGCCCCTCCAGTAACCTTGACAAAGACAGTGGAAACAGAACTGGCAACATTAATGTGCCTGGAATCCCCCAGATTGGCTGTAGCTGCTGAAGATGTCTGGGGTCTTGGGGAGTGAGGAAGAGTGGGAAGCACGACATGATTGAAATTGAGCAATCAGGAAATTAAGATTATGTGCATCGAAAGAAATGGATTTTAACTGAACGAAATCGTGTTTGAGAAACAGTGCTAGTGAAGACAGCATTTAGAACGGTGGAGGTGGCTGCTGCTTAGGAGCTGTGGGTATTCACCCAAGATCAAAAAATATTTAGTGTTTAAGCCAGTTGCTTTAATATGACTTGAAAATAATGCACAGGCATAGCATTACTCTGCCAGAATAATTAACATATATTCCTTCATAGAATGCTACTTAATTTTGAAATAATTTCCAAGATAAATAGCCTCATTTTTAAACTTTGTTAAATTTTGATTGTACTTTCTCCTATGGAGTATTGAAAACATCGTGCTTAAGAATTTCCCTCTCATTTTACTGTTGGCCTTGCAGCCTGTTATGGAAATGATTATCGAGCAACAAGTGTGGCTCCATATAAATGGTAAAGAAGTGTATTATCTGTAGGAGCACACAGCCTTTGTTTATATTTTCAGTAATCCTTGATAACAAGGAAAAATATTTATCGTTGTGTATAATCCTATTAAGCCAAGAATAAGGAATTTCCTACTGTCATTAACACCAACTCTGCTCTGCTGCACATGCAATTTAGCAAGTATAATCCCCACCTCCTTACCCTTGTCTAGAATTGCTGAAAGGCTTATGGTAAAATGTCTTTGCTGCTGTTTTCGTTGTATGCTGTGAACACAGAGCGTTCCACTGAGCCAGGGGCTTCTTTGGGAAGTGTTAGTTTAAATATAAGATCACCGAGGTCTGGTTAAAATCTGTTCTGTGCTCATCTGTCCCCTTCAGATTCCTCCCAGTATGCCCCTTCAGAAACAAGTGAGGATCCTGAGGTCGAGGTCACTATCGAAGGTTAGTTTTTTGTTGGTTTTGGTCCATCGGACGTTTCTGTGTCCAAAACCTGTTTTACATGCCTGCACTACTTTGCACTCAATAAATAGGAAAGAGCATATTGGACTGACTGGGGTGATTTTGAAATACTGCATGAAAGATTTGCTTCTTTCACCTATTTTTCAAGCACTGGTAATGAAAAATATTTCTTATTTACCAGCCCAGTACTTTAGATTTTAACAAGTCTTTATAGCATTCATTCTGAAGAACACATTGTTTTATAGGTGTACTGCAGTTATATAAACTTTCTAGTTAACAAAATATTTTGGGAAAAATTGTACCATAACAGAAATGAAGAGTTAGAGGTGATATAAGTGAAGCTTCAATTTATTTCTCTAACAATGATAAATATGAGCTAAAAGCCTCTGTACTGACACTTCCCTTTCTCATTTAAGTGGGGTAAAACCCACTAACCAGTACCCCTGTTGTTTTCATGCCTTCTTTGCGACAGGAGTAGCCTGTCTGTTGCCAGCAGGCCTGGTATCGTATAAACTGAGCCATGATCAAAAAACCTCAAATTCTGCTGGTGGTGCTGCTGAAATTCTGCTCACAGCCAGTTATTGATCTGCCAGCTTTTCCTATTTCCTCCCTCATCGTTTCCTGCAATGGGAGGAATAGAAGAGAACACTGCTTGTGTTCCTGATCCCTTAACCAATCATCCCATGGCCCTGAAATCTTGATTGCCCTCTGTTTGCTTGTTCCAACTTTATCACTGCCAACCTGAAAAATCAGTAATGGATAATAATTTGAAAGCAGCACCGGGTTTTCTCTTTACATCTTAAGCCCCGGGAGGCCCCTGGGAGGCAGCAGACTTCCCTAAGGAGTGGGTGTGTTCTGAATATTGGGATTTCTTTTCCACCCAGAAGGGAGTTTCCTATGATGGTGACATGTCTTTTTTTTTTTTTTTATGAAAGCAGTTTTGATGCACGGTGTGGGCTGATTCACCCTGAGCGACACCTCCAAGCCAGATGAGCCATGCTCTCATGAGATGTCGCAATCATGTCATGATAAAGCACCATTCAATTCCTGCATTAGAGCTTTGGCATTCAGAGCAGTTCCACCACTGCACATGAATTCTCTGGGCATTAAAATGGTGATATTTATATGTTTCTTTAAGATGATGACGACTACCTGCCCCCTAACAAGAGACCGAAGAGCACCGAGTCGGCCAATGAAGTTGCCAGTACTGGGAGAAGAAAAGTGAGAGAGTTCAATTTTGGTGAGATAAAAATTAAAGATCATTTTGTCTCTCTGGGTTATCTTATCAAACGACATTAGACGATTTCACGCTGTAGAAGAGAGATACACCAGCTCATTTAAGAGCCCAGGGCTCCTTGTGTCTGTATTGCAGCAGTACAGTGATCATTGTAGGCTACCTCTGTTGTTTCTCATTATTCAAAGTGGCCATCGAAACAGACACTGCAGGTAATTTAATACAGGGAAACTGAGTCTAGGATTTTGTCAGCTGATTTCTTAGACAAGAAAGTAAGAGTGAATTTGCTCATGTAGTGGGTTATAGAAACCAGAGTCAGGAGCCTGTCCAGCAGGTCTTTGTAGGTCTTTGCTGTGAACAGTGGAGCTGTACTGGAGGGAGCCCCTTTTTGGAAGGTAACCAAATGACTCTTAGGCTGAGTAGCGTGGCCTGATCCTTGTGGACACACACAAAGTGGGAGCCTTTTGTGATACCTTATGTATAGTTCTCACTGCAGAAATGCATTCACACTCTTATTTTTCTGGTTTAAGACACTTGCCATGTGATTTGTTGCAACCCCAAACCTCTCATTTATGTCTTTTTATGCTATGTCTTGTTTGGTTTCTGGGCAGATATCCCATGAATCTAAACCTGCCATGGGCTGGGACACCTCCCACTGGAGCAGGTTGCTCAAGGCCCCATCCAGCTTGGCCTTGAGCACCTCCAGGAAGGGAGTAGCCCAGCTTCCCTGGGCAACCTGTGCCAGTGCCTCACCATCTTTATGAAGGATTTCTTCCTAATATCTAATCTAAGTCTTCCTCCTTCCAATTTAAAGCCTTTACCCTTCATCCTATCACTACAGCCCCTTGTAAAAAGTTCCTCTCCAGCTGTCCTGGAACCCCCTTCAGGTACTAGAAGGTCACTATAAGGTCTCCCCACAGCCTTCTCTTCTCTAGACTGAACAACACCAGCTCTCTCAGCTTGTCCTCATAGCAGAGATGCTTCAGCCCTCAGATCAACTTTATGGCCTCCTCTGGGCCCATTTCAACAGTTCCATATCCTTCTTATTTTGGGGATTCCAGAACTGGACACAGTACTCCAGGTGGGGTCAACAAGAGTTGGTCAGTTGGAAAGTGTAAGGTCTGGGCATGATGTAGATGTATAGAATAAGGGATGGATTATATCCTGCTTCCAGCAGGGGAAACATTAATTTAATGGGTTTGACAGGGAAAGAGTTAATTTTCACAAGAAGTGTGGAAGGGACACAGCTAGGGTGGCTGACCAGACTGGCCAGTGAGGTTTTCCATGGCATCAGCATCACGTCCAGGATATATAAGGTTGGCAGAGTGGTGCGGCTCTTGCTCTGGCTTGGCTTGGTTTGGGACTTTCTGTTTTGTGACCCATCTCAGCTTGGTTTGGTTCATGATGGTTCGGACTCTCAGTGTTTCAATATCACTGTTCCAGGCACAGTGTGCTCTGTATTGATGTCACCTCTTATGCATATTCTTTTACTGTTATTCTTGTATTTTCTCTCCCTTTGCTGCCTAGTTGAACCATTCTTATCTCAGCCCAGGAGTTGAGTTTTACCTTTTCTGCTTCTCCTCCTCACTCCATTTGGGAGAAGAGGGGTGAGTGAACAGCCCTGTGGTTCTTTGTACCAGCTAAGTTTCATGTGGTTGGTTATTTGCTGGCTGAGTTAAACCGTGATGCAACTATAATCCCCACCTTCTTACCCTTGTCTAGAATTACTGAAAGGCTTATAAGTAAAAAAATCTTTGCTTTTGTTTTTGTTGCTCACTGTGAATGCAGAGCTTTCCACTGAGCTAGGGGCATCTTGGAGGAGTGTTATTTTAAATACAAAATCACTGAGAGCTTGGTTAAAAATCTGTTTTGTGTCCATCAGTTCTATTTTTCCCCCTTCAGATTCCTCCCAGCATGCCCCTTCAGAAACTAGTGAGGATGCTGAGGTCAAGGTCACCATCGAAGGTTAGTTCTCCATTCATTGGTTTTGGTCCATTAGGATTTTCTTTATCCAGAAGTGTTTTGCTTGCCTGCCCTACTTGGCACTGAATAAATAAGATTATGTGCCAGTGTTGACTGCAGTGTGGATCGTGCGCTGCTTGGTAAACATATCTAGTCCAGAAATTTGATGAAACCACAATATCCTGAGGCATGTTGGGCTGACTGTGCTGGGTTTTAAATGGTGCGTGAAAGGGATTTGCATCTTTCACTGATTTTTGAAGCACTGGTAATGAAGAATACTTGTTATTTACCAGCCATTAATTTAGATTTTAACAGGGTTTTGTAGCATTCATTCTGAAGAACACGTTGTTTTATAAGCACTCTGTACTTATATAAAATTTCTAGTTAACATAAGCTGCTGAGAAGAACTGTACCATAACAGAGATGATATGTTAGAGGTGGTGTCAGTGAAGCTTCGATTTATTCCTCTAACAGTGATAATTATGAGCCAGCAATTACTCTGCAATGCGTGAAAAGCAGTATGGCCAGCAGGTTGAGGAAGGGGATTCTGCCCCTCTACTCCACTCTTGTGAGACCTCACCTTGAGCCCTGTGTCCAGCTCTGGAGTTTTCAGAACAGGAAGGACCTGGAGCTGTTGGAACAGCTCCAGAGGACATCCCACAAATGGTCAGAGAGATGGAACAGCTCTCCTATGAGGAGAATTTGGGAGGCTTGGGGTTGTTCAGCCTGGAGAAGAGGAGGTGCCAGGGAGACCTTATTGTGGCCTTTCAGTACTTAGAGGGTGTTGTTAGGAACAGTGGGAATAGAGTCTTTAGCAGGGCTTGATGCGATAGGGCAAAGGGTAATGGTTTTAAACTAAAAGGGGAGATTTAAACTGGATTTAAGCAAGAAATTTTTTACAACAAGGGTGCTGAAATACTGGCACAGGTTGCCCAGGGAGGTGGCAGATGCCCCATCCTGGAAGCGTTCAAGATCAAGCTGAATGGGCCTTTGAGCGACCTGATCTGGTTGAAGATGTCCTTGCTCATTGCCAGGTGGTTGGACTGAATCCTTTAAAGGTCCCTTCCAACCCAAACCATTCTATGATTCCATCATTCTGCAACTGCTTTTAAACACTTCTGAGACTGGCTTTGCTCTGCTTGTATCAGGAATGGGTGAGTTTAAGACCACCAAATTAGCAATTTAGGAATTAGACAATTCTTTTTAGGACAATTTTGACACTTCTGACATTAGTTTCACCTTTCTATAACCCAGCAAAAAATATAACAGTTCTTACATTACCTGAACAGAAAAGGTGATAGGAGAATAGTCAGTAAGCTCTGTGTAAATGTGAAGTCCTTTACCACAAAAGCAAAAATGATCTGAGAGGGTTGTCTGCAACAGATTACGATACAGCAGCAGAGGTGCAAGAGCTGTCAATAGGTAAAATTCATCCTAAAGGAATGATGCCCTACGTGACCTGGGCAGGTACTGTTCTGGATGTGAATATAACTTTGATTTTCTTTGTCTGCTTTAACCATTTCTTTTCTCTAAGGTTGCAGGTATGGTTAGTTGGACAGTCTTAAAAACCCAGTAACTATAAAGAAGATCTTGTTTTGGACTGGGGAGTGACTGGTTAAGTAGCCACTCACTGAAAAATACTTGAAGTTTACAGTTTTCCCCCTCTGTCAGTTTGTGTGTGTTTGAGGTGGGGCTGACCTGGTAAATGAATTTCAGTGACATCCATCAGTTTGAAACCAGTTTTAGCACTTTTGAGCTCTTAAAGATAAAACGTAGGTACCATGTTTCAATAATTATTAGTGATTGGATACTTCCAGTTAGATAAACTCAGATGTCATCTGTGTCACACAGTTTACTTCCTGATTTCTTTTCCTGTTGTATCTTCATTTTATGGTCATGACACATCCAGTCATGTTTCAGAGCACACTATTGTTTTTCCTAGAAAGTATTGCTGTCTTATGCCTTATCCTGGCTCCTTTATGCAAAATGTTCTGACAGTTGTTTTTTCTGAAACAGACTTCATTTGCTGTAATGAAAAATGAGCGACTATTAGTAGTTGCAGTGCTGCTGTTTGGACATTTTGAAGAGTTTGCACTTCTGTCTAATAAAGCCTAATTCCTTATAATTGTCCAGGAGGAAGGAGGTGTTTCAATCTCATGAGTAGCTGCAGAATGACAACAGCACATGCCCTCGGAAGACTGGAGAGGAGGAATGGGTGCTTGAGAGAGAAATGTGTCTCCTGTGATAAGCACTCCCAGTATTTCACATAAGACTGATGAGCTCCAGATTTTTGATAGCTGTGAGCTGGAGGGACTTCCTGTAGGTGATGATTGAGTTAGTGATCAGGTGCCCCAAGTGGCTTGAGAAACGGTGAATAATGCGCTGTGGTCAAGTTCGTTTTGTGGAAACAGGAAAACAATGCAGAAAACAAAATAATTGTAACCAGGGAGAGGAGTGAAAAGTGTATGGTGAAAAGCTTGATAGAAATTGATGATGTTTGCAAAGGGAGGTTGGATTTTGAAAATATTTCTGGTGCAGCTATTTAAGATTAATTAAAAACACCTAAGCCTTGACAATTTAGTGGCTCATGTAGGAATACTCTCGTGATCCACCTAACAAGCACAGAGGGACCAGCAGCCAGGATGGGAGCAGCTGCTCCTAAAACTACAGCCACAACCAGTATTCATAACAGTATTATTGATATACTTTTATGTGGTTGCTTTGTCGTATGGGATGCTGTTCTTTCTGACTGCTCTCCCTCCCCTGAAAACCAGGCAGGGTTTCCCCTGAGGCCAGTGAATTCTGAATCTCACTTTCTCTTACTGTTAAAGCTGCTGTTAATCCGTTGCTCTGTAGGTCAACAAAAACTGCAGTCGGTGGTTTTCGTGGAGTCAGAAAGAGCTTCATTTTGCTCTGTGTCTGCAGTAGAAGGAGAAATATTGCAAGGTTGAAGTAACATAGGAAACCCTGAGCTCAAAATGTGTTTATCAGCTAAGAAGATGCACGCTACAGAATAGCAGTAAAAAGGGTTTTAGAAGCACTTAAATAGATTTATCCACTATGATGTTATTTCCAAATATGAAGAGGTTAATTGATGAAGGTGATGTGCCAGATAACTGAATGTTCATGTGTGGATACAAGACAGTGTGAAAAAACACCCTTTTCCCCTGGACAAGGTCTTATTCCTTCTCACATCCAAATCATGCTGTCCTCTTGAGATCCGTGGAGTTAGATTAAAAAATATCAGCTTAAACATGACCAGCAAAGTTGTGTACATTGGACTGAGAATGAATTTTTAAACCCCTTTTGATATAGAATCAAAATTCAGTCCTCTGTCTCTTCTGATCTAAGAATTTTTTGACGTTGGAAGCGTAATAGCCTGAATGGCCTCATTTCTTTGGCCTGCGTAGTTACTAGATTCGAGTCCTTGGTTTAGGAAATAGGCTGTAAGTACGTTTGCTTATTAACTCCTCCTTGAAAGGCCAGCCAGCAGCTGGTCCCAGCTACCAGAGAGTTGTGGCATTTTCCTACAAGGGTGAGGATGGTACAAAAAGCTGTGAAAACATGTGCTTTCTTTCACAAGCAGAAAATTAGATGTTAAAATGCTGCTGTTTAATCCAGCTTTCTATGGAACACGCGATTGGATTTGGATAACTTGTGTCTTGCAGCCTGTTATCTCCTTTCAGAAACAGGATTTGTGGGGATGTGTTGCAACTTCAAGCCTTGGAGAAATACTGGATTAGGGGAGAGGATGGCACGATGCCTCCTGACCCAGATAGCTGTATAGATTTGCGCCAAAACAACTTCATGTTCTTGCTGTAAGCCTTATGAAGCTTCACTAATTAAGCTTTTCAGTGCCCAGATTTCTGGAAGTGTGAACAGCGGCTGCAAACTGACTTTACCCCTGATGGCAGTGAGAGCTGCTGACCAGGCCATCAGAGAGAAGCCGTCTTTGGGAGTTACTTTAGCCTGATTTGTGTAGTTTTATACTTGATTTAACATCAGCAAAGTTCTGGAGGTACTTTTAGAATACGTTTAAGGTACTGTGCTCCTCAAGCACCTGTTTGCAAGTGAGCAGTAAAAGCAGAGTGCGCAGTTCAGTTTGTGGTAACACAGATTTGACAAGAGACTCTCAGCTCTGTTTGTAGTGTGACTTGTCCTCCTTTTCTTTGCAGAGAAATGGAATGCGCGAATCACAGACTTGAGAAAGCAAGTTGAGGAGCTGTTTGAAAAAAAATACGGTATGTGTTGCACTCCTTTCCAAACAATCGCCTCGAGTCCTTTGACACATCGCGAGGCACTGCTCGTCGCCGTGCAGCTCAGGAGCACACCAGTACTGACAGCACCAAAGGGTTAAACAGTAGCCGAAGACTTAAAAGTGGGGAAAGTAGCTTTTTTGGTGAGCAGAGTAATTTCAAAATCAGGTGCCTGCATTTGGCACCAAAGTGTGAAACCTGACTTCATTTTTTCAGTGGTGCTCGGTTTCCTGGAGCTCAATGGGCTCGTGTCTGGGCACCCACATTTGAGAGAGCTGACTTGTTTCCTGGAATTAAGAGGTTCTAAGGAGAAGTTCCCACTGATTGATTGTTCTTTCCTGATTATGATTGATTTACAGTGAAGCAACAGTCATACGTATCTATTTGTGTCCAGTTTTGGCCATCTTGTGTTTGGCAGTTACAAGCAAGCCTAGTTGAAAGGCAGTTCTTCTAGCTGTTTTCTAACATTGTGGTACTCAGTTCTTATCAGAATGTAATTCTCAGATGCGTGCAGTATTTTCAAAGCTTCCCTGTTCTGCCTCTTAAGTGGTCAGGACAGTATGTTGCCCAGCCACCTAAATTGTTCATTCCTTTTAAGAATTTGTGAGCTATGTGAGCATTTTGTATACGGCAAAGTCTGACCCATGGGCTGCTTTCATGTTATAAGTTGCTTGAAAAGATGCCCTGAGCAGTTTTGCTTTCGGAACCATTACCAAAGCATCACTGTACCCTAATTTGGCCTTAGGTTGGCCTTTCCCTCCTCAAATAATGTTTTGCATCTACTTTCTGTAGCCAAACAACAGAATGTACCAAGCCATTTGCTGACCAGTCAGGTGGTAACAGAGATTTGTTGTATGGCCTACAAAATTAACGCAGTCTTGTGTGTATATAAAGTAATTGGACCTCTTGGTATTTGGCAAGAACCATGCCATTCAGGATTTGCCGGGCTTTATAAGTATATGGATGTGATTGTGGTCCTCGCAACCATAAGAAAAACGTTGAGGTTATTTTCCATCTGTGGGTGAATCTCCTGTCTGCTGTTCATTTGCTTCAAGGATTTCATTAGCAGGGCAACACTTGAATCATAGAATCATAGAATCGCCAGGTTGGAAGAGACCCACCAGATCATTGAGTCCAACCATTCCCATCAATCTCTAAACCTTGTCCCTCAGTACCTCATCCACCCGCACCTTAAACACCTCCAGGGAAGGCGAGTCAGCCACTTCCCTGGGCAGACCCTTCCATTGCCTAATGACCCTTTCAGTGAAGAATTTTTTCCTTATGTTGAGCCTGAACCTCCCTGGTGGAGCTTAAGGCCATTCCCTCTCGTCCTGTCCCCTGTCACTTGGGAGAAGAGGCCAGCTCCCTCCTCTCCACAACCTCCCTTCAGGAATTTGTAGAGAGTAATAAGGTCTCCTCTCAGCCTCCTCTTCTCCAGGCTTGCTTTCAGTGGCTTTAGAAGTGAATTGTTTATATTTGTTATTTTTATTTATAGTTGGGGTTGGAGAAGAGAAGTCTGTGGGGAGACCTTAGATCAGCTTCCAGAGCCGCAAGGGGCTCTAGGAAAGCTGGGGAGGGGCTCTGGATCAGGGAGGGCAGGGAGAGGATGAGGAGGAACAGTTTTGAGCTGCAAGAGGGGAGACTGAGGTGAGATCTTAGGGAGAAATGGTTTCCTGTGAGGGTGGGGGGGCCCTGGCCCAGGTTGCCCAGAGCAGGGGTGGCTGCCCCATTCCTGGGGGGGTTCAAGTCCAGGCTGGATGGGGCTTGGAGCCCCTGATCCATTGGGGGGTGTCCCTGGCCATGGCAGGGGTGGGACTGGCTGGGCTTTGAGGTCCCTTCCAACCCAAACCATTCTATGATTCTATTTCATAAGTGATTGCCTGGATTTTTAAAATTCCTGGAAGCTTTGGGAATTTACTCCAAAGGATAGGTGTGTGTCCCTCCTCCAGGACATTAATGACTCTTTTAACCCAATAGTTGTAACAAATAATAATAATCAGAGCTAGTGAACTGAAACATGTTTGGATTATAATTAAGTCTAGATAATGTCATCTTTCAAAATGTACTAGTAAACAAACGCAAAATACTGTGAAACTTCACTGTAACAGGTGCCCTGTCTGTTACGAAATGTTTACAGAGTAAAGAGAGAACAATCTGCATGATGCAGGTCTGCAGCCTTTTTACTGTGAATTGAAGTGATTGTGCTATAAATAAAAAATCCCTCACCAGTTCTGTGTATTTGTGTATGTTGAGAAGTGCTGAAGGGGTTATTGTCTGCTAGTTGTAATGTTTTTTGGAGTGGTGTCTAACAGAAAATTGGAGTAGAGCTACAAGCTAATCTAATGTTGTTATTCTCCTTTTTTTTCTTAAAGCTCAAGCTATAAAAGCCAAAGGTCCAGTGTCCATCCCATACCCACTCTTCCAGTCACATGTGGAAGATTTATACGTAGAAGGATTGCCCGAAGGAATTCCCTTCAGGCGGCCATCCACATACGGCATTCCCCGTCTTGAGAGGATACTTCTAGCAAAGGAGCGGATCCGATTTGTGATTAAAAAGTAAGGAAATTTGCATTTTTGTCCCTAAACTAGTCATTTTTTTCTGCCGGTTCCACTCTGCTTCCTTTTATCTTCAAGAACTTCCAAATTGATTTCTACCGATGTAGTCATAACAGTACTGATGAGTGATTTTTAGTTGGTGTTCACTCTGATAAATTCAGTTTATGAGGTCACCACAGCAGTACGTTGATGGCTGAGATTAGGACAGATGTCTTTAATATTATGGACCACTTGTTGTGGGCAGATCTCTCTGTACTATTTTAATCTCCCCAGCTACAGTACGTGTTGAATGCCATGGACTTGGAGATATTTTATGGTGTCTGAGGCTCCTGGCCTAAATTTCATCTTGTGCTTTAATTTTGTTCTTGCTAGGATGCTGCGTCAGGGTGTCTGTGGTCACACCTGTACGTAGCATCTCCCAGGGCAGGCTTGAGGCCAAAACCAGCCGCTAGTTCCTGTGATTTAGTTGGATGCTGCCCCTGATGTGTCTGGAGGTAGATCAGAGAGCGTACATGAAGGGGGACCTTAGAAGTACATAGGAACTGCTTGAGGGCTCCGTCGCCTGCCATACCTATCAGAGCAGGTATCGTGTGCCTTTAAAGGGAGGAATGAGACTCATGAGGTGTTCTGGGCTCCTTTTGTCTGTTTTTCTCCTTTCTTACCTTGGTGTCTTTCCTAAAATTACCTGGATACTACTCACAGAATCACAGAATCACAGAATCACAGAATAACCAGGTTGGAAGAGACCCACTGGATCATCGAGTCCAACCATTCCCACCAATCCCTAAATCATGCTCCTAAGCACCTCATCCACCCTCACCTTAAACACCTCCAGGGACGGCGACTCAACCACCTCCCTGGGCAGACTGTTCCAATGCCTAACCACCCTCTCCGTGAAGAACTTTTTCCTAATCTCAAGCCTAAATCTCCCCTGGCGGAGCTTGAGGCCATTCCCTCTCGTCCTGTCCCCTGTCACTTGGGAGAAGAGCCCAGCTCCCTCCTCTCCACAACCTCCTTTCAGGTAGTTGTAGAGAGCAATGAGGTCTCCCCTCAGCCTCCTCTTCTCCAGGCTGAACACCCCCAGCTCTCTCAGCCGCTCCTCATAAGATTTGTTCTCCAGCCCCTTCACCAGCTTCGTTGCTCTTCTCTGGACTCGCTCCAGAGCCTCAACATCCTTCTTGTGGTGAGGGGCCCAGAACTGAACACAGTACTCGAGGTGCGGTCTCACCAGTGCCGAGTACACCAGTCTCACCAGTGCCAGATCTTGTGATATTGGTTCATACTTGGCCCTTATTTACATAAGGTGAGCTGCTTTCAATCTCCCTTTGACTATTTCTAGGACTTTGTTAAAAATGCAAGGACCGAAGGTCAGCCCTAAAATTAGTAAAATTACAGGCCTTGCAATTGTTGATAACAAAGTAGTTAGCCATGGGGAGCTGTTGAACCAGGTTACCCCCCCTTGTTGTAAAACCAGTAAGTCTAGTCCCCTCCTGTTCTGCAGGACTACCTCTGACAGTGACCGTACTGATTTTTCTAGTGCTGATATGGACTGCTCTGTTTGTGCTAAATCCTCATCTACTGCTATTTTTGAAGAATTACTTGCAGCTGGTACAAAGGATACTGATATTGGAAAGGAGAAGAGGAGGCTGAGGGGAGACCTCATTGCTCTCTCCAACTACCTGAAAGGAGGTTGTGGAGAGGAGGGTGCTGGGCTCTTCTCCCAAGGGACAGGGGACAGGACGAGAGGGAATGGCCTCAAGCTCCACCAGGGAAGATTTAGGCTGAACATTAGGAAAAAGTTTTTCACGGAAAGGGTCATTGGGCCCTGTCAGAGGCTGCCCAGGGAGGGGGTTGAGTCACCTTCCCTGGAGGAGTTTAAGGGACGGTGGACGAGGTGCTAAGGGACATGGGTTAGTGATTGATGGGAATGGTTGGACTCGATGATCCGGTGGGTCTCTTCCAACCTGGTGATTCTATGATTCTATGAGCCTGGCTCGAGCCTGAATTCAGGATATGCAGGGAGGGATTCTGAGTGCTGGATCACAGAGCTGCAGAGCACTTTGAGATCCGGTGCTGTGGATTCGGCAGTTGCAAACCAATTGCAGCTTTGGTAGCGGGTGGATGTTTACCTTTTGTGTTTGGTACTCTCAGCTTAAAGCCAGACACTATGTGTAAATTTTAATATTTATGCAATGCTGGCACCTGCTTTTGTCAGACTTGTCTTAGTTGTTAACAGTACTTAATTTATGCTGTTCTCTGGTTTAGTAATGTGTGGTAGCCAAGGTGGCTCAAACGCCAATCCAGCTCTGTGAGAACTATCAGAGTTTTAAACTTTTTGTTGTTCAAATATAGCTATAACTAGATGTTTTTGGGAAACAGGAATGTCTGCTTTGAGATTTTAATTTCTAAAGGTTAATACTTTGATTTGGATCTTTGTTTCTGATGAGGTTCATCTTAGAGCTCAGAGAGAGTTTTGAAGCAATCTCTGTGTTACCATGAAATGACCGAGGTGGATATGGGTACCAGGCATGAGAAAAAGCATTTGTCAGTTCAGTTCAAACTAGCTGTCATAATACTTTAGTGTTAATTGGAATTTAATGTAGATGCCCCCGTTATTTTTTCATTCTGATCTTTCACTGGTATGTTGTATGTGCAATGGAGTCTGTAATTTTTGGGTTATCGAGTGCTGTTGATATATATCTGTATATCTATATATCTATATATCTATATATCTATATATCTATATATCTATATATCTATATATCTATATATCTTAAATTTTTCAGGCATGAGCTTTTGAACTCGACACGAGAAGATGTACCAATGGACAAAGCAGATGCAGGAGGTAAGGGCTTCAGAATTGTGAATTATACAAGTACAGTATGATATCCTATTTGTCAGTCTGGATGGTGGCTGCCATTAGCTTTTACTAATCATAGAATCATAGAGTCATCAGGTTGGAGAAGACCCATCGGATCATCGAGTCCAACTGTTCCTATCAAACTCTAAACCACATCCCTCATCACCTCGTCCACCTGTCCTTTAAATCCCTCCAGGGAAGGTGACTCAATCCCCTCCCTGGGCAGCCTCTGCCAGTGCCCAATGACCCTTTCTGTGAAAATTTTTTTCCTAATGTCCAGCCTGAACCTCCCCTGGTGGAGCTTGAGGCCATTCCCTCTCGTCTTGTCCCCTAATAACAGATTGAAATGATTCCTCTTGTTTGGAGTTCTCTTTATCTATGACATGACAGCAATTTTCCACCAGCTATCCAAGCTAGCATTTCTAATACTAACACGATCAGCTAATTTGATTCAAGTGGTGTGGTTGTGTCCATAGTTGATAGAGTTTGCTGGTTAAGGAATTGTCTGTATCATGTTATAATTGCTTATATATGTTATTTGCCAAGATTAAATTAACTGAAATGCAGTGATGAACATGCTGAGTATAGCAACATTTGTTATTGTAGTGTCTGGCATGGTCAGGTGACGGGACTCTGTTTTCACTGACGATGCAAAAACAACGCGTTCTAACCGCTTTCACCACCAGGACTACTTTTTTCAGCAGATGCTTGCTCTTACATGTTTTATCTGCACTGAGCACCTATCCAAGGGGAAGAAAAATGGCCATGTGAAAACAAGACCACAAGAATAGTTTTTCATTACAATTGCACCTGTGAAATAATTTCCCCTCAAGCTGGGAGAAAAATTTTAGTATGGAAAACCCCAAATTTTCAAAAAGGGATACATTTGCCCAGGCACTGCTTGGTAAACTGTTTTCCTGGACTTGCTCGGAGAAGGTTGTCTGCAACGGATTATGATACAGCAGCAGAGGTGCAAGAGCTGTCAATAGGTAATATTCTTCCCAAAGGAGCGATGCCCTCAGTTACCTGGACAGATACTGTTCTGGATGTAAAAATAACTTTGATTTTCTTTATCTGCTTTAACCATTTCTTTTCTCTAAGGTTGCAGGTATGGTTAGTTGGACAGTCTTAAAAACCCAGTAACTGTAAGGAAGGTGGTATTTTGGACTGAGGAGTGACTGGTTAAGTAGCTGCTCACTGAAAAATACTTGAAGTTTGCAGTTTTTCCCCTCGGTCAGTTTGTGTGTTTGAGGTGGGGCTGACCTGGTAAATGAATTTCAGTGACATCCATCAGTTTGAAACCAGTTTTAGCACTTTTGAGCTCTTAAAGATAAAACGTAGGTACCATGTTTCAGTAATTATTAGTGATCAGATACTTCCAGTTAGATAAAATTAGATGTCATCTGTGTCACACAGTTTACTTCCTGATTTCTTTTCCTGTTGTATCTTCATTTTATGGTCATGACATATCCAGTCATGTTTCAGAGCACACTATTGTTTTTCCTAGAAAGTATTGCTGTCTTATGCCTTGTATTCCTGCACAGGCTGGTAGCTTTCTGAATTACTCAGAGGAGTGATTAGTTGTAAATTTTGATGCCCTGATAAAGCACCATTCAATTCCTGCATTAGAGCTTTGGCATTCAGAGCAGTTCCACCACTGCACATGAGTTCTCTGGGCATTAAAATGGTGATATTTATATGTTTCTTTAAGATGATGACGACTACCTGCCCCCTAACAAGAAACCGAAGAGCACCGAGTCGGCCAATGAAGTTGCCAGTACTGGGAGAAGAAAAGTGAGAGAGTTCAATTTTGGTGAGATAAAAATTAAAAATCATTTTGTCTCTCTGGGTTATCTTATCAAACGACATTAGACGATTTCACGCTGTAGAAGAGAGATACACCAGCTCATTTAAGAGCCCAGGGCTCCTTGTGTCTGTATTGCAGCAGTACAGTGATCATTGTAGGCTACCTCTGTTGTTTCTCATTATTCAAAGTGGCCATCGAAACAGACACTGCAGGTAATTTAATACAGGGAAACTGAGTCTAGGATTTTGTCAGCTGATTTCTTAGACAAGAAGGAAGGAGTGAATTTGCTCATGTAGTGGGTTATAGAAACCAGAGTCAGGAGCCTGTCTAGCAGGTCTTTGTAGGTCTTTGCCGTGAACAGTGGAGCTGTACTGGAGGGAGCCCCTTTTTGGAAGGTAACCAAATGACTCTTAGGCTGAGTAGCGTGGCCTGATCCTTGTGAACACTCACAAAGTGGGTCTTTTTGGTGGTGATCACTGGAAGAGGCTGCCTAGAGAGATTATGGGGACTCCTTTATTGGAAATATTCAACCCCCCAAGGGACATAATCCCATGCAGCCTGCTGGAGGTGTCCCTGCTTTAGCATGGGGTTCGACTGGATGAGCTCCAGAGATCCCTTCCAACCCCCACTATTCTGTGACTCTTTCATGATACTTTATGTAGGATTCTCACTGCAGAAATGCATCCACACACTGTACTTATTCTGGTTTAAGATACTTCCCTTGTGATTTGTTGCAGCCCCAAACCTCTCCTATATGTCTCGTTTTGGTTTGGTTTCTGGGCAGATATGTCATGACAGTGTGCACTCCTATAAGATTCTTGGCAATCAGGGTTGTGTCCTTTGGCACGGCATTAGAGGTATTTATTAGGAGTGCTGGGATTTGAGGTCAGTTGAAAAATCCCCATGGAACCTCTTCTGACATTTGTTTTTTGGTGAAACCTATTATTTCGTGCTAATTTCAGCAAAATCGAATAAAACACTGTTTAGAGCTCTGTTCTCAGAAGATCATTAATGCTAACAGGCCATTCCACATGTCGCATTCGTTTTGGTTCGGACAGGAGGACATAGTGGCAACAAGAGTAGAGGAGATGGCTGAGCAATTCATAATTCAGAAGCTTTGGCTGCAATATATTCCTGTAGTAGAAAAGAGCCTCTGAGCTTGGCAGGCCAGCAGTGAGTGAGGGGAATTAACAGTGAGGCTAATTAGACATGGAGAGGAAAGGTAATGAAATACTAGGAAGATAAAATTTGGGTTGAGCTTGCAATGTTGCAACACCAAGGATACCTCTCAGGTTCCCCACTCCAAGCAGACTTGGTGACTTCTCTCTCTGGGTTGTTCTCAAGAGAATTTTGCTGTTAACCAGCTGCTGTGCAGTGAGATTACAGTGTTTCGCAGCTCATGGCTTATTCAGAGATGTTTCTTTCTGGGGTTCTGAAATTCTGTTGAGGTCATTGCCCATCATATTCTTTTTGAGGAGTTCATTTACACAAAGTGGTGTTTTTATGGTTCCTCAAGGTCTGGTGAAAACACAAGAGCTCAGGAGAAACAGACTTCATTTGCTGTAATGAAAAATGAGCGACTATTAGTAGTTGCAGTGCTGCTGTTTGGACATTTTGAAGAGTTTGCACTTCTGTCTAATAAAGCCTAATTCCTTATAATTGTCCAGGAGGAAGGAGGTGTTTCAATCTCATGAGTAGCTGCAGAATGACAACAGCACATGCCCTCGGAAGACTGGAGAGGAGGAATGGGTGCTTGAGAGAGAAATGTGTCTCCTGTGATAAGCACTCCCAGTATTTCACATAAGACTGATGAGCTCCAGATTTTTGATAGCTGTGAGCTGGAGGGACTTCCTGTAGGTGATGATTGAGTTAGTGATCAGGTGCCCCAAGTGGCTTGAGAAACGGTGAATAATGCGCTGTGGTCAAGTTCGTTTTGTGGAAACAGGAAAACAATGCAGAAAACAAAATAATTGTAACCAGGGAGAGGAGTGAAAAGTGTATGGTGAAAAGCTTGATAGAAATTGATGATGTTTGCAAAGGGAGGTTGGATTTTGAAAATATTTCTGGTGCAGCTATTTAAGATTAATTAAAAACACCTAAGCCTTGACAATTTAGTGGCTCATGTAGGAATACTCTCTTGATCCACCTAACAAGCACAGAGGGACCAGCAGCCAGGATGGGAGCAGCTGCTCCTAAAACTACAGCCACAACCAGTATTCATAACAGTATTACTGATATACTTTTATGTGGTTGCTTTGTCGTATGGGATGCTGTTCTTTCTGACTGCTCTCCCTCCCCTGAAAACCAGGCAGGGTTTCCCCTGAGGCCAGTGAATTCTGAATCTCACTTTCTCTTACTGTTAAAGCTGCTGTTAATCCGTTGCTCTGTAGGTCAACAAAAACTGCAGTCGGTGGTTTTCGTGGAGTCAGAAAGAGCTTCATTTTGCTCTGTGTCTGCAGTAGAAGGAGAAATATTGCAAGGTTGAAGTAACGCAGGAATAGGAAACCCTGAGCTCAAAATGTGTTTATCAGCTAAGAAGATGCACGCTACAGAATAGCAGTAAAAAGGGTTTTAGAAGCACTTAAATAGATTTATCCACTATGATGTTATTTCCAAATATGAAGAGGTTAATTGATGAAGGTGATGTGCCAGATAACTGAATGTTCATGTGTGGATACAAGACAGTGTGAAAAAACACCCTTTTCCCCTGGACAAGGTCTTATTCCTTCTCACATCCAAATCATGCTGTCCTCTTGAGATCCGTGGAGTTAGATTAAAAAATATCAGCTTAAACATGACCAGCAAAGTTGTGTACATTGGACCGAGAATGAATTTTTAAACCCCTTTTGATATAGAATCAAAATTCAGTCCTCTGTCTCTTCTGATCTAAGAATTTTTTGACGTTGGAAGCGTAATAGCCTGAATGGCCTCATTTTTTTGGCCTGCGTAGTTACTAGATTCGAGTCCTTGGTTTAGGAAATAGGCTGTAAGTACATTTGCTTATTAACTCCTCCTTGAAAGGCCAGCCAGCAGCTGGTCCCAGCTACCAGAGAGTTGTGGCATTTTCCTACAAGGGTGAGGATGGTACAAAAAGCTGTGAAAACATGTGCTTTCTTTCACAAGCAGAAAATTAGATGTTAAAATGCTGCTGTTTAATCCAGCTTTCTATGGAACACGCGATTGGATTTGGATAACTTGTGTCTTGCAGCCTGTTATCTCCTTTCAGAAACAGGATTTGTGGGGATGTGTTGCAACTTCAAGCCTTGGAGAAATACTGGATTAGGGGAGAGGATGGCACGATGCCTCCTGACCCAGATAGCTGTATAGATTTGCGCCAAAACAACTTCATGTTCTTGCTGTAAGCCTTATGAAGCTTCACTAATTAAGCTTTTCAGTGCCCAGATTTCTGGAAGTGTGAACAGCGGCTGCAAACTGACTTTACCCCTGATGGCAGTGAGAGCTGCTGACCAGGCCATCAGAGAGAAGCCGTCTTTGGGAGTTACTTTAGCCTGATTTGTGTAGTTTTATACTTGATTTAACATCAGCGAAGTTCTGGAGGTACTTTTAGAATACGTTTAAGGTACTGTGCTCCTCAAGCACCTGTTTGCAAGTGAGCAGTAAAAGCAGAGTGCGCAGTTCAGTTTGTGGTAACACAGATTTGACAAGAGACTCTCAGCTCTGTTTGTAGTGTGACTTGTCCTCCTTTTCTTTGCAGAGAAATGGAATGCGCGAATCACAGACTTGAGAAAGCAAGTTGAGGAGCTGTTTGAAAAAAAATACGGTATGTGTTGCACTCCTTTCCAAACAATCGCCTCGAGTCCTTTGACACATCGCGAGGCACTGCTCGTCGCCGTGCAGCTCAGGAGCACACCAGTACTGACAGCACCAAAGGGTTAAACAGTAGCCGAAGACTTAAAAGTGGGGAAAGTAGCTTTTTTGGTGAGCAGAGTAATTTCAAAATCAGGTGCCTGCATTTGGCACCAAAGTGTGAAACCTGACTTCATTTTTTCAGTGGTGCTCGGTTTCCTGGAGCTCAATGGGCTCGTGTCTGGGCATCCACATTTGAGAGAGCTGACTTGTTTCCTGGAATTAAGAGGTTCTAAGGAGAAGTTCCCACTGATTGATTGTTCTTTCCTGATTATGATTGATTTACAGTGAAGCAACAGTCATACGTATCTATTTGTGTCCAGTTTTGGCCATCTTGTGTTTGGCAGTTACAAGCAAGCCTAGTTGAAAGGCAGTTCTTCTAGCTGTTTTCTAACATTGTGGTACTCAGTTCTTATCAGAATGTAATTCTCAGATGCGTGCAGTATTTTCAAAGCTTCCCTGTTCTGCCTCTTAAGTGGTCAGGACAGTATGTTGCCCAGCCACCTAAATTGTTCATTCCTTTTAAGAATTTGTGAGCTATGTGAGCATTTTGTATACGGCAAAGTCTGACCCATGGGCTGCTTTCATGTTATAAGTTGCTTGAAAAGGTGCCCTGAGCAGTTTTGCTTTCGGAACCATTACCAAAGCATCACTGTACTCTAATTTGGCCTTAGGTTGGCCTTTCCCTCCTCAAATAATGTTTTGCATCTACTTTCTGTAGCCAAACAACAGAATGTACCAAGCCATTTGCTGACCAGTCAGGTGGTAACAGAGATTTGTTGTATGGCCTACAAAATTAACGTGGTCTTGTGTGTAATTGGACCTCTTGGTATTTGGCAAGAACCATGCCATTCAGGATTTGCCAGGCTTTATAAGTATATGGATGTGATTGTGGTCCTCGCAACCATAAGAAAAACGTTGAGGTTATTTTCCATCTGTGGGTGAATCTCCTGTCTGCTGTTCATTTGCTTCAAGGATTTCATTAGCAGGGCAACATTTGAATCATAGAATCATAGAATCACCAGGTTGGAAGAGACCCACCAGATCATTGAGTCCAACCATTCCCATCAATCTCTAAACCTTGTCCCTCAGTACCTCATCCACCCGCACCTTAATCGCCTCCAGGGAAGGCGAGTCAAACACCTCCCTGGGCAGACCCTTCCATTGCCTAATGACCCTTTCAGTGAAGAATTTTTTCCTTATGTTGAGCCTGAACCTCCCTGGTGGAGCTTGAGGCCATTCCCTCTCGTCCTGTCCTCTGTCACTTGGGAGAAGAGGCCAGCTCCCTCCTCTCCACAACCTCCCTTCAGGAATTTGTAGAGAGTAATAAGGTCTCCTCTCAGCCTCCTCTTCTCCAGGCTTGCTTTCAGTGGCTTTAGAAGTGAATTGTTTATATTTGTTATTTTTATTTATAGTTGGGGTTGGAGAAGAGAAGTCTGTGGGGAGACCTTAGATCAGCTTCCAGAGCCGCAAGGGGCTCTAGGAAAGCTGGGGAGGGGCTCTGGATCAGGGAGGGCAGGGACAGGATGAGGAGGAACAGTTTTGAGCTGCAAGAGGGGAGATTGAGGTGAGATCTTAGGGAGAAATGTTTTGCTGTGAGGGTGGGGGGGCCCTGGCCCAGGTTGCCCAGAGCAGGGGTGGCTCCCCCATTTCTTGGGGGATTCAAGTCCAGGTTGGATGGGGCTTGGAGCCCCTGATCCAGTGGGAGGTGTCCCTGGCCATGGCAGGGGTGGGACTGGCTGGGCTTTGAGGTCCCTTCCAACCCAAACCATTCTATGATTCTATTTCATAAGTGATTGCCTGGATTTTTAAAATTCCTGGAAGCTTTGGGAATTTACTCCAAAGGATAGGTGTGTGTCCCTCCTCCAGGACATTAATGACTCTTTTAACCCAATAGTTGTAACAAATAATAATAATCAGAGCTAGTGAACTGAAACATGTTTGGATTATAATTAAGTCTAGATAATGTCATCTTTCAAAATGTACTAGTAAACAAACGCAAAATACTGTGAAACTTCACTGTAACAGGTGCCCTGTCTGTTACGAAATGTTTACAGAGTAAAGAGAGAACAATCTGCATGATGCAGGTCTGCAGCCTTTTTACTGTGAATTGAAGTGATTGTGCTATAAATAAAAAATCCCTCACCAGTTCTGTGTATTTGTGTATGTTGAGAAGGGGTTATTGTCTGCTAGTTGTAATGTTTTTTGGAGTGGTGTCTAACAGAAAATTGGAGTAGAGCTACAAGCTAATCTAATGTTGTTATTCTCCTTTTTTTTCTTAAAGCTCAAGCTATAAAAGCCAAAGGTCCAGTGTCCATCCCATACCCACTCTTCCAGTCACATGTGGAAGATTTATACGTAGAAGGATTGCCCGAAGGAATTCCCTTCAGGCGGCCATCCACATACGGCATTCCCCGTCTTGAGAGGATACTTCTAGCAAAGGAGCGGATCCGATTTGTGATTAAAAAGTAAGGAAATTTGCATTTTTGTCCCTAAACTAGTCATTTTTTTCTGCCGGTTCCACTCTGCTTCCTTTTATCTTCAAGAACTTCCAAATTGATTTCTACCGATGTAGTCATAACAGTACTGATGAGTGATTTTTAGTTGGTGTTCACTCTGATAAATTCAGTTTATGAGGTCACCACAGCAGTACGTTGATGGCTGAGATTAGGACAGATGTCTTTAATATTATGGACCACTTGTTGTGGGCAGATCTCTCTGTACTATTTTAATCTCCCCAGCTACAGTACGTGTTGAATGCCATGGACTTGGAGATATTTTATGGTGTCTGAGGCTCCTGGCCTAAATTTCATCTTGTGCTTTAATTTTGTTCTTGCTAGGATGCTGCGTCAGGGTGTCTGTGGTCACACCTGTACGTAGCATCTCCCAGGGCAGGCTTGAGGCCAAAACCAGCCGCTAGTTCCTGTGATTTAGTTGGATGCTGCCCCTGATGTGTCTGGAGGTAGATCAGAGAGCGTACATGAAGGGGGACCTTAGAAGTACATAGGAACTGCTTGAGGGCTCCGTTGCCTGCCATACCTATCAGAGCAGGTATCGTGTGCCTTTAAAGGGAGGAATGAGACTCAGGAGGTGTTCTGGGCTCCTTTTGTCTGTTTTTCTCCTTTCTTACCTTGGTGTCTTTCCTAAAATTACCTGGATACTACTTGCATATGGTACAAAGGCTACTGGTATTGGAAGGGAGAAGAGGAGAAGAGGAGAGGAGGAGAAGAGGAGAAGAGGAGAAGAGGAGGCTGAGGGGAGACCTCATTGCTCTCTCCAACTACCTGAAAGGAGGTTGTGGAGAGGAGGGAGCTGGGCTCTTCTCCCAAGGGATAGGGGACAGGACGAGAGGGAATGGCTTCAACCTCCAACAGGGAAGGTTTAGGGTGAACATTAGGAAATTTTTTTCGCGGAAAGGGTCATTGGGCACTGCCAGAGGCTGCCCAGGGAGGGGGTTGACTCACCTTCCCTGGAGGGGTTTAAGGGACGGTGGATGACGTGCTGAGGGACGTGTTTTAGTGATTCATGGGAATGGTTGGACTCAATGATCCGATGGGTCTCTTCCAACCTGGTGATTCTATGATTCTATGAGCCTGGCTCGAGCCTGAATTCAGGATATGCAGGGAGGGATTCTGAGTGCTGGATCACAGAGCTGCAGAGCACTTTGAGATCCGGTGCTGTGGATTCGGCAGTTGCAAACCAATTGCAGCTTTGGTAGCGGGCGGATATTTACTTTTTTGTGTTTGGTACTCCCCTTCAGCCAGACGTGGTGCGCATTTATGGTTTTCAAGTGGGCATTTTCAGTTTAAATGAAGCTTCTGGGAATAACAGCAGCTCTTTTCCCATTGTTCAGTGGCACAGGGCCTTATCCCAGAGTTTTCCAAGTGGTTAAGGTTCTTCTGACTGCAGTGATCAGGCACAGAGTTGGTGGTAGTGACAGCCCGTGCCTCTGTGCAGGCTGCCTTCTCCAGTTGATAAGGTATCTGTTCAGCTTCTGTCAGCAGAAGTGTAGATCTGCCTTTTGTCCCAGATTAAAGCCAGACACTATGTGTAAATTTTAATATTTATGCAATGCTGGCACCTGCTTTTGTCAGACTTGTCTTAGTTGTTAACAGTACTTAATTTATGCTGTTCTTTGGTTTAGTAATGTGTGGTAGCCAAGGTGGCTCAAACGCCAATCCAGCTCTGTGAGAACTATCAGAGTTTTAAACTTTTTGTTGTTCAAATATAGCTATAACTAGATGTTTTTGGGAAACAGGAATGTCTGCTTTGAGATTTTAATTTCTAAAGGTTGATACTTTGATTTGGATCTTTGTTTCTGATGAGGTTCATCTTAGAGCTCAGAGAGAGTTTTGAAGCAATCTCTGTGTTACCATGAAATGACCGAGGTGGATATGGGTACCAGGCATGAGAAAAAGCATTTGTCAGTTCAGTTCAAACTAGCTGTCATAATACTTTAGTGTTAATTGGAATTTAATGTAGATGCCCCCGTTATTTTTTTCATTCTGATCTTTCACTGGTATGTTGTATGTGCAATGGAGTCTGTAATTTTTGGGTTATCGAGTGCTGTTGATATATATCTGTATATCTATATATCTATATATCTATATATCTATATATCTGTATATCTATATATCTGTATATCTATATATCTATATATCTTAAATTTTTCAGGCATGAGCTTTTGAACTCGACACGAGAAGATGTACCAATGGACAAAGCAGATGCAGGAGGTAAGGGCTTCAGAATTGTGAATTATACAAGTACAGTATGATATCCTATTTGTCAGTCTGGATGGTGGCTGCCATTAGCTTTTACTAATCATAGAATCATAGAGTCATCAGGTTGGAGAAGACCCATCGGATCATCGAGTCCAACTGTTCCTATCAAACTCTAAACCACATCCCTCATCACCTCGTCCACCTGTCCTTTAAATCCCTCCATTGAAGGTGACTCAATCCCCTCCCTGGGCAGCCTGTTCCAGTGCCCAATGACCCTTTCTGTGAAAATTTTTTTCCTAATGTCCAGCCTGAACCTCCCCTGGCGGAGCTTGAGGCCATTCCCTCTCGTCTTGTCCCCTAATAACAGATTGAAATGATTCCTCTTGTTTGGAGTTCTCTTTATCTATGACATGACAGCAATTTTCCACCAGCTATCCAAGCTAGCATTTCTAATACTAGCACGATCAGCTAATTTGATTCAAGTGGCGTGGTTGTTTCCATAGTTGATAGAGTTTGCTGGTTAAGGAATTGTCTGTATCATGTTATAATTGCTTATATATGTTATTTGCCAAGATTAAATTAACTGAAATGCAGTGATGAACATACTGAGTTTTTTATTTTTATTTGTAGTTAACATTTGTTAACTACATTTGTAGTTAACATTTGTTATTGTAGTGTCTGGCATGGTCAGGTGACGGGACTCTGTTTTCACTGACCATGCAAAGACAACGCGTTCTAACCGCTTTCACCACCAGGAATACTTTTCAGCAGATGCTTGCTCTTACATGTTTTATCTGCACTGAGCACCTATCCAAGGGGAACAAAAATGGCCATGTGAAAACAAGACCACAAGATTAGTTTTTCATTACAATTGCACCTGTGAAATAATTTCCCCTCAAGCTGGGAGAAAAATTTTAGTATGGAAACCCCAAATTTTCAAAAAGGGATGCATTTGCCCAGGCACTGCTTGGTAAACTGTTTTACTGGACTTGTTTTACTCTGTGATTGTATGCTGCTTCTCTCTTGGGCTTCACAATTGTTTTTCAGCTGTCTAATTAAGCTAAGTGTTGAAAGCTTGTACACCTGAGCCAGTGGTGGTGAATAAATTGCTCCCAACCCCAACATGCTAAGTAGCAAACTCAGCCTGGTTGAATTGTCAATTTTTACTAGTACCAGAGAAATCCTTATTTCAGATGTGGATAGAACTTATAATGAACAGTAGGATCTGCTCTGCTGCAGCACTGATATGTTGTATACTTGTAGTCTTCTGTTGTAAAAAGTATGTCAAAGACAGTACCTCAAATTAACATTAAGGATCTAAATTAAGCAAAGAAATTCTGTCATAAGTATGTCCCTTCAACGTGTGTATAGGAATTGAACTTCTCCTGCAGTGTAAGTTAATCTAGAGTCTTGAGTCTTAGTAACCTACTGCTCCTTTGAGCACTGAATTTGACTACAAAATAGCAGGTAGGCTAATGGCTGAGCCTTAAATGTAACTGTACTCTTACGCGAGTTTTTAAATTAGCCCTTTTCTCTGCTGTTTTTTTTAAATTTAATATGGTTATACTGATTATGAAGACAAAGCAGGTACATTACATATCCCATAAAACCCTTGTAGCTAAGGAAACTAGTGGAAACCCATTTTGGTGGCACAGTGTTACAGTCACTTTATGCTGCTTGTCTTCACTAATTCATAATGATGATATGTTCACAAGGGGCCTCTGCGTTATTTCTGAGAGAAGAGGATGTCTGGGAAAGCTGTTGAGGGAGCACAGCTCAGAAGACAGCAGCTTTCTGAGCCACTTTTCCCTCCGTTTTCTTTTCTCCCTCTTTGGTTCCCCATTTCCCATCACCTCTGATCCTCCTCATGCCTGATGCCGTCTCAGGAGAGAGCGAGCGATGTAGCACCAACCCCTGCTCTCAGCTCTTTGTGACTCTATGTCCAAAGTCCTCCTGTCTCCATAGCTTGCATCCCAAGCAGGAGAGGCGTGGGATGAGTATGGAAGTTGTATTTTGACTGGCAGAAGAAAACTGATAGGTATTTGCATTCCCATGGGATATAGGCTGGTGAGGAAGGTTCTGTGAAATGGCCTCAGCACTGAAGCTGAGAAGACCAGTGTTGGCTCCATAGTTACAATTAAAGCTTTATTTACTTTCTTAACAAGATATTATGATTTAGTGTAGCACAGAATTTCTAGAGGCAGAATCAATGTAGCACAGTTTGAGTAGTGTAATACAGCACTCCTAATACAGTGTAACTCATATTATTGTATTGTATTTCATATATTTACATTACATGTATTATATCTATATCATTATATTATTTGTGCATTAACTTGACTCATTATTTCTTACGTTTTAACTCGCTTACGTATATGCAGTTTCCCTGCAAAAATCATAGTGTTTGGTTACTCCTTGTGAGATGCACGTGACAGTTTGAAACCAGAGAGAAAGGGAAAAGTTTGCTTGCGATGGATACCTTTATGTATTCGATAGACTCAGCGAAGGTGGTGGTTCTGTTAAATTTTGGCACTGTGGAAAGATTGGATGATGTAAGGCCAGAGTTCACACCAGCAATGGAAAGGGGATCAAGAAGATCAGTCAACATTCCCTCTGTCCTTCGGCAGCGAATGTTGAGGTGGCAAGGTTTATGACAGGGATGGAGTGGCGCGCTGAAGAAATGGTGGAAAGTACAACTGGAGTTATTCATTCATGCATGTCCAGTTTGAGCTCAGCCGTTCAAGCTCTAATTCCAAGAACAGAAGCCGTACAGAGAACGATTTGCTAAAGGTGGAATCAATTAAACACAGCACTTTTGGACCAAGTGAGCCTGGCTGACCGTGTAATACCCAAGGGATACAAGACCTATTCACCAAGACTAGACGTGCAGGAGCCATTCTTGCTTGGTGATACTGGAGAGAGATTCAGGAGGATTCTTCTGTTTGGCAAAACAAGTTGGCTGCAAATTCCACAGACGTCCGACAACTGATATGTGGACGGCACATTGGAAATAGTCCCCAAACTCTTTGCCCAGGGCTATGTGATCCTGGCAGAGAGGTACAAGGACGTGCATCCGATGCTCTGTGCTCTTCTGACAGACAAACAGCATGCCACATACAAGCAGTCGTTTGATTTTATTAAGATGCTGGTACGTAACACAGTCCATATACTGCGACTACAAAATGGCTGTTGTGAATGGCATAAAAGGATGCTTCCCAGAAGCAGCTCTAAAAGGCTGCTGCTTCCACCTGGCTCAGAATTGAGAAGGCATTTGGCATCAATAGATGCCATTCAATAATTCAGAATGAACACAGAGTTCGCCCTTGTGGCCAAAATGGATGTTGCCTTAGCATTTGTGCCTCTTCTGGACTTGGGGGAATATCATAGAATCATAGACTCATAGAATCACCAGGTTGGAAAAGACCCACTGGATCATCGAGTCCAACCATTCCTATCAAACACTAAACCATGTCCCTCAGCACCTCATCCACCCGTCCCTTAAACCCCTCCAGGGAAGGTGACTCAGCTGCTCCCCTGGGCAGCCTGTTCAGTGCCCAGTGACCCTTTCTGTATAACATTTTTTCCTAATATTCAGCCTGAACCTCCTTTGGTGGAGGAGGTGGAACCTCCTTTGGAGGGAGAGGCCACTCCCTCTCGTCCTGTCCCCTGTCACTTGGGAGAAGAGCCCAGCTCCCTCCTCTCCACAACCTCCCTTCAGGTAGTTGTAGAGAGCAATGAGGTCTCCCCTCAGCCTCCTCTTCTCCAGCTAAACACCCCCAGCTCTCTCAGCCGTTCCTCATAAGATTTGTTCTCCACCTCTCTCACCAGCTTCGTTGCTCTTCTCTGGACTCGCTCCAGAGCCTCAACATCCTCCTTGTGGTGAGGGGCCCAGAATATGTTGCTTACTATGGAGGAATATCTGCCCGAAGAGCTTCAGCTTTTTATCAGCTGGTTTGAAGACAGCTACATCAGGCATCCAAATGGGAGAGGACGTGGTAGACAAGTTCCTCTGTTTCCGCCACACACGTGAAATCTGTTCGACAGAACATTGAGCACCAAGGGCTGCACTAACCACCATTCTGAAGCTGCTCGTTGCCTCCTCTGCCCCGAGCTGGGAATGGGCCACCCAACCATCTGGAAGTTCACTGACAGCCCCTGAGAAGTGCAGAAGGGCAGAAACACCTATTACGAGCAGCTCATTTCAGGCCACACTCTTCCAGTCAATGGGAAGAAATGCCATGAAGCAGATGAGCATCTTTCAAAGCTTGTGTCTGATTATGGCACTAGAAGCCCCTTAGAATATTTGCGTGTCATCGCTCCCAATTATCAAATAATGTAACATAATGTATTTTGAGGTTTCAATTTTCAAATAGTTTAATAAAATGGGGTTTTGATGTTTTACTATTGCTTTTTTGAACATATTAACATTTAAACGAACTGCAAGATAAAGGCAACTACCTCAAATGTGCAATATAAAACTTAACTGCTGACAAACACAGGCAGGGTGCAGCGAGGGTGGGGAGAACTACAGGAGAGATTTGCTCGGGAAGCAGGGAAGCAGGGGGCTGCCTGCTGCCTCCTGCTGCCCATTGAGCCCCTGCAGCTGCTTTGTATTTTGCAGATGAGGAAGGACTCACTGCCGTGGCAGAAAGTGAGAGTTCCCAGCCTTCCTGCTTGCCCAAGATCGTAGAATCATAGAATCATCAGGTTGGAAAAGACCCACCGGATCATTGAGTCCAACCATTCCTATCAAACACTAAACCATCAAATATGATGCTGAAGTGGTGGGATGCCATGCCTCTAAGTCCCTCAATTTAAAAAACAACACCACCACCCCAATAAAAAGAGCAAAAATCCTCAACCTAAGGCTGATAAAGTGCTGGACTTCCCTGCCATTGCTCGGCTGGCTGGCGTCCACCTGCATCAGAGCTGCATCCTCGCTGCTTCTCTCCCACCTGCCTGTGCACCACCTTCTCCTCCCCCTGCGATAAGGCATGTCAGGGATGAGCTTGCTGCTGGTCCCCACCTTCCACCTGTAAGAGAGCACTTGCTACCAGGTGCCTAGGCTCCCTAGAGCCCCATGCTGAGTCCCCACTGATATTCAAGGGCTTTGCCAACCTCAGCTTGTGCCGGGGCTGGAGGAACGATAGCATCTGCTGAGCTGCTCACTGCCCAGCCCTCGAGGCTCCCTGTGTAGAGTTGCCCCTGTGGAAAGCCAGCCAGGTAGAGGTGTGTCCCATGGAGAGTTGGCCATGGAGAGTTGGCCTAGACTTGAAATGAATACTGGAAGTTCAACATGACTATACAGCGGGGAGCAAGCTGCTGTGTGCACCCGTTGTAAAAATGTGCTTTGTGGTTGTCAGTACTTAGTGAGAATTCCTCGAAAGCAGGTTTTCATCCCATATTCTTGCCCTGAATATCAAGATAAATTTTTAGATAGTGAAACCAGCAGAAAACTAATCCCATCTCCAGATGGTAGCTACGGATTGGAGGCAGACAATGAATCATGGAATCATAGAATTGTTTGGGTTGGAAGGGACCTGAAAGATCATCCAGTTCCAACCCCCCTGTGATGGGCAGGGACACCTCCCACTGGATCAAGGGTTCTAAGCCCCATCCAACCTGGCCTTGAACACCTCCAGGGATGAGGTAGCCACAGCTTCTCTGGGCAACCTGTTCCAGTGCCTCACCACTCTCATGGTGAAGAAATTCCTCCTTATGTCTAGTCTAAATCTGCCCCTCTCCTGTTTATCCCCATGGCCCCTCATCCTGTCACTCCAAGCCTTTGTGAACAGTCCCTCCCAGCTTCCTTGTAGCCCCTTCAGGTACTGGAAGGTCGCTATAAGATCTTCTCGGAGCCTTCTCTTCTCCGGGCTGAACAACCCCAACTTTCTCACCCTGTCCTCGTATGGGATGTGCTCCAGCTCTCGGATCAGCTTTGTAGCCTCCTCTGGACCTGTTCCAACAGCTCCGTACCCTTATGAATGCATTGTAGTTCTTCGTGCTACTGTGTGTTTTAGACCAAGCCTGGTGTCACTGGTTCGATGGCTTTGCATAGTCTTATTATTCTGTCATTTTTTATAATCAGTTTTCCTAGTGCCAAGTTGAATCCATACTTCTTCCTTGTAGTATTTGCTGTGTGACCTCAAAATGCAGGATGATTACACTTGCTATAAACTGAAATGGCTGAAAATATAACCAAAATAATTAGAGGGTGTTGTCTGTTTTCTGTGTCACTCAAATACAGTGAAGGAGGAGTGGTATGCTAGACTCACCAAACTGAGAAAGATGGTAGATCAGCTCTTCTGTAAAAAGTTTGGTGAGTACAGTGTTAGTATTTTCTTTTTTTCCCCCTGGCTTTGTGTTTCTCAAAGGCTGCTTTCATTGTTTTCTTTGAATGTCTGCAAGAGCGAGACATTCGATCAGTTTTGTGTGAGACTTAAAATCCTGATAGTTGAGTGGAAAAGGTGTTACTCTACTGCTTATACAGCAAAGTAAATTCATAGTTAAAAGAAATTTATAAATCTATGTACAGGTCTTCTAATTGCTCTCAGTTCCTTCCCATTTAGTTTTTTTTCCTTTGATGGTGAAAAAGCCAACCAGTTACTTATTTATATCGATCACAGTATCATTAAAATTAGTCTTAGAACATTTCTGGGTGAATTTTTATATTCAATACAAAAACAATTGTCAACTTCATAAGAGCTAGAATAAAATGTTGTGTAGGGCTCTATAATAGATTCAAAACTGAGTAACACACACAGTACTCTGCCCCAGTTAGGAACCGTGCAGTCTTCAGTCCAGCGATGGGACTGCTCCAGTAACAGTGTGATCCCATGTGGTAAATGCTTTTGGGTTTGAAGTGCTGGGGCTTGGCATCTACTGGGTTTAGATGTCCTGCATTGTCACAGATTCCAAGATTATGATTGCAGCTGCCTGAAGATGTGCTAGCTTAGCTGGCTTTAAATAAAGGTTGGTGGCCAACTGTACAGTTACTGGATGTATTTTGTTCGAACAGCCGAGGCCATGGGGAGCACCGAGCCTAAAGCTGTTCCATACCAGAAATTTGAGGCCTATCCTGCGGAGCTCTATGTTGAAGGGCTACCAGAGAACATCCCCTTCAGGAGTCCTTCCTGGTACGGAATCCCTCGCCTGAAAAAAATAATTCAAGTAGGCGACAGAATAAAATTCGTCATCAAAAGGTGAGGTTTGTTTTAACACCTAAGCGTGTTTTTTCTCTTTAAGAAAGGAGCCAAACATATGTCCTTTGTGTGATCGAACATTTGGTTTATCATTGAATCATTTGATTGAAAAAGACCTTTGAAATCCTTGAGTCCAACCATACCTGCCCACTACTAAACCAAATCCCCGAGCACCTCATCTACCCATCTTTTAAACATCTCCAGGGATAGTGACTCCACCACCTCCCTGGGCAGCTTCTGCCAGTGCCTGAGAACCATTTCTGTGAAGGAATTTTTCCTAATATCTCATGTAAACCTCTCCTGGCACAACTTGAGGCCATTTCATAAGTCAGGAAGCATTTAATTTCTAGATGCCAAATAAGCAGATTAAATATTCTACGTTAATAAGTGGGTATTTGCAATCCAGACAAGTCTTCCAAAATATCTTCGTAGCATTTTCTGAAGTGTGAAAAGTGGAACAGAAAACCCCAAACTTTTCAATATGTGCTGTAAGTGTGTGGTATTTCATTGGTGTCAAGAATCTATTCACTTTTTGGTTGCAGGCCGGAGCTGCTAACTATCACCTCAACCGAAGTTATTCAGCCCAAGTCGAACACCCCAGGTGAGACTCCAGGTGGGAATGGAAGGCAGTGGTGGGGACACAAGTTTGGGTCAGTGCATCATTTCTTGAATCTGACAGTAGTAATAATACAAATTGAGAGCCAGAGCTTGTGAGGGTTTTTACACACACACACGTTTCACTGGATAACCAAACTGCTGCTTCAGGAAATAATTGTGTGGAGCTCTGCAGAAAAGAAGGGACAGGCTATGATTTAGTAATCACCTAAGTTATATTTGGCTTATGTCATCACAACATGTTGTGGATTTTGTTTGGATTGTAGGAGAAGTCTCATTCAGCAAGAGGGTATCTCAGTAGAAAAGACTCTTTTTTGTGGGGCAGAAGGAACAGGCAGCGTCGATTTGTTTGTTTTGTTGCCCAAACCCCACTTGTTGTCAAATTTGACAATATAACTGACACTTTGACAAGGAACAGATAACAGCAGTAAAAATCAGTGAATAAAATCCCCTTTCTGAAGGAACCGACAAGCAGTGGCCGTGATTCTTAAACCTCTTGGTGTCTGACTCTTCTGAATATCATTTCTGGTTTGTACTCGTTAGATTTTTCACTAACTTGTAGGTGAGTCTGGTGTTATCGATGCCCACAAAGCTTACCTGGCTGCAGGGTCCGACAGGTAAACCCAGCAAATGTTCTCCTGAGCTTAGAGCCCACTGAAAGCCATTTTCCCAGACAAGGGCTGAGGATCCTCTTACTGCAGATGCAACTTTGTGTTGCTAGGGAACATTAATAAACTAGTTTAATTCCTTTTTCTAGAGAGACTACAACCTGTGCATAAGTATAAACATCAAATAAGTAAGCCAGATTGCAAAAAACAGGAATGCATCCTGCCTTGAGGGTGTAGGAAGCCAGAAATAAAGAAGGTCAGGTAGTTTTTTAGTCAAGAATACTATTTGGAAACAAAAATTCCATATAGTTTCCTTCATGCATGCTTTCTAGAACTCTGAATGTATTAGCTCAACAGCAGTTAATTGTTATTTGTGGGTTATGATGAAAGTGAAGGAATTATGCTGTTTGTCGGAAAAGCAGTGCTTTTTATTGCTGCTAGTGTCCTTGGCTTGCTTCCTCACCTCAGCTACAAATTGCTCTGGCTAGCACTCCTATAATTGACTTCTATTTATAATAGAGAACAAGACTGAAGATGCTTTTTAATGCTCATCAAAATGTTTAGCAAAGCACTCTTTACACCCTCCTCCTCTGTTCTAAAGAGTGTTATTCTTATGCATTATGATTAATTAATTTCAGCTTTGTAAAAGCCACTGGAATAATTCTTTCCTGCATCTAAAGGCTTTGAAGAACAAGTTCTCCCAGAAGTTTGTAACTACATTGAAATAGATTTTCCATCATGTAGGAGGAATTAGGTGTGTCATTAAAGCTGCCGTTAATAATAATTACTCATTATGTGTCCTTATCTACTCAGATGTGATTACGTTGATAGTTTACAATTTCTTGTGTTGAAAAATATGTGTTTGAATGTAGCTCTTTATCTAGAACTGAGTAATGCTCTGACATATCCATTCCTGGTTTGCAGTCAAAGAAGATTGGAACATCAGGATCACAAAGCTAAGAAAGCAGGTGGAAGAGATATTTAATATGAAGTTTGGTAAGATACATGTTAAATGAGCTCTTTTATAGTGCCGCTGTGTTTTAAAACTTGTCTATAAAAGAGTATTATGTTTTACTCTACTTACTTAAACATCAGAAATGTGCGAGGTCAGAGGTAGAAATGCTGACTCCTGTAACCTAATTTTTACTGGCTCTTCCCTATACCGGACATTAATGACTTTATAGAATCATAGAATCACCAGGTTGGAAAAGACCTCTTGGATCATCGAGTCCAACCGTTACAGCACGGTACCAGGCCGTAGCTTTTTCAGTTGTGTGATGGAGGTGACAATAAGTGCACGAAAAGCTTTTGGATGAAAAAGTTCCAAGGGGAAAATATGAAGCAGTGCAGACTTAGATGTTACCTGTAACAAGATGGACAAAGTCGCTCTTTGCCGTCATTCTACAGAAAATAATAGAAAATCTCTCTAAATGTTCATCTTGGGTTTTTCTATTATCTTTGAGTAGAAGATACTCTGTCAGCCAGGCTTTTTAAAATCACTTGAGAGATCATATCACCCATTTGAGTGTGTAAAATACCGCTGAATCTTTCTTTTCAGCCCAAGCTCTGGGGCTTTCAGAGGCAGTGAAAGTTCCCTATCCGGTATTTGAATCAAACCCTGAGTACTTGTACGTCGAAGGCTTGCCAGAAGGAATCCCCTTCCGGAGTCCCACGTGGTTTGGAATTCCACGCCTTGAAAGAATTGTCCGTGGGAGTGGCAAAATCAAGTTTGTTGTCAAGAGGTATGTTTGTAATTCCAGTTATTTTTACTCATGATTTTGAAGTTACTTGATTTTCTTTGCAGCAACTTTAGGCTTTAAATGCTGCCTAAATTCTGTTTCTATGAAATTACAGAGCAGAAGATGTAGCTTTATGTTTTCTTACTTTTTATAATTGATCAGTGATGGAGATTCATCCATGCTTTAGCTGAATTTTACTATAGAGAGCTGGTGTTTTGTAAATTTGAACTCAACTGAATTTGAAGAAATTTATAACATTTCACTTTATTTTTCTTGCCTATGTAATTGATTGGATTGTGTTCTGTTCAACTTTTAGACCTGAGCTTGTCACTTCCTATTTGCCTCCAGGACTGGCTAGTAAACTAAACACTAATGGTAAGCAATTAAGTATTATCTGCTGTCATCAATTAGTAAATACTTAATTCCTGTTTCCTTAGTAGACTGACATTGAAAAATACAGGTGTGTTTTTATTATAGGCATTAGGATGATCTAGCATAGTCACCTCTAATTCTGATATTATTTGACAAAGTTACTCAGAACATAAATGTATTTGCCTTTTATTTGCTTAAGACTATTTCAGTATAGATAGTGGAATTTATCCAATTTCTACAGCTTTTATTCTGCTATTAATGATTGAACCATGTTTGACTTATGGCTGTGAAATGAAATAAGTAACAATGAAGTTTTATAAGAAAAGAATTAAAAAAGAGAATCTTGTTTCAGTTGTCTATAAAAAAATCAGAAGTTAATAATTTTGTTATTTAGGTAATAAAAATTACCAAGGCTGTCCCTCACACTTAGAAACAATAAATTCTTCTGTTTTGAATTAGTGGAGTGAAAATTTAGGTGCATTATCTGTCTTTTTCACATATACTAAACCTGCTTTTCGAGCATCCCTGTATTGTTCTGTCTTTATAACACAGATGGTACTTAGTACAGACACAAAGGATGCTTTAGTCCCTTGGAATTTTCAGAACACAACTGTTTTTTTTGGTAGCTATGCAGGGTATGCATTATAGAGGGTCTGTATGTTACACCTTGCATTACATTGACTTCCAGCAATGAGCCCAAAGAGTTCAGAAAGGTCACGAAGTCCTGCAGGCAATTCAGGTGTCCCAGAGATTGAAGTTACTGTTGAAGAAGGTATGGAAGAAATATCATTAAATATTCTTCTCATGTGCTCATCTTCTGTTCTTTTCAGTTTTCATAGCCCATAATTAACTTATACGTGCACTTCGTGTAGCAAACTCATTTGCAGTTCAGAGCTCCAGATGCATTTTAATACAGGAACGGTTTTATTTTTTAATTTCTAATTAATACTGGATTCTGTGCAGATGATGGTTATGTAAAACAGTGTCTGACTGCTTGTTTGGGCCTCTTATTCCAAGCAGAGATACAGGAACTGATGTAGTCAGTCCTGAGCAGAGAAAAGACAGACATGATCAGTAGAACCAAAAATTTATACACAACCTGATCTTATTCAGGGCTTTTTTACTCTGCTCTTGATTCAGAAGCTAAGTTTTCTCTAGTAATCAAGTCTGATGTGTTGGTTTTTGCGTATGATGGTTTGCTTCTGCTCCCTGCATACCTGTATGTGATATCTTTTTACAGGTCCTAATAAACCAACAACAACAGATATTCGAACTATTTCTCAAACCAATGGGTCCAATATGGGTTTCAAGCCACGAGGAAGAGAGTTTTCTTTCGGTAAATGTTGTGGGAATTGGCACACGTGCATTGTGTTAATGCTGGTGTTGAAAATTCTGACGTCTACATATCAGAGATGTTTTGAATTTGTGTTGTATTCAGCAGCTAGTGAATGACTGAAGGTCTCATTTTCATGTATATTCAGTTCTTCAACATGTAGAATAATCTACATTGGAGAAATCCTGGATGAAGTACGGAGAATGCTGTACAAATGCAGCATGAGGCCATTAGATCGTATTAATTTGGGTTCAGAATCGGTCCCTTTAGACTCTTGCTGCTCTGTATTTTCAGAGTGTTGCAGACCCATGAAGGACTTGGCTGGTGCACGGTACCATCGAGGTGCATAAAGCCTGCTGAGATCTGATACCGTGCAGAAGCTTCATAAGTGCTCCATAAACTTGAGATGTTAAGCATACTGCGCAGAGATTTGCCAGCAGCATCTAGGGTCTGGGGAGGATTTGAGCTGACATTAGTTAGCCATGGAGCTGACATTAGTTAGTTGGAGCTGGTTTGGCGAGATCGCTATTGCAGGCCTCTCCAATTCTGGAAAATCAGTGAAGGAAAAGCCAGACAAGACTGGAAGCCAAGTAATGTGTTCATGAACATTAGACTGGAGCATTTAGCCATGAAGGGCCAGGCCTGTCTGCGCAGTGCGCTAGCACAGCCACCTTTGTGTTGAAGGCAGGGTCAATTTGCAACCAGATGAGTTCCTCATAGCCATCATACCATCACAGAGATGAATAGTGGTATTCAGAGTAACTGTATGCAGTTCCCAAGCCTCACAAACCCTTTTTTTTTCTCAGCATCCTTACATTCTGAGTTTATTGCTTGTATTTTTATAAGACTCTGTTGTTATTTGCTTTACTGTACTTGCCCCCTGTGCTTTCTTCTTAGCTGTGTGGTCAAAGAACACGAAACAAAGGAATTCTTTTCTCCTACCAAACCAATTCAGAATGAACATAAGTTACTGATTTGGTGGGACTGCTCCTTTTGCATGGGCAGTATTCATATTCAAAGTTCTGTACAGATTTCCCGGACCCTTCTGGTAATTGTTAGATTTGGGCGTTTTTAAAAAGCCTGCAACGTTTTCCAACTTTGAACTGAGTTTTCAGTTTTGTGGAGCAGCTACGGGCCACTTCCAGCAGCCACGAGTAAACTGGTTTAGGAATTGCTGCTGATCGCTGTCGGAAACAAAATACCTACCTAGGTGGACATTTAATCCTCCGCACTGAAGGTGAAGCTGTGACAGAGTTTATAGTTCTCAAGAGACCCACACATTTCAGGGCTGTGTTGCTGAACATACTGCGACTGTTTTGGGTGCTGGTTCAGATGAGTGAATGTTCTGCTGCCTGATACTCTAAATTTGGCTCACTCTTGGATTAGGATCAGTTTTAATCACCTTTGTGTTATCTAGCAGCAGTATGTTTCAAGGAGAATGAGGGTTGATGTGGATATAGGTTTAGACTGCAGCAGAATGTTCAGTGCCCTTTGCAGAATGAAAGCCGTTTCGTGCATTTTACTGTCATAGTAAATCAGTTATCAAGCATAATAATTTATTAAACGTTCATTAAAATATTCTTCGAGGAGCGATTCATGGTGTCAGCGTTAATTTAATTCTTCCAATTTCCTCCTGGCAGAGGCGTGGAATGCCAAAATTACTGACTTAAAGCAGAAAGTCGAAAATCTTTTTAATGAAAAATGTGGTGAGTTTATTGATTTTTTTTTTTTTATTGAGAGGTCTTTCTCATGAACATGAAGTTAGACATTTGAGAGAGATGTTCCCGTATTTACTCCAAAGGTCCTACAATCCTTGTGTATTCTAGGAAATCTCTCATTGGAGTTTGTTCTTGCATAGGTTGCTTGCCATTCCGTGTCACACTTCCACTAGTTATTTTATTTCCGTTTGGAAAAGGAGAAGTTGTGGTTGCATTACTACTTCTTTAATGACCTGGAGGGATGATTACTCCACATCCTGGCACAACTTTTTAAGCGTTCTTCACTCTGCTTACGAATGGGATTTCGTATGATTTCAGCTTCTGCATGGCCCAATATGTTATGGATGGTGTCTAGAGAGATGTGCTCCATCATATGCCAGTGCTTCTAGCACAGGCTGTTCAGAAAATAATGACTTTCGGAAGTAATGACATCTCATTACTCTTCTGAGTGTGTTTTTTGGAACAAGACCACTAATCTCACCTTCCCTTGGTGCTATTCTCTGGCAGAGACAGAATGTATCGCCTATACCGAAACAGAGTACAAGTGGGATAGTCCTGTTTGCAGACTAAGCCTATGAATTTTGAACTGCAAATTATGATCAGATTTACTGCAACAGAATGAGTTGTCTTTGAGGCTCTTAATTTTCTACCTGCCTACTCATAGCTGTCACCAAAAAAGGCAAAGGCTGCTGGTTCCACCTTACCTAGTCAGTGTGTGCTGAGTCTTATATATCGTTTACACCAGAGTTTTTCCTGTTTTATATTCATGCCAGTTGTCTAGCTGGTAGCTTATCTGCTCTGTTGTGTTTCAGGAGAAGCGCTGGGGCTGACCGAACCAGTGAAGGTGCCGTTTGCATTGTTTGAATCCTTCCCAGAGGTGTTCTACGTGGAAGGGCTTCCCGAGGGGGTGCCATTCCGCCGACCTTCTACGTTTGGAATTCCAAGACTAGAGAAGATCCTGAGAAACAGAGCTAAGATAAAATTCATTATTAAAAGGTGAGACTCCCATATGTCTTTGATAATTTATCCTGTGAGAATTGAAATGCAGAACAAAAAATGAAACTGTGTTGCCACGATGCTAAATTACTCACTGGTATATTTTTAGTATCTGAGGAAATGGTCAGAAAGCTCCTGTAGAGGTGGAGCAAGATACCATGATCTCTTTTGTTCTGACAGACGCTGTTTTGGGAGGAAGAGCAAGTACAGATTTCTTAGCCCATTTCAGTTATCACATCACTGGTTTAGTTCTTGCATGGAACACACATGGGTTACACATCAAACTTGCTGGCGCTAAGAGCTGCGAAGTGAAAATTTATATATTGCAGGGTGTAAGGATTTATTTGTCTTGTCTATAATAGGTTTAGATACCCATGTGCCAGTGTGGAAACAGAGGCAAAAGAAGTTGCAGAACCTCTCAGCCACTGGGTACATTGATGTAGGTTTGGTTGGAGGCTATCATTTAGTTCCTATCTTTAATGAATTAATATTACAAAATGCATTTTCTTTCATATTGATGACTATGATTTTATTATTGTACATGAAATGTTCATTGTGTTCACAGGCCTGAGATGTTTGAGGCAGCAGTGAAGGAGAATTCTGCTAGAAGCCCCCAAAGTGAGTTTTGCAACTGCTTAGCATTAAGATAACAGTTTCTTTTGAGCCTTAAATATAAATCAGGAATGCTGCTTGGTGTTAACCAGTTCCCGAAAGATTCATTTTGCATTGCAGTGTGTGTGTTTGTTTCTACAACATGGGAAAAGCACTTACGAGTTAGGGTTTGGATATAGCAAGGGAGCACTACATTTTTTAAGTTATTTATGACAGACATGCCTCCAATATATTATTTGCTACCTTTTAGCAAGTAACGTGATACACAGCAGTAATTCAGGTCTAGAGTTTTACCCTAATATGTAGGTCATCAAAATGTCAAGTAGGTAAATATTTACATTATCTTTAATCTCGCTTTTTCTCCTGTTGGGCTGGAAAGACAGAGTAGTGTGACCTTTAATAAGTATATCTCATTTCCCATTTTGAAAATGGAACTGTATCCACTTTGAAAACTTCCCAAATGCCTGTTCTTTTGCAATATTTTCTTTGTGTGTGACATTCAAGATCTGAGCTATCTACAGTTTTTTTTATAAATCAGTTTTCTTACTTTTAGAGAAAAACAACTTGTCTAACATGGCCAATACAACAAGCACCACGACAAACACAGTGGTCAACACGGCTGCAGGGGTTGAAGATCTTAACATCATTCAGGTAACCATACCAGGTGGGTGTACAGTCTGCTTTCACATTAGAGTTTTTATGTGTATAGCCCTCATGACACTTAGTGTGATGAAGTTTTTTCCTACAGTCAAGCTGGTTCACTGAAATGCATGAAGATCCATTCAATCTCTAGTAGAATATTCCTGGCCCAGCCCTTGGTTAAAAAATATCCCTGTTTTTCCCTTTTCTTTCATTTATTAAATTAAATACTGATTTTTTTTGCATCTTTCTTTGCAACTTCAAGAGATCAGGACTCGGACTGAATTGAATAACTATGCAAACTGAACTGCTTTGTCTTAAACAGCACTGGTTACCTCTTTCTCAGGCGCATATTTCATTCGTTAGAAACTGCGGGGAGCATGGCATCCTCAGGCCATCTACTGAATGTCACTTTGCTTTTCCCTTTCCCCACTGCTGCACATACTGAAAATAATTGATGATTTTAGATTAGTTTCAGAATCATCTCTAGATGGCTAATCTAATGTTGGTGATGTAAATGCTTAGAAGCTTCTTGGAGATTTCTTAACAACCATCTAATCTGTATGTTCGTAGAGTTCTGTGTTAGTACTTAAACCAGGAACACACGGTGCTGTTTTGAAGCCCTTATATCTGCCTATTTTGAGGAAACTTGCAGTGATAAACAAGCTCTGGGGGAGAAAATAAATAGGTTTAATTCTGATGCTACTCTAACAATTTCTTCCAGATGATGAAAGTGAGCGGCTGTCAAAAGTAGAGAAGGCCAGACAACTGAGAGAGCAAGTAAATGATCTTTTTAGCCGGAAATTTGGTAATTGCTTCTTACTCCCCATTTTTACATAGAGGTGAATGCAATTAGTGTTGTTCATATTGATGTTACTGAATCATCACAGTGGCGGATCTGTGTGATCACTAAAATGAATAAGTTTGAGGATTGTATATGAATGTCACGCTTTGACTTCAAACAGAATCCTTCATTAGTGGAGTAGGTTGCTTGGTATTTTACACAGAAAATCCCAAAGGTGTAGGCTGCTTGATGTTCCCACCTCTTTTTTCTTTCTGTGTAAACATGGATAAAATATTTATTTTGCTGGCAAATCATGATTCTTCTTAGGGCTTCTTAGTCCTGATCTCTTAATACTTGGGACTAGAGTAATTTTAAAATGCAATCTATCCTTTTTGCTATGTATAGTTTTATTTGGTTTTACTTTGTAATTGCATTGTGCAGCAATAATGACCTGAGTTTCTTTACCTGAAAGTCCTTCAGTAGTGCTGCGTGGAATGCTTTCTTTTCCTTTGTGTAGCCGTTTCCATTTCCTTAGATATCCTGTTCTGTACCTTTTTTAGTGAAACAGAATCTGGGGGTTTTATCTGGTGAGAGCCTGAGTTATGACTAACACACTCGTAATTATGTAGTGGTTTAATTGTTGAGTGGATTTTCAGTCTCAGATCTGACAGAAGACTTGGGTGTACATTTAGTTTCCTAATCGTATGAGGACATTTTCTTCAATGTAACCATAACTATGTAGACTTGAAAATAACCGTGACCTCTTTCACTTAGGCGAAGCCATCGGTATGAATTTTCCTGTGAAAGTCCCTTACCGAAAAATCACCGTCAACCCGGGCTGTGTGGTGGTGGATGGGATGCCTCCTGGCGTGACATTTAAAGCTCCCAGTTACCTGGAAATCAGCTCGATGAGGAAGATTCTGGAATCAGCAGAGTTTATCAAATTCACTGTTGTTCGGTAGGTAGCTGGCGTTGATGAGATTGCACTGAGGTTGTGAGGACAGCCCTGTAGCCTGGATATATTGAGAGTGGAATGAATAGAGGCTGCAGTGAGTCTTTAAATAGTAGGAGCTGTTGGCTCTTTTGGAAATGCTATGTCAAGTCTAATGAAGCCCAGATGTTCATAGCATGAGTAAAAATGGTAACTCTTCACAGAATCACAGAATAACCAGGTTGGAAGAGACCCACTGGATCGTCGAGTCCAACCATTCCCACCAATCCCTAAACCATGCCCCTAAGTACCTCATCCATCTGTGACTTAAACACCCCCAGGGAAGGTGACTCAACTCCCTCCCTGGGCAGCCTCTGCCAGTGCCCAGTGACCCTTTCTGTGAAAATTTTTTCCTAATGTCCAGCCTAAACCTCCTCTGGTGGAGTTTGTGGCCATTCCCTCTCGTCCTGTCCCCTGTCACTTGGGAGAAGAGCCCAGCTCCCTCCTCTCCACAACCTCCCTTCAGGTAGTTGTAGAGAGCAATGAGATCTCTCCTCAGCCTCCTCTTCTCCAGGCTAAACACCCCCAGCTCTCTCAGCCGCTCCTCTTGTTCTCCAGCCCCTTCACCAGCTTTGTTGCTCTTCTCTGGACTCGCTCCAGAGCCTCAACATCCTTCTTGTGGTGAGGGGCCCAGAACTGAACACAGGATTCGAGGTGCGGTCTCACCAGTGCCGAGTACAGAGGGAGAAGAACCTCCCTGGACCTGCTGGTCACACCGTTCCTGATCCAAGCCAAGATGCAATTGGCCTTCTTGGCCACCTGGGACACTGCTGGCTCATGTTCAGTCGCTGTCAACCAACACCCTCAGGTCCTTCTCCTCCTGGCAGCTTTCCAACCAGGTCTCTCCTAGTTTGTACCTCTGCTTAGGGTTGTTGTGCCCCAAGTGCAGGACCCGGCATTTGGCCTTGTTAAACCTCATGCCGTTGGTCTCAGCCCAGCAGTCCAGCCTGTTCAGGTCCTTTTGGAGCCTCCCGACCCTCCAGCAGATCGACACTTCCACCCAGCTTGGTGTCATCTGCAAACTTGCTAAGGGAGGACTCGATACCTTCATCCAGGTTGTTGATAAAGACATTAAACAGGACTGGACCCAGGACTGAGCCCTGGGGAACCCCACTTGTAACTGGCCTCCAGCTGGATTTAACTCCGTTTACCACCACCCTCTTTGGAGGACATGATGAATTTAGTGTGACAAAGGGCACATTATTAATAGTGCAGAGTACAGAAAGGTGTCATTTGAGGTAAAATCTAGTTGTGTTCTATAACAGAGTGTGGGCCTTGCTCTCCCATTCATCAGATCGAGCTTTGAGACAGGTCCAGAGCTTGTTGGGTCTTGACAGTAAATAGTGTGTTTGTAGCAGTGTTAATATTAGTATTTAAGTATTTCAGTTGCGTTAAGATTCTTGAGTTAAGGTAAGCTATTTTCCTACGGAGAGTTGATCTACAATGTATAAAAAGATAATATTGTCCAGTTACAATATGTATGAATTTTTTTTGAGTGTCTCTGTTTGCATAGATGTATACACGCACATCTGTACACAGAGTGTATTTGGATGCATGAAGCAGAACAGGTGAACCTTTGGAATCCTACTCAGAATAAGTTTGGGAATTAAAAAATAAGAATTTATCAGTTTACATAACTTCTCAGACCACAGACTGCTTCACAGGAGTCTAAAAGCTTTCAATTATCTTGAGATAGCAGTAAAGTTCTGAAGTATGTTTTACTAAAGGGTCTGAATTCTCCACCCTCAGTCATGAAGAGTTCTAACTGAAAGGACTCTAGCTTGATACATTTTGTTTAATTGAGCTCTGAAGAAGAGGTGACTCCCTGGTTAATTACCTGTAATGGAGGGAAGGATTTAGATCATTCTCTGTGTGTTACTTTAAAAAATCCTGCTAAACAAACTTCAGTGTCCAAGAGCTGCTATGGTGGTTCCTTATATGTTGTTCGACTTTATGTTCAGTTTTTAGTATGACCTCTGTTCTGAACCATGAGGCAAGGCAGCGTGGGAGGGAGACTCTGTGCAGGATAACTCAGAGTCAATTGTTATTCTTTTTCATTGCTTTTTGTTTGTTTTTTTTTTTACAGACCATTTCCAGGACTTGTGATTAACAGTCGTAAGTATGTCGCAAACGCTGAAGGCAAATGTATTTTTGTAACTTACTGTGATTTGTTTTCTACAGTTTGGCTTAGGAGTAGAGGCACCACAGTGGTTAAATTCTATACACAACACTCTTCCTGTATCTTGTCTTACTTCTGGCTAAACGTGCAATTAAATCGAGAACAGTGTGATAAGTATACAGAATAGTGTAAGATTAGCGTTAAATGCAAGGTAGTGATTTTGTATTTTTCAGCTGCAGAGCCTCAAATAGATTTAGGACCCTGACTGAGCAGCAGACTTGCATGGGAGTGCTATGGTTTAGGTTTGGATCTGTCACAGGAGCAGTTAGAATCATAGAATCATAGAATAACCAGGTTGGAATAGACCCACCAGATCATCAAGTCCAACCATTACTATCAAACACTAAACCATGTCCCTCAGCACCTCATCCACCTGTGACTTAAACACCTCCAGGGAAGGTGACTCAACCCCCTCCCTGGGCAGCCTCTGCCAGTGCCCAATGACCCTTTCTGTGAAAATTTTTTTCCTAATGTCCAGCCTAAACCTCCTCTGGTGGAGTTTGTGGCCATTCCCTCTTGTCCTGTCCCCTGTCACTTGGGAGAAGAGCCCAGCTCCCTCCTCTCCACAACCTCCTTTCAGGTAGCTGCAGAGAGCAACGAGATCTCTCCTCAGCCTCCTCTTCTCCAGGCTAAGCACGCCCAGCTCTCTCAGCTGCTCCTCTTGTTCTCCAGCCCCTTCCCCAGCTTTGTTGCTCTTCTCTGGACTCGCTCCAGAGCCTCAACATCCTTCTTGTGGTGAGGGGCCCAGAACTGAACACAGTACTCGAGGTGCGGTCTCACCAGTGCCGAGTACAGAGGGAGAAGAACCTCCCTGGACCTGCTGGTCACGCCGTTTCTGATCCAAGCCAAGATGCCATTGGCCTTTTTGGCCACCTGGGCCACTGCTGGTTCATGTTCAGTCGCTGTCAACCAACACCCTCAGGTCCTTCTCCTCCAGGCAGCTTTCCAGCCAGACTTCTCCTAGTCTGTAGCTGCTTAGGGTTGTTGTGCCCCAAGTGCAGGACCCGGCATTTGCCCTTGTTAAACCTCATGCTGTTGTTCTCAGCCCAGCGCTCCAGCCTGTTCAGATCCCTTTGGAGCCTCCCGACCCTCCAGCAGATCCACACTTCCACCCAGCTTAGTGTCATCTGCAAACTTGCTACGGGAGCACTCGATACCTTCATCCAGGTCATTGATAAAGACACTGAACAGGGCTTGACCCAGGACTGAGCCCTGGGGAACCTCACTTGTAACTGGCCTCTAGCTGGATTTAATGCCATTTGCCACCACGCTCAGCCGTGTTCCTGTGGAAAACCCTTCATGCTGCTGAAACTATAACAGCATAGAAAGGCAGAATTCAGTTACATCAAGTGCCACGGCCAATTTGGCCATCATAATGGAATTGTTTGAGAGAGAAAAAAAGGACTTAGTATTTTCAATTGCCTGAATTATTTTAGATCTTTTATGTAAGAGAAAAAACAACCTGCAAAGCTCTATCATTACAATGTCCCTCGTGTTTGGTTCTTTGTGAGCCAATGTCAGATCAGAAATTCAGGGGCCAAATAACTTTCTGTCATTAGCTTGGCCTTACCCAGGCTGAGCCTTAGCAATCCAGCCTTCGTTCTCTTGCACCCAGGCACCAGTACATCCCGGCTAACACGCTGAGGTCTGTGAACTGCGAGTGTGAAGCGTTCTCAGGAAGGTGCAGCAGCTGGTAACTGCCAGTGACCTGCTTACCACTCCTGCTTAGGTGGAAAAGAGATCCCTTTGCAACAGGGAACCTTCCAGGCAAATAAATGTACGCTACCATTTCCAGAGAATAGAAGTAGAAGTTAAAGAATCTATTAAACTATCGTCTATCCAGGATAACTGCCAGTATGTCCAGGTTTTTATTCAAGGACATGGTTTAGTGGCAGATAGGAATGGTTGGACTCGATCTAAGAGGTCTTTTCCAGCCTAGTGATTCTGTGATTCTATGTGTTGGGGCTGAGGCTTGCTGATATGCTGAATAAGAACAGCACAGATCATCTTCCATCACTGGAGGAGCAGAGTGGTCATTAAGGTGTGTTTTTTGTGCTGTATTCACACCCATTAATTATGATCAGAATTATCTGATGTTGATATGAGGTGAATGATTGGAAGGCTCTGAGCTTACTGCTTATGTAGGTCTGGTGCCTTATTCTTGTTCTGAGGAGTGTGTGAGAGCTTGCAAAGAAGTTTTTGGCTCTTGCCAACAAGATAAGGAATGTTTTCTGTAATAAAAATCATTGAAGTGCATGTCAGTCACCAGCATTAGTAACCTGTTCATGCGACAAGTTTCAGGCTTTGCAGAGTCGAGAAGTACGCTTGCCCTTGTGTTTCATATGGACCATTTTCATTGTGAAGCTAAACAGTGATCATGTCTAATCTTAGAGCTGATGGAAAAAGCTGAAGCAGAAGCTCCGCCACCAGCAGCAGCACCAGCACTGCCAGGTAACACAGAGCGTGACGTGCGTCCTTGCAGAAGGGGGAGAGGTGTGGGGTTCTGGGTATCATCGACAGAAGGCATTAGTAGTCTTGGCGTGGGCGCGTGCTGCTCATGATGAACCATTTTATTTTGACAGACGATGTGTGATGGTGACTTTTATAGCTATTAAATATGAATAAGTTAATAGAGCCATTGCTTCTTTCAAGCTGTCATTGGCGTATTCCTTGATTTGATTTTTGCAGGTGATGAATGAGCTGAAGAGAAGGATTAGTAGGGGCAATATATAAAGCCAATTCAGTGTCCATTTATTGATGTCTGCTAACTCGAAGCGTGTGTGTATGTGTCTGTGCCAAGTGAAGTTTGCCTGTGTAACATGTAGACCTTTTAAAAGCGTGTATCTCAATTTGGTGTAGTGCAGGAAAGGCTTCTGCAATTGATTGAATAAACCGTTACTCAAAGAAACTGGGGAACTAATAGGAAACATTCGATAAACACTTTAATAGTGTGGGACACTTACACAGTGGAAATAATTACAAAGGAAACACTGACTCCTCTGTTTCCGTTTGGAGGTGGTGGGAGGGAGGCAAATGATGCTGATGGTCCGTGAACGTGTTGTACACAGGGGACAGGACGAGAGGGAATGGCCTCAAGCTCCGCCAGGGGAGATTTAGGCTTGAGATTAGGAAAAAATTCTTCACGGAGAGGGTGGTTAGGCATTGGAACAGTCTGCCCAGGGAGGTGGTTGAGTCGCCATCCCTGGAGGTGTTTAAGGTGAGGGTGGATGAGGTGCTTAGGAGCATGATTTAGGGATTGCTGGGAATGGTTGGACTCGACGATCCAGTGGGTCTCTTCCAACCTAGTTATTCTGTAGTCTGTCTGTCCTTAAGTCACTGCAGTGTTAAAGAGGTTAAATGGCTTTAATCCATCAACACAGTCAACAGAAGAATCATTATGAAATTAAGACATGCTTTAAGCCCTTTGTTCTGCACTTTCCCACTTCCCCCCAAAATACACTTACTCACCATTGAGGACAACACTAACCAGAAGTAACGACTTCATTTTAAAATCCAGTTTTATACTGAAGCAGTTTGAGTGACCTTGATGTATTCATTGCAAGTGCACACTATGTTGTGCTACGGCTTTGCAGTCCATCTGCCACAGGGAACCATACTTGGAAGAGAAAGAATTAGTGCAATGAATTAAATGTTTGGTTATTTTGCTATATTTTGCTGCACGATCTAGAGATACACAGGTTTATCTCAAAAAATATTTGTATCTGATCATAAGAGAAGAAATGTGGCTTTTTTTTTCAGCGAGGACTTAATTTCCCTCATTTTCCTAAGATACTTGTTTGATTTTGTTGAAACTATATTCATATTCGTTTGCCTATGTTTTTTCATTAAAGAGCCAGCTGACCCAAGCCAAACAGAAGTGTCTGTAGGAGGTAAGTGTCTGTCTTCTGTTATTGTCAACAAATATTTTTAAATCATTTAGAACAAACTTCAATCTTTTCTTAAAAAGGGGGCAGGTCAATTAAAACAAACAAACAAACAAATCCATCTTTTATTGGTTCCTAGGACGTTTTTTCACCTGTGTTAATATCACGCTGCATCATGTGAAAAATACACTGCAGCAAAAGTTATTATTCAGATGATTTTATAAAGTAGTTTTATGAATTGTTGTTCTGGCTTGGTGAGTCATGGCTATAAATAGGTCTTGAGTGATTGTTCATATCCTGAGCGATGCATCTAGTCATTGAGCGCAGTGGTTTCCACAGTTTGTGCAAGTGAATGATTGCCATCATCTGGAAATTTGAATGCCATACGGACCTGAATATTCGGGGGGGGGGCAGGATACTTATGGAATCATAGTTTAGTATGGGTTGGAAGGGAACTTAAAGATCATCCAGTCCCAACCTCCCTGCCATGGGCAGGGACACCTCCCACTGGATCAGGGGCTCCAAGGCCCATCCAACCTGGCCTTGAACCCCTCCAGGGATTGAGCAGCCACAACTTCCCTGGCCAACCTTGGCCAGGGCCTCCCGACTCTCATGGTGAAGAAATTCTTCCTTTTGTCTAGTCTAAATCTGCCCCTCTCCACTTTATACCCCTTGCCCCTCATCATATCACCACAAGCCTTTTTAAACAGCCCCTCCCCAGCTTTCTTGTAGCCCCTTCAGGTACTGGAAGGTCGCTATAAGGTCTCTTTGGAGCCTTCTCCAGGCTGAACAACCCCAACTGTCTCAGCCTGTCCTCATATGGGAGGTGCTCCAGCCCTCTGGTCATCATTGTAGTCTCCTCTGGACCTGTTCCAACAGCTCAATAGCCTTCTTTTGTTGTTCTTCCAGAAGTTAAGCTCTGAAAAACATCCCACTTTCCTATTGTCCAGGAATATACCTGAGTTGTGTCTTGTCCCAGTGTTGATGTATGTGAGACCAAGGTGATTCCTACCCACCCTGTGCTTGTGCTTTTGGTCTTGGAGCATTAGGAATACTGAGTTGACCTGAGAACTGGAATGCTGGTGTGTGCCGTGTGCCCTAGTCCTGTCAATGCTGCCTCTGCTGTAGCTCCAGCATGGCCCGAGACGGCTGTGGCTGCCTCCGGTGGGGCTGGCACAGGTGATCCTGGATGCTGTGGCAGTTTGTCAGGAGCCAGGTTGTCCCCAGAGGCCTTTCTTGGGTCAGCAGCAGCTTGGCAGCAGTGCAGCCAGCAGCCCTGGGGTGGAAGCTGCTGTGCATCAGCACTTGTCATCTTAAACTCTCAACTTGATTTCATTCCCTAATCCAGCTTAGCACCAAAAGAGAAGGCAGCAAATCCCAGCACTCCCGTTCTTCTGTATTCCTGACCATGGAAATGCCCTTTCCATTCTCTGTTGCTTCATTTTCCCTGTCGTGTCACTGAACTCTGAAACGAGCCAACATGTTCACCTTACTGCTGTTCCAAGCTCAGTTACGGGTTCTCTGAGTTTTATGAGTAGGTCTTTCTTGGAGTGTAAATCAATCCTGTTCCAGCAATCAAGAAAAAAAAGAAGGCAAGCATTAGAGTCACTGAGAACTGAGCTGCAGATTTGAGCTCTCAGTTATTGAAGGCTGAAATATCAAATGTCTTTGTAATGCCAGAACTGTGTGGGATCACTGAAATTTCGATGATGGAGAGAAGCAGTTCTTCTGAGTAGCCTTGTGGAGGAAATGTAGCTGTGTGCCTTCAAAGGGATGTTTTGAATAGACGTGGTTTTGAATTTGTCATCCAAAACTGGATTCAGAGCCACTTCCCAGAGGAATCATCTTGAGAAAAAGCATGTAATTGCTAAAGAACTCAAAATTTCTTGAAGACTAGGCTAGAAGCTATGAAATGATCATGTTGTGGAATGGCTTGGCTTTGTAGCGGTGAATTGTCCTATCCTTGAACCTTCCAAACAACTTCAGTGAAAACTCAATTTCCTTCCCACATTATATTCTCTGTTTATAAAAAGAACAAAATCAGGCTCTGAGTCATACAGGCAGTGCTATACAGGCACAGGGTTTCTTTGGTTTACCTCCAGGCATCCCTGTGAACAAGAAAAAGCAAAGATTTTGTAATCGAGTCTGCTGGAAATGAAAAAAAAATTCGTATCATAAAAAGATGAATGCTTTAGCCAACAATATAAAATGTATCTCTTTTAAAGCACCTCACAATGCCTTTCTTTGTGATACTGTGCACTGAAGAAGAAAAATCAGCTTGGGTCAAAATGTGTTTTGCACAGGTTGAGATATAATAATGCAGAAACCAGTATCGGGAAGAGCAACAGTCCTGCGGATGGGAGAAAATAGGAAAAAGTAGTCAGTGCTGCGAAAGGAAGGGTTTGCGCAAGGAATGTTAATGCAGTAACTGACCCAGGAGGCAAGAGCAGAAATCAGTTCAGATTTTGCTAGCTGCCTTGGGAAGGCAGCATCTTAATGTGAAGCAGAGATCATGCGTGGAGTATTTGAAGTCATGGGCTACAGTCATACTTGGGGGTATTTGGAAATCTTGACCCCACATTGCGTATGGATGAGGAGGATGGAGGACGGAATGGTGCTGGGATTGACAAAGAGGAGGGAGAAGGCTGGAAGAGTGAGGTGCACACCAAAACAATGATAGATCTGATGGTTTTTTCACTGATCATATCTTGTTTCCTTTCTCAATTAAATTCCTTTCTTGCCCACCTAGTATTTCAGCTACATTAAAAGCAATTTTATGTTTCATACACTTCTAATGCCAATTCTTCTTCCTGTTCTTTAAAAACTAGAGGTCTGAAAGATCCCAGCTTGCTTTAGCTTGACATGAATATGGTAATTTCCACAGAATCAGGCTGTTGTGAATACATTTTTGTTTATCGTTCACGTTTTAAGATGATAAACATGTGCTTTTCATGTTGCCATAATTTTTTACAGCAGTACAGCAATAACAACAAAGTAGGATGGGAAGTTCCCTTTTTTATTCATTCGTTACTGCTTTTTCAACAGATATTACAGAAACAGAAGAAAGTTCTCAAATAAAGCAAGAACCAGACCCAACGTGGTAGAGCTCCTCAATACTGGGTAAAGGAACTTAATATTTCTGGAATTCAGTACTTGTCGAGGAATAATGTTTTTCTGTTTTGGAGTGAGAAGAGGACTGAGGTATGGGAATGCCAGGAGGTGCCAGTCCTTTACTTGTGGATTATTTCATTCCTCTTGGTTCTCACCTATAAAACGTAGGGAGTTTTCACTCCTTTGTCCAAATACAATGTAAAGGACACTGTTCTCTGATCTGTGAAGCAGGCAGCCCTAGGAATGTGGCCCCTAACTAAATAATGAGTGATGGTAACTACATACCTTGGAGCGGGGGTAAATGTATGTTTAGGGTGAAAGCGTGTGAAACACGTGGTGGTGTGCAAGAGCACTATTATTCTTGGTGAAGCCTACACATTTCCAAATTGTAATGGAGCAGGAAGGCTCTTTGCTGTGATTGCAGCATTGTCTAAGGTGGGGACAGTCGGTGAAGCTGCTACCTTGCTGACAAACCAGCTTCCTTTGAAAGTCGCTTTTCTTTTCATTGGCTTTTATCAAAAGCTGAGTTTAATTTGCAATGCAAAAATGGCTGTTGCTCCAAGCCCCATCCAACCTGACCTTGAACCCCTCCAGGAATGGGGCAGCCACCCCTGCTCTGGGCAACCTGGGCCAGGGCCTCCCCACCCTCACAGCAAAAACGTTTCTTCCTCAGATCTCATCTCAACCTCCCTCTTTCAGTTGAAAACTGTTCCCCCTTCACCCGATCCCTGCTCTCCCTGATCAGGAGCTCCTCCACAGTTTTCCTAGAGCCCTGGAAGGCTGCTATAACATGGCAGGAGAAAATATACTGAAAGAAAATCTTTGTTGTGGGCAGCACTTCAGCCGGTGGAGGTGTAAACAGCCATCTCGCTGTCCATTGAAGGTTAATTTTTGTTCGAGCAATGGCTGCACAATTTGGTGCTGCAGCTCTTTGGGTTTGAGGCATTTTGAGCCATCCACTAAGTTTATACTAAAGCAAACATTTGATCTAAATTCTTACAGTCAAGCACGCATTTAATCTCATGTTCACTGAGTATTCGGGTTGTGCATGCTTTCTGAATCTAGGCAACGCAGCACAAACTACTCAAACTGTAACAAACTGGAATAAGATACAGAGCTACAATGAAAATAACTCGCTGCTGTAATTTTTCTTACCCAGGCAGAAGCACTCAGTTCTGAGAAGAGCCTGCAGGACTGTCCTTAGCTGTGTAACATAACTGTATAAGAGAAGTACCTTCTATACAAACCCTTTTTATACTTTTAGATAGAAATGTCTACTTTTTCAGCAGTTCTGTGAATTGACTTAAAACAAGGAATGACTGTAGATTTGGAGTGGCTGGTTTTACTTGGGAATATATTATCAGGACTAAATTTGATGCAGCAGTGCTGGCGAGATGATGGGGATGAAAATCAACAGGGACTTAACAGAGGCTGTCTACATTTCTCGATAAAGCGGAATTTCGCCATAGCTGAATGCGTCCCAGCTTTTTTAATGAAGAAACATTCCTGCAAGTAGTTCAGTTTGTTAGCTTTACTTTAGGTCAATTTTTGTTCTTACTCCTTTAATGGCTGATTGGACAATAGTATCTGTATATTTGAACTAATCTTTCCTACAGTATTGATCACAATTCATATGATTTTCATAAATAAAAGCTAAACTGGTTCACTTGACCGGTCATACTCATTAGTGAGATGGACTATGGAATGGCCAGTGTTCCAGTGTGTGGCTTAGGAACCAATTTAAATTAAACCCTGGTATAGTTTGTTCTGCTAATTCAAAGCAGTAAGCGCGTGTTTTATCAGAATATCCTGTGGTTTGTCTATGATGGGTCTGGTCTTGGAGTCCTGACATAGACAAAACTCACGTGAACATCAGAGACCACTTTTCTCCTGCAAGCTCGAGGGGAAAGACCCCTCCATTTCATCCAGTTATGAAGTGTATGCTGCGAGCTGCTGTAAAGCCTGCAATGTCAAAAGTTGAATCCTCTGTAGTCCTGGTTATTCCTCACTTCGGTAAGAGACTCGTGCATTTCTTTTGAGTTTCACAGACAATAGGAGGTGTAAGTTCTGGCTGTATGATAATGTCTGTAGAGAAGATAGAGGTTATTGTAAAGGTTTCTCTTTTATTGCCATGAGGTTGGGGTGACTGCATTATGCACAAGTGGTAAACCTTATTCCATGACCAAGAAATAAAGACCTGTTTGGTGGTTTCCACGACTGTCCATGCAGCATATGTTTACGTATTTCACAACAAATTGACTTCTAGCAGGAATTCTTTGAGCAGTAGAATGTGCTGTAGCCTGGTTAGTCACGGGTGTTGAAACTATATGATCTTTAAGGTCCCTTCCAACCCAAACTATTCTATGATTCCAACAGAAGAAGTTCCAATCATGCCTTTCAGACAGGAATCCAGCTCTGGGTAGGCAAGGTGGTTGTATCTTCAAGGAAAATTTTGAAGCCTTAAATTCAATTGGATGTAGCATCTGTTCCTTAGGAGCAAACTGAAATTCAGCAGATGAATTCAGAGCAGGACACGCTCTCATTCCGCAGGCAAGGGAGAGCTGTGGGATGTGTGCTGGCATCCTCACAACTGCACCATGCAAATCTTAGGTCTCCCACTTAAATATTCAGAGCTTGTGCCGATTCAGTAGGAGCAGGGTTAGTTCCATGCTGAGTCGTTTTGCAAACGCTGGTCCTGGCTGTCCCAGCTCTCTGGGAGCCTGTGGTGACTGATGCAGCGCTGCCTTCCTGCCTCGGCAGCCCCTATCTCAGTCCAGGGGAATGAGCCCATGGACTTCACTCACCTGTACACTCTCAGCTGTTTGGATACTGTCCCAGTGCTGTGTTTCAGTGCTGATTACTTTAATAGATGTGCTCTGTTAACATCCATCCATGAACAGGTTGTTCTCAAGGCAACTGCCTGTTCCACGGTTGTTGCTGGAAATGTTGAGAAAAGGGAAATGAGCGAATGCAGCTTTCCCCAGGCTTTCAGCTGGCTCTCGGCTTCCCCTTTTGAAAAATCAGAAGGCTGGTCCAACCCTCCTTCGCTCTCAGCTGTCTCTGGAAGGCGCTCGGCACGGCTGCCACCCCGCGAGGCTGTTGATGCTCCCTCAGCACGAGGGGAAAGCATCGCAGGGACAGAACTGAAAAGAAGAGATTCCAGCTACGTCTCTAACAGCATCGTGGACATCCTGCAGAGGTGCTGTGCACTTTGAATGCGGGAGCTGAAAAATAGTGAAGTGAGAACTGATGCACGGGTTTGACTGGAGTCTTTGTGTGAGGTGGGGAGTTACGGGGACACTCGTTGTGTCCGTCCCGCCGCTGGGCTTGCAGCGAAGCTGGTGGGTGCATCAGGCACAATACTGAAGTCACTTTTTTGGTCTTGGACATTTGAGTTATATCCAGTAGAGAGAAATTAGACTGACGGAATGATTGCACCAATATTTATACCTTTATATTGATTTTATATTAACAGAGTATCTATCTCTATATATAGTCCTAACAGGTAGCAGACGGTTTGATATGTTGACTATGTATGAAAATCTCCCTCATTTCCAAACTAGTAATACGTGAGGTGTCACTCTTCAAGTATCGAGTGATAATGCCCTGAAAAGCCTTGGCTGTGCTAATAAACAAGTAAACAAATAAATTTGCAACAACTTACAGGAGGTCTGAATGTGTTTTGTTCCAGTGGAGCACTTTGGGGTAAGGCAGCAGCAGACAAGTGTATTCCCCATGTTCATGAACATTGAAAGCCCAGCACCTGGGGCGGGCTTTTTTCTCTTACATAGGAATTTTGAATCTAAATATTTTGGGATGTCTGTTGTGGAGCCGTGTGTTTTGTGGGCACGGGTTCCATGGGCACCTGGCTTTCTCACAGCAGTAGCCACTAGATGTCAGGTGAGGGCCAGCACCTCTTGTCGAGCAGCTGCTGGCCAGGGCTTTCCCCTTGGGATCTGAAGTTTTCTGCTTACAAAACTTGAACCTTTTCTCCTTCCCTACGGTCTGTGTCTGTCCCATCTGTTGCAGCAGCTATTGGAGCCTGAAGGACTCCAAGGCTTCACACATGCTGCAGTTTGCCCCCAGTGGCGCAGGCGAGGCCTCCCTGGGCTCTGAACTGAATTAACTTAAATTTAAACTAAGAAAAGAAAAAAAAAAATTACATTTTTAACAAAATCAGGACAGTATTCCTTTCTTCAGTTTTTAAGAGGTCCTGGTACTGGTTTGGGGTGGAGCACTCACCTGAGAAACAACATTCAGCACTCAGTTTTCCATGACCTTGGTTGAAGTCCAGCAGCATCAGTCCCGTACGTGCTGTTCTCGTTCCGAAGCAGGGATGCAATTCTGCAAAGCGCTGCTGCCTACACAGTCCGGAGGCCAGTGGGATTTCTCCATCTCTCAAAAACCAGGCCCTGCAACCAGATGCCAGCCTTGTTTCCTGAAACATCAGCTCATGAACGCCATGCACTCCTCTGTTTCTCAGGTGCATCGTTACTCCTCTAAGAACTTTCTTCTAAAATTATGTTTCCTGGCACCTAGTGTGGCTGCAACACTTGGAGGAAATTCTAAGCCACGTTTCATCCTGGTTGCATTTCACGGTGAAGTAACCCATTGCCAGCAGTGAGCTACATGCTGGATCCGGTTCTTTTCTCATATCACAAGATGAGGAATGAGGAAGCTGAGAGAAACATGTGGATTAAGAGGTTTCCAGTAATGCACTGTCTCTAAAGCGGTTTTAAATTTAGTACAAGCAATTTCAGTTATGAAACTAGGTTTGGTGACAAAGTTTGTGGTGGTTCTGCATAAGCCTATTAGAGCAGAATCCGAGCAGCCCTGGAGCTTTCTGTTTCAATGTTACTGGTTGCAGAATTTTGCCTTGCAAACAGGGAAATCCCCAGGTTAAAATGAACCAAATTGAAATTGCCGTGTTTTTGGTATCATCACCTTCAGAGCACCGACCTTGCAATTCAGGGGAAGGCCAGGGTTAGCATTTGGTTGGTTTAATGCAGCAGGGCAAGGGTTTGTCTTCACAGCTAAAAGGCATCAGGGGTTACCCCGTGGTCCCTGCACTGTGTGTCCTCAGGGTCAGCTCAGCACTGGCACCCAGTGTAACCAAGGGAGCCCTTCCTGGGGACAAAAGAGCAGCTCCCGTTGCATTTTGCCTACGAACAGCACAGGATTGACAAGTGCAGCCTTCACATCCCTTCATGCCTGCCTGCATCTTGCCTCTAGCTTCCCAACAGCCCTGGGAATGCAACGCAGGATGGTCTCGGAGCCAGGAGGTGCTGCCATCCCTGCACTTGAGGACCAGCCAACTCTGCTCAAGAGCATAAAGACTCCTCATCCCTTTGCCAACGTGCTTGTCCTGCCTGCAGCCAGTCACCCTCAGCCAAAGGGGTTGCTGCAGCGCCTCAAGCCATCGCAGGGCAGGTCGGCAGTTGGAGGGGCACTTGGCTATGGGGGCAGCAGCCACCCCTCTGTCCTCTGACTTCAGTGGTATCTCCAGGAAATCCCGAGGTGTCCCTGCTGCCCTGGAGCCACTGGATGGGTTGGGCTGGAGACTCCCCATGGGGAAAAAAAAAGACTCAATAAAAACCACAGTGAATAAACAATTGTGGGTGTGATTGCAGCGTGACTTCTGCTTTCTCTGGGGCTTTAACGGGGAAGCAGAGCTGTGCGAAGGCAGAAGGGAGGAGAGGACGCTGAGACACCCGGAGATTGAGGAGCAGGAGCCATAGCAGGACGCCGCAGCTGGGAGCAGCTATGGAAGATCCCTTCATCCGGCACATCGAGCTGCTGGGCTACGAGAAAAGGTTTTACCCCAGCCAGCACTATGTGAGTACACAGTGACCTTCCAATGAGCTGGGTAGTGAGGAGCAGCTGGGGTAAAAAGCCTCAGCTTATTTCTTTAAATAAATGTGACCGAGGGCCTAAGAGCATCCTTTTTTGGGGGGTCATGGCAGCTGGCATGAGCTGGAGTCAGCCAGAGACCAAAAGTGTTCTGAATTCATACGATTTTGGGCATCTTTGCAAGGTGCTGGTTACTTTGCAAGCTTGGAAAGGGTTTTTCTGTCTTTCATGGGGTTTTTTTCGTCTTTTAATGGCTTTAAATTGGAGGAGGGAAGATTTAGATTAGACATTACAAAGAAATCCTTCACAATGAGAGTGAGGAGGCCCTGGAACAGGTTGCCCAGAGAAGCGGTGGCTGCCCCATCCCTGGAGGTGTTCAAGGCCAGGTTGGATGGGGCTTGGAGCCCCTGATGCAGTGAGACGTGTCCTTGCTCCTGCAGGAGTGTTGGACTGGATGGAATTTAAGATCCCTTCCAACACAAAGCATTATATGCTTCTCCCCTATCTGCATGTTTTTATCCCCTCACTGTCCCTGTCAAGCTTCCCTAGCTCCCCGCTCGCTCACTGCCTGGGCTGAGTTGCTCTCATTGGGGTGAGGAAGGGAAGGGAAACATCCATGAGGGTTTTTGGGGGCTTTGGCTCAAGCGGGATGCAGGGTCCAACTGGCCCGCAGAGCTGCAGCAGCTCCGCTGTGCCCCTCAGGTCTACATGTTCTTGGTGAAGTGGAACGACCTCTCTGAAAAGCTCGTCTACCGCCGGTTCACCGAGATATATGAGTTCCACGTGAGTCATCCTGGGACTTGGGGTGGGAAAAATGGAGAAGGGTGAATCCCAGCTGAAACTGCCCCAAAAGAGGCTCCTGGGTTCTCCTTCACCCCTTGAAGTGGCACCAGCACGGGGGCAAGAGGCAGGAAGGGGTGTGGGATCCCCCCAGTGCCATCCTCGCAGACGTGCCTGCTTCTGCTCCACAGAAAGCGCTGAAGGAGATGTTCCCCATTGAATCCGGGGACATCAACATGGAGAAACGGATCATCCCACACTTGCCAGGTGAGGGGCAGGCGCCAGGGCTCGAGGCTAAAATAGAAATTGCAGCTGTTTGGGAAATTCCTCGGTGGAGCAAGCTCTGCCTGCTGCCTCCTGCACAGGTGCTTGGGGCAGTTTCTGTTCCTGCCCACTGAGCTTGAAATCAGAACACTAGAAAGGTCTGTCTGAGCAGCACAGTGGGTTCTCTCAACACTCGCTAGCCCCGCACGTCCCGTCCTTCTTGCCCAGAGATGCTTCATGGAGCATTGGCTGTAACACCTCGCTGGTGCGGACGCTCGCTTTGGCGAGCCTGAGCTGAGCCAAACTGAGTGGGTCTGGCCTGAGCTGAGCCGAGCCGAGCTGAGCTAAGCTGAGCTGATCTGAGCTTAGCTAAGCTGAGCCGAGCCGAGCCGAGCCGAGCCGAGCTGAGCTGAGCTGCATTGAGCTGAGCTGAGTCAAGCTGAGCTGAGCACTCCTTGGGTGACAGCACCGCTTGGATTGTTTTTTAACTGCTCTTCTGACAACATAGATATTTTGTAAGAGGAAGCAATGCAATACGTCTTCAATGACAGAGAGTGAATTCCTGATCCAGAGAGCTGAGAGTTTGTCCCAAAGCACGGTGCAGGCCAGCAAAATTCCCCCTTTTATTTAATTTCCTACTTCAAAGGAGACAGGAAGGGGCAGGTGAAAGAGCTGCAGGTTGTGGTTGAAACCTCTCGAGGAGGAATAAACCTGCACCACACAGCGGAACGGGGGCCATGTCGGGGGGTCCTCATGGGGCTGAGCTGTGGTGGGACCCTTCTGATGAGATCTCGCTGCTGTGCCAGGGCAATTCCAAGTGTCCTCATCCTGTCTAGGGAACTGAAAGCACTGGGGACCAGACCGGCATCGGTCTGCTGGGAGAGATGCCACCGGCTGGACACACACCCCCCTGATGTGGGGTTTGACAAGGGCATGGAGTGATAGGACGAGGGGAACGGCTGTTAATTGTAAGGGGGAAGATTTAGATTAAACATTAGGAAGGAATTCTTCACCATGAGGTTGGGGAGGCCCTGGAACAGGTTGCCCAGAGCAGTGGGGGCTGCCCCATCCCTGGAGGGGTTGAAGGCCAGGTTGTATGGGGCTTGGAGCCCCTGATCCAGTGGGAGATGTCCTTGCTCCTGCAGGGGGCTTGGACTGGATGGAATTTAAGATCCCTTCCAACCAAACTGTGCTATGATTCTGTGATTCTGTGATTCTATGATTCTATGATTCTATGATTCTATGATTCTATGATTCTATGATTCTATGATTCTATGACTGCTGTGGCATTTTTGAGCCCTGGGGTCAGGACCAGCTGCTGCAGGACCTGCGTCGTAGCCCGTGGGATGGAAGGATGGACATGCCTCCCCAGGCACAGCCTCTGCGTTCCTCCTCATCCCCAAGTGCAGTTGCTGTGTTTGTGGACCAGCAGCTGGATGTAGTCTGAGCATGGATGTGGGAGTTATCCTAGAGCAGAAACAGTGTTGAACAAGGTCTTTTCCAGGCTTGCATAAGCTCTGCAAGGATCCGCAGGCTGCAGAGGATGAGTCTGGCTGCCCATGGCACTCAGGGTGGGCGCTGGACCACGCTCACCTCCCTGCTGCACTGCCAAAATGAGGAACCCACGGCTGCAGCGAGGCTGCAAAACAGCCGTGGCTCTGTGCTCAGCTTCTCCCCAGCTTTTTTGGTGCCACGTGTGAACCCCACATGCTCGCCACGACCAGGGTCGGAGCAGTGACAAAGGAGAACACACCACACTTCCATAGAGCTTTGCCTTAGGGGCCCCATGCAGCACCCTGGGACCAAACCCACTCATTTGGGTAAAACTATTGATTCAGTGCAGCCTGCTTGGGAAATGCATAAAACCAGGGCACCCTGTCTGCTTTTTCCCCGCTCCCCCAGCCCCAAAGTGGTTCGATGGGCAGCGCTCAACCCAGAACAGGCAGGGCACGCTGGCTGAGTACTGCTATGCGCTAGTCAACCTGCCCCACAAGATCTCCCGGTGCCTGCATGTGGTCAACTTCTTCAAGGTCCGACCCGATGACATGAACCCCGTCACGGACAGCCAGTGAGTTCATCTGCCCTCTGGGTTGGGGCAAATCTGCGTCCCCAGCCCCAGGCGCTGGCAGCACCGTGAAGAGGGCTGGTGGTGAGGGTGGTCGGCACTGAGCTGCCTTTGCTCTGACCCATCTAGGATCAAGAAGCCTGAGGTCTTCCTCCTGCCAAAGGACGCCAAGAAAACCTCCTCTGGTAAGAGGCCTCAGAGGGATGCAAGAAGCTGCCTCAGCAGCAGCAAATCCTGACAGGGAGAGAGGCAGCCATGCCCTGTCCGAGAATACAGTCTGTGCCAGAGCTGCAGCTGGGAGAGCACTTTGGTGAAGGATTTAGAGGGGAAGCTGTGTGAGGAGCAGCTGAAGTCCCTGGGTCTGTTCATCCTGAAGAAGAGGAGACTGAGGGGGCACCTCATCTTGGGTGACAGCTTCCTCACACTGGGGAGAGGAGGAGAAAGCGCTGAGCTCTTCTCCCTGGGGACCAAGGAGAGGAGCCAAGGGAATGGCAGGGAGCTGTGCCAGGAGAGGGTTAGGTTGGACATGAGGAGAAGGTTCTACCCCAGCGGGTGGTGGAGCCCTGGAACAGCTCCCCAGGAAAGCAGTCGCAGTGCCAAAGCTGATGCTTCCAGAAACGTTTGTCCAACATCCTCACCCTATGGTGTGAATGTTGGGATTGTGCTGTGCAGGGACAGGAGCTGGACTCAACTGTCCTTGTGGGTCCTTTCCTAGGACATTCTACAGTTCCGTGATCCATCTGATTTGGCACCAGGAGAGGCTGGGAGGGCAATTTGGGCTGTACTGGAACCGCTTTTGTCCTGTCTGATATAGGGTATTTGTGTGCTGGGGACCAGGAGAGGGAAGATTTCTCATTTCTCCCCTGCAGACATCACAGGCCCCATTGTCCTGCAAACATATCGAGCCATCGCTGACTACGAGAAGAGCTCCAAATCTGAGATGAATCTGCAAGCTGGAGACATGGTGGATGTCGTGGAGAAGAACGAGAATGGTATTTGTCCATCCCTCCGCAGAGCCCTGAGGGTCAGCCCCCTCCTGACGACCATGTCAGCATGGGGGCTGCTCTTGCATCTTGCATCCCAACACAGTGTGTGGGTTATTTACACCGGTACATGGAATAAAAGACAGATGGCTGTATCAGGGTCTCTTGATGGAGTAGAGAGGCTCAGAGCAAATGCAACCTGCAGCATCGAACCCGTCTGCACCTCCCACCCCTTGGAACGTGTTTCACATTCACATGGAGCCACATGACAGTTGGGTTTGGCCAGGGAGGCTGTGGGGCAATCCTAGAAAACCCTGCAATGTCCTTGCATGCCTCAGCCTGTCAGGTTTCCTGCTCATGAGGAAACAGGATGATCTGGCCAAGCTCCCTGGTTGCGCCACGTTAACAGCGACCGGCCCCAGCACCGTCCCTTCTGTCCAGGCCACATAGAGGTCTACACCTGCCCCAGCTGGGAATGGACTTTATGCTGGTGCCCCCACGACACCCTCTGCTGTTGCCCACAGCTGCTTTTGTTGCAGGATGGTGGTTTTGCCAGCTGAGGAATAAACGGGGCTGGGTGCCAGCTGCCTATCTGGAGCCATTGGATGGTCCCGATGAGTCTGAAGAGCAGGAGCCCAACTATGCAGGTAAAATGTTGGGGCAACAAGGGTGTGGACCAGAGCACAGGTTCATTGCAAGGCCCCCACTGGGGTCCACGCTGCAGTGGAACTGCTGGGCATGGAGAGTTTGCTGCAGAAGCTGCCAAAAGGGATAAATCTTGGTTCAGTGCCTTCCTCTCAACCTTGGGAGCTTCCCACGAGCTGCAACTCAGCACTGGGTCCTTGGTTTGGCTGATCACAGATGCACATCTTCATCCAGCGCTCTCCCAAGCTAGCTAGGTGCATGCCAAGTGCCTGGGTTAGAGGAGCACGGTGTGGTATCTGAACCAAGGCGCAGCTTTCCCTAGCTCTTGGTTTCTAGCTGGGTGCACGCCAAGTGGCTGGGCTAGCAGAGGAGCACAGAGCAGCAATCAAACCAAGGCACAGGCTTTCCCTAGCCCCTGATTTCTGTGCTGTCCTTATCCGCTCTCCGCATAGCCCCACAAGGACAGTGGGGTGTTATCGTGCGGCAGGCTTCTGCAGACTTATGTTGATTGCTCTCTGGGCTTCATCTTTGTGGTTTTCAAAACACTGCAACAGACTCTATTAGCACAACACTTCCTTCTTGCTCATTTAGCTACCCGAGTGGTAAACGTACTCCTCAGCAGAGCGAAGTGTGCTTACACTGCTTGCCCTCACCAGCTTTCTTCTAGAGAGGTGCTGGAGGGGCTGGGATGAGCCACAGGTGCTGATGAGGCTGGGAAAAGTCTGAATCCAAACTTGAGGACCTGGAGCACCCTGGGCCTCCCCTAAAACTTTAGATAGATGCTCTGGCGCCTCCTCTCCTCAGCAGCTGGAGAGGCTGTGCCCCTCCCTTGGGGTGGTAGCACACAATCCACTCTCTGATTTTGTTTACAGGTGAGCAGTACGTTGTCCAGAAAAGCTACACAGCTGTGGAGGAGGATGAGCTGTCCCTCAAGGAGGGTGATATCATTGAAGTCATCCACAAGCTCCTCGATGGCTGGTGGGTCATCAGGTGAGAGTTGGAAAGAACAAATCAAGCAAGAGAGATTTGGGCAGAGGGAAGGGATGAACCAGAAGTTCAATGCATTGGGGCTGCGAAAGCCATGGACTGTCTGGTTCCTTTTGTAGCTGTTTCTAGTAGCCCATGGCTTTCCCAAATACTAAATGTCACACCTGGGTCTTCCTCTGATAGGGCCTTCAGAAATAATGAAGAAGGACGCAGATGGAAAAGAACCTTATCTGTTATTTTGCCTCTAAGTATTCTGGAACATTTTGCATTGTAAAACCTTAGCCCTCGTCCTAGCCCTGCCCTGCCCTGCAATCTGGGCTTCCCCAAGGGGAATCCCAGCTGCATTTGTGCTCTGGAGAGCCACGGATTGCACATTCGCAGTAGGACACGGCGTGGCCGCAAACCCTGGGGATCCTCCTGCCTCAGCCTGTGCCCAGTCAAGTGGCACCAGGAGGATCTCCTGGTGTTTGCAGGTGAGCTGGGCTGGGGGGGAAGATGAGGACCAGGGAGGGTTTCTTGAGCACACAGCAGCAGGGAGCCATGAGCAATCCTGCAGGAGCCCAGCTAAACCCTCAAGAGAGATAATATGAGCTGGGGAGCCCCTGAAAGTTGTGAGCCATTGCTCTGTCCAATACCTACTTGCTTTTGGGACTCAAGCCACACTTTCAGGGAGATCCACAGGCAAATGAGGTGGGGGACAGTTCAAGCCCTCATCCTCGAAAGCATCATGATAAGAAATATGCTGCCCAGCTCCAGCAGTCTTGCCAGGGACAGGGATGAGGAGGCAGTGGTCACAGAGCCAAGACTGCACGCAATGTCGCTTTGTGTTGCACTGCAGGAAGGATGAAGCCACGGGCTATTACCCCTCCATGTACCTGCAGAAAGCTGGGGAGGCGAACACCTTTATGAAGAGTGAGCTGAGGAACCGGAGCGCTCCGCCACGGAGGTAGGAGAACGCCTGGGCAGTTGGAAGAAGATTAAAGCTTTTCTTCAAGGGGGGTGAAATGAAACCAGACAGTGGTTTGTGGTGTCCCTTGCTCATCCTGGCAATGAGGAACTGCCCAGGAGAGATGCGAGTTGGGCAAAGACACACCAGGGCTGCAGCAAAAATAGCTCTGTGCTCTCTGACTTCCACAGGTGGAGAAGGACCCCAGTATTTCTGATCCTCGCTCCAGCAGGTCCGCCAACCTTCCCCTTGTCCTTCTACAGATTTTTCTTTTCTGGGCTAATGCTGTTTAATTTTCAAATTGGGCTTTTTTTTTTAAATATTTCCTAAGTGTGTCCTCTGAATCTGTGAGAAGCGAGGAGAGATTTGACTAATCAGAGCTGCCAAATGGCCTAATCTGATGGGAGGAGTTGAGCTAATGGAAGGGATTTTATTTTGATTAAAAAGATAAAAAGCATTAATAACTCATTAATTCCAATGCAAAGGAAACTGCTGGGAAGGGCAGAGCTTGCCACTAGCTTTTCTTCCCACCAGAAAACACAGCAGCCTTGCTATAAAATCTCTCAAAACACAGCTCTGTTGGAGCATGGATTAAGTGTGAGACTGTAAACCAGCCCAGATTCACCTATTTGAGCACAGTGATGCTTATTCACACCCTTGGGGAGGTGAGTGGGCCTGTTTCAAGGACAGTTACTTGTTTTCCATGCCAAATGCTGTCCCTGTGGTGCTGGTGCTGAGCCCTGCTGCAAAGGTGGTGACTTGCTGATATCATAGAATCATAGAATCGTTTGGGTTGGAAGGGACCTTAAAGATCATCTAGTTCCAACCCCCCTGCCATGGGCAGGGACACCTCCCACAGGATCAGGCTGCCCAAGGTCTATTCAACCTGGCCTTGAACCCCTCCAGGGATGGGGCAGCCACAACTTCCCTGGGCAACCTGTTCCAGGGCCTCATCACTCTCATGGTGAAGAAATTCTTCCTTACTTCGAGGATAAATCTGCCTCTCTCCAGCTTATACCCACTCCCTCTAGTCCTGTCACCACAGCCTTTGTGAATAGTCCCTCTCAATTTTTGTCAGAGCCCCTTCAGGTACTGGAAGGTCACTATAAGATCACCTCGGAGCCTTCTCTTCTCCAGGCTGAACAAGTCCAGCTCTTTCAGCCTGTCCTTGTATGGGAGGTGCTCCAGCCCTCTGATCATCTTTGTAGCTCTTTTCTGGACCCGTTCCAACAGTTCCATATCCTTCTTATGTTGAGGATTCCAGAACTGGACACGATACTCCAGATGAGGTCTCACAAGAGGGGAATAGAGGGACACAATCCCCTCCCTTCAACCTGCTGGCCACGCTTCTTTTGGTGCAGCCCAGGACATGGTTTGTCTTCTGGGCTGCAAGATCACATCACCGGCTCGTATTGAGCTTCTCATCCTCCAGCACCCCATGTCCTTCTCCACAGGGCAGCTCTCAATCACATCATCCCCCATCCTGTGTTGAAATCGAGGATTGCAGCTATGTGCAAGAGCCTTGCTGTGAAATGGTGTGTGTGCTCAAACTAGGGAGGGGCGGAAAGCAGACAGGCACATAGCCTTGAGCAGAGCAAGAGGAGGACGCAAGGGTACATCAGAAGCCACTTCTCTCATGCCCTGGTAGTGAAGGCAAAGTGGTGGCGTCTGCCTGCCTGGGGACAGTCCCAGATGCTGGGGCTTCCCCTGCGGCAGCATGCCATCCCACAGCTCCAGCTGCTCAGCCTTTCACTTCTCTCAGTAGTTTCTCTGCTGTGGGTTCAACGCCACTCATCCAGGTGCATGCTGACACATTTTATTCACCTGGCCCAGGAACTGATCCTTAGGTGCTGGAGAGCTATGCCGAAGCCCACATTGAGGATCTCGCTGTTGCTGTATGTCCATCCATCCAAGAGCTGTAGATCACTTCTAGGGCTTTCTTGACCTCTGTTGAACAAACCTCACGCCCATCTTGTCCTTCCAGCCTTACACCCAGTCTACCTCACCATGCCCATCATCACTTCCCAGGCTTATGCTCAGGCTTCACCCCTTGGTATTTGCTTCCACAGCACGGTTCCAGCCATTTAATGGGACAAGAGGGAATGGCCTCAAGCTCCACCAGGGGAGGTTCAGGCTGGACATCAGGAAAAAGATATTTCATGGAAAGGGTCATTAGGCACTGGAACAGGCTGCCCAGGGAGGGGGCTGAGTCACCTTCCCTTGAGGGGTTTAAAAGACGGGTGGATGAGGTGCTGAGGGACATGGTTTAGTGACTGATGGGAATGGTTGGGCTCGATGATCCAGTAGGTCCTTTCCAACCTGGAGATTCTATGATTCTATGATCTCCTAACATGCTGTGTGTCTCACCTGGGGTTGCCCTCGAGGACTGGCATCCACCTCCTGCCTTCCAAAAGGTGAAACCACTGGGGTTTGGGTGAGGCAGAGGAGGAAGCGGAGAGGGGAAATACTCGACAAGAAAGGGTGTGATGAGACCTGCAGCATGGAAACTGAAAGCTTTATTTTTTGACTCACTGCAGATCCACCATCCGAAATGCAAAGAGCATCCACAAGCAGAGCCGGAAACGCATCAGCCAGGAGACCTACAGGAGGAACAGCAGAAAGTACATCCAGAGCCGGAGGAACACAAAGGACAGTTTACAGAACAAGGCCAATGTCATCAGTGAGTCTCAGCAGAGCCTTTATCCTGAATGTAGGCTGGAGTCCTGTAGGCACAGCCCGTGCCGTCCAGTGCTGGTTGCTGGAGTAAGATAGTGCATGGAGATCACACCTAGCCTGTCCGCCCTTCTCCTGTACAGGAGGCACATGCAGGCAGATGTTTCTTTTCAATGAGGTTTCTTACCTCTACTTATAGGTTTGACAGAGAAGGAGCAGAATATGGCCCCAGTGGGAGGTCAGCCCACATTTAGAACCTGTGCTTTCCTCTGTGCACCTCATCTCACCTTTGCTGCTGTCACTGTTATCACTATCTCATACGATAGCTGTCAGCAAAGCTCCTAGAGGGAGGTGGTGCATGAAGAAGGAGGCTGCAGATGAGGCAGATGGTTTGGATCTGATAATCCCCTTGTAGGTTCCATGACCTTCCCGAGACAGAGCAGCTCCTCATGCAGCTCTAGAGCTGGGCTTCCACCTAGGCAGAGATCCCAGACAGGCACTGGCGGGCTCATCCCACCACCCTGACCTCCAGGGAGACCATCACACGTGGCCAAGATAGGAGGAGAGGCAGGAGCTTTGGTGGCCATTACATAGGAAGCTTTTGAACATTCATGTGAAGGTGTTGGGTGGTGGAGAGCTCAGATCTACCTGTACATCTGCTTTACCCGCAGTTGAGAAAAATGAGCATGAAGAGGACAAGCCCAAGGCTCAACCTGCTGTTCCTCCCCGTCCCAGCAAAGATCTCATCCTGAACCGCTGCACCGAGAGCACCCGGAGGAAGATCCTATGAGCACTCAGCACCAACCTGCTAATGCTTTATCTCCACCAGCTCCTGTGCAACCAGGACTCAAGCAGGGGTCGAGATGGCTCTGGCAGCCACCACAGATCCCAGGTAGATGCCAGACGGATAGGTGCAGCTCAGCACCAATCTTCATCCACTGGTATGGAGAGCCCAAGATGTCTTAATAACACCATGAGAAGGGACTGAGCACCACTGGCTCCTGAGGGGCCTCGGCCGCCACTGGAGACCCCTCACCACTGAACTCCCTTTTGTCCTCTATTTGTATTTTGAATGAGTTTGTGGGTTTTGCTAATAAAAGAGACACTTTACAGACATATTTCAATGTCTGCCTGGACGGCTGGTCACTGTGCACATGGGAGAGCAACCTGGTGGCAGGAAAGATGTTTCTCCTTGGCGCATCTGGTGGGGATTGGGCAAGGGTGTCTTGCAAAAGATGTTGTCAAGGAAGGAATTTGAGGGGGTGAGGGGGGTGGGGCTGGATGATGGCTGCTTCCTCCTGGAAGGCAGCTGCTTCGCTCCTTCTCATGGAAAGTGAGGGCTGATATGTGGGGGTGTGATGTCTACAGGGTGGGAAGGTAGACACCCCAAGTGGCAGCAGGGTGTGAGGGATGAGTGGCTTCCCAAGGCTGTGAGTGCTGGTCCCTCTGGCCACCTCATGAAGAATTGTAGGACCCCTCTTGGATCCCCAGGACCCCTTTAGAGACGCCCAGAACCCCTCTGGAACCCTCTAGAGACCCCTGGGACCCCCTTAGGGCATTCTAGGATCACTCTTGGATACCCAGGACCCCTTTAGAGACCCCCAGGACCCCTCTAGAGCCCCCTGGGATCCTTTAAGGTCTTCTAAGGCCCCTCCTAGACACCCAGAACCCCTCTGGAGCCCACTGGGACCCCTTTAGGGTATTCTACAACACCTCTTGGATCCCCTGGACCTCTTTAGAGACCTCCAGGACCCCTCTGGTACCCTCTAGAGGCCCCTGGGAACCTTTTATGGCCTTCTAGGACACCCAGGAACTCTCTGGAGCCCCCTGGGACCGCTTTAGGGTTTTCTAGGACCCTGAAGAGCCCTCCAGAGCCTCCTGGGACCCCTTTAGGACCTTCTAAGACCCTTCTAGGACCCCGAGGAACCCTCTAGAGCCCCCCGGGACCTCTTTAGGGCCTTCTAGGATGCCTCTAGGGCCCCCAGGCACCCTCTAAAGTAACCTGGGACCTCTGAAGGACCATCCAGGACCATTCTAGGACCCCCAGAATCCCTTCAGGGTCACGTTGGGACCTTCTAGTACCCCCAGGAATCATCTAGAGCTCCCTGGGACAACTCTGGGGCCTTCTAGGACCCCGAGGAACTCCATGTTCGGGAAAGGGGGGGAAAGAGGAGGAAAGAAGGGGCTCTGGGAGCACGTTCCTATCCAGACCAGGCTCTGGGGGGGTTCTGGGGGCAGATTCCCACCCAGACCCGGATCTGGATCTGGATCTGGATCTGGATCTGGATCTGGATCTGGATCTGGATCTGGATCTGGATCTGGATCTGGATCTGGATCTGGATCTGGATCTGGATCTGGATCTGGATCTGGATCTGGATCTGGATCTGGCCCCGGGCCCCATCTCCCGCGCTATCGATCCCCACAAGCCGCTGCCGCCCTTGCCGCTTTAAGCCTCGCCTCGCGCGCGGGAAGGGGCGGGGCTCCTCGGCGCGTCACCTGAGGCGGCGCGGGGGCCGCGCCCCAAGATGGCGGCGCTGCGGTCGCTCCCGCGGCCGCTGCCGCCGGCGCTGAGTCGGGGACGGTCCGGGCCCTCGAGGCCGCGTAACGCCCGGCAGCTCCGCGAGGCGGACGAGGCCGCCCCCGTGTTCCAGTACGCGGGGAAGGCGGCCGAGAGGAAGCACCGCGTGTTCGTGTGGGGCTTCTGCTTCGCGGGAGCCCTGGGCCTGCCCAGCTTCGTGAGGCCCGACGCGGGGTGGAAGAAACCGCGGCGCGTGCAGACCACACCGTACCGGCTGGAGACCGAGGAGAGGGTGGGGACGGGGAACGGGGAGCGTGGCCAGAGGGGAGCAGCGAAGCTGGTGAAGGGGCTGGAGAACAAGCCTTACGAGGAGCGGCTGGGGGAGCTGGGGTTGTTTGGCCTGGAGAAGAGCAAAGCATAGTTGCGAGCAAAGTTGGAGGCTTCAGGCCCTTAGGACGGCGCCTTTGAGTGTGAGAAATATTTTGGCGAGTCTCTCGGTCCCAGACCCGTGATGCCTTCATCTCTTGGTACCCACATGGCCCTGACCTTGGCATTCTGAGAGCCATTTGTGAGTCGTGATGAGCTCCGCTCTCTCTGCATCCTCCTCCTCATGATATGGGCTTTTGATAAATAGCAACGAGTGCCAGCACAGCAAGAGAAGGGGATTTTGAAGCAGAGAAGGATCTTGCCGTGTTTGGTTTTGTGAGTGCCCGTAGCAGCATGAGCATCTGGCTGTTTGTGCAGAGTTCTCTTTTTGTAGTGGTGGATATTTGACCTTCTTGAGGGAGCTGGGGCTGTTTAGCCTGGAGAAGAGGAGGTTGAGGGGAGACTTTATTGCTCTCTACAGGTACCTGAACAGAGATTGTAGAGAGGAAGGAGCTGGCCTCTTTTACCAGGTGTCAGGGGACAGGACAAGGGGCAGTGGCCTCAAGCTACACCAGAGGAGGTTCAGACTGGATATCAGAAAGAGATTTTTCACAGAAAGGGTCATTGGGCACTGGCAGAGGCTGCCCAGGGAGGTGGTGTGGTCATCATCCCTGGAGGTATTTCAGAGACGGGTAGATGAGGTGCTGAGGGACCTTACTTGGTAGCAGATAGGAATAGTTGGACTCGATGATCCAAGAGGTTTTTTCCGACCTGTCGATTCTGTGATTATATGAACAGGGCCAGGGGAACAGGAGACAGGGCAGGAATTTGGAATGGAAAATGGCAGTGAGGCAGGGGCAGGGGTTGGTAGTGGGGAATGAGGGCTGGAGTAGGGGGCAGTGGGGTTACTGAATAGGGCAGGGGCTGAGTCATGGGACTGGGAATGGACTGGGGCTGGACAGGGCCCTCCCAGGCCATGCATCACCCCTCTGTGCCCATGTGTCCTGGCGGTGGCTGCTCTTAGCGTGGGTAGGTGTGCAGGCACCTGATAGAACGGCTCTGCTGTGACTTGGGTTTAGTGTCAGCAGGGTAGTATGTGTCAGGGTGACTTTTGGTATAACCATAGTAGCATACGAGTTGGGAAAAAGAATATATACATACATACATATATATATATGTATATGAGAGCTGTAAGAGAGCAGGAGTTGGAACAACATTTATCAGAGTAGCAGGACTTCATTTTCCTTGGCTTTTGTGGCAGCTTTCACTTGGGCAAAATTGGAACCTTGTGTCAAAAACTATGTTATTTTATCTGCATGTCTCAAACATCATGCTCTGCTGTCTGGTTCAGAGAGCTTCAGAGCTTTTCTGCTGGGCTTTCTTTGACAAAAGGAGTAAAACACACACCATGGTTTGGGGCTGCCTTTGGATGTGCTCTAATGAAAGAAGAGTGCTGCCAGGCAAGCAGCTTGGAGTGAAACCTCGTTTTCTAAGCCATAGTTTATAACAGAAAGGTGTGGTTTTTATTTGTCTTCAAAGATATCCTCTGCTGCCTGTGGTTATGGATTCACACTGCTGTCCTCTAAAACCACGGACATCACCAAAGTGTGGGGCATGGGGCTGAACAAGGATTCCCAGCTTGGATTCCAGAGGAGCATAAGAGATCGAAGTAAGGATTGAGATGTTTCAAAGACTTACAGGGTGGTGCTACAGGATGCATGTGTGATGTGGGAAAGTTCACATTAGAAGGCATGAAAAATGTCCAGGAGGCTTTGATTTAGATTACAAGGCTGTGTTTGTTTCTTTTTAAAAACTAGCGGGTTTGGAACTTAGCTGTGTTTTAATGTGCTTTATAATTGGAGTATGCGTCGTTCCGTGCACTTGCTTGGATGTAGCTGAAGTCTAAGTAACTGTGGTTCTGCAGAAATAAATGTGCGTTGGTTAAGGTGTTGCTCTTAATCTCTATAGTTTGATAGTAGACCATGTAGTGCACTTATTAATGAAACAATTTTACAAGGTGGTTTGCTCCTTTCCATTGCCTTTGCATCTATAAACCAATTTCCTTTCTCACGGAGATCTTTTTATACAGTCATTTGAATTTTGTGGGAAGCTGTAGGGGGCGTTATTTAACTTTAATACCAAGTTGCACTTGAAGGAAAAACATACTGTTTAGTTATCCTGTCTTGGACCAGGCTCTCAAATGCATTGAAGGAGCTGATTTCTGTGCAGAACACTGCCACCTTCCACCTGAGACAGACACGAAAAACTTGAACGTACTTCCCTTATAGAGTATTTGTCTCTAAGTGTTTGAAAACATTCCTCCGTAAACAGTTGGGGGAAAATAACACATTAAAAGCAGTTTCTCTCCTTATTCGTATAAAGCTGTAATCTGCTAAGTTATGGTGCATTTGAATTGTGCAAAAGATTAAACTTTGTGGCAGTGCAAAAGGCAAATTGCAGCTACTGTGCAGATGCTGCAGGTCAGTTCAGCTGTTGTGTGTTGCTGCCAGCGTGCGCATGCAGCAAGCCTGTGCCCTTCAACAGCAGCTGCAAAATGAAGGGACCACAGAAACGTCCTCCCCTTTGCTCTTAAAGGTTTCAGCTCTCACTGTCAGTTCTTTCTGTGCTGACATCTCCGGAATATCTTGCCATTTTCTTGTTTTCATCTGAGCTGCTGGATTATTTTTGCTTGAGAGACTGGAAATAGTTTAAACGGTTCAAGCCCTAGGTAAGGGATTGTTTGGTGTTTGATGGAATCTGTTGGAAGTGCAGTGCAGATCAGTGGGATTGCCGCTGTTCTGTATTTAACTTCCCACAGACAAGCTTCCTGTTGGATGTGCTGCTCATTGCTCAGTTTTCCAAACTTTCTTTGGTACCTGCTAGTGCCAACACTGTGTCCCTGCAGCTACTTCATGTCCAGGGGTATTTGCAGCCTTTGGACTTTTAGATGGTTTTATTTCATACTCCAACTCTATCTGTTTCTTAGCTAAGCTACTAATAATTTACTCTCGCCCTCTCTTGCAGTAGCCACTTTGTTGCCTCTTTTCTCTCAAGTCCTTCAGGTGTTATCAGTGCTGATGCAGTTCATTACCACAGACCCCAGTAGCTGAGTGGCTCTGCTGGAAGGAGCAAAGAGAGGAAAAGGGTTGTTTTGTTTTTTTTTTAATGACTTCCACATCTCTTTAGACGGAAGGGACCTTCACTGCCTCTCAGGTCCTTCTGCATGGCATGGCAGGTCCCAGCACTTGCAAGCAGCCCTTTGTGGTTCCCGTCCTTCCCACCCAGTAGTGCCTTACGGTAGGAGGAGGTGTAGATTTCCTGAGGCCTTTAACTGAAAGCAGTGAGAACTAGTTACGGCACTGCTGTATGTGAGCAGAATACTGCTTCAAGCCCTCTGAGATTTTATTTCACTTGTTACAGTGGCTTTCTTTGATAGCAAAGCTTTTTATCTCTTCTTAACCTTTTCCCTGGTACTGATTTATGTTTAGCTGTTCATTTTTTCCCCTTCTTTTTCCCCAGTTGACTGTAATTGATTACATATTCTTCAAGTTACTAAATCTTTTCCTACTACAGCCTGTCAGTTTCTTTCGTAAACGATAGATCTCTTATCCCCTATGGAGCCAGGCTAGTTAATGTTTCTTGCATTCCTTTTTTCTGAAAGGGCCTTTAATCTCCTGTTCTTTAAATATGAAGCCCTAAGATGATGTTGTTCACCTTTGGTGCTGCCTTTCTGTGATTGCTGCAGTTGTACCTTGTCTGCAATATCCCCAGTTGCAGAGTGCTTAGTCTGTGCTTTGTGTTAAGCTCTCTAATCAGCCTTATTCGCCAAGGTGGCTGAACACAGGGCTGAAAGGCTCTGTTTCTCAGTTCTGGCCACCTGAAGCCATACTGATGCTTTTAAGTATGGTGGATTTTTGATTAGGAAGTGATTATTGGCTTCAGCCATCCCTGTGGCTTTTAACTTCCTCCACATGAATCCAAATCACCTACTTCAGTTAGTATTTTGGACTTCTGAAAAACATCTGTTTTTGTAATAAAACAAAAGAGTGCATGTGTCTGTACAATGGCATTGGCAAATTCATGATGAATTCACTTTGTGGAGGCTACTGACTTTACATTTCTCTCTCTTCCTTAAGCTAAGGGCTATGAATATGTCTTGGAGCCATCTCCAATTCCATTACCGCTGGAGAAGCCACAGCAGACTCGAGTCTTGCAAGTCTCCTGTGGGAGAGCCCATTCGCTGATCCTGACAGACAGTGAAGGAGGTACAGTATCGCTTCTGCTGCTGACAGGGAATGCCTGACTGTGCTTTCATTAAAAGCTCTGGAAAGCTTCCCTCCTGTCCTTCAGAGCTGGACCTCTGAGGGACAGCCCTGAGCTGATAACTCTGCATTGAGCTCCGCTTGGCTCAAGCTATACATGTGTTGGAAGCTTTTTTACTGGAACTGTTGCAAAATATGGTTTGTTTATCTAGCCCCAGGCTTGGTTTAAGTGTAGCCTGTTTGTCTTGTTCAGTCAGATGTGTGTTTGAATTCAGTTTTGGATGGCTATGCCAATACTCCTGTGTTACTTTTCCCTTGAAGCCCCAGAGTGCTGCACTTGTAAAAGTGATTAATTAATGGGCCTTTATACAGAAGATCCTGTTTGTGAATTGGCTTTCCACATCTCTGGGAATTCTCTGGTGCAGTGGCTTCAGCGCTACACTGAGCGATCCAGTGCTGCTTATCAGTGGGTGAGCTGGTTGGTTGGTTGATTTAACGCTCCTGAGGGAGCGCTGATCTATCCCTGAGTCTCCTTGGCAACGGCGGGATGAATTAGGCAATTACTGAACAACAGCCAGTGGGCTCCAGGTACAACTGCTGTGCCTGCAAGAATATCACGGGGATGTTGTTGATGGAAATGGATTTGGTCACTTGAATTTAAGCGGACTTGGTTTGAGGAAAGCTTATGCCAATTTTTACAGTGCTGTGTCCCACTTTTCATACTGAGTTTTGCATGAAAGTATTTTGTGTAGCTGAAAAGGGAATTTCAGGGGATTGGACAGTAATAAAATGTGTAATGTATCATTGTTTTTCAGTTTTCACCATGGGGAACAATTCTTATGGACAGTGTGGCCGGCAGATTGTTGAAGATGAAACGTACAGGTGAGAATCCAAAGATTCAAAATTTCCTTAATGTTAAAAACAGAAATGCATGAAAATAACTGCAGAAAAAGCCTGAAGGTTGGAAAAACCTGGTAGTGTAAGGACTTCAGATTAAGGAGTCTGAAACCAGCCTTTTATGCTGCAGGTGCCACATAAGCAGCCTGACTTTAAACCCAGGCTGGGCACGAGCGCTGTTCTGGCCACCTTCACAAAGATGACAGCATGTGCCAGTTTTCACTGTGAGAAGAGCCAGCCTTCATTAACAGCCTGAAGTAATTGGTGCTACTAGTCACCCTTTCTCTCTTCAGCTTCTGAGTGCAAGTGCTATTTCCAAGGGTGTGAAAATGGCATTTAGTGATGAAAGAGATGTCCTTTTGTGAATCTTTTTGCTGTAACTGCCTTTGAATCTGTAGTGCTTTTGCTTCGCAGAGGTTTTGTGGCTGCACCAAAACATATTCTCAAAATGCTCTGTTAACATGGTAGCAGTGTAAGCAGATAGCGGGAATGTGTTGAAAGTTACTGTTTCCTTGGCAGAGCTTAGAAGAGACCTTACTGATTGCCCTGTGGTTCACAAGGCTTGACTTGTAGAGTTTAAGAAAAGAGCCCCCTCTTTTTCACTCTGATACTGGCAGTTAGTCATTAGGTTGTTCAGAATTCCTGGTTTTGTGGAAGAATGAAATGGATGTTAACACTCTGCTATGCTCTGGAACTCAAGTCTGGTTAATCCATAGTTAAGCCCAGTGTTTATATAGGAGCTGTGCTGTTATCTATTGTCTGTGCTCATCGCAGGCTAGGAAGTGTTTGAGGACTTCCAGCTTCCACACCCGGCTTCCGTGAGAGGCTGTGTTTAAAAAAAAACGACGGTTCTTAACTTCTTAAATAAGAAAATTCAAAATTACTCTCCTTTGCATAGTAATTTTACAGTGGATCTGTGTTCTTTTGCTGTGTATGAGAACACACGAAAATCTTTTCTTGTAACAGCACAGTGGCATTCAGTAAGGCAGGTCTGTGTTCACATTTTTCAGTTGCCGTTCTCTGAAATCCTCTGTATTGCCTTTTCTCTTCTCGGTGGTGGTTTGATGCTGTCCAGTGAAAGCCATATAATTCATCAGCTGAATGAATTTGACAGCAGAATTGTCCAGGTAAGAGGACCTTATGAATCCAGTTCTGAAAGCGATAAATACCTGAAGGGAGGGTGCAAAAAGGATGGAGCCAGTCGTGCACAATGGCGGGATAAGAAGCAGTGGGCACAAACTGAAACAGACAGTTCCCTCTAAACATCAGGAAATGCCTTTTACTGTGACTGAGCACTGGCACAAGTTGCCCAGAGAGTTTGTGGAGTCTCCCTCTTTGGTTGAAAAGCCATGTTGACATTATCCTGGATAGCCAGCTGTAGGTGACCTTGCTTCAGCAAGGAGGTTGGACCAGGTGACCTCCAAAGGTGCCTGCCAACCTTGACCAGTCTGTGGTTCTGTAATGGGAGAGAAAAATCAGTGTGCGAATCACTTATTGAAGGTTTCTGAAATGACACGGGACTCTCCTATGTGGTTGCTTATAAAAAGCACAAGGTGGCATTTTGTTCCATCCCCTCGCAGAGCAGTTGCAACTGGCGGTGCAGGGTCTGAGCTCACTGAAGAATTTGATGGGAATGTGAATGCAGTGTTAGCTCACTCGATGTCTAGGTAACACCTGCATGTCAGGGCAGTCGTTCTGATGCCTCGCCTCTTGCTGTCCTGATTTCTTACTCTTGTTGCCCTTTGACACTTTTATATCATTTGAACTGTTTTATTTTGAATTTTGTCTTCCCCATTTCAAACGTGAGATGTGTGACTGTTCCCTTAGTCTAGCCAGTGTTTCCCTGGGGCAGGTTTCAGGAGAGCAGGGAACGGCAGAGCAGCATGAACACCACTGTCTGCCCGTGGCTGTGGTGTTTCCAGGCACAGGAGCAGGTGCTGGTGCTGCTGTAGCAACAGTATTCTGTGAGAAAAGGTTGCTCCTGTTCCATGCGGCATCCTAGAAAACAAGTGTTATTCATTTTGATCTTTATGCTGAGAGTATGCCATGATACATCCCATGAGGTTTTGCATTAGGCTTGTAAACTTTGTTTGGATTTTTCATGATTTTATTTTTTTCAACGGGATTGAATAAAAGGTTCCTGTTTGTACTTTGACAACAGCAGTGATGTGCGCAATATTCTTGGTAGTCAGTCTCTTAACTTGTGGATGCCTTTAATCTTTGGCTAATTTTTAATGTCTGCTCTTGAAGATCTTGGCTTTAATTCATGCCAAGCCTGTGGCAGACGTGATTGCTAACTCAACATAAATGTCAATTTGAGAATAGATGTGTTCCTAGAATGCTTACATGGCAAGGAATCAATAGCAGTTTGTAGCTGGCATTGAGAGCCATGTGGGAAGGGAGATCTCTTATTTACTCTTCGCTGGGTGGGGTTTTTTTTGTGTTGTATTGCTGCATTGAGCTTTCTGTTAACTAGGCCTTGTTTTGGACCTCAGAATAAATCAACTGCAGCATTGCTTTCTACAAAGAAAAATCTACTGTTTTCTGTGCCTTATCATGCTCTTAGAGCCATTTAATCTGGAGAGAAAGGGCAAAATCTGAGTGGATGGGCATTGTAGAGGTTCATTACTCGAATCGTCTGCCAGTAATGTTTCATTAAATTCATTTTGAACACATGGCCTTGCCTGACCAGCTCTGACTTTGTGTGCAGGTGGTGTGTGGGCAGGACCACAGCCTGTTCAGAACGAAGAAAGGCGCTGTCTATGCATGTGGATGGGGAGCTGATGGACAAACAGGTAGGAGCTCAGCTCAGCTTGCTTTTCAGTGAATTGATGAATAAAGCAGAGGTTTCCTGAATAGAGCAAAGGTATCCTAGTTCAGAGTCTGTGATGTACATTTATCATGCATGTGTGAACAGAAAGGGGCTGGAGTGTTTCCACCTGCATGCAGATGTTCTCAGTACTCTCGTGTAACTAAACTGAGACAAACCATTTCATTTTTAGAGGAGCTTTAGGATGCTGTGCTGGCGATCCAAGTGTACAGTCTGAGGAGAGTGTCAGCTGATTGAAGCTTGTGAAGGGTTGTGGAAGTGGCATGGAAAGGATAGCTCCCACATTCTGTGCAGGCTTTGCCTTCCCAGTTCTCTTTTCAGGGTCTGTTTTGTTTCTTGCTCCTTTTGAGCTGATGGAGGGCTTTGGCAGCGGCTGCTGCTTTAGCGTGAGATCTTTGGCCAGGCCCTTTTTCTGGTGGCTCTTGCTTTTGGAAGACTTCCAGTCCTTCTTGCTGTTTAGTCCTTCTTGCTGTTTAGAACTCAGAAGCTGAGTTCTGCCCGTGCTTCTCTTGTGTGGGCATACTGTAAACCCTCTTGTTAGCTATCCGCTTTCTGGCCTCTTGTCCAGGAGGCTTTTTGTCCTGTGGCTTGTTTGCTTCCCAGCCTCTTCTGCTGCTTCATCTGCTGTGATCTAAGCTGGTTGCAGTGTGCTGGAAGTCAGGATTCTCCTTGCAGAAGACGAGGCAGCTGGTTTGAAACTTCCTGTCTTTGGGGATGTCTGCCTGGCTTGGTTACCGCTCTCTCACACACTTTGGTCTGTGCAGGCCAGAGAGATGAGAACCTAGACTGCTTTCCAGGTGTGACTGTATACAGTTGTTTTTTACTCTAGAGAGGTAGGTTTGGCCAGTAGACCTGGTGTTTGTGGCTGCTTGTCTATTGAAGCTGGTAGTTAAGAGAGATGGACGGGAAGATGTCTTTTGGAGGAAGGGTTATTAGGTTATAACATGACCTATGGTCCTATGTAGATGTTAAAAGTGTGTCTGGAATAAAAGCCTTCATTGTCTCTTTGTTTCCTTCCAGGTCTTGGACACTACAACATCACCAGTGTTCCTACCAAGCTGCGTGGTGACATTGCTGGAGTAAATATTATCCAGGTCTCTTCCTATGGGGACTGTTGTCTGGCTGTTTCAGATGAAGGAGACGTCTTTGGTTGGGGAAATTCAGAGTACTTGCAGTTGGCATCTGTCACAGAAACCCCACAGGTCAGTTGGCCTGGAGGTGTGTTCTTACATGTTTCATTTCAGCTGCTGTGCATGGAGTTCAAAATTACATGCTTCTCCCTTCTTAGGGCTCCTTTGACAGCAGTATAAATCGCTGCAAACACCACTAGCTGGCTGGTTTTACCTTTGCTTACAAACCCAATCTCTCTGAAGTGCTTGTATAGCTTTGGAGTAGTCTTTCCCAGCTATTGATAGGCAGAGGCTTGTGTCACCTCACCCCATTAGTCTGTTCTAAAAGAAGAGCCTGTTCTGTGCTCTCCTTTTGTCATCCCATGGACTTGGCACCAGGCTGAGATCCAGCTCGAGTGCTTGTACTGGTGTCAGGACAGGAATTGGTCTCTTGGCTGGCTTAATCTAGGATTTTAAGCTGTCCTCCTTTGAGCATGGTGTTGGTCCAGATAACCCCTGGAAGTTCCTTCCAATCAACCCTTGGTAGGCTTATACCTGAGCCCTAAACAAATCCCAGTGTCTCACAGATAAGTTTTTTGGAGCAAATTTACGTGCGGCAAAAATACCGTGCTGATTTGGCACTGAGCATTGTGATACTGAGGTAATTAGGCAGATGGTCTCCTCTTACAGTTAGTGTAGGAATGGAGCTGGGGAATTAATTATACTCAAGCTAGTCTTGGCAGAAGGCTAAAAGCAGACAATTACGTTAGTATGGCTTTAGTAAAATCTGTATCTTTGTTTCCTGTGCCTCTCCTGATGTATCCTTAATGTAGGGCTAACTACTTAGACCCGCAGGGCTTGCAGGCAAAGTTCAGATTCAGTGGTGTGGTAGCTCCCTGGCTGGGTGCTCAGTGGAGGTCAGAGGGGTCTAGAACAGGTCAGCAGCATGTTTGCCGAAGTGGGAGTTTTAGATAAAGTCCAAATTGCAGAATAACAGAGCTGGTTGACGTGTGTCAAGCCGTGTAAATTTCTGTTGTATGGAACTGCACCAAATAGGAGTGATTTTCTTCAAGTGTTTTTTTCCCTAGCATGTTCAGAAATGCCCCTGCAGATCAAATTTTGGTGATCTTGTCCATTGTGAAAACTTGTAAGTGTGCACACCTGTTGAGATTCCCATTGTATCTGACTTGGAGAGCCAGGGATATAAGCAGACCTTAAGCATTCCCGGCTTTGTTGCCATGGAAGTAAGCTTTGTAGTGGGTAACTTTTTCCACTTTGTACTCTCAACCATAATGGATTTCAGGTAGTTTTTTTAACCTTGGGACTTACATTCAATCTGTTATTCGGGCATAAAGGTTTTCTGTCTCAGGAATTTGGTGTACATGAGCTCTAACCAGAACTAGAGAACAAGTGAAAAATGTATGTAGCAGTAGCAGTTTACTACCTTGTCTTTAAGGCTTTTGCAACCATGTACAGGTGAATGTTCCCAGACATTTGCCATTCAAGATTGGAAAGATAAAGGAGGCAGCATGTGGAGGCACTGGAAACGTTGTGCTAACAGGTGAGTTCACTTCTACAGTTTTCCCCTTTAGTGCAAAGCTATGCAGTAGGTGGGTTATAATAATATAATGGAGCAAGCATCTTCACTAGAAACAGGGAAGTACTGTCTGTTATGAGGAAAGCTGGGAGACTGAGAAACTTATGGTGTAAGAGTCTGCTAGGGAGTTATCTGCAGAGCATTGCTTCCAGTATGTGCTGTTATGAGCACTTATGCAACCTAGAACAAGAGCATGGTTGCTGCTGGCTATTCTGATCCCTTGTTTTTGCCACGTGTGGCCCATAATGAAGATAAATACAGGGAGGCAGTAAGGTAGCACTTCAGAGAAAGATGAGCTTTCAGGCTCAATGTAAATCTGACACGTAAGTAAATCTTGATAAACTGGGCTGGGAAACAAAGGGTTCTGAGAATATGCAGCAGGCTTCTTGGTGGATGCTGCTTTGGATTGCCAGTGGCCTGGGGAGCACATCTAGGAAGTCACCAAGTGACAGAATGGAGGAGTGGGTTGTCCTAGGATACTTCTAAGAAGGATCAACTCAAGATGTTCATAGTATATATTGCAGTGGTTGTGATGACGAGATTTGATCTTCTGCCATGAAGGGTGCAGAGCTAGCAGACATAATAACTTACTCTGTCTGATGCTATCCAAGCGCTACCTTTCTCAGGCACAGCTCAAGGCAGAGTGCCTGGCAGAGCAACTCGCCTGCCACTGGCTTGGCCGTGCCTCAAAGGAAAAAGTGGTGATAATAAAACACTCAAACCTCTGTCCCATCAGTTAGTAAGCTGAAGTATTTTATCCAGCCCACGCTATGTTGGCATTATTTCCCCATGGAAGGTTTGCCTGAGAAGGTTGATCTGCTTGCTTTAGGAAAGAATCAAGGCATTTGGATGGAAAAGCATTGTTTGCTAACTGTAAGTAATCAAAAGGTGCTAGACTGCTGTGGGAGAAAGGAAGATATCCCTTTGGGTCTGATGAAGTTTTGGTCATGGTGTGAATTTCACAAGCACAGACTTTCTTACAGCATGTGTTCTTATTGTAATGCAGAAGAAGGAAATGTTTTTGTCTGGGGATATGGAATTCTTGGGAAAGGACCAAACCTCACAGAGACAGCGATGCCAGAGATGATCCCACCCAGTCTTTTTGGCTGGTCAGACTTCAATCCGGACGTCCGTGTTGCTCACGTTCGCTGTGGACTCAGCCATTTTGCAGCAATTACAAGTAAGTTTCTAGTCCTGCTGTCAAGGAGAAGTCACATTGCTGTATTACTGGCAGTTAAAAGGGGGGAAAAAAGCACCTTTCTTTAAACTTAAAGAACACTGGAATGCAACAGGAGGGGTAGGGAGCACATCTACAGCTGGCAAAGCAGTTTCTAATTTGGGTGCTGCTGTGATAAACCTTATTTTAATACGAACATAAGGCTAATATGTACCTGTCATTTTTAGAACTAACTTATGTTAAGCATTATTCTTCTAAAGCAAACTAAAGATTTCTCTCAAACAGGAAACCCAGGAAGATTGTTTGATTTCCTCGTGCAGAATGTTAGGCAGCTGCTCTTTAGAAGCAGCAGGGATTCATGTGATAAATGGATAAACTAAATCCATGAGTCTGAGTCAGAGGTGGATGTCAGTGTAGTGTGGCTCTTCTGGCCAGTCAAGTTAACGGTCTGAGGTGGGGAGACCTGGATATTTCACGTGCAGAGGGTACAGTACCTTGGTGTGGACCCCATGTACTGAGATCAGGCTTGCAAGGAAGTTTTGAATTTGGAGGTCACATACGAATGGGCAGCAGAGGGCAGCAACACAGAAACCCATCTGCTTGGTAGCGAAAAGAGATTGTGTACTAATGAAAAGCACACGGTGCTGGCACGTCTGGTCCTTCTTGGGAGGTGGAATGGGTGATAATGTCAGGTTACAGGGTGTTTCTAGTATTCAGGAAGCATTAGAAACAGTGTTCCCATTATATCATGTTAGATCGTTTTGGCATCTCTGCTGTGGGGCTGATCTGAACACTTTAGAGATCTAGATGTTTTGCTGAGGAGCTTAAAAATCTCCACTGCAGGTGAACACAAGTATGTTCTTTTCCCCCACTGTCACTAGGCAGTCACTTCTACCTGGCAGGTGGATAACCAGCCCCAGATGGTGTCTTAGGACAGATTTCACTGCCTGCTTACCCCATTTGCTGTGCTGGTAGCTGATCTGGGTCACCTATAGTTGTCTAACTTCCAGCACAAGTGATTCATTTCACCACAAATGATTCCTTGGAATCTCTTCTGCTGCACTTTCTTCAAATAAAATTCCAAAGCGAGAGCTATAAGGGGGGAAGCAAAGACTTGTGCCCAGAACATGCTGCTTGTCCTCTTCAGAATCAGTTTTCCCAAGCACAAGTACATTTGTTGTATTTGGAACCAAACTCCATGGCTTTCATGCTGCATGTATAACCCTTTATATTCCCAGAACTACTGTAGCCACACTTGCCAGCATCACAAATATAATTCTTCCTTTATAATGACTCCGCCCTATTTTTTATTCTTCTTTTTCTCCCTTTATAGACAGAGGAGAACTGTTTGTATGGGGCAAGAATATAAGAGGATGCCTTGGAACTGGAAGAATGGAAGACCAATATTTTCCATGGAGGGTAAGGTTGGCAGTGTTAAGGCCAGGAGTACATTCTTTAGCTAGTCATTGTTATCGTTAAGGCAGGAAATATCATATGCTGCCTGGTTTTGTTGAGTAATTTTGAAAGAAGTGGAAGCCTAAGATAACTGTAGAACTGCTTTGTTTTCCATAGATCCTTGCCTGGCCTGCTTTAGGGGTGGTGGGATTCAGTAAATGCTTTGAGTCTTCTGATTCTGCTATTTCAGTATAGATTTGAGATCCCAAAGCAAAATGTGGTGCTGTTAGGGGCATGATTTAGGGATTGGTGGGAATGGTTGGACTCGACGATCCAGTGGGTCTCTTCCAACCTGGTGATTCTGTGATTCTGTGATTCTGTGATTCTTGCCTTCCTTCGTCTGCAGTCTTCTACCTGCTACCCCTTACTGCCTGTTCCCTCCACTCTAACCTGCACTTCACTTCTGTACGTGCTGCTGAGGAAACCACCAGTATTGGTCATCTGTGATGCAAAAATCTTTCATTACACGTGCAAATTAAGTGAACGTTTTGGTCATGGTGGTCAGGCTATAGTGGCAGCAGGTCCCCATTGCAGCTGGCTGCCTCCCCCTGCTCCTCCTCCAAGTCAAACAACTATGGTGGTGGGTCACTGAGCTGCCTGTGGGGATCATAGCCATGGAACTGTTTTCAGAGCTGTTTTGCAACACTTCCAGTTCCACTCCCGCCTCTCAAATGGTTCCAAGAGCCAGACTCTGTGGGTGTAGAAGAGTCTTTGGCTCTGGAGTTTAGCACTCAGCCTAACAGATGTTCCCAGTCTCCATGAAGGCCAAATTGGAGAGGAGGGAGGCAGTCAGTTGGACCACCCTGGAGTCCTTTTCCATGTGTCTGAACTTGCAGTGAGTGTGTTTCTTTTGCATTCTTTCTTCTCCTTATAAAACCAAACAAAATAAGACCAACTCTGGAGCATTTGCCTACAATCACACTGCTGTGGCTGGGTGGAGTCTCTGAATTCACCAAGCGTGGCACATCCAGGTTTCCCTAGGTGTGGACGCAGAGCGTTATGCTCCCTCAAACAGCCGGTCCATCTGACAGTACTTGTCCGATCTCCTGCCCTAGACGTAGCCATCTCCCCCTCCCTTAGCTCCAAGGAAAAACTTGCCTTTGTAGCCCCTGGTTTCCTTCGGTTTGAAGCCAGATTTATGTGGAAGAGCTGTAACTACACTAGTGAGTGGGGTCTGCTTAGCATCAAAGCAAAAAGTGCCTTTGGCTGAGTTGAGCTTTTGCCTCATTTCAGTCCTTGCTGATGAGAAGAGGTACCTTGTGGTGCTTTTGCAGATCCTCTTCCTGCTGCCTGGATTGGTCATGCAGCTTGTGCTGCTGAACAGATGGGCTGGGGCTACAGTCTCATCGCTGTCTGCTAGGGAGACCTCTCTTTCTGTCCTTCCAGAGTTTTACATGCTTCTGTGGAGGGAGAAGGAGAACATTTCACAGCTTGGTGCACAAGCATGTCTGATGCTGAATCTTGCTTTCTCTGGGGTTTCACTTTGGCAATTCCACAGGTTCAAGTCCCTGTGAAACCAACCAGCATGTTAAGCAGGAGGAGAAACAGGAAATACCAGGTGCAAAGTACAAGCTTGAGAAATAATGGCCTCTTCTCCCAAGTGACAGGGGACAGGACGAGAGGGAATGGCCTCAAACTCTGCCAGAGGAGGTTTAGGCTGAACATTAGGTAAAGAATTTTCACAGAAAGGGTCACTGGGCACTGGCAGAGGCTGCCCAGGGAGGGGGTTGAGTCACCTTCCCTGGAGGGGTTTAAGGCACAGTTGGATGAGGCTCTGAGGGACATGGCTTAGTGTTTGATAGGAATGGTTGGACTTGATGATCCGGTGGGTCTCTTCCAACCTGGTGATTCTATGATTCTATAATCGTCTCTTGTGTGTCTGATCCAGGTGACTGTGCCCGGTGAGGTGGTGGATGTTGCCTGTGGAGTTGACCACATGGTGAGCATGGTGAAGTCTTTCACCTAGTGATGCTGCTGGGCCTCAGTGCTGTGCTGACACAACGGGGGACTTGATGACAAGCTTCTTGGAAAGAAAGACTCGTTCCATGAAGCCAAGCAAGAAGTGACTGTGAGCAGTGCCAGTCAAAGCAGTGCTTGGATGTGTTGTCATCTGTGCGTCGTTGGAACAATATGGCCTGGCTGCAGGAGAGATTTATATTCCCTAGGGAATGTGGAAATGAAGGGAGTGCTCTGACTGGTTCATGGTGAGCTCCAAAAGAGTCTGAATCCCAGCCCGCAGTCCTTCTGTTTGTAAGGATGAAGAGCATCTCCCTTGGGCAAGACTGACACAAGATGGAATCTGTGGCGCAGGGCATTGATTTATGGATGCTTTCCCTGTCATCAGCTCTGGAGTGTCAGTGTTGGGCTGAGGCAAACTATTTCTCAATGGAAAGGATTTTTTAATAACTATTTTTGATGTGGAAGAAAAGCCATGCTGGCTGTTGGAGTCTGGCACAGCTGTCCTGGGCATCTACCACCAGCTGCTCTCTGCACAGGCCGCTTTTCCATGTGGAAGCTGGACACAGCCAGTGGCCTGGAGGCAGTGATGTACTTTTATCCCAGGCCGTGACAGCCTTTCAGTGTGAACTCCAAAGACTGAACACCCAATGAACGTGTTTGTTAAAACTGGAAGAGTGAGAACTTGTTTGCAGGGGCAAAGCACTGTTAAATTAAAGACAGCATGGAAAGATTGATTCTAGGCTGCCCTTGCTGTGAGAGGACGGCTCGGGAGTGACAGCTGCCAGTCTCGCCTGTTAGTGGAGGTAGGCAGGAAACAAAGCTCTTCTCTTGGCTGCCTGCAGGGCCTGTGCTTGGGCAGTGGATGTGAGCAGCACTCCCTGATCATCCCCTACTTTTGTCTCCATGTGATGTTCACAAACCGCTGCCTTTGGGGTTTTTATGAGGAGTTCCTGCACTCTTTCTGTCTTCAGGGATAGTCAGTGTTCCAAAGGGTCCTTTATATTAGGCTTTCGGTAGTGTCAGCAGTGGGCAAGCAGCAGCGCTTTGCTTCTTGGTACCTGCTCAGCAGAGAAGTTGATGAGTGCATTTAGGACACAGTGAGCTGCTGGAGATGAGGTGCAACCACAGTAGGTACCTGTAGCAGGCACTTAGCAGGTGTCCCACTAAAATGTGAAAAGCTGTCTCCTCTGAAATAATCCAGAGGCCACGCAGAGCTATATCACTTCTCTCGGGGTAGGATGCTTGTACTGTGTAAGTTGTTTTGGCAAGATCCAAGCTAATATGTTTTTAATAAAGTGATTGTAAAGTCCTCATCTGTATTAATGGGATATTCTTGAGCTTCCCTTCACATGTGAGCTGCCCTGCCTTGCATTCTGCATTTCAGCTTCAGCATTTTTGCTCACGGTGGTGTGACAGGAACCCTTGGGTGTCAGTAGAGACCTCTGCGCCCCCAGGATGGGTGTGGTTGTGGGCAGGCAGCTCTCCCAGGAGGACACACTCATACTTTGGCTCCATGAGCTCAAATTCCGTATCAAATCTCTTGATTAATTACCAAAACTCGGGGGGTAAACTTGACTTTGAATAAGTCTTGAAGGGCTTTGCATAAAGTTAGGACAGGTGAAACAAAGTACACAGAAATAGAAGTGTATGAGTTGCTATTAGCGTTACTGTGTAGGACTGTGATGGGTTGAGGCAGAGCAGAAGGTACCATTGAGTTGTGACAGGTGTTCGGTGCTGTGCATTCCCATTAAGTCAGCTTTAATTCTCACCTTCTGCACTCGACTTGGGCAACAGGAGCTGCCCAAACGTGTCTCTGGCCTCATGGGAGCAGCTCTGCCCTTTGAACAGGAGGAAGCTTTTTAAAGCACTGGAAACAAATATCAAAAACCATGGTAAGGGCGGTTTTCGAAACACCTCCCCTGTGTGGATGCTGCTGTTTGAGGAGGGTGCACAGCATCACTGGTGCCCGGCAGTGCTGCAGGCTTTTTGCTGCTTTTGTTCACACGTGAACCCGCTGCTGTGTGGGGCCGGGCCTTGGGGAGAGCTGGGATGAGGAGTAGCACTGTGCTGAACCTGGCTGTGTCACAGTCTTGCTGTGCAATAAATTGCAAAATCTGTATGTTAATGAGATGCCAGCAAGGTCTTGAGCCCTAAATAGAAGTGTTGTATGGCTTAATGCGGTGGGAGTGTTGGTGCTTCCAGCACAGTGGCTGTGGGTATTCTCAGTCTCACTGCCTGATAGGAACAGGGTTAGTGGCAGAGCCCATGCTCTGGAAACACCAGCCAGGTGCCCACCGAGCTGTGCTGTGTCCCCCTCCATCAACAGAACCAGGAGAAGGTCTGAGATTGGGGGTCGTGACACTTTCCTCAGTATTGGGCAGCATCTCCAGGCAAACAACCCTGGCTGAGAGAGCTGGGGGTGTTTAGCCTGGAGAAGAGGAGGCTGAGGGGAGACCTTGTTGCTCTCTACAAATACCTGAAAGGAGGTTGTGGAGAGGAGGGAGCTGGGCTCTTCTCCCAAAGGACAGGGGACAGGACAAGAGGGAATGGCCTCAAGCTCCACCAGGGGAGGTTCAGGCTGAATATTAGGAAAAAATGTTTTACAGAAAGGGTCATTGGGCACTGAACAGGCTGCCCAGGGGAGCAGTTGATTCACCTTCCCTGGAGGTGTTTAAGGGATGGGTGGACGAGGTGCTGGGGACATGGTTTAGTGTTTGATAGAAATGGTTGGACTTGATGATCCGATGGGTCTTTTCCAACCTGGTGACTCTATGATTCCTGCTCCCTGTGGTCCATCCCAGGCCCGGATGGTCTCCAACAGCAGGATGCACAGTGGGGAAGGAGATAGGGCAGGAGCTGGGTCCAAATATAGTTGGAGATGTGGAGGGTGTGGATAGAAGGAAATCAGAGCAAGTGGATGATGAAGTCTGTGCTGGACCCTAACTCACAGCATCCCCGTGCATGGCTCTCCCCATGCTGGTTTGTGTTTAGGAAATAGCTAAGACAAATGTTTTATTTATGAAAAGGCTCAGAAAACTAAATGCACATCCCCCCTCAAAGCCAGACATGACCCGAGAGGTTCCCATTGCCCCCCCCCACTGTGACAGCCAGGGCCATGCAGGAGCCCTGCTGTGGGGCGAGGACCCCAGGGCAGTGCAGGTGTGTGCTGAAAGCAACTCTGCACCACTTCGTCCTTCAAAGGAGCCGATTAACCAGCCTAAAATATACCTGCATCCCTAAATATACCTGCAGCGAGGGGGTGGGTGGGGTGCGTTACAGGGATGCACATGGGAGCTCAAATTAGAACGAAAATAACCTACTTGATTTTGCATTGATTAGCAAGAGTAATTTGCCCTCCAAACACCACCGTGCTGCGGAGTTTGGCTTAAAATAGCCTGAAAGCGCGTCAGGGCAAGCTCACTCACACAGAGCCGGGTGGAGCAGGTTGTGACACTTGCATGGGGCTGGGAGAGTTGCAGGAGGGGAAGAGACCTGTGTCCACAGGCCCTGGGCAGATGCTGAGCCAAGGGGCTGCCGGCAATTCCTGCACTAGAGCCAGCCCCGATGTGGCTCTTGTGGGCCCCCTCAGCCAAACTGGGAATGAACCCCACAGACATTGATAAAACAAATGACTATTCAAGGCACCTAGGATGTTACGGCAAACTCACTCTTTTCTCAAAAGGCTCCTTCAAAAACAAATGACTCGGAGCACAAATAACTAGCTTGAAGCAGTCAAAATACTGAACCAGTACCACCAGATGCTGATTTTTTTTTGTTGTTGTTGTTTTTGCAAACACTCCTTTCCCAGCAAAAACATCAGTCTGATCAGGTAAAGTAAGAAAATCAGAACTTATGTTAAACGCCCTCTGTGCATGCAAGTCTCACTTAAGGGTGTAGGTGCCACTTCAGCAGCCTAAATCCTGTGCAGTTGCCCTACGACACCACTTGGTTCCTGCAGGCAGCTCAGGCAGTGCTGAGATTGGATGGCAGCACAGGTGCCAATTTTCATTTTTAAATTGGGTTAAACTCCCAAGGAGCTGCTCTGCGTTGAGGCTGCAGTCTGCATTCCAGATGAGAAATCCCACAGTAAATTCTTATGTGAAAGCTTTTACACTTGACCAGAAGAGCCAAAAACGGGTTACACTATGCTAAAAAGACTTTCTCAGTCATGGTTTATGTAGATGAGCCTCTTGACTTTAAAGTGGTTATAACTGGGTTGGGGGTGAGGATACTTTGAATTTCACTGTTTCTTTTCCTTGTGCACTTCTGTCAGGCTCTGCAGCTCCTTCTTTCCCAGATGTGTGTAGTAGCACTTGCTGAGACTGGGACAGCAGCAGTGGTGACCGCCCTAAATTATCCTGTGATAGGACAAGGGAGAATGGCTTTAAATTGGAGGGGGAAGATTTAGCACAGACGTTAGGAAGAACTTCTTCATGATCATAGACTCACCAGGTTGGGAGAGACCCACTGGATCATCGAGTCCAACCATTCCTATCAAACACTAAACCATGTCCCTCACCATGTTGTCCACCTGTCTCTTAAACACCTCCAGGGAAGGTGACTCAACCCCCTCCCTGGGCAGCCTCTGCCAGTGGCCATGGGAAAACAAGTGCTGCCGGGGCCTGGAGGGATTTGGGCACCATCATCTATGCTCAAAGAAAGAACCGTTGGGAGCAGAGGGAGTGGAGTGGGTGGAGAGAAGAGGAAGAGCAGCCCCGGGCCCCAGGGCTGCTGCTGCAGAGCAGGGAACATGGGGAAGGCTCAGCCGAGAAGAAGCTGGGCCCATTGGCAAAGAGCAAGCGTAGAGGATCCTGTGAGATGGTGGAGGAGATGTGGTGGGAAGCGACTGCGCTGGTGGTGTTCTTGTAGGGAGGGAATTGCAAAGGGATTGCGGGGAAAGGGCGGCTTGGACATTTGTGGTAACAGTGGCATCAAGAGCAGGGACAGAGGAAACTGGGAAGAATAGACAAGATTTGCCGAGCAGGAGAATGGCCCACAATTGAAATCCAAGGGCAGGGCAGTTTCCCAGCAGGACGTTTCTCCTGGACAAAGCTCCTTTTTCCCGTCTGGGAATTCCTGGTGAGGAGGAGCCCTAAATGCTTCCCCCTTGGTGTCTGGAGAGCTGGGCAGCCCCATTGGAGACAGCCAGCATGGCTTCCCCACGGACAACGCGGGCCTGGCTGCTGGAGGGGCCTCGTGCTGCACAGCGAGTGCCCGAGCGGGCAAGGGCAGATCTGTGCTGTCAGCTGCCTGGGCTGGGGGGAGGCCTGTGCTGTGGTGCCCCCATTGTTCCCTGAGCCCTGTGCCCTCCTGCCGTGGGGCAGCCGGGAGAAGCTGCCTGTGGGGCTGCAGTGGGGATGCGGTGGGTTGGTGGGGAGCAGCCAGAGCCCAGGGTGGGAGGGTGGTGGCCAGGGTGTGAGTCAGTGGTACTCTGGGCGTGGGGCCGTGTCCGTGAGTCCTGCAGGGCCGTGTCTGTCCTGGCTCGCCAGCCAAAGGGCTGTTTGCTGTGGGGCAGGGGCCAGGGGTGTCCCCTTCCCCCCCAGGATTGCCTGCCCGGCTGGTGCTGGCTGAGCCCTGGGGGCAGCTCTGTGCCCTTCGGGGCTTGGGGGATGCGATGTGGGGCTGGGTGAGGCTTTTGCCCCTCTGGCGAGCTGTGTCCTGGTGCCCCTGCACTCCCTGCCCACCCCAAGAAGACACAGAACCGGTCTAGAAAACGGCTTTTAATGAAATGATGGGAACACTGTCCCCACCCGCAAACAAGCAGGTGGCTGCCCCAGCTCCAACCTCCCTCCTGCCCCAGCTCCGCCTGCCAGAGCCCTGCGCTGCTCCTGCCATCCCGGTGACAGGGGATGTTCTGGCCCAGGACGCTGCCCTCGGCCATGGGGACACCAGAGCCCAGCCAGATGCTATTGCTGGGGTGGTGTCCTACTCCATGGGCACATCAGTGGCGACGCTGATGTCCAGGATAGGACCGGTGACGTCTTCCATAGGGACGTCTGTGCCCACGGAGATGTCCAGTAGTCCCTCCATCTGGACATCGGTGGTGACAGAGATGTCCAAGATGGAGGGAGGATCCACCTCCATGGGCACAGGCGTGTCCTGGGTGCCGCCACTGCCCATGGGTGCCCCCCAGACCTTGGCCTGGCAGTACCAGGGCCCCCGGAGCACCAGTTGCCCATAGGGGGCCCCTGGGTTTGCCCCAGCCTGGGGGAGCAGCCAGATGGGGGCCCAGAGGACAGCGCCTGGGGGAGCAGCGAGACGGTGGCTCATGGCGATGGTGACTTGGCCGGTCAGGGCTCCGGTCCTCTTCTTGCCAGGAAGGCGGAGACGTGGAAGATGCAGGAGGAATCTACTTGCTGATCTGGATGGGAGAGAAAGAGAGAGCTGTGCTGTGCTGGGGGCTGTGGGGAGTCTGGTGGGGCCCCCGCCGAGCTGCGCCCCAGCCCGGCCGTGCCCCTGCTGTGCTGCGGGGCAGTGGGGAGCCTGCGGCAGGGAGCATCCCTCGGGCGGGAGTGCCGAGGGGCCAGGGCAGCCGGGGATGCCGTACCTGCTGGGGGTGCCCAGGGGCCCTGCGGTGCCCCCCGCGCCGGGGGTGCCGTGGGGACCGGGAATGGTGCCTCTCACGTCTCGGTGTCGAGGGCCTTGGCTGAGCCTGAAAGAGAGCCATGAGCGAGCGCTGGGGCAGGAGGGGACGCGAGGGGTCTGAGGAGGAGGAGGGAGACGGGCAGGGGAGGAAGGGCTGTGCATTTGCTCCAGGGTGTCCCTGGGTGTGGGGTCGGGGTAAGTACTTGCCTCACGTGAAGAATGTTGAGGGCTACGGGAGCTTGTACAAATGCTCTGGACAGTTTCTCTTAGCCCTGGGACCACAGCGAGGGTGCCCAGGGCTGGCAACTCGGGGATCGCGTCCGCACTGCTTCGTGGCTGAGCCCCGAGTGTTGGCCCGTTGCTACTCTGGCCGTTTCTGTTTGATCATTGCCAGGGACGAATGTTGGGGCTCCCAGGGTCCTGCACCCGACGACAGCTCTGCTCGTGGCTGGAGAAACGCTTCCCACCAGAGTTCAGAGTCCCACTCGGGGCACCATGGAAACCCATAGCGAGTGGTGTCCCAGTATGGGACCACTGGGACCAGTGTGGTTTCATCTCTTGCCCAGTGACAGACAACGGGGCCTGTAGTGGCAGGAAAAGGGGCAACGTTTTCCAGCTGAAAGAGGGGAGATTCAGATGAGCTCTGTGGAAGAATTCCTTTCTGCTGAGGGTGGGGAGACTCTGGCCCAGGTTGCCCAATGCGGTGGCAGAAGCCCCATCCCTGCAGGTGTTCAAGGCCAGGTCGAACAGGGCTTTGAGCATCTTCATCCAGTGGGAGGTGTCCCTGTCCATGGCAGGGAGGCTGGACCGGATGATCTTTGAAGGTCCCTTCCAACTCACATCATTCTCCAATAAATACGATGAAATCCAAACCCTCGTGTGCTTGTTCCTTCTTCATTAGAGCCAGGGAAAGGAGTTCAGGAGCCATTGGAGTGGGAAGGTGCTTTACAAATCCCAGTGGGACAGGGCTGAGCTAGGGTGAGAGAAGCGCTTGTGCTTCAAGGCCACATGGCAGAGGTCACCTGTCACCAGCCTCTCCCAGATCATCCTCTTAGCTCGAGCTGCTGAGCTGAGGGAGCTGCAGACCTCCATGAGGTCTCCCCTCGCTCTGATCTTCTCTAGGCCAACCAAACCAAGGGACTTGAGCCACTCCTCACGCTCTTCCCCTCTAAACCCCTCACCACCTCTGTGCCCTCCTCTGGACGCTCTCCAGTGGCTTGAGACCTTTTTATCGTGTGGCTCCCAAACCTGCCCCCAGCACTCAAGTTGGGGTCGCCCCAGTGTGGAGCGGAGCAGGAAGATCCCCTCCCTCAGCCAGCAGGCGATGCCGTGCTGGATACAGCCCAGGGCACGGTTCACTCTTGACTGCCAGGGGGCACTGATAAGGGTTTGTATCTATCGAGAGAGGCCTCTTGGCGCTCTGGAGGTGAGGTGGAAACTCATCCAGGTTGGGGTTGGAAACTGCTTTGAACGCTGCCCACGAGCTGAGCTGGGAGCCTGATGGAATTGCTGCTCTTTCCTCCCAGAGGCCTCAGCCACGTCCAGTGCTGCTGAGCGGCAGCGCCCGGTCCTGGTGTCCAGGGCCGGTGCACTGAGTGGTTCTCTGCTTGTGTGCTCTCCTCTCCAGTGCTCCTGAGCGTCCTGGGAGCGGTGGGTCTGTTGCCGTGTGGGGCCTCTCCAAAGCATAAAGCAGGTCTGACATCTTGAGCCTTGAGAATGGATCCAGGGAGCAGCTGATGCCTGACAAGAGCCACACAGGCTCTTTCCCCTCAAGGGTGAGTTTTTCATACCCATGTCCTGTGTGTGCACAGGGGAGAAATCCCTCTTGCCCCTCGGCTCTGGCCTCCAGAGCTTTCCCCTCTGGGGACAGCTTTTCCCAGTGCTTCTGCTGCTGCTCAGCCCCGTGGTTGGGGTTTTGGCCTCATCTCCTGCTGGGGGTTGTTTTCCTCTGCTTTGCTCACACTGGGGGTCAGAACTTGGTTTGCCCAAACGACTGTCCGTGACCAGATGTTTTGCTGTTCTTGTAACAGGGATCTTCACCATGAGGTGACAAGATGGGACTGGCGTGGGCTCCCTCCTGCTCACCACAGAGGCGACTGAATGGGAGATGAGCTCTCAGGTCTGAGTCGTTAATGCTGGAATAACAAGAGGATCGTAGAAGAGCTCACAACAGAATGTACCAAACTATTTGCTGACCAGTCAGGTGGTAACAGAGATTTCTTCTTGTATGGCCTACAGAATTAATGTGCTCTTGTGAGTATTTAAAGTAACCAGCCCTCTTGGTATTTGGCAAGAACCATGCCATTCCGGATTTGCCGGGCTTGCTAAGTATATGGATATGATTGTGGTCCTCACAACTTTCAAAAATACATAGTGGGTCTGGTGGGGTCTAGGGGAATTAGGGCAGGTCTTAGGGGGATTGAGAGGGTCCTGGAATGGGTTTTCTGGGGGGCCCAGGAGTATTTCGGGGTCCTGTAGGGGGTTTGAGGGGTTCTTAGTGAGATTGAGATGGTCCTGCAGGAAGTTTGAGGGGATCCTTGGGGGATTGAGAGGGTCTGGGGAGTTCTGTAGGGATCCTGGGTGGATTTGGGGGATCGTAGGGGGATAGAGAGGGTCTGGGTGGGGGGGGTTAGAGCGTCCCTGGGAGGATTTGGGGGATCTTAGGGGGATTGAGAGGGTCCTGATGTATGTTTTGAGTGGTCCTGGGACATTAGGGAATGTGTTACAGGGATTGTGAGGGTCCTAGAGGAGGTTTGAGGGGGTCTTAGGGGTATTTAGAGTGTCCAGGAGGGGTTTGGGGGGATTTGGGGGATGTAAGGGGGATCGGGGTGGGTCTTAGGGGTATTGAGAGGGTCCTGGAGTGGGTTTGGAGGGGATCCTGGGAGGATTTGAGAGGGTCTTAGGAGGATTGAGAGGGTCCTGGAGGAGGTTTTGAGGGGATCTTAGGGAGAATGAGAATGTGTGGAGGGTTTTGGGGTAGTCCTGGGGGGATCTGGGGGGGACTTATGGGGATTAAGAGGGTCCTGAAGGATGTTTGGAGGATGCTGGGGGGATTAGGGAATGTCTTAGGGGGATTGAGATGGACCTGGAGGAGGTTGGAGGGTCTCCAAGGAGGATTGAGAGGGCCCTGTCAGGGGAGCGGGAGGTTGGGGTGTCTCCCCAATAACAGCCAAACCAGGGGGGATACGGGGCAGGTAGTTGCTGCCAGTGGGGCAGGAGATCGGAGAGCAGGGCCTGGAGTTGAGTGTTGGAGCAGGGCAGTTTCCCAGCAGGACGTTTCTGCTGCTCAGAGCTCCTTTTTCCCGTGGAGGGGTGGGGGATGCGATGTGGGACTAGGGGAGGCTTTTGCCACACAAGCTCATTTCCTTCAAGGGTGAGATTCTCGCACCCCACGCATTCTGTGTGTACAGGGGAGAAATCCCTCTGGCTTCCAGAGCTTTCCCCTCTGGCCACAGCTTTGCCCAGCGGTTCTGCTGCTGGTCAGCCCCGTGGTTTGGGTTTTCATCTGCCCTGCAGCAGCAGATCTCTCCCCTTCCCTTCCTCCCTCGCAGGCAGCTGTGAGGCTCTTGCTGGGCTGCAGCGCCAGTTGCTCAGCCCAGTCTGAGAGGCTGCTGCCTTCTGGTGCTCGTGCTGTGCTGCTCCCTGTCCTTCCTCTGCAGCCGAGGACGCTGAGCACCCCGAGATGCTCATCTCCTGCTGGGGGTTGTTTTCCTCTGCTTTGCTCACACTGGGGTCAGACCTTGGTTTCCCCAAAGACTGTCTGTGATCAGATGTTTTCCTGTTCTTGTAACAGGGATCTTGGCCATGAGGTGACTGGCATGGGCTCCCTCCTGCTCACCACAGAGGCGACTGAATGGGAGACGAGCTCTCAGGTCTGAGTCGTTAATGCTGGAAAAACAAGAGGATCCTAGAAGAGCTCACAGCCTGCACTGCAGCCTGGCCGGCACGGGGCTCAGCCACCGTGTCTCTGGTTTTCTTTCAGCTTGCAGCAGCTCCTGTCCTGGGCCAAAGCCTGTCTGTGCGTGGGGCACGAGGAGCTCTCTCCCAGCAGCGCTGTCCCCTTTCCAGAAGAGCTGCCAGTGGGGCAGGAGATCCGAGAGCAGGGCCTGGAGTTGAGTGTTGGCCACGTTCTCCTTGCCTTGGGAGACTGAGAGTGTCCTGGAGGATGTTTGAGTGGATCTTATGGGGGATAGAGAGGTTCGGGGGGGGGGGGAGGGGTGTTAGGGAGTCCCTGGGTGTATTTGGGGGATCTTAGGTGGATTGAGAGTGTCCTAAAGGACGTTTGAGGTGGTCCTGGGGGATTAGGGAATGTGTAACGGGGATTGAGAAGTTTCTGGAGCAGGTCTGAGGAGATCTTAGGGGTATTTTGTGTCACCAGGAGGGTTTTGGTGGATCTAAGGGGTATTTGGGGTGGTCTTAGTGGGATTGAGATGGTCCTGCAGGAAGTTTGAGGGAATCCTGTGGAGATTGAGAGTTTTGTAGGGATCCTGGTGGGATTTGGGGGATCTTAGGGAATTCAGAGGGTCTGGGGGGAATTTAGGGAGGTTGTAGGGGGGATTGAGAGGGTCCTGGAGTGGGTTTTCAGGGGGATTTAGGGGAATCCTAGGGGGATTGGAAGAGTTCTGTAGGAGGCTTGAGGGGGTCTTAGGGGTATTTAGAGTGTCCTGGAGGGTTTTGGGGGGATTTGGGGGATCTAAGGGGTATTGAGAGGGTCCTGGAGTGGGTTTAGAGGGGATCCTGGGAGGATTTGAGAGGGTCTTAGGAGGATTGAGAGGGTCCTGGAGGAGGTTTTGAGGGGGTCTTAGGGAGAATGAGTGGAGGGTTTTGGGGTAGTCCTGGGGGGATCTGAAGAGTCTTAGGGGGATTAAGAAGGTCCTGAAGTATGTTTGGAGGATCCTGGTGGGATTAGGGAATGTCTTAGGGGGATTGAGAGGGTCCTGGAGGAGGTTTGAGGGTCTCCAAGGAGGATTGAGAGGGCCCTGTCAGGGGAGCGGGAGGTTGGGGTGTCTCCCTAATAACACCCAAACCAGGGGGGATACGGGGCAGGTAGTTGCTGCCAGTGGGGCAGGAGATCAGAGAGCAGGGCCTGGAGTTGAGTGTTGGCCACGTTCTCCTTGCCTGCTTGGTCCCTCAGTGCCTCCAGGGTGGAAGCTGCTGCCTTGGCGGCCCCCGATTGAAATCCAAGGGCAGGGCAGTTTCCCAGCAGGACGGTCCTGCTGCTCAGAGCTCCTTTTTCCCTTGGTGTCTCCAGAGCTGGGCGCTGGAGAGAGAAGAGCTGAGCAGCCCCGTTGGAGACAGCCAGCACGGCTTCCCCATGGGCACCGCGGGCCTGGCTGCTGGAGGGGCCTCGCACGGCAGATCTGTGCTGTCAGCTGCCTGGGCTGAGGGGAGGCCTGTGCTGTGGTGCCCCCATTGTTCCCTGAGCCCTGTGCCCTCCTGCCGTGGGGCAGCCGGGAGGAGCTGCCTGTGGGGCTGCAGTGGGGATGCGGTGGGTTGGTGGGGAGCAGCCAGAGCCCAGGGTGGGAGGGTGGTGGCCAGGGTGTGAGTCAGTGGTACTCTGGGCGTGGGGCCGTGTCCGTTGAGTCCCCCCCCATCTCTGGGACACTCCCCATCAGGGGACACTGCTGATCCTCCTAAACGGGTGTGCAGAGGTAGAGGGTGCAGTGGGGAGAAAGGCTCACATCAAACAAGAGCGCGCTACATCTTATAGACAATGCCAAGCTCTGCTTTATTTCCATCACTTTGATCAGTACAAAAGCAGACAGCGTATGTTTCGCCTTTTATTATTTTTCATTTTAATTAACACTTTACAAAGTACAAAATATACTGTCATTTATTTTGGAACATTAGGATTTTTTTCTTTTTTTTCCGTTTTGTTTTTTTTTTTCCCCCATACAGTACGTAAATCTCAGCTTTTCAGCATAAGACCAGCAAAGAAAAGCAGCGTGTGCACTTGCTGGGAAAGCAAAGCATCCACTTCTCAGCTCCACACATTGTTCCCAGAGCGCGATCCTCAGCTGCTGCCCTTCATTCCCGCGGTGTCACATCCCAAATCACACAGAGGCCAGCACAGAGGCCACTGATGCTCTCAGTCTCCCCTGTGCCTGGTGCCTCCGAGCTCACCCAGCGCTGCCCACCTTGCCTGCACGGGGTGGACCCCTAGTCATTCTACATTAGTCTGGCAATTAAAGGGAAAAAAAATACTTATTTTTTTTGCTCTCCCCATGGGAAAAACTCTCATGGGGTTTCTCAGAGGAGAAGCTGTGAAGCCCAGTGCTGCCCTATCCCGACTTCAGCCTGTTTGGTGGATGTCTGAGGCCAGAATTGGTGTTTCACTACAGAGGAAACTACATGTTTTTTAAGAAGGTCCCCCTGGGGCTTCCCAGCACGGCTGCTCAGAGCAGCCAGGAGCAGCAGGGCAGCCCCTGCTCTGAGCTGGGCAGAAGCTGCACCACAAGACTCTGCTCTCTTGGCTGCTCCCTAAATATTCTGGTCAATGCTACGGCCACCCTGGGCACCTGGGGAAAATCCAGGCTCCTCTTTAACTCCAGCAGAGGGGGAGAAGGAGAAACAGTTAGTCTTCTTCAAGCCAGTTGAGACAATAATAAAGTGGCAATGCACTAGGGCTGCAGAAGGACTGACCTCTACCCCATGTCCAGCCCTCAATGTGCCCAACGCAGTGAGTTCTGGCATGAATTTACACTGCAACCGTGCAGGGCAACAGCTAAAAACCTGTCCCCAAGCACTGACGAGGAGGCGCCCTCCAAATCAGCTGGGCCTCATGGTGCCCAAGGAGCAGGAGACAAGAGCTGTGAGACCACGCTGTGCTGTGGGGCAGTTGGGAGATGTTTGCAAGGGGGTTTTGCAATCCAGAGCGTGTTCCCCAGGCGCGGTAGCACTGAGGAACCCCCGAATCCCAACACCACCACAATCGGCTGGTTTGGTAGCAGGAGCACGTTCACCGAACTGAGGTCATCACAGTCCTGAATTTTAGTGAGAACAAGGGGAGAGCGTGGGACGTGGGTGGTTAACAGAGAGAGGGAGGGAGATGGGCTCTTCCAAAAGCAAAAGCAGAGCAGCCAGAGTCAGGCCCTGCTGGGAGTCACTGCCCGGCAGCCTCCTGCTCCCCTGCCCGTCCCAAGCACTGCAGCCGCCCGGCCACGCCGGTTGGCAGGATGCGTGTCCCCATGCCGTCACGGCCATCCCAGGGTGGAGGAGGCTGCGCTGGGAGAAAACATGGTGCTAAAGCCAACAGCCCACTCCTTGACTTTGCGTCTCATGAACCCCTATTAGTGCCGTTTCTGTTAGCAGCAGCAGCGAGTCTTTGGGGTGAGAGGCAAGGGCAGTCCGTTGTGGGGCAGGTCTGGATCCCAGGAACACTGGGAAAAGACTCTGTAAAAGCACCCCAGGCCCCAGGACACCAATGTGCTACCTCATCCCCCCACCAGTATTGGAGAAGCTCACAAACACAGAGAAAATAAAACAGAAGAAAAACAGAGATGGTGAGAGAGGACCCTGGTGGGTAGGGCCTGGGGGAGAGGGAGGGCACGATTCATTTCTTAGTTCTATGATGAAACTAAACCAAGGCTGAAGTCATCGAGCCAAACCAGACAGTGCCTCTTCCTAGGGTTCGAAGGGAAAACTGGATGCTCCTACTGCAAAGCCGTCCTTTTCATTTGCTCAGCTTCCCAACCCCAGCGCGATCCCACCGGCCGCCGATGGCACCGACACAAACCCACACTGGGAGGGAAGCACTGATGTTTGTTCCCAGAAGGGAGACGTTCAACCTTCAGCCATCTCTTCAAGAGCAAGACTGTTTCCATCAGCTGCCCAGGTGCATCATGGCAGAGGGACGGAGAGCCTGGGTGGGGAGCCCTGAACACCCCGTCCCTCAGGGCTGAGCCGTGGTGGAAGGGTCTCTGTGCCCAGGACAGGTGAGTCCTATCCAGAGGCAGGTTTGCAGTTCCAGCAGAGGAAGGTCTTTAGGTAATTTCAGCACTTTCAAACACTCAAAAAATCACCAGCTTGGCCTGAAAAAATAATTACAAGAATCCACCACAAATGGCTCTGAGTTTGTTCTTCTTTGCCCTCTGCACACAAACACCTTCACCCCTTTCTTCAGTTTCCTGCATGGCAAATGCTCTTTTTTTCCTCCTCCCACTGACAGCAAATGTGAGAGGAATTCCCTCTGTGTCCCTGTCCGGCCGGCGGTGAGGACACGGAGGACAAGGTGGCCCCGTTTAGCAGAGCCCTGTCCCCTGGGTGAGTCCAGAGCCACCTCCCACCAGGCTGAGCCCAGTGGCGATTCCAGCGTGTGTTTGAGCTGACGGGGCTGAACTCACTCCTCTTTCAGAGCCTGAAGGAGCATTAATGCTCCTGGGAAGCGGGGGTGCTCCCAGCAGCATTCCCACAAAAGCCAGGGAATGGGGTACTTGGAAAATTGCATTTTTCAAGTTACAAAAGAGCTGGTAGGAATCCTTCGGGGAAAAGGAAATGGTTGTATTACTGTGACTGCAGAAAGGTGGCTTCGAATCCTCGCGATGCTGAGACAGCAGCAGAAAGCTGGGGGAGCAGAGGGACCCCGCACTACAGCAGCTGCTGCTGGCCTTGCTACACACGTGCTGTGCAAGGGCAACGCTGCCTCTGCCACGTCCACGTGGGGGAAAAAAGCAACCAGCCCTCAAAAATGAAGGATGGAAGGAGCCCTTTCTTTTGGCGCGATCTTTTGGGATCGGGAGGACACCAGTAACACCAGAGAGGGACTCTCGCAGCTCATCGGCTCTGTTGTGGCAACAGGCGGAGGACAGAGCTCAGAGGGGAGCCAAGTGCTCCCACTCTGCTCTCGGAGATACTTCCAGACTTCAAGCCTAACAGATGCCTGCTGGGCAATTCCATCCATCTCTGATTCAAAACCCATTCCCATTTCATTTACAAAATTCTGCAGGAAGCTAAAAATGGATGAAAACAAAACCCAAAAATGCTCCTTTATGGTCACCAAAACCAGGCAGGGAGCAGCACAGGTAATGTCTGCAAAGGAATTAAAGAGCAGGGAAAAGCTCTGGTTAATCTGCAATTACAAGGAAACATTCAGTCCTAGGCTTCGGAATACAAATCGTCTTTCAAACCTGAAAGAGAAATGGCTGGTGCTGCCTAGGAAGTCTGAGAAAGGGACATCTTGGCTGCGTGTGTTGCAAAGAGGTACAGTTCTCTGCACAGTCACACCCTAAAATTATCATATGCTGTGTTAGATATGTACATCATTTATTTCTCCTGCTTCAAACAGGGTCTGTTCATTGCTTCACACTCAAGAGCTTCTGGAGGGTCTCCAGCGCACGTGCCATGTTGCAGAACTCAGCCCTTTTCTTCACCAGTGCCAGTAAGAGCCGGTATTCCAACCGAGCTCTGCTTCATGAAGATTAAATAAAGAAGGCGGCCAAGGGATGGGAAACAGGGGGGCCTGAAGACAGTAGAATTAACTCAAGATTCAAAGTTGAGTGCTTCAGTTCCAGGTGTCTTGGGAATCCCACGGCCCTCACTGGGGATGCACCAAGCATTTCTGTCCTGCCTCAGTGCTGCCAGAGGGGTGTTCCTGGCTCCATTTGGCCCGTGTAGGGTATGGACAGACAGACGTGGTCAGAGGGAGAAGGTACCTACATCTGGAGGCAGACCCACACATCTCAACCAAGGTAAGCACTCCCCAGCAAGTGTTTTAAAATGTAAATACTATTTGGCAAAGGACTACTGGGTTTTACTCTCTAGCAGGTAATAAAAGTTTAATCCAATCCAGCATTTGCAGGCAGGACTGGAACAGGTGAGATGACTTAAGCTGCTTACTGAAGATGTCCACAATGGTCATTCTAAGAGAGAAGAAGGAAATCCTCATCAGAAAATGATTTCTTGTCCATCGCCGAATGCTGCTGTGAGACACTCTGGCTGGGGAGCTAGCAGATGCAGCTCAGGCTTAGGCGCAACAAAGAACTTCTCCCTTGTTGTTATTGAAAACACCAATCAGGCAACACAGGAATATCTGCTCTCACCAGGCACTGACAGCACCAACGTGCGACCCGGCACCTTCTACTCCAGTAGCGAGTTGGACATCCCGGTGCTCTCGAACAGGCTGTGCGGGTACATGGACGGGAAAATCCAGGAGGATGTGAGGGATCCCCTGGACACTGTGCCTGACACCACCACCTCAAAACACGCAGTGACACGGGGAGCCTTTCCCCAAGGAGAGAAAGAGCACTGCAAGATTTTCTGAATACTGGGACTGATGCCGCCTTTGCTGGGGTGATGCTACCAGGACAAATGCATCCCCAGGGCTGAGCAGGGAGAGAGGGCTGTTTGACTGAAGGAGGAAAAAGAAGGAAAATGCTTTTGTGTTCACAACAATGAGCAGGACCATGTACATTCACATTTGCACAATGAAAAAAAGAAAAACATCTGCTGCATCGCTTGGTAGTCCAGCTCTCCCTTGGCTTCTGGATGTCTGACTATGGGTGTTCACAGCCCAGAAAACCCGCCGTGTCCTGAGCTGCATCAAAAGAAATGAGGAAAGCAGGGGGAGGGAGGTGGGTCTCCTCTCGTGTGACCTGGGGGTGTCGGTTGACAGTGGCTGAACATGAGCCAGTGGTGGCCCAGGTGGCCAAGAAGGCCAAGGGCATCCTGGCTTGGATCAAAACGGTGTGGCCAGCAGGGCAGGTGAGGCTGCATCTTGAATTCTGGGTTCGGTTTTGAGCCCTCAGCACAGGAAGGACATTGAGGTCCTGGCGTACATCTGGAGAAGCGGAACGGAGCTGGGGCAGGGGCTGGAGGGCAAGGCTTATGAGAGGTGGCTAAGGGACCTGGGGTTGTTTAGTCTAGAGAAAATGAGGCTGAGAGGATACCTCATCGCACTCTGCAGCTCCCAGAAAGGAGGTTGTAGCAAGGTGGGTGTTAGTCTCTTCTTCCAGTTTACAGGCAATAGGATGAGAGGAAATGGCCTCGAGTTGCACCAGGGCAGGTTCAGATTGGACATCAGGAAAGGTTTCTTCACCAAAAGGGTTCTCGGGCACTGGCAGAGGCTGCCCAGGGCAGTGGTTGAGTCACCATCCCTGAAGGGATTTAGAAGATGGGTAGATGAGATACTCAGGGATCTGGTTCAGTAATGAACAGGTATAGTTGGACTTGACGATCTCTAAAGTTCTTTTCCAACCAAATGATTGTATGATTCTATGAAACAGAAAGCCACGCAAGGACACATTTATGGGGCAGACAAAGAAGCTGCAATCTGAAGGAGCCAAAAGGTCGGCTGCAAGGCAGCATCCCCACGGCATATGGCGAAGCAGAACTCAAATATCTAACTAGAGGATGTTTTGGGTAAAAATGTCTCCCTACCTGGACCCCAACAGAACCGCTGATCATCAGGAAACTGATGATGAGATACAAAGACCACACAATTCCAGTGACCAAGTTCAAACAACCTCTCCTACTTGTAACAGGAAAAGATCCTCCAGAATTTCCATCTAATATTTAAAAAGAGCCCATTGATTTAAAGCTCCTTGCAGGCCAACAAACGTGGATTTCTCAACAAATACCAGAACTGTGCTAGCCATGGGCTGCCTTCTGGCCACCACAGCACTAAAAGCCCCATCTGCCAGGAAACCAAACATCACCAGGAAACCGAGCACCGCAGTCGCACAGCCTCATGCTGGGAAAGTCACCACGAACCTGAACTGGAGGGGACGTGGTGACAGGCTCAGGTCATCCTCAAGACCTCACAGGCAGGAGGTCCAGGAGGACCCAGCTTTGGCCAGGGATCCAGTCAACCCCTGCAAGCCCCCACCAGGATCTGAGCAGGCACTCTGCAAAGGAACCATGGGCTGAAGCAATTCAGGAAGCAATTAACATATATATAAAGAAAAAGGAGCAATTTTCCTACAGTCTCTGTGCTTGAGGCACCAAACTGAAGAGGAACAGGGTGTTTCTGAAACAGGCAGGAAAACCTGGTGCTGTGAATCAGCACGGGTCTCTGCCTACTCGCAGTGAGGAGAGGAACCGCTGCCTGGTTCCAGGTCAGCTTCGCTGCTGCTCTTTGCTAAAAACATGTAGAGAAATCCCAAGAGAGGAACTAAGGATTTGTATTGCCTATATACTTAAATTATAAATAAATGGTGAATAAATGTGCGTATACAGCACCTACCACACACAAAATCACACCGAGTGTATGCTTGGAGTATACACACATGTACTCACGCAGCGGGTATTAACCTCTGTTGCTCAAGTCTAGCTGCTATGTACAGTTTAGAGCCAGAGGAACAGAAAATACGGGTATTTAGATACGTGTCCAATAGAGACGCTCTAAGTATTTCTATGTAAACACTATACAATTCTATGAACATACACACACACTTGCACAGCAGAAAGGAATCTGCAGCCAAAATCTAACCAGGGCAGGGGAAAAAAGACAAAACCCTATGTAGTTAACACACACAATGCAAGATAGGGTGATATTTCAAAGAAAGCAAAGGCCTCAGAGACACAAGGCGGGTGTGGGAAGGCTCTGTTCTCCTCCCCTGCCCACCCCGCCTTGCAGGGCTGGAAAAGCTTTTTGCATTTGGCTGTTTGGTGAAGTTCTGTGCAATGAGAGGAACCGAGAGGGCACGGAGAGGGTCCCCCCGTGGTAAGGTGATCCCTGATGAGCAGCAACCGCAGCCAGGGCAGACTCTGGAGAGTTGAGCAGGGGTGTGCGGGCAGCTGGTGGGGAACATGGGCTCTCAGCCACACTCAGCTGAAGAGCATCCCACCAAGACACGTTCCGCCTCTCACCCACACAGCACGACACACCACGATGCCAGGGATGCTCAGAGACGTTATTAGCATAAGGCATATAAAAAAAATTAAATGACCCTTCAATTTTTCCCCATCCAAAGGCCTGGAGAGTGGGAGCTGTTGAACATCTTTAACAGCCGCTGCTTTGGGCTCATTAAGCACTATTATTACTACTACTATCACTACTATTAATGTTTTTGAATGAAGCCCCTTCCTGCCTCACCCAGTGAAGATCTCACAAGCAACACCACTGTGTGATTTTGCGCTGACCCTGCCTACGTGCCAGACTGCCCTTCGCAGAGCTCGGGTTCAAGGTTCAACCAGTTCTGGCTGAGTTCAGAGCATCCCAGCACCCACCAGTAACATGATATGGGGAAACGCTACCGGGAAAGCATCAAACACCCCAAGCTGTCTGAAGCAACCTCTTGGTTCTCAGGACAAAACAAGAGAGGAAATAAATAAACAGGAGGAGCTGAGGATGATGGCAGAGACATCATCTCCCTCAATGGCGTTTCACACCTTGTGAACTTTCCAGGCTCACTTTCCCATGCTGGGACATCAACCTGCTTGGTGATGTTTTGAAACACCTCAAAAATTTCTACAGATTTTTGCAAATTTAAGGTTGAGCTCTCAGGAAAATAGTGGGAAATCTAAATTTTAAAAAAAAACCAGCCTCTAAGCCAGCCCGAGTGCAAAGTCAAAAAAAATAACAATTAAACCTTATTTTTTTCACTTAAGGCTCAGAAAAGTCAGTGCTTGTTTCAAGTAACTCCTTATCCTACGTGTTGTGGTCCCAGCACACGTGGAGGGCAACACACACTGCTCTCTGAGGTGGAAAGTGGGTAAATAATCCTTTTCCAAAGGGTGATAAAACCCAGGAGCACAAAGAACACCCTGTCCCAGAGACACTGTCCAAGCACACAGGAGAAGCCCAGGCGCAGCTCAGCCTGTCGGAAAGCCTGGCTGGCAACTCCGTAGCTGCACATCAACCAGGGTCACCAAAGCCATCCTGAACAGTCCTACCAACACCCCATCTGCCACCCCAAGGAGAAACCCTTCAACATTTTCCATGGTGAAAAGCTACCGACTGCCCTACCACATCCTTCAGCTCAGTTCACAGCCAACAATGCAGCACAGATTCCTTTAACTACTGCCCCACACATCTTGTGCTCGCTTCCCTATGGCATCCGGCAGGAGACAAAAGCATCGGCATCTTTCTAACCGAGCATCCGGAGACACGTGGTGATACACCTGGAATAAACCTTTCCTGCGAAATCTGGAGCAGATATACCGTATTGTGGGACAATTCTGAAAACCCACCTAAAGGAACAGCACGATGTAGTGTTTGGTGAAATATCAAAACGCGTGCCTTGGTGTTTCTCAGCCTGGATGCTTTAACACGTCAGAGTCTACGAAGGAAAGCCACCAGTGGATGCTCTGACCAGCTGCCACACAACATCTCACTGATGAAAAGCCAGAAAGATGGGAAAGTCAGTGTCTGGGTCCAGCAGCACCAGGAACCACAAATGTTAAGCTCAGCCCTTCAGCACAGTGCACGGAAAACTAACCAGCGAGCCGTAAGCCTGTGTGTTTGCATGTCCTACACACCAGCATAAACCTGTCTGCACGTTCTACGCACCAGTATAAACCGTGCCTGTGGCACAATCTCAAGTTCTTGCTTACTGCCTCTGGAGTAACACGAAACCCTGTGTCCAGCCTGCAAGACGGCCTCAGCAAAACCACGCCAGCGGCTGTCTCTTAAGCCAGGCTGGAGAGCCTTCATTAAAACTACAAGACCTGCAATGTCTCTGTATTAAAAATGAAATTGGAAGAAGCCTAGAAAAGCAAGCGATCCTGGGGGTCCCTGCAGAGTCCTTGTGCAGATGACTTCTCCTTTCCACCACTCCCACTGCACAGTCACAGTGTGGGGCAGACCACGGGTACCTGTGTCTTAGGTGATGCACTGCTCTCTCCACTTTTTCCAGAGTGTTTGGAGCAGCTGCAGGCACGATTTGGAGGTGGGTGCCACCCTGGGCATCCCTGCCCGGCTCCCGCTGGCCTGCAGCTTCAGCTCAAGTCAGGAGCAAAGACGCTGCTGCTGCCCCACAAGAAAAGCCCACAGTAAATGTCTCAATGTTGATGCATTTTCAGCACTGTTTGGCTTTTGGAGGGTTGCCCACTGAACCCAAGAGGAAAAACCCAGGAGTCAAGCCCCCAGCTGGTAGCATTTCAAGCCTGGTGATGAAGGAGCTGATGGAAAACTGCAGGAAGGTCTTGGGTGGGGACAATCTGCTTGCAGCAATTGGCCAAAGTGACCCGGGGATTTGCTGGAGCAGCTACCCAGGAACTCTGAGCAACGCTTTGTGCCCCATGAATTTGTACAAAGTGGATGGGAAAAAGTCTGTGGGGACAGGAGAAGAGACACATCTCCTCTTGCTGGCTGTGGGGGAAAAGGGCTCAGGGGTGGAGATGCAAGGGGACAGCAGCTGCCCTGGAGGAGGGGACACGGCAGGAGGTGGTGGGAAAGGTGACTGGGGAAATCTGAGCTGAAACAGCTAAGTTTCAATGCTGGCAGAAGTCTTGGTGGCAGCACCTGCCAGGAGGCTGGCCAGCGCAATGCTCCCCCTGCCCAGGTTTTCTCAGAGCAGCCAGGCTTTGACTGAGGGGAGAAAGGGAAAATCCAAACAACTGGATTTTTTCCCCTTTTCCAACACCAAACAGTTTTGCCAAGAGAAACAGACCCCATTTCCCATCCTATCTCAACATAAGCAACGACAGACAGTCCTCAGAAAGTCTGATGCGAGAACTATGCAATGTCTTTTCTGTTTAATTCCACGTTTCATTTTGTTTACGGTTTTCAAGCGGTCCGTCTGTCCCAGCTGTGCCGCGAAGCAGTCGGCCATCCACACTTCGGGGAGAGACGGGTGGCCCCAGGCAGCTCCTTCCACACCAAAACCATGGGCAGGTTACACTTTGCCTTGGAGCTGAACGTTAGGAAACCATCTGAACTCCCTCTTCTCTTGCCCCTCATTCATCAATTTAATAAAATAACAATAATAATAATAATTAAAACAAAGCCTTATCGGAGCTGTTTCTGCTCAACTTTCCACAGTCTCTTTTCATGTCACTCTCTGGAATCAGATTTTTCAAGAAATACTGTGAGAAATAAAGAATAATAATAATAATAATTATAATAATTATAATTATAATAATAATAAAAAGCATCTGGACCCAGCTCAGAAGATTTCTAATGCTTTTCAGCTTGACTGACTTGGAGTGCATTGACCACACCGTTTATATTTTCTTCAGGTACCTGCAAGAAAATAAAAAAAGAAAGGTTACATCTTAGTAGAGGCCAAGGCGGACAAGGAAAGGAGAGGCAGGAGATGAAGCCAGAACAGTCCTAGGGAGCCAGGTACTTTGCTGCTGGACACCTGAACCCTACTGAGAAAGGGCTTCATCTACAAGATGTGCTTTCCAGTTCAAAAGAATTAACCCCTGGTACCCCAGGAACAAGCGCTGTCAGTGAGATCTGGCTGGTGGTGGTGCTGGGGAGGAAAATGTTTTGAGGTTTTCCTTTCCTTCTCCTTGTCCTCTTCCCTCCTTTCCCTTCCTTTCCCTGGTGAAGCACCTCACTGGGGTGAGCAACGCTGACCCTGTGGATGGCCGTGTACCATCTCCCATCTTGGCCTGGTTCCCTGGCCCTGGCAGAGGGAGGAGCAGCCGTTCCCCAGAGACAAGTGGTGGAACTGGATGGGCTTTGAGGTCCCTTCCAACTCAAACCATTCTATGATTCACTGATCTCAGAGCTACTGTCATCGGTGGAAAAGACTATCACATGTAACACTAGACAGAAACAAGGTGCCTGACTGCTAGAGAAACTCAAAGAGTTGAAGAAGGCACCATTTCCTCTGTGAGAGCCAGGAGCACAGTACCTGGATTCACTGGACACCCTCCAGAGCACAGAGAGTGGAAATACAATCGGATTGTGATTTTCTGCAAGGCTTTTAACAAAACTAAGGGAAAAAAAAAAACCCATGAAATATAACTAGAAAGAAGTTCAATTTTTCAGTGGGAAGATAGAATAGGAGTCTAACTGATGATGTGTGAACAGAAGTCCACTGGGAAAGGAAGGAAATAATCTTAAATCAACCATACAGTGAATTCTTCTGGGTTAAGAAGAAAACCCCAGCACATGTCCACTGCAGGAAATACAACTTTGAGACAGGGCTCTGCACTGCCTCCCCTCCATCATTTTTCCCAGAACGCTGAACACTGCCGTGGAAGGAGCCGTACGACTCTGCCTCTCCAGAAGATAATGAGAGAAGACAGAAGAATCCATTTTGCAAAATACATCTTCTTAGTCAGCCCCAGCGGATGAACAGCAGGTCCCTTCATCTGCTCCTTTAGTGCAGTACGGAAGCAGAACCAGCCAGTTCTGCCCCCCGGCTTTGACCTGCATGGACCCACCTCATCCTTAAATACAGGGGCTGATCCTTCATTCACTGCAGAACACTTGACTCCCCTAACATCAAGGAAACGTCTGGAGGAGGCTGAGGGAAGACCTCATTGCTCTCTACAACTCCCTGAAAGGAGGTTGTGGAGAGGAGGGAGCTGGGCTCTTCTCCCAAGTGACAGGGGACAGGACGAGAGGGAACGGCCTCAAGCTCTGCCAGGGGAGGTTCAGGCTAGATATTAGGAAAAATTTTTCACAGAAAGGGTCACTGGGCACTGGCAGAGGCTGCCCAGGGAGGGGGTTGAGTCACCTTCCCTGGAGATGTTTAAGGGATGGGTGGATGAGGTGCTGAGGGACATGGTTTAGTGATTGATGGGAATGGCTGGACTTGATGATCCTGTGGGTCTTTTCCAACCTGGTGATTCTATGATTCTATGAAATGGCATCAATCATACCCCAAATGCTTGAGCCTGATTTTCTCCAGGACAGATGTGCAACCAGTTTTGATTTGCAGGACACATCCTGCCTCGCCACCAGTGGAGAAGTCCTACCCCGCAGGGAAGATCCCTGTCCCAGGGCAGCTGGTGCAATGTGCTCACTCATCAGCTGGAGGGCAGATCAAAGCATTTACCATGAAGAGAAGAGTAAAGCCCTGAACTACAGACACGGCTTCACCCTCATTAGATGCAAAATGATGGTGAAAAGCAAGAGAGCTCTGAGGCTGAGGCAGCGAGTGCAGAGCAGCTGGAACAGAGACTCTTCTCCCTTGCTCTCCCTAGAGGGAGCTGGAATCCAGAGCCCTCCAGCCCGACCTTATGTCACCCAGGAGACACACCAGAGACCTGGAGGTACCCATCGCAGTCCTGTCTCCCAAAGTGATTTTCTCTCAAGCATAGGTCCTGATTTCCAGGGCAAACTTCTACAGCTTCAGCATTGCTGGAAGACCTGAGTATTAACACCCAGGGCAAATAAACAGTAAGCAACAAAACCCACCTTAGGATGCACAGGAAACAAAAAATCACGTCAAAGGCAACAAGCATTTCTAAAGCACTTCAAATCATTGACAAGAAGTAATGAAAACCTTAAATAAAGGGAGGATGCAGATAAAAGATTCAAGATGAACTCAGACTTTGAGAAATGTCCCTAGAAGTCCAGGTTTCTGGGTAGCCAAGTTAGGGAAAACAAAGAACAGTCTAGGTCGGAGTCTCATCCAACAAAACCAATCTAGAACCAGCCAGCACAGAGCTGGCACAAACTCAGGTGAAGGAGCACTTGAAAGGCATCTTCCACATGGTGGATGAATTTGACAGCTGGAATAGCACTGTCCAGATGACAAGGCTTTGAAAACCGAAAGAAAACAGCAAGGAAAATGCTAAAATACTGACTTGAGTAAGAAGGATCTGCAGATCTGAATGGAGGGCTCAAATCCCTGCCAGCTGCTTGGAGGCAGGGATGTGCTGGGCTCAGATGCAGCACTTTGAAAAGGTGGAGCTGCCTGCAGAGTCATCACAATTGTGTGGCATAAGTTTTAAGTGAAACATCTATTTCACCTGATAGGGCTTAGCTCTCCAGATATTGCTTGACAACCAGAAGCACTCTGCACTTTGTGCTTTTGCACAGAAAGCACGCAGCTGGGGCCACAGGTAGGAATGCGAGGCAAAACTAACAGTATTGATTTTAAAATGGTGTTTTATTAGCTTATCTAATCAGCACAGTTAATATTCAAGAAAATAAGACAAACATATATAACACTTTGATCTCTGCTATCTGGAATAATATTTACTTTTACTCTTTGCATACATGACCTATAGGCTGCAAATGGTTCTCACCAACTGTGAAAAACCAAAGTAAGTAGCTGAAAAAAACCTGCTGTGAACTCACTGGGGCTTTTACAGGTCAAAAGTAGGGCCTGAGGAGTAAATTTGCAGTGATGAAAGGAGAAGCATAATGCAATAAAGGGCACATTTAAGACATAACTCTGAAAAGCACAAAGCAGCCGAGAGTTTTGTTAGCCTGAGGGCTACTGACTCCCTCCCTCAGGACTCAGGGAATGCACTCCAAGTCAGATGCTGGCCTGTCGGTGGCTGCGGGCATAGGGAAATTCCTCATTTCTAAGGGTGTCCTATACAGCCAAGGAAGAGCAGGGGTAGGCTTAATATCTAGAATCACACATCACCAGGTTGGAAAAGACTTCTTGGATCACCGAGTCCAATCAGTCCTATCTGCCACTAAACCATGTCCCTGAGCGCCTTGTCTATTCATCTCTGAAATACCTCCAAGGATGGAGATCCAACCACCTTCCTGGGCAGCTGTGCCCGATGACCCTTTCTGTGAAAAGCCTCTTTCTGATATCCAGTCTGAACCTCCCCTGGCGCAGCTTGAGGCTATTTCCCTTTGTCCTGTCCCCTGACACCTGGGAGAAGAGCCCAGCATCCTCCTCTCCACAACCTCCTTTCAGGTAGTTATAGAGAGCAATGAGGTCTCCTCTCAGCCTCCTCTTCTCCAGGCTAAACACCCTCAGCTCCCTCAAGAAGGTCAAATATCCACCACTATAAAAGAGAACTCTGCACAAACAGCCAGACGCTCATGCTCATGATTGCTACTGCTACGGGCACTCACAAAACCAAACACGGCAAGACCCTTCTCTGTTTCAAAATCCCCTTCTCTTGCTGTGCTGCCACTCGTTGCTATTTATCAAAAGCCCATATCATGAGGAGGAGGATGCAGAGAGAGCGGAGCTCATCACGACTCACAAATGGCTCTCAGAATGCCAAGGTCAGGGCCATGTGGGTACCAAGAAATGAAGGCATCACGGGTCTGGGACCGAGAGACTCGCCAAAATATTTCTCACACTCAAAGGCGCCGTCCTAAGGGCCTGAAGCCTCCAACTTTGCTTGCAGTGAAACAGTGAAGGTTTGAGGCTGTTAAGACGGTGACACGGTGGAAGATGAGGAGTTTGTGAAGTCTCCACAGATCTTTAAGGGCTGAGATCAGCCCTTTGCAAGAACGACACTCCCAAATGCTCTTCAGCCTTGGGGTAGGGCTGGTCCGGGTTCAGGAGCCTCAAATCCAGGGCAGCAACAGCCAGGAGGCTGGAGAGAGCTACCTGCTGGGCTAGGTCACAGCAAAGGCAATCCAACAAGCTCTTCAGGTGGGACGTGATGTTCTCATCATATATTTTCTCCCACAGCAAAGATCTCCCCTCCTTCAAAAAAGCTGTCTTGATACTCACCAATGCGTGATCAAACTTAAAAGTACTGATGTAGTAGGCTGGGATGTCGGCTGCAGCCAAAGGCTCAGAAATCTGAGCAACGATTCCACATTCATCTGTGAGGGAGATAAAAACTCAATCATTGATTGGCATCCATCAGGCTTTCAGAACTCCAGGATCTCACCAGCTCTGCACATACAAGGAGTTTGTCTTCACAAACTCCAATCAGAAGGGACCTCTGTACTAAAATGTGTTCTTCCTCACAGAATCAGGCTCTTTGGGCCACAACAATACATTGCACATTGAATTTTATTGCCTTCTTTTTGTTACAGAGAAATGAAAATCCTCAAAGATACAAAAAACTAGAACTGGAATGATTTTCAGAGATCCAAAGAATGGCAATTAATGACATTCAGGAAGGAGGCACCAAAGGCAGTATCACATTCCTTATTTTCTGCTTAGGTTGTTGCTACGAAGTTCTCCGAGGCTCAATTCTCTGGCCTGTCCAGATCAATGGTGCATTGCTTCCAGATAAAATCTGAGTTTCCCCGATACAAACCAAACATTTCAACTTGATTCTAAGCTAAAGAATTTAAACGTTGCATATTTAGGGGGTTGGCAGGTGTTCTGATGGCCATCAATGTCAACACCATGCCATTTCTACATATTTTAACTCTAAGATGCATAAAGAGAAGGTTCAAGAAAATTTCCTTCTTGCTACTTTTGTCTTTCTGGCCTAGAATTGACATCTGAACATAAAAAATGGCCAAGCATTTTTCAGATATGCTCTTGAAGCCCTGAGGGAGGCCCTGGCCCAGGTTGCCCAGAGCAGTGGTGGCTGCCCCATCCCTGGAGGGGTTCAAGGCCAGGTTGGATGGGGCTTGGAGCCCCTGATCCAGTGGGAGGTGTCCCTGCCCATGGCAGGGGTAGAACTGGATGGGTTTGAGGTCCCTTCCAACCCAAACCATTCTATGATTCAATGATTTTGTAACTGCTTCAGAGACTATGGGGAGCCCCAGTGTCTTCTGTAAATCAGGCCTTCTTTGTGGTATTCACACCAGACTCCTTAAAATTACAGGGGACATAAAATTAACAAGAACACATCTACACATGTGAAGCATTTATTCTGTGTTACTTAGGGCCAACTGAGTAGAGAAAATGCTTGCAGCACTGGCTGTGAAACAGGTCTATGAATAGGAGTCTTGCTTGGACTGCTATAGAGTCATAGAACAGCTTGGATTGGAAGGGATCTTAAAGATCATCCACTTCCAACCCCGCTGCGATAGGCAGGGACACCTCCCACTGGATCAGGCTGCCCAAGCCCCATCCAACCTGGCCTTGAACACCTCCAGGGATGGGGCAGCCACAACTTCTCTGGACAACCTAAGCCAGGGCCTCCCCACTCTCACGGTGAAGAAATTCCTGCTTATGTCTAGCCTAAATCTATGCTAAACGTCCTAAAGCCCCAGAGTTGCCCAAGGACTTCCCTGATGTATGACAGCACTTTCTAACCACTGATTTCAGCCATCTGCAACGCATTCCTGTGCCACCTCTTTGTCCATTTTTTCTCTTTAAGCAGAGACCCAGCTGTAGCTACCTCCAAAGTCTAGGAAATGAATGCAGTTTGGATGGAGCTGTCAAGGAAACATTTTCAAAGTATATTTAGAAGTCTGACTTATTAAGCAGGAGCCAGACTCTTCCTATTTGAAAAATCTCAGCTTGCAAAGTCATGTTCAGCTGCTGGCTCTTACAAAGCCTCAGTCTCAGATGGATTTTTCCATCATCCTTGAAGGCCCTGAGGCAACTGGCTACCTGTGCACCAACTGATCGTACAAATGTTTACCTACCGAAGCCAAGAGGCTGCCCACCAATCCGCACCATCTTCCAGAGTTCGCCAGATGCACTTGTAAACAACAAATTATTAGGAAATCTGTAAAAGAAAAGGAACACCGAACATGGCAATTAAAGCACAGCAGTGCGTCAGGTCTGCTTGCGGGGAGGCTGCTGTTCCTGTATCCCCGTGCTGCCTGAAGCCAACAATAGTGGCAGCGGCAGCCCTGTGAAGCTGAGAAAAGCCAAGGCAAGCAGGACAGATGTCCCTCCCTGCCCCGCCAGATGTCCTACGGTAAACGAGCACCTGATGCTGGGAGTGTGCACAGCCACCTGGGGAGCACAGCAAAACATTTCCAAGGCTTTACAACCCCTGAGATGGTTAATTTGAAAGTTTGATTTGAGTTGTGTTTAGAAATATGTATAGACAGGATATGTGTCCATACTTACTCTCTCAGGAACGTGAATGGTGACCACTGTGTTTGTGTCTGAGCATCATCAGTGCTTTTTGCCACAGCATCTCTGGGAACACTGCAGAGATCCCCCATTTCTTACCAGGAGAAAAAAACCCAGGGGCTAACAACCCTGCTGAAGGTCAAGCAGGAGGCTGTGACCTAGAAGGAACTGGTCACCGTGGCTCCCCAAGCACCAGGCTCCCTCTCCAATCCTCCAGCCCCTCGTGCGGGCAGACAGAAGTTTACTCCAACTAAGATTGAAGAAACTTTCAAGAGGGCAATTAACAGTTTGCAAAACAAGTCCCTTGGGCAGGCAAGAACCAAGCCCAAACACTGCACTGTGTGTCGAAAGCAAATCTCTGTGCTGCACCTCTGTGCAGCCTCCGGTCCAGCCTCCAGACCTCAGAGCCTTGTGTGATGCGAAGCTGCAGAAGCACATACATACACAAACAGGCTGATATTTGCTCCCTAGCTGACTTTCTCCTTGCTAGACAAACGAGTCAAGGGCTCCCGCTGCACAGGGATGACTCAGTACATTATCATCACAAAACGAGGCTCTGCACCAAGCTCAGCCATGTGGAAAAGGGAGGACAACATCACTGACATCCCCATCCTGCTTTTGGCCTTTAGCAGTAAAACTTCCAACCACGTACACCAGATTATTTTGGGGTTTGCTCTGAAAAGCACAACTAACGAACAATGGAATAAAAATGTCAAAATCACTTTGCTGCAGTGCTCCTTTTTCAAGAGTGAGTTAACCCTACATGGCTTATGGTTTCACTCCAGGCTTGAAGAGACAAGCACAATATTTAGGAGCTGGAACTACCTTGCCAGTCTTCACTCAGAAAAGTGACAGAGCGTACAGGCACGTAACACCTACACAATAAGGCTCTCAAGAATTAATACGGAGGAGCTTAAGCTGCTTCCTGCTCCTTTAAGAACATCCCAGGTGCTTTTGTGCTCTCCAGGAGACCCCAAGACTCACCTCTGCTGTGTCTGGACATCCATGACCAAGGAGATGTAACCCTCAATGAGAGAAAAGGAGAAAAAGCGAATATGTCCCGAGTCTTCGTTGCCCACAACTGAGTCTTTTACTCTGAAGAAAGAGAAGAGAACAGCATTAACTGTGGCTACCAGAGCAAAGGAAGGCTTTTAAAGCATATATAGCCAGTGAAACAAAAAATGCTTCATGTACTGATTTAGGGAAGTGACACTTGCAGGGGAAAAATACGCCAGTCCCCACAACTGACTAACCTCTCCCATTCCTGCCCCAAGGTCCTCTTGCAGGAGGCTGTGGCACAGCTGGCCATACATCCTCCAGTCCTATGTGAATGTGCAGCACATCGATCACATTGCTACTCTTAGCTTAAATCTAAAAAGGCTGAGCTTTCCAAAGCCAATGGATGTCTTTGGGCACCCTCCATCTCCTGCTTGGCTCCCACCCATCAGAACAACCTGGTGGAACCTCCCTAGGCACAGAGCATTAAGTCACAGGAGACCCCTGGGCATCCTGGAGGAGCAATGTGAACTTCTGCCTCCAGATGCTGGCCACATCTCCCCCTGGAGCCCGTCCACCTGCTGGGACCTACCCATTGGAGTAAAACATGACATCCATTAGGAGTGTAGCAACAGTGGGAAGGGTATCTGGATCCAGGCTGGTGACGCAGAACATATTACTTGGACTGGAAAGGGGATGAATGACAGGCCTCTGAACTGAAAGAGACAAACACAGACACATACAGCTATGAAGCCACGTTTACATCAGGTTCACGTCCCACCAGACATGTTATCCACGCACTGGAAGTGGGTGCAGAGAAAACTGGTGGTGTTTTTAAGAATGCTTTGCATCTCTGAAGCCTTGCTGGTTCTCAGGCAGGGACCGAGGAGCCTGAGAATGACTTGCTCTTGCAACATTCTCCCTGAGGTACAGGGTGGGATCACCCTGAGCCCCCTGCCCTGCACGGGACACAGCCCTGCTCTCTGCTCGTAGGGGCTGTCAGGCCATTGGGTGCATCCCCATTAGACAAGGGCCAAGCTAAAGGAGGTGCCAACATCAACTGAAAACCAGAAATAAATCCAGGCTTCTGCCATTTAGATGGCAGGGCTATGGCGGGCACTTCTCTGGCTGTGGCTGCTGGCAGCGCACTCTCCTTTCCCTCGTTTCTGGGGGCCTATTTTGCCATAATATCTATAAATATTCAAAACCAGATGACAGGCAGCAGCCTGGCAAACAATGCTTGCAGCCAGCGGCTGAGAGGCAGCCGGTGTTTAGACATGCGACCACTAAATACAGTGAACTACATACTTGTGCGTAATCAACATGTGCTTCACTGTGCCCTTCCTGAATTTCAAGGCCAGGTTGGATGGGGCTTGGAGCAACCTGATCCAGTGGGAGGTGTCCCTGCCCATGGCAGGGGGACTGGAACTGGATGGGCTTTAAGGTCCCTTCCAACCCAAATCATATAATACATGCCTTTTGTACGAGGCTCATTTTCTAAAACAAGATTCTCTGTAGCTATCAAGTGACAAGGCTGAGTAGCACTTCATGACAATTCATCCCTGCTTTGTTTGGCTGTGGTAGAGGTGTGTAGGTAAGTAGTTCCTTCTCCTGATTGTGGCCTTTGCTTGATGCTTGTTCCTCTAGACTGGAAGCATCTTAAGGTTCTGTACAGCCCTGGGCTGACAACAGCCTTGATCCTGACTGGTACTGAAGTGTGAAATCTGAACAGTATTCTCTGTGCATTAATCACCGCAGTACTTAAACAAGCTTTTATATAAGCCGTTCTCCTTTGAAATACTGAAACATGGAAACATGGGCTACAGACAATGCTATTTTTGCAACTAAAATGAACTGTGTTTTAACCTTCTGCCTCCTCTAGAAATGTAAAACTAGCAGGAAAAGGTTTAGATTCAGCAAAGCTCATCAGCTTACTCAAAAACTTACGGACCTACTCAAATCCATGGTTGAACCAGGAAAGACTCAGGCACATGTTAAGATAGTTTATTATCATACAACAGGATAAACACTCATCAAAGTGCTGAAGGAAGGCAGGAGGCAAACTTTCACCCCCATGTGCCGTAAAGAGAAACTCCCTGGCAAGCTGAGCCCATGCTGGTCCTTACCCAGTTTTGGTTTGACAAATCCATTCGTTATCCCCAAGTCATCAGCAGCCACTGTCTCCCCGTTCACTACTCTGAGGATAGTGAACTCAGCAGCCAACGTGTGCATCACAAAGGGCAGGTCTCGCTCACGTACCTGAAATGGACAACAAAATTAGCTCCAGAAGTAAAAATACACAGCACAGTGGTGGTTACACGCACTCAGAGCACAGAAAGTGGACACACCACTCCTGCTTGAGCCAGCAGGTGTGTCTAGAGAAGCACATTTGGTGATATCACTGCAAGCAGCAGCAGGATTAAGCACCAAAGCGCTTTTAAGACAGTGGAGTCTGGAGACTTTGAAGAGAGAGATGTTTCGCCTCTTTTCCAGTGTCTCTTCAAGACCTCAGCACTGCCTGTTCTTCAGCTTTAGAAACAAAGCTTATGTGGTCATGTCCTACATGTGTGTATATGAGACAGAAAGACAGTCTGTCTGTCTAGCCCAAAACAGCTGTGGAGCCTCTTGGTCATCATCAGCCAATCAGACAGCAGACACTCTGTCCCTCTACCTCTCAGAAAACCAGTGTCTGAGTGATGGTGGGAAATGCTGCCAGTGCTTCTATTAAAGGAGAGACTGTAGTGTAGGCTCAGCACTTTCATTAAATGCCACATAATGCACATCGACAAATGCCTCATTCCATGGGAAGAGCTCCTGAGATGTCAGTGAGCCCAATCACAAGGCACAAAGCTCTGGGGAGAGCAAACTTTGGTACTTCTGCTGCTCCTCAAACAACTTGTTCCCAGAAATTTCATTAAAGCTGCCCAACTGAACCTTCACTGGGTGGCAGATGACTCTGCCTGGTCCTCTCATGTCCTCTTACCAGAATGAAGTCCGTTTGATAGGTGGAGAGCATGAACACTGAGATGTTTTGGTCAGCTAGGGGTGCTATTACTGACTTGGCAATTTTGGTCACTCCGATGGGCTGGGAGCCGGAGAAGCCACCTCCGCCAGACACCACGTTGAGGGCAAGCCATGTCGCATCGGCCACGCTCAAGTGTTCCGAAGAAGGGAGCTCTGCGAAAAGACAAAGGAGGAGGGGAGAGGTTTGTTTTAGAGGAAGAGAAAGGTAGGTCCACTGTCTGGTCTGCACGCGGTTAGCACAGACCTCAGTGCAAGAAAGGAGGGGAGCCCACTTATCCAGCCAACCTCCCGGGCTTCCCAGGTGGGTACTGCGCCGCTTTTTAGATGTAATTGCATCAACTTTCACTGTAGGATTCATATCCATTTTTAAAGATAACGCAAGGAATTACATGAGCCTCAGCCATTCACTCAGATGCTGGTGACCAGCACTACTGATTGCCCCATGTGGAAACAGCCTGAGACTTAACTTGATTCTCCTCTATTGCACAATTTCTCCAAATACTTTACTTGAGCTTTCCTGGTCTCTTTTGATTCCTTTATTTGTGCTCATAAACCACAATTTGTTCTCCTGGACCTGAGAAGGAGGTTGACAGAACAGCCTGGGCACTATCACAGCTCCTGGGAGCTGCAGAGCACGTTCCCTACACATCTGAGGGCTGCTGCCTCCAAGTGTAAAGCCGAAGACAAGAGCCACCCCACTCTGTAAGGGATGGATGGTGTAACTTATTCACTAGAGATTACAAGGTGATTGCACACTAAGGTAATGGAAATCTGTTTAAGAATAACCCCAGTTCCATTCCATTTGCTTCTAGTCTATCGTCATTAAGCAATTAAAAATCTGTAGCTAAACCGTTTAATACCAATTACTAACTGTTTTAAGGAAACCTTAATGCATTAACAGCCTGTAACACCAGACGCAGATTCTGGAGTGAAGGTATAAACTTCTCTAAGGTTCTTTAGATGCTGGTTTGGCAAATTCTAGAAATAGTTCTGATCCAGATCTGGACTTACATCATCCCAGCTAAATCTACTTGACATAAGGAACCTGACCTAAAACGCAGATCCAGACAGCAAAGACACAGCGGAGGTCCCAGTGGAAACCTACACACTTTGCTTAGAGGTTAGATGCAGCCCAGCAGTCCAAAAGCATAAATCTCAGTACTGCTGCCCTTGCAGACAGCGTAGGCGAGCCACTTCATGTCTCCATACCCACATTTCCTACTCTGTCCACCCACTCCTAGCTCCTCATAGAATCACAGAATGGTTTGGGTTGGAAGGGACCTTAAAGACCATCTGGTTCCATCCTCCTGCCATGGGCAGGGACACCTTTCTACATAGAGGAGAAAAAAAAGGATACTCCCATTCCTTCTCCTTCAGCGAGACCTCTGGGAGCAGTTTTTGTACAGCTCCAGACACCATGTAATAAATCCATAACCCCACCCCCCCAAATCCCCAGGCACCACTGCTGTGAGACAACGAGAGTGCTGAAAACCCAAAATGAACTGAATAACAAACACTGCTCGTTTTGCTCTCCTCAATAACCTCAATTGTGTGTGGCATGAAAATCACCCTGAACAAACACACTTGCAAGCAGAGGGGACACTGAGGGTTCTGCTTCTGCATTTTGATGTTTAGCTTCACAGGCCAATGTTTCTTTTTTAGTGAATAATCAGAGCTTACATGGAATGAAAACTAGACACCAGGGAGAGCGGGTAAGTTTGTGCATTAATCAACACCAATGCTACCTCAGAGAGAGCAGCGCAAGTTCCTTGCAGAAAATTATTGCAGCAAAACACCGTTTTAGGCTCTGATAGCCCTTTGCAGCAGAAAAGGACCCCCAAAACAAAGCTTGCTACACCCACTGCCGTGGAGAAGCAAGGGCTGAAAACAACTGCTGCTGATCTAATGAGCAGCTGACTTCTTTTTTTTCCTTTATTCCCACCTCTGCTCCTTGCCTGTGAAATAAATAAGAAGAAGTAGCAAAAAAAAAAGAAAAGATGTGTTTCTTCTTTGGCTATGCATTTGCTCCCTGGCAGCACAGAGCAGGCAGGCGCAGGCGAGGCCACCTGCACGTCATCGGTATTTACGCTGCCATTTCCCGCATCCCAAAGCCATTAAAGCAGCCAGGCAAGTAAATCACAGAAAGGTCAAGCGACACCTTTCCTCCCTGCAAACTCATCCCCACAAGCCTCTGGTGGTGCGGCAGCCTCAGCAGCGGCGCCAGCTGAGCAGGATGCACGGGTAGTTCTGCTCCCGCGCTCACCGACCTCTCCTACCCGCAGCAAACACGTCCCAAACGTGCCCAAGTCCGCTAATGACTCGTTACCAGCAGCAAGAAGAGATCACAACTCATTTCCCTCGCTATAAACAGAGTAGATGATCTTCCTGCTTTGTATGGGCAATGTGAGATGGGCTGCGGTTCATTAAATACCAGTTTAAATACTACTTTGGGTCAGGGATGTGATGGAAGATGCAGTTTTCACAGTGGACAGAGGCATTATCGCATTTCACTCTGGCAGTCGCAGCCCTGGAGAAGCTGCCCCAAGAAGACCTCGTCAACCTCCTCCTCAGGGGGCAGGAAGGCTGGTTTGCCTGTTGCATTTGTAATTACTGGAAAGCGTTGATCATGTTTGGTTTCATGTGTTTAACTGGCGCTACGAAGCGTGATAGGGCAATAGCAATCGTTTAAGGAACCGGCCCCTCATAATTCAATTAACTTTGCAGAAAATACATAGAAAGTGACTGCAGTACCAATTTTGGACGCTGTTGCCACTAGGCAGCCAAATGGAAAAGTACAGCCCAAATTTTAATGAAACAAGCCCAGGCTAGAGGCTCAACAAATTCATCTAAATAGCATCAAATCAGCCACGTGGGAAGGTGCTTTGCCCAGGAAGCCATTAAATGCAGTAAAGCCAGGGAGAGCTGAAAACACCATACGCAACATTAATGCAGACTCAGTGAGGCAGAATAAGGTAATAAAGAAGAAGCAAAATGAGTAATCGTCCGTGTTTCTGCACCAACCTACCCACCCCACGATCTCCACCGTCTTCCTCATACAAGAGCAGAGCTCCTGATGCCCCACAGCTTTGGCACCACAGCATCCCCCACCCTTGCATCACAAGATGAGCGCACAAGTCTCTTGTTTGGGGTCTCAAGATCCTCTTCCAACTGATTTATCAGAGCACAGGTCAGTCCCACTTATGATCACAGGGCACAACTCACCTCTGGCTGAGAAGGACATCTAAGAGGTCAGAGACTTGGGTTTTGTTCATTGTAATCAGGGTCTTCATTCTGAATGTGCTGGGGGGAAGCCTTTCGATCTCTGGGTTTTTGCCGTGTAATGCTCTGCAGACCTTCTGCCAGGAGCAGGTTCAGCAGCCTGTGGGCGCTGAATCCATCACCTGGTGCCCATCATCACACCCATCATAGGTGAGCAGACGAGGGTCACAGATTCCAGCTGCCGTTTCACCCACGGAAGGTGGCATGGAACCCCACCAACAAGATGTGACCATCTCGGTAGCTCGAGCATAACACTCCTCTCATCTGTGATTTTGCCTGGCAGTGCAACGCTAGGTATCACTTGCTGGTGGGCTCCAGTCACCCATGGAACTGCTCTCCCATGGCACAACAGAATCACAGAATCATCAGGTTGGAAGAGACCCACCGGATCATGGAGTCCAACCGTTCCTATCAAGCAGTTTCTCTCATCTCAAATTCTCCCCACTGCATGCAAACTGCAGTGCCACCAGCAGACAGAGAGGTGCTGTGCGGGACACAGCTCCTCCAGGGAAGATAATAAACGCCAATCCCTGCTCAAACCAAACCCAAGCCAAATAAAGTTTAGGGCATGATTTACGTTGTTCATTCCCACCGTGGGGATTTAAAAGGCCAGACGGCTGTCCGGAGCCTCACTGGCCTACTTGGCAAGTATTGGCGAAGCAAAGCAGCCTCCACGGTGCACGTCATCCTAGGATGTGAGGTGGTGAGTATCATATCAGCCATAATTGGCTCCTGAGCTCAAATAATCAATACCATTTCCAGTAGGGACAACAAATGTTGGCCAAAACCCAAGTAAGGATTGAATTGCTGCTGCTGGAGTGCTACAAAATGCTGCAAGCACTGCAAGCCAATGCTTCACTCAAAATACCTTTGAGAGGATGCTGGCCAGATGATGAGCTTCCAGCTCATGGGTCGATGCAGGCAGCCAAGGGGGCCAAAGAAAGCAGGGAAGAAAATCTCCTAGTGCACAGACCTGACCAAAGAGTCAGCCCAACACTGTGGGTCTGCACAAAGGTGGAAAACAACAACATTTTTCTGCCTCTGTTTTCCACCCTGGGGAAAATGAGGGTGGTGAAGACCTGGTGCAGGCTGCCCAGAGAAGTCGTGGCTGCCCCATCCCTGGAGGTCTCCAAGGCCTCCAGGTTGGATGGGGCTTGGAGCAATTGGATCCAGTGGGAGGTGTCCCTGCCCATAGCAGGGGGGTTGGACTGGATGGTCCTTAAAGTCCCTTCCAACCCAAACCTTTCCATGGTTCTATGATCCCTTAGCTTCATGCACCCTGTAGAGTGGCAATGAAAGCGCTGGAGAGTCCTGCTCTGTAGAATGCTGGAAAATGTGCAAAATTCTCTAAGAAAATACACCATCACCAAGTACACCAGGTTCAAATATTTCACAAAAGGGCTGCAGTTAAGGAGGGGATAACCGGAAAATACACGGTTCTGTAGCAAAAATGGATCTCACCTACCTACACTGGACCAGTGCTGTGCAAAGTACTGCCACCCAGAGACTTATCCCCTTCCTCCACAAGGATACCCTGTGAGCTGTTTTCCGAGGACTTTGTTCCAACTTAACAGCAATCAGACACCCATTTGAGGACACCTATCAGCTTTCAAGTGAAACTATAGACATACAATGGATTTACTGTAGTGCCTGGAGAGAAACGAAGGCACCCAGCTGGTCTGTCTCTTTGGTGTGGGGCGCTGGATCATCTCCTAAGCACTTCACTCACTACACAAATTTTTGTGTTATAGCAGAGTGTTGTGTGTGACTGTGCTGCTCCTTGATTTGTTCCCATGCTGTGAATGAACCAATTACTCATTCAATTAATCATTCTAGGACTTATATTTGCAGTCATGGCTCACTTCAAATGTTAAAATGTAACAATATTAAAAAATACTGTGGTTTTTTTGACCAGTCTTCCGACTTTAGATTCCTTATACTGTACTTACTTCATCTTTTACAACCTCCCTCTGCAAAAAAATGACAGCTAGATTCTAGCTTGTATTAAAGAGATAAGGCTCCTGCAATAGCTGGACTCTAGCGGTCAGGCACTGAATATAAAAGCACTGCCAACTGCCAAATTCATGATAAATTGGGAGAGCCCTTGCCAATGCCTCTCTGTGGCAGCACAGTTTATGTGTATATATTTTTAATATGATTTTTATGTTTATTAAAGGGTTCTCTTCCCACTGCCCAGTGGAAGCTTTTCATTGCTCTGCAGTTTTGAAATCCCATCTTCTAATGAAGTGAGGGATTATTATCTGAGGTTGTAAAGCCTGATCCAAAGCCCGGCCATCTTTCTGATTTCTCTTTCAGGCACTGAAGAGGGACTGGAGAGCAGCTGGGTCCATGGGGAGCTGGGATGCTCAAGGGAGATTTCCAGGACCCACAGGTGTGGTTTCCACTGACATCCACAAAGTCTCTACTCAGAAAACTTTTTAGGGATTTTTTTTTTTAATCCTCAAAGGCACCATGGAAACTGGCCACATGAGCTCAAAATCTTGAGGGGGAGGAGAGTGGGAGGACAATAACCACCTGAGTCTCAGCTCTTTCGCAAGATTAGGCTAAGTAAACATTGTTAGAAAATGGAGCACTCTTGTTCCGCTCACTGTCAGAAAGCAGATAAAGCAGGGCAAGGATGTCATTCATCAGTTTCTACAGGCTGCTAAAATCCTGGAAGAGCTCTGAAGCTGGTCAAATGTCCCTCTTTTTTGTGTCTCTCACTACCCTGGAAGCAGGAGGGTTATTCTTGCAGGATGCCCTGTTTCTTGCTGTGCTCTGCTGCAAGGATAAGCTGAAGTGATCTACTGCTTCCCCTCTAAGGACCCCACCAGGGCAGCAAGAACGTCTTGGGGAGGCTACAATGCAAATCATAACCTTTCAGAGGATGCAAATACCCTTTCTTTTCACTTCCAAACGCTCTTGGTAACTGGGGGCAAAGACTTTGCTGCTGCACAAATCCTCAACAAGCCCCACGGGCAGTTTGCAGCGCGGTGCCAGGCAGAAAGCCCTTGGTGTCGGTTTGATTCAAGCGCCACAGAGCACTCCCACACCAAGCGACTTATCTGAGCACAATAGCCGGGCGAGATGAAAGCGCACTGCTTGGCTTGGCGTTGGGAAACATGATGATAGAGTCCAAAAATTTAATGCTGTTGTGCACAAGAGAAGGAAGAAAATCCCACAGCTCTGATTCAGCTGAAATCATCTCACATGTCAACGAGCTCAAGCTTGTCCTGAGAAGAGGTCAGCGCGCTCACGGCCCAGCAGCTTCGGCAGTTTTTGCCATTTATGCTAACGGTTTGCTCAGCGGCAGGGGGGCAAAAGCTGGGGAGGGGCTCTTGATCAGGGAATGCGGGGATAGGATGAGGGGGAATGGTTTGAAGCTGCAAGAGGGGAGATTGAGATGAAATCTTAGGACGAAATGTTTTTCTGTGAGGGTGGGGAGGCCCTAGCCCAGGTTGTTCAGAGCAGTGGTCGCTGCCCCATCGCTAGTGGTGTTTAGTATTTGATATGAATGGTTGGACTTGATGATCCGGTGGGTCTTTTCCAACCTGGTGATTCTGTGATTCTATGATTAGGTGGGAGCTTGGAGCCTCTGATCCAGTGGGAGGTGTCCCTACCCATGGCAGGGGTGGGACTGGATGGGCTTTGAAGTCCCTTTCAACCCAAACCATCCCACGATTCTATGGGATGGCCAGGTATCTCTGCAGGGTTGGATCCACAGCTGGAGCATTTCGCCACCTCTAACTGTGTGCTCCTGTGGTTTTGACATTTTCTCCTAACAGAGCATGCAAAACTGAGTTTTTTATTCCAAACTCCCTCAACAGGGAACCTGTGAAATGTGTCATCTCATTTTCCTATTTAGGTACTATCCCACTTACAAAACTGTCAAAAGTACATTGTTAGGTTCATAAACTCAAACACTCTGCAGTGAGAAAATGACAGCTTGACATGTTATATATTTAACTTCAATGTTTCCGCGCCTCAGTTTCCTACCTATAAAGCAGGTGCAACCCCTCAATTTCTTATAAATCTTGTTCTCTTCCAAACCTCTTGCTGACCTGTTTAGCTGAGGTTTATACACATCTTACAATTAAAGAATTTCACAGTTAATGCAAAAATCAGCACTAAGCAGGCAAGCAGCATGGAAAATTTCAGCCCCAAGAGTTTTGCAAACATTGAAGTGTCTGAAAACAAGGAAAGAGTGGAAGGAATTGGGAAGGTTCTCTCTTTGAGCATCTTGCCTTTGTTTTAAGGGAATGAGCTGTTGGTCCTGGTGCTATTCTAGGGATACTAGGGTAGGTTTGAAAGACAAAGACCTCTCCCTTTTCACTATTAAACGGTAAAACACAAACAGACAGAGGGAAGAAAGAGAAAGAAAATTAAGAAGCAAGCAAGAAAGCCCTCTAAGGAGGAACAAGCACTCATAGCCTGTCCAAGTCTCACTACCTGCACTCAGGGGTAGCTGGTGCTCATCCAGCACCCAGCAGAGACTGGCTCTCCCCGGGTCCACACCTCCTAGCAGCACTTTAAAAGCACATCAAGCAATGCAGCCATCACTCCTTATTTCTCACATGGAATTTATCTTACACTGGTCCTTGTGTGCTGTTCCAGATTTTCCTTCAATTACAGATTAACCAAAATGAAAAGGTTATTTAAGGCTCTACATCAGAACGGGCGAACATACCCAGTTCAACTGTCTTGCGTTTTCCTGACAAGTCAATTCCAACTCTACCCAGTGTAATGACCAGTTTGAATTTCAAACTGTTCATATGAATAGGACAAATTACATACACAGGGAATTAGTGATCCCAGGTCCCATGTCCATCTGACATAAACTACTCACAAGCAAGGGAGTTCTCCAAGCCCTTTACTGGAGGGAAATAATCATAGAATCACACAATCATAGCATGGTTTGGGTTAGAAGGGACTTTAAAGCCAACCCAGTTCCCCCCTTGCCATGGGCAAGGACACCTCCCACTGGATCAGGGGTTCCAAATGCCATCCAGCCTGGCCTTGAACCCCTCCAGGGATGGGGCAGCCACCCCTGCTCTGGGCAACCTGGGCCAGGGCCTCCCCACTCTCACAGCAAAACATTCTTCCCAAGATCTCACCTCAATTTCCCCTCTTTCAGCTTAAAACCATTCCCCTCATCCTGTATCTGCACCCACTGATCCAGAGCCCCTCCCCAGCTTTCCTGGAGCCCCTTTCAGCACTGGAAGCTGCTCAAGGTCTCCCTACAGCCTTCTCTTCTCCAGGCTGAACAACCCCAACTCTCTCAGCCTGGCCTTGGACAGAAGGTGCTCCAGCCCACCAATCATCTCCTTGGCCTTCTCTGGATTTGCTCCAACAGCTCCGTGTCCCTCCTGTGCTGAGGACTAGAATTGGACACAGGGCTCCAAGAGGTCATACCAGAGTGGAGCAGAGGGGTAGAATCCCTTTTCTCACCTTGCCGGTCCCACTGCTTTGGATGCAGCCCAGGATACGGTTGGCTTTCTGGGCTGCAAATTCTAAACACATTCACTTCAACCTTTATTTCATAAAAACTGGGAGACTAGGAAAACTTCTTCCAACAGCACCAAGGTCACCTGGGGCATTTCTCCAGGCCCCACTGTCAGAGAGTGAGAATCAGCTCCTAACCAGACACATCAAGTGATTTCACACCAAATATTTCCAGCCTCCTCGAGACATACTGGCGAGAAATCACGTCAGCTCAGCCCAATCCACCAAAGCTTTACTGACTACGTGAGTATTTTGAATTGTCAAAGCAGCCAGAAACCTTTTACACTGAGTACTCGCTTTTTCTAACCAGCCCATCCACTCTCCTGCACAACACAACCATTTCTGCAGGCACGACAGCCAAGCAGGACTCTTGCAAGGCCTTTATAAGAAGTTTGTAGGGAAGGGAAGGTTCAGTGCAGTGCAGTTTCTCCACTGTTACCAGCATCAAAGTCGTTCTGACAGTGCTGGAGATGTCATGCTCGAAGATGGGGAGGTCAGTGTAATTTACCATTTACAGTACTGTTAGAAAAGACATCCCAGCACAACGGCCATGCCCCACGGTGATGGAGAAGGACAGTTTGTTGCTGTTTCTCTTTGCCTATCCAGGAACACATGCATCCCTTTCTCAGCATATGCCAAAGAGATCCTCGCCTCTGCTGACACGGACACAGCCTACGTGGTTTTGAGGAATGAGATGAGGTAGATACTGAGGGGTGGCACCTTCCTGGAAAGTTTACTAGCTGGTAGGTTAAAAGGAGCAGAAGTGGCCATGTATTTACACTAATTCGAGAGCTTGGGAAAGAATACGCGCTAATTAGAATTATTTTTTCTGCTCAGTATGTCCCCAGCTGCATTTGTACAGAGCAGAGATGACGCCATGTGGCTGACTGATCTATTTACACCTCTGGAGTCCCCTGCTCATCCCCATCCCTGTTTCCCAATTAAGGGTGGAGACAGAAACCTGGGCTAGTTCCAGCAATCAAACTCGCCTGGCACACCGCTGGGACTGAAGAGACAAACCAGTGACTTTTATCCAGCACAAGCTGTTCAGGATCTCTCTGCTGCCTGAAAATGCGCAACCGGAGAAACCTGAAAGCCCCATTCCCAGCGAAGAGCTAAAATAAAGTGAATATTGCTGTGAACACAAAAAGCCAGCAAAAGCCAGGTTAAATGTGTCGGCTGCTTTTTCTGACTGCAAGAACCAGAGGCAAGAAGCGTATTGTGTTCTGAAATGCACCCATTCCTGTGCAGGCTGTCACCGGGCATGTTAGCTCTTCCTGGGAGCCAAAGGGCAGACAGCCCACAATGTACACGCACCTGAGTGCACGTTGGGTCCTACCCAGCACTGCTGTTTAACTCAGGAGTGACCAGAACTGCCGCGCTCCACAGCCCGGCAATGCTCCCCAGCTCCGCACAGCCCCAGCCCCCGTTATGTTTGCAAAGACATCGTTAAAGGGCACAGACAAGAGCTTGAGAATGATCTAATTCACCATCAGGGCACTGCAGACAGGGAAAAGAGAGCTTGTCTAGAAGATGTGCCCTCGCTGAGGATATCAGCTCCTCAGGGCTGGGTCTCCAGCTGGTCCCGGTCACTGAAACATCAGTGGCTGCAAGAGTGATTTGATCACCTTGCTTGTTTCTTGTAAGGATCATAGAATCAGAACGGTTTGGGTTGGAAGGGACCTTAAAGCCCGTCCAGTTTCAACTCCCCTGCGAATCAGGTTGCACTAAACCTCACCCAACCTGGCCTCCAGGGACAGAGCAGCCACCACTGCTCTGAGCAACCTGGGCCAGGGCCTCACCACCCTCACAGCAAAACATTTCTTCCTAAGATCTCATCTCAATCTCCCTTCTTTCAGCTTTAAAAAATTCCTCTGTGTTCTACCCCTGCACACCCCTCCCCAGTTTTCTTGTAGTTCCTCTATGAGGGTGTAGAGGGGGTGACCTACGTTGGCACGGGCTAAATTTCTGCCACGTGCTCAACATACAGATCTAGAAAGCAGAGCCAGAATGAAAGAGCAGTTGACCTTGGAAATGGTGAAGCAGCATTGCAGGAGATGATGCTCTTCCACTGCACTCTGCATTGCTAGTTTTGACCTAAAAGATCTAGATGGTGACGGATGCCCTTCCAAGTTGGAGATGTGGATCCATTCCTGCCTGCAGCACTCTGGGCTTGCGGACGAGGTGTTTACACTCGGTTATAGCAGGAGGTGCCTACAGCAGGGAGCCCTCCAGCAGAACACAGCTCGCTTGTACAGCCACGCTCCTGGACTTGGGGACCATCCAAATTGCCACTGAACAGCAAGCAAATATTTGCATAAATTCATGGAAGCTTTTTATGGAAGAAAGGAGCAATGATATTTAAAAGATGAATAGACTGTGTTGCAGGTAGGAAGATATTTGGAACTGAAAATATGTGCTGAAGTGCCCACATAATGCTAACTTTCATCAATATTCAGAAAAACAAGAGAAATATGATCCTCCTTATTTCTTTGCTTATTTCTTTTTTAAATTTGGGGGAATTAGAGCACATATCAACTGCATACTAGAAAACATCAACCTGCTGATTTCCTATTGCATTTTAGCACTGGTGTTTCCTGGAGCAGCTAGATCTCTTCTGGCTGCACCAAGAGCATCTCTCCTTCTTCTGGAGTTTTTTATCCTCCTTGCCCTGGTGGCTGCTGGCTTAGGGGGTCAGCAGAGCTGCAGGTTCTTAGAGGTGACCCATCCCAGCCAGGCAGAGCCAGACCACATACAGGGATGTGGGGGCAGTGGCAGAGATTGCAGTGTTACAGATGGATACTGTGAGTCCATCCCAGTGTTCTGGCCCCAGCAGCCATGGTTTATCTTCCTTACTCTGCCACTAGCTTGTGAAGTGACCTTCAGCACATGACACCCTCTCCCTGACCTATGTTTCCCATCCATACTAAGGATTTGGTTGCTAAAGTCCTTCCCTCTTGCAATACCTATGTGAAATACCAGCAGCACAGAGCATTATGATTCCTGGGTGTTACAGAAATAGCATCCAAAATAAGCTCAGAAGACATGACCTGGCCACCCATCCTGATGTACTTAAAAGAAGCAGCTCTCCTTTATTTGTCTCCTGGTATTTTCATTTCATGCATTTTTCCCAAAGCCACCTACGTCTGCAGCACCGTGGCACTCAGAGCCAACCCCAGCAGTGCCCGTGCCACAAAGGTTGAGGGGTCTCCAGGCCTCCTCTTTCACTCTGAAGTAGGAAAAACACCAACAGCTGCAGAAATCCAAGCAGTTGCTTTTTTCTCCCTCCATTAGGCTCCAACCTACAACCAAAACAAGAGACTCCTTTGGTCTGCATCTGGAGAGCAGCTGGATCCCCCTGCATGAATGAAAGGCCAGGGTTTCCCAGAGGGAAAAGAATATTTTTGCAGTGCAGCTTCCTTTTGCAGGAGAGAGATCTTCAGCCATGTGAAGCACAAAATATTTCCTTTAAAATCAGCAAATATTCCTCCCAATCTCTGCTTCCCCGCCTTCAAGCAAAGAATCAGTGACCCAATGCAGAGATGAACTGAACAACCACTCTGTGCTGCACTGCAGCCTCCCAGGTGCTGCTGGCAGAGGCCACAAACACTGACTGGAGCCTCTGCTGGTCCCACACCAACTGCTGACCCACCCCAGCAGTGACACGTTCTCCTGCACATCTACCAGACCTGTTGCAGCCCAAGCTGCTTCACCAGAAGCAGAGTAAGAGTCTTGTGCATGTTCTGGGTCACGTCCAGAGCCACAGACAGGGTGAAGGCAGTGAAAAGAATGAGAAAGGCCATTTGTAACGTGCGAGCAGGTCTCTAACACACAGCAATGCCAGAGTGGGGCTCTGCAAGGGAACCACCTTTACGTGGAAATGTTAAGCTCTCAACTTCTGAAGCTTTCTATCTACCTCCTCTTTCTTACTTTACCTGTGAACTCAGGAGACAGACGGAAGGGATATTTCAGTACTTTGTTTAAGCTGTGAAAATCTTGGCTGAGAGGTGCCAAACTATTCCAGAGGTGCCATCAACCTTCATTATTTCTGGAAAGCCAAGTACGCAGGTGCGAGGGCTGCACACATGCACTCAGGCAGACGCTTTTGAAACAGTAGAAACATCACCTTTTCATAAAAGTCTCTAACGCTATGACACAGTGTGCAGGAGCCAGCACTGCTCCAAAGGCATGGTGTGAGGCACTGGGGGAGTGCAAACCTTCCCCTCTGGCCAAAGGAATATTTCTGCTAGAGGGAGCAGCCAGTCCAGGACTGCAAACATCTTCCTCCTCGTACCTGGTTACAGATGCCTTCGAGTTGTCCTCCAACTCCCACCCAGCCAGGCTGCAGCGTTTCATACAAGGGGTCTGAGCTACAGGCACCTTTTCAACCCTGTAAAGAAGAGGCTGCTCTTCTGGAGGGAGAAAAGTATTACAGTATATTTCACTTTTCAAAATCTGCTTATAGTCTGGGGTAGACGCTTGCTGCTTATTTCTACTTACACACCCTCCCTCCCCAGGAGACAAGGCTGCTCCCAGCAATGGGATGCTTTGTTCATGGTGCTGCTGTCGTGGAGGGGTGCATCTCCCCATGGGCAGCCCCACCAGCACCCTGCGCCCCCCTCCGCCCTCCCACCCTGCTCCCTGCCCAGGGCTGTCCCACCGACCTTGCCCTCTTCACTGGTTAGAAAAACAACCGCTCATTTTATTTAAAAGGTATGAGAGCAAGCGCTCCAGGTAAAGCAAACCTGTGCATGCAAGCTGGGGAAGAGAAATGAATGCAGATGAGTTTATTTTTGCATAGCCTCCTACTGCCAGAGCACCGGGAGCTGCTGACATTACATCATCTCAACATCATCCCAACACCCCCGCCCCTCGATGGATCAAACCCTGCAAAGGCAAAACGCTTCTGCTGACGGCTGCTGGAAGCAATAGCCAGAGGAAAATTAACTCTTTGCTGCGCAGGACACATGCTGCGCTCTCCAGGGGCCAAAAGAACCATAGAATCATAGAATAAGCAGGTTGGAAGAGACCCACTGGATCACTGAGTCCAACCACTGCTGTTCTTTTTATGGTTGGCTGTTACAGAAAGGGATGTCTGGATCCTCAGAGATGAGCAACTCCAGCATCCTCTGCCTCCAAGCCCTTATTTAACAAGACAAAGAGTCTGAATCCTTCCAGTTTGTTCCTAATGCAGATGGACGAGAGAAGCCACCCGATACCTCAAGGAATAGACCTCCAGTTCTGATAGAGGGACCTGACTGAGCAGGACTTTCAGTTCCCACTCCCAGACTTCAATTCCACAAGAAACGGGTATTGTTAGCATCAGTTTTCCTCGAGACCCACGTGGCCTGGCAGAGCAGCCGCCGACTGAGGCAGAGGCACAGGCATCTTGTCGAGAGCAACACAAAAGCTTTTCTTTGCAGGAAATTAAAAACAAGGAAACAAACACCAGCACTTGCGTAAGCCCCAGACTGGCTCAGACAGAAAATTACCTCGCGACTGGTTGTGTTCCAGATCAATGGATCAGCTGCAGCGTGGGGCAATTAGCACCTTGAAATTATTCAGCAAGCCGAGGGGTGGGAATTTGATGGAGAGGGTGGTGAGGGAAGGGTGCAAGCAAGCAGGAATAACAATAGATCTTACTGGATACAAAAATCAACCCTTGGTTCTGCCTGAGCCCAAGCTACAATGTGAATGTGGCTGCTGGATGCTTCTGCAAGCAGGCAGAAGGGGGACAGGAGGGAGCTGGAGGGGCTGCTGACACTGCAGCCTGGGAACGGGGAGCTGGAATGAACATGGAAAGCAGAGCAGATTTTTTCTGGCTAGGACTAAAGATATCTGCCCACTTATACCACAAGCCTATTTTCTGCTGTATCCAGCACTCCAAGCAAAGCAAAACTACTTTGTAAACAGATCCTAGCTGTGTCAACTCTGTGGATGGGCACAAGCACTTCACACAGGCATCATCTCAGTTATGGCTCTGCCCAGGTCTGCAAGGAGACTCAGGACCAGCCCCTTTCAGAGGACTGAGACTCCTCGCAAGGGCTGGGGGGCCCCTCTCCAACAACGCTTCTTGGCAGCAGACACACCAAACACCTTCATCATTCTGGATGCTATGAAGATATTGGTCTGATTATTCCCAACGGTGTTAGGAAGAGAACCTCATTATTTCCTATGCACTTACATATATGTAACATTTTTCACTGTTGCTGTTGGAGGAGGAGGAGGGAGGGAAGGAAGAAGGGATGAATGTGGCTGGCTCCAGTGTAACCTCTTTCTTGGCCCTTCTTTAAACAAATCAAATGTCCAAGCTCACCTAGAAGAAATGAGACATTTACCACCGTTCTTCAACACCAACCCACAAAAAAGCCAGATAGTGAAGACATAACAAGGACTAAAGCCACTACATGAGAAAACCTTGCTCCTTTATAACTGGTCTCCATGCTTTTATTAATCTAGGATGAGAAGAAAATCATCTCTGTCCAAACAGTTTCCAATGATCACAAACGTGGTTGCATCTAATCTGGACATAGGCGGGCAAGGCAAGCCCTGCAAAACTCTTTCAGGGACTGATGCTCTTAACACTTGGAAATCAAGCTAATCTGATAAGTCACTGAGGGAATTATGCAAGTAAACAAAGCTGAGCCTGATAAGGAGTATTAGCGACAGAGCACACCAGATATTTGGGGCTGCAAGGGAGGGAGCAGCAATGGATAGCACAGTCCTCTGCAGAAGCTGCGGCCAGCACGGGAAAGAGAGCCTGTCCCAACCACTGAGGGCTGCAGCCCATGACAAGGAAAATTAAACGGCAGGACTCAAACGCTGCTGCTCACAGCTAGACCTTCCTGAGCATTAGCATTTGATCATAGCATTTCCTTTGCCAGGATACAGAGAGATGCAGGAGGAGGGTCGGCTTGATACCAGGAGTAAAATCATCCAGGATACGATGGTTGGCTGCAAACGAAGCAAAGAGGAGGCACCAGGGTTTTTTTCTTGCCTCGGCACAGTTGGTTGGTGTTTGGCAAAACCTGAGTCCTCTTTGCATTCCAGGTTGCTGGTAACATTTAGCTTCGCACTTTGTGAGAACAATGCATGAAGGCTGCAAACTGCCACCTGTTCTCTTGTCGTGCTGGCTGTGTTGGGAACTTGCCTCCCATCTCCTGGTAGAGTCCTTCCGAAAACCAAACCTTACAGCTGGAAGAAGGCTGATCTAAAGCCCAACTCCTAAATCAACTTTCTGATTCAGAGGCGATACTTCCAAAGCCTCTCTCTTCCCTGGGACACGGAGAGCCTGATTTTGTATAAGCGCGGCTCTGGGATTCAGCATCTCGGGAATACCAGGGTGCAGATCAAAGTCCCAGAGCAGCAGACACTTCCAATGAAGTTTGTTTGCCCCCTTCTTCATCTCACTTTCCTTATTTATATAATGGGGATGCAAACCCAGTTGATCCAGGAATGCTGATGAGTGATGAATAGCTGCAAAACGTTCAAAAGGTAAAATGGTCTGGGTAATTTTTACCCTGAGCAACAAAGAACAGACAGTTCAAGAGTACACACTGATAGACTACACCACCATACAAGCACCCAAAATCTTACAGCAATTCCAATTCCGAGGACCAGGTCCAACACTGTATGTTGTAGAGAAATGCTATGGCATTTTCAGCTCTTCTTCAGCATTGATTCTATTATTACCATGGTAATTGCCAGTGGGTAAAAAAAAATGAGATTAATGGGTTGATGAGAAGGGGAAGACAGGCTCCAAGAGGGCTCACACTAACAGGATGGCCACTCTGCTGCCACTGGCTAACTCTTCCTTGTCTGGAACATGATGCAAGCAAGGAAGCCTGGTCCCCTCTGTAATATTGGACCTTTCCCTGGTGCACAAAAGGGTGAACAGGCACACAGTGCATCTCCCATTTCCCACTCACCCATTTGCACAATAATTGCAGGAAACTGAGATCCTCGAGAGCTCTTTCTTCACCTCCAGCAAATTTGGTTGAAACCAGCCAAGCAGAGAGAGTCATTCTCCACATATGTGCAAATCTCCCTTTCTTCGGGGAAGCTGGTGTTCTGAGACAGTCAGGCTTTCGGGTAATCCAGCGCTAAGTGCCACTGAAACAGCAGCATTAGTAGTAATTAAAAATGAGATTCTTTCCACACCAGGCTGTGTACTTTGGAGGCAGCCAGTTCACCCAAACAGGATTATGATAGCTCAGGATTTTACTCCTTTATTTCCACCCCCCTTAACCATGAGATCAATGCAGGCAGCCTGGGAAGAAGTAGGCACAAAATTCACTTACGCTGAGATGAGTCTGAAGCTAAAATGTATTTTTCCTCTATTTCTCCAGAACATTCAAGACAAATATGAATACAGAATGGGACTGCCACTGCAAAGCAAATAGTGTTTAGTCACCCACACAGACCTCTAACAAGCACTTTACTGCCTAAGTGAAAATCCCTTGCAAAAGCAGTTTAGTTCAGGGGAAGGAAACCTTTAGGAGACCAGTAAAGAACTCCCTGACCGCTCATTTGTGGGAAATTAGAGGTAAAACCAAAACATACAAGGGAAACCAGAATGGTTTAAGTGGGAAACCTCCAAACTGAGGAAGCATTTGGGCTGTGGTGGCCTGCTAGCACGTAAACATATAATGTGCTTGTTCACATCCCTACACACGCTCCTATATATAACCCAGAAGTATGCCAGCTTCTGCACACACAGCAGCGCTTTCTCCTCCCGACCAACCTGTTTTCAGGGAGTATCAGGTTTGTACGACAAGCAGCTTGTCTTCAGGCCACATGTGTGAGCTGGCATCAGGAACATTTGTCCCCTTCTTGACCCCAGTGTGTTGGTTGGTTCTATTTATGTACTTTTGATCTGTAACCCGCAACAGAGGTTTTTGGCACTGTTGCTGGAAGGTCGGGGAAGGACCACAAAAGACCAAGTCCCAGGCACGGAGCCTTTGCGGGGCATTATCCGTCAGCTGCCTCTGCCAGGAATTTGCTGCGTTTCAAATTCAAAGAATCTCTTTCAAAAACAAAGAGCCCACTCAGGACTCTGGGCGAAGCTGGTGAGCTGGCAGCCCAGAGCTGGTGGGAGAGCACAGGGAACATCCCAGTTCAGACAGGGAAGCCAACCTGACAGAGACGCTCGGCCACGAGTACTGTGAGAAGGTCCTGAGGAGAGGGAAGGGCAGGAGTGAGATGGTAAAGGCAGATGATACAGGAGGACAAACACTCTCTGAGAACAAGCTCTACTTCTGCCCAGTGCTAAGCATGTTGTCGGGCAGTGGTTTATCAGCATTGCCCAGCGCAGGAGAAAGTGCCTGCGGAGCTGACTGGGAGCTAAGAACCACCCCTTGGACTTCTTTCTCCCTCCAAGCACCATAAAAGATACTTCATAACTTAGACCCTAATTCCATGAGGTGCCAGCAAATGTGCCTGATGATTTCTGGCACCTCCTTGTTGAAGGATTCGATAAGAGGGTCCAGGACATGTGTGGGAGAGGACAGGAGGCTCGGCCAGGACCTAACTTTGGCCCTAAGCTCCTATGAAACAGTCAGATGAGGCTGAAGAAGAAGGGACAACTCCACGAGAGAGTCAAATATATCAACAGTGTGGGGGAAGACACACCAGGGTGAGGGTACTAAGAGCTAGTGTTCTCTTCCCAAGCAAACTCACACGTATACATATTTGATATCCTAGGAGAAGATGTTGGGGTGGTGGGAAAAAGAGCTATGAGGCTGGTTTTTCAAATGCTAGAAGAGCACAAATCTTGAAGGGATGGCACTTAGGAGTTCCCAGAACTCCTATTTCTACAGCCCTAATTCCCACAATGCTGAAGCAGGTCTAGAAAAGAAGGTGACTACAGGGGCCAGGAGTGTCCCCTTGCACGAGGGAGGCAAACGTTTAAATAAACAACAGCAGAGGAGAGTTGGGCTGTGTGCTCCCTGCTGGAGACAAACCACATCATCCAGTTTTTCAGCACTCAGGTTTTATAAACTCCCCCAAACTTGACACATTCATGTCGATCGATCTCACAAGACAGTTTTAGGGGATTTTATCATTACAAACGCCTCATCACTGAAACACCCTTCCTGCAGCCTCACATCCCATGGTGAAGACAGACTTTCCTGGGAAGGGACAATCCCCATCAGATAAGAGCACCTCATGGTCTAGGCACACACTCCCTCCTCATCTTCTCCAAACACGCTATTTTTTCAACAGGCACAAGTGACTACATAAGAAATACATATGACAGTGATTTTCCCTGGGTGGATAACAGCATCTTCTCTTCTCAAGAAGCCCACCCCCGGGCTACGTTGGATATCAGCAACCTGGCACTCCCTTGGCCGCAGTGGGTGCATTGTCACCGCTCACCTTCTCACGTTCTGGCACGTGGATTTGCTGTTTAATAAACTTTCCTGCAGTTTGTGTTTCTTGGTAACCCTGCGGTAGTAGTCATGGTGACAAAACCGTGGTCCTTGGCAACACATCAATGATGTTGCAAATCTATGATGACTAATCCTAAAAGCCTAATTTGAAGAACTCATTTAAATGCTTAAAGATATGCAGGTCACCACAGGGGTCGATTTAATAGTCATGGCATATCTGGTGGTGAAGCAGTCGTTAGAGAAGGAGCAGCCAGAGCATCTTCTGGTCATAAAAGTAAGTGGATTTTTAATGCAAGATGTAGACTAAAAAGATTAAAAGGACAGCAGAATTTAAACATAGGCACAATAACAAACCCAGCTGATTTCCAGTCAACGAGTTGATCAAAGCTTCCAGATGAAATGCTGTTTTAAATAACAGTTTCCCACAACAATATTGCTGATCCGGTATTGCCTGGGTTATTTGTGCCTATTCAGGATGTAATGAATGCTCTTCTCAACACATCTTGCCCATGAGTGTGCAAAACCACAGTGCAGCACAGCCGATTCCCCAAATTGGCTCTGTTAAAGGCACACCAAGTATGCAGACTGAGGACCTACCACGCAGCAGAATTGCTGATAGGCTGAGCATCTGCCCCATGCTGCCTTCTGTTCTGAACCTCCTGTGCGGCAGCGTGTGCAAGACAGCGGCTCTGGTTACCTATTCAATGTTTCAGACTTTCAGCTCTTTGCTGGCACTAAAAAATTCATGGCCACATCTTCAGCTGGGATGCTGACAGAATCACCAAGGGAGAAGAACTCAAGTAAGAACTTGGACCCACAAGTTAGCGATAAAGCTGCTGGCTCTTTCTCCCACAGCTTATGTGTTTCTCCTCTCTGATGCTCTGCCACGTGGCATTACCACACACGGGCACAAGGAAACGGCAAGGTGTTAACACACATCTCAGCAAACCCCACTGCGCATAGGCTCGCTCCCCATTTACACAAAGCAATAAGCACTGTAGACAATACCTTACCCCACAGAAAGCAAACCCCACTGGCTCGAGGCCTACATCTTTACCCCACAGTGCTAAATAATTATCGCTCACCTAATTTGTTGTGGTTTTGAGTGAGCATTCACATCACTCCACTCAGAAATACCAGAGACAAGCATCAACACACAACCAGGCTAAGCCGTTCGATGGCACAGTGAGATGATTTCCATGCCCTGACCACTGCCCTTCCTACATCTGCGCCTTCCAGAAGAAAGCGTTCTGTCACCTGACCAGGAGCTGGGACATGAAGCATGTTCACGTGGCAGCAAGGAGGCAGCTACAGTTAAAAGGAAGCAGACAAAAATATTTCTTTGGTAAAATCCCAGTTCCACTTCCTTATCAGGATTTTTCCCTCCTTCAAGTGGATGCAACATAACTGCCCTTGCCACTGCGACTGAGACAGAGCCGACGTGAGCACAAAGCACCATCAGTTCCCTTCATTAGTTTGTCAACGTTTTTGTTCCTACAGAGGAAATGGAGTTAAACCAGAAGTTATTTGCACTCATACTTCATTATACTGCTGTAACAAAGCAACTGCAAGAACAATAATTACTACGGGTACTAACGACTTCTACTGCACCTTCAAGACGAACACGTACCACATGATGCTTGCTTGGATGCAATCAAAATGCTTCTTAAGCAAATTAATGCAAAACAAATGCTCTGTAACTCTTGAATACAGACTCAGCCTTTGCTCTTTTGAAAAACAAACCCCCTTGCTGATCCCACTGAGGAGTGAACCTGTGATCCTGGAGGGCTTGGGCAGTTAGACACCATCCCTGGTCGCTTAAAATAGCCCTTGTGACTCCTGCGAGGGAAGCACGAGGCTCCTCGACCACAGAGATGCCACAGCTCATTAACGGGATGCATCTACTATAGTAAGAAACGTGAATATAGATTTATGCCACTGATATTGACATCCTGGGCTTAGTCCTTGGGTACAGACCAGCACAACGACTGCTTTCAGTGATGAGGAACAGATATGGCAAAGCTATAAGCCAGTTATAGCAAAAGATCGGAGCCCAAACCCTGCTTTCTGAACCCCTGTGTGTGAATATATGATCCAACTAAAGTTACTTCAACCACAGCTCAGTTTCACCACTGGTTACCCTCTCCCAGTGCTACTGTGAGGCTTTAATTAAAGCACACACATAATTTTGCCATACACAGTATTATTTACAGTGTTGTAGGCCTCTGTGCAGACTGAAATTCTGGATACATGGATGTAAAGAGATTTTCACTTACAGCTTTTGCTCAGCCAGCACCACTTGAGCTTCTCTCATCAAAATGACAAACCTTGCAGGGTCCCCAGCAGTGGTGCAGCACCTCCAGTGTCTGTCATGTTCCCTTGTTCCCCAACGCTGCCCAGTGGATCCCAGGTGACGCTCACTCCCCTGCGTCAGAGCAGCTGCTGCTGCCCTCAAGCCCTGGCCAAGGCACTTGCATCTCTCAGCTCTGCTCAGCCAGGTCCCCTGCCCAGCCTCTGGGAACGGTGCTCCAAGTCCTAAAACCACATCAGTGTTTTGCTACAGAAAATAAGGGCAAAACATGGTCTGCATTGCAGCTCTCCAGTGCTAGGGAAGCGTTTACTCCCTTCCTGCAACTGCAGATGGGCTGAGCGTTTGGGTATGGGTGTCAGGACCTGCTGGTAGTTCAAGAGGGACCTCAGGGAAGGAAAAAACAACATCCTTTGAGTTGCAGCTCAGCTACAGAAAAAGAGCTCCCTATAAAACGCTGTTTATGAAGCTGCTGAGTCGCTGATAGCTCTTGGATGAGCAACTGCAAAATCTATTCCTTGCTAAGCTTCATGCTCACCTCCTCCTGAAAACAGTGGCCACCACAGACATATGAAGCTCAGCTGAACAAAGCGTTAGGAGAGAGGCTGCATGGACCAACAGCGTGGTCAGAGGGATGCACACAGAGGTGACTTGAAGAGGTATTTACCGTTCCGACTGCCACGGAGGCGATCTGAGGCCTGGAGCACCTCCCGTCCGAGGACATGCTCAGAGAGCAGGGGTTGTTCAGCCTGGAGAAGAGAAGGCTGCGGGGAGACTTTCCAGTACTGAAAGGGGCTCCAGGAAGGCTGGGAAGGGGCTCTTGATCAGAGAGTGCAGAGACAGGATGAGGAGGAATGGTTTTCAGCTACAAGAGGGGAGATTGAGATGAGATCTGAGGCAGAAATGTTTTGCTGTGAGGGTGGGGAGGCCCTGGCCCAGGTTGCCCAGAGCAGGGGTGGCTGCCCCATCCCTGGAGGGGTTCAAGGCCAGGTTGGATGGGACTTGGAGCCCCTGATCCAGTGGGAGGTGTCCCTGCCCGTGGCAGGGGGGGAACTGGGTGGGCTTTGAGGTCCCTTTCCAACCCAAACCCATTCTGTGCTTCTAGAATTCCTAGAACTCCAGGCAGAAGAGAAAAACAGGACAGGAGAAAATGCAGGTAAGAGATAGAACAGGTTGCTGAGTGGTATAGGGGACTTGTAAACTGTTCTCCACATCTGCAGAAGGGTTTGTATCCCAATCCAGAAACCCTGGGATGATGCTAGTTAAATGCTCCAATGAATTGGAAGTTATCTCCCAGTGTATTTTTAGTTGGCACCACCAGGCATTACATAATGGACTTTATATAACAGCACCACAGCCACAAACTCTTCGGGGCTTTGGGTTGTTTTTCCTTTTCTCTTTCTCTCTCTCTTTTTTATTCAAAATCTTCTCCTTAGTGGGAGATTGATCAATAATTGCACTTTCCATCAAATGAGGGAGGCAAAATCTTAGGAGAAAAAAATGAAATGGAGTAAAAATATTGTTACTAAGCCTGTGAGCGCTTCTCTCTTGCCCAACCTCAAACAGAATTAACTATTCCCAGAATAGAAATTCCACTAAGGCTTATCTGTAGTTTAAAGGGACAGGCTGTGATTCTGTGCAGACACTAAATTCCTCAATACTGGAGGGTTTTTATCTTGTAGCAATGAGAGCTCAGAAGACGAAAATAAAGCAAGGGAGCACCAAGTAAGAGATGCTGAGGGAAAACTGAAGGAGATTTTCTTTATCTGCTGGCAAGATCACTGCCCATTGGTGCTCCTCTAAAATCTTCCCTGAGCATATTTTTTAGCTTTTCTTCTTAACAGACATCCTGGGTGGGCAGCAGAGGCCTCTGCTTTCAAACTAGGTGCTATATGAATAAAGTTTCTAAAAGCTAGAAACATTTCCTTTCCTTTATTTAGTCTCCCTGCACCTAAAGGCAGTCAGAGCAGGCGCTCTGCCTCTAAATGCAAAAGTAAATATGACTTTGGTGGCACAGCACGAGCTCTCACATCACCACTCGATGGGTTTAGGCAAGGGCTCCTTTTGCTTTTGTAACCCCAGCACAGAGACTCTCTGACAAACACAGCACTCGGTAATTCTGCCTTTTTCAGCCTGGTCCTCTAAATGAGCTGATTCCAGAAAGAGCAAAGGCACCATCTGACAAATAATCACTTTTGTGCTAGCAAGCTGCTCCCTTCGGCCGTTTCACTCTCCCACCTCCCCAAAGCCGGTAACGGTACCGATGCTCTTCTGATTCGCACTGAGTTTATAAATAAACCAAACCCTGGGCTAGTGAGATGGGAAAGCATCGTGCTGAGCGCATCGCTGGGTGTCACTCAGGGGAACAAAACCAACCCTGAGAGCGCAGAGAAGGAAAACCTACAAATGCAGCTGCTTAGAGAGCACTATATCAATTCAGAGGGAAGCTTTTTGGCTTTAAAAGCTGTCGTGGCACACAGCGCATCCCACTACTGACAGTGGCTCTGAAGGCAGAGTTTGCAGCTCAGGGCAGGAGGAAATCCCAGCAGGGCCAGTCCTGTGAACGCAGCAAAAACCCCAAGAAAAGAGGACAAAGAGGGAAAAGAAGGGAGAAAAATGAGTTAGCTGGCATGGCAGTGCTTGGTTTAGGCTACAGTGGTGCTGCTGGGGGGAGAAGGAATAGTATAAAGAAACTTCTCAAATGTACTCAGGTGTATTATTACACGGGGAACACTGAACTGTTCTGTGAGCTTCTGACATCCAACTATTAAGATCTTAATTATTAAAGCTGGGGAAAAAAAGTAGTTTGCTAGAAAAGCTGTCTTGAGAAGTTGTTTGAGCTGTGAAGATACCAACACATGAGACTCCTGCACTGCAAGTGGCCCATGCTAACCACAAAGAATACAGCCATTTGTCATCCAGGACTAAAATTATCAGAGAAACAAGTGTCAAAACAAGCAAAAGCATTAAGTTTAGTTGCATTTGTCAGGGTTTTCTCCTCCGTACAAACCATTAAGGGATTTTACAGTAACGGATCACTCACAGCACTGGGAAATAGCAAAAATAAGCTTATCTGAGACAAACATTTACGGTTCTTAGAAGAAATGCTCCTAATTTGTTTCAAAGCTACCCTGCCCTGCTAAGCCTCCAGCCCCAGGTGCTCAGGATAAAGGCATTTGATCCGGGCTCGGATGCAGGCTTGTTTCTGCCACCGAGTGCCCTTCTCAAGATCAAAGCTCCGCAGGCAAACACAGCACGAGCGCTAAATCCCGTGTTAATGAACCTTTCTACGTGGCTGTTGGTATCTACCGGGAGATTGTTCATGCACGTATGCAAATGGGGGGTAAAACCTCCCCGTGCTCAGGAATCCACAGCTGAACATACAGTCCGGAGCTGTTTATCAAACAGACGATTGCAGTTGCTGTTGCAGCACGTCTGTCCGCACACGGCGCGGCCACAATGGGAGCGCGCTTGGGGGTCTTCCTGCCGCGGGGGACTCGCCGGGGGGAAAGAAAAGGATGTTTAATTTAAAAGGAAGGGAGCAGCGTCCAGACTGTGTGAACTTGTAAAAATCAGGTTTCACTCTGGCACACTCAAAGTTTGGCCAAAGAAAAGCAGAGGAACTCTGAAGAACAGCCCTTCTCCATCAGGAGCTTCCTCTGCCCAACTCCCTGTTGGTCCCAGCTGGCAGGGAGGGGGAAGAGCTGCTGAAAAAGGGCTCCATGGGCACCATGTGCTCAAGGACCAGACTGCGCCAAAGCCCCAAGCGGCACCTACTGTGATGCGCCTGGGACACTGCAAACAGCCTGGCTGGAGGGAAAAGAAAGGCCTCCTGGATTTTTCCCCTGTTCTGCCACAGGCGTGTGCTCACATTGGAGCCCAAACCCTTTCACCTGCCAGAGCTGAGTCCAGGGGGTGATACAGACAAGTATTCGCTCTTTCCCTGGCCCTGCTTGATCTCCACATCTCAGCGGACACAAACACGCGTTTCTATTTCCACCCAGCCTCTCTGCACAGGCCTTTGCAACAACCTGATGTATCAAACCTTTCTCCCACGAAAGCAGCACAGTTATCACAGAATCACAGAATGACCAGGTTGGAAGAGACCCACTGGATCGTCGAGTCCAACCATTCCCACCAATCCCTAAATCATGCTCCTAAGCACCTCGTCTACCCTCACCTTAAACACCTCCAGGGACGGTGACTCAACCACCTTCCTTGGCAGACCGTTCCAATGCCTAACCACCCTCTCCGTGAAGAACTTTTTCCTAATCTCAAGCCTAAATCTCCCCTGGCGGAGCTTGAGGCCATTCCCTCTCGTCCTGTCCCCTGTCACTTGGGAGAAGAGGCCAGTTCCCTCCTCTCCACAACCTCCCTTCAGGTAGTTGTAGTATCCCTCATAACCTTGCGGCATAATGCACTGAGGTTCGCTTTTATGGTGTTTTAGAGCTCCTTGTTTTCTTATTTTTATGAGACTGCTGGGGATGTGCACACAACAGGACCACAAAGAATCCTAACCAACCAGCTGCACATCCAAGTGTGAGCCTCTGCAAACACGCTGCTGCTGGGTAAAAAAAAGCCAACGTCACTGCAAAGATTGTTCCACTGTATTTAAGATGGAATTAAAGCATATTTAGTTTGTATAAGCGATATGTAATAAATTTAAGAATAAAATAAAAAGCCTCAGATCTGCAAAATACGAACCATTAATCAAACAGGCACTCTGAAAGACTCCGCTGTGAAATCTCTAGTGATTAGCTATGGGCACTCAGCCAAAGCAGCCTGCAAGCTCTGTTTCACTGACATGTATTTTTAAACTAGCTCCAGCAAAGAGGAGGCCGTTTGGGGCATAGAATACCAGCTCTGGGGGCTGGGACCAGTCCCTGCCACAGATTATCTTGCAGAGCATCTCTCTGTATCTCAGTTCTCCATCTCTGAGGCTGGGATAATACGCCCTGCTCCTAATTCCTGACTAGCTTTTATGTCTAAATCTGCAGGGGACGGACCACCCCTCCCACATTTATGTAGTATGCGATGCAATCCTGTCCCTGCCCGGTGATGGGAACTGTGTCCATCTATAATATACACCAAAGAGACAATAAAAACCAGGGCTGAAAGATCTTCAGGCATAGCACTGCCAGTCTATGGCAGGGTCAGTTAGCCCCAGATCATTCTCAATTCTATTTAATGCATTATTTGAAACCACTCAGCGATAGAGAGCCTGCTGCCTCTTTAATAGCCTATTGATTAAATGTATTGCCACAGCCTGTGACATAAACTACTAGAAGCATCTCTCAGAATGCATTAACATCTCCTGCAACTCCAGGTATGCTGAAACCTGCCTGGGCTGGGGCAGGAGAGCTGACGTTCCAGCACGCTGGTGGCCCCTGTCAACTCATGCTGAGCAAAGTATCTATGAGTCTGCAAATCACCCAGAATGCTGCAGAGACAAGAGGTTACACTGGTACCAAACACAGAATTAAGGTGACACTTTTAAGAGATTAGTAAAGTGTTGCTTTTGATTCAAATCAAAGGAAAAAAATTATTACTTGTAACTAAAAGACTTCTCCCTTGGAGTGTTTACTCTCTTCCGAGATGCAGCAAGTGATATTTAGCACTACTGCAAACGCTCATCAACAGAAAAGCAAATGTTTAAAAAGAGGGAGAAAAATATAAGTTTGGAAAATAATGCCAGTTGAAAGGTTTTCAGATTGGTCTGGAGGAAAGCAAATGGGTGAACAGTGGTCATCCAAACTTGGCCACAGCAATAACCATTTACAGGGTGCAGAAGCCCTGTGGAGCAATGGTCAGCTCGGGGGACCTGGGTGAGGAGGTTCCCAGCACTGGTCCAACCACAGCTCCCGAATCCATCTGTAGCACAGTGAGACACAGCACAGCTGGATGCAGGCAGCAAGCTCATTCCTCTGTTCCGGATGGAGCCACCGCTTCCCGCTGAAACAGTGGGAGTTCAAACTCACAGTCGGTTGTGTGCCTTCAAGACATCCTAAAGCCAAACAAGGTCCAGAACCCAACAGGTGGCTCTCAGGGTGGGCTCCTGAGCAGGCAGCAGCATTGTGGCTTGTCTCCTACTTACCTGCCCTGCAGGACAGGACAGCTGGGGACAAGGAAACCCTGCCTAGGTGAGGTGTTTATTAAAAAAAAGAACAGAGCCAGCAGAAAAGCAGATATGCATATCTTCAGCGTGTCTCACCAGCTGGGAGTGATTTGGTTTAGCAAGCAGTTTTGTTTTAAATACTTGTACTATGTAAGTTGTTACTGATCTTTTTCCTTGCAATGAAAAGATCAGGGGGAGCAGAACTCTGAAGGGCTCTGCACTTGTTTCAAAAGGATGTTTCTTGCCCCTGTGAGTTTACATTTCAATCTAACACAGAGAGACAATGGACGCAAGCAAAAACATATTCTGGCTGTTTTGACCGCATGAGAAATGTTAGGAGAGTGAAGAAGATAAGGATAGACAAGAATAGTTTAAATTCATTTCTGCAGACATAATCTGAGAAGTGCGAAGCAGAACTTCTCTGTGCATCGCAGGGAATCAAAAGCAAAAGGAAGTCCCATGACAGGGCTTTGCAGAAGATCAGCAGAAACTCTTGAGCAAAGAAATATAACAGGCATCTACATATAAACACAAGTTCTGAAAGAACTGATTGAGAGAGATGATGGATGTCCTAGAGAAGGAGATTTACAAAGCGATGCAGACTAAAACATGGCTCAACAGCTTTACCCTCTCTTCTATCCTCTCCTCTTGAGCTGATTGGTCAGTGGGGAGCTGGGCAGACAATGCTACCAGCCACCAGCTCAGTACACTTTTCAGTTTAGACTCTTGTCTTCAGGCTGTCCTTCCCAACCCTGCTTCCAAAGTGCGACTCCTGACACAGCTAAACTCTAATTTCTAAGAGTCAGAATTGGACCCACCGATCTTGTGTCCTGAAAATGTAAATAAAAGGACAGCTAACTTTTTCAGCTCTGCTGTGCCCTGTTGTTGTTGCGAAACACCATGGGACAGCATGGTATGAAAGAAAGCACAGAAGTGAAGTGTCCTGCAGAACAAAGCCGTTGTGTCTGTGTTGGACTTGCATGACCCCTTCCTTAGAGTAAACAAATCTGGACTTCTTCTGAACCAGACACAGTTGGAGATGACTCTCCACTCCCAGGACTCCCAACTGATCCTGAAGATGAAAGAGAGTGAGAAAACCTTAACTGCTGGGTTACTGAAGCACCATCTCTCCCACGTGTGGCATGGATGGCCCTTCAAACACATAAAAGCAATCTCTTGTCCTTCTGGACTTATGTTAATAATTTATTAACCACTTATTTATCATTTATTAGCCTTTTATGGCTTCCCAATACATGTGCCCTTAATTAAAAGGGTGATCCTTCTCAGTATTGCTGGACATTATCTGCTGAGTTTCTCCATGGGGACAATTTACTCCAGATTCCATAATGGCCTAGAATTTGACGGCTGATACCTATGCTTGGAAAGCAACACATCCATCACTGGTGAGGGATCATGCCCCACAGCACCCACTAGTCCCCAGGGGGACAGTTCATCCTGCAGTGATGCTGCAAGCCAAGTAAAGCACTGATGCCTGCGCCCCAGTCCCACTGGTCTCAGCAGAAGTTAAGCATTCATTTTTTAGCACCTGGAACTGGAAACAGTGGTTCCTTGCCGACAGCTTCTCAAAAACCATCATCCCAAAGCCTGCTTTATACCAACCACTCCAGTATAGTTACTTGAGGATTTATCTTACACATGAAAATGCTGTTTAAAGTGTTGCAATATTGAGTGCTGTGAAGGTAGGAGATTGCCAAACTGAGGTTGTCACAAACGGGGACACAATCCTATTTACTATTCAACCAACCTTTCTTTTCCTGCTGTTTGCTTTGCTTAGTCTGCAGCTTCCAGCAGCAGGAGGGATGCAGCTGCCTGCAGCCCCCAGCCGCACTTGCCACCCCAACGTAGGAGCTTTGGGCACTCAGGTGATAGATCTCAAAGCAGTAGTTTGTAACGATGCCTGCATCATGGGCAGACACAAGGGGACATAAATTATCCCAGGCAAACAAGAGTTTTGGTATCATCCTTGCTAATAACCCCCGGCACTTTTTGTAATGGTTAGAAAGAAATGCTCTAAAACAAACCCAGCGCAAACCAGCAGCTCGCGCACTGGAAAATGCTGAAAAACTCTAACTGCATCAGAGCTTCATCGTGTTCTGCACGTGCTCCTGTGTCAGAGCCAGCCCACTCACACCTGCTGTCATACGCACTGCAATTGTAACTAGCCTTTTCCTCTGCCCTGGGCTGGTGTGGAATGAAAAACTCCCTTGGTTGGAGGGTGGGAGATGTACCTGCTGCCACGCGTGTCCTCGTATGCAAAGAGAGGACAGAGTGCTCTGGGTGGCTGACATTTGTTCATTCACAAATCCAACACCCATCAGCCTGCTCCTCCTTTTTCTCTTCCCTCTTCCCACCTCCCCATCCATGTCACCCTCACCAACAGCACTGGCTTCTCATCTTCTCCTACCACTCTCCTTGTTTCAATATCCAGCTTCATGCTTTTTTTGTCTCCTCTTGTCCTCTCCATTAGTGCTTTGCCCTATGTCCACCCCAACACTCTCCCCCTGGCACTGGGTCCATCCCCCCACCCCACCAACCTGTCCTCATCTCCATCACAGCTGTTCTCACTCCTAGAGCTCTCCCTTCCAATCCCAGACTCACTATTAACAATCACAGAATCGTTAAGGTTAGAAAAGATCTCTAAGATCATAAAGTCCAACTGCGCTCACATCTTCATTCTGTCTCTTCCTCTGCTTTACACTGGTAACAGCAGGGCTTAAATAACAACAACAGAACTGAAAAAAACCAGGTAGCCAGACACAAAGAATCTCCCTCCAGGTTACCAAATCCAGTAGAGAAATCAAGCCAAGCTTGGGGCATTTTACTGGAAAACTCTGGGCAAAGTTAACAGAAGGCTGCACGATCAGCCCTACCTATAACAAGTTTGGAACTTTTGCTGACACAGTTCATTATCTTACAAAACAAATTGCTCCAAGTGAACTGTAACATTAGTGTGTGTGATTCTCCAATTGCTCAGGCTATTAATGTTTAAGATGTAATTAGAAGTAAGGGTAGAAAATAGCCTTTGCAGAAGATTTTTCAGACCATTAGTTCAAAGAATTTTCCACATAATTTCTCTCTGGCATTTCTGAGTACAAGGGCCTTGTCTTTATCAAGTGCTCCCCATCCTGCTAAGCACTGTGCATTTTCGGTAGGCACGCCAGCCACCCACCCACCGTGCAGCAGCAACTCCTGCTCTTATTCCACTACTGCACCAAATCAGAGAAGACCAGGTCAAATTAGACTTAGATTGACAAGGCGCTGCCTTGTTTCACTTGACTCAATGGCAAAAGGCCAAATCAATCTTACTCTCTAATCCACGAGTTCCTCTTGGAAGCCAAATTGTTAAAGGATTGAAGAAACAAGCCGGGAGAAAAACAGCAAATAGATTATTGCACATCTACACATGTAGAAATTATATGTACTGTCACTATTCAGCAACAGAGATGCTGCCCACTAAAAAACACAGCTCGTTAAGGAAGCCCTTCCTCGATAGGAAATCGTTCCCATTAAGCCTCTTTGCCTTCTGCTCACCTTGGAAATGAACCTTCTGCACTTCAAACCCTTCTTGCCACTGAGAACTTTCCAGCTGCAATGCTTGCTTGGAAAAAGATACTTACCAAACACACAAGTGTCTTAGTTTTTTGATGCTGGGAGCCCTGGTCATGGAGCAGAGCCCAGCTGCCTCGAGCGCACTGAAGGGGGGGAAAAAGTAAATCATAAAAATGCAAAAGCATGAAAAGCAGCAGATGAAAAGCAGTACCCAATTCTTGTCCTTTTCGCAGTTTTCCACTGTGTGCTTTTTAAGCATCATCTTTCCATTTTCAAAAAAGGAAGCAGGCTGCGCTAGACGTCAGCAGCTCAACTAATCCAACCTGACAACAAGTGTCCCACCTAGAACAATCCGTCAAAACCACACCAAACTCAGCCACAGGAATCTCTACAGAATAGGCTCCTTTTGTTCATACGAAATTTCCTTTCAGCAACTTTTCAACTTGAGAGAATTTTTAAAGTGGCTGGAGAAGGACTGAGAACCAGTAACAAGCACAATGTGAAGCACTGTGGTGCCCATCATTGCTGCTCTGCAGCAAGTGCTCCAGCCCACATCTTGTCTGTGGTACTCAAGAGCCTTGCTCAAAACCCAGTGTTCTGCACTGCTAACAGACCATCATCTCCCTGTGACACAAAACCCAGGTTACCTATATCCATGTAATGCAGCTTTTATGAGGGTAAAACCTCTGCTGATGCCCTCCTCCTGCTGTAAAGAGCCCGCTCACTCCAGCTGCCCTGCCTTCCCCCACTGCATCTACAAGATGGTACATGAGGGGGTCCTGATTTTTTGGATATTGAAACCATGAGGGCCTCTGTCAGCCTCAACTTAATATGCTTAAAGCCAGGCTGGTGGATATGCCTTCAAGGTGCAGCCCCTGCTCCTCAAAGAGCATTGCTATCAAACCTCCTGCTCTCCCGACTGATTTTCTGGGGCTGAAGCACACCCTGTGGTTCCTTTGCTTCTGTGCATGAGACACGAGTTATACTTTGGAAAGCAAACTGGTTTCAGTTTATGGCTTCTTTTCATCCAGCTGGGAGGCAATCTGAGAAGCTGGCATGGGTTGTCCCCGATTCCTGGACGCAGAAATACATTTCCTTGTAAAGGTACATACAAGCCACTAAACACAGGCACATTGTGGCATGTCGGAGCATCCATCTAGGTCAGGAATTTGTTTATACAAATTCTAAAAATGAATTTGTCTGGGAGAAAAGTGATCTCTTCTCTGTTTAGAGCATGAAGAGACATGGTAAACACCCATCAGAGCAGGCACTCCTTTCTGCTGCAGACAGCAGAGAGCTTGTTCAAGAGCCTGTTCTATTTTTTATTCGATGGTTGAAATGCTGAAACAGACATCAACCAGAGGCTCATCCACACAGTGACCCACACAAATCCTTCTCCTACATCTCCAAAGGCTCAATTCTAGCCCTTTGTAAAATAAAAAAAAAAAAACCCAAACAAACCTAGTTTACCAATCTACAATCTGATATCCCTGAGGAATTCAGCTGGATGACAGCTGTACTCACAGAGCAGGACACAACCTGCATCCTGCTCCTGAGGACACCCTCCTCTGCTGGACTGCCCCCAGGGATGGATAGTCATGTCTGTGTGTGAGCTGCCTACTTAATTCACCAACTAAAGCGAACCTTGGTTTGGTCCTGGACTGCTGAGTCCTGGCAGATGCTCTTGCTAGATATGTTAAAGCTTGAAAATCCAATATACTCTTCAGTTTTAAGCTGGAGTTTCTGAAAAAGAACAGCTAAAGGTGCTTTCATTTAACCCCCTTCTACATCCCTAAATAAATATATACATCTACAAATATAGGTATATACACATAGGCATTATATGTACATACTTAAATTTTCAACTCTTAATTACACAAGTTCAGTTCACAGTGTTTCAGCAAATAAACATCTTACCCAAGCCCAGGGAAGCAGAACAGAAAAATAACTGTGGAATAAATACCTCGCAGACACAGTTCCTTCAGCAGGACTCCAGAGATTACGATTTATTTAGCACTTACAATCTGCTCAGCAACGTGCAAGATACAAAGATAAAGAAACCAGGTTGTTGGGGACCTTCCAAGGGCACGGCAGCCACGCGCCCAGCGCTGCTGACACCTCTGGCCCTTGAGCAGGCACCTCTCACATCTTATGGAACTCTTCAGCTTCATGTGCTACACACCCAACTCAAGAATACATGCAGACTGTGACTGCGGGGATACATTTCATTCTGACTTCAAGAACTCAATAAACGTGGAAGCAGGGAAGGCAGAATTGAAGAAGAGATCAGTAGGTCTTGTAAAATAAGCATGAGAATGTTTCAGTAGAACATGAAGACGGAAATCCCAGAAAGAGCAAACCCAAAAGAAAATGGACAAAACTCCTGGAAAGTGAAACTAGGGACGCGTTCACCATTCTTTGCCCAGATCACTACACAGAAAGCTTGGAGAGGGGCTACGGAAGAAAATAAGCTTGAGGTTTTATGCTACTCTTAAGGAAGTGAACCACTGTAAATTGAACTTAGGACTTGAACTAAAGTCAGTATTTAGGATTGAAAAAATATGCGACTCAAAATGATACATATATTCAGAGAGAGAGGTAAGAGTGAGAGAAAGGTTACTAGAATTCATTGTATTGTGATTCTTTCTATTTGTCTTCTAGGCATGAAGTATCTTAGAATTTTATTCTTCTCTATCATGAGAAAATCAACCGGACTTTTTCTGTTAAAGAAAAAATTAGTACTCTAGCTATAATACTGTTCTCAGAGATAGCTGCACAGAAGTCGTGGCTGCCCCATCCCTGGAGGTCTCCAGGCCTCCAGGTTGGATGGGGCTTGGAGCAATTTGATCCAGTGGGAGGTGTCCCTGCCCATAGCAGGGGGTGGGACTGGATGGGCTTTAAGGTCCCTTCCAACCCAAACCATCCTATGTTTTGATGAGATGTGATTTTGAAGGCAAACGTATTGTGAAACAGCTTCTCAAAAGGCAGAACTTGTCTTACAAATTTCCTCACTACCTTCCCAGTAGAATGGAACAAAAACAATGATCCTCTGATGGACTTTAAGAAAAATAACAGCAAAAAACTTCTCAATGGAGAGACTTTCATAGGGTAAACCATCAGGGGCCCCTGGCAGGACCTATGTCATTTTACGTTTTTATTGAGGCTCTGTTCATCTTTCCTATGAGTCTTAGGGACACTGGATTGTTCTCTGAGAAATACCAAGTCAATGTTTAAGATGTATTGGGAGGAAAACTGTGAACAAGACAGTAGGCATGACTGTACTACAGTGCAAACAATACCCAAGACCCAATGAAATTATCCAAGAGTAGGTTTAGAAGATATGAAATATAAATTTGTACAGCACACAGAGTGCTGCACGTGCTGACAAAGGATGCCAGGAAGACTGAAAGAGTGAAGAGGCTTCAAAAGGGGTTGAGACAACTGTATGGTGGATCAGTATACTGACAGTTATTAAATATGGTAACATGGGTTCCACTAGCAATTTAGGAGTCCCTTGGTTGTTGACTGGGTGGGGAGAATGTGGTGGGGATGGTAGAATTCAAGCTTTCTTGCTCATCTCCTATCCTTGTAGACATTACAGAGAGGACAATCCATGGGCATTGCTCAGGTAGCCACAAGCCGATCTAAGCTGACATCCCCAGCTTTTTCAAACTGATCAGCATCTCAAGAGAACTGGATAAGCACAGATTAACGCAAGCAATAAGTTTTCCCTGTTATTATACACTGGAATCGGTGCAGTAATCTCTCTTTCATCTTATTACAGTATCTGAGCAGGATATCAGTCACCTAAAAGCACATAGATATAAAGAACCAGTCCTGTTTAATGTCTTTATCAACGACTTGGACGAAGGCATTGAGTCCTCCCTTAGCAAGTTTGCAGATGACACTAAGCTGGGTGAAAGTGTGGATCTGCTGGAGGGTCGGGAGGCTCCAAAGGGATCTGAACAGGCTGGACTGCTGGGCTGAGACCAACGGCATGAGGTTTAACAAGGCCAAATGCTGGGTCCTGCACTTGGGGCACAACAACCCTAAGCAGAGGTACAGACTAGGAGAAGCCTGGCTGGAAAGCTGCCAGGAGGAGAAGGACCTGGGGGTGTTGGTTGACACCGACTGAACATGAGCCAGCAGTGGCCCAGGTGGCCAAAAAGGCCAATGGCATCTTGGCTTGGATCAGAAACGGCGTGACCAGCAGGTCCAGGGAGGTTCTTCTCCCCCTGTACTCGTCACTGGCGAGACCGCACCTCGAGTCCTGTGTTCAGTTCTGGGCCCCTCACCACAAGAAGGATGTTGAGGCTCTGGAGAGAGTCCAGAGAAGAGCAACAAAGCTGGTGAAGGGGCTGGATTATGAGGAGCGGCTGAGAGAGCTGGGGTTGTTTAGCCTGGAGAAGAGGAGGCTGAGGGGAGACCTTATTACTCTCTACAACTACCTGAAGGGAGGTTGTGGAGAGGAGGGAGCTGGCCTCTTCTCCCAAGTGACAGGGGACAGGACGAGAGGGAATGGCCTCAAGCTCTGCCAGGGGAGATTTAGGCTTGAGATTAGGAAAAAGTTCTTCACGGAGAGGGTGGTTAGGCATTGGAACGGTCTGCCAAGGGAGGTGGTTGAGTCACCGTCCCTGGAGGTGTTTAAGGTTAGGGTAGACGAGGTGCTTAGGAGCATGATTTAGGGATTGGTGGGAATGGTTGGACTTGACGATCCAGTGGGTCTCTTCCAACCTGGTTATTCTGTGATTCTGTGATTCTGTGATCCCATACCAGAAACCTGCAAAAGAGCCTTCTGGTCAGTGGCATGGGATGTGCATGTGAAGACTGCTCACCTGAAAGGCAGCTGTAAACTCTGACTGCAGATTAGCAAACACCTTTTTAGGGCTGCAAGACTTTTTTTTAAGTAGGTATCCAATAAAATTTTGCATCATGGTCATAAAAATAAGACCTCAAAGAAAGAGTTTAAGCTCTGTAGTGATGAGGACTTAGTATGGGAATTGTCAGAACTGGGAGCTCTGGAAAGGAATTAAAATAAGGAGTAAAACAATAAAAACAGGGAAAAATGATCTATTTTTCTTTTAGACTGAAAACTTCAACCTATGTCTAAGAACTAAGGGAGGGGAAGGACAGTAGAACAACCACTGCCTGCTGCCACAGGAGGGAATTCAGAAAGCATCAATTTGCACAGCTCAGTGCATAAAGCTTCCATAAGCACAACTCATGAGTCAGGATCTCATTAACATAAGGTGATGCTAACACCCTTTCCAAATCGAACAAATGATTTGGAAGAACAGTTGACTTGTATGTTTATTTCTATCACTGCTCGATTGTGTACTAAGTGCAGAAGCTATAAAAGTGACATATGGGCAGCTCTGCAGTGTAATGTAACCCCCAAGGATCTAGAGCCCTCAACCACAGGTATGCCTCATCTGCTTGCTTGTTGCCTGGGTGTCTCTAAAACTCGTTGCAGCCTCAGCTGTGCAAGCCCTGTTAGCCTTGCTGTGCCGATTAAACATATTTCTGGAAGGTGGTTACAGCTGAAAGACGGACTTACCAATGACACAGCCCAAAAAGATGAGAAACGTTTTAACCACAGGGGCAAAGAGCAGGCATGCCTTTAGCATTATGCACCAAGAATCACAAGATAGACACAGCTCTGCCAAAGGGAGCTGGAAATGCAACTCCTTTGACTTTCTCATCTGTAAGCTGCATACAAAATATTAGTGCCATGGTCAAATCAAACATTCTACCATTTTAGGCACATTGCCTAATGAGAGACCATTGTTATCTGAGAACACTGTTTTTGCAGCTGTCAGGAAATTAAATAACCCAGGGGTAACTTGGAATTAAATGAAGCTGTACAAACACATCGCCCAGCTCTGAAATCCTGAGTCTGACAAGGAACTCGTCTTTCCAAGGGACTAAACATCTACCTAGGGCATGCAACTATCCTCTCCTATCAAGCCATAGGATAACAGGATCCCGGTTCTTCTTGAGTGACTGCTGTGTAGCCCTTTAGAGACTGGAAAATATCAAACCCATATGTATGCACAGGCACTACCTTCTCTCCACTTCAGTAATCAGCACCTCCTGAGGAAAGACCTCCAGTACAAGTGTCCACTAAGAGAGCAATCAAGGACTGATAAAAGGAAATGCTTATACAGAAAAACCTGCTTTCATCTCATTTCCAATCAATTCTCCTTTTGCAGTCCTTGTAACTTTAAACTTTGACAGCAATCTGAACACTAAGCTGGTTATACTTTTACAGTGACTTTTTAAAAATTAAAGAAAAAACAGAGGAGTGCGTTTCATAGAATCATGGAATCGTTTGGGTTGGAAGGGACCTCAAAGCCCTTTCAGTCCCACCCCCTGCCACGGGCAGGGACACCTCCCACTGGATCAGGGGCTCCAAGCCCCATCCAACCTGGCCTTGAACCCCTCCAGGGATGGGGCAGCCACCCCTGCTCTGGGCAACCTGGGCCAGGGCCTCCCCATCCTCATCATGAAGGATTTCTTCCTAATGTCTGATCTAGATCCTCTCCCCTCCAATTTACAGCCATTCCCCCTCGTCCTATCCCTCCGTGCCCTTGTAAAAAGTCTCCCCCCGCCCCCCAGCTTTCCTGTAGCCCCTTCAGATACTGGAAGGCCGTTCATTTCCAATGAGAATGCACAAAAATGTCCATTTAGAAAACATGTCGATGGTGGCCTCCTTGCTTAGCTGCCTACTTGTGGTATCAGCTGTGAGAAACTAAAAACTCAGGATAACAGCAGTAATTTAAGAGGAAGGAGATGAGTTCTTGTCAGGCCAGACACCGATTTAGCAATAAAGGTATTGCACAAGAGCAGAAGCTGTTCTAATGTGATAGCAGACAAGCACAGTGCAGAGACTCGGGAGGATCACCAGAAAACCGTGGGTTTGCGGCACCATCCTAGAGTAGAAACTCAAATCTTTGGAATACAGTGGTAAAGAAAGTCTGATTTTGAAGGGCAGACAAGTGGATGGCAGTTTGGGCCTGTAGTTTAGGCAAAATTTGAGCTGTCCCACAAAGCCCTGAAATGAGTCATTCTGTCTCCTTTTTATCAGTTTTCTCATACGTGGGAAAAAAAGGCCGAATTCTTCCCCCACAGGACTATCATAAGACAGGAAGCATGAACAGACTCCAAACCCAAAGCATCGTTGTTATGTTTGGCTAAAAACGTGGAACATGGCAAGGTAGAATTCCAAAAATAATCATTATGTCTACTCTCACTGGAGCACCGGGTTAGGAAGACAAATCCAGGTTAGGCTCCAGGCTGCTCTCAGGAAATCAATCTGCTCTCTTCCTTCCTCTTCACAGGATAACGCACCACTGAGAATGAGCAAATCAAAACCAGATCCAGGCTCCAAAAGCTGGTGTTTGCTCACAAGAAGGAAGAAAAGGAGCAGAAATTGGCTTTTTTTTTTTTTTTTTAGCAACAAGCAATGAAGATTAAAAGTTTGGCTCAAGATGTGTTCAGAACGTGGATATGGGCGGATTTGTCCTTCTGCCCAGGCCTGCCTCTTGAGGGCACTAACTTTGATGCCACGATCAAGAGCTGGGTCCTTCCCAATCTGTCGACCACAGCTTTTTGCTTGCAGCCAGGAAAGCGTTGCTCACGGCTCCTCAGCCAGTGCTGCTTCGTGAGCGAGTGGGCTCCACCGTCCAAGAGAATTGAGCATTTTGTCTCTGGTAGTCAGGGGGCAGGAACTGCAGAAATCAGCAGATTTCCCATTTCCTGAAAAAACTCTCCCTTGTGTTTCAAAAGCTCTTGGCAAAGGCTTTGCTCGCAGGATCTGCACACACTGATGCCTCAGGTTAGTGCCGGCAAGGGGTTGTAGCCAGTGGGTTTCACTGACAAACAACAAACCCCGAAATAAAAGACGATCAAAAAAAGAAACTGATGTAAGCTGGACTCACATTTCCAATTCCTCCTGTATTTTCAAATAAAACAGCACAAGGAAACCTTTTTCTTTTTTCTTTTTTTTTTTAAATAACATTTCAGACAATATGTCACTGGAGCAGAGCAAATAATTACAGTTCAAACAAGACATGAAGATGGAGCCACTAAACTCCTAACTGTTGGATGGCTGTAACCTTGAGGTTGTGAGACTTAATTCTGTGCAAGATTAAATACTAAGATGTGAGATTTTAAAAAGATTATGAAACTTTTTCTATAAAAGGGTATTATTTCCCACCATATCTCCAACCTGTTCTGCTGCAGAGATGATCTATTTGGTAGGTCTGCAAGTGTACCCATTGTAAAAGTGAATCCTGTGGGACTGAAGCTACCTCAATTATTACTTATCACAGTCCTTGCCTGCTACATTATCAAAGCTTTTCCACATGTTTACTAATTAATCTTTGTAAGGTTTGTTATGAGGTGATTCAATAGGATTATCCCTGTTTTTCAGATGAGGAAACTGAGACACAAGACACTCATCCAAGGTCAAAAAGAAAAGCCTGCAGACCAGGGAACTTCATCACGCTGCTCCGACTCCCCATTCCTTTGCCTTGTGACTGTGGCAGCAAAGCTGCTCCCTTGAGAAAAGCTCATTTGCCTGACAAGCAGCCCTTCCACAGACCCCAAAGAGACTTTGTGGTTATCAGAGCAAAAGCCCAAAGATGATGGCTTGTCAGTGTGTCACCATTAGCTCAATGCTGCACACAAAAGAAAGAACACCCCTACTTTGGAGTCCTCAGCACTGGAAGGAGATAGACCTGTCAGAGCGAGTGCAGAGGAGGCCACACAAATGATACGAGGCCTGGAGCACCTCCCGTACAAGGACGGGCTGGGAGAGCTGGGGTTGTTCAGACTGCAGGGAGACTTAGAGCAGCTTCCAGTGCTGAAAGGCCCAGGTTGCCCAGAGGAGTGGTGGCTGCCCCATCCCTGGAGTTGTTCAAGGCCAGGTTGGATGGGAGGTGTCCCAGCCCATGGCAGGGGGTGGGACTGGATGGGCATTAAGATCTCTTTCAACCCAAACCATTCTATGATTTACGAGATGCCAAGGTGGAGGAAATCCACTCTCTCATCGGGTCACCAACTTGAGAAAAGTACAGTTTGAAACTTAAAGTAGTTCACAATGAACAAAGTTTGGGAGCTGAAGGTTGGATGGTTTCTGTGTTGGGAAAAGGTGTTCATTCCTCAGGGCTCCCTGTTCTTGACCTGTGACCAGGGGGTAACAGTACTCCTCCATTTCTCACAGGGTGTCCCATGCAAAATCCACTTACAAAGCAGGAAAATATCACAAACCACAGTCCTACCAGCACATACAATATACCAAAGCTTCAGAAGGTCTTACAGAGCGTATTCAGCCCTGTCCCTTCCTTGACATGGGATGCAGTCAGCTACCATGGCACATTCCACCAAGCTGCCAGATTGTAGGTAGCTCCAGATACAGCCAAAAGATGACAGCCTCTTAATTCTCCTAAGTCCTGCCTTAAGAAGAACCCCTCAAAACCAAATACAAACTCACCAGTGCAACAGCATGCAGATAAGCAAAAGGTGAAACAAATAAGTGGGGCTGCTGCTTCCCTGTTGAGCTGCATATTGCTTTTAGGACCAACATAAAATTTCAGTGAATCATCCCATCATTTCAGCTAGAAAAGCTTTTTTAGGTCCTGCATTTGAGAGAGCAAGTTGATAAGAGCGAGCTGTGGTATATACCTGGGCAACTATTTCAGACTTTGGAAAGTGCTAGGAAGCAGCCAAGACGTAATAAATTTAAAGGAGGAAATCATGGTCAGTCAAGTGGCTCAGGAAGAGATGTCTGGGCTTTTTCACCATTGGCTACAAAACAAAAATAGATACTGATACACACCCATCTGCTGGAGGAAACAGTGAAAAATATGTATTATTTATGCAGTATTTCTTTAAATAGGAGCAGAGAAACTGGACTAAAAGACTTCTTGTGACAGGTTACAAACACAAGGAATAATACATGCTAGCAGGATCAGCAAACCCACTCACATATGAGCTGGAATAAGAAGCTAAAGTGCTCCTTTCCCCAAGTGACACAAACCAGACCTTGGAATACTACATAGTTCTTCTCATCTTCCCTTCCCTCAAAAGCTTTAACTACCAGCCTCTACCACCTCTAGGGAGAGGGCAGAAATCCCATTTAATCACAGCCCCCCAACATGTTTATTGATCTAGATCATCATACACGTATTGCATGAAAAACCTTCCCAATCAAGCATGAATTTCTAATTAGCCAGTAGTCAAATCCCTGTGCTTTTAATTTAAAAGCAAGTCATTAATACCACATTACTTAAAAAAACCTGAAAACCACAGGCATGGTGTAATCTGGCCAATACAGAGATCCAAAAGAGAGCTATTGTGCACGTGTTTAATAGAGAAAAACATCTTCTGCCTAGCAACCAGCAGGCTCTCCTGGCGGTCCAGGGGAAGGAATTCAGTGCTATAAATGTCAGCAAGTAAATTAAGCCACCGTGCCTGAGATGCAAAGATCTCGTCCCTGGGCAATAAAAAATTAAAGGAGAAATACTTATAGAAGAAATATTAAAAAATCCAGACGCATCTATTAGCTTGCATCCCTCTGTATCTCTAAATAAAGTTACAGATTGCTCCCAGCTAGATGAATTCTGTGCTTGCACTTATTTATAAGCTGACTTCTTGCCCATTTTATATACAGGATGAGAGAGGACACTGAAAGCAATTTACCATTTTGATGTTATTGAAAAAGAGACTCACTGTGGTACTAAAGCATATGATGGTCCTGCATCCAAGGTCAGATAGGGAATAGGCTATCCGAGGATGATGGCTATCAAAACAAAGCGCTGCCAGCAGGGGGGCTTTTTTAATTTTTGCACTTTCGTTTTATTAGAATGAGGTCAGCATTTTATGAATTCTGACAAAATCTCTCTGCCGCCTCATCGAGTTGAGTTTCTTTCAAACAGTTCCATTATTCTTAGCGTATTGGGCAATTTATTGTGAGGTATGAACTGAGATTAGGAGCCTTCTCATTCTGGAATCTCTTTAAATGCATGGATTGCTGGCCTTGGAGAGAGAAGGTGAAAGGAAGGACTGTCACCTGCATCTTGCAGATGAACCTCAGTGTGGGCAGAATCTTGCTCTGTGTTCACACAGGGATTTTCCCACTGCTGCTTTCTGTACTCAAATCAAACTGCCCTTCCTCTCTGTTTCCAAACCTAAGGTGTGCTGACTGCAGCAACCTACGTGACGCGAGCTGCCCCGTTCTAGGAGACAGAAGTCCAGAGAACATGGTTATGTGTTCCCCTCACTCACTCCAAATTTCCCTTAAGCTGGAATAAGCATTTTTTTACCAGCCTGGAAATCACAAGGATTCACTCCTCCCTTGACCGCATTTATTTCTTTTCATCTTCCCTGTTACCTTTTAAGTTCACTGCCTACAGCAGAACAGTGCATGCAAGGGACACAAACCAAGTGCCAAGGCTGAGAAGGCAGTGATCTCGCCTTGAAAAAGGCAGCAACTTGTTGCTTTACAATCTTCCATCTTCAGGATAGATTCACCTGGGTGACAGGCTGTCATAGATCCCATTTATGCAGCTCAAAAGCTGCCAAGATCACCAAGCAAAGAAACAGAAACAGGCTAGGGTCTGTCTCTCTCTCCATGCCCCCAACTCAAGAAAGAAGCCTTCAAACTCCATCCTGCCTTTTAAGAGGTCTCAAACAGCGAGGCTCCTCTTTCTATCATAAACAGAGCAGAAACTCAAAGTAGAACTTGTAGCCTTCTAGGTACAAAGAGACAATCTTGCACAGGAGTGGCAGCACAGAGGATTTCCTCTTCTCTTGGCACACAGCGAGGTTCAGCAGGAAGGGTTTTATCTAACAAACAGTCCAGCTTTGTTTCAAGTGGATGCAAGAGTATTGAAACGAAGAAACACCTGAGGATAAACCATAGCCATATCTCACTTCCATGCAAGTGGACCACCTTATGCAGACGACACTGTCTGGGCTCTTCCTTCATTAGGCTTGTGGAGAATACAGGTGTTGGAGGGAGAGCCTTGGTTCTCCATTGCACGCCATGTTGTGCAGTTAGAGAAGTGCTGTAAAATGGGAGGCGAGATGTTATCACATTTCGTTTGAGATCTACCCAAGCAGGGCTATTGCTAAACCTAGTAGCAGCCTTCCAAGAGAAAAAAAGGATGAATAAGACTGCAGAAAAACCAGCTGGAGAAACCAGGTACTGAAAAGGGACAATTAGAACAAAATGAACACCCAGAACTCCCATTCGTCTCCAACAAAAGGCTCTCTGGAGATGTGATACAGAAGCTGTGATGTGACAGCTGCTGGGTGTGCCACTGGAGGAACGGAGCCACCCCCAAACCCCATTAACATACTCAGCTGGAATCTCCAGGACAGGACTGGAATGACAGCAATTGCTTCCTGGTGCACATACAGAGGGTTTCTGCAAGCATGTGCTTTCCTTTCAGCGTGTGTAAAGCTAAACCCTGTGATGAACAGAGACTACTGGGACCAGTGAGAGCACAGGCAAAAAGCTTTACTGGCGCAACTGCCCAGGGATGGAGGGAATCTGTCCTTGCTGCCCTTGGAAAAAGGGGCTGACTACCCAGACAGCATGGGAGCTACGGCAATAGCTGCACCACACGCACAGGCAGCTCCCACTTCAGGCAACCTTGAGAAAAATGCAACCCGAACTCAAACAAATATTCAGGGAGCAGCAGCCGCTCAACTTCCCTGCCACGCATTGGCTGCAGAGCCAGTGATAAATGCAAGGATTTTACATGGCTGTCCAAGCACCCCAGTAGCCAAGACACTTGTCTTCACGCAGGAAGGCCTATGGCCAAACTCCTCCTGCTAATTCACCTCAGTAGCAGCCAGGGAAAGTGCTTTCTGGGCACTGTCCCTGTATTATTTGCTGAATAAAATTCTTCGTCATTAACAGGCCAAACCCAAGAAACGGCCACTGGAACAAACAAGGTTCTGTGCAAATATAATCCCCACCTCACCACCAGGGAATTAAAGCAAAGAATTAGGCTGTTGCCATTCCCTTCCAGCACGATGAATGCTTAAGCAGGTTACAGCTTTGCACTGCAGATGCTTTCTTGGGAGAAGAAATAATGACTTCTTTACCAGCTCGACTCACTCACTGCTCTCTGGGAAACAAGCCTGAGGATTATTTTTTGACAAAACAGTTAAGAACGATTACTGCATGTCAGTATGTTTGAAGTGCTGACCTCAAGGAGTGCTGAAAGTGCCAGTGTTTCTCCAGCCTATTTTTCTCCCTGTGGTGCTGTTTATGACACACAGGAGAAGGGGTCTGGCTAACTCGAGAGATGCCAGATATCAGGACAATCTTCTCACTGCTGCTCAGCAAAAATTCAAATGGGTGCCTGAGAAAGAAAAGCCTTAATTTTCCACACAGAAAAGCCTGCCCTTCATATACTTACACCTAGAGTTTGTTAAGAACTGGAAGAACAAAAGCTACCTGGAGAAGACAAAAAAGTCATTTCTAGTTGTTGGACTTGCTACCTAAACTGCTCACCAAAGATGAAAATTTATCCTGTAACTCCTGAGCTGAACCTGGCACTTCACTAGTCCAGTCAAGAAGCAGCTGATGCACTCGAGGCAGACACAAGTGGTGTTGTTTTGCAAGAAGATGGGATGCTGCAATTCTTATGGATTTTGATCCTGTTCAAGTCCATGAGGCTGATCCCATCCAGTGAGATTCCTCCTTGTGAGACATTTATAGTCAGAAGAAGCAGGGAGTGAAGCAAAGTCTTTTTCCTGTTACAAGGCATATTAGATGGTAGATCCTGAATTCCTCCAGACCATGAAAAACTTACAGTGTGTGGAAATCAGGAACGGTGATGGAGATTGCTGTCAGGACTAACCCTGAGAGGAAGCTCTGGATGTGGTGGTGACAATTGAAGAGCATGGGCTAGGCACAAACTCAAAGGGCATGGGGGTTGTGTTAGGAGAGCTGGCAGGAGGCAGAGCGTGCAAGTCTTGCCAGCAGTTCACCACTTACTAGCAGACAGTTAGGAAGAGGTGATGAAGTTGCCAGCTCTGTGATGCTACTGCCCATGCTGGGTCTTGTACCTGGCTGCCACATCATAGCAGAGGACAGTCTTAGCATGCTCCTTCCTTTCCCTCCATTGCTGGGAAGGGGATGTTTTCTCCTGCAAAGCTCAGTGTTAACTCCCCACCTACACACAGTGTATCAGAAAAAAAGGTATGTTATATGCTGGCAGAACTATAGCTACACGGGCACTGTAACTCTCAGCAGTAAATTCAAGTGCATGTGAGAGACAAGGTAATGAAGTCAAAAGGACTGAAGGAGAAGGACTGATGCTTTGAAGTGTAGCAGCACCACCTGGCATGCAGAGATAACCTGTGGCACCCGTGGGACATGCAGCCCCTGGAGGACACCGATCGGCCTAGGCCTGAGATTTCATAGAATCATAGAATCACCAGGCTGGAGAAGACCTACTGGATCATCAAGTCCAACTGTTCCTATCAAATACTAAACCATGTCCCTCAGCACCTTGTCCACCTGTGCCTTAAACACCTCCAGGGAAGGTGACTCAACCCCCTCCCTGGGCAGCCTCTGTCCACGCCCAATGACCCTTTCTGCGAAAAATTTCTTCCTAATGTTCAGCCTAAATCTCCCCTGGCGGAGCTTGAGGCCATTGCCCCTTGTCCTGTCCCCTGTCACCTGGGAGAAGAGGCCAGCTCCCTCCTCTCCACAACCTCCCTTCAGGTAGTTGTAGAGAGCAATGAGGTCTCCCCTCAGCCTCCTCTTCTCCAGGCTAAACACCCCCAGCTCTCTCAGCCGCTCCTCATCAGGCCTGTTCTCCAGCCCCTTCACCAGCTTCGTTGCTCTTCTCTGGACTCGCTCCAGAGCCTCAACATCCTCCTTGTGGTGAGGGGCCCAGAACTGAACACAGGATTCGAGGTGCGGTCTCGCCAGTGCCGAGTACAGAGGGAGAAGAACCTCCCTGGACCTGCTGGTCACGCCGTTTCTGATCCAAGCCAAGATGCCACTGGCCTTCTTGGCCACCTGGGCCACTGCTGGCTCATGTTCAGTCGGTGTCAACCAACACCCCCAGGTCTTTCTCCTCCAAGCACAACCAGGGTGGCACACAGTGCAGCGCAATCCCCCGCTGCTGATGGGCAGAATCACTGCTAGAGCTCACCTCTATTTCAAGCTGGAATAACTTCCAGAGAGATAAATAGCACCAGGGCTATTCAGTAGAAAGCAGTGACATCCGCTTGCAACTGAAATCCACAACTCCCAAATACAAATAGCAAGAGCTGTAAAGACCCATTTGCCTCTTCTCAACCTAGTGATTATTTTATGAACATATTTAGTCACCATTTTAGTGTTCTAAAGTCTAATGATTTATTCTATTATATGTTTATGAGTACTTCTGAAACTGAAAGGGGGATAATTCAGCAACACTACCGATTATAAAACTTTGTACTCAATAAAGATGGTGTAGTTTCTAATTTTCTCCTTAAGGTCTGGGTATTACAAAACCATTGAATGTTGTAGTGTCACAAGCAGCTACTCCACAGTTAATTCCTATTCAGGAATGAAATAGTCTTTTTTCATGTTTTAATGAATTTTCTTCAAACCAGTAAAATGTGCAGAATTTTAATTCCAACCACAGAAAGCAGCAATTGAACAAAAAATAATAATAGCTGCACAACACTTCCTCATTCCACCACCTCAATAACACTGCTACAAACAAAACCACGATAAATGTTATTACAATCTATTTCCATCCACAAAGCCAAACCATCCTCTCCATCGGCACTTGCCCAGCACCAAGCGTCTGCAGCTCCCAAGCACATGATGCCAACACCTTCCCAGACACAAAGCCAACTCCACCTTTGGCACAGGCTGAGAGACCATCAGCCACCACAGCAAAGATGGCACATTTATTACAGAGAGAGATGGGTGTAAGAAAGGAGGATAAATACAGCTTTAGTGAGGGCCAGTGAGCCGATTCACAACTCCACAGCATTCTGATGGCTGTGGGGATGTTAGGAACTACTCATCTTTTAAAGAGAGTGGCTGGTTGAACAAGATGGAGAAGCAAGATGTGGTGTGCTTGTGGAGGCTCAGAGACAGAGGCCACTTCGTTTTAATACAATGAGATGCAGATGGGTTTGTTTTTTCAAATACGCCTAAGCTGCTCTTTAAAAGACTTGTGTGTGCGCTTTTCCCAGTATTAAAATATATTCATATTCCATGTGTGAAAGGCCTTGTACAGCACAGCAGCAGAGACAGCGTGCTTAAGTGATCAAAGCACCTTTCAGAGCTGTACTACTAGCACTGACAAACAGACCTGTTTTACAAACGCTTTGGTTTATAATCTCAGTGAGAGATGATGTTTTCCTTCTCCACCTCAAGGCTGGATACTGAAGTGGCTCACACTGACACTCACCTAGGAAGCCCTCTTCATCCACAATGATGGTGTAGTCCTCTGGGGTTTCTGTGAGGCTGAAGAACTTGCACCTAGGAAAGGCAAAGAGCCAGAGAACATGGTTAGTTGCTGGACTGAGCAAGTCTTCTGCCTAAAACAGAGGTCCTTTCCAACCTAAGCTGTACAGGAGGAAAGCACCACAGTCTGGTGTATATGGAGAGGCCCGAGGCACTAACAGACCTGGATTTTATTCCTGGCTCAGTCACTCAACTGCGTGACCCACATTCCCTGCTGCCCGCTTATGCACAACAGAGCTGGTAAAACACTTATTATTTTTATGACTTAGTTCTTAGTTACTTTTCTTAATTACCACATCCCTCAAGGCTTGCCATCACAGCCCAAGACCAGCTGTATTGCATAGACACCAAGTGAAAGGCTTTCCTCACCGACTGATCACTGCAACGCCTTCCAAAAGCCTTCACAGAACCAGCTGTCTTCCCTATGTACCCACTGAAGTTTCTTGCTTTGTCAGTGTTTGATACCTAGTCCTTTAACCAAGCCCCAGTACTTATTGCTGTTTCAGAGACTTTTCCCACCAGCAGACAGCATCCCAATTCCCTTTGCTGGTTTTTGCCCCTTCCCACAGTAGATGCCTCCCTTCCTTGGGGAGCTCCAGGTGAAGAGACAAGTGGCAGCAGCCATCAAGAACAGGACCACAAGGTTACGCTTGCTCCTCACCTCAATCTCCTGTTGCCTCTATTCTGCTCCGTGCTCATCTTTCCTGACACCGCGGGCCGTGTGTGGCACAGCCCCTCCATCTCAGTCAGCACCGAGCACAATGTCACACCTAACACCAGACTCAAAACAAACATGATGTGGGATTCTTCCACTGCAAACACACAAACAAAAAAAAGCCTCATCCCTAAGGTTTAACACCGCATATAGCTGATTCCCTTCCCCCTGCCCTGACACACCAATACGTGTACTGCAGTATCTACTCACAAAATTACTTATCTCCAGCTTCTACCCAGCTGGTCCCCAGCAAAAGCAGGAAGGTTTGCACATCACTTTGCAAGCACACAGAATCATAGAATCACTAGAATCGCTAGGTTGGAAAAGACCCACTGGATCATTGAGTCCAACCACGTGTTCACCTTCAGCAGAGCACGTGCTTGTCGAGCATCAGCATGGTGGTGGCCGGCTCCTGACCATGCAGGGCTCCTGGCCCCTCCAGGAGCACCCAGAGCACAGGGCTTTGTTTGCCACCAAAACCACAGGAGAAATTTTTCTCTCTGGGCACAGCAGGAAAGGCACGTGTCTATAAGGAGTAAAGAGCAGGACTCCGCAGTTACAGTGTAATATTATCAGATTTAGCTGAGGCCTCCTACAGAAAATATTTTAAATACTGGAAAAAGAGACACTGTTCGTAAGGCCCCCAGACATCAGAGTGTGTTCACAATATAATTCCTGTATGGAGTGAAGTTCAGAAGGACTCTGCAACCGGGGCCTACCAGGGCTTCTCAGTGCTGCTGACCATCTGTGTCCCAATGCCTTCAGGACTTCTGAAAGCCAGGAACACCACATTGACAGCTCAAGACTTCAAAAAATTGAAGCATTCACTTGATTAGAGAATCAGACTAAAAATTGGCTCGTGTATTCTTTTGACTGGCTGAAAAGAACAAAGATCGCAGCTATCCCCTCCAAAAACAACAAAAGGAAAAATGAGATGGCTGCTGCCCTCCCCCTCACCTCACCAGGAAAACCAGAAGAAACAACATGCAGCTCTTAGGATCTGCCATGTAACCAAGAAGATTTCATGTAAACGGAAGTATCAGCCAACCTGCCTTTAAGAGATTCATCTGGTTTTCCTAGAGGCATCCATCACAACTATCTAGCAAGACACTCTCCCTTCTAGCACCGACGTATCACTATATAATACAGAAGTAGCCCCACCACAACAGAAACCACAAGTTCATTACTTTCTGTCGTTGGTAATAGCTACTGTGACAGCCACATTTACTAGCTCGGCTCTCTCCAGGAATAGCGCCAAGAGGAGAAGAAAATAGTAGCAGACCAGATTTTTTACTCTTACTTCTTAACTGCACAAAGATGGTACCTGTGCAATTTGTGATCCAAGCTGGGTAAAAATGATTCAGAATCATAGAACAGTTTGGGGTGGAAGGGATCTCAAAGCTCATCCAGTCCCACCCCTGCCATGGGCAGGGACACCTCCCACTGGATCAGGGGCTCCAAGCCCCATCCAGCCTGGCCTTGAACCCCTCCAGGGATGGGGCAGCCACCCCTGCTCTGGGCAACCTGGGCCAGGGCCTCCTCACCCTCACAAGAAAACATTTCTCCCTAAGATCTCATCTCAATCTCCCCTCTTGCAGCTCAAAACTGTTCCCCTCATCCTGTATCTGCACTCCCTGATCCAGAGCCCCTTCCCAGCTTTCCTGGAGCCCCCTTCAGTACTGGAAGCTGCTCTAAAGTCTCCCCAGATGGGATGCTGCTCCAGGTGGCACCCAGAAGGTTTAAGTATCTATCACTTAGTGGATGAATTCCCCAGAGAAGTCACCGAAATAAAATTCTTTGCTACTCCTACCCCGATGAGCCGTGTGCATGCTGGCTAGGTAGAAGCTAGCAGTCTCTAAGGAGAAAACATTAATAGTAAAAAAACCAAACGCAAACCCCTTTCCTGATCATCAATGGCATTTATGGGGAAATATTATTCCAGAACAGTAATAAACATCTGTGCGCACACTGACCCCAGCAGAATAAGCATAATTGTGACATGTGCCATTTTCTTAGCACACATCTAGAAGTGATAATATTTAAGGGTACAGGTGAAATCTCATAACTGGCAGCTCAGAACATATGTCTAAACCTCACATCTTCATACACCAGCTCAAAGTTCAAGCCCTGCCTCACTGCAGTTCCGTAACAGGTCGGCAGCACAGAGCCATCTGAATTCAAAGCCAAGTCTCACCAGCACAGAGCAGACCAGGCGTTCTTGTGGAATACTTACACTCTGGTCAAGTCAACAATACATTCTTTTTCCCAGGGAAAAGCTAATAGTGAAAAATTTGAATTGCTAACATTGTGTGATAAAAGACAGCATGGGAAATTTCCTTATCATTGCATTCTGTGAAAACTCAAGTCCTCATCCTAAAACCTGTGCTTCAGCACAGATATGCAAAGATCTGCTTCCATTTGAGTGCAACTCAAAAACTGTGTCTTGAATGATCCATGACAGAAGGAGCTCCACATTGTATTTCTCTCCTGCACTACACCACACACGCCTCTTCCATTCTAGCTGTTCAAATCATTCCCCTTCCCTCTTACACCAGTTCTTGATAAGCTGAATGCCAACAGCATCTTCTATTACTATATCAAAGTCCAGAAAGGAGAAGAATTGCCCTTTTATCATTTTAAGACATCAGTCAAACACCGTTTCTCTAAGTACGTGTGGAAAGCATACACGAAGACAATATTTTCAGTTTCCTAGTAGCCAAACCTCAGACAGATTCTTCTGGATTTCTGCCTTCATCACGTTTCAGCACATTTCCACTTCAGCACTGTTGCTGACTTCGACTGCCTGACAGCATATGTCTTTTTCTGGCAACGCAGCAAATGTAGACCAATCTATTATTAGATCAGATCTCTGAAACTGCAAAGCTTACACTGTCTATGGAAGTAATACCCAAGCCTGCATAGAGCAGGGCAGCATGTGTAGGATGCAGCAACAGCATCATCTCAGTTTGCAAACAGCACCCAAGTCTCCCTTGGAAAAGAAAGCCAGCAGGAGAGGGTACTGGTTGGCCTCACGTGCAAGTCCACATCAGAAGAGTCTCCTCAAGGCATCTGGTACCCAGGCCTGCCAAGAACACGAGGGCAATGATACAGGAATAAATGCAACTTTCCATTGGTTCTGGGTCACACACAAAGCACTTGTGGGAATACTGCTATGGGTCATTCTAAAGTTCAGCACAGATGATGGTCTTTAAGGAAGCCACAAGTTCTCTCTGCTCATTTATAAGGGAACTACTTAGTTAATTGTTGCCTAGGCAGGGTAAAATGCTGCAAAGCTGTTCTTCCCAACAGAAGATCCTTCCCAGAAGCATGTGGGCAGCTGGCTTTCCCACACATTGGAAGCCACAGCCAAATGCCATTCCAGAGCAACACAATACCTAACAGCATTCAAAGGCTGGAGGTACCCCAAAACCCTGTAAAGAAGCAGTTGAACCGAATGGGAATTAACCACCAGCAGGAAGGTGATCTGAGTGAATATGAAAAACATAATTTGTTGAGGTTTATTCCAGGCTATCTTCTCATTTTAGAGGAGAAGGGATTTGTATGCCTCACTCTTGTATGCTATCATGACAATATAGACCCTCAGTGCAGAAAGATACTCTCATGCTATTCATCTAATTCTTGGTGATCTTGACTTCTTAGCAGTTTTATCAATAATGACAAGAGGTGGATTCTAGTAGGGCATATCGTGAAAGGTATTTAGGAAAGCAGTAAAGAACACTTGTGCTGTTAATACATTTTGACATATTAGCGCAATATGTTAAGTACTTTACACCATCTAATTACAAGACTATAGAGTCAAACGGCACTGAGAACTGCAAAGAGCGAAACGGCTGCTGTTTTTTGAACAGTGTATTTGTTTGTTAAGCAAAACACTTTGCAATCTTTTGCATGAGAGTGATAAAACACAGCTTAGCTGAACTTCAAAGAAAAAAAAAGGCCCTTGCAGTAGGTGTCAGTGACTTTCCATTCAACGTTCTGTTCAGAAAGTGGTGGGTTCACCTTTCTTACAGTAACTTAATTCTGCAGCCTACTATTAGAAGCTGCTAGCCTGTTAAAGGAGCAGAATTGTTCGTATGAGCAGTTTAAATAAACTCTGCTGTACTCTCCCTACCAAAGGAAACACTAACGATGTCACAGCCTTGCTAGAAACGGTCAAAGGACAGCAGCAACATTCCTTCCAGTCATTAATTGTGCTCAGATCTGGGATGGAGACATTAGCAAATACAATCAGGGACCGCCTGAAGAGTCACTGTGATAGCAGAGTTTAGTTCATTACAGAAAGTTAATCATTTTCAAAACCAACGCAGAACAAAACTAACAGATTTGTGGCCAAGGAAAGCAAGTATTCATGGTCAGACATACATTCAGGGGAGCCCTACAGGCTGTGCTATGGCAAAACTTCCACAGTAATAACCATGATGATCTCGTCTAATCTGTAATAATAACAATGACAGTTTAAGCTACAGATTACATTGTGTAAAATTAAGAGAGGGCCTTCAGTCACCCCCTCTCCTTGCCATGTTTGTATAGCTGGGAAAGTTACTTAAGCCTTTATTTAGACTTTGAGACAACTGGGAGCAGAAAGATAGAAAAGTGATCGGCACCTTGAAGGAACAGAAATCAAGACAAAAACCAAAAAGGCTGATCTGCAATACAGGCAATAAATTAAATAAATATATAAATGTGGATGTGCTGAAGAAGACACAGATCACTGACATGGCAGAAATAAACTAGGATTATTAAAGAAAAAGCCAGGTCAGTGTCTACTGTATTGGCCATCATTAAACAAGTATCAAACTGTGGTTCAAGCCTTCATCAAAACAGTTCCCTGTGGTCTGGACTACAACTCATGCAAATTAAACTACTGCTATGAATGAAAGATTAGCAGTGGCTTAAAAAAACACCAACTAGTAATTCTGATATAAGTTCTACTTTTCTGGAGTCAGAGTTGGTTAGTCCAGACTATCCAAGCTGTGGATTAAACAAAGCTACAATATTCAACACTTATCCTGCGATGTAACCACAGATTATTTTTTTGTTCTATGAAGATATACTTGGAGTTTATTTTGTATGACTAGCGAAGTACATGCCATGATGGTTTAACTAGTCAAAGCACAGCATTTGCTTTCTAAAACTGTGACTTGGGATATTAAAACATCTTTCCTTCATTTCTCATGACAGCATTTTCTTTAATACTTCCTAAAAACCAAATATAAAGCAACAAGCAACTTGGCTGGTTTATTTTTCCTCCTTCATAGACTTCTGCCATCGCATTTAGGAAGATTCTGTAAGAAAATCTGTTTTATCTCGACTAAGGTGTAGAAATAAATTCTTGCCAAATGTGAAGGCAGAAGCCCAAACTACACTGACGGGGTAGCAAGAAAACAGACCGTGTGAAGCAACTAAAGCATGTTACATGTTGGAATGCAGAGGAAAGCTCAGCTTAGTGAAGGAAACTATATGAGAGAGGTGAAAAAGTCCGAGTCCATCCAAGTGCATCTCCCTCATCAAGGCACTCCATCTGATGAATGTGAACAAGGCTGGTTTCCCATCCCAGTACAACTGCTGACAGGCAAGTGGTGCTTAGCAGAGATTGGCTGCAGGAAATATAAATGCAGCTTGAGGCCATGCAAGTGTTACTGTGCTCATCTGTTCTTTGTCCACTGAAGTAGCTAAATACAGAGATTTTTTTGTGTGTGTGTGTGAACTCAATGAGGACAATACATAAACAAATGATTTTAAGTGTGGGCACACTAAAGGTAATGCATCTTCTATACCCAAGACCCATCCTGGGCACGAATCTGTAGAATAATTTACTGACCTGATGTAATTAAAAGTTATTCTTAGAAGAGATTTTTCTTCCTGGGTCATAAATTATTTCAAATGAGCTCTGCTGTACCATTTTTACTTGGAACACCACCACTCGCCACCTGTATTAGTGAATGGGGCTGAATCAAAAACCTGGATCTGAAATGTACTGCTCTGGCCAGTGCCCAGATGATGCAAGTGCCAGGTGCTTGGCTAGAGCTTGTCCTTCCACATGCTCAGAAGTCACCTCGTCACCTCCACAGGCCTGGCATGGAGCACACCATGCACACTGAGCGCTTGTGATGAGAGTCACAAGGCATGAGATAAGCTCAGGTACTCAACTCCTCCCCAGTCAGCATTCGTCCCGTGCTGCCTCTTTTTACTAAATGGTGCATAAATTTCTCCTGGTATAGATGGCCCTACATGGCTCTAAGCAAACACTGATAGGGTGACAATCTGTTTGCATTGCAGGAGAAGCACTGAAGCATGTTTGCAATGGAAGCTGGAAGAGCATGTCGGTACTCCCCTGATCTGGCAAACCATCCTGCCCGCTCTTGAGCACTCCCAGAGCTGCTTTTTTTCCATCAACTGTTAATGCAAGTCACTGGTGATGTTGAGCTTCCACTAGAAGGAGCCTGCCTTAGCTTGACCACAGCCCTGCTTGTAGCTTAAAGAGTTACACTTGCAACATAAGAGGAAATTAGGTAAATTTAAGCCAAGTTTAGTGAATCCCATCTTCGTAAATTCATGGCTTTCTGGTCATTGGGATGTATAAGCAAAACCCAGTTGTAGGAGCAGGTCTTGCACAGAGTTGATTTTGGGTCACTTTACGTTCCCTAAAAGGCTAAGAGCATGAAGAAAACAGATTTTTTTGTTGAGAACACTGGAAACATGGATGACTAAATCACCTTCCTCCAGCTGTCACTGTTGACTGACTTGTACCATATTATGGAAATCCAACTCGAAAAAGTGGGCTTTCAGAGAAAGCCATCTATTGCAAATTTGAATCTGGGAGGAAAAAAAATCCCCACACCAACAACCTTACAATGGTCCAGAAATATAACCAAAGAAAACCCTAGAATGTATCAGCATGGTTTTCTGAGTTAAAAACAAGCCACAGAAACCTTTTTTTGTCCATGCAATTCACTGAAAATAACCCAGTTACTGGTTTGCACCGACTTTCTTCCCAACTCTTCCTGCTCTCATCAAACCCAACTTGCGCTTCACCCAATACAAAATGGACAAAGGGCAAAAGCAGAGGCATTTTTCTTCACAGGAATCTGCCTTTACCACCATTATTGGACAGAGCAGCAGTAGTGTGTCTCTATATCACAAGAGTCCAATTAGGATGGTCCTAATTTCAGCTTTCCCTGTTTTCAGCTTCCTGCTGGGGCTCTGGGCATGTTTCTGTAGCTCCAGCCAGGTGGTGCAGAACAGAGGAATTTTTGCCCCTCTTCACGTCAAATGAAAATCCTCAGAGGCCTGGGACTGGATAAAATGAATCAAAGTCATGCTGAGGCAGAAGGTGACTCTCAAAATGGACTGACCATGGCTTTCTAAAGTCCCGTTGAGGTGTTGTCTCTGCTATGCTGACCTGCTATAACCATTACCAGTAACTGCAATAACCATTAACATGCAGGAGGATGTGTGCTCTCAGCTCAGAGTACTTCAGGGATAACAGAATCATAGAATAGTTTGGGGTGGAAGGGACCTTAAAGATCGTCTAGTTCCACCCCCCTGCCATGGGCAGGGACATCCCACTAGATCAGGGTGACCAATGACCCATCCAACCTGGCCTTGAACACCTCCACGGATAAACAACTCCAGGGTTAGAACATTACCTGCAGGGTCTCTGTGTACACCCACCTTTGTCAACCTAAAACCTGTGTTTAAACACATTTTCCCCCTTTTCTGCCCCTGCCCTAAAATGCTGTTAGGAACAACTGTGAGCAGGGACTGAGACCCCAGCAGCGTGAAGGGTGTCACAGCCCTCAGACCCAAGAGACGTGACAGCAGCCGATCACAGAAACATCCAAAAGATAAACCAGCTTTAGATAACACGTTCCTCCAATCATTCCAGCCAACTACGTGAGCGCAGCCACAAAACCAGCTGTAATCACTAAGCCATCTCCTGTTGTAGAAGTGAAAGCACCTTAAGACTGTTCACCTTTCCAGCCTCCGTGCCTGGTGGAATGGGAGCAGCTTTTTCCAGGTGTGAAAGCAGGTGGCAAAACATGTCCTGGGTCACAGGATCCAGTCCCAAGGCTGCAGGTGCATTTCCATGTGTGAAGAGGTGATCAGGGAAGGCTGTGACCATCGCTACTGACCTTAGCCTGCAGCAGCAAGGAGAGCTCTTTTCCCTTTAGGCAAACCCGTAAGTTACATCCAGAATTATTTTTTTAGTCTGTTATTTGAGACTGCAACATCTTTGGGCTTAAAAAAAAAAGGAAAATGAGACAAAACTCCTACCCATTTAAAAAATAGCAACAAAAAGCAACCCACACCAAACGTTCCGAAGTTCGTTACTAGCCTTATGGACTCTGACCTAACACCTTGCTCCATACCGGTCCTGTGCACTAGCTGTGACTCGGCTTCCACTTGTGATACAGGTCTAAAACCATCCCTGTTGAGAAGCGTGGGGATATAAAACCAAACCAAACCTCATCACATTCTCATTTATTGTGCTAATGGGAACTAAATGAGCATCTCAGGCATCACTTCACTCATGTTTTATTGCCATTCTTCCTCCAGATTTTTATTTTTTTGAACCAACACATCAGACACAAAGCACAGAGCAACAGCAAAAACAATCCCCAAACTTGCAAAAATCATAAAGTTATTGGCAAAGATGCTACTACCACCTGATCCACAGCACAGTGCTGCCTGGACTCACCTCCTTCTCTGAGGAAAATGGTAAAAGTGCAGATCACTTTTTATTCAAGTCCTTTTATTTTTTCCTTTTGGTTTGAATCCCCCCCCCCAAAGCATCCTTACCAATATTGTTTACAGTTTTATCATTGTTAATGACAGGAAGGTATTTTTTCTAATCTTCATAGAGGATCAATGAATGTTTACATCAAAACAGCAGAAGCTTTATGCTTTGGAAGAGAACGCTGTCATCAAGCCTCTAAAGGGGAAGCCAGAGCACTACATGAAAAGGAAGCTTAGTTTGTGTGCATTGGAAAAGGATTCATTTATTATCTAGCAACTATTAATTGATCCAGGCACACCCCTTCCTCTTCTCTTTGCTAACCCAGCCTGCCAGCATTCTCAAAAGCCCATCTACTGTCAGCCAATTTATCCACACCAGAGATGTTAAAGTAATTCTTTCCGTTTTAAATAGCCCACCATTTATTTAAGCAGAAGGTAACTGTGCTTTAAAAACTTTCTCTTTACAGCAGGAATAGCATCCCCTGATCCCTATCAAAGCTGAACGCACTTCCAGCACAAGAGAGAAAGGAAGGTGGAGTACAGCACAGAATTCTCTTTAACCACAAAGTTATCTTCTACAAATCAGAAGCTGAGCTGAGAAACACGTTGCAGATGTGGGTGTGGGACCTAAGGTTTACAGCTGAAAACAAAGTATGATTTAAGGTACAACAAAGGCTTGTTGAATACATTTTACCAACTGGATCCAGAAGGATTAGCCTACGAGGAAAATGCAAATGCTGAGAAAGAGAATAAGCCCTGCTTCCTTTCCCTTCCAAACCAGGCACCATACATCAGTCCTGGCAAGTCTGACTCTCTCTTACATTACTCCTTTAATGCCCTCTACTGCAGAATATTGACTTTGAAATCCTACCAACAATAAAATACAATTGAGTTTTTCCGAAGTGCAGTGCTGCTGCAAATCCAAACCCAAATATTTGGGGTACATAGTAGCTATTATTGTGTTCAGCCAAAATCCAATGATTATTTTGTGGACAGCACTGAAAAACACAGACTGCAAAGCATATGCTTTTTATTTCAAAGATGGGAGAAACCCAGGCTCAGCCCAACGGGGGCAAGAGGTTCTTGTGATATTGCTCCAAGACACAAAAGAAGGAGGAAGAAACAGCAAAACTGTTGTGGACTGGAATTGATGAACTTGTTTTCCTGCAGGAACCATAAACACAATTTTCCCAGCATGGGACATAATAGTTCTCCCACAAATTACTAAAATATATTTCCAGTGCTCAATATAGAAAGCTAGATGCACAAGAAATGTTTGCAGCTTCAATGCAGGCAGTAATTGAGAACATGTGTGGCAGGGGGATTGAAGGGGGAGGAGAGCGAGCGAGCCATACTCCATCGGAACGGAGCAGCAGGAGAAACACATTTCAGTCCTCATCATTTTCAGAGAGCTTCCATTTGCAAGTGGGTCAAACCCCCTGCATTATAACTCCATCCGACGGGGAACGCTGTCTGCGAGTCTGCACGTCAAACCCAGATTTAATGCACATTAACAATTTAAGAGCCATTGTTCAGTCTGAATAAAAAAAAAAATAAAAGAGTTTAATCAACTTTCCCTTAAGGCACAGAGTGGGTTTAGTCTCCTGTATGACTTAAGGACACATTTGCAGGAAAAGCTACTCCTCTTATTCTCCTACACTCTGCTTTTAGGTCCTGCCCAACACAGGTATTAACCAGCCCAGTCATGAGGAAGAGCAATATTTCTGCATATTCTAGCTGATATTATGGACAAAATAGTGTAACAGATGTGCCTGCAGCCAGCTTGCCATAAACGTGAAGTCAAGGTGTTTAGGACATCTACCACACTCAGAGGGGCTGAAAGGAGGCTTCAGTTGCTTCCTCTGCTAATGAGGCAAAAGGAAGCTGCTCTCATGCCAATTCCCCCTGCTTTTTTGGATAAAGTTCCCTGTACACATAAGCAATGGAAAAACGTACTTCAAGAATTTTATTTTTTTTTTAAAGTAAGTCAGTACTGACAGCCCACAAAGTTTCAGCCTCGAAAATGCCAGCCAGTATTATTTTTAACAATGCTTGTCCAAAAGCTCTTTCTAAATCAGGCTCTTGAGGCTGCAGAGGAGCCCACCGTAAAGGCAGAAGCATCAAACCTCTTCCCAGGTCTACAAGACCCAAGAAAAACATCAGAAATTATTCCTATGTGACCATTACATGGCTCAGACTGAATCCTGTTGCAACTGAGTATTGCTACTGAAATCCAGGTGCCAGAACAACACCAAAATGAGTCAGAGCTCCAGAAGAGTGAAGTCCACTGATAACGCACAGTGGGTCACTCTTTGGGTCGAAACCAGCGTCATGGTGAGGGTCATCCCTTAGACATTTCTTGGGGCTCAGCCTTGCTAGGTCTATCTGAGATCTGCAAGGCCACCACCATTAAAGGTGTGAAACAAGCTCCAATGCAGTGCAAATCAGGGCCTCAAATCAATGCTCCAAAAATTAATGGCTCCAAGAAGTAATGAATGTCTCCAGAAATTAATGGAGTTACATATTCCCTTGCTGCGTTCTGGAGATTTGGACTTGAACTGGCTGTGCCGTACCTGCAGTTCCTTCATATCTGGCTTTTGATCTGTTCAAAATTTCAGCATGAGACCTCTCTGGTGCTCTCTGTACAGCTCCTCTAGACATTTCTAGAGAGCATGTAATGCAAAAGCATGGATTAGGAATCCAATCTAAACCTCCCTTTGATGCAACCTGAGGCCATTCTTACTTGTCCCATCCCTTCTTACTTGGGAGAAGTGCCCAGCACCCACCTTGTTCCAAACTCCTTTCAGGAGCTGCAGAGAGCAGTGAGATCTCCCCTCAGCCTCCTCCTCTTCAGACTGAACAACCCCAATTCCCTCAACCGCTCCCAGAACCTCTGGGCTCCAACCCCTTCCCCAGCTCCGTTTTCTTCTCTGGACACGCTCCAGCCCCTCAATGTCCTTCTGGTACCGAGGGGCCCAAAGCTGAACCCAGGATTTGAAGTGCAACCTCCGCAGAAGTGAGCACAGGGGTATCATAGAATCACCAAGTTGGAAAAGACCCATTGGATCATTGAGTCCAACCATTCCCATCAAACACTAAACCATGTCCCTCAGCGCCTCATCCACCCACCCCTTAAACCCCTCCAGGGAAGGTGACTCAACCCCCTCCTTGGGCAGCCTCTGCCAGGGCCCAATGACCCTTTCTGTGAAAAAATTTTTTACTAATGTCAAGCCTAAAACTCCCCTGGTGGAGTTTGTGGCCATTCCCTCTCATCCTGTCCCTTGTCCCTTGGGAGAAGAGCCCAGCTCCCTCCCCTCCACAACCTCCTTTTAGGTAGTTGTAGAGAGCAATGAGGTCTCCTCTCAGCCTCCTCTTCTTCAAACCCTGATGCTCAAATTCAGACTTCAGAGCCCACACATCAGGATGGGTAAAAGGAAAGTGTGAGCCAAAAACCAGGTAAAGCCCATTACGAAGACATACTGACTTCTGGCATAGCTCTCACAGTTGCTAAATTTGTGAAGTGGTTTTAGACAAGATGAACTGTGCCAGGGAACAGGACAGGGTAGAATCGTATCAGAAAAAAAGTCAGTATTTCAGTAATGGTTTAGAGGTTTCAGCTACCAGAGATCGGCATTAGCTGTCATCTCAGTCAAACTAAAAAGCATCTAAATGGCAGCAGTCTGTCTTATGTTTTAAAGAGGCATTTTAAAGTCTATGGGAACAAATAAAATGCATTTAACCTGCTGAGAAAACCTTTCCACAAGCAGAGCTAGCAAGAAGTTTAGGTAATTCTAAGGGAGAGCCTGAGGGCATAGACAACATCTTTCCAATTGTCTCAGACTGGACAGGCATTTTGGAAGTGAAAGGAAACGCTGTGCCCCCCGGCAGGCTTTAATACTTTAACTAACAGATTTTCCCCTGCCCTACTCTCTTTGCTTTAAAATGTAGTTGAATCATGTGCAGAACTATTTAAAATGCCACTTTGCATGAAATTCTAATCAGCATTTCAGTTTATAGTTTACTGTGTTGTTCATTCCCTGCCTCCCCACAGAGAAGGAGAGGAAAAGCAAAGGGAAGAGGAGATGTTTCAGCGACTGACAGAGTCCATAAACATGTTCTCTGGGAACAGCCAAAGACGAGACGACCTTATGAAGACCCAACAGGCTGTAACCATTTATTTCTTTCCTGTCCTCACAAAGGGCTATGCAGGTTAAATATTAAAATAGATTGAAAAAAATTAAAGCATCAAAATAACAGCTGTCAAAGAGTTACAGAAAATTAAAATTGTGTAATCATTAGCTAGGATTAAAAAAAAAGGTAACAAAACTACACAATCTTCCTTGTGTAAGGGCTTGGGAAAAAACAAATACTCTCAGAACAATACAAGGCTGCATCATCAAAAGACACCTCCACAGTATGAGAACTCGATGAGTAATAGTCTTGGATCCTCCTTTGTGTGTGGCTGTGTTGAGGTCCACCAAAAATGAACAAGGGTATGGCTGGGCAACATCAATATCCTCTCCACCCTCGGCAGCTGCCTGATTCCATTCTTCCCTCCAACCAGTAAGTGGTCAAGTGGATAAAAATATCCAACAGTGTATTTTCTAATTTTCATCAATAAAGAAGTTTAAACCATTAGATGACTCAGAAAAGAAGATGGGACACTTCCAGAGAGGTCCTGCGACACCTTAAACTCCTGTGACACCTTTGTGGTTCACACCACACTGGCTGGGCTGAAAAGTTCCAAAGGGAAAGTTCTCCTACTATGTTAACATGTACCCAGCTCAGGTGTCCAAGAGCTCAAGTTTGCAATATCAACAGCATCCAACTCGGAAAGGCCAAAAGGCAAAATCTCAGAAAGTTGAGCCTTGAATACGAAAGGCTCCTGTACCTCAGTTCTGTACTTGCTTTTTAACTGAAGTACTTCAGCAATGCATGATTCCAGTGCAGAACCCAATTACTCACCGACCTAAGGGAGAGCACAGCCCTGGGACAGAGGGATACGTTGCTCAGGTACGTTAACAATCCACTCCCACTTGGGTCAGGATTAAAAGTACACTTCACAGATACAGATGCGGATTCTCACCTACTGCCTGCCTGAGTCCTTTCTGCCAATGGCATTTCTAAAGGCCTCCAAGCATGACCACAAGGCAGACGCTTACTGGTTCCACCGGGCGAATAACCTAAATTGTGCTTAATGCTTCCTGAAGGATTTGATGATAAGTTTGTTCTACCAACGTACCACAATCAGGATAAATGACAGAAACTTCAGTTGAGATGCAGCTCTGGACTTTGGGGACGTGCAAAGACATCCATGACTGCTCATAGCCTGACTCTCATAGCAGAATTCCCATTCTCCAGAACCAGCACCCGTGAGAGCATCACCAAAACACACTGTCTCTGAAATACAGAAAACACTTGAATATCCATGAAGAAGACACAAAACTAAGTACAACGTTGAACTAAGACAAGCACAGGAGGAATAAGAACTGAAGAACACAAGTTATTGCTGGGCTATGAGTGGACCTGATACAGAACCACTAAATTACTGTTGTTGAGGATCAAAAGAAGAAAAGACTCTTATAAAGGGATAATTCCACCTCGCTTGTATTTGCTGCTTTTCACAAGGAGACCTCAAAGCACTTTCTAAAGAAAGTCAGTATCAATACCAGGTTTTATTGCATCTTGGCTTCACAGGACAAAGCACAAAAGCAGTAATTCTCTTTGGCCTCAGACAGGTCTGAACATTTAGTGCTCTTCCATCAAGTCCTCTCGCAGAATAAACAGTTCGTAACAGCTGAAGAAAGTTTTTAACCTGTGTTGAGGATAAAGGGAGCACAGCCTCCGGCAAGATACAAGACTTTGCTTTCAAGCCAAGACTTTGCTTTTTTTCACAGCAGAAGGAAACAGAAACAAACCGACCAGGCATCGCTGTCCGTACGCTCCTCATCATGAAGAGATGATAAAACAGCACAGTCCCACAGGCAGCAGCGTCTGACCCAAACCACCAGCACCCCAACATCTTCACCCACAGATCAATCCAAGTAATGGCATAAAAGTTGGAAAAGGGACTAATGAATAAAATTCAGTCCCGATTAGAGTAAGAATATGAGTATGGATTTTTTTAAGCATGACTAGGGATCTGCACTTAATTTGGTCTGAGGTGTGCCCAGGTCTCAAGCAGGATCTGGCCTCCAGCAACCAGATGTCTCCAACAGCAGTTGCAGGAGGTTCCTGAGAACACCCGCTGCTTGTGCTCCCATCCCAGACAGCACTCGGAGGAGTTCTAAGAAAACTGTCTGGAGCCAAGACTTAACTGCTGGCGGAACAGGTCGTGCAGAACAGTCTGGGAAAGGTGGATCTCTTGATATGGACGGCTTCTGTTTTGCCGAACTCAAGGCTCTACTGTCAAACTCACGCTTTGAGATACAGTCTGCAGGCTTTGTTCTGGCAGCAATTAATTGGCTGAGTCACCATATTTTTCCTGCTGTCTTTGACCTATGTCAGTAAGTAAACAATATGGGGTTTTTGATCAGACAAAGACGGAAGGGGTGGAAGCTGCTCAAAGAAGAGAAAACAATCATAAACCAACCTCTGATCTTACAGGCTGTTATAAATCAAGATGAGGAGCAACAGGGAAGGTGCTAGGAAATGCTAGGAAACCCACTGGTTCTTGCACAAGCTTTTCTTTGCTCAGTGTCAAGATTCAAACCCCACTGGAAGCTTAGGAACAAAACAGCCTTCTCCACAGCTATGACAGGGTGTGCATCTGCCAAACCAAGGGTAGTCTTTCCTATTCCAGTTTAAAATTCTGCATTAATGTATGTACATTACCACAGACAAGACCTCTGGCTTCACTATATCTACCTTAGTCCAAACCTAGAACATTTGCCATTATTCTTAATCCAAAATATCTCAATACACAATTCTGGTCTGTTCTGTCCCACCCCAATGTCCCTTCTCGCACTGCTTGAGCTCTGCCGAGCAGCCCTTCCTTCCCCACCACCTTCACTGTGGGGATGGGAAATCACACAGACTACGGAGGCTGCTAAGGAAGATGAGCAGCCACATGTTTCAGATGCAACATCCCTGGGGCAAGCACTACCTGTACACCTCAGCAGGATCCTGTTCCATAATTAAACACATCTGATCTTGTCACAGCGAGAGACATATCAACTTGAAACATAACAATACCATGATTAAAATTCAGATGTGGTGCAGGTCACAGTAGTTTGGCAGTGATGAATGTCACACGAGGGGTATGTTGGAGGCACCAAGTAACTTATTTTCATACATCTGCACAATTAAAATTTCCTTAAGTAGCAACAAAAGTAAATGTAACCAAAACATAATTGAGTACTTGTGTATTAAACTAACTAGACCACATCATATTTTTCCCTGTAGGTTACTTCCAGATTTACTTGCGCAGCCCTTCACAAAGAGCTGCCGAAGACATCAGTCAAGCTTCCTAATGCAGAAGGACTGATTTCTCTGGCCATCAAGAGTACACTTATATCTCAAAGAACTGAATAAATCCAACAGAGGGAAGTCACCATTCATTTCTTTGGAAGCAAGTTCTTTGCCATTTTGCTTTTTGCTCCTTTGTTCAAATGAGTACTTCCATGAATCGCAGGATGATTCTCTGACATACCAAGCAGTCAATTCCTATCACATCAAAGAGTCCAAACAGCATTTTGCATGATAAACAGTGATCTCACGCAGGGATTTAGGTGCTATTCACCGTGAGTGTGGGATCAAGAGTATGGTCCATGACTGACGTGTGAGAAAGCTGCTAGGAAAATCTGATGCACTGCTGTCTCCTGCAGATCTGGCACAGCAACATAAATGTTTTGGGAATGTGAATTTTTAATTGCTGCCTTCCCTAGAACAGCATTTCACTGCTTAACCTAGAGGGGTGTGCTCTAGCATGACCCAGGGTCAAACACCTAGATGTGACACCCCATTATGTGGCAGCCACCAAGTGCTCTTCCCAAAGGCAGGGCAGGAAAGATTTGGGAAAGAAATACTGATAGAATGTCCTATTTTGGGCTTAGTTATAAAGAAATAGGCAGTTTTAATGCAAATAAACACTGTCATCGAAGTCATTTGTCTCCTCCATCTAAGTTTTTGGCAAATTTCTGTTAAATGTCAGAGTTGGAGATTTCAAAGGTACTAAATCCATACATAGTCATTAAAATGGGGGCTAGATAGGAGAGCCTGTCTACAGCAGTGCTGAGGAAAAGGCCATAGTGCAAACATAAACCTTACTAGACAGCAAAGAATCCACAAGGGGCATGTCCCGACCACAGGAAACCTCAGAGCTCACACCATGCTAGACACCAGAGAGTCTTGCTGCGAGAGAAAGAGAGAGGAAACCAACTTTACTGGTTTGGCTCCTCGTTTCCATCAGAGAAGTGCAGTCTGGGCATGCTTTGAAAGGCAGAGTTCCAGTTGGTTTAGAAATCCTGCAGAATGCTGCGGGATTTCTTTACATCGATTGCCTGAAGGAGCTGGAAAAACCCAGTAGTGAGTGTCTCCAGCCAAGGGATGAGCACAGGGACTGCTGTGCTGGTGGAAGAGAGCTGTTCCAGTCTGAGCTGGGGATGCAAATACTCTAATGCCACCAGGCCTGACCCAATCCCAACAGCCCATACAAGGGATCACAGGTGCCTAGGTAAGAAACAGGGTCTGTCCCCATGCTCGCTCTGGGGAGAATGTCACAACTGAGGGGATCTCTGGCAAAGAACAGGGCTCAGCCAACCATCCTGCCCCACCACATCCCAGCAGGATGAGTTTTTGAAGGTTGAGTATGAGTTTTTGAAGGCTGTGGACCGGCAAACTTCCATCAAAGCAGTCTAAAAGTTACCAGTTACCTCAACATCTGCTGTATAAATATAACATTCCTCTCAAAGTCAACAGTGGTCTGGTTTTATCTTTGCTATCCTTTGATGTCATTGCCCAGAGGGCTGGAAATGCTACTTAGCAGCATCACCACTAAAGCGTAGGTAGCAGGATCTTCTGCATCAATAGCTGATGACTCAGGAATCCAATATAATTTAGCCTTCACTTTTGGCTGTTTCCATTACCTGGATTTTCACCATGCTGCTAAACCTGTACAGAGTGCTCAGTATCTTCTCCTTGGAAACAACCATCCGTCTACCTTGACATGGTTGAGTTCATGTCAGGTTTCAGCACTGTGTCCTAGCTATAAGTCACCGAGCAAACGAGTAGAACCTCACAGAAATCAGACCGGGGAAGGTATATCATTGATATAAGAGGAAAATCAACTTAGAGCCGCTTCTGCCTAACTGACAGCAGCACTTTTCCACAGTTACATGCCAGACAACCAACTTTCAAACTAAACCCAGCAGCCAGAATTTCAAAGGCAGGCAGGGCCGCTAATGGTCCCGAATCTGAGGTTTCCAAAGCACCGTCCCCTTCAAGACAAACGGAAAGGGAGTCAGGTACTTCAATACCTCTGAAAATCCGGATGAACAACCACAACTCAAATGAACCCTTTGCACATGTAGTGCCCAGTCTCACCCTGGAAAGATGCGGAACATCTGCTTCCCACCCAAGGTGCTGCTGGACCATAGGGTCTCTCCCCCAGTGAAATGAGAAGGGCCTTCACTAGGAGCTGTTATCCTTTCCAGACCCAGTGAATCACTGAGCACTGGCAGTAGGCTGGGGGAAATCCCATCTGAAGAATCCTTGCTGTCACAAAAGATAAATAAGTTAGATAAACTCCCAGTAAACCAGAGATCATTCACATTGAGCTAATCTGGCTAAGGCACAGCTCCAGCTCTCTTCCAGGCTGGTAGGAGGCAGAAGACACAACAAGTGAGATCAAAATGAGCTCATGGTGCCAAACGCTTTCATGCCACACATAGAACAGAATGTCATCCTGCACTAATTTGCGCTATGGTTTCTTATTCATTCCTGTGCATCAGCTTCAGATATACTTGAGCTACAGATCTTTAAATGGACACACTAAATATAAGCTATGGAGATGACTGACAGTTTTATTTTTGTCTTTTATTTAAAGACACGACTGCTGCTGGTTTTCTCTCAGCAGCCGTGTTCGTCATGAGAAGTTCCACTCCAAAGCAGGTAAAGGAGGTAAGGGAAATGTCACTCAAGAAAGTCACTTCTATCTCAGATAAACACAGTTTACATCCTCCTATATAAATGCACATCTGCATCTCTACAGATAAATGTACCAGTCATACTGATGCAGGTAGAAATGATATATAATCTTCTTTTGTTTTCACTACTCTAACAGTCTTTGTATCCAATCAGCCCTTTAGTAAAACCCAGGCAATCCCATTCCCAAGAAAGCACACTCTCCTCTGAACCACTCACAGGCAAATTCGAGCCTATCGGAATTACTTGGGCAACTACTGGGAGGAATCAGTCAAACCGGGCTTGCTAGTTTATCTTCCTGCTCCCCTAGGTTTGGGGAAAACAGACTTTAGGCACCTTCCAGCATTCAAAGACATCTTCCTAAGCCATTTGCGTAGAAACACACCAAAATAAAAGGAACGCTCACTGGAGACAAGGAAATGCAAAGGAACAACAGAACAAGTTTTCACTTAGTAAGGGAGATGCTTCACCTTATGTACCACACAGGTGCTACAGACCTGTCTCCTCTGTCCACACAGACCGGCATCCACTTCTGTCACCTGAGGCAGATTTATTTGGGGGTTCATTCAGAGCAGCTTTACTTTCAAGCTCTGTACCTCAAAGACAAACACGGCCTCACAACACACTTTGGCAAATGCCAGTTCTCCAAAGATGGGGTTTGAGAGCCAAAAGAAGACATAGTCTTGACTGATCTTTGTCCTAGCACCGGTCGCAGACTTTGACATCAAGTCCAAAACTTGCATGTAAAGCAGAACCTCAAGTGTGGGAAAACAACTGCACATACAGGTGCCGAGTTCTCTGGAATAGAGTCCTGTGGGTTTAGTGAAGAAAAGAAAGCTAAAAGAGATACTTTTCCATTTTAAAATGCTTTAGTGTGTGTGAGAGCTCTTGTTCTCAAGAGGCAAATGCGAGGGGCAGCCTTGTTCCCTTGGGAAAAGACCAGCTCCTCTACTCTAAGAAAAGGTCCCAGCAAAACAAGAATGCAGCGCTTGCCCTTGCCTTCAGAAAGACTGAAAAGGCTTTCTTCTCTCAAGCACATGAGCAGGCAAATTACTACCTACAATTTCTGCTGGATAAAAACAACACATCCGAGAAAGCTAGAGTGAAGCCAGACAGAATAAAGGTTTCCAAGCCTGGATCTTTACCTGCATGTAACAGAGAAGAAATCTAATGGAAGTGGCAGCACTAGGATGTGGAACTCTTCAGTGCAGCTCATGGCTTCAACATGAATTCACTGTAGCATTTTGGACTGGCTGCTGAAAAATCCTTTTCCACATAGTTTTTCCAGTCAAAATCAGAGTAGGAAAAAAAACCCCATCAACTTCTCAGGTATTCTCTGAGCTTACCAGCTGTGGTAAGCACAGAACATCAGTAAAGGAGGCAGCTTAGTTTATTTGTCATATGACGGTTCAGTAGATGTGTAAAACACTAAATTAATGGAGAAAAGCCAGAAAATATAAAATGTGTGCAACTAAGGGTAACATCTAACTGCTCCTGCTACTACTACAACAACCTGAGTAAGGGTTTAGGACAACCTATCCACTCAGGGCTTTAATTCAGCTCTCGTGAAGTTTGCAGTCATCCTTAAAATTCATTAAAATAAAGTACACAGAAGTGCCAAAGCTTGGGGAAGAGATAAGGAGAGAAGCATTCAACAGTGGGCAGAAGAGCTTCCGTACATGCTCCAAGTGTTCATGTACCTGTTTCTCAAGATGCAACTTCTTTACGTTCATCTGTCATTTTATTGGGAATTGCAGAATACTTCACTTCAAAACACGAGCGGTTGCCAATGCATATTAATGACAATTAGCGCTGAGGGGACGCTACCGCACTGTCCAACGCGTGGCTGTGCAAGTTGCTGATTTTCACGATTGCAAAGCACAGAGGTAGGTGGGTTCTGGCACATATTATTCAGCTGCCCAAGAAGAAAGAACAAACAAGCCATTGTGTCCATCTAAGAAAGAAAAAAGCAACCTGCTGTGGCAAAGACAAATCAGTTTTTAGTAATGCTGCTGTTGATGACAAATGCTGAATTCTGGCTTGAATGTGTGGAGTGGGAAGAATAAAGTGCTCTGTCATTTCATAAACTTTACAGTAAGCTCTGTTTCTCTCTGCCTCGCTTCCTTATCAAAAGAATGAAGGAACTTATCACATATTTCCAGGCATGATTCAGATATTATTACCAACTTAAATAATGTCAGCTGCCTCTGCAGCTAGAAAAGGAAATAAAAGGTGAGCCATGGGTCACAAGCCCACAGTTTGGACCAAGTACTGTCACTAAGTTAACGTCTTTTGTTACTAAACCAAGGGTGAATTCCACACAAAGGGACATTATTTTAGGCATCAGACAATTTCAACAAGAGCAGAGGCAAGAGAAGCAAAGCCTCAGTGCGTTATGAAATGAAAACCAAGTACAAAGGACTCTAGATAATCACAGTCTGCTGGCACCTGATTTTCCTGTGTGTTCAGACAGCCTCCACCTCGTACCAACAACTCCCAACTGCTGACACACTGGCATGGAACTGAGGCAGATCACAGAAAGCAATGCACCAAAAAAAGCTTTTACCAAACTGCAGTGATCTGCTGTGGTGCCACAGCTTTGCTCAGTTTTTTGATTGTCAAATCTTATGACTGCTTTGCTGCCGATATATCTAGAAATAGATGAAGTTTTCATGTCGTTACATGCTATTTTAAAAAAGGAAAAGCTCTTTCTAAATGAAGCAGCCAAGCTGGACTTCACGGGTGTAGAGAAAGGTCCTGAAGCATTAACCCATGACTCAAAACCAGGATGCCAAATAATGTGCATATGCGGAGATCTGATGCAACTTGAATGCTGCAGCCTGACGTTAGCATAAATTCACAGATTCCCAGGTAGAAACTGGAGTATCAGCCAGAAGAAAATCAATCAAAAACCAAAAACAAACATAACCCCCCCAAAAGGGGGCATAACTGGACCAGCAACCAGGGAACATCCAAAACTACACTTGCAAGATAGAGATCAACTACAGAGGAACACTGGTACCCTTGAAATGCTTATCTTCCTTCAGAAATTGCTTCTTGCTTATATTCAACAGGAATCAAGTGTGTAGCTGAACAGCCCTAATTCTCACCTCATACCAAAGAGCAAGGAGGGGAGAGAGGAAACACTAACACGGCCCCACAGAATCACTAACTCGGGGCTGACCACCCAGGAACGCTACCATGTCCAAAGCGCTGCTTTTATCATTTACCCAAGAATTCCTTGAGTGAGTATTCAATTAGCAGTGGAGATACAGAAAAGCGTTTGAAGATATCTCTTCCTTTTAAATGACCCGAAGATCTTACTTTGAAGGAGGAGACTACATTGTTGGAAGCAACACATCTACAGCTGCCTGTGTTAAAAAAAATAAAAGCCTGCAGTGAGAATTAAGCACTTATGCGCATAAAGGAGAGCACCTGGCAAAAAATAAATAAGAACGAGAGAAGAGAAAGGGACAATAGATGGAATAAGCATTTCCAAGCACATTCAGTCGTGGCTTTAAAATGTAACTTGCATATTTTTGCATAGAAATAGCACTGCTCTATTGCAGTTCAGTGTAGTCGGTGCTGGGCTTAGCCTCCACATCAATGTCTTGTGCTCCCAATACATCCAACTGTTCATCTCTTGGCTGACAAAGGAGGAGGAAAAATAATTAAGGGCATTTCTGAGGATACTGCTGCTTCAGTACAAAGCCTATTATATTATCAAGCGCTCACCTACACACTTTCTCTCTCAGAAGTCCCTCCTGATAAGACAGACTTGGTGTGTAGTGGCAGTGCTCTCTAAAACTCAAGATTTCCCAGCAGCTTCATCTTGTACTGACACTGCTGGCACACATGAGACACAGCAGGGCTGCGTCAAGGCTCTATCAGAGCAAGGAGCTTTGCTCCTATTTATGTACATATTTTATTTGATGCAACAGTGAGAAAGGTCACTGTCCTGCAAGACCATAACTGCCCAATTCCTGGTTAACAACAGCTTTTCTGTGGATGTGCACTCCAGGTGAATCCAACAGGGACAGTCCTGTCCGGCACAGAGGACCAAAAGCTGGAGTCTCTCCCTGCCCTCCACTGGGAACTAGATCAGAACAGTTCTGGCAGGAAAACACAATGGTAAGAAAGCGTATAGCTTCAGGAACTTTATTGTGCACACAGAGAACAAGGATTTTATCATCAATTTCAATGAAAGAAGATTGGGCCATTGTGGAGGTCGGGGTAAATAAGAAGCAAAAGCTTGTGATACACTGGGCTGGAACAATCCTGTCAAATAAGATCAATGCAATACCCAGCAACTAGTCAGCCACACTCCTAACTCTCGAGCATCACATCACTCTTGCTGGTTTAAATCCACTGGATTTCAGACCTGCGGACTTGCTACCGTAACACCACCCATGGAGAAGAGATGCAAGTTTTATGGGAAATTAGCTATCAGGAACTTCATCCTCTCTCTGCCCTGCTTAATTTCTTGCTATTTATTCATGTTCCTCTGCCAGGCAAACTCAGGGCAGGGTTTTCAACTTCACTGCCAGAGACAAGCACCTACAGCTGCCTGCAAGTCCTTCAGCAGCTTCCAAAGTGCTGTGCGACCGGTAATTCCTGTTGCCATCAGCTGGGGCTGCAGTGGCTCAGCAGCTACAGTGTCTCAGTGCAGATGTGGCAATGAGAAACTTCCATGTGAAAATCTTCTTCCCCATTTTAAACATTCCAGTAAGTGAAGGCAACAGCACACAGCCACTCCAAACCCCGCCACGGGTGGTCAGAGGCCCCTTTGGTTATCAACCTTCCTAAACAACCCTGTACACGGAAGAAAATGAATTAACAATTTCCCTGTGTTCACACTCTTGGCCTCCCAAGGCTCGTTATAAGCACGGTTTAGTTGTAGCACTGTTTAAACGCTGCCAACAGATTCCCCCCATTACTGATGCTCTTATTTTACAGAGGAAAAGGCTGCTTAACATGCCCTCCCCTCCACCCCTAATTACACTTGAGAATTTAATTCAAGTCTTTTTCAACATCTCAGATGTGGAAATCAAGCCGTACTTACTAAGTAAGCAGAAAACTTCAAGGTAAAGCACAACTCCCTCAGGTTTCCTCTCTCTCTGCACACTCAGAAGACAGCTTTCCTCGCGTACTTACAGCAGTTTCCTCAAACATAATGCATTCAAAAACCCAACCTTACTCTCTGTAACTGCAGCTACAGTCAACACACAACATTTGGATCTTTGGAGGTGACAAGAAGCTAGGGAGTCTGTATTACAGTAGCAACACCAAGTCAGAAATATAATGAATTTATATTGTCATCAGAACTGTAATATCCTATTTTCTGAACGATCCTTGATGTACTTAACCTCACAAGACTAAAGGATGGGAGTCGTTCCCCCTCTCTACGTTTTACAGATCAGATTTGAGAATTCAAAGCTGCATGCGCCATCATTCTAGGTTCCTGTGTGACCTTAGGCTAGTCTCTTTGCTCTGTGAGCTCCCTTGCCCATCTACCTCAGGAAAGTCTGAGAAGGATTGGCATCAAAACACATTGCCAAAAAGGGCAGAAGCTCTGGTACAAACCGAGTAGGCTGAGCCGTTTCAAGGATGGAGTCAGAGTGGAGCACAATCACTAGAAAGCAATTAGAGGATACTGAAGTTTGATTAAAAGAACAGGCAGGGAGATGATGCTAAAGATAAGCACATATATACTTGCTGGTCTCAGCCCACGTTAGCAGCCCCTTGCAGTCTGTTTTTTTAAAAAGAATAATTGCAGGGATGCCAGACAAATGAGAGGAGCAGCAAGAATCAGTTCAGTCAGACCAGCAAAAAAATCTGTATAATAGCTCGAACGACCAACTTAAGCAAAAACCGAGTGTGGTAATACAGCACCTCTTTCCCCAGCCTGTGCCTCAGACTGTGGAACAGCACAGAATCCACCCAGGTTTCAACGTTCTGCCCTCCCTGCCTGAAAACTGAGCACCTGAACCCCCTTAGCGCACAAACCCCAAACAAAAGCTACCACCCAGATCTCTGTAACCAGGCACTTGCCCAGATGCTCTCACCTTTCACAGCTAAAGTCATTGATTTAAGGAATAACACTGCCAAAGCATCAAAATCCCAACCAGGCACTATCATGCACAGAAAAAAGAAGTTCATGCGTTTCCATGGGGACAGTGGTGAGGACACACTGCGCGGCGGTAAGATAAGGCAGCATGCATGATCAGCACACCAATTTCCTGGAAGGCAGAACAGCCACAACACCTAAAAGCCAGGACAGCCACAAAATGAGAGACAGTAGATTTCCATTCAGGCTTTCATGTCGAGGCAGTTTTTTTCCGCAGAGCAGGAGCTGGTGGAGAAGGTTCCTACTATTTCATGTCTTGAGATCAGACAAGTGATGCCTTAACTCCTCCCCGGATTTGCTCGTTATAGAAATCCCAGCGGAGGAGTCCTGCCACATCTAAAGAAATGCAAGTCCCACAACTCCTCCCTCCCAATTTCGGAGTGCCAGAAAGCACCATCGGAGCTCACAGCCTACATGCAGGAAAAGAAAGGAAAACGTAGCAGCTGAATTGGGCTGAACTGGGTAGGGTCTTGAGGCAGTACAAACACCCAGGATGATGTGGGAAAGGGGGATACCACAGGGACCAAGCACTCTTTGCAGAGGATTCCCAAGCTGCAAGCAGACGCTGGATCGAGCTGATACCTGTCCAGCCAGCAGGCCTTTTCCCCACTTGGAAACTGCACATCACAGAGCTGAAAAGCCCTAGAGGCAAAGCAGGAGAGGTTCTTGCTGACCATAAGGCCTGGCAGGGCTGGAGCGCAGGAGACATCTCCCAGCACCAGCCAGTGCTGCAGGGACATCCTTGGAGCAGCCATTAAAACCTTAGAATCATAGAATCACCAGGTTGGAAGAGACCCACCGGATCGTCGCGTCCAACCATTCCCATCAGTCACCAAACCATGTTCCTCAGCATCTTGTCCACCCGTGCCTTAAACCCCTCCAGGGAAGGTGACTCAACCCCCTCCCTGGGCAGCCTCTGCCACTGCCCAATGACCCTTTCTGTGAAAAATTTTTTCCTAATATACAGCCTGAACCTCCCCTGGTGGAGCTTGAGGCCATTCCCTCTCGTCCTGTCCACTGTCACTTGGGAGAAGAGGCCAGAACCCTCCTCTCCACAATCTCCATTTAGGTAGTTGTAGAGAGCAAGGAGGTCTCCCCTCATTCTCAACTATATTAAACCTCTAGTGTTGTCTTATGCTCAAAAGCAGAATAAGGCAAAGGACTGCAGCAAAATTAATAAAAATATAGACTTTTTCTACCAACTGAAATACTGCAGATGTTTATGTTGATACTTCTGCCCTTCAGCAGGCACAGGGCAAGGATCAGGGGTTGGTTCCTTACACAGCTGCCCCTTTGTGCCAATTCCTTTACAAAACACAACAGGCCCTTTATAGGCAACCCAAATGCACAGAGACACACAGCAACAGCATGTAGTTATAGAAGGCTTGAAAAATTAAACTCCCCACTGAATTTCAATTATATTCCTTCAACAGCTTAACAAACAGCAAGCTTAAACTACTTGCAAAACCAAAGACATTTGACTGGTCACTTAAGTACATTTCCATGGTCCTTCTAATTATACCCTCGTGGCAAAGCTGCAGCATCTGAAGTTCTGTTTAAAGAAAGGGAAGAAATTAAAACCCAACCAATTGCTCTGTGCTGGCCCAAAGATTTTGGTACAAAGCTCTGTGTCAGCAAACAGCCTGAAATTCAGCAGAACAGGGCATTATGTCTGATGCTGTCAGGAAAAAAACAGGCTCTTGCAGGCTGACACCTCACACAGGAACAGTGCAGCATCCAGCATCGCTCACCAGGCTTTCCGGCACCCAATTTCACATTACTGCCTGCTGCTCAGCAATTCAGGACATGCACCGTCTACAAACACATTTTACAAATAGATCTTCACATCTCCCTGAAGCACGCAGGTGTAAATTGTCATTAGCTTCATCGCTTTCATCTTCACACATGGAAGCGGGGATAAAACTAACTTCCAGAGCCCAGATCAGAGCCAAGTTTAGCAGTAATCTAGATGCCACGTCTGAGCTCAGCCCAGACACCTCACCCCTTCAGTCTCATATCTGCTTCTGCCATGCCTCTGCACTCCTACTACTGGAAATGGAAATTGGAAGCGGCTACCAAGCAAATGTAAGAGCTCCTGAATGAGGACAGTGACCCCTGAAAACAAAATCATGCAAGTGTGGATCTGCTTTAAAAGATAAAACAGGTTTTACTGCAGAATCAGAAGAGCAGCAAATCATAAAGCCAACTCTGAAATTTATAGTTTCAGGCCCAGAAGACCATTTCATCACTCAATCCAGGCCCCTTTTAGTGCTAGTATCACACTGGAGCTGGGCTTCAGGGGATGCAGGATGAAGAACTGGGCAAGAAAAGCTTCCAGGACCATTTTCTGATGCTCTCCCAGACCGGGCACATAGCAGGAGGCTTGCTGTGGAACCAGCCCCTCCAGAAATCCACAAAAACTGCTGTGGGAAGACAATGAAATGGATTGACACACATCAGGCAAGCTGGGACCAGGAGTCAGCATAGTATCATCTACCCCAAAACTGCCTAAGTGTTCATTTTGTGGGGGCTTTCCACTATTCCTGTGCCTCAGATAAGTCCTTCTCACAAATTCTCAGTTATTTGCCAGGTAGTTCCTGCAACGGAAAGGAGAGAAATGCCTTTTAAAATATATATAAATATATATATTTAGGAGTACTTTTAGTGGGTAACTCCTACCAACTTTTTGGCTAACTGGAGGCAAGGGCTGCACAGCTCTGCCCAGTCGGAACAGCCCGTTGCTGACAAGCAGCCAAGGCACAAGGCGGTTGTCAGATGCAGAGCTGCCGCTCACCACTTTCCTTCCCAGACTACAGCTGTTGAGTAGTAAATATCAGCATAATTAGAAAGAAGGGGAAAACACACAAACAAATCTAAGCGACTAGGCAAAAACAGCAGCACTGTGAGAACCTCAAAGTCAGCTGCGCTCCTGGCTTGCTGTTGATGCCCCAAGGCTGTGCTGGAGGAGGACAACCTGGTAAAAATGGGAATGGTGCCCTGCATGTCCCCTGTACAAGGCTGGGACTGTACCACTGGCAATCTCCTTATCTAGACAAATGTAGCAGGAAAGGGTGAAGACAGAAGGTCATTTCTCCTGCTTTGCAGTTAGGGAAAGAAGACACAGAAATTAAGGCCAGAAGTGCCAATACTTGGCTTCAAGAATGTTTTTGCTGCCCAAAGATGAGCTGTTGCTCTTGACATCTGTAAAGTGGCTGCAGTGGCAGCAGAGAACCTGAAGAGCAGAGCCCAGGTTCCAGCTTGAAGACCAACCCAAGCCCTCCGTTCACAGCCTACAGAAGCACCCACAAGTCCCTGTTGGCAGCCTGAGGACAAAGCCCAGCTCCTGCCAGCACCCACTATGTCTCCATTCAGTCCTGACCTGCTCCTTGTGCCAAGAAGACTGCTCTCTCCAGCAAGACTGCAGACACCTCCAGCCTCCCCCACAGATTTGTTTCCACTGAGGACATAAAATCATAGAATCACTGAATAATTCGGCTTGGAAGGGACATTAACGATCACAGAGTTCCAACCTCTTGCAATGGGCAGGGACACCTCCCATTGGATCAGGCTGCCCAAGGCGCATCCAACCTGACCTTGAACACCTCCAGGGATGGGGCAGCCACAGCTTCCCTGGGCAACCTGGGCCAGGGCCTCCCCACCCTCATAGTGAAGAAATTCCTCCTTATGTCTAGTCTAAATCTGCCCCTCTCCAGTTTATACCCTTGCTCCTTGGAGCCATCTCTTCTCCAGGCTGAACAACTCCAACTCTCGCAGCCTGTATGGGAGGTGCTCCAGCCCTCTGATCATCTTCGTAGCCTTTTCTGGACCCATTCTAATAGCTCCATATCCTTCTTCGGTTGAGGATTCCAGAACTGGACACAGGACTCCAGCTGAGGGCTCACAAGAGAGGAATAGAGGGGCAGAATCCCCTCCCTCACCCTGCTGGCCACGCTGCTTTTGATGCAGCCCCAGACACAATTGGCCTTCTGGGCTGCAAGTGCACATTGCTGGCTCATGTTGAATTTCTCATCGACCAGCACCCGCAAGTCCTTCTCTGCAGGCTGCCCTCAATCATTTAATCCCCCATTCTGTACAGAAATTGGGGATTACCCAGGTGCAGGACCTTGCGCTTGGCCTTACTGAACCTCATGAGGTTCGCACAGCCCCACGTCTCCAGCCTGTCCAGGTCCTTCTGGATTATATGTACAACCGGGGAAGGAAAAATGAAGGAAATAGGGAGATAGCAGCAGACAAAGTCCCCATCCCACGGAAACCCAAAAGCTTCTCTCTTTCTGCTGGTGGGCAGGTCTCGGAGAGCAGCCACGGAGGCTGCCACCACCCCTGGGCTGCTGCTGGGAGCAGAGGGGATGAGGCACTCCAGGCTATGTCGGCAACTCTGCCTGCTGTGCTAGAACGAAACACAGGCAAGGCATGCCCACAGGGATCTCGGAGCTGCCTTTCCACCTCCAAATCACTATTTAAAGTTACAGTGGGAGAAAATGCCTTCTTGTTGGTACAAAATTATTTAGTTACCACAATAAATCCCAGCTGAGCCACAGAGGAGAGACACAAGGAGAGCAATTTTTCCTACCTGTATAGTGAATGAACTGTGTAATTCTACACGCTCCCCCCGAGATGTGTTGTTATACATTTAAGCAGTGTTGCTACAGTGCAGTGATTACAGCTCAAATACAGCATCTGTACTTATCGGTGCACTTCCAAAAGTTGCACTCTAGTATACCCTGACAGGGACACCATAAACTGTTCTGTGATCCTACAGACACAGACAGTGTTTCCCCGAAACACCTTGCAGGTCTTGCACTGCAGCAGATCGGACGGCCACGCGTTGTCACGAAGGTTTGTGCATTAAGCACTACTGCCTAGACTGGAACATGCAGAACAGAACACCCTAGCAAAGGGAAGCAATTATTTCTTAAAATGCTTTAGCTGCTACTCATCCATTTAAACCTCACACTAGAAAAGACTCCCAGCTATCACTTGTGATGCATCATCTGCTTACACTTACCCTCAACCCACTGTCTTTGGTAATAAATACGACTGCGCAGTAACCCAAGTTTTCTTGCAACCTGATCTATAAAAAACAGCTGGCTTCCCTTTCCTCTCCCAACACTACCTTGGGTTTCCTGATACTCTTGGAAACCTAACAGGGTTTTTATTGAGCAGGCTGGCACCGGGTAGCTATAAACATGAATTCTAGCCCTACCTCTCTAAATATTACTTAGAGGGTCAACATCTCTCATCTACCCCTCACCCTGCCCTCTGAAACAAACAACAAATACAAACTTCCTTCAGCCTCTTTTGAGTTTTTGGAAGCTACCAAGCATAAAATTAAGATACTACCTAGTTGTATATCCTGCTTAAATACCTTTAGCTGGCATGGAGGAAAGGAGTCACATTCGGGGTTCCTGAATGATGCATAAGTAAATAAGAGTAAACTTCTTATGAAGACTTCTTAATAAGAGTAAAAATCTTATGAGGAGCTACTGAGAGAGCTGGGGGTGTTTAGCCTGGAGAAGAGGAGGCTGAGGGGAGACCTCATTGCTCTCTACAACTACCTGAAAGGAGGTTGTGGAGAGGAGGGTGCTGGCCTCTATCCCAAGTGACAGGGGACAGGACGAGAGGGAATGGCCTCAGGCTCCGCCAAGGGAGATTTAGGCTTGAGATTAGGAAAAAATTCTTCACGGAGAGGGTGGTTAGGCATTGGAACAGTCTGCCCAGGGAGGTGGTTGAGTCACCGTCCCTGGAGGTGTTTAAGGTTAGGGTGGATGAGGTGCTTAGGAGCATGATTTAGGGATTGGTGGGAATGGTTGGATTCGACAATTTAGTGGGTCTTTTCCAACCTGGTTATTCTGTGATTCTGATTCCTACTTGCAACCAAAACAGGTGCAGAGCAACATGGCAAATTTTTGTTCACAGGCACATCCCTATCCATCTTCCTCCTCCTCTGTAAACTGGACAATCAAGAATATCAGTTTTAGAAAGCCCATCACCAAGCAGCGCCTTCATTTCTGCAATTCACCCTTGGTCTGTAGCGATGCACAGGGTGGAGGAGTGGCAGGCACACCTCAGACTTTATTGCCATCACACAGGATACAGTTGGCCTTCTCGGCACTTTCAAACTTCCTTGGATTAAGCCCCTCCGCAGGCAGTTTTACCCCATCTTCCACACACAGGCCACCGCCAGGTAAAGAACCATGTCCCTTGAAGTCCCCTAAAGCTGCATTTTACTAAGAAAACTTGAGATTCCTTGCCCCACTATGGTGTCACACATATTTTTCATAATCTGGTAACAAAAGGGCCAAGTCTTGCTTCTCTGGTCTGACATCTTTATGCTGGAACATCACCCCATTCAGGGTACCTGGTCAGTGTATGGCCCAGGCCAGCTTTCTGTGTCAGCCAGGCAGAAAGAGCCCAGCACAGGTTGTTTTTTCCAGTGGATTTGACCCCTCATGAGTTCATCCTTTGCCTGTTTTTAAAAAGTACAGATTTTCTTGTGCAATGTTCTTTTGGTGAAGAAATAGTTTATTATTTATGGCATGTTTTTTCAGGGAAATACATATTCAGGGTTGAGTATAACCTTAAAAGTAGGCTGAGAGTACATCAGGGAGTAAGAACGAGTTGAGCTAATGACTTGCTCAGATTCAGCCTCTGCTTTCTGCACTGTTTATTGCAGGGAATAAGCTACTTCTATAGCACAACTTGATATCAGAGCATTTAACCTGTACACATCATCTCCTCCCTGCAGTCCACACACAGGTGTTTTGGGATCAGCATGGTACTATAATAGGATGCAATTTATCAATAGCCTCTCCTCCCCAGCCTCTCAAGGAGGATTTAAAGAACTCTCAGGTAAATGAGGCAAGACACAGCATGTCTTGTTCCCAGAACCAGTCCCTCTCTATCAAGTGTTAGACACATTTGCTGAAAAACAAATTAAAGCGTGTTAAAACACTTCACTTAATTAAAAATAATCCTAAGAGTATCACAAAGGTAAAAGTAATTCAGTGTTTTGGTTAAACACTGAAAACAGAACCAAAGTCTATGAAAGCACTCTATGCATGCTAAGTAGCACTGTATTTTTAAAGCATACTAATGGAGCAAAAAGAAAAGTGATTTGAATTGGCTTTCTAAACACATAATTTATCCTGTATGTAAACAACTATCAAAAAGCATCTGGACACAAATAAAGGTCAGTATAGAAAGGTGGTTTTTTTAGTGTTAAAAACTGGGAAGATGCATCATCACTATTTTCAATTCCAATTAAAAAAAAACCAAACAGAAAAAAAAAAATCAAATTCCTTCCACCCTCCAGGGCCTGTCTTTTCTCCAGCTTTACAAATGATGCCCTAAGTAGGTACCTGGCTCCTTGCATGAGCATGATAGAACAAACCCACTGCCTTTTACAAACCATGGATGAACTACTGACAGGACACAGAGCTCCTCTAAACCCTAACTCGCAGCTTCCCAGCGGCGGGACGGGGGGGAACTCTCTCCCTCCAGCGAGCAGGAACAGCCTTCAGTTCCCTGCTGAAGCCCAGCCACAGATTGTCAGTGACTCCTCTGGTTCTCCAGCAGACAGTTCATAAGAAATGGATCTGTTTGGCACGCCAACTTTTGGCTATGAAAAGCTGGAAGGAAAAAAGATACAAAAGAAAGAATGGAAAAAAAAATATGGAAGGAAATTTGCAGCAAGCCTCCTTCATTCAGAATTCCGTGTGGTAGAATAAGCCACCACCATGACTTTTTTGACTTAATTGCTTTTTTTTTTTTTTTTTTTCCCTTTCAGTCTCATTCAGGAGAAAGCAGAATACATCTCAACTTTTCCAGCACGACGCTTTAGGCCAGACTTCCTCAGGAAAATACATCAAAAGTTATGAGAATGAAAAAGCAAAGCCCCCTAAATTACTCATTCCTTGGCATTCTGATAATAGCAATGCTCTGATATAAAGGCAAAACTTCAGGTTTTGCACTAATGCTTAAGAAGGTAAAACCCATTGCTCTGGACAGCTTTTATTAATTTCATTTTTACCATTACCGCTTGATGCCAAAAAACAATTTTTCTGAAGAATTATGCACTTGGCTTACTAAAACCAACACCATTTTCACCACTGGATGCAGCAAAAGCAGTATCTAGGCCACGGTGCCAAGCATATCTATGTCCAGTTATTTTGAGAAGATAAATTAACTCTGAAGCATCCATCTGGCATAACAGATTGTTTGGTGCACTTCGTCCACTGCTAATTAACTGATTAGCTCTGCTGAGTAACAAGAGAGTTTCCCGCCTGGTTCTCCGTTTTCGGAGGACAGGGAGGACAAGCTGCCTGACTGCAGACTTGACGAATAAGGGCTCACACCAGGTCTTTTAAAGTCCTTCCAATAAAACTACAGCAGACAGGAATTTCCTTGGCCAAAAAGTGTTTTGGAGAGGAGAAATGGTTAAGTTTATTGATTAAAACTGTCAATCTGTGAAAGGTTGTGGGAGAAAAAAGAAAAGAATCACAGAACTGTAGAATGGTTTGGGTCACAAAGGACCTCAAAGATCATCCCCCCTCCCACTGGATCAGGGGCTCCAAGCCCCATCCAGCCTGGCCTTGAACCCCTCCAGGGATGGGGCAGCCACCACTGCTCTGGGCAACCCGGGCCAGGACCTCCCCACCCTCAGGAAAACATTTATACCTAAGTTCTCATCTCAATCTCCACTCTTGCAGCTCAAAACTGTCCTCCCTCATCCTCTCCCTGCACTCCCTGAGAGCCCTTCCCCAGCTTTCCTGGAGCCCCTTTCAGTGCTGGAAGCTGCTCTAAGGCTTCCCTGGTATCTTCTCTTCCCACTCCCCTTCTCCCCCACAAAAAAAAAAACCCAGCACAAGCATCACAGTAAAGGCTGAAAACACCGATTCCAGACCTGGTGGTGAAGCCTCAGGTGATCTGACCCACTCGAGGCAGGGATGGGGGCCAGCCACATCTCCTCCAGCCCTCTTCTGCTGCAGTGATTCTTGAGGCAAGTTCTCAAGGCCTTCTGCCTGTAAAACCCACCCTCAAACCCCAAGTACCGGCTCACAAGAGTAACACTTCCACTTGGGATGGAGCCAGGCAGCAGAGGACCGTGCTGCAAGTGCAGGGCGATCACCACAGGCCCTCAGGACAGAGGACATTCCTGTGCTAACCACACTCCTCATCTGAGCCACCACCATGAGCTGTAAGAGAGACTGCTGAAAGCTGAAAATGGGCTTCCACCACTCTGAACATGCGGGAAACTTACAGGATTTGCTTGCAGCATCTACCTATGCAATGGGCTCAGGGAAGTGCTTCGATAGGAAACTGTCTGCACAGCCTTGGCAGCACGAACAAAACAGAAATTAGGCTCTGGTGAAGTTCGCTTGCCCATTCACTTATAATCCTGCAGTTATGTTGGATTTAACCACTGCTAGCTGTTCATCTGCAGGTTTTGCCAACTTTGTCTGCTGAAGGAGCAGGCAGAGCTCCTGGGAAGCCACCGAACAGCAGGACGCAGCCCCGCTGCCCTGACTCGTTGGGTGCAGGTACCTGCCTGTAGTGCCTGAGCCCACAGCGGAGCTTTTTGAACCAACCCCAGCAGTCAGAAGTGCCTGCGTCAGGACCAGAGAGCTTAACTTACTCGAGACATTAATAAGAAAATAACTGCACGCCAAAATGCTCTTTGAGTTCCCTTCTGTAGCTCAGTTCAGCAAAGTAAAGGGCAACGATGACTTCATTCCTCTGTCAGAACCATCCTGCTTGCACAAGCTAATGAGTGAAAATATGAAACAAGCTTGAGGATCAACAAATTTTTCCTCAAAATCTGCCCATGTCATAAAAATATTCCAAATATGCTTTCTGGGAAATACAATTTTCTTGGAAATTTCCAAATTACATTTATCTCGTCGTCAAAACTGCAAGCTAAGACAGGTCCCTGTGATCTGGGTAAGCGCCGTGGGGCTGGGACGATCTCTCCCAACACAGGTCTGTGAAGTTTCTTATCAGACTTGAGGGTGGCACAACAAAAAAAATACACAAATGCAAGTGTTTAGAAAGAAGACACCTTATGAGCCAAGGAGATAGTCATCAAAATAGAAAGCTGATTAAACACTATAACAATTCACTAAACAGCCCAGATTTACCCACAGAGCCACCATTTCCTTACATAGGGTTTGACTGCTAAGAGGGCATGTACACAACAGTTCATTTTTGAGAAAAGAGAGCAGCTCTTTGTCCCTGTGCAGAATTTTTTAAATATCTGATGTCAGAAAACAAGGACTTTCAGTCCCTGGCATCACCACAAAGCTGCCTCAGGCCAACAAGAAGTTTGTATAGCGCAGGATGTGGGATAGAAGAAATATTTGGCTTACATGCTCACAAATAACATAACTAAAATTCAAACGCATTTTATATCTCTCCTACACGGTGTGAAATTATGGCAGGGAGCCATTCCGATATCCGAACTACGTCTCTAGTTAGGTACCTCACATGGAAGATGTGGGACCTTTAGTCATACTGGGTCAAGGTGTTGAGCTTCCCACCCAGAACAGGAACCAAATGAGCTCAAGGTACAAGGCAGAGGTCCCAGGTCCTACGTGCTGGTCGGCCAACAAGTCTCAGGCATGTCACAGCAGCTGCCAGAATGAGTGTGACTTTAAAATAAATGCCTGTCACAAGGAAAACAACTGCAAAACAAAATGCCTTCATCAACCAACCACCCTGCCTGCACGGCCACGCAGCCAACCCTCAGCGTTCACGCTGAGATGCCCTCTGTGTCACAGAGGATCCATCCAAGCAATACTTGGTCATGAAGTAAAGCCTCCTAAACGATCAAACACTACCAGCACATGATGATGGCCCACATTCCTGGCCCCTTCTATTAAGTAAGATAACATGGTTTATTTTACCTCATACCATCCTGACTCCTCAAGTTCTTTGGTTCTATTTTTCCCTCTGCTCACTATCTTCTCACAGCCCCCGGCAAACACTGCGCAAACACAAGATTCGTCACTGTAACACAGGAGCACCGGAGCTCAGAGGAAGAAGGCACGGTAAAAAGATCAGTCACTCAGCTACAAAGAGATGCAAATTCTGGCTCTCTGCATGCTAAGGCATGACAAGCCTCCTGCCACTGTGATATGAGACCTCATGGAAGGAAGAAATGTGAAGATCAAGGTCAGGAAGAAGAAAGTAAGTGTTACAGAATGTTCACCCTTGAAGATAACCTGTACATGTATGATCACGCTCACTGGCTGGCCAAGGGTGCGGTGCCGGTCAAGAGAATAAAGGAGCCAGCCCAGCACATGGCATTCCTGGAACCTGAGTGCTGGGCAGCCCCGTCCACCACACTGAAGGTTTACCTGCTTAGGAGCTCTTCAAACAGAGATTCTGTGCAAGTTACTTGCTGAGAGCATCGTTTACCTTCTGTAATGTAAAGGTGGGCAGGCACTCAAGCACCAGCCAACACAACAGGAGTAGTTCTTCTCCTTCAACTGCACAGAATGCAAACTAGCAAGGAGGGTTATTTCAAAGGCAAAAGAGGAAAAAGGAACCTTCTTTCCCCTTCTTTGTTTTAGTTCCTCCTGCTCATCAACCAGGGTCTGGCACTGTTCTTCCAGGAAGAGTCTGCAATAGATGCCCTTCATTACAGAATCTAATTATTGCTCCCCACGTTGATCACAAACCAAGGAGGCACATCCCTGCAGTCTCCCGTGCAAGACACTCCAGGCTTTATCAGAACTTGGCTTGAGACAAGAAATAAAAGGTCTTCATGGTCCTGTTAAACAGCCATGAGTGCTTAGTTCTCTATCACATGAGAGCCACATGTTCATTATTACAACCTCAAAGCCAATTAATCAACCCTTCTCTCGTTTCCAAAGCCTCCATATCAGTTTTATTTAGAGACATATGTACACACAGTTTACAGCAAAGTCTTCTGGGCAGTGGGGAAGGGGGTGGGATACAGCTTGAGACAAGGGGGGAGTTTCTTTTGCAAAGGCATGGGATGACATAAACCCAGAGAGGTCAGGAACTGCTGAGGTACTGCAGCTTTGGAACAAACCACTTCCCTCTTTTAGCCTCCTGCCCAATAATGGGCCATCATTCAATTGCAACGCAGCTCAGCAAGCAGATACCTCCACCTAAAATAATGTCATTATGCATGACCAAACATAAAAAAAATATATAAATATCTTCAGGCTTGTTTGCAGACTGAAAGTCTGGATACCAAGCAGAGGAAGAAACACACATTAGATATTTTTAAATAAAACTCACCTTTTAAAGCCACTCTTCCTATTTCTTGGGGCCTGGCCTCCTAGGGTGTTTGGATATCTGAGTATGTTGAGGCTGAAAATGGAAGGACCAACCCACCATGTACCTCACACAGGTGTTCTGTGGCTTAACCACTCTGAATGAAATGCTGCTGGTCCTTTCACAGCTATTTCTATTCCGAGTTAGTGGTAACGCCACTCCTAAAATAGCTGCCCAGCAACAAGAGGACTCCAATCAGTGTTTTCTGGTCCTGCCTGGCCACTGTGCAGCACTCACCTTGCACACCCAGGCTAGAAGTGACGATGCAGAAGCCAGAAGCACATCTGCACATCTTTTATGCTCATAATCTACTCAGCAAAGATAAAAAAAAAAACCAAACCCAAAAAAGGTCCTTTACTGTAGCAACCTCGAGAAGCACCTCCAACAAGCCCACTACATCAAATTCTTTCCATTTTGCCTCTGGCAAGTCTCAGCCTGTTTGAACAGACGCCATCAGCGCTTGTCCACGTTGTACCGGGCTGGTTTTTTTCTACTTATTCTACCCTTCTGCTGAAAAAAGCAAACCAGCTTTTACAACCTGAACATTCACCTGATGACAAAAGACGGCTAAATATAGAAACTGGAAGAGTTTTCCACCCAGATCCCCAAGCACAAGCCTACGTTTAGATGTTGTCTCCAACACAACTGATTCTATATAACTGTATTTATGAAGTCAATATCAGCTGCTGGAACTCTGCTGAAGCAATGATGAACAAAGCTGCCCTTTCCTGAGAATGTGTGAACAGATTTACCCTTCAGAAGTACAACCCAAACCTAGAGCCTTGGCTGAGTCTCATCCAAGAAGCTCAAACCAGGCTCAATCTCTAAGTCAGATCTGAGCCTATTCTTCAGCTGAGGACACAGTCAGACACTCATCTAGCTTTAAGAAAGAAAAGTAATTTCTGTGTCTTTTCCTTAGCTTTCCAACTTTCAGCTGTCAAGCATATATGACATTATTTGGGATTCCACTTGGAATAAGATTCAGCATTGCTGATCTCTTTTACTGTCACTGATTGCGTGATATGAGCTTTTCTTAAAACTCCAGCTTATAAAAGTAAATCATATGTAGCCTAAGGTGATTTTTAAGGCACTTGAACAGAAAAAGAAACCTAAACGTGATGCATCTGTAACTGAAGAGGCTCAGACTGGGACATAAACATGAATAGCTCTATTTTTATTTTTGTAAAAAACAAAGATTTAAAAATAATTTCCATTGTTTTGACAACATATGTATAGCTGATCTGAGTGAAAATGTTTAAAACCATCTACATCGCATTTTTTTAAGTCTAGAATCCAACAATAAAAAGAACCACAGGCATGAGCAGGTTGTAAAAACTCCCTTGCTACAAAATTTGTGGGCAAGACAGCATTACTGATTTTATTATTTTTTAATATATCCTTTATGCATCTTGTTGAAAAAGTCTTGGGGAATACTGTAAGCACTTACAGAAAGTTACTGTCTCTGTAAAGCATGTAAGGAACTGCAATCCCTGCATATCAAATGCTTAAAATGGTTCAGAGACCCACAGACAAAAAGTTATTCTGAATGACACTCTTCAGAACTTGGATGCTTTTAAAAGATGTTTTCTGGTTTTATAACCTTTGAATCCCACAAGCCTGTATTCAAGAGTCCCCTGACTTTTCTTCTGCCAAGCTTCGAAGCATTTTGTTAGCGAATCTTGGAAGCAAACAAATTATGGTACCACAGAAGGGGTTACGGCCAGAAGAGAGAGTTGGGGAGCAGTCCCTCAACCCCCTTTTACAATTCACACTCCAAATTTATCAATTTACTTAATCACATACCTAGCTATTAAATTCTAAATGGAGTGACTCATACGCTTGAAGTTAGGTCTGCCCTAAGGCAGCCTGATGAGCCAAGGATATCGGGACTTATGCACGCTTATCCGGCAGAAAAACCAACCCATCTAATAGAAAATAAGTTTTCATAAAAGCAGACCTTCCTATTGGATCAGTTCTTTCAGAAGGACATTCTCAAACTATCCTGTACTTACTCGGTACAGTGGAAAACTGTGTTTTCTAAGGCATATCCTTAGCAGAAACTTTAGATAAAGTTTTAACCACAACTATTTTGATCAGAAGCAAATGTGATCCCTGCATTACATGAGGAATTGCAAGAGTTGATGTTCCTTTGGCTGCATTAAAGTCACCCTTGATGATGACGCAAGAGCCTTTTCCCTCCCCAATGCCCATACAGCAGGTTGCCCTTACGCTGGCATCTCTGTAAAACACCATCACATGCTTTACCTTTGATAAAATTTACTGATGCTCCCAAGTTTCCTGCTGTAGTTTTCCTCTCTCTTATCAAATTAAGACAAGAAAGAATATGAAGAGACAGGGAGAAAATACACAGCTTAATTACTTAGAATATCATGGATAATCAAAGCAATTCCACGGCTGAAACAGGACAACTATATCCTGACTTCTTTATAAACAATAAACAGCCCAGAGCGCAGCTCTCACTCATGAGAGTGCCAGCCACAGGCTGAATTCTAACTGAATAATTGGACCCAGTGAGGACAAACATCCAAACAAAAAACTGTGTCCACACAGACAGAGCTATGGAGATTGAAGCTTAGCTCAATATTTTGTCACCATTACACTGCAAAAAATGAATTAAAATCTAAGGACTTACCAAAGACTTCCATGCACTTAATTTTTTCATGCTTTTCTCTTTTGTGAAAGATTAAGTCCCATGTTTTCTTACTGAGAGGATGCAAGGAGGAAGTAATTAGCCTTCATATCAAGCTTGAAAACAAAGCTCTAAATCATATGATGCTTTAGTGTCAGCAAAAGGAAATGAACGTAAAATGGAAAAAAAATTTGCTTTCTGGCTGAAAACACAGTAAAAATTGTGGGGAAAAAAATATCTGAGTGCAAGAGCCAGGCCTTAGTCAAAATGTAAAAGCATCTGCCCAGAGAAGTTGTTGCTGCCCCATCCCTGGAGGGGTTCAAGGCAAGGCTGGATGAGGCTTTGAGCAACCTGATCCAGTGGAAGGTGTCCCTGCCCATGGCAGGATGGTGGAATTAGATAGGTTTTAAGGTCTCTACCTGCCCAAACTATTCTATGATTCTTTGATTCCATGCTCAAGTGCACAACTCACCCAACACTGGGCTACATCTGAATGGACCTTAAGGTGCCTGTCCAGTGCAGGACTCGGAGAAGAAGGGCAAAACTTTTTTCCTGACCCTTTTTCTGATGCCCATTTCATTGGGACAAGCCCTCCTGCTCTTCGGGGCTGAGAAGCACTCAGGACTGCAACCCTTTCTACAAGGAAAGGAGAAGAAAACTGGAAGCTCACATCTACTTATGAGTCCTGCTGAGACCAACCAGCCAGCTTACCCCATAACATCCAGTGCTTTACCCACAGGGGCTACTGGTGCCCTCTGGCAGAACACCAGAAAACGGGCTCCTCCTGAGAACCTTCCCCTTCAAGGCAGGACAGGTCTAGCAACTGGTAGAGAGAGAGCAGACAGGAAAGTAAGAGACTCTTGATTATCTTGAGGATGAGAAAATATGTTTGGAAAACCATCAGACCAAAATCAGGGGAACCTCACTGAAAAGCAGGAGCCTGTTGCACACAAAAGAGCTCCAAACCACCACCACTGATGTGACTGACAGAAGCAGTATGACATGTTATGTGGTGGGGAAAGACCCAGCCCAAGTACCAATCTCAGAGCTCCCTGTGAGTAAGAAGCCCCCAGCACTGGGATGGGATGTGGGCACTGGCAGGAGCTCCATCGATGGATGCACCATGAGGACTAGGAATCACCAGCACTTGCAGCAGCTCCAGTCTGTTGTCTCAAACCCAGTCTGAGACAATGAGATAAACTGCAAAGCTGGAGACACACCAATAGATTTGTGTGTATTTAAAAGTATAAGCATGTAGCTCCCAGATTAGAATTCATCTTCAAGGTTTGACTATGGGCTACCAGTGTTCTTTGTTCCATTGCCCCCAGGCTCCCAGAAATGGTTTGCTGTACAAGTCAGGACGCTATTTTCATTCACCGGAGACAGAGGAAGGAAGGATGCTGTCCCAGCCCAAGGGGCAGGGGAGGCAATAATTCTGCTCCTTTACATCTTGCTTTACCTAAATAATAAATTCAGTAGACCCGCCCACTCCAAAGCCCCGTTAGTCAAATCTATGTAAGCACTGGGACAGAGCTGCCCCTTGAAAGGCAAGAGCATGAAGTGCCACTAAACTGACAAACATCTCCTAAAGGAAAAAAAATCCACCACCAGGCTCAGTGTTTTCAGAACTAAGTTTACGAAGAGCCTTTCTCTAACGCTTATCAAAAACTCAACTGACACAAAAATCAAGTTGAGGTTTTTTTCCAGCTGATCCCTGCTGAAAAGCCTGCTAACAGATTTCTGTCAACAGCTTTGCAGATTAATCCACCTCTGTCCCTGCACCAGGAAAATAAAGCCTCACACAAACCAGCAGAGCAAGATGCTGCCCTCGGCAGATACCAGAACTGCACATGCTACAAAATACAGCACAGCCAAATGTAAAAGGAAGGGGGCTGCACATTATAGCATCCCTTTTGTTGTGCCCTTTTATCTTGCAAGATGCTCTATAAATTAACTCCTAGCCCAGAATGTTTTAAACTCCATTTTATTTTAAGATCGCAGCTCAGATTATCTTAAAGGAAAAGCACCATACAGAAAGCAAGCATTCCCATTCACCTTTGCAAAAGGGTGATAAATAATGTAAGGTCAATAAAAGCAGAGTTCACTGTAGGTATTAATCCCAACTCTCTGAATTCGTTGACAGAACTCAATTTCTAGCCAAGCCAGTAACACAGAAGCAGCAGAACCTATTGTGGCATACAAAGCGATTGAACAAGGTCCACACCACAGTGACCTTGCCATCTGGACATGTGGCAAGCCCAGTGCAGAGGTATTTCCAGCATTATCCTCTATAATCATGTAAAATTGTATTCTGATGAGAGAGGCCAAAAATCCCAGGCTCCAAAGACCCTGCTGATAACAGCAGTCAATCAATCCCCGCTAGGGATGCCAGGTTACACATATCACACAGCGATGCCCGCGTTATCGCTTCACAAACACAACAAATTATCACATTTCCTGCATAAAGGTGTTGATTTTCATTCCGTCAGTGAGGGAATGAGTGAGAGAAAAACAACAGTGAAGCAGCTGATCCTATGCCCTCAGTGAAAATCTGGAAGGATTTTACGGGGGGCTGCTCTATGTGCAGGATTAGGCCTGAATGATTTGCAGACGTCTTTGCAATGAGTTGGTTAGAGCTAAAAACATAAGCTGGGGATCCGAGTTCCCAGTTCTGCTATCACTACACAAGCGCTACCCGCTCAGCCTCTGTAACCACTGCCTTCTCCTGTACTGGGCACACAACTGGATTTTGATGTAGCAAGAGGACACACTGCCCTTGTGAGGCTTCACTCGGGAATCTTCCATCAGCTCCACCGCACAAGCCCTGTGCTGGGAACTATGGAACAGCTGTAGCTTCAGTTCCTGCTTCAGTACCACACACCAGTGTTATCAGTCTCCATCTTTATGCCAGGAATTCTGCAGGAATTTGCCTTCTGCAGACTATAGAGAAAGAAGAATGAAAAAGATAAAGGGAAGAAATGGTTTTGTGCGTGTCAGAGAGAGGGAGAGAAAGAGAGAAGATAAAAGGCTTTGTAATTACAGCTTAACTTTCTGCATAACATTGGCTGGAAAAAACTGATATAGCAATAGCTGTATTAAGCTCACAACTTCTAAGTCTTCCGTGCGGCATTCCTCCTGCCCCACTGTTACACCATCCACACTGCACCAGCCTCCAGCCTCTCACACGTGTGGTTTCTGCCCGAGAAGCTTGCTCAGCTCTATCAGACAAGCTCCACCGCCCCAACAGCTGAGGCTTTAGCCAGCTGAGCACAAGCAGCATTTCTTAAAAACAGCAGTTTGGGAAGAACCAGATACCTCCAAGGCTCAAGATGTAAAAGATAAAGGGCTCAAAAGGAGATGCCCCAACAACAAAAACATATACAGCTCTCTCCCACACACCCTGACATAACAAGACTTTACAGGGCTTGAGGGAGAAAGGAGAACAGTTATGATCTGTTGAAACAAGCAATGTCACTCATTCCTGTCTTGTACAGCAGATTGATGGATTGTCAGTGCAGAGCTCCTACGGTTTCAAAAGGCAGCAAGCTAAAGACAAACTGTCAAAGGGACCAAAATCTTTCCCTGAAAATGAATAACCACAATCCCTGAATGCCCAAGCACTCCGGACTCTTATTAACACACAAGCACAATGCAAGAGAACAAACCCTGACATGAGCCAACAGAAAAGATGAGTCTGTGCATTTTATCCAAGCAGAAGAAACCGTTTCAAAGGATGAATGAAACAACGAAGGATGCCATTACTTAAGGACCAACAATCCAGACCAAGAAGAACAGGTTAATTATGGAAGAAAACGATGTTATGGGGTGTGGAGAAAGCCAGGAGTGAACCAGCTAACCAGAGATGAAGCCAGTCTCCTTCAGTGACGGTTCCCAATTCTGGATGCAGTCAGGACATTCACTAGTCTGATGTGTAACTATGACACTGATTTTCTACATGGCATCAAAGAGGAAACACGCTCTCAGCCTGTCATCTGCAGAATGGGAAGGCTGCTCCACAGATGCAAACATTTCAGGAGGAGGCTCCATGTGGCCATACAAATGCACAGATAAAAATATTAAAAACAGCTTTAACAGAGCCTGTTGCTTCAAATCTGTCAGTGTGTAAGCCTGTACTGACGTTTACTACCAGTTAACTACTTCCACGTAGTGAAGATACGCAGGCCAAGGTGAAGCAGTTTTGATAGATTTCCCAGGAAGCTGGAGTGCCAGGCCACTCTCTCTGCAGGGAAGGCAGATATCTTCATGGGAATCAGCTCACGCAATGTCAATGTAATAATTTTTTGCTCAGATCAATAAATGAGGGAAGAAGGGAATCTTTTAGATTAAATCGCAGGCAAGCTTTGTTCACACAAGCACCCCAGGAGCATACTGAGGTTTCCAAGCCAGTCACTGCTGACCTGTCCAAAGAAAAGCTTAAGCGTAATTTACTGGATTTCTGTACAATATGCTTCTGTTTCATCTGAGCATGCAATAAGCAAAGCTGTAACTGTTGGGGAGGTTGAGCTGGTGCATAACATTTCCTTCTAGCACTGTCTGAGCAGCGGGGAGCATCTCTTACTTAAAAGTACTGAAGTGTGCTGAAGAAAGGGAGTAATGCTGAAATCTATGAACAGATAGGGGCAAAGCCTGTCCCTTCCGATTATATTAATGTCAGTATAGCCACTGCTTTGGATCTAATAACGATTTCTCCTGTTACACAGGCAGAGTTTGCTCACTGTCTACCAAGAACCATTCAGCGTGGAGCCACGATCCTGTTAACTTCTTCCTCAAATGCTCTGACTGAAATGAGCTGCATCACTGCCAGAATGTACAGCCACACAAGGCACCTGAAAAAACCAACTAAATGAGGCTCCAAAATTATGAAGACAAACACCTGGCAGAGATAAATGATTGGATGTTTTTACTGCACTTATTCGAACATTGGCAAACCTCAGCCTTCTCTGTTTCAAACAAAGGTGGTGTAAAGCGGCCAGCACTACTGTGACCTGTACCCAATGGATGAATCTCTTTGCCTAAGCTGAAACAACAGATCTGTAGAGATGCTCCCCTCAATTTCCAAAACAAACCTCAACACACACACACCCACCCACACAAATGCTGTGCAAGCTTCCCTAGACCCTTGATTAAGTCCAACACCCTTTTCTTCCCTGCACCCTCGCTCTCCCAGCACGGCAGCCAACTACTGCTAGCAGTTTGAGAGAAGATCCAAGGTATCACGGGCTACCCTCAGTATGAGGATCACATCCTGCCCCCGAAAAAGCTGTAAACAAAGCAGCTATGAAAACGACTACTGAGGGTGCAGGGCCCTGTCTTAAATGGAAATAAAACATTTCTGTCTGGCCAGACTCCCAGGCAAAGGTAGTCCTGTGCCAGTAACACTCCTAACCAGCATTTTCGTGCCCAGGGAAAAAAATAATTTCTTCTTAAATCTTTCCATCAAGAGCCTGGTGAACAGCCATTCTTTGAAATGACGGCATAGAGCCACCATGGATTTTTTTTTTTCCTTTAAAAATCCAGCACTGAACAGAATCTCAGTGCCACAACAGCAGAAATTAAAGGAGAAGAAGTAAAAAGGCAAGGCTTAGGCAATCATCACACAGAGTATCAGCATCTCTGTGCTCACCACAACACACAGTGGCTTCAAACCACAATGGAGCTGCTGAGCAGCAGGATAGGAGCACTGTAAACTTACCCAGGAGAACAAAGGGGTGGTAGAGCCTCAGCAAAACACAATTTTAAGTAGTAGGAATCACACAACTGAGTCTGGAATGGGATATTGGGGTAACAACCATCAGCAATCCTGTTGCCTGCAGTTTCTCAAGCTGGGAAATCAACACTAAAATGCCAAGAGAAGGCAGCGTGCTGCTTTCAGTCTGTTAATCCAGATCCAGACTGTATGTTTTGTCCCCTTAATACAGGAACTTCACCATTTACACAATTCACCCAACTATCCATATCTAGTTTTAATAGAACATGAATTAATCCAAAGATCCTAATGCATGCTACATCTAGCAAAAAGGGCAATTTTCTCACAAACCTCCAGTGCATGGATGTCCAATTTGCATGAACAGGACTTTGCAGAAACAATCCTTGTCACATAAATTTTTCAGCCTGTGCTCTAACTTGCTGACATCAAGGAAGAGAGACTTGTTGACTTTGCATAGAACAGGGGCACCCCAAGCTGATCTGTAACAAAAACACTGGTTTGAATATTGACAGTTCCACTCCTATATCTGTGGGCATGACAAAGAAAGAAATACCTCATGCCAGAGAAAGCTCTGGTCAAGCGTAACTCCCCAGCCAGCTCCAGTTCAACACAAACAGTAAGGTACATCACTACACAATGGTTATGCTGTACTAAGCATAAACACTGGCAGTATTTCATACCAGTTTTTAGGCTTTCCAACTCAATTCTATTACATTCTATTATTCTTACCCTGACAAAGCTTTTCATGTTATTACAGTGCAAATACAGGTAACTGGTACAACCTTGGAGTTTGGTCCAAATGCCATTTGTTGGCCCCGCAGCAACTGGAGCCAATAACACAGGGCTCATCTGCTGCAGGAGCCTACCTGAACAGCCGTTTTCAAAGGAAGACAGCAAACTCTTGGAGAAGTGGGAAATATTCTCATGGAAAAAGAGAAAGCCACACCTGTAAGCTTCAGGTATTTTCTTATTACGAAACTTGATCTTGGAGACAAGACATACTTACTCAGCATTTTTGTCACTTGTTGCTGCCAAGCTAATGCACTTAGAGCACATGCAAAGCAAAGTCCCTGTAGAGATCACCATTTCATAATGATCTGAACTCTTTTGTTCGTTAGCAAAGGATGGACCTAAATTTTCAATACTATACACGAAGACCAATATAATTTGAGCTAGAAGAATACTGCCATAATTGACAAGGATAGGTACAGCCAAATATTTTCACATGTGGTTTAGAGATACCACAGTCAGGCAGAATCTTCTCAAAACATGACAAAAGATGACACTTCATCAGACAACGTAGATGTGCCAGGCTGTAAATCTTGCAACAGAAGTCTCCTTCCTATTTTAATTCTAGTCATCATGGATTGAGAGATACAATTGCCTTTCTCAAGACTGACACAGGAGAGGTGAAACCAAAGCAATCACCTCCACCAACTGAAAAAAAACCAGTGAAATGCTCAGGGTTGCATTTAAATCCTGGTGTACTCATTCCAGTCTAATAAAAATAGCCCATCCCAATCCCCACTGTTTGAACAGTTCCTGAGATGAGTAGATAATACCTACAGCCGCCTGCACTATTCAGACCGGCAAGGAGACTTGTTTCACTTGGGGACATCCATCTGTTTCCCCCCTCTCCTTTTTAACAGATTTATCTTTCAGCCCCAAGTATGGAACAGCCTGGAGATCCCCCTCGGTTGTGCCTGGTGTATCTGTGCACTACTGACTATGAAAAGGTGTCCTCACAGCTTTGGTACTTTGCACCACTCTAGGATCTTTCATCTAAAAGTCAGCAAACAAAGCTGTTTTGCAGTGCTCCACAAGAACAGGTTTGATTTGGCATCTGACCATGGTTGCTGTCAGGGCATGAAGAAAGGGCTCTCATGTACGTAGCGGCACAGAGCAGCACGGACTACAAAAAATCCATCTAAAATCAGAGTAAATACTTGCTCACTTAGTCCATGCCAAGTTCCGTGTTTTACTGGCTACAGCACCAGATTTAGCCAACCTATCTATGTTAAAGCTATAGATATGGTTCTGCTGCAAGGACTAGTATTGAGGCAGGAAGATTTATCTTGCCAGCCACAAAATTAGGCACCTACAAAGTTTAAAAACAAGAACCCAACACCTTGTGACCAGGTTCTCAATTTCTAGTAAGGAAATATTAAACAGCAGCAGTAAAACAGAGTCAGAACAGTTTAAAATGTTACTTATTAAAGAAGAGATGGATATATTAGCTACTAAAATCTACTTGGGTATCAGTGGCTACTTTTCCTTCACAAGAAATGCTCTAAGGCTCCTCGAGTGCCAGCAGCTCAGAGCTCACAAATAACCCTTTGACAAGCAGCCAGCACGCATTCAGCAAGGATATACAGCCTACTGGGATCAGGACCCAAACCAGCTTGCTTCTCCTCCTTGTTCTTCCACAGCTCCCTGCATGCCTACGGGTAAATCACTCAATCTTCCTGGGCCGAAATACCACACTTGTATAATAGGGATAATCTTTGGTGTTACAGAGGGGCCATTGTCAGGTACATTTACCAGTGACTGACAGGAGCCTGGGTACTACAGACAAGCACCAGGGAAAATCACCTCTCTGCCACAAATGCTTCATGAAAAACAAATGCTCCTTAAAAAGGTTTCAGATTGAGCTCCCTCCTACTTATCACAATTCAACAAAGACTCTACAAATATTAAAAAAATATAAATATTAAAAAATCAACATAATCTGACAATGTCCTTTCAACCTGACATTTAAAAAATTACATGCACAATTATGTACGATAATGACAAAACAGGAGAACAAAAAAGGTGGGCAATATTGCTCCTTCTAGCTCAAAAAAGATAAAATTATAGTGCTTGGCTTGGCAGTTTAATAGGTGATGTGACAGGTCCTTAGCTCATCTTGGGACAATTTGAGAGCAGAATGATTAGCAGTGTATGATGACAGTGATCACTAGCTGGTTCCTGGAGAGCTGATAAGTTATTAAGCTAAACAATGCATCACTATTATGAGCAAGTCAGCACACTAACTGTAATTTCCTTGAAAGCTGAGCGGTGCATGATTATACTTGTCCACTCAGACTCCCTGCTGGCAGCTCTGTATTCTGCTATTGTTCTGAGCTCCAGAGTCCTCCCAGTGCCCAGGATACAGCCGCATGAAAACGTTTTCATATTCTTCATATTCAGCCTCTGCTGTGGCAGCTGTCATCTGAAGGATACTGGGAAGAGAGACATTCTCTGTCCTGAAGCACAGCTATTAGAGTCCCTAAAAACATGTGAGTTGGTTTGTCAGCACGAGCCACCTCTCATTTCTAGCTGAGGCAATTTCCATTTCAAGAGTGCTCTGACTTTGGAGTGACACATATAGACGTATATATATATTATGCACACAAATATATGTGCTTTCATGTGTATTAAAGAGACACACACAAGTACCTTCCTGGTTGTTTTCTTTATGGTTCTTGGGAAGACTGTTATTAGTGGGAGCTCAAATGGACATCTTTCAAGTCACGTTTCTTTCTCAAGGTATAAGCAAAGAGGACAGAGCACACACCACTAACAAGCCTACAAAAACTACAAAAGGAAAAGGCAAAAGAAAAAGAAGGCAGCAGCTGGATGACAAAGATTCCAAGTGGCTAAGGCAAACATGGGCTGAAAACACGCCATCATCTGCCCTACTGAAAAGAGGCAGTTCTAGTGGTGGAGATGATGCAGGAAAACACACTGCAGACCTGCTTTGTGAGACACACAAGCCACTGGACCTCCTACGTGCCTCAGTTTCTTCCTCTGTCAAGAGTCTGCAGCATCCCCCCACCTCTCAGGGTGCAGTCAGGATGCAAGATAATAGTGGTCACTGCAGGGGTTGGATTCTCACTGCTAGAGAAACGGAGTAAAGAGAGTCACTAACCCACACAGGTATGAGAAATAAGAACAAAGACAGCCCCCCCTTTGATCCTCTAAATTAATTCTCAGCTGTACACCTTCACTCATGCCTGCAAGAACAACCACCCTGAGCCTCCCCTCCCTGGTGCATTTTTACCAGGCTCTGGTCGCAAATGTTGTCAGCCAGTCTATTGAGGAGGTGAAATTTTAAAAACCCGAAGTATATTGCCCTCCAACAGTAACAGACATTTCAGAGTGCAAGCCCCATTGGCTCTCAATGAGCCTTGGGGTGCCAAGTGCTTAAGCTTTTTTTTTTTAAATGGGACTTAGGTGATTCTGAAAATATTATCATGTACCTCACATTAGATTTGATATAAAGTGAACATTAAGTGGGAAGAAAATTTGACACTGAGAACATTTGACAAGTGCTTAAAAGGTAGGTCCTAATTCATTTTAAACTTTGTTTTATATCAGACTCATTTAAAGAGCACCAAGGAGTTCCCTCATTGTCCCTTTCTCTGTGCTGATCCTGCAAGGAATATAAAACCAGCAATACGTTTAATCAAGCTGAGGAAGAAGTACCACTCTGTTTTGAATCCAGGAACGTTCTATTCCTGTCACTGAGTTCTTTCAAACCTAAGTGAAAGGGGGAAAACCTTATTGTTGGAATGAAAAAAAACCAAAAAGAGCAAACGTAATATTCAAAACACGGTATCGGTACAACATATCGGATAAGCCTGCCCCCATGGTTTTGAAAAACGTTTAACACCATCGCTATTCACACACTTCATACCTTTACAAATAAATTATTTCTATTCCTACAACACGACCTAATCATCTGGCCATTCTCCTGGGCAGTAAAGAAAGGTTAAGTCATCAATCATTTCCACTCTAACCCCGATGGTAACCATCCTGTAGCTGCACTGCCCAACTGCCTGTAAGCCCCTGCCAGAAACACAATCAAAACGAGTTGGCTTCAAAGGCGTGAGGGTTATTTTTGGGTTGGTCCCCTCCCTCCAACTTGAGCCACACTCAGCAAGTTAACACTGGAAGGGAGAACTGCTGACACGGGGCCAGGAATTTCACCAGCTGCTCTGCTCTCACCCTCAGACCCCAGCCAGGGGAGCTGGCACCTGAAAACAGCACCATTCACTCTTTTCTCCACTGTGGCCATCAACGAATCCCGGAGAAAAATGCATGGTTACGTTCCAGTCAGTGGGAACTCCAATGGAGATAAACAGCAATAACATGCCATGGAAAGCTATCAAATATGGATTAACAGCCAAGGCTGCATCAGTTCAAAATCTCAGTGGAATACTATAAATGTAGAGGGAAATTAATTTAAACCATACGCTCATGTACATCTGAAAAGGACACAAATCTTGCATGAAGCATTTTATACACATGTGCTATTTATCGTTTCTGACTTTTTTCTTGTTTTTTTTTCCACTGATAATTAGGTCATTATCACCTTTACAATGAGATATCTATTAAAATACGCTGCTTCAAAAGATCATTAAAAGCTAACAGATAACCATATTGTTTTGGGACTATTTCATATTTAAATCATTGCCTAAGATTACAATTCAGCCACCATCTGAATGAACAAAGCCATTCAAAGGGGTACAGGACACACAAAGTCCTTTTACATTAGTCATTCCAGGCTGATTTCACACTCCTGTACAAACAAAAAGTATTTCTGGCGTGTTACAGCATAAGAGCAACCAGGGGATAGCTCAGTGATTCGGCGCAAACCCTTCCCCTGGAGACTTTCACGCTTCCTCAGACACAAGGTTTTCCCTACACACACACACACAGAGCGCTTGTCTTGGGGTCAAGCCTCAGCAGCCCCCAGCGTAGAGCACTGTGATGGGCAATGTGACAAGGCACAGAGCCAAGAAAATGACTGTACAGACAGGAATTACAAGAACCACTCAGAAACGCAGGGCCTCGGAGTAACTTGATACCAAGAGGAAGACTAGAGAGAAAACCCTTTCACGTAGTATGTTGCATCGCATGACCACTGTTAGAGCAGGATTTCAGAAACTGTACACCAACCACCACGTCACTGTTACTGCTCGGCATCCACCACACAACACTGTGCATTAAAGTCAAACCAAGTAACATCTGGGCTTCACGCCATTCTAACGCTTCCCTGTTGGAACTGGATGATCTTCAAGGTCCCTTCTAACCCAAGCCATCCTATGATTCTATAAACTGAACCATTGTGTAGAGGGCTTAGGTAGAAGTAGTTTCATTAGTCTTGTACATCCATCTAACACCCTTACAAACTGCCATTCAGCCTCCGTGCTGCTACAGAAGTGAGCACATGCCCTTTCCCAAAGCAAGCTTTGCTCTTACCCAGCTATGGAATTTTTTTTTTGGCTTCCAGTTTGTTTAAACTTCAGCTGTTTCTTCACAGTTCACAGCCAATAAGCCATTTCATATAAAACATTCACAAAGAAACATAAAGGGCCAATGAATCAACTGCAGTACAGAGTTCCTCCTCCATACCAACAGTTCGCGCCAAGACTGAGAGATTGTACAATCTCAATCAAGTTCAAAAAACACTTTGCCCATTTTAAATGAGATATTAAATCACACATTATATGATATGCGGAAAGTAAGGCCAAATAGAGCAAAGTTCTACAACGCCAACAAGGTCAGCAACTGTTAACACAGAAGAGGGCAAAGCTCCACACACGGCTTTAAGCACAAGATGCAACTGGACAAACCGCGGAGTAACCTGCTCTAGTTGGCTCTGGATCTTCAGAGATCCTTCACAACCTCGACCATTCTGTCAAGGTTTTTTACTTTCTAAGCTGTGACGATAACGTGGCGTCAGGCTTAGACTAAGAACAACAGACAAACGTTAAGGCTCACTATGGTGCTAATTCCAAAGTCCTCTAAAAGGCTTTCCATGATATCATGAGATATCCGTGCTCATTCCCCAGGCCAAGCCTGTGCTTTGTCACTCTCTGTCCCTTTTCCTCTACTAAGAATCACAGAATAACCAGGTTGGAAGAGACCCACCAGATCGCCAAGTCCAACCATTCTCACCAATCCCTAAACCATGCCCCTAAGTACCTCATCCCCTCACCTTAAACACCTCCAGGGACAGTGACTCAACCACCTCCCTGGGCAGATTGTTCCAATGCCTAACCACCCTCTCCGTGAAGAATTTTTTCCTAATGTCCAGCCTAAATCTCCCCTGGTGGAGCTTGAGGCCATTCCCTCTCGTCCTGTCCCCTGTCACTTGGCAGAAGACCCCAGCTCCCTCCTCTCCACAACCTCCCCTCAGGTAGTTATAGAGAGCAATGAGGTCTCCCCTCAGCCTCCTCTTCTCCAGGCTAAACACCCCCAGCTCTCTCAGTCGCTCCTCTTGTTCTCCAGCCCCTTCACCAGCTTCGTTGCTCTTCTCTGGACTCGCTCCAGAGCCTCAACATCCTTCTTGTGGTGAGGGGCCCAGAACTGAACACAGGATTCGAGGTGCGGTCTCACCAGTGCCGAGTCCAGAGGGAGAATAACCTCCCTGGACCTGGTGATCACACCGTTTCTGATACAGGCCAAGATGCCATTTGCCTTCTTGGCCACCTGGGCCACTGCTGGCTTATGTTCAGTCCATCACTCCACTCCAGAAAACCGTAAAACCTGCTTTTGGTGAGGTGAATCCTTGCTAACCTCTCCTGTGCTCAGCCACAATTATACTGGTTTAGCAAAGTGGTTCCCAGCACCCATCACAATACCACTATACAGGTATGTCAGGAATACTGTGAAAATCACAATTTTAAAAAAAACAATCCATGTCAAAAATGATGTGCTGTTCTTTTACAATCTGTTTTGTCCACTCACAGCTACTTCTACCTTGTCTGCAGGGCAGGTAACTCAAATCCATTCCATTATCCGGAATATCGTATTAATTCCAGGTGCACAGAAATTGTTCCAGGCCGTCTGCTCTTAACAAAACCAGCGATCTACCTCAGTGTTGTGTCCCTTAAGTCTGTGAAAGGTAACTCGCACCAGAACACCATTCACTACCCAGCCTAAAACTCATGGTGAGCTCAGGAGAGATCGAGTCACAGTGCGTGGTTTCACACCTCGCTAGCTCGGCAGATGCAAACAAGCCCTGCACGTTAAAACTCTGCCTGGCTCATGAAAATGCCAAACGTGTAACACCATGCAACTCAACAAACATCATCTTCGTATACCATAAACTTCACATCTCAGTATACCATAAATCTATCCCCATGGTGGTGAGAGATGGGTTAATTCTAACATTTCTATTTTGCAACCGAAGAGTTCAAACATGAAGACAATTAAAAACACAGTTTTATTTTAACATTAATGAATCGTACTGCAAGGTATCTGAAATTTTTTTTTGAGCGATGGCACCTTAGGTGTAAACAAGATAATTTAAATAACAATTATCAAAAGAAGTATGCTTGCTGCTGAAACTCCAAAGCAAATTAACTAAGTCAATTGAAGAGAAATGGTTGACAAAGCAACTGGAACCAGTCCATTTATGCAACAAGCCAGTTTCTGACAGCAACAGCATCTTCTGCGAGCAGCGAGAATATTTTCCTCATTTCAAATTACTCAGTTTAGTTCAGAGCAATCACTCATTCATTCCAGGCTGAGAAACAAATTGGGAACTGAAAAAGCAAGTAAACTTGTTTTTTTCTTACAGTCTGCAAACAAAGAGGTGTGGGAGGCTGAGATCTACTGACTCCGCTGCCTTGACAAGCACAGTCTTGAGTCACCATCAGTTTTGTTTGTTTAGTGCAGGTCACATCACACTGTTTACTTACAAATACAAAATAGGCTAAGATTTTTTTTTTCCTAAATACTCAGCACATTTATTATTATTAGTTTCAAGTGAAAACGTCTGTTTTCCGTGTTACAATAAAACTCCAATTTCCACCCAAAAGCAGCTTGAAAAAGATCACAACTGTGAGATTAATCATGTACTAAGTCATCCACCATTTTCAAAAAAGCATGAAAATAAAGACTAAGTAAAGTTATGTGAACGCATACAGTTGCTCAGACGCATACAGAGCCCGTCCTCCTCATTATTAAGAACAGTTTTTATTTCTTTTTGCCAAGACTCCCTTTATTTGCCAGTGCTTGCCTCAGAGGTTATCAACAGGGAAGAGTCAATCGTTCTTTAATACGAGAAATAAAAGCTACAAATGTTAAACAAGATTAACGTGGGCCATTTCAATCAAGGTCTCTGCCTTGTCAACTTCAACCAACTCACCCTGAAAAACAGGATACACATGTAGCATAATAAACAGTTGAATACTCACCTTTTAACCACAGAGCTAGGATAAATATTCAGGTATCACTAAAACCAGTGCACATCATTATCCAGATTCTCTGACACACAGCATTTCTGAAAAGCCTGAACAGCAGACGACAAGTATCACACCTACCTTTTAGCTGTTCTATCCATGTCAAAACTTGTAAATTTTCCACTGTCAGCTTTAGAAATTCCCCCAGTATCATTTTTTTAAAATATCCTATTTGAATACTTTACATAATACTAAAGGGTTGCATTTTACTCTTAAGTGCTGTAGTTTGCAACACCTCCTGACACCTCTAGTGTCCTCTGTAACAAGGACTCTAAACTTTGTAGGCAGAGAAAATTAACTTTTTGTTAAGATTTCTATCCTGATCAAACACATGTTCACACTTAAAAAAGGACTAAGTTCCTACTTCATAAACACTTTGTATTGAAAGAACCTAGGCCACGGACAGCTGACCACCAAGAACAACCTACATCTCCCTACAATTATGGCTAATAAGTAACACAAGAATCCTAAAAGCATCTATTTTATTACATTAACGAAACTTAATTGGACTGCGAAGGTCTAACAAAACTCACTTTGCCTCCTGAGACATCCCCACAAATGTGTACCTCAGGAGTCCTCAGAAGATGAGGAAATGGTTTGCTGTCACCAAGCAAACTCACTGCTTCTCTTTCCACTCTGTGCTAAACAGCAGCTCTGACACCTCAGCACTGCTGCTGGGAGCCCTCTAAAGCAGGTTGCAGTTCGGAAGGAGGCTTTTTATTTCCATCTCTAGGAAAGCACAGTTAACAGACCAAAGTAAGAAAGTCAGCTCTGGCTGGTAAGGAAGTTCAGGCATTCACTGCTTTTCTTTGGATTGTGAAAATAAAACTTTATCAGCCACTACAAGATGTTTATTACACATCAGACCACAAAAATGAGATCAGATTCTCAGTTTCCATGGTCAGCACAGTAAAACTTCGTGCACAGTAAAACTTCGTGCACTGCATCTGAAAATAACAGGGGATTGTATGGTCACAGAACAGGCTTAATCAATCTTTACTTCTTTTATGCCATAATAAAACATCTTCCTCTCTTAGTAAATATATCTTACAGTTAGCTACACAAAACCAAGTTTGTGGGGAGGAGAGTTCTTTTAACTTTGAAATGATAACTGCGACTTACAGGCTTTGCTCTGTTGATTCTAACTGCAATGAATGGAGTTATTTCCTTGCATTCCTGTTGTATAATTCTTCCTTTACCAGCCTTCAGCTATCAGCAGATCAGAGTTGGAGTTTACTCTGGAGTTAGCAGTAAACAAAAGAACAAATCTGCGCTGTTTCCTCTGAAAAAAAAAGAGATTGTAGCCCTTGTCCAAATATATTAAAACACTGAAACATGCAGGACGATTAAGGAGTTGTGAATTAGATAAATGAGGTAGTGTGTTTAGCAGATTAAAAAAAAAAAAAAAAGAGAAGAATTAAGTGGAAAGATTTACATATTTATGGAGCACAAACAAGGCATTGTCAAACAGTTCCAGCCATCAAATGGAGGCCAATTTAAGTTATAACTCACTGGAAGGAGTAGCCTGTGGATTCAAACTATTGTGTTAATGAACAACTCAGCTGTTACTTCGGGATGACGAATATACAGTACTTTTCCTTAACAGGCCTGCAATGCATGTGCTCTCCTGCTGAAGCATAAGAGCACGCAACTGGCAAGAGGAGCCATCTAGGAACTAATAAAACCCACATTTTACATTTAGATTACTGACTTTCATCTGAAAGTAATAAGCAAATATTCAGCTGAAAGGATCTTTATTAGAGTTACATGGCAAAAGAGGAATATTTTTTCCTCTTTTCTCCTTCTAAGCTCAACATCAGTGGACACTGGTGGTGTTTCCTTCATAGTACTGATGTTCTACCTCATCCCCAGATGATGCTGTACATCTATGCAACAGCTCTGCCAACGGATGGAAATAGTTTAGCACGGGAAATAAGGAAAACAACCAGCTCACCACAAACTACAGCCAGGTATTTATTTATTTAAAAGGCAAACGTCCAAGTTCTGGCAAGAGGAAGAAAAAAAATAATGAACAGTCCTGTTAAAATGTCCAACTCCAAATTTCTCTAGCACGATGCTCCCCAGCATTACACTGTGGTTCCACCTTTTGGATCTCATTTAGTTTTTAAGCACTTCTGTCAGCTCCTGACTTGGCATCAGACTCAGCCTGATGGGACCACATCGTAGGTTAAAGGATCACACCACAGGACTGCCAGGCAAGTACAGACAGAAAACACGGCAGTGCCTGCTGGTCAGCTTGCATGATAGAAGCAGAAAGAATGGGAAATAATAACAACATTTGTAAATAAACAATAAGAGACCATCAGGAAAGAAACCTACTCTTTCCAAAGTTTGATGTATTAAAATACTGCAGAATGTTCTCACAGCCCAGTGGCATCTGAAACACCCAGCAGCCTCGAACACAAACCGATGACATGCACAATGAAAGAGCTTATGCCCTTTGTAAGCCCAAACAAGCAACTTCTACTCTCTTTCCTTCTCATTTATACAATTCTCACCAGGTCTTACTCATCCTGAAGCTCAGCACCATCCATACACATGGTGATGCAAACAAGAAGGCAAAGCGCTTTGGGAAAGGCAAGCAGGCAACTTAAGCCACGAGGCTTCCCACCACTCCAGCCTCCCGTGGCGTCTGGACATCAGCACCTGGTCCTTCTGTAACAGATGGTCACCAAGTCGGACTGAAAAAGAAGCCCCCAAACCTCAGATATCACACATATACAGCCCCAGGAAACTGAAAAAAGATCGAGACAATTGGGAGTCACTGCCACACCAAAAGAAAACATGAAAACACGAGCAACCTGTTTTAGATGAGTAAACACTGCTTTTTAACTTGCAAAGCCTTTATTCAGTGGTCATCCCAGGACATACAGGTTGGCAGAAGCCAAGGGGGAAAGAAAAAAAAAAAGGTTTTAACAAAAGAAATAGCTTGCCTTTGTCAGTGATCACCCAGTGTTGCAAACCAACCTGTATTTCATACAAGGGCATAAATGCCACTTGTTCATCTGAGTTCATAGTGAAGCAAACAGGCTACTGATCTCTTGAATGTCCTCAAATGATGCACGGATACATTTTAAGCACTTGTTTGTCCTACTATGCACCAAAATCCAAAATAGACCTTTTATTACAGTATCTCTCATTTCAGGATACCTAAGCAGTAAACAAGCGATGAGGGAATGAGAAACACTTACATTAATAGCAACAACGCTGTTGGTAAGTAGAGGTGTCAATTATTACTAAGCAAAACGGAGCGATTACCAAAATTAGCACCAGGAACTTAGCAAAGATAACAAACCTAGCCTCATTCTTATTTCAAAGACTAAAGAAAATCCAGCTTATTCTGTACAGTTTATTGTTGTTTATTGTTGCTATGTTTTTAACAGAACGAGTATTTTTAAGCACTTGTCCACTCTAAGAATACCTCCTGCCTCTGAGCATCCCATGGTAGAGACTGCATGACAAACAGCACTGCACATGGGGCAGAGCCCAGTCTGGCTCTTTCACCCTATCCGGCTTCTCAGAGAAGCATCTCACTCACACAGCCAGCCTTCTGTATTTGGTGTCAAATCTGCAAGCCCGCAAAGTGCCTGTAATTCTGCTTCAAGTCCCCAATATGCACAAAAATTGCACCTCTAGGAGAAGACCTGAGTTTCTTGGGAAAGAAACCAGACTCGAGAGATGCTTTTGAAATGGCTGCCTTAAACACTGCTGCGACCGAGAGCTGATCATTTTAACCACTCAGGCCAGCTCTCAACTTCATCCTGGTTATAACTTTAAATATTTCATTTAAGTAATACCTTTCTCCCTCAACTATTTGACTTCACCGTTTTCCCCCAAATCTTTTTATTAGGTATCTGAACAGAGAGAAGGAAGGCTACTAGTTAACTCATTGACTCCAGATGTTCAAAAGCCTACCAAGGCATTACCCAGAAACCAGGCTAATTACATCATACAGATACAGGGCTTGGAAGAACCCTGACCCCACTTTACTTTCCAGGACTTAAAACTCTCCATATATTGATATGTATACTCAAAAGACAAGGTCAGGCTCACCTTGCTTCTCCCTATCACATGCACTGATGGCTCAGAGCAAGCATTATCCAAGACTGTCCTTCCTCCCTCTCCATTCAGATTTAATACCTATGCAGTAAAAAGAGATGCAATTCAAAATATTTTGCAATTAGGAAAAAAAACCAAAACAACCCAAGACAGGAATGTAGCAACACATTAACGTCTACCAAGCTGTCAAAGCAGGTTACTTGTAGCACGTCACCCAACAGCATGAGACGGTTTCAATCTGACCAAGAAGTGGAGACAGTTCTGATGGGAAGGAAGCACAGAGGGAGCCGGAGCTGGGAGTTTATAGATGAGCACAGTTCCCTACCCCAAAGAATGAACATTTAGAGGGATGTACAGAAGAAAAATGATGCAATGTTAAAACCAGGCGCAGTTGTTATATTCCATACACAAACAAGCGGCACGCCTTGTGAAGATCCCTCGCACTAAGGAACTCTCGGGCCAAACATGGACACAACACAGTCAGTAAAACACTGGGATGATACAGCAAAATACACAGTAAAAAGACTAGACTCATGCAAATTTTCAGTATGCCCCTAAAAACTACATGGGCCTGATCCTCCACGAGGGCGCTCACTTGAAATCAATAGGTCTGCACTTATTTACACAAGCAGAGCACCAAGAGCACATTGCTCAGTGCAACTGCCGAGGAGTTCCGCTGTTATTTATTTCTGGACTACCTGTCATAATGCAACTCTGCCTAAAATACCTCACGCCTAACTTAAAGTTATGATTAATAGTGTTTTTCTTTCAGCTTGGTTCAGGCCACTCTTTTATTCACTACTGGTCTCACCTATTCACCTCGTTAACTGCTTTCTTGCTTCTGGCCATCGGAATAGTTCCAAAATTGCTGTTCTTTGTTCAAAAAAATACTGCTATTGTAACTGAAGCTAAATTAAAAGACTCATGTCGTGAACAAGGGCAGACTGAAAGTGGCAAAAGGCCAAAGAAAAAGAGGGAGATTTGTTACTTTTCCTTCCCAAGAGGATTAAGAAAAATGTACAAGGTTTAAAAAACTTGTTCCAGCCATTTTCCCTGGTGAATAGAACATGAAAGAGTCTCAAACACTCCCTCCAGATCACTTCTCAGAGAAGCCTGTGTACAAATTACAGTTTCTTACATGACTGACATAAGGATAGTGATGATGTCACTGCCACTTCTTTGAACAACATCTGTCCCACCAATCATTGTTTCTTACTGGCAGCCTCATAGCACAGGTAAAAACCTGTGTAAAGTCCCACTGGGAAAAATCTGGGTGGTATAAGTAACTGGCATCTTTGTTATCTTAGTTTAGCAGGGTTGTAGGTGACCTCACCTTTCATCCCCCGAGTGGTTCTGTTCAGATGGGGAGGCTGGGAGGGGAGAGCATCTTGCACCCGTACAAAAAGTTGTTGTCTGGGCACATTCACTTCTTAAAGGAAGGGAAAAACAAACAGCGGGGTTGTACATTTATGGAGTTACTTCTCCCCAAGACACTCACACGCGGTGTTCATCACAGCAGGTCTGTGGGGAAGGAACCCTGTTTGCCTCAGAGAATGTGAAAAGCAATGAGAAAGAAGAAAAAAGAAAACAGGAGAAAGCAACATTTCACTACTGTCAGTCGCCTTAAGAATGACACAAACAAGCTTCCCCTTCTCTCCCCTGCATCTCTACTGTCTGCAAAAACAACAAAACAAACAAAAGGGAAATAAATAGAAGCTTCCCATGCCAACAAACCTTTCCAGAAACATTGTTTGGTTCCTGAGCAGTGAGATTATTGATACTCACTGTGCATGGAAAGGGCCAGACCCTCCCCGTAGCCAGAGGAAATATCAAACCATCAAGAGCTGCACCCAAATGCAGGACAAGGTATCACCCCTCAAAGGGCTCATCTTACTGTCCTAACCCTTTCCAGCCCTCTAATGCAGACGATGTGAAATGTCGTGTCAAACAAAAGACAACAGGACCATCCCTGAACTTAAAAAAAATAAAGAAAACACACGCCCAGGTCTGTGCATTACGAGTGACAGATTTAAAGATTTCACTCTTGACGTTAACAGTGACATTTTAAGCATGGGAGGAGGAGCAACAACCCCTCCAAGAATCAGCAACTGCTTTCAATTATAACAAAACAACACATTAAAACCAGAAATTTAGGGCTGAAGAGCTTTTAATGCCCTGTTGGGCATTCAGGGCCAGCAGTAAACAAGGTGCTGATACACTTCACGCTGCGAACAGCGTTAGTGGTGAGCCAAATGGGATGAGCCCCAAATCAGAGTGAAATTGTAGTGCATGAAGTTTAACTGTAAGATAAGGGACTGTAATCAAATTACACCACAAATAGGTCCATTCATCCATAAGCATTATCGCAGAGAGAGGATTGAATTACAGCTCGGAACAAAACAATTTCAGAAATAAAAAGCAAATTTATTTATTATTTATTATTTTCCTACTGCCAAAGAAAATTTCCCACCTTCATACAAGAATTCTATCCGAGATGAATCTGAGGAGAAAACTGCAATACTAATTATCAGGCTGGAAAAACAAGAAGAGTTTGAGTTGTGTTATTTACATTCCCATTCCTCTTTCTGAACAGAGCAAGAAAGTCAACAAGCCAAGCGAACACACAAGACGATGCAATCGCAACTCCAGCTGTTTTGCCAAGAGAGACCTGGGCAGCTCCTGTGCCATCAATTCACCGAGCAGGGGAGTTTTATCCCTCCCCCTAAAAAAATTGAAAAATTCTCACAGTGCCTTCCACTACGTTTTTCCTTTCCCCTCGCCCCGAAAGCTACCACAACCCGTATCTCTCAATATCACAATTTTTAAAGAGAACCAACTGCACAGCGCACATTGCTCTTCATCCTCCCATTTGGAAGCACGGGAAAAAGAACCTTTTAAACCAAACACGTAGGGGACGAGCTGCTCGTTCAGCGAGTGCTGCAAAGAACAACAACCGGGGGGGGGGGAAAAAACCACTCCTCCTGCTCCTCCTGCTGCTGCTGCTGCCACTGTCTTTGTTGTCCGGCGGGTGCCCCGTCCCCCCAACCTGTTCCAACCCCACTCCCAGAGGGGTTTGGGGGTGGCAGGGACCCCAGGGGGGTCCCCAAGCTCGAATGGGGACCCAGAACCCAGGCTAGAGATGAGGGTGCAGGGAAGACCCTGGTGTCCAACTTGCCCCAAACCCCTGCCCTCCAGTGAAGAGAGGGTCCCCTGTCACCCCAGCACCCTGAATTGCCCTAGTACCCCCAAACCCCTGCCCTCCAGTGAAGAGAGTCTCTTGTCACCCCAGCACCCTGAATTGCCCTAGTACCCCCAAACCCCTGCCCTCCAGTGAAGAGAGGGTCTCCTGTCACCCCAGCACCCTGAATTGCCCTAGTACCCACAAACCCCTGCCCTCCAGTGAAGAGAGGGTCTCCTGTCACCCCAGCACCCTGAATTGCCCTAGTACCCCCAAACCCCTGCCCTCCAGTGAAGAGAGGGTCTCCTGTCACCATAGCACCCTGAATTGCCCTAGCACCTCCAAGCTCCTGTCCTCCAGCGAAGTGGTATCCCCTGTCACTCCAGCACCTTGACCTTCTCTGCACCCCCAAACCCCTGCCCTCCAGCGAGGGGGTGTCCCCTGTCACCCTAGCATCCTGACCTCCTCTGCACCCCCCTGCAAGGAGGGTCCCCCCCACCTCAACACACCCCCTCTTGCAAGAAGGGTGTCCCTCATGCCATGACCCTGCCCCCTTCCAAGGAGGGGTGTCCTCCATCCCAGGACCCCGCTTTTCTTCCAAGGTGTCCCTCACCCTATTATCCCCTCCCCTTGCAAGGAGAAGCCCCCCTGTCCCAGTCCCTTTTCAGGGATGGAGCGTGTCCCCTCCCCTCCAGCACCCTGCCCCTCTATAGGGAAGGTGTCCACCTCCATCTGAGCCCCCTGGCTTCCCTTGCACCCCAAACCCCTCCATAGAGAGAGTGCCCCCCCCACTCCAGCACCCTGCTCCTCTACAGGGAAGGTGTCCCACTTCACCCCAGCCCCCTGACTTCCCCTGCACCCCCAAATCCCTGCCCTTTGGCAAAAAGACCATCCACCACCACCCTAACTTTCCCTGCACCCCCAACAAACCCCTCTACAGGGAGGGTGCCCCCCCCACTTCTAGCTCCCTGGCCCTCTACAGGGATGGCACCCCCTCTAACTCCAGCACCCTACCTCTCTACAGGGAGAGTATCCCCTTTCATCCGAGCCCCCTGGCTTCCCCTGCACCCCCAAACCCCTCCATAGTGAAGGTGCTCCCCCCCCTCTATCTCCCTGCCCCTCTCCTAGGAGAGTGTTCCCCTCTACTCCAGCTCCATGCCGCTCTCCTAGGAGGGTGTCCCACTTCACCTCACCCCCTGGCTCCCCCTGCACCCCCAGACCCCTCTCTAGGGAGGGTGTCCCCCCTCCAGCCCCCTGCCCCTTTAGCAAAGAGGACACCCCCCTCCCCAAGCACCGTGTCCCCTGGCAGGGAGGGCGCCCCCCCCCCCAGCCCCAGCACCTACCTCGTCTTGGAGGACAGGAAAGCAAGTTTGATTAATCCATAGGTAAACAACTGGATGCTCTCCTTGGCTATGCTGGCCACTCTGAGCCTGTGCTCTAGGATGTGCAGTTCCATCTTTTCCTCTTTCTCATTTGTAGTTCATCTATCCCTGGGGTTTATTTTTGTGTTTTTGAATGGGGAGGGGGAGGGGGGCTGTTATTGTCGGCGTCTCCTTGTTTGGTTTTTTTGGTTTTTTTAAGAAAAAATTCTCTCTGTCTCTCCTCCTCCCTCCCCTCCGCCCCCCCCCCCCCCCCCCCGCCGCGACTCCTTCTCCTCCTGCCCGGCTCCCGGGGGGGAAGGGCCGAAGGAGCGGAGGCTGCAAAAGTTGTGCCGGCGGGGGAGGCCGGCGGAGCGGAGCCGGGAGCGGGGATCGGCGCAGCCCGGAGTGCCGAGCAGCTGGTGCTCGCTGGAACAAACAACTTGCCACTCAAACCCAGCGCAGCGCGCCTGCGCCTCGCCCCGCCGCCTGCCGGGCCTTGGAGTCCCCGGCACCAACCCCGGCACCGGCCGCTCCCTCACGCCCGCTCCCCTTCTCACCCCTTACGATTCAAAGCCCCAACCCTTCCCCGGCCTATCGCTTGGAAAAAAAGTCCCTCCCCGCTTTTCCTGGAGCCCCTTTCAGTGCTGGAAGCTGCTCTAAGGTCTCCCCGGGGTCTTCTCCAGCTGGAATAACCCCAACTCTCTCAGCGTGGCCTCGTGCGGGAGGCGCTCCAGCCCTTGGATCATCTCTGTAGCCTCCTCTGGACCCGTCCACGTGTGTGTATATGTGTGTATATGTGTGTGTGTACATACATGTACACACACATATATATATAACTTATATATATATATATATATAACTTCTCCAGGCTGAACAACCCCAGTTCTCTCAGCCTGTCCTCATACAGGAGTTGCTCCAGCCCTCACATCTTTGTACCCTCCTCTGGACCCATTTTATGTGTAGATATATAGATGTGTGTGTATGTGTATACATTACTTCCACATATATTACTATTACTATGTATATTTTTATATATTACATGTATATTACCTTCTCCAGGTTCCAAACCCCCAAATCTCTCAGCCTGTTCTCATACAGAATCACAGAATGACCAGGTTGGAAGAGACCCACTGGATCGTAGAGTCCAACCACTCCCACCAATCCCTAAACCATGCCCCTAAGCACCTCATCCACCCTCACCTTAAACACCTCCAGCGACGGTGACTCAACCACCTCCCTTGGCAGACCGTTCCAATGCCTAACCACCCTCTCCGTGAAGAACTTTTTCCTAATCTCAAGCCTAAATCTCCCCTGGCGGAGCTTGAGGCCATTCCCTCTCGTCCTGTCCCCTGTCACTTGGGAGAAGAGCCCAGCTCCCTCCTCTCCACAACCTCCCTTCAGGTAGTTGTAGAGAGCAATGAGGTCTCCCCTCAGCCTCCTCTTCTCCAGGCTGAACACCCCCAGCTCTCTCAGCCGCTCCTCATCAGGCCTGTTCTCCAGCCCCTTTACCAGCTTTGTTGCTCTTCTCTGGACTCGCTCCAGAGCCTCAACATCCTCCTTGTGGTGAGGGGCCCAGAACTGAACACAGGACTCGAGGTGCGGTCTCACCAGTGCCGAGTACAGCGGGAGAAGAACCTCCCTGGACCTGCTGGTCACGCCATTCCTGATACAAGCCAAGATGCCATTGGCCTTTTTGGCCAAGTTGCTCAAGCCCTCACATCATCTTTGTCGCCTCGTCTGGACCCGTTCTATGTGTAAATATTATATACATGTCTGTATACATTGCTTATAGATATATTACTATTATATAGATTTATTATATTATATAGATATATTACTATTATATAGATATATTATATTCTATAGATATATTACTATTTCTATTTATATATTATATGTATATTATCTCCTCTAGGCTGAAAACTCCCTAACTCCCTCCCCGACTTTCCTGGAGCCCCTTTCAGTGCTGGAAGCTGCTCTAAGGTCTCCCCGGGGTCTTCTCCAGGTGGAATAACCCCAAGTCTCTCAGCCTGTCCTCATACAGAAGTTGCTCCAGCCCTTACATCATCTCCACGGCCTCCCCTGGACTATTTCTTTGTATATTTATATACATGTGTATGCATTACTTGTATACATATACTATTACTATTTCTATTTGTATATATTGTATGGATATAACCTTCTCTAGTCTGAAAACCCCCCAAATTTCTCAGCCTGTCCTCATGCAGATGTTGCTCCAGCCTTCACATCATCTCCACAGCCTCCCCTAGACTGTTTCTATGTATATTTATATACATGCATGTGCATTACTTGTATATATATTACTATGTATATTTTTATATATTGTATGTATATTACCTTTTCCAGGCTGAAAACACCCAAATCTCTCAGCCTGTCCCCATACAGAAGTTATATAAGGAAGAATTTCTTCACCATGAAGGTGGGGAGGCCCTGGCCCAGGTTGCCCAGAGCAGGGGTGGTTGCCCCATCCCTGGAGGGGTTCCAGGCCAGGTTGGATGGGGCTTGGAGCCCCTGATCCAGTGGGAGGTATCCCTGCCCATGGCAGGGGTTTGGAACTGGATGATCTTTAAGGTCCCATCCATATTCTATGATTCTATTCTGTTAGTTCTCACTGGATGGCTGTATTTCTCCCCTAGGCTTGTCTGTCCTCCCTCTGCCTGTGGTCACACTTCTGAAAGGCTGCCTTGATTTTGTTATATCCCAAAGGAAAAACTTGAAATTAGTAGCATTCATATCAATAGTCGCAATCACTCAGAGGAAAGGCAGCAAAGATAAAATATCAAATTTCTACTTCATTTTTTAAAAGCCTTTCAAAACTACGGAGTTGTTTTCTTCTGTTGCCTTACACAGAAGTTCAGATGACTGTAGGCATTACATTTTAGGAAGCTGAAGAGGATTTTTAATCTGCTTCCACTGCCAGTTCAAGGTCTTGGTCTTCAAAGCTCTGAATGTATCTGTGCCAAGCTACAAAAAGTGCCTGCACCTGCATCTACAAATCACAGAGATATCAGTGTTCCTCTGGGATGTTGCCGACCACAAAGTGCAGAAGGAAGCAGCCAGGGACAAAACATGCACCGTCAAGGTTGTGGTGAGCTTTCAGAGGAAACTGGGCAAATGTAGCCTGAATCACTTCTAGGAAATGCTGCAAAACTTTCCTCATTTGCAAGATTTTCCATCCTAATTGGGGCAACATCAACTCTTCCCCTTCCCACTAAGGGGAAAAATACGCTCTCCCCAAGCAGACTTTTCTCACCTCACAAAAGCCAGATACTCCAGGAAGCCCACCAGGGATTGCGCTATTACCAGTCTAATTACCACAGAAAATGCTTAGATGAAGCAATGAGAGATGGTAGAGCAGACCCAAAGGTAAAATCCGTGGGGACCTTTTGAAGCAAGTAAATCATCAGAGACTTTGTCCTGCCTGCAGGAAAGGAGAAAAGAGGCCCCAAATTAGTCATCTGGATTCACTAAAAAAAGAAGAATCAAGCAAACAAGCAAAGAAAAATCCCCCCAAACCCACAAAACACAAAAATACTTCTTCATTTTGTAAGTTTACATCTGGGGCTCTCCAAAATTGCAATTTCTTTCATGGGTCTGTTCAGCTGCTGTGGTTTTCTCAGTCTTTCAAAGAAGGCCTGAAGGTCTCTTCGAGCTGGAAACACAGACCTCCTGGCTACGTGAACCTACACAGAGCTGACGGTAGGAAGCATTAGGAAAATATAAAGCCCTACCAACACCCAGCCTAATTTTCTACATATGAAAAATATGCCTAGCTCAGCACAGGGAAATTTCACAAAAGCAGGCAACCTGGCAATTAGCCAAAATGCTATTAAGTGCCCCCTCCTCCCGCTGTCATTAGTATTCAAAGCTCTCTCTCCCTTGTTGCTAGCTATACCTGGGAGATTCCATGCAGGGAGCAGCCTGGAATGCATTGTTATTATATATAACATGCTATAATATCTTTTGATTAACGCAATTCCAAGTTTTCCATGTTTTTTGCGGCTTTGAAAGAACTCGCTTGGTCCAGCCACAGAGCAGGGACCTGTTGTGCAAGATGATGTAACCACACTTCTTTATTAAAACCAAAACCCATTGCCTGCCCACACGGCTTCTAGTGTCAGTTACTGCAGCAGATGCTGGGCAGGCAGAACAAAGAAATGGGGAGAACGGACAAGAAAACAGGAAGATGAGATAGCAGCAAAACAAATCTCAGTGAGGACCAGGCACCATGAGTCATCTCCTGCCTGGACGGAGAGCTGAGGTCTTATGAGCCATCATAAGTAGATGAGATTTCCAAGTGCTCGAGGTCAGATACCACCCATAACGCTAAGCAAAACTTGGGTTTTGAAGCCTTGAGACAAAAGCTGGTGGGGTTTCCCTGGAAGCAGAACATAGACTGTACTAGGATTGATGGGTGGTTTTCGGATATCTCAGATTCTGCTCATAATCACAAGGGCCTTCTCACTGATGAGCAGGGCAAAAGCCATCTCCTGCTTGCCCTGGGGCACTCTTTGTCTGGAAACAGGCTCCTTAGAGGAACACGGTGCTTTATGAACAACTCGAGTTCAAGAAGATGGTCCGTATTTTTGCCTTGAACATTTATCTCGGTAGCAGTACAGGGAGGTACAGGTCACCATCCTCTGGGATATTTCAGCTCTTGTGAGCCTGAATTTTGCTTGAGTGCAGATTTTCTCAGAAAGCACGCTGTGGTCCAGCACCCAGGCCTCTACATGCAGATTGCTTCCAAACCAAACTGAAACACCCAACAACGGTCAGTGTTTCAGGAAACAGAAACTTTAAAACATTTAGAAACAGTTTAGGTGAAAGGAATGTAATTACGCACTGTGATGATCGTTGCTGTACACAGAGGAAAAATAAAGGAAAATGGCTAATCACGTGAGTCATCATATTTTATGCAGTTGCACCAAACTACAGTGGGATATTTCAGTATTATTTTATTTAGATGGTAGAAGGAAGTTCTTAACTCATTTGTAGTCTCTTCTGATACCATAAACCAGCCCCAAATTACTCTATTTAGTTCTGAAAGACAAAGCCCTAGTAGCCTTTTATAGACGGTTTTTAACACACAGAAACTAAATTTTTGCCAACAGAACCTCAATTTTTTTTAAAAACTATGATTTAGATTAAATCATCTCATGTGATTTGTGTGACATCCCACTGCTGCAAATCTAACATTGCTTGGCTCTTGGCAGAATTACTTTCTTCTTTCAGAAACATCTGAAGTTCAACAGCATCTTGACCCTGACTAGGGCTTGTAACAGCTTCTAGAATGTGAAAGAGCAGATAATACAAGTCCTAATGTGACTGATGTAACGGTGATACCCTGGATAAATATGCCCAAGGCAAGATGAATCCAGTGTCACAGTTGTTTATACTAGCATTTGCTTTCCTGCAGGAGACAGAGCATATGAAGTTCTTAGCACGTCTGTAGCTCTGGTGTGAAACCAGGGTCAGTGTGCATTTCTGGGGTCCCTTTCAGACTCGGTACATAAGGGACACAGCAATCTGTTCCAGCTCCTAAGCTCAGAGAATACTTTTTGAACGCAGACTCTGTTTGAAGCTTTGAGGATGGGAGGTATCTTCAGGTCAGTCGCTGGTTTTGATCAAAAGGGAAGTCATCACATTTCTTAACAGCCTTAACCAGTTTACTCGGAGATGAAAGTTACTGAGTAACTATAATTATCCTGGAACTCCTTGCTTAAGTTAAGCAGGCCTCTTTGACCCAGGGAGGGTAATGTTTCTTTAGACAAACAAGTAAACAAAGGCACAGAAAGGCAGTCAATGAAGCAAGGTCACACCATCAGTTATCATCATTTTAGAAGTACAATTCATAAGCCAGTGCTTGGTCATGAGACCTCTATGAGGTTCTGGGGCAGACAGACAGGATGGGTTTACAACCTCCTAGCTTACACTCCAGTGACAATTAGTCTATTCTAGAAAAAAAAAAAAAATCAGTTCTTTAAGAGTAACCGTGTGTAAAAAAATAAGAAAGGAAGGAAAAAAAGCTTCCCAAATGGTAGCTTCTGGGCTTGCTTGTGAAAAAGTATCCATTTGTTTAATTGAAAAGAGTGATTGATCAGGCTAATTTCTTTCTAGCAACCAGAGACCTTTCAAAACTTGATTGCAGTTAATGTGCCAGAGTTTCAAAGCATTTTATTCAACTATCAAATAAGCTAATGAAGACCTTTAATTTACTGCTGAATTACGAAGTGGGCTGAGCAGGTCAGACATTTCATGCTCCCAGGGCAAGAGAGGTGCAGAGGGGACCCTGCTGTTGCACCAGCTCCTCAGAGAGGCTCCAGTGTCCTGCAGGAGAACTGGAGGAGGCCTCACCAGGGAAAGGATGTGCAGAGGCAGGTCCCACTCTGGGTACAAGCCACGTTACCCCTAACCCGAACAGCAGCAGCAAAGAGCTCCAATTAAACACTGACATGCCAGCTTGCAAATGAAGACTGTACAGCTAAGTACCTTGGTCAAGAAGGACAAAGTCTCACCGCTTGATTCCCCCATCTATGTTGTACGCTCCTGACAGCTACTGTCTTTGATGATGAGAAAACAATGTGCTGGGCTGGGGAAGGGAAGTTTTGGCACTTGTAATCCATGGCCTCTGGATAGAAAAGATAAAATAAGAGGTACCTGTCCTGTAGAGCTGAAAACAGCAACTATCAACAGCAGCAGCAACCAGCTGCAGGGAAGTCCCCAAAACTCAGTGCACCACAGAGCAGCAGGCTAGGACTGTCTCCAGCCCAGGACAGCAAAATTTCCTCAACTTCGGCCTGCAAGGAGCCCAGTATAAATATTTGATCTTGGTATTTTAGTCCAATTCCTTGTTCTCTAGTGGCTGGTAAAACTTGTCCACATCCTTGGAGATTCGATGACTACGGGCACTCCTATGAATCCCCCATTCTCAGTGAGGTGCATTAATAAGTTGTGCCTATGACTTTACTGGAAACATTTGACATTTGAGAGGTAAAAAGATTATTCACAATAAAAGAGGAAAAGTAGTGCACGTGTTGCTGCACCAAAACATCCTATGTGATAGAGGCTGAACATTTCTCAGTCAAGATGCTGATCATGCTCATTTACTGATCAGGTGAGCTATTAAAACCTGTTTGCTACAATAAGCATTATTGAAAGAGACCTAGTTCAGCTCTTTGGCTCTACACAAAGTCAGATGAAATGACTCAACTCATGTCCAGTTCATGAAGGGTGATGCAAAAGTGAGAGAGCATGGCTCAGGCTGTGGGAAGGACGTCTTCACAGCTGCTGGGAGGTGTTAAAGATGACCTCATCTTCTCATTTACTTCTGATACTGAAATAGACAATTGGAGAAAATATCCTCCCCCCCACCCTCCAGCCGCCGAAAGATCAACACATCTGCAAACACATTCTGCAAACCTAAGGGAAGAAAGCCAGATTGCAGCCTGCCTTATCTCTCTTGACTCGCTAAATGCGTTTCAGGCCTCAAGCATCACATGACTGTACATAACGAGTAGATACAATAACTAATGTGGCTTTCATAATGGATCAACTGGGATCAGCAATGTTGAACAAACACCCTTATTTGCAAAAGCACCTTCCCAGTCCATGAAGCAGGTGACCTTGTCTCCCCAGGGTTACAGTGCAAAGTTAATGATCTGCAAATTAAGGATTAGAACCTTGGGTGAAATTTATCCACAGCTCCCCCTTCGTCTCATCTTTTTGCACTGAGTCAAATGAGTGCTGACACTGCTGTGTAGAAACCTGGTGCAATAAAAGAGGTCGGTTCCCGACAGCGCAGGAGGTGGATGGTGCATTTTCTGCAAGGTGGGGAGAAGATTCCACAAGAAAGCATAGATCAGTATCTTATTGAATGTCCTTTGTTGCACCTCCAACTAAAGGATGTAACACACCTCTCTCATAATCTAGCCTAGTCTCATGGTAAGGACTCCACAGCCACCTGAGGACTCCTAGGTCAGAGGACACATGGCTACTAACATCTTCCAGAACAGTTTTCCACATAGTGTAAAGTTCCAATGGTCCAGGATGAAATCCTGTATGCTCTGCTGGACCACAGGATTCAGGTAGTCACAAGATTTAATTCTGGATGAAATCCCACATGGAAAAACTCCCTGCATGTTGCCTCTCACACTCTTAGTAAATTACACCCCAAATCTCAGCAGTGAGGAGGCCTTATTTGCCCGTGTATTTACAGAATACACAAGAGGCAGCGTGCTTCTGACCACCTACACTTCTCGTACAACTGGTGTAGCTAATCTGGGCTCACCAGGTTTGCAGTTTCCACTTGAGCACCCCTTGAAACACTCGGTCAGTTTAAACCCTGGGTAAGTTCTGGGGCTTTTTGGACTCTGTGGGCCTGTGAACGCCACGCGTTCTCCTCGCTGGGGAGTTTTTGGCTGTGTCGATGCATTTACTGCTGTTGAAGCTGGCTTTAGAAGTTGCTGCCTGCCCCCAGGGACTAAATCCTATGCATCTGCTGTGCTAGTCAAAGCTTTTGTACGGCTACAGGGCTGACTGGGAGCTCCTGCGATAGAAATTCAGCAAAGAGCAGGAAACGTCGAGTATTTTAAATCCACTCTAACGCTGCTCCCTTTAAGAGAAGCTGAGGCAAGCTGGCAGGAATCCCAGCTCGGCAAGGCAGCTTTGCTGAGACAAAGCTGGGCCTGTTGGTCAGTTGTCTGTAAGAGGTGGAGGGTCTCAGCCTGCACGTCCAGGTCTGTCTTAGCAGGAGCCCGAACAGGGAAACGGCCTGGTCTCTCTAACAGCTTCCACTTCCTCCAGCATCCATTGTCAGCATCCATCCCCTCCTGTTTGTCTTCTTCAGCAATGCCTTTTTTAAATTTTTTTTGTGTGATTACTTTGATGCAAATGAGCCCTCCTGGAGTGACTGTGAAGATAAAGCCCAGTTGTTCCCATAGTCTCTAACATGGGCTCTTCCTTCAAGCTTTTCAACCGGTTTGATTCCAGACAGCACATTCCAACAAACACTTGAAAATACACTCCTCCTCTTGCCTCTCACACCAAGATCATATTTTTAACCCATTGTTGTCCCTTGCAAACAGGATACAGCAGCATGCACAACAACTACTGTCATGCAGTCCATGGAGTTTCATACTAGAGAGGGGCCAAAACCAAAACAAAGGAGGCATTAAAAAGACAAAAATAACTGTACAATTAAGAAATACACACATTTGCCTACACAAGGCCTGCTTCTGTAACACTCGGGAGTCACATATAATTGGTTCCAGCTCTGATTTGCAAGTGCAAAAATGATGGAAATGTCATATCTATGAACAGGATCCCTCTGCAAAGACTTAGAAATGAGTTTTCATGTGTTGAAATTACATATTCCACCACGATGACCAGGGAATAGTTTTTTTTACTTGGGTTATACACCATATCTGTAGATTCATAGATGCTACAAGGAGGAGGTGCTAAAACAAACTCAGCAATAAAGATCATAAGCTGCAGAACTGGACCATCTTGCCTTGAATCCTGTTTCTGACAGTAGCAAATGCTGATGGCAGAATGTAAGAATAAGACATTTTTGAAGCCTCTTCTGCGGCACCCTGTCTAGTGACTAGCAGGTACAAACCCTCACATTCTTCTAAACCACTTTGTAGACCTTGAGCCTTTATTTTAAGAGCAAAATTTTAGTCGTAATAATCCGACTGCCCCAAGAGCTAAAGCTGAATTGAGGAACAAAGAGTCTAAAGACAGCAGGGGAAAAAACACTGAGATATTTTAGAAGGGAACATTACAAACACTGAAAACAAGCAGACTAAAGAAATGGGACAATGAGACACACAGGGGAGCAAGTGGAAGGAGACAGTTATACTTCATAGAAAGTTTGCTTTGTATAAAACATTTCCACTCCTAGGCTTAAATCATGGCTTCCCTCTGCCACTGCCCCCAATAAAAAACAACAGCAACAGCAAAATAAAGGATATTCCAGCTTTGGGGATCAAGGGAGAAGCTCAGGCATGAGGTTCTATAACACAGTCACACATATTCCCCTCCCAACGGCTTTCTCTCCCCTGCTATAACCACCCATGTCTTTGTCGGGAGAGCTGACAGTTTAAATAGAGCATATAAAACGGGCTGTTTCCAAGGCCCCATTTCTGCCTCTGTCAGACAGCGTGTAAGAGACTCTTTTACACTCAGAGTCACTGTTTCAGATTTCAGTTTTGATTACTTCAGGGCTGTGCTTCACACTATGCTGTTATTTATTTTAATGAACTCTGCCTACTCTATCATTTGGTTCAAACTAGGAGATCTTTGGAGCTGTTAGGCTACGCTCAAATTCAGGATGATACAGCAAAGTAACCCAAATGGAATGAGGCCAAGCAACATGTAATCACGTCTAACAAGGAGGGAGGGTAGGGAGAGCAGAGGGGGTGGGTGGGGAGAAGCAGAGATGCAATGAATACCACACACACAAGCCCAAAGCTTCTTACTGCACATGGGGCCTGACAAACAAACGGGAGGACGGCTTTGGCTGAGAGGGGAGAGCAGGATCTGGCAATCGGGTGGCTGGACAGGGAAAGCCATTTGCTGAACTAGCAGCTGATTTTTTTTTTTTTTTTTTTTTGTAGCAGCTTGTTTTTCACAAGGGAGGAAATGTGGTACTGGAGAAAGGACCGTGCAAGAAACTGCTTTTAGGTTTTTTGCATTGCTATCCATGACTAGCAGAAAGCAGGAAAGGTGGGGAGCAGAAAGGAGCTACACCAAGAAGAGAGACTCCAGACAGTTGCCTGCTTCCTAGTCTGCTCCTTACTTGAAAATTAAGCTGTCTCAGTACTTGGCATTAACTAGTCTTCCTTACCTCCTCTTCCCCTGAAAGTCAAATTAATTTCTGCTCTTCTTACTCTAAGTGGAGTGAGTAGGCAGTGCTTTTGTGATTTGCTTCTTGGGCAGAGCTAGAAATGGGATAAACTTCTGAGGCAGAGATAACAATAAAGGGGTTCGCATATTTGCTGAACAAATAGATGAGTTGAAAGTAAGGCAATATATCCAGTAGAATATTTCACTGCTTTTGCTCCAGTAGGTTGAATGACAGAAAGGTGTCTGCACTGGTATAATTTGTCCCAAGGGGAAATGATAATGGAATAAACTAGTAGAGAGTATCTGTTTAACTTAGGATTATGTGAATAGAAAGAAGAGCAGAAGATAACGAAGCCTGAGGAAGAGCAGAAGTCCTAGAAGCTTATATTCCCTTCTCATATATCAACCATATTCATGGAAGCACTTGATGTTGTTCTCCAAATTCTTGGGCATGAACCTATAACTAAGCGTACCAGAACTCCCCCTACTGAGGAGCTAGCACAACCACAACTAAATATTTGGGAAATGTCTTTGGTAAAAGACTTCTCTGTTGGAAAGTGCTAATTTGTTGAAACCAAAGGTTTCTGTGGAAAAATGTCAGCTCCCATGAACTATTAGCTGGGAAGAGGTTCTTACGCTCACAGTGCAACTGCTTGGCAAAGCCAGGCAGATACAGGATTCCTTCTGGGGTTCTTCCACACTGTCCATGTACTGCAGGGTCAGACAGATGAGCAGACAGACATACAAACACAAACCAGAAAGGGCAAAATCTTTAGTGTGTAAAGCCAGATTTGGAAGAGGTGTTTGAAGCTGACCTTTCCCTGGGCTTCCACCATATGAGAAGGGGCCTAGGTATCTTTCTTCAAAAGCCACGCTTAGCTGCTTTGGTTTCCTTTTTTTTCAGAAAAGAACAAACAAGAAGACAAAAGCATGAAACTTTTCATGAAACAGCACTCTGTTCTCACTCTCTAGTTTTGACACAAATGATATCATCGCACTCACACTAGGGACTTGATAATTATTTTGGCTAAAGAAAACTAAACAAACAAGAACAAAACCTTGCAACCCTGTGTGACAGCGCTACATTTAGAAAGATTAAACATAAGGCATAAAATGAAGGAAATCCTGCCTCACTCTCTACCCTTCTGACAAAGGTTGATTCTCCATGCATCCCTACTTCCACACCTGCTGCCAGCAGCATTTCAGTGCATCACTGGAACAAGGTACAAGCTAGCCCCACTAGGTAGGGGAACAGCTTTTTCTGATGATGTTTAAAAAGTCCTAAAAGCCTGTCTAAGAGTGCCAGATCCTCTGTTTAAATGAAGTGGCTGCAGTAAGATTTTGTTTGAAAGGATCTAACTGCAGGAGCTTGTGTTTTTAGTGCAGGTGAAAAAAACAAAAGGCTCATTCTATGCTATCATAAGCAACCGCAGAGCTTAACTCCCTTCCCAAACACCTCAGGCCTCATGTATGCCAATGACTTTTAAAACAACTCAACTGCTTGGCAAGTTCTCAGTTAGCTCAACCTGGGTGTGTGTTTGTCCAGGCTGAGGGCTGTTCGAGGGCTTTTCTTGTGTGTTCTCAGGGATGAGGAGCTTGGCGTGTTGCTTCATGGTATCCCTGATAAAGGCAGGTGATGCACGTTTCACAGTAGTTGTCCTGAGTCCAAAGAGAACTCTTCCTCTCCCTTATTCTATGTTTCCAAGGCAGCAGCATCAACTAGCTTGAAATCGCTATCAAACTTGCACAAAAACAAATGAAGGAATTACCTTCTGGATTTCTTTATATGCCTAAGTATGCCATTTTAAATGGTTTTGGTTTAGTTTTTTTTGGAAGCCACAAGCCATGAAAACAGGATGAAGACAAGGTCTTACAGATACTGCCTGCTGGAACACAGTTGAAGTTCCAAAAAACAATAACGATTCCACAAACAAGCTGTAAGCCCACAGCCACCTTGACAACAGTCTGCAGTTAGGATTAAAAGCTGAACCACGGCCAATTAAAAAAACACATGGCATCATCTCATGTTAAGTCCTTTTGTTGGTCCAAAATAAGCTTTATTTGGGGATAAGTATTAGGTGACTGACATTTTTATGTCTTTCTTTTGCTGTACGCAATCACTGTTGTGGCAACAGGGATAATGCCTTGCACTGCAGGGTTTGCTGATGTCTAAGCCACTCCAGAGGGAACTACCCAGGGAGAAAGCAACAATGACCCATGCATTAGCCATATACAGAGGGTCGAGAAGGTTAAAGCATGCTGCTGCGCCTTCAAACCTTCCCAGCAGTTATCAATAGAAAGGTTATCTGTGGTCCCAGGCTGTGTTTGCCCATCAGGTTTTTGAGCTGTAAAACTCAGGGGCTAGAAAAGGCCAAGAACATCCGAGAGTCACTTGGTGAGAGGGAAGGGCTATTTGCCAATGCACAGGTCAGTGGAAATCTGCGGTGATCAAAACAGTAATACAAAGGTTGTCCCCAATCACAGCTTCACAACATCCACAACTGCCTCTGATGAGATGGCCGCGATTGAATCAACCATCTGCACACACCCACCTTTAGCACTATTGTGGGTGTAAAAAGGTACATCTGGAAAAGGAATAACAAATCTATTGCCACAAATTCCATAAAGATTATGTTCCTAAAATGCAAATGTTGAATATCTGAGTGATGACAATACTAAATTTATGACACTTTTTTTCCTTTTGCTTCACAAGATTGTCTCCTGGAAATATCAGTGTCCTCCTTGCCTAGATACTCCAGTCTAAATACCTATAGGCTTGGTAGGAAGGTACAGCTTGGCTCTAGTTTTTTGACTAACAGTAGCAGAGAGAGCCATAATATAATCCTATAAAGCTTGGTTCAGTCACACTTCAAAATCAGATTTTGGCATACTTGTCATCTCTGTATTTAGACTCATTGAAACATATTTACAGACTTTTAAGTCTGCTTCTCCCCAAATTTCAGTCTAAACATTTCCTTGAAAACACAGAAATCTGCATGACAGATTAGAAGATACGCATCAACCCACTGATCACAGCAGGCTTCATCTGACAGGCAGGAAGAATATTTACTGTTACACTGTTGTCCAACACAGGCAAAAATTCTTTACCAGAGAGATATCTCACTAGTGACGCAGGCTTGCCAGAGACTCGGATTCTCTGAACACAAATGGCTTGATAACATGGAGAAAGATCACATTTAGACTACTACAGCAAAGCTTTTCTTTTATTTTGTTTGCTTTCTGTCACTCAAAAAAGAGAAAAAGGAATCTCTACTCAAGTGCCTTGGCTGTAGGTTATAAGAAAAGATTACAAGTTTTCCTTCCCTCCTTCAAAGGGAATCTTTATGGAGAGAACGGCATTATTAAAGTGAACAAACAGAGTGCAGGCTGCCTCCCAGACACAGAATAGTTCATATTTTATATCCAGTTTTATCTGCTCCAGCAGCAGGTGGAACAAATCTAGGCCACCAGGACAAGATTGTTGTCAGTTCCATATTATGATCATTTCTGTGCAAGTCTCTCTTTGGAAGTGAGTACACAGCAGCACAGCTCCACCAGACTTCCCTGGGATAGCTCTGCTTTACGCCAGCTCTGATTTTTCAGGTTCATTCCCTAGCTATCAGCATGATGTGTGGGAACAGTTAAGAGATAAGGAAAAGGCTGATGTCTTTCTGCAGTTATTTTATGCTTTCTTGCACCACACTTTGCCAATTCACAGATTACTTGCTCATTAACCCAGTTCGCCCTCGTGGCAACAGAACTGATCTGGGGGCCGGTTCCTGCTACGCTGATCTATCACCATGTGCAACAGCTGCTTTAGAAATGGGATGAGAAATACAGCTTTACAGCAGAGCAGCGGCAACTAAACCTCGGAACTGACACTGTAATCTTTACAAAGCTGGAATTCCCATGGGGTTTAGATCGAGGTGTGCAGAAGTCACTTTTAAAGGTTGTACATGAACAGAAACACAGCGAGGGCAAACAGTACTAGGGACCTGTGGTCCTCAGAATGGTAAAAATATAACACCATACACTAATGCAAGGATAATAAGAGTTTAAGTCCTTCTACAAAGAGTAGAAATCAACTGTTATTTTCCTCTGTTCACTTACTTTCAGCTAGATATCTTCCCATGCCTTAATTTTTTAGAATAGAATGAGAAGCACTCTTCCAGCCAATATGAATGTATTTTATACTATTCTAATTTAAATTAGAATGAAATATTCAACTTCGTTTTTTCCATTGCAACTATTCATTTCGTCTTATCTTTTTCAATTTAAGCTTCCATTTCTGTGTTTCAAATAGTGCAGTTTATAAAAGAAATTGTTCAAAGCAGATGTTTCAACAATGTCAGAACCTTTCCTGCAAAAATCATTTTAAAAGGCAAAATGCGATAGGATAGTCACAGAATAAGTCTGCTCTTGAAAAAAAAAAAAAAAAAGCTTTGATTTTAATGAATTATCATTTTACAACACAGTCATTTCAACAAGAAATTCTTGATTAATTCCTTCCAATCACTTCTCAAGAAGGAACATCCTTTTGCTATCAATGAGCATGGAACTACTGTGCAAGTGTATTGAAGAGTGCTAGAGAGAGGTATGTGCTCCAAACCACCTGGGCCCTTCTCCTTCATGACTCACTCCAGTAACCTCAAAGGAAACACAGAGAAACTGTTCCTCTCGGAATGAAAACACAACAGTGCAATCCCGTGCCCTTGACCAATCAGGCCAGATCAAAGTAGGTTGCTTTCTTTTTACTTGTCACTCCAATATACTTCTGCATGCTCTTCAACAAGGGAAACAACATGAGTGCAGTAAGAACTTCTACCCATTCTACATTATCCTGATCTGTATTGATGATACCTGCTGAGAGAGCTAAATTTATTCATTCACAGAATCACAAGGTTGGAAAAGACCCACCGAATCATCGAGTCCAACCATTCCAATCAATCATTAAACCATGTCCCTCAGCACCTCGTCCACCTGTCCCTTAAACACCTCCAGGGAAGGTGACTCAACCCCCTCCCTGGGCAGCCTCTGCCAGTGCCCAGTGACCCTTTTCTGTGAAAACTTTTTTCCTGGTGTCCAGCCTGAACCTCCCCTGGTGGAGACTGAGTCCATTCCCTCTTGTCCTGTCCCCTGTCACATGGGAGAAGATGGAGAGAAGATGGGAGAAGCAGCATGGCTGTATCTTAAGCTGTGTTCTCTTCCCAAGGCTGTGAGCAGGAAGCGTGTTCCGATTCTTGAGATTCCACTCACCAGAGGGAACGTGCTGCCATTATAATACTGAGCTGCCCTGAAAACGATAGCTTCAATTACATTTTCATGATGAGAAGTTTCCACTAAAGCTGATTTAACAGTATATTATACTGTCTATTTTCAACGCTTGTGCCAATGACTTGGAAAATTGTATAACTAAAATTTTGCACAAGAGAATAAAAGCGAGACCTAATTGCAACCTCCAAGTGTAAGTGCTACAGTTTAGTTTATTCCCTGACCGCTATCTGCATATTTCAAGTCCACAAGAAACAAAGCTGCAACCAGCACCGAAAGGTAGAACTTATTATTCCTCCCTGCACTCATGTTCTTTCTCCAAGCAGATGGACAGAAGTCTCTCCATGTGGCTTGAACTACCTCTCTCAATACAGGTTTGCTGACTTTCATCATTTCTCATTACGCAGCAGCAAATCATATGGAAAAACTTCGCAGAATACCTACGTCGTTAAGAGATAAGTAGAGTAGGGAAAGGAAAACATCATGACAACAACTATATAATTACGAAGCTCCCAAACTTTGCCAGATGAACATTTTATACAGGTTCCAAAGGGTCATTTCTGCAGCTGAAGAGAAGTTTTTACGTTCAGATGACCATCAGTTGAAGATATTTGGAAGATTCACCTATATATTTAAGTCAAAAAGTACCATCAAGGATACCTTTCAAACCATGTGTTTATTGCCTTCAATCATGTCTGAAGAGACACCTTTCTTCCACAGCTACCCTACCCTGCAAACAAACATCTTTCCAGCTCCACACCTCAGAACAGACAAGGGGCTACATGTTATATTGTGCTGCGTTCTTGTTCATTAAAAAGATAAGGGAGGGAAAGCAAGCACACAGGACTGTGTGAAATGGGCAGATTAGACACCTCAGGCCACAAACACCAGGAATGCATTTGCTTCTGTGATCTGATGTTTTGTCCTAGAAAACACATTAGGAATACACTATTAAGAAAACACCACTTGCCTACTTGTACTGAATGCAGACATTCGGCATTTCTTAGGGGCAGGCCTGGAAGACTATATAATTTCTATAAAACAGCAAGGTAAAATCAGTTATTTATTTTCTTCAACGGCAGTGAAAAAACTGACTGTTTCTGACACCACTCAGATTGCAGCAGATCAGATGATTTATACCCCTAACATTTTCTATTGGGAAAACAACAACGAAAACAAACAAACCCCAGCTTTGCAGTGATTTCTGCAACAAGCTAAGAGTACAAGAATATTAAAAATTAAAATATGTTTTCCTGCAAAACCATGCAGGATTTTCCTGTTAATACTAATGCAAATGACTACTGTGGGGCAAAACACACAAGTCCATGAAGTGGATCCATGTTGGAAGGATGTGAGTAGAGTCATAGAATCATAGAATAACCAAGCTGGAAGAGACCCACCGGATCATCGAGTCCAACTATTCCAATCAAACACTAACCCATGTCCCTCAGCACCTCATCCACCCATCCCTTAAACCCCTCCAGGGAAGGAGACTCAACCCCCTCCCTGGGCAGCCTCTGCCAGTGCCCAGTGACGCTTTCTGTGAAAAGTCTTTTCCTAATGTCCAGCCTAAACCTCCCCTGGCAGAGCTTGAGGCCATTTCGTCATGTCCTCTCCCCTCATGTCCTCCTTTCAGGTAGTTGTAGAGAGCACTGAGGTCTCCCCTCAGCCTCCTCCAGGCTGCAGAAGGGTCAGAAGAGATGATGTACAAGGCACTCAGCCTTGTTCTAATCAGCGTTAGAAGCACTGGAGGACTTCAATGAGACTAAGAACCACAGGTTTTGTGTCTTTTCAGTATTACAGGTTATATTCCAAGACACATGACAGCATTTGCCTGCAGACATTCACTGCAATTCTCTTCCATCCCTGCAGAAGCTCCTGGGTACTTGCAAGCATTCAAAGACAGACAAGGCAGGATTGGAGCCCATTAATTCCAAGGCCATTTATTGATCACTCATCCTGTTACTTCCAGTCTTGACTTGCCTCTCGTGCCTGGAACCTGAGGCTCTTTTCAACAAACATCGAAGGGCAATGATCTAGATGAAGACAAAGGGAGTTAATTCTACTGTTGAAAAGACCACAAGGATAACACACACCCACCCACCTCTAAAGAAACACAGTTAATTGGAAAGCTGAATACCAAATGTCCTTCCTTTGCTGCAGAAAGCATCTACAGAAACACAATGTTGGCCACAGCCAATGTTCACAGGGAAACACTTTTCTGTGAGCAGCCAGCCCCATCATATCCCTGTCTCTTCATTCAACTTCAGCTGGTTGCAAAGGGTAGTATTATCTTTACAAGTGAGGTACACAAGATCTGTGTAAATGCAGTATCTGGATTAAAAAAAAACCAACCCAAACCCAGCTCTGTCAAGATTATATTATGTAACAAATGTGAAAACAGAATGCATATCCCACCAACTAATCCTCATGAGAGCCGTGTTTAGAAGGAAATACAGAGCTCTGGCATTATAGTTACATTTCTGGCTAAACCTACTGGGTACTATCAAGGTCAAGCTGTAATCTGCCTCAGAGTGGTTACCCCTCCCTTGCAGGGCAGAACGCAACTGCCCTGGGACCAATATTTGGCTCTTAGAGCACAAACTATGAAGTAGCAGCCAGGCCACACTGCTACAGCTTGCACAGCCAACAGCAGGAAAAGAAATAGAGAAGCTAGTACTGCCAGTACTTTGGAGGGGAATGAGGAGGTCAGCATTTCACAGATATGTTCTGCATATAAGCACGTGTCTATACATTAGCAAGAAGCTTGTTCCCTACTGTGGTGCACTACATGTTGTTTGGCACATACAGCCTTCTGCTTTCTGATAGCAAGCCTTGAGGAAGGGCTTGGAACAACCATCCTGGACATGGATGGAACTGACTCATCTGTATTCTCCTGTATCAAGCTTTGACACACAAATTTCACATCCAGGAAAAAAAATGGGGCCCTCATATACAGGGAACTCATTTAGACCCCTGTTTTATTGTCAGCACGCTGCTAGTCACATGGCTGCAAGTTACAAAAAAAGATAAGCTTATGCTGTGGAGACTTGTTCTTGTCTTTGCAGAAACAAAAAAAGCAGTTAGGTTGGCATGAGGCTTCTTCCTGTATGTCATTGCCACTTTAATAGTACTGGAATCAGGTGGGATTTTGCTGTTTCATCTCTATTCTCTTGTTTGTTTAGTAATTACCAGTCTGTTTTTGAAAACAGAATCATCTGTCCTGGGTATCTGGCTGTGTCCAAGTGTAGTACATGAATTAACCTTCAAATGTGTAAATTTAACAGCCTGCAATTATTGCAGTCACCTTTCATAACAAATACTTTTAAACAAATGGTGTTGTTTCCAGGTAGCTTTCAAAAAAACTAGCAAAACCAACACCACAGGCATCAAACTCAAATCGCATGTTCTCCTGCAGGCAGTGGAAGAGGCACAAGACCAGGAGCATGATGAGCTTTGGAAGCAAGCGTTGCCTCTCAGCCCAAGGCCAGGGGAGCTGTAACCATCCCTGCTGTCATACCTGGAGCTTATCAGGGATGTGAAGCTGTGCTGTGGCTTCAGAGTATCTGCACATCACCACCGCGCACCTTAGCTTGAATTGGCATTACAGACTGCTGAGTTCCTAGCTATTATGGCTCAGGACTCAGCACGAGTGGTTCTCCTGCCAGTCCAATGGATCAGCAGAAGTTTCTGGCTGAGAAGTGGTACGTGCAACCAAGAGAGGCAACATCCAGAACTGTGGCAGTAATAGTCCTCTGCATTTCTCTGTCCAAGTGTATAAGCACATACTTACCATTAACCCCTTCTGGATATTAAATGCACTAAACCTGTGCTTGAAGGCTCTGTCAAAGACACAAACTGAAACGTGTGCTAAAAAATGATCACATGAACTGCAGTCTCAATAGACTGAAAAGTTATTTTTGAAGGTGGCAATGAAAGGCAACAAATATCTTCCAGAAGGCTTAACGTAAAACCCTCAAAAATGGGATGCTTGGGGTCACTGTTAACGCACCATAAACCCAGGATTTACTGGGATCATATTTCATTAGAGGTTGGTGTGTATGTGCTGGGAAGGAAGGATGGCAAAGGGATTTGCAGAATATTTTCTGGTTTCTAATACAAAATATTCATATATCGTATGCTTCATTACAGTTTTGGCCTTTTGTTTTTGTTTAAAGTTGGATTACAAATATTTCCCCCTACTTTAATGTCTTTTTCCTAATTTAGTATAAGTCCCTTAAAGATGGAAAATACTTCTTACACACATAATCCAGCTGGATTTTCAAATTCAGTTGTGCAAACTTTTCAAGAAAGAAATATGCTGGTTTAGCTAAAGAGCTGCTTGGGTGCCGAAGGCGCAAGGCCTTGCTATACCTGGGGGAACTGAGCTACAATTACTACAGAATAACTATTTCACAACACTGCTTTCCCTGCAATTTGCTTATTCAGAGCAGTTCCAGACATACTCCTGCAAAATAAAAGTCACTTTAACTTTAGATTAAGGAATAAAACCAGGATAGCTATGCTAGAACAGTTAATTCTGCAGCAAAGCCACAAAGAATTTTCCCTGGCATGAAAGTTTCTGTACCTTCCCTTAAGGCGACAGCTGTGAAACAGCCACAAAAATCAGTGTTAGGGAAGAGCACAAAAGTATTTTGCCCTCTTTCTCTTCCACAGGTTTCACAGCATGAATGTTCAGGTGTGTATTGGGGCTTCAGGCTCCAGCAAAACAGTAACCATAATATGTTCCACAATGTCCAGAAAAATTGAGATTCTCTGTTTCATTCGACTGTATGAGTAATTCTTAGAAATCAGACTTCGTGTGATTGTGCAGTAGTGAGCATTCTTTGTGTATGAATTTTTCATCCTCTCATCTCAGGGGTTTCTGTTCTTGGAAATCCCAGACTGCATTATGGCAGATGCTCCAGATAACACATTTTTAATATGTAATAGAAGAAAAGTTAAAGATAGCAGTAATTATGAGTACACACAAATTATCCTGTTTGTTTCCCACTGTACAGGGGCTAAGTTTGTAGGTGTATTGTTTTTGGAGGTGTATTGTTTTTGTCAGCTTCTATGGAACTCGTGGTTTCCAAGTCTGGCTAGCTAAGAAAATGTAGCACAGTAATAGGGTACACATGGCCAACAAAAGAGAAGATTTGTACCTAGCCTGATGCAGCTGGGTTAGTTTGAAAGATATTTTTCCCTTTTTTGTGCCTTGTCCCATCCAGTACTGGAAGTATCTTTGCTGTGCAAGGACATTGCTAAATGTTCTGTCGAGCAAAGCTCACCTGACCATTCTGTTTCATCTTCTGGCTCCCAAATAGTGTCCATAATCCAGCAATTCCCTGCCCTTTACTATGGAGAAAACATCTATTATCCAAGCAGTTTTCACTGTCCTTGGGCTTTCTAGGGTTGTTCATGAAGCCTCTGAAAGACATGGGCTGAACTTGGGCATTGCAGCAAACATTCCTGTCTCAACGCACCAAGTCACTCATCTTGAAGCCAGCACTCATACCTGACCTTGAATTTGCCAAACTACTCTTGGCTTTGGGGATGAAATGGAGAAACTCTTTCCTTTATTGCTTTCTATAGGATTTGACAGATATAACTGTTAATCTGTGACATCAGGGTTGCCCTTTCCTCCTCCCCAAGTAAACTCAGAGAACATAAAGCACTCATAGAACAGGGCCACGAAGCACAATGGCAGACGTACTTTTAAAATGTGATTACAGCATTCTCATTGTTCTGCAAAGATGATTCATGGCATCTCTCAACTGATATTTGTGTATTTTTTATCTTTGATTTTTCCCCCAACAGGCAGTAGAAATGCACGCCACAGTTTCAAAATAGGTGATGAAATCTCCTTCATGGCAGTTCACTATAGAGGCAGTTTTCATCAGCACATTCCCCAATAAACTGATTAACTTTTTAAAGAGGCAGGAATTTTATTTCCTGTCTGAAATCAGGGAAAGGAGAAGTCCTATTCTCACACCTAAATGTATTAAAGCCATGGAACACTCCTATCTCAGCTTCCAGACTCAAAGAGCATAGCCATATCCTCTGATGGCTTCTCCTCACCCTGTCCTTTTTTTTTAATTTAGTAACAGAAAATGGGCATTTGCTCTGGTTTAAGCAAACAGCAGCAGGACAATTTTTCTCTTCACGACATGAGTGAAGAAATCAGTGGATTGGTGAAAGTCTGTTCCACTCACAGACTATCCTAGAAGTATCAGCCAGACACATCACTGCCTACCCACTCCTACAAGAGCTCAGGCGTGGTTCCAGAAGCTATTTGTGCCACCAGAAATGCTGGTCTTAAACTGGCAGCTCCTGGTCCAAGCTAAAAAATGCCTACACCTCTAGTTCTTTCAAGGTCTGGAAAGAGTACAGAAGAAACAGAAGGAACAACACTCTATATCCTCAAGTCTGTACTATGCAGTCTAACAACTGTTTGGTTGTCCATCTCAAGCACATAGAAATCAATTACCCATAAGCTAGTCCAGCTTCTCACACCTCTGAGTAGATAGTTTCTATACTGATAGACTGATAGTAACTGCTGTCAATAAAAAGAACAGGATACATAACCAACCTCTTCTTCAAAAAAGAATGTTAAAAATAACAGCAGACACTTCTGGAAAGTTTGTAGGCTTCACTAGTACTGTAATATTTTGTTACACTGAATGTAGTCCTTGTAGCCTCCACCAAGTTTAATGTGATATCCCTGAATGGACTTAATTAAAAAGGAAAACAAACAAATAGCTTATCCTGCAATGTACCAGACAGTGAGTGAGAGGATAGATTGCTTATTGACTCTTTGTCTTTCTATGTGTGTGCGTGTGTCCATCTCATTGCACCATACCTTGCTTAACCAGGACTGCCTCGATACAGTCCTCTGGGGGTCAGGAATTGCTAACAGCAAAGCAGACATTGAGGTTTCACTGCCCAAATCTGCTCTTCCTGACTGTACACAGCAAAATTTTACTGGGGCATTGCCCATTTGCTCTCCACTTGGCCAGGTGCTCAAAGAAATAATTGGAATAAGCTAAATACTCAGACAACCTCATCTCTTAGTACATTATATGAAACTACATTGTTATAAGTCTGTAAACTGGATCATAAGAGGCCTAAGAACAACGTATAGTAAGTCTCAAGGTTTTAACTTCAGTATTTTGTACAAGGAACCGCATTAAGAGAGAAGCATCACATTTCCAAGGCCTTCCCTCTTCAACTGGGTGTTACAAGAAAACAGCACTCGATTTTCAGCGTAAGACTTGGCTGCCCCTTCAGATGCTCAAGGCTGAAAACTGTGTCGGCTTCCATCACCTTATCTGTGAGTGTTTCCTCCTTATCAGGTGCTTACAGACAGCAACAGGATGATAGGCAAGAAGCTGCACGGATGTACAAACGCGCAACTCAACCAAGCTAAGCTCGGGTTCCCCACCTGCTTGTGAGGCCAATAAAATCAAGAACCAGTTGAGAATACATTTGCTGAAACCTTCAGGTTAAAGCTGTCCTCCTGCCAGAATACACACGTACAGGAAATTTGATTAACTCCCACTCCAAAAAGGCAACATAATCCTTCCATACTGCTTCACTTAGTGAGAAGGATAAGCTACAAAACCACATTGAACAATATTCAACCACGAGTTGCTGCTTCCCTTTCTCCAATTTGTATAACGTACTTGTCAAAAAAACCTCCATATATGGCTTAGAAAGAGATAAAGGTTGTGGTCATTATCCAAAAAATAAAATCAGCACATGCAAAATAAACCGTGTTCAACCTGTGACCACTTAAAATCTCAGAAAACAACATGTACAGGAGGTCAACTGCATTTAAGCTCTAACTCTGAAATGGAAACAAATTTCCAACACACGTGATGTACAAAACATGGCACAGATCTCATGGGCCTGGTTAGATATGGATTGTAGAGGGGGAAAAAACCCCCATTTTTTTTACTTTTTTTCCCCCTAAAATCTGGCACACTAAGTATGTATTTTATGAGATACCAAAGCACTAACAAATATAAACTCAAAATTAGGCTTTTTCCTCATAGAAGAACTGAAGTAATTGTTCAATCATTCATGTTATTAATTTCATCAGGAACATAAGCATCATGTGTCCAAGCACAGTGGATCAAGAGGTGCTCTGTCAGCATAAGTAACAAATAGAGACCAATTACTGAATAGGTGACCACTCAAGTTTGGCACCAAATGTAGCTTATTTTTAACTTCAAACACCTCAGAGATGACGAATTAGGCAAAACAGCAATAAAAAAGCCCTATCTGCAGCAAGATCGGAGTGTGCAAAGAACTGTTTCATACAGATATGCTTCTTTATTGAGAAAGTGAATTTTCTGTTGATGAGGTGAAGTGAAATAGAGATCCACCCATATGACTGATTAAAAAAATATCTACCTTAGACAGGAGTCTTGAGTGCAGACATTTGCTGTAGATGTGAATATTCTTGGCTAACTTGCATGAAAGAAAAAACGTAGGCATCAGTTTTCTCCATATAGCAAAGTTTCCATTGGAAATTGATCCCAATTCTTGCACTTTTTCCAATCAAGCAAGTATTTTCTTGTATGCCTTTTCTATGTGTTAAAGCCTGTCTTGAGCCTTGGAACTGAGGACAGGTCTTACAGAACAGCATGTGCAGAGAGGAGCCCCACACCTGTGTTAGGGAAGGTTTTGCACTGCCTCAGCCTGCAAGGCTGAGTAAAAGAGGTAGGTAGAGAAATTAAGTTCCCTGTTTTCTATATCAATTATAAAAGAGTGTGTAAATTACTGCCACATGAGCATGCTAGGCAGGAAGAAATCCTAGATTGGCATCCTAGAGTCCAGACAACCATCCTGACTCTGAGAGCCTGATGATGTGCAAAGATTACTTGCATTATCTATTATTTTACCTCTGAGATGCAAAAAAGTCATGATTCATTAAACATACCTACACAGATTTTATGTATTTTCTGTGTGTCATGTAAACTAGTGTAGAAAGGAGCCCCTCGATCTTTCTCCAGGAATGTGTTGTTTGGGTGAAAGCAGACATTTCATAGGGATTAAGTGGAATAATCTCTTTGCCTTCAAATCAATGAGACTCTTGACAAAGTAAGGTAGAGTTCAAGGGATCTGGAAAATATCCAAACACAACCCATAATCCTTCTTAACTGAGTGTAGAAAAGTTGGTGTTCTACATCAGTTTATATTCAGATTGCCATGGCAGCCTCTGAGATCACTGTGATATGGGATGTGGGCATATTCTTATGGGGGAGAGGAAAATTGCTTTCTAGTGGCATTGGTCACCTCAGCAGCTTCTCCCCTGGACATACACCTGGTTCTCACTACTTTGGTTCCACTTCAGTTAGATCCTTAGTTTAATTCAGATGAAAACTGAAGCAGATTAGCTTGCCGAAGCTTGTACAGACATTAAACAATTATATACAGAACAAGGGATACAAATGTATTGCCTCTCTACTCAGGTACTGATGATTCTTTGAGTCTCCACAGCTTAGAGCTAGGTTTTATTTGGCACTAACAAAAAGAAAAGTGGCTGTGGAATGATTAGCATCCAGTAAGACCCACTTAATGATCCTAGAAAAGCACTGTTGTGGATTGAGGAAATGGTCACTAAGATTAGCGATGAGATCATAATTGTAGTAAAATTACTTGTCAGATCTAAGACTCAAATCCTACAAACTCCTCATTCTCACATGGAAACCTTTTCCTATAAATGTAGTTAAGAAACTGAATTTTCCCAGAGGATCATAGAGCAACTATTAAAAATAGTCAGTCACAGAGGGCATCTCATTAAGAATTTAATTGACATAGATTTCAATTAGTCTCATTTCTAACTAACATGACAATAGACCTACTGGGGCAGACAGCAATATCTGAAATGTCCTTTGGCTCTCTAGTACAGATCTTGGAAGAGCTCAAAAAAAATTCTACCCCAACAAGAAGCTACTCAAATCATAAAACACAGTGGTGCATTCTAACCACAAGGGAAAGGGCCGAGCTTGCTCAGCTTGTGGCAAAGAGAGGTGGCGTAAGTCAGGCAATATTTTGAGTACAAGTTCCAAAGCTACTTCGCAAACTTGTCTGGGGAAACAACTGTTCATCCCCAGTATCTTTCCAGCCTGCAGGGACCTGCTGAGGGAACTTAAGCTAACAACGGTTCCTCATATTGATTAACTCTTAGTTTTTCTAAGTTCTTTTGACTGTTCTTTTGATGACATGTGTTTTTCAGTTCAGACCATCCTAGCTGCTTGCTTTAAGTTAGACTCTAAATTCAGAGCAGGACTTGCCCCATTTCCTGCTGGGAAACAATTCCTCTAAATAATCAGTTTTAGAAAGGTTTTCTTCCCTTCTTCCCTGAACCTAGAGATCTTTTCTCTGCCTAAGGATGACGCAGATATTTGTCAGGAATTTCAGAACAGAACCTGACAGAATCTCTCTGTAGAGGGGGAGGAATAAGTCCAGTGGCACTAATGAAGAAAAACGTTGGCTCATAAAGGTAAACAAATAGACTTGAAGCTCTTCTATTTAAATTGCCAGTCTTGCTTATTAGTCCCTTCCTGCCACTGATCATCTTTTTTCTCTTCCCTATAATCTTCATATGAGGAGGTGATGCCAATTCCAGGAAATGCCAAAGAGCAGCTAAATTCCAGCCTCAAACTTCCATTTCACTCTCATTCCTCAGCCAGGAGCAAAATTCAGAAAGTGATTGTAATGCACCATTATTACAATTATTTTTATTATTATGGGTCTCATTAAAAACATATTTAGCATCTTTTAAATCCAAGTTACCACTAGACAGCAATGGCCTAAGTGTTCTCTCTAGCAGATTAATTTTCAGTTTATCTGGAGGGACTGTCTCAGAATAATCAATGTATAATAGCTTTGTGAGCAGGATAATAAGCATATTCATCAAATACAAATGCAACATTATCTATACAATTTGCAATAAGGCACATGATATTTTTGTTAGCCTAAATTTCTGCCTCCTTAATGTGTTAAAGAGAGCAGAGATGTAACCCACTATTCAACGTGTACTGCTTATTCCCTCTGTGCTTGATATACAGATGATGTGAGCTCATGGGAACTTCCAGCTAGGGAACATGTTGTTTCAGCTTAAACTATAAAGGTTCTTGCTCTTAATTCTACAGATCTTTCATTGTCAAAGATCATGACCACTGCATCACAGGGCAGTGGTGCAGTAGGAAAGAATGCCCTGTGCAGTCAGATAAGGGAGAGAAGATGCAAAAGCAAAGGCTGCTAAGCTAGAATTTTTAAGGAAGCCTGCTTAATGTTGGATATGTAATTTACAAGCTTCTGTGATATGTCCTTCACAAGAGCTAAGTAGTCCTTTAATTTATCAGAACATGCACTTGCCTTTTGGATGAGATACAGAACCAGAGGCTATTAAAAAGAATATTCATTATAAGATTATTCACAATAGCAGCATTTCCCCTCATAGCATTAGTAATAATGGTCATGGTATTGACCCTGGGTTTGGTACAAGTTAGATGACTTACATTAGGAGGCATGTATTTCACATTAATATGAATCATGAACTCCTGCTAGTGAGCTAAAACACAAGTTAGCAGGAACAAAAGGTTGTAAACAACAGCTGAACCAGAGATCCCAATCCCTCTACAGCGTTCTAGAGGAGAACAGGCAGTTTGGCACATTGATAAAGGTCTATTCAGTGACAAGTGCTGCAGTTTTGGTGCTTAAAACCCTGTTAGGTTGGTCAGTAAGAAATAGGGTGACACATTCTTAAAGGTACAACTAAAACCTTCCTGGGCTGTGCATCAAATGCTTTAACAACTTACTTGGGGCAATCATAGAATCACAGGATCACCAGGTTGGAAGAGACCCACCGGATCATCAAGTCCAATCATTCCTATCAATCACTAACCCATGTCCCTCAGCACCTCATCCACCCGTCCCTTAAACCCCTCCAGGGAAGGTGACTCAACCCCCTCCCTGGGCAGCCTCTGCCACTGCCCAATGACCCTTTCTGTGAAAATTTTTTTTCCTGATGTTCAGCCTAAACTTCCCCTGGCAGAGCTTGAGGCCATTCCCTCTCGTCCTGTCCTCTGTTGCTTGGGAGAAAAGGCTCAACTCTGATTTATCCCTGACAGAGATTTTGATGAAATCTCTAATGTTTACAGCTAGCTGTGTCCATCTGCGTCTGGAATCCAATTAGTGGGGTCAACTAGGGTTTCTTACAGGGTGGGGACAACTTAATCCCCTCTCTACCTTTTGCCCTCTTGTCAAATTCCTTACACATATAAAGTCTATAAGGCCTCTTACTACTCACCTTAAAATCATACCAGTAGTCTTAAAACTCTGCTACTGTCCTCAGCATGTACTTGTTTGTAATGTTTGAGCTGAGCTGTTCCTATGTACTTCTCTGCTAGGATTAAGTACACTTCTAAACTGTGCATTTATAACGCATCAGATCCCCCATCAACTGTCAGTGCAGGAAAACTTCATGGAAAGTTACTGCACCTGCTTGCTTGCAACCCTTTTTCTGGCAGCACTATAGCTGTGTGGTAAATGATTTTAGTAGCTTTAACTCTGAAGGAAGAGAACCAGTGAGTGAAACCTCAGGAATAGACTCAGGCATGATTAATAGTGAAGAAGGTGTAGAGCTGTACATGATACCATTTACCCACATGTAATATGTGCACAGTGCAAAGAGGGAGGACATCACAGCCACCGAGGACAATGCAGAACAGTCGATACCTTCCTCGTGTCTTGGTCAGTAAACCTCAGCGCTTTCTCCCTTCTCTTCCATGCCTTCCTTTTCTTTATACACACTAAATATGTGTTTTATAATGCAATTTAACGATTTGTAACTGCCCTGAGTATCTTGGAGGAGAAAACGCCTTATGTGCAAATGCAACTCCACATTTTCTAATGAGGAAAAATAAAGAGATACACATTCATTTTTGAAAATAGGTTATGCATTTAAGTCCACACACCGTGCCCCTTGTTAGCACATGCAATATCACATTATCATTAGAAAATATGATTATTTTGGAGAAGCTGGTATAGGACAAGAAAACACTGTAGAATTGGGCACAATGAAGAGAATACAGGCACGCTGTTGGGCATCATCAGACAAACAATCTATGTCTATTTTCAGTTCACCAGTGTGAAGGCAAAAACAATAAAGGGATGTGACAATACTGACCCGGTAAGGCAAGATCTTACCTGTGATTTCTTTAGATACATATTAGGCCCAACAAGCAAAGGAACAGAAAACTGGGCAACTGATTTTAAATACAAACCATCCATGGAGCCTAAACACAGGACACCAACTAGATGTCAATTCAGAGATTTTTTGATATCATTGAAAGCAGAACAACAAATTAAAGGCTTAAACAGATAGTGATTTTAGTTGCTGGCAACGTCCTCCTCCCTGTTGTTTTATTTTGTCATCATTTTTAAACCTACCTGGTTTTGGTTCAGAAGTCATCTTTGAAAAATAATATAACATTTGAAATAAGGACTACACAGCTTAAATAATCTGATTTTAATTTATATTTCTTATTTCAGAATTTTTAAAAGCAGACATGCTGATAAGACATATTTTCCTCCACTTCCCTGCAAAAAAAAAAAAATTCCATATTGAACTCTGCCAGTTTTTAAGTGAAAAATATTAGTCAAGTTTAGATGCATTTTGATGTATATTCAAAACTATCATTGTGTTTATCTTCCTGTTGCAGAGCATCCTATACACAGCACTGTGGGAAACCTAGACTTGAAATCATTCGTGCTTTCAGACTGAGCATTTCATTTAAGGCACACACACCTTCAATTTACACAGGAAACATTCACTGAAAGTAAACATCTCAACCATAGAAAGCCATCTCTGAATTTTAAAACAGTTACCAGGTCATGAGAAAGGATTTCCAAGGAATAAGAACTCAGAAATTGTCCATAATATCATAAGTAACACCCTGCAAAAAACCCCGCACCTCTTCATATTGGTAAATAGCAGGCTGGATATTAATTAACACATATTATCTAAACATTACTTGCTGACATTGTTATAGCCCAAACCAGTTAATTCCTTCAGGGAGATTAAGGGGTAATTTTCCATTTAAAATGTACAGGATGCATGCACAGGCAACTTCAACATCCTACAACCCTCAACACGCTGAGCTATGTCAAGAGCTGGGAGGACTCCACCAGATTAACACTATTTCACGTGACCACAGCCGGCTGCTGCAGGGCAGCCAAAAGCACAGCAGGGGAACCAAGTGTTGTGAAAGCCCATTGTGCAAGCATCCACTTACAGATCCTCTGCACAGACGCACATCCAGTGTCAAAGGAATCTGGTCAAAGTACAATACAGGTAACTGTATTCACTGGACATGTATTGAAAATTCTCCTCTGAAAGACACTTCACTGACGTTCACAGTTCTTGTCTTTTCTAGCAGTAATAATAAAAAATATTGGCTGTTAATCAGTCCTTTGTTTTACAGAGGCAGGAGAATATTTTTTTCTCTCCTTTGGAGGCTCCTTCGTTGGAAGATCAGGTGAGACTTTGCCAGGTAGTGAAGATAATGCTGATGCAAAGCAGAGCTTTTCAATTTTACTTATAGAATTTTTCTTGCATGCAGGCACCTACTTTAGAAGGCACATTGATTTGGGAAGTTGTAAGTGCCATTTGCCTATAATTAAAGACTGCCTACACTGATTAATGTGAATACATACAGAACACGCAAACCAGATCACAAGGAGGAATGAAGAAAACTGCCTGACCTATTGGCAAAACAAACAACTGGCTTTCCTCAGTTTCTCTGCCGACTCACTGTTTGCCTGGAACATATCAGTTATGCACACTGCAATTAAATACAAGTTCTTGTAATCAACAAAATCATTAACAGAAGAGGCCATCTCCTCCCATGCCCTGGGTTGTAGATGGTAGGTTTTAATTTACTAAATGAAGATAACCTCGCTGTGAGGAAGATCCTCATTTTGAGAGGCAGCCTCTTGGGCACCTGCATCATCAGCCAGCTTCTCTTGTCAAATGCAGCTGAAATCAAGAAGGTCAAAAAAGCATATCCTTCCCTCTCAGAGAACAGCTTGACCTCTCCCACCTGTAAGTTTTAATCACCCCAAATGAACTGACCTCCAGTCTTCTCCAGTTTGTTTGTACAACACTGACAAGTACAAAACAATCACCTCCCTTAAAGAGACTGCAGCAGGAAAGCAGAGAGGGGTGAAGCCAATTGAAAGATTACCCCACTGTGCTTCACAGAATCACAGAATAACCAGGTTGGAAGAGACCCACCAGATCGTCGAGTCCAACCACTCCCACCAATCCCTAAACCATGTCCCTAAGTACCTCATCCACCCTAACCTTAAACACCTCCAGGGATGGTGACTCAACCACCCTCTCCGTGAAGAATTTTTTCCTAATCTCAAGCCTAAATCTCCCCTGGTGGAGCTTGAGGCCATTCCCTCTCGTCCTGTCCCCTGTCACTTGGGAGAAGAGCCCAGCTCCCTCCTCTCCACAACCTCCCTTCAGGTAGTTGTAGAGAGTAATAAGGTCTCCCCTCAGCCTTCTCTTCTCCAGCCTAAACACCCCCATCTCTCTCAGCCGCTCCTCATAAGATTTGTTCTCCAGCCCCTTCACCAGCTTTGTTGCTCTTCTCTGGACTCGCTCCAGAGCCTCAACATCCTTCTTGTGGTGAGGGGCCCAGAACTGAACACAGCACTCGAGGTGCGGTCTCACCAGTGCCGAGTACAGGGGGAGAATAACCTCCCTGGACCTGCTGGTCACGCCGTTTCTGATATAAGCCAAGATGCCATTGGCCTTCTTGGCCACCTGGGCCACTGCTGGCTCATGTTCAGTCGGTGTCAACCAACACCCCCAGGTCCTTCTCCTCCTGGCAGCTTTCCAGCCAGGCTTCTCCTAGTTTGTACCTCTGCTTAGGGTTGTTGTGCCCCAAGTGCAGGACCCGGCATTTGGCCTTGTCAAACCTCATCCCATTGGTCTCAGCCCAGCAGTCCAGCCTGTTCAGATCCCTTTGGAGCCTCCTGACCCTCCAGCAGATCGACACTTCCACCCAGCTTGGTGTCATCTGCAAACTTGCTAAGAGAGCACTCAATGCCTTCATCCAGGTCGTTGATAAAGACATTAAACAGGACTGGACCCAGGACTGAGCCCTGGGGAACCCCACTTGTCACTGGCCTCCAGCTGGATTTAACTCCATTTCCCACCACCCTCTGAGCCCGGTCATTCAACGAGTTTTCCACCCAGGAGAGTGTGCGCCCGTCCAGGCCAGAGGCCGACAGTTTCCGAAGCAGAATGCTGTGAGAAACTGTGTCAAAGGCTTTACTGAATCTAGGAAGATACATCCACAGCCTTTCCTCATCCAAGAGTTTAGTCACTTGGTCATAGAAGGTGATCAGATTACTCTGGCAAGACCTGCCTTTCATGAACCCGTGTTGACTTCGTTATGCTCATGAGTTAAATGATTACATTGAATCCTCCCTGACAGCCAGCAGCATAGCCAGAAAAACAGAGCAGAACTCTAGCTCCCGATTTATCCTCTCACTTCCACCCTTGGAGTAAGACCTTACACTATCAGCACTGTAAGGAGTAAGAAGGATTAACACAGGGGCAGCAGACAGAAGGTTCCATAAAGTGCAGCATGGGACACTGCAGTGTACGCTTCAGTGAGATGTGAACAGTGAGGTATTTTAAATGGGATACACCAAACTAAAGGTAGGAGAAAGGATGAGGTGGCCATAAGGGCACACTAGCTTGGCTCTAAATATTTTCAAGGATAACTCACATGCATTCAGAAGATAAAGCTTATGACCCGATGATCCGATGGGTCTTTTCCAACCTGGTGATTCTGTGACAGAAACAGTCAGGCAAGAGATTCTACACAACATAATGATGCCAGGATAAAAAACACGGTACCTTGCCTTTATGAAGAGCTGTGAACCTTGGAGACGAGAGTGGACAGTGTGCCGTGCTTTATCACTTCTGCAGTCTTTGCGACACTCATGTAAGGCTCTTTCTTTCAGGTCTTCTTTAAAGGCCTTGAGCTACTTTACCACATGCAGACCTTGAAATAAAAGTTATGAAGGTCTTTAGCTCAAATATTGATTTCTTATTCTTAATGGTAGCATTAAATCAACCAACCCCCTCCATCCTCTAAAGAGGATGCTAAAGCTTTCAGGCTGAAAAAATACCAGAGTTACACCAGGTTACAACCCTAAACACACAGCAAAGTCTAGGAATTACTGTTTTATTTTCTTCTCCTACTCTTTCTGGAAAAGTCATGGATATGACCTGTAACACTGCACACGCAGAGATATTTAACCTTGAGGCCCTACATGTATCTCTCGTGATCAGCTCTATAACTCAGACACCTCACCACAAGCTTCTCCCTCCTCCTGCTTCTTGTCAGAGTGTCCTGTGGGGCAACTGGGGGGATGTATTTACAGCTCCAAGTTCTCCTCTCATTAATACCTGTTCACCAAACTACTGAGCATGAGCAGTAGCTAGAAGTGCTCCTGAGAACACAAATGCTGGCAGGGACATAAACACAGCAAGATTGCTTTTCTGGAGTGAATAATTACTCTAAGGAGAATCATTGTTGTTTAATTCTTTACATGACAACAGCGCTAGAGCTAGATGTTTGTTGCATTCCTCCTCGAGAAACAGATGCAAACCTAAAGTATCACAAATACATCCTGCCACTAATGCCCTTTTCTAAGGGAAGATAACCTATCCGACCACAGACCCACAGCTACAGCACTGGCTTTGATTCAGAAGGCTGAATTCCAAAGGGTGAGCCATTTGCTCAGCCACTGTTAGGCTACAGCTGATAATTCAAGTGCATTCAGAACAGAACAGTTGTCGCATTCACCTCTGTGCTTTTCGTGACTCTGAGATACAAGGCTTTTCCATTCATCAGGTTTGTCAGCTTATTTGGGCACAGCAGAGGCCAGAAGACTTATATTTGCTCTGTACGGGGAACCAAAGATCCATACTGCAGCGCACCCAGCCAATTTTCCTTTCCAGTTATCTGTGCAGAAAATATCCCACCTCCTGCACTGCCCTGAACTGATGAGCTCCTACCAACTGCCCTACTTGAAAGCAACCTGTCACTTTCAATACACAACACACTCAAAAACATATTATTCCCAGGCAAAAGATGCATTACAGGGATGGTACATTTATTCTTAGCAGAATGGCCTTTTTGTCTATTAAAAATGACAGAAAGTATCCAGCAACCAGAGTCTGGCTGAGAATTTGACCTGCACAGACTGAAGTAGCACAGTTCACTGCTGCCTGCAAAGATTAAAAAGATCAGATCAAAACAACATAAAAGCTTGCTTATCCGCATTATAAACTCAGAGAAGCCCAAACGATCATTTGTTTGAAAAGCGTGAGTGTCATCAACCAAATTTTTTACCAACCGATTTTTATTTGGTATATTTGTCTGTATTATTTCATAAGGATACAGTAAGTAATACAAATAACAGAGATAATCATAACCAAGCTTAACCACCATTTTGCAAAAAAAGCATTCAATTTATATTAGGAAGTAAATACTGGGTTGGGTTGCATTTCTGATTAAGATGAACCAAGACATTAGAAAATAAGTATTTAAAGTATTTGCCTGATTCCCTTCCATTTCTAAAGGAGTGCCCAGATCTAAGAAACTATTAACCACTAGCAAGAAAAAAGCAGGTCAGAAGAGACCCAGAGAGTAACCTCTTCAAGCTCTTCTGTCCTTAATGACACACAGTTATCAGGTAGCTGTAGGGAATAGTCCTATTTCTTAGGTAGATATTAATCTCAAAGCTAGAAGAGGATCCTTCCTTTCTAGTAAGCTTGAGATCGTTAACAAAATTTCAAGTGATGTGCACGTCTAATAATTGGACAGGGAACAAAGTATTGGTTATGGATGTGGAGAAACAAAGGGAGAACTTGAAATGGTGGCAGCTGAAAGAAGCTCAGCACAGTACATATGGAAAAAGTTTCTGGTCATTACAACCAGAATTATGACTCTGCAAATAAACAAGGTTGGTTAGATTTCTAATCACCCAAATAAAATGAGTAGTATTAGCCTATAACCAACCCACTTATTGGGGAAGCCCACAGCTATAATTTAATTAAGCATCATTTAGACTTCTGTAGGATTTGTGTAGGCAGGATTCTCTACTGCATCACAGTACTTCACACACAGTTAGCTTCAGTGAGGTCAGGGGACTTAAAACACTGGAACTTCAGGTAGTGGAAAGGAAATTTAGACATACTGTCTTCATGATTTTGAACAGCCATCTGACCATTCATCTATAGCACATACCTTTACAACTCACTGAGCTAATGAGAAGGAACTCTGAAGGTGTTAGGTTCTCATTTGAATCAAGATCTTTATGCTACGCTCTCTTTAAGTGGGGATTTTGCTCCCATGTGTCTGAGCAAAAAGTGGCTGATCTAAAGTACTGCTAATGAATGCATTTGCATTATAGAGTCATAGAATCACCAGGTTAGAAAGGACCCACTGGATCATCAAGTCCAACCATTCCTATCAATCACTAAACCATGTTCCTCAGCACCTCATCCACCCGTCTTTTAAACATCTCCAGGAAAGGTGACTCAACCACCTGCCTGGGCAGCCTCTGCCAGTGCCCAATGACCCTTTCAATCATCTGCAACGGCATTTGTTTTGCAGGCTCCTTGGTTGCTCAAAGTTGGTATAGCCTGTTACTATCATTTTCCTCCTTACAAGACTTTAGAAAGTAGTAAGTGTGCATGACAAGACAGGTCCTTAGAACTTGAGATATCTTGTGATTCTCTAACAAGGCAGTTAAACAACAATGGGCAGTGAAATGCCACTGGAAAAAAAAATAGTGAATAAGTAAAAGAACAAGCTCTGAGTCTTCCAATGTGCCCTGACTACTTTTCTCAAGATACCAGGAAATTGTGTTATTTCAAAGTAGCAAACTATATATTGTAAACTAATCCATGAGCTTGGTATTTGAAGAATGAGTTTGTTCAGCATAAGGAAATTACAGTGGAGAAATTAGTTACAACATACTTGTAAAATGCTGACATTTTACAAAAACAGAGAGGCAAACAAGAAGCAGAAACATTGCAGGCTTACTGGAATGTGCCCCATGAAAACTAAAGATGCACTTTATCAAATTTGGGATCCCTATGAAACTCTAAAGAAAGCTGCAATTAGATAATTAATGATGAAACACCCATACCAGCAGCTGTCATTAAACAACTCAAAGCTTTTGTTATAAGGGTATAAACAACCATCTCTGTTTTACAGACAGGAAAAGAGTAGGTAAGTCAATCATTGTCATCACCTAGCTATAAACTCGGAAGTAGACAACTCTAAGTTTCATTCTCATTCCTTTGGATGATGCTTGCCAGATCAATTCCAGTAGATTTACTCTGCATTCATGAGACACAGAGAAGGGCAGTGGACGTGCAAGCTACCTATCACTGTGTACAGTTAGCACATAAAGCACCCTGTGGTTACTAAAGTGAAGCTAATAAATAGCAATTCTATAAAAAAACAACAGGAAAGATTAAAAGCACAAAGAACGGGAAAGCCTGAAACTCTGACTCAGTTCACCAGTTTGTCAAAAATGCCTTCCCCATCCATAAAAAGGATAGTTGCTGTCATAGAAAACATATTGGCATAATGCATTTACCAAAATATATTTCCTAATTTCCACAGCCACGGGATGTTCTGTGTTGAGCTGAAAGCACTCTCGCTGTCCTGGAAGAACAGCTCACATTTTCACCTGGCTTCCTGGTATAACAGTGGTGCAAACTGTGAATTCGTATACGCAAAACAAGATTTAACAAAAGCCTTCTTGAGAATAAATTTGCTAAAGCGAATAAGTAAGCACGGAGAAAATAGTCATAGTATGGTAAAAAAGTAGATATACAACTTTAATTGTAGCTCCTTTAATATGTGCTAGATACATTTCTTTCTTTATCTTGGACAAGCCATAAAGAGAAGAAACAATTTATGAATAACAACAACAATAAGTAATAATAAATAATCATTAAAAACCGCTGGAATGAATGATGACATAGCCTAGCTATACATTTAATTAGAAATTCAATACTAGAACTGCCCATACTTATCTGAACTACCTGAAGATGAAAAACCAGGATTTTATGCATATTTATAAGAGCTATCACCCCATGATTTTGGGTTTTTTTTAAAGTACAGTTTATGTTGCTGCCTTCAATCATAAGCAAGTTTCAAATGGGTGGCATCACTCCTAAGATCAAGTACGGATAGTGGAACACACTCCAAAGAGCTCTGTCCACAAAACTCAGAAAGTTCCAGACTCTGCTTCTGTTTTCACTGCAACACTGAGCAATCTCAACATTCGACACTGGGATAAAGCACGAAGTTTTTGGGTGACCACAAAGTTATCACTATGATCATTCTTTATACAGAAATACACTTCTTTTTATTTTTACAGTGCACAGTTCTATCCTACAAATTAAATGTTTCAAAAGAAAAACACTCCTGTAAATAAAGCAAGGGCCCTGGAGAGCCCTATTCCAATAATTGCCTATTCTTGTCAAGCAGCACTCGCATCATAGGTTGAGGCATATTATATTCAGCTTCTAAATGCAAATGTATCACTGAAGTTAAATTGAAATCTACAGGCACAAACAGAAAACCAAGTTCTGTACTGATTTAGCCACTGATAAAAGAATTGTATTTATCAACACGTGGCACATCTGGGAGGGTAACAGCCATGAACCTACTGGGGAGTAAATCAGGACAGAATCAGGCCTCTGGAGCGCCGGGCTGTACGGCAGCCAGATGTGCTCTCTGTCAACAAACATAATCCCTCTCGAGTCATTGACTCCGTCACCAGCAGAAGTGGCATTATTAGCCAATGCTGTACATGCAGTTTCACCAACGTACTCCCTCGGCTTCAGGGATAAACAAATGCATAATCCTCCGCTGCGCCACTCCCGCACACTAACTGGGAGTCAGGCACATTGGCCGGACCACCCAAGCTGAAGGGCAAACAGTATGACTTGTAAAGTCTCCAGACTGCAAACCCACTGCTCGTGCTCGTAAGCAGACTCGTTATTTGAGTTCACTGGGTCATGGGTATAACTGTTTGCCAGAGGATTGTTAGAATCATAGAATCACTAGTTTGGAAAAGACCTCTTAGATCATCGAGTCCAACCATTCCTAATTCACCTCAGAATAGCACAGATGATGCTTTTATCTTAAGAAACACAAAGCAATTGCCATAGAATATGTGACAGCAAACTGGGGCAAGACAAACAGAGAATTTATTACCACAACCACCTCAGCATTGTCTCTGATAGATACCCATCTTCAGAGCCTGGATCATGTTCCATGTTTTCTGATTAGAATAGCAACAATCCTTCTCTGGAAGACAATGACAGATCAGATGACCCTGCAAGCATTTTCCTAGCCTATATATGGCTTGATATATGCTACTTCTAATTTTCAGTGGCTATGTAACTCGTGGCAAGGAAGGCTGGAGTTCTACTGCGTGACATGGATGAGGGGATGAAGAGTAGAACACTCAACTCAAAATCTGAGATTCCTCTACCGAAAATCAAGATAATCAGCATCTGTCTTACGTTATTGATTTACCAGGACTGCTCCTGGAACAGAGTATTACCCCAACCTGTCTAAGGATGACAAAACAGGTCTCATGGCAACTTTACACTAGTAACACTTGCACTATGAAAACATATGCAAAATCCTTTTAATAAAGGAAGGCAAATTTAAAGCTTGTTGATTGGCACTGCTGTGTCAATAGAAGCAAGGACCTAGAATGCCTTGCTAACTGATGAATGAAAAAGCAAGCATCTAATCAGTGAAATGAATTAACCTTCCCTGGAAATTACATCATGGAAGCACTGAGAAATGTTTTTAAAGGTGTACTTTGCTAAAATGACAAATACTTTGTAGTGGACCAGAAAAAAAATAATACCATATTCAGTTGTCTGGTTTTAGGAATGGGAGTTTCAGTCTGACAATTTAAAGCATTATAGCTGCTCTTAGACACATTAAGATTACCGAGGTGGCCTCAGAGGTATACAATGTCTTAGCTCATGAAAGGTAACCTCACTGCACTACATCCTGAGGACAGAGGTGAATTATTCTCAAGTATGTGAATTATGCCCACAGTTTTATTTGGTAGAATTTATTGGAAGAGATGAGCAACTTAACCAGCTGATACAGAACAACAGAGGAACAAGCTTAAGCGTTAAAAGCTGTATATATTCAAGATTTCCTTATGCATTATATTTTTATAGCTTTAATTCTAAACTAAATTATTTTTACCATCTTTCTTGATAGGAGAATTGTTCTCATGCTGTGTTGAAGTGTGTGTCCTATTAATAAAGACTATGAAACCTCTCCCTAAAGTATGACTGAAAATAGAGTTAAATACCCCATTCCTGGGTTGAGCAAATAACGCATGAGCCTTTGCTAAGACCCTTATGAAACAGCCACATAGTTTAACTGGTTCCCAGACAGCTAATTACAGAGATAAGCACAGTGCTCCTGATACAGTCTCTTCCCCAAGATTCAAAAAGACATTTTCATGAAGCTTCAGAAGTACAGTGAAATATTAGTGCTTAGTTTAGAACAATTAGCAACTTGCCAAACAGTAAAAGCGGCATTGATTTACATTGCTTCCCAAATGATAGTTATTAATTTAATAACTGGTACAAAATCCCAGGACCAAGTTAAATTCTGTAAGCTAAATGCCGGTGTTTTATAGGCAGACAATAAAAATCTAGCCTGCTTCATATCTTTACAGGGCTATTGAGCACTAGAACATCTTACACTATACAAATGACAACATCACTCTGCCATACGTAGAAGAAATGCAGAGGGATTATTAGTCAGGAAAATCTTTAACAATCCAATACATTCCTTGATGCAGCTGTTTTCAGAATGGAAGCGATCATTACTCAGACTTGCCAGAATCCCTACAGGGGGGGAAAGTCATTCACAGTTCAGCATTTTCTGCCTAGAGACTGTAGGAGTCATGGTAGGCATGGAAAAAATAGGCACATGAGAGAGATTATGTAGGAACAGAATTCTCAGCTGGAGAAATAGGTAATTTGCACAGCGCTCCTTGACTATTACGTAACTGTTCCTAAAATAACTAAAATAACAGACAAACAATTTTTTTGATTGTCTCTACTAGTATAAACTATTCACTTTAACTTTCATTTTGCATTTTATAGCAGAAAAATAAGTTTAATGCTTGGTGATATGACAATAGGTAAGGGACAATGAAAAAAAAGATCCCTTCCAGGCCTCTGTAAATGGCAATAAAGATTACAGAAATTCATAGGCATGTTTTAACTATAGCATCAGATCAGGTGATTGGCACAGGAAGACAAAAAAAACCACACAAAGAGATCACACTAGAGATCTGAAGTAGTTTTGGGTGCCATGCTCAGTTTTGCTTCTTCCTACTACTTACCATAGAAAAACAGCAGGAAAACATCATCGCTATTTAGAGTTCTTCCATACACAATAGAAACACTACTGGCTATCATAAAAGGAACAGCTGACCTTCAGCTGCCAGCCTCAGGAAAACCAGTCTAATTGATGCTGAAGGATTTCTCTACAAGCTGTAGGGCTGAGATGAGCCCTCACTGTGCAGCTTTGGAGCTGCACCAGGGCGAGCATCAGTCGTGTGTGAAAAAAAATTGTTGCACTAGAAAGAAGAGCACTGGTTGGTTAAATGCACTGGCTGTAATACTGAATATTTTTTTTAAATACCTCACCTAATAATTTAATATATAATTGGATTTCAAGTAAAACCTTAGAGGGAAAATTCCACTATCAGCCCCACTTTATTTCTTCCTTATTTGTATCTAAGCAGCTGAGCTGTTTATGTTAGAAAATGCCTGTGCTATTTCCTTGTATAAGAAAAGAGAAAATTTGAAGTCCCTTGGGCTAGTGCATTCGGCCCAAAACTGTGACAAATTAGCCTTCTCCATAAACCCTTTGATTTGGGGACAGAAGATTTCCAATCACAACCAACCAGCTCAGTATCCTCTGCTATTTACAGCCCCTCACGCCCTGCTCCTGCAAGCCGAGCCTGGGCACAGGCAGGGCAAAGCCAAGGGAATCCCTTTGCCCACGGTTCTTAGCCCAAAGCCTTAGTCCTTGAGTGTTTACAAACTCCTGCCCAGCAATAAGAACCTTAGACCCTTTCCCTTCCCTAGGAACTACTCGGTGTCACTGGGGTTATTGGGGTAGGGTTGCTTTGTTAATACAAAGCCAGCCACACTATTCAAAGAAAAAAAAAACAAACCCAACACACTTCACTATATATCTAACATCTGCTGGGGTTAACAGTGGTTTTCTAGCTAAGGGTTCACGTTTCTGGGGTGGTGCCAAGCCGGACTCAGGCACTGAAGCAGGCCAGCTCCGCTACTCCAACTGGGCACAGGGAAATTGCACCCCCCTCTTGAAGAGCCTAACTAAAAGCGAGGACAAGGCTCCTCTGGGCTGGTGCTTTGATTAGCAGGGAGAGGAAGAAGCGGGTCCCTCAGCCCAGCCCAGCCCTCTTCGTCCTCCATTTCACCTCAGGGGAGAGGTGCATAATGTCACCTTAATGCCCTCGGACAGCGGGTTGTTCTTTATCTCTAAGCCACCCAGAGCAGGGTGATGCCAGCAGCAATGACTGGGAGCTCTCACCTGCTTTGTTGAGATGCTTAATGTGATAGAGAGAAGATGCGTTGGCAGGAGTTCCTAAATCCCCTTATGAAAGCCAGGTACTGGGTGTCAGAGGCCAAGCCTGAAGTGAGGGTTGCCCTCCATGTTGATGTTGAAGTTGAAATGGCTTGTGAGAAAGACCAAGGTGTTGTGTGGTGAAGACCCGAGTGCTTTCAGCTCCGTCAGAGAAGGGTTTGGGTTGGAAGGGACCTTAAAGCCCATCCAGTTCTACTACCTGCCCTGGATTAAGTTGCTCCAAGCCCTATCCCAGCCTGGTCTCAAACACCTCCAGGGATGGGGCAGCCGCCACTGCTCTGGGCAACCTGTGCTGGTGCCTCACCACCCAAACAGGAAAACATTTCTTTATAATGTCTACTCTTAAGGCTCTCCTCTTTCAGCTTTAAACTGTTAATCCTCATTATTGTGTTATAATTGTTGCTGTTTGTTAATCCAAACACCTTTTAGGCAGCCGGGAGTGCTCACAACTGTACTGGAAGTGCCTCCAGACATGGGTTGACCTTGGTGCTCTCCTCGGGCAGTGAGAAGGTGAGTACTGAGGGTTGGGGCTCAGGGTCCTTTTTACATCAGGGATATTGCTAGCTGCCTCTTGAGATGGTTTGGCTCTGGTGTCTCTCTGTGAGGGTCTCTTCACTCACTCCTTCTGGTGTTTTAAGAGAGTTCCTGCAGTATGTTGTGCCAGTCAAGGTAGGAGAAGCTTTGGCTTGAGGTAAATGAGAGTGGAAATTCAAATACATGTGGTGAGGGGGAGGAAAACATCTCCTTTGTTAGGAGAGTAGGACATAAAGTTTGGAAAATAAACCCCAAACCCACTTACTTCTTTGCCGTGCAGCATGAGTTAGTAGTGCTAAATTTTGCAGCGCGTTAAAATTCTCTGAAAGCAGAGCTCACTTTTATTTGTGTGCCTATCTGACAGGTTTCTAGTGCTTTATTAGTGCCTTCCTGGTTGGAATTGATTTTTTTTTTCTTTAAAAGCCTTCCCTGATCAAGGATTTTTCTTCTTTAATGAAACAGTATGTTCTTGTATCTAAAAATGGAATAGCATACGCTATACAGCAAGAGAATGGGGAGCAATAGAGAAACCTCCTAGAAGAATTATGCCTTTCACTAGCTAAACCAGCGAATACGTGGATCAAGAAATATTTTGTAAGGTCATCAGTATGGCATGAGTGCTGTGTATGGGCAGAGTCTCATAAGCTTTAGATTTGGTTAGATTTGACCTTTGTGCTGTGAAAAAGTGAAGTGGCATCACTTTGTCGCATTTTTTAGTATTAAATTAGAACAATGTGATATTTTAAAGCATTTTTCAACTTCTGTATTTTTTTTCCTTCTGTTTCTGCTCAAGTTCTCTGTTGGCAGTCCTGCAAATGTTGCTAGCAGCGTGGTGTTGCTGATCCTGCTAATTGCTGTGTAGAACTCATGTTGATTTAGCGAGCTCAGTTGTTGTTTCACTGCTAACACAGATATCTATTCCCTGTTTCTGGCTTTCTACCAGCCTGTGGTGAAAGCTTGCTGAATAAGAATAGTCGACTGCCCAAGTTTAACTCATTGGTGTTATTCTAAACATAGAATTCTTTTTGCTGCTGTGTGTGAAACATTCAGCTTTAATCCTTCAAAGAGATATTAAAAAAAATAAATTGAACCTAAACCAAACCGCTTGTGCTAGATAGTTGCAGCCTGGGAATCCTGAAGCCATCCCTGAGGAACGCTGCTTCAGAGAGAAATGGTGGCACAGGACAATTAGATAAGAATTTGGTTGCTAGATGAAAGGAAATGTGAATGCCTAAACCCTCTTGGGAGCAGCACAAATTGATTTACCATGAAGTGCAAATGATGAAAATTAGTAAAATGCAAGAATGGAGCAATTTTGCTTTCTTCTTTCTTGCTTCTGTTTCTTTTGTCCGCAGGCAAAAAGATAACATTGTGCGCTTTGGTAATTTGTTTTCTAAATTGAAGATTTATATGTGGTTCTAAGCAGTCCATAGCAGTTACTTCACCCACAAGTTACCATTAGGATTTCATCCTCGAGGCATTTGTATGTGAAAGCAATTCTCATTAATGGCAAGAAGACTTGTGTGGTTGACTGAGCTGTAGCTGAGCTTGGTGTTTGTATCTGCTGATCAAATATACACACAGAATTGTTAGGAAGGTAGTAAGCAGTCTGAGGAGAAGGGAGATGTGCTCATCTCCTGACTTTAATCAATATAGCTTCCCAAGGGTCTGGTTCAGGCAGAGGAGACGCTGTCATCAGGCTGGTGATTTCTTAGGGTGATGTTAATGCCTTACGTTTCAAATATTTTGACTCTGAAAACCTCACTACATCACTTGATGTTTGGTGGTAAAGGCAGGCTGCCTAGGTCCCAAAGTGTTTTGCCTAAAGCTAGAGTGGGTATAGGTAGGTTTTGCAATGCTCTGGCCAGCTGAAAGCCTTCAGACCAGTGCATTTAAGAGAAGCCAGGTTGTAATTTCTGTGCTGAATGGAGTGTTTGAAACTTTAAGTACTCATTCACACGTGTTTTCATCCCGCAGCAGAGACTTAAGTGCAAACATCCCCTGGGAACAGTATAACAGGCCTGCTGTTTTTCAAAGAGTAATTTTTTTCCCCAATTCTTTCCCATAAGAGAGCAGTTAGATAAGTGTAAGCACCTTTGTAGCCCTGTTCACAGCTGTGGGAGGGGTAGCACAGCTCTGGTGTAGTATTTCTAAAGCCAGGACATGGTAGCACTGTAGATAGATCTTGCTCAGCAGTTCACCAGGGCAAATGAGAGCTGTAGTATTGCTGTTTTATAATTTTTTTTCCTGGTGGATTTCTCCTTCTCTTCTATTGTTCAATATTTTGCTAAGGATGCATATTTCTATATCAAAGAATTTTGTGCCCAAGTTTGCTGGGGGTACCCTGCACAGAGACAGTCTCTGCAGTGTGTGATACCACAAGTTAGGTTCCTCATTGCTGAGATAACTTATTACCAGCGTCCTCTTTCCTCTGGGAGGCTCAGCTAGAGCTTTCGACGTTGAAACTACGTGTGTTTGAGCAAGCCTGGGAATGAACTGCTTGCTCTGTGGGAAGCAGTAATGGGCAGAGGAAAGATGTATTCCTGATCGGTGCTGATAACAAGTTTCCTTGATTTCTGTGATGTTAGTAAGGGAGAATGAGGTCAGAACAGACTTTTACATTTATGTTTTAAAGGCAACAGAAGCTTCTAGGAAGGTAGAAATTGAAAAAAACGAGATGGAGAGTGGCAGGAGGATTCATTTGCTGTACAAATTAGTGCATAACATCATGAAGGCAACGTGACTCATCAGGGAGATACAAGGGTTTTTCAAAACCCAGACTACCTCCTGGGAATCTCCCACTGATTTTTTTTCACTAGTTTTGGGTCATGTTTCTACAGAGCGGAACTGAGGCTGATTCTGATGAAGTCGAGCATTCTTAAAAGTGATAAACATATCCTAAAGCTTTTCCATGGATTCCTCCATGAAGCAGTAGAAATGTAGATGGAACCTTTAAAACAAAGCCACATGAAGGCCATGCCATGAAATGTGGGAGAATCTTGTACGAGATCTCAAATACGTGTATAATTATTAAACCAGTAATTGTATGCTTGCTGGAACAGGGATAATGTCCGAACACAAATTTGCTAACAGCAGCTAGCACAAAGGCTTGTGGGTCCTTAGACCAGCCCTTATGACTAAAACTAGCAAATTTACTTGAAGAAACAGCATCCTTCAAGGTTTGAACTAGTAGTGTGTCCTTGAAGATGCAGGGTTTAGATCGTTACCAAGTTTTCCCTGACAGCTGGGAACAATGGAAATACTTCTGTTAACACACAGGTCATAACTGTTTGTGTTGATTGGCCAGTTCTGACAGGAAAGTTTTGTTTTCATGGTATTATAATGGTAACATGGCTTATCCTGCTTTTTTGACCAATGCTTTTATTCCTGCTCTCTTTTTATGTGATCCTGTTTGCTGGGATTTGTGTGTCAATTATTTGTGAACATATGGCTCGGAACAGAGTAACTGTCACCAGCTACATGAATATTCACAGTATATTGGGGTGTTCCCTGCTGCCCCAGTGTGTAAATGTCGACGCAACTCAACAACAGTTACTTATATGGAGTCAAAGGGGATGGTTTAAAGCTCTGTGGCATGCAGTGCTCCATCCCAGAGTCTGATTGCAGAAGATTCAATACCTGTTGTACTGAGCAGAAGTTTAATGAGGTGAACTTAAGACAACAGTAGCAACACATACCTTTTAAATAATGTTTATTTGCAGGTAGGCCTTAAATCTGAAAAACCAGATGCAATAATTTCCCCCCTTATTTTACAGGTGAAGAATATTGAGGCACAGAACAGTGACAGTTCTTGTCTGTCACTATGCTGGAGGGACAGATCTGTACTGGTGAAATAATTTGGATTTTTTGAGTCTTAAATCATGGAATCATAGAATAACCAGGTTGGAAGAGACCCACCGGATCATCGAGTCCAACCATTCCTATCAAACACTAAACCATGCCCCTTAGCACCTCGTCCACCTGTGCCTTATACACCTCCAGGGAAGGTGACTCAACCACCTCCCTGGAATATCATGGTGAATGTAATTTTCAGTCTTGGCTTTTGGAGCCTCCCCTCCAAGAAGAGACTTGTGTCTCTTATGGGACCATGTACAGGTTGCTATACAGTGTGCACAGACCTCATTTTCTTAGCTGCCTTTTGTGGATGTCTCCTGAATAGTTTGTGGTTCCCCTCCCTGCCCCCCAGAGAAGCGTGAATGATGGGATGAAAATTGCTAGTGTAGGAATATTATTAGCCAAGGCTGTAAGGACTGAAGTGTGAAGGAAAATATGTTTGAAAGCAGGTCTGGGCTTGCTAGATTGATGCTCTACTTTGCTTCTCAGATACTTGCAGCTGGAGGAAAAGCTTAAGTGAAATCCTGTTGTTGTATATGCCTGAGTTTAGGGTAGGTGGGAAACGGAAGATTTTGAGCTTGTGCTTATGGGTGCAGGTTAGGGCAGGAGTGGACGTCTTCATGTGGAGCAGCTGTGTTTGTTGGATGGGTCAAACCTGGGAGGAACTTATGTGGTAGCGGCAGACACCCTTTCAGTGTCCTGATACTTCAATAGCAGTTTGTGGTTTACATTCAGGAACGGCTTTAGCAAACTTGGCTGTTCTTAGGATTTTTGCCCCAGTGGATGTGCTGACAGAAAGCTGCCTGGCAAGTACTGTAAGTGTGGGGTTTAAAGGCAAACAGGTTGTTGAACAGTGTGAGATTGGGAGCAGGGGTTTAAGCCTGTGTGCGTGGTTATGGAATGAAGGGCTGGACAGTGCTACATAGGCTTTATTATTGCTTTTTTTTTTTTTTAGTGTATTTTCTGAAAGATGAAAACAGATTTTGAGGCAAGGCTCTGGCTGAAGCAAATACATGCTGGTGCTGTAAGAGACAATTCCAGAGTGTGTTGTATTTGTTTTCCTCCTTTTGGAATGTAATTTGTTTTCCTGCAGGTTCTATCATCTTCTAGCAGATTGTTTGATAGCTTCAGTGTACAGCTAGGAGACTGCATTGAGACAGCAGCTCTCTTGCTGGCTGTTCCTGTGTTTAGATGAGGTCAGTGGGACATTAATCCAGTTATGAAATGAAGAGGTTACCTGTAGAAGAATGGCACCTGAGTGCAGGATCCTGCTGTGTTTGTGTATTTGCTGTTAACTCATGCCAAATACAAAGTGGGAATAGTAAATCATTCCTTCTTGTTACCTATCTGCAGCTGGTTCTCTTTGCTCTGAATTAAATAGCAGGGGACTTGCAGTGGAGTATGGCATGGATGACGGAAGAGTGGGTTGAGCAATGCCTTAAAAAAGCTGTTGCCTGAAAAGGTCTCACATTGTTGTGTTGTTCCCAACTGCCACGCTATGCCCACCTAGCAAGTGCAGAGCTGTTCCTTGGTGATATCTGTGCTGGTCCCGGGGCAGAACTCATGAGTGTGCACCACATCACCTTGTAAGGGCTTTAGTAGCGCTGGCATTGTGTGGGGCAGCCTTGATCCCAGTACTTGCCCAGCTCTAGGGTTTCCAGGCGGTGAGGTGGTGTGTAGTGTAGGCTAACCTCAGCGCCTTTAAACAGCAAAGCTGAGCTAAGCCAGTCCCAGACTGGCAGGAATAGAACATTATAGAATCATAGAATAACCAGGTTGGAAGAGACCCACCAGATCATCGAGTCCAACCATTCCTATCAAACACTAAACCATGTCCCTTAGCACGTCATCCACCTGTGCCTTAAACCCCTCCAGGGAAGGTGAATCAACCGCTTCCCTGGGCAGCTTCTGCCAGTGCCCAGTGACCCTTTCTGTGAATTTTTTTTTCCTAATGTCCAGCCTAAATCTCCCCTGGTGGAGCTTGAGGCCATTCCCTCTTGGGAGAAGAGGCCATAACCCTCCTCTCCACAACCTCCCTTCAGGTAGTTATAGAGAGCAATGAGGTCTCCCCTCAGCCTCCTCTTCTCCAGGCTGAACACCCCCAGCTCTCTCAGCCGCTCCTCATAAGATTTGTTCTCCAGCCCCTTCACCAGCTTCGTTGCTCTTCTCTGGACTCACTCCAGAGCCTCAACATCCTTCTTGTGGTGAGGGGCCCAGAACTGAACACAGGATTCGAGGTGCAGTCTCACCAGTGCCGAGTCCAGAGGGAGAAGAACCTCCCTGGACCTGCTTGCCACGCTGTTTCTGATCCAAGCCAAGATGCATTGGCCTTCTTGGCCACCTGGGCCACTGCTGGCTCATGTTCAATCGCTGTCAACCAGCACCCCCAGGTCCTTCTCCTCCTGGCAGCTTTCCAGCCAGGCTTCTCCTAGTCTGTAGCTGCACAGGGTTGTTGTGCCCCAAGTGCAGGACCCGGCATTTGGCCTTGTTAAACCTCATCCCATTGGACTCTGCCCAGCGCTCCAGCCTGTTCAGATCCCTTTGGAGCCTCCCGACCCTCCAGCAGATCCACACTTCCACTCAGCTTAGTGTCGTCTGCAAACTTGCTAAGGGAGCACTCGATGCCTTCATCCAGACACTGAACAGGGCTGGACCCAGCACTGAGCCCTGGGGAACCCCACTTGTCACTGGCCTCCAGCTGGATTTAACTCCATTTCCCACCACTCTCTGGGCCCGGCCATCCAACCAGTTTTCGACCCAGGAGAGTGTGCGCCTGTCCAGGCCAGAGGTGACAGTTTCCGAAGCAGAATGCTGTGAGAAACTGTGTTAAAGGCTTTACTGAAGTCTAGGAAGATACATCCACAGCCTTTCCCTCATCCAGCAGCCCAGTCACTTGGTCATAGAAGGCGATATAGGTTAGTTTGGCAAGACCTGCCTTTTGTGAACCCGTGTTGACTGGGCCTGGTCACCCATTTCTCTTGCATGTGCAAGAGAAACAGTTTACATTTGAATAGGCCTTTGGGGATCTCCTATATCCCAGAGTTTAGCAGTTCCCTTCTCTGCTGAGCTTGAAACATGCTGGAAAACCATTGCTTTTATAGCAGCTGATGAAATCATGTTAGAAGCTTCATTCACATGCTTTATCCTGGGTTGAGGGTAGCAGCCTGGCAGGTATAAGTTACTGGCATCTCCTCTCCCTAAACTGCAATATGCAAGATCATAGAAAGTTTCTTCATGAATTCTCAGTTCCGAGTTTGATGATGGGAGGAAGTAGGTTTACTAGAAAAGCACAATGGCCTTATTTCAGTGTGCTTCTGTTGGAAAATCTGGACTCAGTTCTTCCCTTCTGATAGGAAGATTTCCAGTGCCAAGACCCATCCTCCTACTAAACTGCCTCCCCGTGAGGATGTCTTTAACTCCACAATGCTGGCTGAAAATCAAGGGAGTCCAGCTTGACAGAAGCAGATATGACTGCCTTGTAATCTCCACATCAACTTATTACTTAAGTGTTTAGAGTTCATTCGTCTCTCTGCATGCTTTGGGATGGACAATTTTCCACCATCTCTGTGACAAATAGTGTGTTACATTACAGTTCCAGAATCGCAGTATGACCCATGGCTTTGGAGGCATCTCACATAAATGAAGGTTGTATGGACTTAAAAACCTTTCCCCAGGTGTACCCAGTGATGCCAACTGGTACAGTGTGTGCTCCTGTGTCCCATGATACCACTGACAAGTAGTTAAGGAGTGTAATCAAGTAGGTGTTCATAAACTTATGATGATAACTGAAAGTAGACGTTGTCTGTCTTGCAATGGAAATCCATGTTGTATATGTTTGAGCTTACTCCTTTGAATCCAGAATTTGATTTCTTTTCTACAGAAACAAATAAGTTTTTAAACACAGTAGTATTTCAATTCACTTAGCTGTGATTCAGTTGTATAAACATGACAAATTTAAATTCCAGCCACCTTTAACCCTTCACCCCTCTGATGGTAATTAATTCATTGTATGCTCAGTTCCAATGAGTGCAGGCTTAATCAGATCATCAGTTGTGGATGTTAACCAAAACATCTGTGACGTTTGCATAAAGCCTGTAGGAGCCTGACACTGTATGAAATTGCTCTCATTACACAGTTCATTTTGAGATTGTAAGTAGCCGTGCTGCTCAGAAAAGAGGATTAGGGTGAAGTATTCTATTAACACACTTAATCCATAGCTAAAATAATATTCATTACTCCTATCCTGTTTTAGGAGACAAATGTTTTATCTAAGCAGAGAATGACCTTTCTGAATAGGAACTATGTACTTACATGATAAAATTGAAACCCATAATGAGAAGGATTAGCTGGGGCTTGTAGTGCAGCAAAATTATGTGTCAGACAGGAGGCAGCTGTGTCAGGTGTCACTACTTGGTCAGAGTTGGTCCTCTGCAGCTGGCAAGGGTAAAATCATAAATCCTTTCATAAATCAGTTTTGCAGTGTGGTGCATGTTGGAGAGATCCAAGCACTGTATCTTCCCTGGATATGTCTGAGTTAGGCATTAGGTTTTCAGACGCTTGCCTGTCTGCTGGTATTTCCACACTGTCTGTATTGGAGCTGCAGTTTTGGCTCATGCTCCAGGACTGAACTGTAGGACTCCAGAGCTAGAACAATGAGCGCCGACAGCTTCAGTGAGAGAGCCAAGCTCCTGTCGTGGATGCCTATCACAACACATATGCTTTGTGTGCTCACCAGAGGATGGACGTGAACAGTAATGCTGTGTTTTTCTCCATACACAAAGTCCGTCTGTAGGCTCTGCCAGAATTACTGCTTCTGGATTGGAAACTACCACAGGATCTTTGTCAGTGAGCGTGCTGGGGGAGAATTGTGCTCGTGACTGACTTTAACTGATGGGATGCGAGATGGTTGCCTGGCTCTACAGCAGAGCTGCAGCATCGTACAAAGAGAAGGGCACAACAGCTATAAATCCCCTTTGCAGAAGTGACTTGCCCAAGCCCTAACCTATTGCTAGTCCAAATTATTCTATTTCTTTACAGAGTATTAAAGGATTTCTATGACTGGAAGCAATTTACCAGCCTTTGGGCCTTGGTGATTTGAGATCAAGTCTTGCAGGAGTAGGACGATGCTTTGCATTTTTCATGCTGCTTTGGAAAAGGTGTTTGTGAAAATGGGTTTGCACTGAGGAGAGGCACATGCATGTGTCCCTTGGGTTGTAGTCTGTAGCTGTAGCATCACCAACTGGGGTGTGGGATACTTAATGCTTGGCTTCTGCTCTTACTGATTCAGGGTGGGGCTTTTTTTTTACATTCTGCATCATTTCAAATGAGGCTGAGCAGGGACGAGAATGAGAATCTCTCTGGTAAATACACCCCAATCCGTGTTGCCTATTTGCGTGCCTAAATGCTATTTGTTTCTGGAGTATAGAATCATCATTTGGGTATTGAAAGAGAAAAGGCAGTGTTGATGTATGTGTGGCAAATAGGAACAGGAAAAAATAACGGTGAATTAGCAAAGCAGATAACAAGTTAGAAGTACCAAACCTCAGGATAACTACAGTTTTGTACAGATATTTGTTATGTACATGTCAGTGTCCAGCACAGAACAAGGAAGAGGAATGGAGGGAAGGAAGACATCAAACAAGTAATTCTGTAACAGTTTCTAGGTTTAGGATTCTTTTTTTTTTTTTTTTAAACAGTTTTACGAAAGAAGTGTCAGTACAGCCCAGGATAAGGATCAAACCTGGCAAGAGCCAATCCTTTGGTCAGATAAGACAGAATTGTGCATTGCCAGTTCTGTCATGCTTCCTGCGGGCAGAGGAGTTCCTCCCTCCCAGGGCTTCTTTTCTGATAGTGGAAGACTTTCTGACACAAGAACCATAGCGGACAGACGTAAGGTTGGCTTCTGAAAGTACTTTCCAGTGCCTGCTTGAAGTCTAAGAAATCTGGTGACTCTCTTGTGGCAAGTCTATGGGTGGTTTGGAAGTGAAGGCCCATCTCTCGCTGGGAAAGTTTCCTTTATATTCTTGTTGACCGGTTTCCTGTCCTTCTATGACTGGATAGAATCTGTTAAAACTGATTTAAAATACATAGAAGTATTTTGGCATTTTTGGGCAGAGACGTAATTTTGGTGTTAATGCTAAGCTGCTGTGGGAGAACACAGTTACGTATTTTTTAAAATAAGTTTTTAGTTGAGATTGGTCTCAAAGGGATAAAAGTAGGTAACAAACACAATTTAAAAAACCCTGTCAAAAATATCAGTGAGACAAATGATTAGGTTAAAATGCATTATGTTGTGTTCAGATGCACGCTCCTGAAGAGATGGTTCTTGTGAAAACTGTTCTTTCCTTCAGATTTTTCTAATCTGCTTCTGTTAAGCTTTCAGGGGTTGTTCAAACATGCTTTAGAATATCTATCATTTTCTATTATCATTTTATAGGCTTTTCTATGTCATTTATGAAGAAACTATTCAATTTCATCTGTAATAAATTGTATGGGTCTGCTCTGTAAAGGATCCGTGTGTGACTGCCAAAGGGAGTATCATGCAGTCCCTTTTAAAGACCTTTGTGGGAAATGAATGCAGCAAAAATCCTTCCATAAGAATATCTCTTTATTCAAACTGTGCTGGAGCATGGAAACGCACACAGACCTTGCCAGAGCAGCAGGCCCTGTGAAGTAACTGGTGTTCAGTTGCTTGGTTTCACCTGGAATCAAACCTTCTGACTGTCAATGACAAGTGATGATATAGGGTGTTCACCTCCTTTTGGGCAGGACAAGTAAACCATGCCTTGTTTTAAGTCTTCATGATGAGCTTCATTTCAAAAATAAAAGCCATGGGTGATTTACACCACAGAGTAGAGATGATAAAGGTGCCAAAGCATTGGTGCCTTTTGGTTAAAGGGGAGTGGGGAGAGCTGGCATCTTGAGATGTGGCGTCTGTGGCAGCACTTGGCAAAAGAAGCCCCTGGGATCCTTGGGGTCCTGGGCTCGGGCTGGGGGGCCTTGGGAGAGAACAGACCCAGCTGAGCTCTCTGGACGGGCGCTTGACTGGAAAGCAACTGCAGACCCTTTGTGGGGATGGACAGGAGTGTTTTTTGTTCCCTCTGTCCTGAACATCCTAATACAAGTATTAGTTCTTGTTTAAAAAAACAGGAACACAGAAAAAGCACCTTTGATTGTAGAGATTTCTGATAGCACAAGGTGGCAGTAATGCTCTATAGTTGAACAGCAATCAAGTTAGAGATGCAGAATGCAAAGCTGAGATTGTTTTTCCTGGGAGATTACTTCATCTCCCTCTCGGTCCCCCACTCATTC